>CM056584.1:60583204-61855704 GCA_029721435.1 Gymnothorax reevesii | reverse complement strand
TTGGTTTGCATTGATTAAATATTGCCTACAAGAGTGGCAAAATGTGAACACTTAGACTTTTTGTGAAGGTATTAAGTAAATGAGTGCAGAGCAAATTTGACAAGGGGCAGAATCAGAATTCAAATGCAAATGAAGATCCAGTTCTCAGGTTTTATTGATAATCGTTGTAGAATCCAGGTCAAACCAAACAGCGAGAGGTCCGTGCAGACGGTCAAATCCTGAATCATAATCTTAATGCGTTCCATCACCTTTCCTTTTCACAACACTCAGTTGGGAACTGAGGACACCAATTCGAGAGGATTTGCGGCTGGAAGTCTTTCCCATTTTTGCTTCATGTATGACTTCAGTTGCTGAACAGTTTGGGGTCTCTGTTGTCGTATTTTGCACTTCATAATGCACCACACATTTTCAGTTGGAGACAGGTCTGAACTGCAGGCAGGCCAGTCTATTAACTGCACTTTTTCTATGAAGCCACACTGTTGTAACACGTGCAGAAGGTGGCTTGGCATTGTCTTGCTGAAATAAGCAGGGACATCCTTGAAAAAGACGTAGTTTGAATGGTGGCAGTTGTTGCTCCAAAACCTGTATGTACCGTTCAGCATTCATGGTGCCTTCACAGATGTAAAAGTTACCCATGCCATGGGCACTAACACATCCCTATACCATCACAGATGCTGGCTTTTGAACTTTGCGCTGTTAACAATCTGGATGGTCCTTATCCTCTTTAGCCCGGAGGACATGAGGTCCATGATTTCCAAAACAATTTGAAATGTGGACTCGTGAGACCAGCACACTTTTTGCATCAGTCCATCTCAGATGAGCTCGGGCCCAGAAAACCCGGCGGCGTCTCTGGTTGTTGTTGATATATGGCTTTCCATGGTAGAGTTTTAATGTGCACTTGTGGATGTAGTGGCAAACTATGTTAACTGACACTCCAGGCTTCAAATCTGGTTTCCTGAAGTACCTTCCTTTCCAGAGGAGGGTGATGAACAGAATTCACCACAGTGGGAGCATGGCCCTGTGTTCCTCCAGTCACAGCGGTTGCCATAAAGGAATTCAAGTAAGCGGCGTGGTCCCTGTAAGTTAACTCTGCTCTCAGGTCTGACTGCAGCCAACTGCAGTACATGGTGGTGAGGGCTGGCTCATTCCAGCCACCAGCTGCAGCTCAGGTCCTGGAGGTAAGGGCGTAGTCTGCCACTGACCTGGACCCTTGTCACAGCTCCAACAGCCGTTTCCCAGATCTCTTCCCTGGGTGATCAAATACTGCCTTGATCTAGATAGTAAAACTGTCATAGGTGGTAAAGGCGGAGTGGTGATGACAGCGGCGATTTTCTCCACACCACTGAGGGCAGAGTGATAGGTAAAGTAGCTGGAACACTGGAGCAGGAATCCTCTGCAGGCAGTGGGGGAGCCCTCTAATGGTCTCGCAGTTTGACAGGGGATTTCCTTTGGGGAGAAGCTGGATAGGACTACAGCTGTGCAGGAGAGACTGGGGTAGTGGGTGGCGAGGGCGAACAGGAGGTGTTCATCTCTGAGAAGCATCTGACGAGTTTGTCCATGTTGGCTCTCAGCCGGACAATCTCCCTCTGCCGCACCGCCGCTACACTGAGGATGTCGAGGGATGGAGAGTTTGCTGTGGCGTACTCTACATCTTCTGGGAGCAGGATCTTTGCTGAATCCATTATTCAAGGTGAAATCTTCTGTCATGTTATTTTCAATACACAATGTGGAGTGCACTGAAATAAAAGTGACGTTGACTGGATTCAAATACTATAATAAATAGTATTTTTTACCTTAGAAGCAGAGCTTCAAAAACAAACGATAATATGGGAAAATAAAAATTCCCAATATAAGTACAGAGACAGCCAGACTAACTATAGTTTGCTAAATATCAGGATTTCAGAAGATCAACACGAAATGCAACTTAATGGGCTTACAAGACTTTGCATCCGGAGTGGGGCGAAGTTCAGGTTTATAAAGGCTATATTAGATAATTAACTAATAATACACAGCTGGTGATGAGTGGAGGAAGAGGCTGGTTCCTCAGGCTGGTGATGCAGACATGGTTCATATGTGGACACAGTATTTATTGCGAGAGTAAAGTACCATGTGCATATTTATTTTTGTTTTCCTTTACCCCAATTATCTGGGGGCATGAGGTTAAGCTATGCTAAAATACACTGAATGCAGCAGTTACAAGATGTCTAGCGGTGTCTAATGGTGTTCATTAGCTTTTCTCCCCTCATAGATGGGAATTATCTGTGAGTAAACTAGTTGTAGATTCCCTTGAGATGTTTTCATTTGCGACAAACTTGAAATGCATAAAAGTGTTGGGAGCCTAGAGCCACACTGCAACTTCCCCGGACCTTACAAATAGACCTGAAACCCCCAAAAAATAGCCTCTGGCAACAGGAGACGGCACAGAAATATGGTTAAATTTTGTGTTTTGTTTCTAGACTCCATTTTCACGTTAATTTTAATAGTGAAAACCAAAAATGTCTCTCAGCCAACAACAGATGCGATGGCGTGATAATTACAAAATACTTTTGGGGAAAATATACTGGAGTTTGGTTCTGTCTCCAAATTAGTGTGCCGAAATGTGCATCACAATAATGAATATAATTTTTGAAGTTAAATGAAGACCTTTCCCAAATCCAAATAAAACCGACTCCACACACTTGCGCAAGGTGGAAAGGGAGGAGGGCAAGTTGCACTGCCAATTAGATTGGGGGATGATTAGGTGGCAGGTTGAAAGAGCCTGATTGGGAATTTAGCCATGACACCGGGGAACTCTCTACTCTTGCCGAAGAATGCCATAGGATCTTTAATGACCACAGAGAGTCAGGATCTCGGTTTAACATCTCATCCGATAAACGGCATCTCCTTCAGTATATCTCTGCATTGGGGATTATTCCAGCAGAGGGAAGATTGCAACCTACGTGTCCGCCGACACCTCTTCCAGCAGCAACTTCGTTTTGCCTGATCGTATCTCATCCAAGTACTAACCAAGCCCACACCTGCTTAGCTTCAAACGACTGAATCGTGGTATGGCTACCGGCATCAAGAGTGAAAGAAAAAGGGTGAAAATGCCTGCGAATCATTGACGAATGAATATAGGAATAAAGTGTCCCAGGAATGGCCGAAATGCTTTGTGTGGTTCCTGTGCTAAATGCGAATTAGTTGAGACGTGTTGCAGTTACGTTTTGTACCCGTGCACTCGCACATCGCAATTACAGCAGTAAATGTTCGATCTGCGGAAAGGGTAATGCCATGTCTGCTGCTTCCAGTGGGGTATACGTTCTAATTGCTGGGCGGAGTAACACACAACATCAGAAACGATCAATGTGACCAAATGGAAAATAAACATTTCACTTAAATTTGATTTGTTTGTTGATGCATTTATTCCACACTTAAATACTTCCTCCTCGCTACGCTCTGTCTCTCGCGCAATATTTCTCGCTCTCTTTCATTCTCCATCTCCCTCTCTTTGTTATTTTGGACAAAGATAAATACATTTTTTGTACACCTGAAATCAAACAAATTGAAAGTAGCAATGGTTCGTCAACTTTTGTTGAATTTCATTTCAAATCGTTTCAAAATGTAGAAATTACACAATTTTTAAACATAGCATCAAACAGTTTATTGCCTGGTTAAACACATTCGGTAGTAAAACCCCAACAAAGCAGTAACCAAACGACGGATATTGCCCGGGGTGAAGGTCTCACGTGTTCTCTTTGTCTAACTTTAATTAGAGCATTCTTCTGGCTGGTGTGAATCACAATATAATGGATATTTTTCACCGTCCGAGGACGGGGCATGAAAACGCAATGGTTACGATTAATCTGACTCCATAGAACAAGTAGAATACAAAATTTAGCTATATCCTCGTTAAAAATCTGACTCCAAATTAGAATTAGAATTGATAATTTTGAAACAGCATGCGTGAGTCTCAGAGCAGTTACGCACCCAAACTCTGTCTGCGAAAACCATTGTCACGAAGCAAAACACCCCCTAGAGTTAAAATAGGCGTCACTGCCTGGTCTAATTCGACGATAAATCTAGCGGATAGAAGAGACTGTCACGGTAGCAACATCAGGCAAATAGCTCTGAGTATGAACGTACCACGAACCTAGGTATATGTATATCACAGGGCTCCTTAGATAGATTAACCAATAGCTAAATCTTAAGAGTCGATATTTTCATAACCCCTTAATAGGTAGAACCCAATCTCAAATCTAACTTAGAAGTATCGCTACCTACACATGTCTCGGTAGGAGTTTCCCCTTAAGTCCCAATCGCAACATGGCCAGAAAGAATATACAACGAGAACACACAAGCTGGAAAAGGAATAACAATAATTTAATTCACCAGGTAGGTACAACTTGAATCAAACAAACCAATAATAAGCCAATTACCGTTACATATAATTTAGAATGATTTAGAATATATTCATACCTGGAAAAGATGAATGGGCACGCGGAGCTAAAGTCGCCCCACGTGGTCGGGGAGAACCCGAACGTTCCCTCGCTCCGGAACAAGGCAACATGTGACCTCTCCCCACTTACCTACGCGATTCAGACTGTGGCTGTGTCCCACGTCCTTTGTAGACCGCGAAGGCTGAACCGAGCGGTCTTCGAAATGAGACGGTCTAGCCCACGGAGGATTCGCATTTGACGTCTCGTGCTGTTCCCACCCTTACCTTCGTATCTGAAAGCCCTGCTCTCGTCGTCTGGCAGCCTTGACAGCAACAGCTGACAATCTGGACCCTGCAGCGTAATTTGCGAGACGGAATTTTTTTTTTTGTTTATTTTTTTTTCAGTTATTGGAGGAGATGGAAGAGATGCTTCGCCGCCGACGGGTGATTTATCTGAGGCCGAGAGAGCCATGTCCAGGTAAAATACATGTTGCGGTTTGTACTTTGAGCCAACAGTTAAGTTGTTAATCAGACTACTCCTGTCAGCCTAATTAATGAATGGCTAATACCATTTGACTTTGACCATAAAACCATTTATTCAAAATAACTAGGGGTGGAATGTAACTTTTTGCCTTTACTTAACTGCAAATATTAGATACCTGTACTTTTTAAAATTTCCATTTTATGCAAATTTATGCTGCTCGTCCTCTATCTTATGGGCAAATTGTGCACTTTCCAGCTACTCATTTATTTCTCTAATCACTAGCCTTATCCAGCTAGATACATTTCAGATTTGACCCCCCCATGTAGCTATCCCAAAATCTGTTGATGTGGAATGATGATGCTTTAAACAAACATTTAAGAGTGACATTCCTTGTGGATTTACAGCATTCTCCAACCCCAAAATCAAAATGGAAATCAGGAAAATGAATCACCACAAAGCAAAAAATAGGGTTTTTTTTTTTTTTTTTTAGCTCAAACTACAAAAACCAGAAGTGTATTGAGTAGTTAATCAGCTCAACCTTTAGCATCTACAACAGTAAAATGCAAAAAACGCAAAGTAGTCACCTTTTACTTGGGTAAAGGTTCTGAATATTTCTTCATCACTGAAACTTCTGAATCTTATTTTCATATTAAAGAGAACCGTTGCTATTTTTAAAACAGCTGAGTAGATTGACGGGCTTTGAATTTTACCTGTTCTCCACAATAAATATCCAGCTTTTGTTAATTTACCAAGTTTTCTTCTTTCCCCAAACCAGCCCAGACCCCGGTACAGCAGGGTCAACCTCAGTGTCCCTGTCCTGGACATTCTTTGGTGGAGAAGACACCAGGGCTGATTTTCAGCTGAGCAGGCAGGCCCTGGCAGTGCTGCTGACCTCCTCAATCAGGAACAGTGACATGGATGGAGCGCCATAGTCGAGACCCTGCTTTCTTTGTTTTGGCTGACAAGTGTATACTTATACAGATAATTTCAAGACTTTTTGTAAAAAGCACTCAGTGGTTTTGGTATTTCATCATAAAAATAGTTTTCAGTTATAAATGAAGAACAAACAATGGATTTAAAGCTATTCTTTTATTATTATTTCTTCACCATTTTCTCTAGTAGTGACAAGAGCCTGTCCATCCTATCCCTGCTCTCTTAAGCTCTCCTCTCTCCCGGTCATCTCATGTCTTCTCTCAGGAACTCCTGTTCCTGTTCCTGTTCCCTCTTGCTGTCGCTCCTCCTCCTCTGCTATCAGGTCACCTGAAGCAGAAACCTCATCAGATCATTGAGCCACAATGAGCCTCTGCATACTACACTCATCACCATAAAAACAATAGATAAAATGTATAAATTTTCAGTTATTTAATTTCATTTGGAACAATTATTTAACCCTCAGCTACGTGCTGGGCCAACTGAAATCCACTCATTTACAGTGAGCAATACTTTATAATGCAGAAATAAAAAACAAAAATATCACTCAGTGCTGCGTTTTTTTTTTTTTACTGTCATGATTATACTTCCAGAGCATAAAAGCTATAAAATCACCACAATTTAGCTATGATATAAATTAACATTTGAACCTTTAAATTTTAAAACTGAAGGCATTTGTGGCTTTACAGCAGTGGAGCTGCTGAACAGAACAGGAGGGACAGAAAATTTTCCCTTTATAAAACTCGTTTTAAATCTTAGGTTTTGATTAACATGTTTTCTGATATCAATAATCCACTGGCAGTCAAACAAGCAGCTTGGTGCAATGTTCAGGCGAATAAATAATCAACCCATCTAACTACATGATATAAACTACAAGATTATCGGAGTTAATTTGCCATGTCCAGCGAAGCAGCCACTCAAACCTGCGCTTTATGATTTATATAACAAAAGCATTTCGCATACAAATAAGTTTCTTCACTTGGCGAGTTAACTAAAAGCAAGTAAGCCACACCTGAAATAGCTGAATGTTAGAATAGTTAATATGGCTATCTTTAATAAAAGATGACAGAAAACTGATTGGAGCTAGTTACCAATTTAGAACGGTTTTCACACCGGACGCGAAACGAATTTTTTGCGCAACGCATTCGCGTCTTTGCATTAACTTTGAATGTAATCCGTCGTGCGAAAAATTGGTTTCGCGTCCGGTGTGAAAGCAGCTTAAGGTGATGCTTAAAGCCCTCCTGGCTTTCTGTTCAGCAGTCGTCACTGCTTTTTAGAGTCGAAGGCTAAAGCACAGGTCAGATGCGAGCCGCAGCAGTTAGGTAGCTAGCCAATAACGCAGCTAATTCAAAACATGTTGCAAACTCCTTTTCCCACTTTTAACGCCCCTTGGTTTTTTGTATTTTTCGCTATTTACCGAGATGAAACCAAAGATGTATCTTCGCTAAAACCCAGTACTAACATTTAAAAGAGGACTCCTCGCTTCCCGCAGCCGCCATTGTTCGATTCGATTTGGATGAACCACCACGCAATGAATCTTGGGAAAGATTGGACCGCAAAGGATCCACCTGCTGCAGCCTTCGTTGCCCGCGAAAAGAAGGCCGCATTTCTCTGGCCGCATTTGAAGGAGCCTTCGAAATGAGACGGCCGAGTCGCGCCGCTGTGACGCAACCGGTCTTCATTTGTAGCCTTCGAAGGATGCAGCCTCTGAATTGGGCCACAGCCGTTGACAGAGAAGAGACAAGAAAAGAAGAGCCCGCCGCCTTAGGATTTCGTACCTTTAAAGATTCCAAACCACGCCTCCAAACAAGGTAGAGGAAGGAGTGGCCGAATCAGAGTTTTACTGGCCTAGGTGATAAGATTAATTTGCATAGAGAGCATAGAGCATAGAGACTAGGGTAGTTGCCCGAATGAATCTTACAAACGATGAACCATAATTCCAAGGGAAATTAAACATGTTCCATTCAACTCCTTGGACTCCCCCGAGAATAAAGAGACCAAACATGATGTGATTATGTGCAAAAATGATGCAGTTGTCATGGAAAAGCCTTAAAATGGAATATTATAGCCCAATAGTGTGATAAATATATATGGGGTTCCTTTCTAGGATATTGAACGTAAACATAATATGAATTTGACGGAGATTTAGATTGTTTTAAGCCAATTAATGTAGCTGGGCTTAAACTTCAATGGGGACTGTGATACAACTTTGAGGAACACTGGGCAGCCTGGACGAAGTGGCTCCGGCTTCCTGCTGTGAACAGAGCAAAAGATGCCACTCTCACCGGCAGGCTCAGGATTATAAAAGTTAACTGCTCACTCTGGATTGTGTCAGATCACCCAAACATTCAGATTTTACCCGCGTAATGGGCACGCGTTCCAGCAATATGATTTTTGACATATATTGTGAGCCAAATCAAATATTCAGGTTCTACACGGTCAATACTGAAGTAATGCAGCGCACGAACTGTATTTTTAGAGTAAAAAAATGAATCAATAGCACCGCCTGCTGGTTGTCTGATATTTTAATTTCAAGAGTTAAAGGCCATAGTAACGTTTGTATTTTCAATGTAGATGGTTGAGTACGGATGCGCCACATCCGACCGTCTATCAATTAGTTTGTAAAGTTATTTCTGTCCGTAGCAAGAATTGAAAACCGTTTCTTTTTTTTCTGAACTTGGCATGCACATCAACCGTATGCTGGAACAATGCCTTCTGGCATTTTGAAGTTTTTGGCATTTTCAATTTTCAATTTTTTTTTTTCCAGGAAAATCAAAAACTTTGTGGGAGCCAGGGGGATATGCGGGCTCGTGTGGGAACGTTACACTGCGCATTATCCGCTCTTGTATTTCATATATACTCAGAGGCAATGAAAACGCAACACCAGTTTGGATTCAAATAATTTTGCGACTCAAATTTATTTTCGTATTTTAACAATTTAAATATGTTGGGTGGGTTGACTTTGATGAATTAAATGTGTTAATGGGTCGATTTGGACAAAAATAAACAGATGCATTAAATATAACGAGCACAAGTTGAAAATGAAAAATCACAGCAAGAATGGATTTAAAAATGAACTCGAAAGAACAGTCAGTATCGGGTGTGACCCCCGCGAACATCCACGCAATCAATACAATGTCTCCTCATGGACCTGACTAAGCGTCTTCGGTTGTCTTGGGGAAGTTTTCGCCAGTCTGCCTGTAGTGCATTCTGGAGTTGCTGCCTGGTTTGAGGTCTGGGTACTCTTGATGAAAGAGCTTGTCCCAGTTGGACATACTACACCCAAAACGTACTGACGCTGGACGTACTACACCCAAAACGTAGAGCCACTTGTCGGGCATTTACTCCCGCCTCTAGCATACCCAGGGCCCTGTTCCATTGTTCAGTTGACAGATGTGGCATTATGACCCTTAAACAGTGGCGTGCACAAATAGACGCTAGGTGGTGCTACAGCACTTGCCCCTTTGCCCTTTATCAATGAAAGTGCCCTTTTGAAATTTCGTTGTTTTTTTTTAATGATTATTATTATTATTATTATTATATATTTTTTAAATTATTATTACAATTATTATTATTATTATTATTATTATTATTATTAACACTTTAGTGGGGCCAGTGTTGAAATGATCTTTTAGAAAAGCTGTGTGATTAAAAACTACTGAAAAAAATGCCCCGAAATGGGCCACCACCTTACGCACTTCCGACCTCTCTTCCTTTGTCACGTGAACACGCGCGCAGAGCGCGCAGTGCATATCAGCTGAGCGACTGAAAGCCACAGTATTGTACCCCACCAACCAGGTAACACACAGATCAAGTGAAATCGTACAGTTTGTCCTCCAAGCCCACCCCGTTATCATTTTGTTGTTGTTGTGCAGTAGCATGTCTCATACACGGTGACAGTCCGTCGGCAGAAACACAGGGCCAGCAATAACCTCACCTTTCACTTCTTAATGACAGACACCTCTCACAGTTTACCTCCCCGATTAGCAACCGTTGCTCAGACTGATTGGAGGAACCGACTAGAATCTAACATGTTTTTGAAAGCCGTGTTATAAATTGCACTACGAAATTATACGCCGTTTAACTTACTTCCGCACACCAATGGCTACGGAAAAAAAATATCAATTGCCTACGTCTTTATAATTTCTGAATTTGCGTAAATTAATTCGGGACGTTCATTGAGCAATTAGCCATGAGAATCCGTTCTATATACACTGAAAGTGACAGCCAAAGTGCTTAGTAGCACAGCTGAGTGAAGAGGAAAATAATTGCTGTGAAGTCCGCGAAAGTTTCGGATTTTTTGCAGATTGTCATCCTTGTGGATTCACATCAATTATATCAACATAGCCAACAGGCAATCGCTTTGTAATTAGCATTTCTTAATCATTACGTGTCACGCATTGGTGGTGGCTACTCTGTTAATTAACTGTTTGATTGTTAATCAATCAAACCTAATCGCAAACAGTTTAAGAGCAATTATCCAGGAAAGGGTGATGTTACTGAAGGCCTTCCTGGTATCTGACGGTACGCCACTGCTCATACAGCACCAAACAACTGAGCATTTTTTAGCCGACTGGTCACCTGATTAGCTAGTTTAATGCTATAGCCCAAACAATGATAGATAACGTGAGGACGACCACCACAAACAATGTCGGTCGACTTTGCAAATCTATCTGTTAAGCTGAATGTTTTCTTTTGTGTAGGTTTTGTTAGGCAACATAAATGAACACATAAAGAAGAATCAGGCAGTTCCCCATTGCCTGAGAAAAATATCCCCATTAAGGCTACCCATGTGCCTTCTTGTGATGAATGACAGTAGTCATGAATTGCATTGAACATGTGCGTGTAATGTTTATTTTATTTTTTTTAATCTCACACTATAACAACATGTTCCATGTGTGCAAAAAAGTGCCCTCCCCCTCCCCCCTGAGCACTTGCCCCCCATAATGTCTGTGCACGCCACTGCCCTTAAAAATGTTTTTTGTGTGGCTTTCATCATGCCTTTATCTAGGGAAGACAACCCCTCCTTCATTTCAACCACTGTACTTGCGCAACTCCTAATCCCATATGTTGTACTCAATATGGATTGATGAGCGTCCAACTCACACTGTTGAGCTACATGATGATCATTGATGTGTAACGAGGTACACATTCTGACCCCAATGGTCACTTAGGAACTCAAATTGGACTACTCAGGTCCTGAGCAAAAATAAACCAAAATTTTGAGTGTTGCGTTTTCATTGCCTCTGAGTATATATTAGACCATTTGTCCTAATTTGCTTACACTTTTGTGCTATCGAGTGGTATCAAAAGTACAATGCACAAATGAGTGGAAAAAAGATGGCAGGCATTTAAGCCAGGACTGTATAAAAAGATGGACGAAGCAACCGTTACGTCACCCATTGGTTTTAGCGTGCAATTTAGGAAGCCTCTATTTTGACAATTGAACAGCGCCATTTTGTCGTGTTGAAACCGGATGTGATTCTTATTGGACAAGAGAGTGAATTGAAAGGTCTCGGGAGGAGCGAGGGGGTGGATCGACATCTGGCCGTATCTGACAGGACCAGAGGATAGCCACGCCCCTAGAGCATATCTGACTTTATCCTTTATTCTAGATTATTTGGGACCATAATTTACAAAAATGAACATTATGATATATATCGAAGGAGACTTGGAACTTACGATAGATTCCATAAAATCCTGTGCAAAATCATTATTGAAATGATCAATCAGGTGGGAGAGTCCTTTTCTAATTGACTTCTAAAGCTTTGAACTTCTTTCAGCAACCACCGACGTCATCTGCTGGCCATTAAATAGAATGCAAGTTTTAGAGATTTCCGCATTTGCCTCTGTTTTCAGACCTGGGTGCTGCGTCCGTCTTTTTATACAGCCATTTTACTGCTGGTCTTGAACAGAAAGTAGACGAGCTACAAAACCTTATCAAATTTTATGGTCGAAACTTTTTTGTGAAATAAAATTTTTAGCTTGACATAACATACATACAGTACCGGTTAAAAGTTTGGACACACTTTGCTAATGTCTCTGTTTTTTAAAAAAATTAATAGCATAGCTTCTCGATATACTCTCATGTGGAATCTGGTGAGAGGTAAGCAGTCAGAAGTTAAAAGAAAATAATTTACTTATTCAAATAGTGTCCAAAATTTTGTAATTCTCCACAAAGTAATATTTTGCAAGGTAAACAGACTGGCAAGCCCCTTTCATTTTTCAATGGCTGAATTAAAGTCAAGCTGCAATGAGACGTATTGGGCGAAAAGGTTGATGAGACGCAAACCACAAGCGCAGCACATCTTTGGGAACTTTAAATTTGCTGACCTGTTCTACTGTCTTGCCATGGAAGGAAATGGGGTTCCGTCAGGGATTTGATGCGTTAAATACCAGTTCCTTTGTTCTTTCTTTATTTAGATGGAGGTCCATGCACCATTGTGTCAAATGAGAAATGGTTTGGTGATAGGCTGTAATAGAGTCATTGTCATTGAGGAGGGGCATGATGACTGAGGGGCTAATGCAGTCATTGGTGTATAGTGTGTAAAGTAAGGGAGTAGGAACACAGCCCTGTGGTGCTCCAGTGTTAGTGATGATGGTCCGTGACAGTCCCTATCTGTACAGCCTGTGCTGTTGCTCAGAAGCTGTGGATCAGGTGGATGTCATGAGGTAAGGATGTCGAGTTGGTGAAGTTTCTTGATCATCTGATGGCTCTGAATTGTGTTGAACGCAGAGCTGAAGTCAATGAAGCATTTTCAGATATTGTAGGAGTAGGAGACATATCACAGCATCCTCCTTTCCTTGCTTGGCCTTGTTGGAAAACTGATATCTGTCCAACTGCAGTTTGAAAGCTGGGAGGATGTTGCGAAGAATGTTTTCCATAACATTTACTCACTATGGGGATGACAGGTCAGTAGTGGTTGGGTTCATATGAGCGGGGTTTCTTCGGTACTGGAATCATGGTGGATGTTCTCCAAAGGATGGGCCACCATACTGTCCTGCAGGATTCCCACATGATGGAAAAGAAAATGGGAGAGAGCTCCATGGCACTGAGCTTGAGCACCTTGGCTGAGATGCCATCCAGCCCCGTAGCTTTGCCAAGTTAACATCCACTCAGCTCCTGTTGGTCTTCCTCCATTGTAAAGGGAGGGTGTGTTGGTGCGTCAAATGGAGCAGCATTGAGCAGCTCCTCACTGGCAGCTGAGAGGTCAATGATGTCAAACCGTGAGTAAAAGGAATTGGGAATTTTGGCGAAGGCGAAGGGGTTTGTGGAGTGGTCCTGTTTTGCTTCTTCACCCATGAGTGTTCTTACTTGTGTTTTGTGTTCATGTTAACAAATTCCCGTACCTGTTTGTCCTTAAATCTGAGTTTGGCCTTAACCCCTTTGTGAAGAAGCCAAATCTGGCTATTTATGTGTTACCTTATTTAAGGCCTTATAATTCAAGATTGCAGCTTCACAGACAGGAAAGGAATGGCTAAACTGAGTCAGGACACTTGAAGCATTTCAAGTTCCATCGTATTTCAATTTATTTTCATGATTTTGGTAGAGAAAAAGGGCTGCAAAAACAAAAACAAATCTTCAATGAAAATTCAGCATTGAAATTGTAAAAAAAAGGAAAAAAGTAATACATAGAATTGAAAAATTGCTGGGGCTTAAAGTTATACATTTCTCGGATCATAAACTCCTTGACCACAAGTGCAAGTCATCTGTGCATTATATTCTAAATTACCTACTCTCTAGGACCCAAATCAGACAGCTATCTAGACGGCTCCTGAAAGTCTAAGATCCCTCAAAATGGCGCACTGTTAAATCATAAAATAATCATGTATTTAACACAAATAAACTTTTGATGCATGAAATTCAATACGAAGTAATGATTTTCCGGCATTTAATTTAATTTAGCATGTGTTTATCAATATAGCTGCAGTTGGACATCAAAGGTCACCAGTAACCTCACCAAACAAAAAACATGCCTTTTTTGCATGATGAAGTTTAGAATTTTGTCAATTTTTCCCACTAGCCAGCATACATACTCATTAAAAAAACTGCTTATTTGACAGTAGTTATACTCGCCCTGCATTGAAAGTTCCCATTTCCAAGCTTGTAAACTGATATAAACAGTTAACGCACCTTATAAGGAACACATATAACTCACTCACTCAGTAATATCTAAAATATACCTTTTTTTTAGCAGAATAGACATTCCGTTATTCAATGAATAGCAATCAACGCAGATTGCCGGTGCTGACCTCTTGGCTGTGCTGTGGCACTGTTTGTTGGTGATCATTCTGCTTGAGTTGCAACAGAGAGAGGGGCGCAGGGATTGCAGCAGGTTTTTCTAAAAATAATTTGTGTGTAAAAGTTCAAACATTAAAAGAGGTAAGACAATTTGCTCCCGAGGTATAACCGTTGTCACATTAGGGGCCGGGAGAAACTTCCCTTATTTTCCCCTTTTTTCCCCCTGTAACAACTCTGTTAGCAAATAGCCAAATTAAGTCTCTAATCTGGTCAAACAAAAATGACAGGGGGTTTTGGGGGTTTCTTTCTCCTGGGAGCAAGATAAAATAAGTAAACTTTAGCGCTAAATAATTAGCAAGCTAAGTAGAATTGTTTGCTGTTCAAAGTAAAATGGAGTTGTTTTTAAGGACTGAGCTACTCTCTTCTGGTTTTTCTGTAGTTGATTTAGCTTCCAAACTTCAGCAAGCTTCTCAACGCTAAGAATATCATCGAATTACCTGGATATCTAGATAGCTATAAGCTGAGTTGGTTTCATACTTAGTCGCTTGCCTTTCATACAGTCTTCTAGCCAATAAATATTGACGTTCACTGGGGTTTTTAGTCCTCTTCCATCTTTCTTTTACCGTATAAGCGCATTGCCACGCTTGAATTAAATATTGACGCTAACCAGGGTTTTAGTTTTTTTCGCATCTCATTTTTACCTAAGGGCTCTTCTGATCAAACATATTGCAAATTACGTTATTTTTGTATTTTCCTCTGGTGGCGGTGCCTTGACCAGCTGGTTGAAGTTTATCTGCTTGTTTGAGTGCTTAGCAACAGCTTGTTGGGGGAGATAGCGGGTTAGTTAGCTCACATAGTAGACGACTTATTTATGTGGTCTGTTTGAATTAAAAAGTACCAGGGCTTTACTCTTTTTTGTTTACCTTCGGTTGTATTTGTGGCTGTCTTGCTAGCTAGATAGTTACTGTTTACATTATTGACTTGGGATCTGAGATTTTAGTGTTTAATTAGTCGGGCAATAGTTACTTGAGTCGTCCATTCGGTTCAGGTTGGAATTTTAAATGGTAAGGTTTATGGGAGTGCTCCGCCCCCTCCCTCCCAGTTTATCCTGGCCGTTGTAGCTGCCCAAGATGAGTTAGTAAGCTACCGCTGATATTGTGTATTGGTTATTGGCATTATCTGTTCATTGCTTAGCTGGGTATTGGAGTCTCTCATCTGGAGAAGCCAGTCTGTGATTATCTGGATTCTGAGCTAAGCCTTGTGAAAGATTTAGACCAGGGGTGTCAATCTGAGCTGTAAAAGGGCCAAGAGGCTGCAGGTTTTCACTCCAACAATGCAGAAGCACACCTGAAACCACTGATTTAATCAACTGACCTAGGCCTGCACAACTGATTAGTTGTATCAGGTGTGCTTCTGCATTGTTGGAGTGAAAACCTGCAGCCTCTTGGCCCGTTTACGGGTCAGTTTGACACCTGTGATTTAGACTAATATACTAATAATATTGAGATTATATAAAATCAAGTTAGTCATCTGAGTGTTTCTTACATATTAAGTTTTTGCCTCAATTTGGTTCTTCACTTATGTTAACTGAAACTAAGCCACTGCTAAAAGAGGCTTATTATCCATTATGGCTTATTTCCCCATGGTTTCTACTGTGACTGCTGTTTAAGGCTTCTCAGGTAAATAAACTGTGGTTCCTGAGCTTCTGACTTGGCAATAATAATTTTCTTTGTTATCTAGAGCAGTGTTCCCCAACCCTCTCCTCGAGGCCCACCTGTCCTGCATGTTTTAGATCTCTCCCTGCTCCAGCACAGGTGATTCAAATGATCAGACTGTCATCAATAAGCTCAAGGGGGTGATTAACAAGCTGATCATTTGAATCACCCGTGCTGGAGCAGGGAGAAATCTAAAGTATGAAGGACAGGTGGGCCTCCAGGAGAGGGTTGGGGAACACTGATCTAGAGTGAGCAAGGTCATTAGGTAGGGAGTTCAAAATGTGGCCAAAACCATGTGGCGGTTGCAGGATGATCACACTTTTGGAAAGAGATTTCCTGGGTGGGTTTGTCTGTCACTGGTGCCAGTTAATTGAGCATTTGGAGAGCAAGATCCTTGTTCTTCAGGGCCAGTTGGCTGCACAGCATAATTCACAATCACTAGAGTTCCTAGAGGAACTAAGTAGTATGTCGTTAAGAGAAATGATGTGTACGCCAAAGCAGGGGTGTGCAGAGACCAAAGAACAGGTATGGAGAGAAAGTTGGGTGACTGTAGGTTGAGAGCGCAGGAAAGGGCATGCACGCCATACAGCGACAGCTTCTCCAGTGGTTGAGGTGTCCAACTGATTCCAGACCTTGCAGGAACTCGACTTGGCCCCTGACCCTGAGAGTGGGGGAATTTATGAGAATCAGGGCACCCTGATAGCCTCTTCCCCTCAGAAAAAGGAGTTCGTGATAGTGGTGGACTCAATTATTAGAGGAATAGACAGCTTAGTCTGTTCGCGCGACAAGGAGTCTCGTACGGTGTGTTGCCTGCCTGGTTCACAGGTAAGAGACCTCCTGGAGCGTGCGGACAAGCTCCTGGCCAGAGCGGGGAGGGATTCAGTAAGGGTAGGTTTGAGGTTCTGCAAGCAAATTTATTGAATTGGCTGAAAAGCTTAGGAGCAGATTCGCCACAGTTGTTTTCTCCGGGATTCTACCGGTGCCACTTGCAAGCAAAGGGAAGAAGAATTTTCTCTGGAGGTTTAACACGTAGCTACAAACCAGGTGTAGGAAAGAGGGGTACAGGTTTATGAGGCACTGGAACTTCTTCTGGGACAGGGGAGATTTGTTCAAGCCTGACGGGCGACACCTGAACCGGAGGGGTACCTTTGCACTCAGTCAGCATATGTTGAGGGTAGCACAGGGTTATTTAAACTAGGGACTTGGGGGGCAGGGAGGTTAGAGTTATACATCCACTTCCCTAATGAAAGCTGACAGCTCTACATGCACTATTGATGATATATTTTTAAAGCAATAAAGCGTAGTGAGGGGCTTGGTGCAGCAGGCACATGGGAAATCGAAGGGTAAGAGCATTCATAATGACCTGAAATGTTTTTATTTAAATGCAAGAAGCATAAAAAATACATTTCCGGAATTTAAGGCTGTTATGATTAGTGAGGGTTATGACATATTTGGGATTACAGAGAAATGGCTATGTGAAGAGGATGGGGATAAATTTAATATAGAAGGTTATAAGCTCTTTAGGAGTGATAGATGTAATAGGTGCGAAGAGGGTGTAGCACTCGATGTGAACGAGAACATAGATATGCAGGAAAATCCCGAAATTGAACATTCCTTGCCCTGTGAAGGTATCAGGGTCAGGCTCATTGGCAAACACGAGACAGGTTTAAACATAGGCGTATGCTATCGACCGCCAGCTTTGGACAGTACTGTCAATGAAATTCTCTTTAAGAGGATTAGGCAAGGTTATAGAGGAGGAGGGACTATTATTATGGGAGACTTCAATTATCCTGATATCGATTGGGAAATGGAGAAAGGACAGGGTGAAGGGGAGGAAGAATTTGTAGATGTTATAAATTACAATTTTTTGGTGCAGTATGTTAATAAACCTACAAGAGAGGAGGCGGTTTTAGATTTAGTGCTCTGTAATGTATTAGCAATGTTGAGGTACTGCAGCCACTTAGGACTAGTGATCACGCTACTGCTAATTTTGATGTTTCAAGGGAAGTTAAAAGGGTGTCTTCGGAAAACCAAAATGTAAAATTTTTGGTGAGCAAACTTTAACAGGATGCGCTTATATTTAAGCAAAATAAAATGGGAGACACTCCAGGACTGTGAGTCTGTAAATGAGATGTGGGAAAGATTTAAGGGGGTGTTACTTGATTCACAATGTAAATTCATTCTAAAGGTGAAAAATCAGAATCCTCAGTGGATGACAACTGCCATTCGTAGAAGTTTGAGAGAAAAGAGGAATCTTTATAAGATGTACATAAAGGATAACAATGAGAATACTAAGGCTGAATACTGTAAAATGTGAGCTGTGGTCAAAATGGAGCTGAGGAATGAGAGTAGACTGTAAGAAAGGCAAATTGCGGAAGGGGCAAAAACTAATCCTAAGCGCTTCTTTCAGTACTTTAGCAGAAAAAGGAAAGTCAAGGAGGAGGTTAAGCTGCTATAGATAACAAGGATTTTGGGACACCTTAAACATTTACTTTGTTGAGAATTGTACCTCGGAGCGGGTTTTTATTTGGCCAAAGGACATGTCCAATGCTTTAGATTATATAGCGGAAATTGATTAGACAAGTTGCATAAACTAAAGGCAGATAAGGCGGCAGGTCTTGATGGCTTATATCCTTGAGTGCTCAGGGAAGTTACTGAGATCATCTTTAAACCACTCTCAACTATCTTCAGACGGTCTTTAGGAACTGGAGAAATACCAAATGATTGGAAGCAGGGCAATATAATACCAATATATAAGAAAGGGGACCATACTGAGAAGGGAATTACAGGCCGTTTAACTTGCATTGCATGCAAAATACTGGAATCTATCATAAAAGATGCGCTGGAATTATTTCTTGAACGTAATAATATTTTCAGGGATAGCCAACATGGTTTCCGTAAGGGAAGGACAAACCTTCTGGAATTTTTTGAAGAGGCCACCAAGACTTATGATTAGAGCAGGGCTTATGACATCATATACTTAGATTTTCAGAAAGCATTTGATACAGTACTGCATAAGAGACTAATTTTTAAAATGAGCTGTGACTCATTATAATCATGATAATGATAATAATAATTATGTCTATATAATTATGTCTGTGACTTATTACGGCATATCAAAGTGATCTCAGTAATAAACATAAACTCGCAACAAACGCAAAAGTTACTCAACTCGTTTTATTACTTTCATATGACACGCTTACTCATAAGATCCTCTATATCATGTGTTATGGCCCCAATTTGTTATGACATATAGGACAGCAAGGGATGACAGACAAAATTTTAAAACTTAATCAGATTTAATTAAAACAAAGACTTTGAACAAGATTGAACTAGAAAAAAAAATGAGATAGTTACAGTCCCATGGTAACTGAGATGGGGTTTCTATGTTGCGATGTCCTGGGACAGGAAAATGCTCCAACACAGGCAAAAATCCACAAAACGAGCTTCACAGGTCTTGTAAAGAGTGACAGGTCTGGTCAAATGTATCCTTCCTCTATTTCGCCTTGCAATAACTCCTACTACTTTACTCTCTCAATTTTTCTCCTTCTATACTCTTTTCCAGCCCCCTCCCACCTTCCAGACTTTTTTCAATTCTCTGGGACTTTCCCCTCTGGGGCATGCCCAGGACATGCCCAAAACCTTGCTCCAAACTGGGATTAACAAAAAAACTCAATACTGCCATCTAGTGGCTTTTCCCCCCCACATTACACCTCCATTCCAAAAGGGAAAAATTTTGACCCATCAAGGCAAATTTTTTCTTTTCAGTACAAAAATGGTTAAGTAGACACTTGTGTATATATAATACAATATGCTAATAAACGTGATATATACACATACTCAAAAACAGGATAAGCAATCAGCAATTACATTGTCAGTACCCTTTACATGCTTAATTTCCAAGTCAAACTCCTGTATAATCAAACTCCAATTCAACAATCTCCGATTCTTGTTTTTCATCTTACCCAAAAACATTAATGGATTGTGGTCAGTATATACAATCATTGGCTTTTGCCCTGTACAAACATAAACCTTAAAGTGTTGTAGGGATAGAACCAGAGCCAACTGCTCCTTCTCAATTGTGGAATAGTTCTTTTGGTGGTGATTGAACTTCCTAGAGGAGTATGCCACGGGATGCTAAATGTCATCAGAGTCACTTCTCTGTAGGAGCACAGATCCGCAAGCTTGGTCGCTAGCGTCAATCGCAATGGAGAACGGTTTGTTGAAGTCAGGAGATTTGGGCACGGGGAAGTGACACAGCAGAGACTTCAGGCAATCGAAGGCTCTTTGGCATGCTTCATCCCAAGTGAACTTTACGCCTTTCTTCAGTTAGTTGGTGAGACTGAGAGCAATCTCAGCAAAGTTCTTGCAGAACTTGTGGTAGTACTCGATCATTCCAAGAAAGCGACACAAAGCTTTTTTATTGTCAGGAACTGGAAAGTCCATGATGCCTTGGACTTTAGCATTTATGGGTGCCACCTTACCCTGGCCTATGACGTAACCAAGATACGTGACAGTAGCACAACCAAAGTCACTCTTGTTCAGGTTAACAGTCAGGTTAGCCTGGGTCAAGCGCTGGAACAAAATCTCTACAGCTTTCAGATGTTCTTCCCAAGAGTCACTCCATATGATCAGGTCGTCGATGTACGCACCCGTGTGTGGCAATCGGGTGATTGTAGACTGTATCATCCTTTGGAACGTGGCTGGGGCATTTTTCATGCCAAAGGGAAGGACTTCATACTGGTATAACCCAGATGGTGTGGCAAAGGCAGAGATGCTCTTGGCCCTCTCAGTTAAAGGCACACACCAATAACCCTTCAATAAATCAATCTTGGTCAGAAACTTAGCTTGCCCTACTCTATCGATACAATCATCAATCCTAGCTATTGGAAACACATCAGTTCTAGTTACAGCATTGACTTTGCGATAATCTGTACAGAATCTAGTACTTCCATCAAGCTTTGGAACTAGAACACAGGGTGAACTCCAAACTGAGTTGGAGGGTCTGATAATATCATGTTCTAACATGTACTCAACCTCTTTCTCAGCAATCTTTCTCTTTTTAGGATTCCTCCGGTACAGTTGCTGTTTTATTGGTTTGGCATCACCAACATCTACATCATGAGAGGCTATAGAAACTCTCTTTGGAACATCAGGAAATAGATCTTTATATTTCTTGATCAACCTCTCAAACTGATCTTTCTGTGAGGGTTCTAAGTGCTGGAGTTTTACATCATTTTGCAACACTTCAGAATTTGACCATTTACGTGAAACAACTTCAGCTTTAATTCTAGGTTCATCATCTTGAAACTCTACCTCATCTTCACAAGTTTCAGCCATAGGAGGATCTGAAGTGACAGCTGCAACCCTAGCATTCCTATCATGATAAGGCTTCAGCATGTTAATGTGACACAACTGTATTAGCTTTCTCCTATCTGGGGTCTATACAATGTAATTGAGATCATTGAGTTTTGTCCGAATATCACAAGGACCATGAAATCTAGCCTGCAATGGATTGGACTGCAAGGGAAACAACACAAGACCTTGTCTCCTGGTTTAAACTCATGGCTTCGAGCCTTATGATTATACCAAGTTTTCATTTTTCCCTGACTTGATTTCAAGCTCCCTTTGGCTAGGTCACAAGCCGCACATAGTCTTTCTTTGAACTTGCTAACATAGTCTAACAGACTGATATTTGCCATTGTTCACTCAACATTAGCAAAGGTCCTCTCACCTCATGGCCAAACACTAGCTCAAACGGACTGAATCCAGTAGACTCCTGCACTGCTTCTCCAGGTGCAAACAAAATCAAATGAACACCTTCATCCCAGTCTTTTTCATAGTCAATACAATAAGTCCTCATCATTGTCTTGAGAGTGGGATGAAACCGCTCTAAAGCACCCTGACTCTCTGAATGATAGGCACTGGAAAGAATCTGCTTCGCACCTAGTTCATACACAACCTGCAGAAACAATCTGGAAGTGAAATTGCTACCTTAATCTGACTGAATTTCCCTGGGAAGGCCAAACAACATAAAGAACTTTATCAAAGCCGTCGAGATTGCAGTTGCCTGGATGTTGCGTAGAGGTATGGCTTCAGGGAATCTGGTAGATGCACACATGGTTGTCAACAAGTACTGATTTCCAGATCTAGTCTTGGATAATGGACCAACACAATCAACAATGACCTTGGAGAAGGGCTCCCCAAATGCTGGGATAAGCTGCAATGGAGCTAATGATGGGTCTCACTGGTGTTTTCCAACTACCTGACAAGTGTGACAGGTTTTGCAAAAGTTGGAAACATCTTTCCGAAATCCAGGCCAGAAGAAGTGTTTCATGATCTTGTCAAGAGTCTTGTTAACACCAAGATAACCTCCGTAAGGCAAACTATGAGCCATTGTTAAGATCTCATTCCTGTAAACCTTCAGAACAACAACTTTCTTGGCCACTGCCCAATCTGCATTGGCAGGGATATCAGGAAGGCGCCACTTCCGCATCAACACTCCATCCTTGAGATTATACCCAACTGGAACTGCATCTGTTTCTTCATCAGGAAGGGTTCTCTTTTTTAGTACACAAATTTCAGGATCATTGGTTTGCTCCTGAATCAACTGCTTTCTGGACAGAGACAAATCTCCAGACACATCAGAATCACCAGACCCATCTGGCTGGCTGAAGAAAGAACTGATAAACGTGTCTGATAAGTCCTTAAACGGAGAAACCATAGTAGGCTGAACAGAGTCGTGAGGCAAACCACCTGAGTCATGACTATGCAATGTGCTGGACGGCACCACATCATCTTTTTCTTGAGCCTTCTTAGCCATAGCACGAGTCACTGCACAGGAAGGATACTGGGATGGGTCTTCATCGTCATCTTCAGTGCTCGGCTGTGAAGTAAGATGAACAGGGAGAACTAAATTGCCCCCAGCAAGGTCAGTGCCTAGCAACAGAAAAACACCCTTGATAGGTAGACTTGACATAAGTCCCACCTTTACCAGTCCTGTGACTAAATCTGACTTCAAGAATACAGAGCGCAGGGTCACAGATGCAGTCCTCCCTTCAATACCTTGTACAAGCATGAAATCCCCAGAAGTGGTCTCATCACGTAACTCCAAGGAGTCCATCAACAAAAGTGACTGAGAAGCTCCGGTATCCCTTAGGATATATATGGGGACAGGAGGAGAATGCTCATTGAGAGCCACAAATCCCTCTGACACAAATGGAAGAAATTTCTCCCTCACAAAGTCAGCAGTATCAGGCTTCTTAGCCTCACAAGGAACAGGCGATTTAGCAGATCGGTCATCTACTACAGGGGTTTCTAACCTTGTCTTCACAAAGGCATTGGGTTTGGTATCCTTCTCTGTTTCTTTTTTAGCTTTAAGGAACCAACAGTTAGTTGTAACATGACCAGATTTCTTGCAATAATTGCAAACTAGACCACTTTTGTCACTGTCAGCTTTCACACTTTGATCAGACCTCTGACTGGATTTCTGAGCACCATCACCAGATTTTTCTTTGTCTTTGGGTGAGGAATCTTGGGTATCACCGTTACCTTTCTTCGGAAATTGGGACCACCTATTGTTACTGCTGGACTGAAATTTGGACTTATGTGTGAGAACATATTCGTCTGCAAATTTGGCAGCTGATTGCAAATTCAGTGCTTGCTTCTCATTAAGGTAGGTCTTAATATCATCCTTAACACAGTTCTTGAATTCTTCAACAAACACCATCTCTTTTAGTGAGTTGAAATCATCCTTGACCTCCATAGAAGTACACCAGCACTCAAAGCAAACCTTCTTCTCGTTAGCAAATTCCACATAAGTCTGATTGTCAGATTTCTTCAGACCTCTGAATTTCTGTCGGTAAGCCTCTGGAACCAACTCATAAGCTGTCAAAATAACCTTTTTGACAACCTCATAATCAGAGGAATCATCTGCAGACAAAGCCAAATACGCTTGTTGAGCTTTACCCTTGAGGACAGTTTGCAACATCAGAGGCCAGTGTTCCTTTGGCCACTGACAACTCTTAGCTACCATCTCGAAGCACTGGAAATACTGACCAACCTCCTTCTCAAAGAATGGAGGCTCCAGCTTTACCTCCTGGCTAGCATGAAATTTATTTTCAGCTTCCATTTTGATTTTTAGTTGCTCCATTTGGAGCCTTTCTTCTTTATCTAACTTCTGTAAATAGAAATCTCTCTGTCTCTGTCTCTCTCTTTCTGCTCTCTCCTCTTTCTGTCTCTCAAATTCTCTTTCCCGCTCTTTCTGCTTTCTCAAATTCTCTTTGTTTTTCTTTCTCTCCTTCTTCTCTCTCCTCTTTTTGTCTCTCAAATTCTCTTTCCCTCTCTTTCTGCTTTCTCAAATTCTCTTTGTTTTTCTTTCTCTTTCTTCTCTCTCGAATGCTCTTTCTTCTCTTTCAATCTCTATTAAGGTCCATTTCTACAGTTGGATTTTCCATCGGAAACGGTTCCAGATCTCCTGGTGTAAACACATTTTCATCAATGTAATATTCAACAACTTTCCCAGCCAGTCTTTTCGCATGGCTGATTTTACATCTGTCAGCTCTAACTGTCTGCGTATTTCTAGCAGTTCTGTCTTTTTAAAAGACTTCATAACCTCTACGGTTGGTGATACCAAGAAATCCTCCATTGCTGTTGATTTGTCAATATATATATCTAGGAAAATTAAAAAACAAAAAAAACAATTTCACAATTTGAAATTTTAGATTTTCAATAAATGACTCACACAGTGGTCTGTCCCGGACTTGAGCCCCCAATTTGCTATGGCCACAATTTGTTATGACATTTCGGACAGCAAGGGATGACAGACAAAATTTTAAACTTAAACAGATTTAAGTAAAACAAAAACTTTGACCAAGATTGAACTAGAAAAAAAGATATATATATATATATATATATATATATATATATACAGTCCCTTTAGTACTTGAGATGGGGTTTCTATGTTGCGATGACCTGGGACAGGAAAATGCTCAGGCAAAACAAAACAACACAGGCAAAAATCCAAAAAACGAGCTTCACAGGTCATGAAAAGAGTGACAGGTCTGGTCAAATGTATCCTTCCACATTTTTCCTTGCAATTTCTCCAACTACTACCTTTTCCTTGCAATTTCCCCTACTACTACCTCTCTTAATTTTTCTCCTTATATATTCTTTTCCAGCCCCCTCCCACCTTCCAGACTTTTTTCAATTCTCTGGGACTTTCCCCTCTAAGGCATGCCCAGGACATGCCCAAAACCTAGCTCCAAACTGGGCTTAACAAAAAATGTCAATACTGCCATCTAGTGGCTTTTTTCCCCCCACATTACACGTGTATCCCCAGGGTAAGGCTATCATACCGCACAGTGAATGTATGTCATTTATCATGTATGTTCATATGTCAGTCTTGCAGATATAGTCGAAGTCTATGTGCAGGAAATGTAACTTACTCTCTTTCTTTCAAGGCAGAAAGACGTGTAATGTTCAAGTATTATCATCACAATGCACAATGCATCAATGCAATACAGTGATGAAAATGAAGGGCAAAACAGGCAGAAAGCCATGATTACATCTGCTAGAATTGTCATGGCGCATTCCATAAACTTATCAAAAACATCCAAACAATTCAAACGGATGAGCCCACATTAAAAATTTCCTACACATGATTGATTTTGTAGATTTATAGATTTACTTCTTTATAGTGTGACTTGCTGTACCATGATAATGCCATTCTTGATCTGTGAATTATTTTAGAGAAACCCAGTCCTTGTGCTGAAATGCCCTGTGCTTTTCTTTCAGGCTACACTGAAGCTGGGAGGTGATCCAGGGTTTGGAATTGAGCAATTTTCTTAAAGTTTTTTTGGGAATGATGTTGCTGATGCAGATCTTGGTACAGTCCGTAATTGGGGATAGTGTGTCACCCAGATTACTTTGAAAAATGTCCCAGTCTTTGCATGCAAGGGAGCCTTGTAATCATCCAATTGCATCCTGCGACCACTGGGCGGCACTGTGGACTTGGGGCTGAATGTGCTTCAGCGTCTGTAATGTGGAAGAAGAACAACAACATTATGGTCCGAAAAGCCGAGTGGTGAGTGCATGGACCTATAAAGAAAACTGGACAGACAACGAAGGCTGGAACACACGCCAACATGGGCGTAGCGGTGAACTTGATATTGCTGGTCATGTGGTGCCATGGGGGCCAAAAAGAAAATTCCCCATTGGGAAAAATTGAAAAAGACACGCTGATAAATCCGTGAATAAATATTTTTGACAGCCAGAAATTATCGATACTGAAATGATTTATTTTTCTCTTGTCAATAATTGATGCCTTGTTTCTCGGCAAAGACAAAATGTTTTATTTATATTCAGGCTATGCAAAGACCAACAGCAATAGCGGATTAATGCACGGGCTCACGGGGCTGAAGCCCTGGGCCCAGTGGTCCAATGGGGCCCATCAGTGGGTAGGCTATTGTGACAATTTTTTTTTTTTTTCCAGTAAACTATTCCACCCTGTGCCAGTCTGCCAGACAGTGCCTGACCTGTGTCTGAGGGAGGGATGGGGCGGGTCGTTTTTTGTCCAAAAAAAAAATTCAATGTGGTTTTGGTTTGTTTGTTTGTTAATGTCATTGTCCAATGGTCGTTAGGTGCGTGCAGCGTGATATGCTGAGGCCTCGGTCAGTTATTTGGCGGTGCACCACACTGGGTAATGACACAGCTAGTGTATGTTAGTTACTTTTTCTGAGGCAGTCATGTTAAGTGGCAGTCAAAAACGTGAAAAAATAAAAGAAAAAGAAGCCCAAGAAGCTGCTCTACCAAGAAAGATCCCTAAATTAACTGAGTATTTCACCCAGCCTAGCGCTGAAACGTGCCCACCTCAGCAGCAAAGCGAAGCTGCAGCCGCGTTGGACTGAGAGCTGCCAAATCTAAGTAGCTAATTTGTAATTGTACTTTTAACAAAACTTTAGAAGGAATTGTTTAGTCATTTTTGTCAGGTGTTAAATGTTAGCAGGCCTACTATAATGACTTGATGAATACTAGCCAAGCAGATATGGTTAGTGTAATGTAAGCAGATACGTCCCTTTTAAGAATTAGTCCTGGCGAGTTCTCAATTATTTTCCTTTATTGACGCATTTTCCAGTCATCGTAGTTGGCAACTGAAGAGGGACATTCTAAAAGGCCTTAACGTGAAAAAAGCTTGACATGGCTTAACGCACCAAAACAGCGACCAGTAAGCGCAAATTAAATTCCTCTCGGGCATATCTGGTCAGGAGTACTTTCTCCAATAAAAAAATTTAAATCGAAGACTGAGGAATATGGTAGTTTTATCACATTAAGCTTTTTCCCCTCCATTGACGCGCATTATGAGGAAAACGCTTCACGTGATAACTACCATTGCGCTGAAATTAATCGCGATTAATTAATGCGACAGCCCTAATTTCAACCATATTTAGAATGTCAGTATCAGATTTGTCCTTATTCCCCAATTTGAGACATCCATCAGAGTAGAAAATGAGCAGTGCTGTATGAAGTAGGTGACTGTATTACAGAGCGGTCTTAAATCGCTACGGTCACCCCCGACCTACGGCACTGCTGCTACTTTTCTCAGTCTTTATTCAGACTGCGACGAGTGAGGTAACGTTAGAGTCGTTGCCTTCGTGCTGGAAACGAGTACAATGTCGCTCGCTTCGTGATTCTGGAATCAACATTTTCAGGGGACTCCTTGACGTAATTTTCTGAAGTTAACATTTTACTTTTCAACTTGAGTATGCCTCCATCAGAGGTGATTAAAAGCAGAAAGTAAACGCAGTTATTCTGAAAAGGTCACCTTGATCGAACTATCAACTCTGCTTGCGCTGGACAAAATGAAGCATGATAGTGACATTACTATACTTTAATATGTCTATCATCACTTCTTACACCTACACAGTTAATGCGCGCATTTTATACACCAACACATCTAGGAACGGCCTCGCTTGATTTTAAATCTGTCTGATAGCAACGGCTTATCTCATTCACAGTAACGCTGAAGTGCATCAGCTACTCCTTTGTAACGGCACTAAAACATCTGCCGAGTTTACTTTCACTTGAGTTTAGCTCACTTTGATACTCGTCTCAAACGTCTCGCACCATTCAGACAGAAACAGCAGGAATAGCAGGCAGAGGCATTTCGGCGACCCCACCGCCCCTCTGTCAGAACCCCGGTCTTTGAGTGTTGCTGCTGGCACATGCGTCTGCTGCAGCTACTTAGTGTCCATGGTGATGATCAGTGATTCTGTGATCGTTCACAGGGTCTATTTCAGGTAGGCGTGTGCGCGCACACAGTAGGATCAGCGGAACTGGGCTTCACTTAGCCTACCCTCCTCCAGCGGTTTTTGGCTTTCTGCAATCAATTAAGTCAGCAACGCGCTGTTTGGGATATGGCAATCCCAGCTTTGGCGTTGATCCAGGATCTCAGGATCCGACTTTTGTGCAATCGGCCCCTGCCTTCACAGTAATTGTGTGTGACCGTGGCGTATATTTTGATGTCATGGAAATGTCAGTCCTAATTGATGACAGGATAGATGTGTTATGTGTTCAAGCTCAGAATGGATATTTGAGTACGATGTACTGGTGTGATTTGAGTGTTATGTAGCACAGTTACAGTGTTGATCTTGGTTTATGTGCGTTGTGAGACTGGGCCTATTTGTTGCCTGCACTGTGCTTTCCTTCCTTGATTAGCGTACAAATCTTTCTCACACCTGAGGTTATAGCTTGCCACCACATGGGTTCTTGTTGTTCCTGATCATCTCTCTCCTGACAAATCTGATATCTTCTCCTGATCTGGACCATAATCGAGTCTAGCATTCTGGTAAACACATTAATCAACATACCTGTTACATGTGCGTGTGTGTGTGTGTGTGTGTGTGTGTGTTGTATACTGCATTGACTGTACATGCATGCTTGCACTTTACTACCATGCTGGTGAAAGTGAGGGTAGGAGGTTGGCTATAGGGTTGGGAGGGGGAGGAGGGCCCTTAACCTGATCAAAGCCCTGGGCCTTTCATCATGTTAATCCGGCCCTGACCAACAGGTCCTCATATGTAAGTGCGTTCTCGTCTCCTCTGAATTTGTCACTGCAGCGGATGTGAGTGGGTGGAGCAATGGGCATTCCTTGCCGTCAGTGTCTGTTCAACATTAAAGACGTAGCCATGTCGGTAAAGTGAGCTGGCGACGTGACGGTGCAAATATATTGAACAGCAAAAGAAACGCAAGTTAAAGACAGACCGGAAAATAAGTTCGCGTGTAATTATCATAGAAAATCAAATTCAGATCTGGGCTGATCAGAACCGCAAGGTCCTTGAGGCTTTACCCGGGGTCTGTCATGCTTGTTATTATCCATCCCAGATTGACAACGCAGATGTTGATGTGATTGCTTACAAGATGTTTCTGGGTCCGTAGCGGGTTAAATACCACTAATAAGGATTGCTGGCTCTGTGCAGTGGGCAAGCAGGCAGCCCACTTCTGTACTTGTGTTCCTCAGTGAGTAGCTTCTGGAGTGGAATCATATAGAAACACAAATCACCAGCACTAACACCAGAGAGGCTATCTTGAAAGGACCACTGGGCTAACCCAAGCAGGGGCTGATCTTGATTTTTTTCAAGGTTTACTCCCATAGATCCGCTGCGTTTTTCAATACTAGGGGCGGCGCTAAGAGCCACAGCATGCGGTCTTCGGCATGCGAGAGGCTAGGTAACGTTAGTGCGGCACTTGCTAACGATAAGCCGTATGCAGCGCATCAAGTGCCACTGGATATGGGGAGACCAGAAATGAACATTCCTTGCCGTCCGTCTGTGATCAACATTTAAGACGTAACCAAGCCAGTGATGTGAGCTGGCGTTATGGTGCAAATCTACTGAGCATCAAAACAAACGCAACGTAATTAAAGGTAGACCAGGGAATAAGTTTGCGCGTAATTATTGAAAATCTAATTTATTACTAGCGTGTGCACATTTACACTCATTTCATCAAACTTTTCTATGTTTTGCGGTCACTTTGAGTAACCATAAGAGCAAATTAACTTACTAGCGTTTGAAGCCCTGATGAAGACCCATTGTGGTCGAAACATGTTGGCTTTTTTAATGTTCTAGCCACTATAATAAAGGCTTTTTAATTACTTTTTCCTTCCATTTTTACAAGTGAGTGCCTGAATTGCCTTCTCGTTTTTGAATAATTATTTTCCCCCTTTTTCCAAGAGCACCCAACGTACTTTTTCTATTTACTCTTATTATTCAGAGCAACCAGTCTCCTCTGCTTTTTCCTAACTTACTAGCTAACTTGCTTTCTTTTGTTGCTCAGTATATTTTTGCCATTTTATTTTAATGAATGATTGGCCGTAATATGTAGCAACTCGATTGCCACACTTCATGTAGCGCGGCAAAATGTAATGTAAGCTAAGGTCGCTGCTGTGACATCCTAGAACCATCTACGCAGCCAACACTCACCTTACTTTTTCATATTAAAATGATATGGATATATCCATGAACTGAGTTGTATATTTCCATTACTTTGAATAGCAACAATTCACGTTCCTGTATTTTGATGCGTTATGCATAATGTGTCAGCTGAGTAGCATCTGACATAATATCCATATGAGTGCATTTATAGCACTGCATGAATTCAGTTCGAACACTGCTTAGCGAACCATTTATTAACCATTCTTCAATGTTAAATTACTTACAGACCTTCATACATGATGACGAAACTTTTCAGCAACTTGACATATGAGAACCAAAATGATGACTATTTTTTGTGCATGATCCGAACCGAGTGGGTGGAACAATGTGCAGGCCCCGGGATGGATTCATACCCACAAGGTTTTTGCTGGGAGGCAGCTATGCTAACAGCTGAGGCTAAGAGGAAGCGGTGTTCTTTTTCATAAGTTTTTTTTGGGATTGAAAAAACGTGGTGGTGAGCAGGAGGGGACGGACAGGGGAGTTGGCTAAAAAAAAATAAAGAAAGAGAACGAGAGGAAGAACTCTGTGTTTCGGCAAAAAGCGAAAAGTCACATTTTTATTATTTACTTTGTGAAACTGAGTCGCTGGCGGTGGCGAGGCTGGTTCCGAACTGCGGTTTCCAGAAGAGGATGTTTCTCCTGAGGAAGCGACTCCGTGATGTTCATTCAGTTCTATCGAACAGTGCGATAATTAGCTAAGTAGCCACTCCGGCTAAAGCTTAGTCCCAGGACATTACAGGCGGCCGGGGGGCGAATTTTTTCCCCCAAACGGTTCGTCCATAGAGTTTTTTTCTCGTCTCCTGATTGGTTGAAATATATGAATTCATTATCTTACCACGTGCTTCTGTTGACTGTCGCCCATGTGGTATTGTTGACAAAATAAAGCGAGTGCGCCAGCACATTAGTGACCGTGCACCACAAAACCGTATGTCGCCCCCAGGTTACAATACCAGTAGTTTTGAGTACTAGTACTAGTACTACTAGTAGTTAGCGATAAATTGTTGATATTTTATGCGCTATGTGTAGGGTAACCACATCCATTGTAGTGAACGCTAGCTAGTTGACAACCTGGCTAGCAAATTAATGCACCATTCAACATATTTTCCTCGACACCGGCAAGTGTGGAGAACAAAAGTCAATCTCTCCTGCTGGTTGTAATGATTTGGCCGATCGGCGCAAGTTGTGAACAAGGGGAAACTCGAAAACCGGAACGAACATAATATTATTTAACAGGGTCAAGCTAGTTGACAAGCTGGCTAGCAAACTAATGCACAATTCAACATATTTTCCTGGACACCGGCAAGTGTGGAGGACAAAAGTCAATCGTTCCCTACTCTCGCTGCTGGTTGTAATGATTTGGCCGATCTGCGCAAATTGAGAATAAGGAATCTCTTAAACCGAAACTAATGAAATTATTTAACTGGGTCTTCGGGAGACCGAAGGAGACATTCAAACTAGCCTGCTTTCATAGTATATCTACATTAGCGAGCCCAAATAGCCTGATGTGACATGATAATGGCGCTAGGTGTAAAAGCAATCTTAGCGTCTGTGTTGCTAGACAACCGTTCTGTCCACTCTGTCTTGCTTGGTGGAAGAAAAAATAGTTCTCAATTTTATTGGCGCTGCCATCTTGAATGATAAATGTATGACGTGACAGAGCTCAACCAATCAGGAGACGAGAAAAAATCTCTATGGACGAACCGTTTGGGGAAAAAAAATTGACGACTTTCTCAAGACGTATACATACCTCTTGAGTGGACAAACAATCCCGATTTGGAAAGTCGCCAGATTAAGCGAGAAAGTCGTCAAGTTGGCAACTCTAAGACTTTAGCGAAATCGACAGTGCATCGTTCATTTTCGGCAGGGTGACATGCTAAATTAAGCGAATTTCCGAGAACGTGGATGTAACAGCTACGTCTTACAATTCATTGTTAAACATCTGCATTAACAATAACGTCATTTTTGGAAGTTTTACTTACCAACCGAAGGAGACACGCCTGATTCCGCTATCTCTGAAAGCAGCCTGGGCCGGTACGCGCAAGCGCAGTAAATGGCAAAGACGGATGCAAAAGAAGATGTTGCAGTTTCATAAACTGTTGACTCGTAGCATAAGACTATGTTGCGGTTTTTGCAGTTTCGGTAGCGGGGTATTATTTTTCTGTTGCTATTTCCGCGATTAATGTAGGCATTTCAAAGTTTTTGTGTGCTGAGGCTATGTTTTCTTTGGTAGGCCTGTGTTGGGTCTGTGATATTAACAAGCCGGAAAGGTTAATTTTATTTTTGTAAGCATTGGAGTCATTCATTTTAACTGACCATGTCTCCTGCCACTTAAAATAACAATTTCAAGTTAAACTTGGAATGGGCAAATATTTATAAGGGAAATGTTTGTGTTCCTTATGTAACATATGGGACGCTAGGACCCAGGTTATCAGGTGGGGTAACCTAGCAACAGCTCTCACAACATATGAGGGTAGGATCTCGTGGGATCTTGGAAGTCCACGTTTGTTCGCGTTTGGCTCATTCACGTCTATGCTCCTGTTGCCGGCGTCGTAGGTCAACAAGAAAAGAGGTACAGACATTTTCTGTGTTCTTATGCTTGTGTTCTCATATGGAGTTTACTTACTACTTGTTATATTTTAAGGTGTCTGTTGGTGTCAGGAGGGTTAAACTGTTGTTACTTTACTGTGTACCTCGCAGCAGTCTTGTAAGACGATGAGCAGCACTTTATGACAGACAGCACTTTATGACGACCAGTAGCGGTCTAGTGGCTGTACATTAGCCCACCTGATGTGCTGCATCTAGCTTGACAAGGTATGAGAGACCAGGCATATCATTTGGGTTAAGTTGGAATAATATGGTCGAACTGTGTGTAATGTATTGATTTTGTTTGTAGGCTGAGCCGGCGATATAATCGGCGGGGCAGCCACTGTTCTCTCCTCCAGACATTTTTATACAATTGGTGCCTCCGTGTTGTTTTCGTTTTGTTTTTGGTTTCATTACACTCATATCTTGACCGAGACCACTCACCTTTCCACGGTGTTGTAGAGCTTAGTGTTGTATTAGAAGTGTGCAGTGCCTTTGAACCTTTAAGTGTGCAGTGATTTACAAATGTGCAGTGCCTTTGAACCTTTAATTGTGTAGCGATTTATAAGTGTGCAGTGCCTTCGAACCTTTAATCGTGTAGTGACTTCCAAGTGTGCAGTGCCTTCGAACCTTTTAACTAGCTCTCCACCTCTGGTTATGTGGTATGTCCAAGCCTAGATATTGTGGTTGTTTCCAATACAAATATGCATTTTATTATTAACCAGACATTGTGAAATAAATCTATTTTTGTATACAACTTAAGGAGCCTCTGTTGTCCTTGCCATAGGTATTTACCTGAGTGGCGACTGTTTGTTGTAGGGTAGTCACACTGAGCATAAGTCAGGGTCTCCCCTTTAAAGAGAGTGGCGTTGTTATACCCAAGTAACTGTAGTACCGGTCACATTTGGCGTAATCGGCAGGATAGCAGAGGGTTTTTTTTTTTTTTTTCAGTGTGATTTCTTTTTTTGGTTGTTTTTTTTTTTTCTTTGGAGGCATTGAGGTAGTGGAGGAAGAGGACAGTGGTTGCCCAAGAGAAGACCCAGAGGACATCCACCGCACTCTAGCTGCGACCCCGAACCACCAGCGTTTACAAACGCAGTGGACATAGACATTATTCTTGGGTGGGGGGCTTGTTCACCCATATCCAATAGCCCAATTGATTGTTGGGTGTTGTGTTTCTTTTTTTTTTTCTTTTGAGAAAGCCAATTAAAATGTCGGAATCACAGGAACAAATCAAAGCTCTGACTGAACTTGTTCAACAACTAAAAGCTGAGAACAATAGACTCAAAGATGGGGGCAATGTAACCGCAAATGTAGAGGCCTCTGGGTCGGCTGGCCATGTCAGTAGTGATTTAACAGGGCGAGTATACATGTATGCACCAAGAGAAAGGAAATGTCCACGATTTTCAGGAGACGTAGCTCGGGATGGGTTAGCTGTAGAAGACTGGGTGGAGGAAGCAAAAAAATCACTGTTCGTGCAACATACACCGGCCGAACAGGCAACATTTCTGTGCGACCTGTTAGATGGGGAAGCTAAGCGGGAGGTAAAATTTAGCTCTCCAACTGACATAGCCACACCAGAGGCTATTTTTACAATACTGTTGGATAACTTTGGGTGTGATCAAACATATGTGAGTTTACAGAGACAATTTTTCAACGCCGGCAACAGGATAATGAGTCCATACGTGAGTTTTCCCATGCTTTGTTACATTTGATGGAACTACTTAAAAGTAAAGATCCAAGGGGGGTTTCAAATTCAGATCTGGTGGTTCGTGACACATTCATTGAAAACGTACGTGACACCAAATTACAGCGTGAATTGGCCCACTTGGTTCGACAGCATCCTAACCACTCCTTCAAAGATGTACGTAATGCAGCTATCAAATGGGAAAAGCGTGGCCCCCCAGCTTGTGGACAAAGAGCACGAGCATACTCCTGTGATTCAAATGCTTCAGGACAAAGTCAAGGTGATGTTGACACTAACGCCATTGCTGCTAGATCCAGTGATGAGCTGACAGAACTGAAGGAGTGTTTACGTAAACAGCAGGTACAGTTGGATGCTATTCTTAAACATTTAGGCTCTTCGTCCACCACCCCCAATTACACAAGCCCCCAGGATCCCTCCAACAGCAACAGGCCAAAACAATACCAGTTCCAGCCAGATGGAAAGCCAATATGCGTGCGATGCCATAAGGCAGGTCATATTGCTAGATTTTGTCGGGTTGAATTGGGTGGGACCTCTGGGGGGGTGGGATCACGTGGACGTGGCCAATGGGTGGGGGCAAGAGTGAATACAATTGAGCAGCAGGAAAACTAGCGCCCTCTGGTGTTGGGAACCCGGCACCAGGAGGGGGATTTTTGGGTTCAAAACAGACAAGCCTGGCATCCCGGCTAATTGGACACTGTCCAGTAGTGAAGATCAGAATAGGGGGGGTGGAGGTGCCATCTTTGCTTGACACTGGATCAATGGTAACTACTGTAACACAAACTTTCTTTGAACAATACCTGATGCCACAAACAGATGAGCAACTGAGATCTTGTACGTGGCTCCAATTAACAGCAGCTAATGGTTTAGATATTCCATATTTGGGATATGTGGAGTTGGATGTTGAAGTCCTCGGCACTACCCTCCCACAGATGGGCATCCTAGTGGTAAAAGACCCCCGTGACCCAGCTTCCCAACAAAGGAAAACTGTAGTACCTGGTCTGTTGGGGATGAACATTATCAGTGGCTGCTATTCTGTCTTATTCAGCGAACATGGTGACAATCTCTTTTCTTCTCCTTTAGTAAAGCAAGCTGAGAGAGAATGGGGGCGTGCATTGTCAGAGTGCCAACAGATGGACCACCTCTTGCAGACCGGACACGTAGGGGAGGCTGTGACACCACCGGGACCAGCAATTCGGATACCAGCGGGTTCCCTACAGTTCATCCAGGCCACCTGCAACCAAGGCCCAGGCCCTGCTCTTGGTACTGTATTGCTGGAGCCTCTGCCCTATGGAAAAGGTCGGTTACCCATGAACCTGCTCATATCTAGTGCCCTCCTCACTGTTTCTAGAGGAACTGTCAACATCCCTGTTGTTAATGTTGGTGAAGAAGACCAGTGGCTGAGATCAAAAACAGTATTGGGTACGTTACATTTGGCCGATCTGCACTCCTCTTCCCAAGCTGTACAGGTGGAGGAGCAGACACAAGACGAAGGCCGGCTGGTGGTATTCATCCAGTCCACGGCAGTAGAGCCCCCCTCCCCCTCCCCCCTCCCCGGCCTGAGCGAATTGAGTTGGCCCGACCTCCCTGTTAATGATGCACAAGCAGCCAAGAGTTTGCTGACAAAGTACCGAGACGCATTCAGCCTGGATGATGGGGATTTGGGTTGTACCGACCTGATCCACCACGAAATCCCACTAGTGGACGACGCCCCGGTTCGCCAGCGGTACCGTCGTCTCCCCCCATCTCAATTCTCCCTTGTCAAGTCTCACATACAAGAACTGTTACAGCGAGGGATTGTGAGGGTGAGTTCCAGCCCCTACTCCTCCCCCATTGTAGTTGTACAGAAAAAATGTGGTGACATTCGGCTGTGTGTCGATTATCGACAACTCAACGCCAAGACGAGAAAAGATGCATATCCGTTGCCACGCATTGAAGAATCTTTGGATGCTCTTACTGGTGCCAAATGGTTCTCAACACTCGACTTGGCAAGTGGATACAACCAGGTACCAATGTCGGAGAGGGATAAAGAGAAGACAGCATTCTGCACCCCGTTTGGCCTCTTCGAGTTCAACAGAATGCCATTCGGTCTGTGTAATGCGCCAGGAACTTTCCAGCGCCTAATGGAACGCATCTTCGGCGATCAGAGTCTTCAGTCGTTGCTACTGTATTTGGATGATATCATTATTTTTTCTACATCCTTCAGTCAACACCTGCAGCGGTTGGAGATGGTCCTGAGTCGGCTCCAGCAGCATAACCTGAAACTGAAGATGTCTAAATGCCATTTTTTTCAGCGAGAGGTGCGATACCTTGGTCATATCATCTCCCCAGCTGGCGTGGCAACTGATCCAGAGAAGACCAGGGCAGTGGCGGAGTGGAAACGCCCATCCACCGTCACTGAGCTACGTGGTTTCTTGGGTTTTGCCTCCTTCTACAGACGCTTTGTAGAGGGGTTTGCAAAACATGCAACTCCGCTCCATCAACTGGTCGGACAGCTAGAGGGGAGCAAGAAAAAACCAAGGTCAAAGGTCAGTGTCAAGTTGGAAGAACAGTGGAATGAGGCATGTGAAAAATCATTTCAGACACTTAAAAACAAGCTTGTCACTACTCCCGTCCTCGGCTACGCTGACTTCAAGAAACCCTTTATCCTAGAAGTGGATGCCAGCCACCAGGGCCTGGGTGCAGTACTTTCTCAAGAGCAGGATGGAGCACGCCGGCCAATCGCATTTGCCAGCCGGGGGCTTAGACCAAGTGAACGAAACATGTCTAACTACAGCTCCATGAAATTGGAATTCCTTGCTTTAAAATGGGCCATCACAGAAAAGTTCAGGGAATATCTTCTGGGGACGACCTTCACTGTGTATACAGACAACAACCCCCTGAGCTACCTCCAGACAGCCAAACTAGCAGCGGTAGAGCAACGGTGGGCATCCGAGCTGGCCAGTTTCAACTTTGACATCAAGTACCGCCCCGGGGCAGCCAACCGCAATGCTGATGCCCTTTCCCGTCAACCCAACACCCCGGCAGTACAGTCCATTTCGGACATCGCACCTGGTTTTAGTATACCATCACAGATGGCGGACTCCAAAAGACACCTTCCCACACAATCACAGCTCATCGCTAACGTCATGGCCGTGGACGCAGCCCCAGTGAGGGAGAAGGCTGACCTGCAGGCCCTGCAAACCACAGACCCAGTGATCAAAGCATTTCTCCTCTACTGGAAGAGAGGACGCCCCCCAAATAAAACAGAACGGTCTAAAGAACCCGACCAGGTGTTGGAGCTTGCCCGACAATGGAGGAGAATCAGAGAGAAAGACAATGTGCTCTACAGAAAAATACAGATGCCCCCAAGCCGACAGACGGTTTATCAGCTGATATTACCAAAAGCACTAGAACCGGAGGTACTGACCAGTTTACATGACAACCACGGCCACCAGGGGGCAGAAAGGACGACGGCTTTGGTCAGAGAAAGATGCTACTGGCCAAATATGCGTTCAGACATTGACCAGTGGTGCAAAGAGTGTGAACGTTGCATCATTGCTAAAGCAGTGCGTCCCTCAGTCCGGACATTCATGGGACACCTGACGGCCGCCAAACCTTTAGAGGTCGTCGCCATTGACTTTACCACTTTAGAAAAAGCCAGTGATGGGAGAGAGCATGTCTTGATCGTGACCGACGTTTTCTCTAAATTCACGCAAGCATATCCAACATCAGACCAGAAGGCCCATACTGTTGTTAAAATCCTCACGGAAAAGTGGTTTTACACCTATGGAGTGCCAAAAAGAATTCATTCGGACCAAGGCCGCAACTTTGAAGGTGAACTACTCAAACGTCTTTGCCAGCTGTATGGAATTGCAAAAAGTAGAACGACCCCTTACCATCCAGAGGGGAATGGACAATGTGAGAGGTTTAATCGAACCCTTTTTGATCTTTTGCGCTGCCTCCCAGGAAAAAAAAAGAGAAAATGGCCTCAATTGCTCCCCCAGTTGGTGTTTGCTTACAATACAACAGTTCACCAGTCAACAAGTCATTCACCATACGAACTGATGTTTGGGCAGAAGCCCCGGCTACCTGTTGATCTACTGCTGGGACAAGCTGATGAGGAACCAGCTGCAATTACACCAGACGACTGGGTAACCAAGCATCAAGATCACTTGGCTTCTGTGTATGTGGCAGCTAGAAAGCATCTGGAGGCAGCTGCCACGGCCAGGGAGCAGCGCCAACCCCCACCAACTGCAACCATCCTCCCAGTCGGCACTCTGGTCTATCGGAAGAACCATGTGCTAGGACGAAAAAAAATCCAAGATGTCTGGGAATCAACAGTCTACCAAGTGGTAAAATGCCTGGATAATGTCGGCACAGTATACAAGATCCAGTCCCGATCCAACCCAGGACAACAGAAAACTGTTCACCGCTCTGAATTAAGACCAATCACTGAGAGAGGCGTGTTGGTCTCAGAACCACTAGTGCCCCCCCCCTCCCCCAGACAGAGGGATGAAACTCCCTCCTTAGGAAATGCTAGCGAAGAGGAGGACAGCAACACCAGCTTCCTGTCAGGCTTCATCAGCTGTCCCGGTAACACCAGCTCTACAGCCGAACAGGAGCCAGTCCCAGATCTCCAGCCCCCAGAGACCGGCCCTGGGTTCATGAAGGAACCTGCAGGGCCCCCGCAGAACGATCCCCCCCCTCCTGAAAGGCCAAAAACAGCCCCCCAGTTGGTGTTGGCACCAGAGGTGGTACGGCGCTCCCACCGAACCACAGCTGGGCAGCATTCAAACCCATTCCGCCTACCCCAGCCCCTAATCCAACGGCCCCCAGACCCCTTAGCACACAGGCCCCAAGACTAATGTTACTGCTATGCAAAGTGAGTTATGTCACCGGGACGGTGACCTTTTAAAGTGGGGGTGTATGTAACATATGGGACGCTAGGACCCAGGTTATCAGGTGGGGTAACCTAGCAACAGCTCTCACAACATATGAGGGTAGGATCTCGTGGGATCTTGGAAGTCCACGTTTGTTCGCGTTTGGCTCATTCACGTCTATGCTCCTGTTGCCGGCGTCGTAGGTCAACAAGAAAAGAGGTACAGACATTTTCTGTGTTCTTATGCTTGTGTTCTCATATGGAGTTTACTTACTACTTGTTATATTTTAAGGTGTCTGTTGGTGTCAGGAGGGTTAAACTGTTGTTACTTTACTGTGTACCTCGCAGCAGTCTTGTAAGACGATGAGCAGCACTTTATGACAGACAGCACTTTATGACGACCAGTAGCGGTCTAGTGGCTGTACATTAGCCCACCTGATGTGCTGCATCTAGCTTGACAAGGTATGAGAGACCAGGCATATCATTTGGGTTAAGTTGGAATAATATGGTCGAACTGTGTGTAATGTATTGATTTTGTTTGTAGGCTGAGCCGGCGATATAATCGGCGGGGCAGCCACTGTTCTCTCCTCCAGACATTTTTATACAATTGGTGCCTCCGTGTTGTTTTCGTTTTGTTTTTGGTTTCATTACACTCATATCTTGACCGAGACCACTCACCTTTCCACGGTGTTGTAGAGCTTAGTGTTGTATTAGAAGTGTGCAGTGCCTTTGAACCTTTAAGTGTGCAGTGATTTACAAATGTGCAGTGCCTTTGAACCTTTAGTTGTGTAGCGATTTATAAGTGTGCAGTGCCTTCGAACCTTTAATCGTGTAGTGACTTCCAAGTGTGCAGTGCCTTCGAACCTTTTAACTAGCTCTCCACCTCTGGTTATGTGGTATGTCCAAGCCTAGATATTGTGGTTGTTTCCAATACAAATATGCATTTTATTATTAACCAGACATTGTGAAATAAATCTATTTTTGTATACAACTTAAGGAGCCTCTGTTGTCCTTGCCATAGGTATTTACCTGAGTGGGGACTGTTTGTTGTAGGGTAGTCACACTGAGCATAAGTCAGGGTCTCCCCTTTAAAGAGAGTGGCGTTGTTATACCCAAGTAACTGTAGTACCGGTCACACTTATATTGTAAAAAAATGGTGAAGTGCTGCATCTGAATTTCTGTAGAGGTTAAAGAGTGACTGTTTTTTCTTTCTGGGACCAAATTAACCTGGCTGCATTAAGCTAAGGGGCACCGATTTGCGGTGGACATTGTCTTTGTTTTACGGTTATAGTTTTACTATTATTGTTGCAGGTCTACAGCTCAGGGGTGACACAAGCAACTTCATTTATTACTTAAAAATAAATCTTCATTCCCTTAATAATGGCAAGTCCTGTCTGGGCATGGTGTTACTACAATGAGCCAGGTATCTTTCCAGTAGGTATTCATTAGGGGGAATCCTAAGCGAATAACAATAGTGGTACGCACTGGGCGTGGGGGGAGCTGCCGCCGGTTGGGGGAGTGTAGTTGATGGGGATATACAGCTGGTGTGTAAGCCACTGTTACAAGGGGGTCAAAGCTTATACTTCTGTCACCTCACCTAGGTACATAAATCCTAAGGCCTCAGTCAACCCACTCATACCTCACCACCCTAGCCAGGTGACATCATTAGTTGGGGCGTGCCTGGACTCAGATCCGCCGCGCTCCAGCTGTCTGGTGCGTGTAACATATCTACCCTCACCACGCAGGTAACTTGCACCTGCTACATATATATAAAGTGGTCGACGCCGTCTGTGTTTATGTCGCCACATATATACTTGGCCAGATAATAACCTAAGCCGTCGAGGCGGCTGCTGCTGCTGCTGCTCTGGAAAGGACCTCTTGATCTGCCACCGCTGGCACTCAATCAATAAATTCCACAAGTCTTGCACCGTGCAATCGCTCATTTTTCTTCTTGTTTGTCGCTGACTACTACACGACCCTTTATAGTCTTGAAACGAATTCCGTGTAACGTATGACCCAATGACATCATTTTATTTTCCATTCGAAATAGAAAACACAGGCGAGTGCATTTAAGGCTGCCCATTTACATGACGTTAACGACAATAAATAGTGATTAAGAAGGAAAAGAACCTTATATATAATTTTGCCCTTGTGTAGCTATTTGGCTGATTATGTTATCCGTGCCTCACACCATGAAAAATGTCTCTCTGCCTCATAACATGAGCTGCAAGACTTTGGCACCGCGGTGCGTCACCGCGCACATTTTCTTTAATTTGTCACGACACTGATCTATTGTTCTGCCATAAGCAGGCGAATGTTAACTGCGCGCAAATTATTCGGAAAACCTCCGAGTTTAGTATACATATTTATATATAAATACACCCAGTGGTGGATTGTGTTTGTGCGCGCCTACATCTCGAGCAAGTATTGAATTTATTCGTTTGAACTGAGAGATCCTTTTGCCACTGCGGCATTTCTTAAGAACAAGTCAACCGCGACACATTACGGTAATCTGCTGCCGCGCTGAAGTACGGTTGCTTTCACGTTTGATACAAGTACGGATGGATCGTGTCCGAATCCCCCTCCTCCTCGTCTTCCAACCTCACTCGCCGCGAGCCGTGCCCGAGCACGGCACACTCGCGCTCACACTTACCACCAAACAAACTAAACTATCTCTATCCCTATCCAACTCATAGGGAATGCTATCCCTAACCCTAACCCTAACCTTAACCCAACTCATCCACAGACAATGGTTTGTTCTGCTCAAATTATTCTACCCAGTGTCAACAGATCAGGCAACTCACCAGCATGAAAAACATCAAAATGGATATTCACTCGGCGTCTCCTCACCGACAATAATAAATGAAAGAAAAAAAAGAATATATATATATATAGGGGAGACTGGGGTAAGATGAGCCATTTTTCATATTTAGGAGCACTACATCAAAGCAATCATAGTTTTGTCAGTAACTATTATATCTGCATATATTTCAGGATGTTGTGCATCCCTTCAAACAAACAGAATGAGTGTAAACATAACTGTTACAATAATGTAGAATGTTAAAAAAAGTTGTCTCGTGGCACAACTTACCCCGTGAATGGGGTAAGTTGAGCATCGAAGCGGGGTAAATTGAGCCATATCCTTACTCCCTCCCATGGTCCTCCCCACCTCCATCACACCCCTCCCTCACCTTCTCCCTCCCTAAATAACAGTCACTTCTTCACATTCATGTGCATTTTTATTTATTATACACAACTGACAATGTTTCTAAGTTTAAAAAAAATGGTCAAACGCTGTGCTTGGGGTAAATGTAACTCCGATATGAGGTATCCCGAGAGGCTGGGCGATGGGGTGTATTTTATACCCTTCCCAAAGCCACATCATAACCAAGAGAAGTGTCTCTTCTGGATAAAGCTGCTTTCACACCGGACGCGAAACATTCAAAGTCATTGCAAAGACGAGAATACACGCTTATTGGCGTGTTTTTATTGACTTTTATTGTAATCAGTCGGCGAAAAATTTGTTTTGCTTCCGGTGTGAAAGCAGCTTAAAGCTTTGTGGAAGACCCCACTGTCAGCTTAAAGTAGCTAACGAAGGTCAACAAGATTGTCTACATTTGTTCCAAGCTAAGTCAACATTGTGTTTAAGGCGACATCTTGTCACTTCGCTGGAGATTAATGTAAAGTTATCTTTTACATCGCTAAGTTCGCCAACAATAGCTAAAGTTAGTAAACTATGTGGCTAACTTCAGTGCTGACGGACGTTGGCTTAACAGGAGCTCCAGGCTGCGTTGCTCACCATGTCACCTTGTTTACTTAAACAGAGTTCAGTCACAGCACGTTAGATTTCTTAAATTCGGTAGCAATAATAATATGTAAATTAAATTTAATACCCTGCGGTGCACGAACAATGCTGATCCTCTATCTTGTTGTGTGAGAGGGTGATGGAAACGAGATGCGGTGGATCACGTTTGCATTTGAGGCCTGAAAATTTTAGCTACTAATTTAAACTTTTCATTGACCTTCTCCACTCTAAATTCATTAATGTATCCCTCCAATGCATAGTTTAACCCTTTTGCTGACTTCTTGATTATATTTAAGCCTTCTATCGCAAAAATTCATCGACAGCATCCTGAAAAATATCTCCGACTGTGATACCAGCCATTAGCACCTGTTCTAAAATGTTGATTGTTTGTCCTAGTTAGTGGAGGGGCCGGAGCTTAGCCATAGGTCAATTCAACAGGTACAGTAAATTCATTGGTGGCTCTTTCAAGAACATCAGTGGTGGCTCCCCTGCTTGTTTTGCGCTTATATACCAGAGGCATGATGTCCACTTTGGAATCATACAAAAGCAGAATCTTGATTTAATATTTGAGACATATAGGCTACAGCCAAAATACACTTGAGTGTACCGGCTCAACTTACCCCCACCGGCTCAACTTACCCCTGACCAAATGGCTCAACTTACCCCAGAGCTACCATTTTGACTTTATTAGTCCCCACAGCTAAAATGGCACATTTTTATGCAAGGTTTATGACCTCATGTTGTAGCTCATAGATACAACAATTGATATATAAAACAAATTTAAAATGATCTATTTTGGTCTAAACACAATACACATGAAACTTATGATAGAATAAATTCACTTTCAAGAGTGAAAAATGGTTATTTTGAAATAAATGTCTAACCATTTTACCCATGTGGTTCTTCCCTTCACAGACTCCATTAAATGATGCCATTGATCACATGATCAATGTTTTTTACTGTTTCCTAGCAACAAGGGGTGGCTCAACTTACCCCAGTCTCCCCTATATATATATATATATATATATATATATATATAATAGCCAGCCCAATACTGCACTCTGAGGTGCTGACCCGATGTTGCTTCGGTCTGACGCGCCGAGCTGCTGTGCTACTTCGGGTTATCGTGAGAACAACATGAGTCCAATGGCTGTAGCTATTTTTTGTCTTTAATCGAACAAAGGCATGCATTCCATGCGATTCAAATATTTACTCACCACTCCCTTCCACACTCCGCTGCATGCGGTCAAAAACCTGTTGCCCTTCCGGGGTCAGCACACCTACCAACACCTGTGTTACCCCTCATTATAAGCCTGAGCATATACACACTGAGCAACACAGCGACACATAGTGGACAATGACAGAATTGAAGGCAACCACATATTTGGCTCCTATAATATATATATATATATATATATATATATATATATATATATATATATATATATATATATATGTGTGTATATATATATATATATGTGTGTGTATATATATATATATGTGTGTGTATATATATATATACATATATATACATATATACACTTTCGGATGTCTTTCACCCTTCAGCGATGAATGGAAACTAATGGCCCACCGCGTCTACCCCTTCATTTTAAAATTTTTCCCCCATCATTCTAAACCCCCTTCTCACTCATGAAACTCCTCCCCCCCCCCCCCCCCAATATTTGAGCCCCCCTTTAAAATTATTCTGGCCAAAAAAAAACCCCAAAAAAGTGGAGGTTGTGTATGATACTCTTGCCCACCAGACCTGCAATTTACAAGCTACAACGATGAGCTTTTTTTTTTTCACTTTTAGTGGCCAATTTCGTAATAAAATTGATCGTGGGTAAATCTGCGCAGGCTATTTTTTAGCCGAATGTGTCCGTGTTATGTTTGAAACTTGACCCGTCAGCCTCCATACATTTTATTTTCCGGTGTTGTACCGGAGCATCTCAGCAAACCAGAACTTCATCAAAAAGAAAGCTGACTAATCCCAGTAACTCGGCTCAAAAGCAAAACTCGTACTATACAGATTCACAACACGCAGACCAACCATTTCAAGTGTCCACCTCTTCCAACTCCGATGATCACGACTGACAGCCAATGAAAACCCAAAATTCAGCATCTCAGAAAACAGAACATTATTAAGACCAATAAAAGAAGATGATTTTTTTTAACAGTAGAATAATGGTCTAATAAAATTATGAACATGAATAGTACTCAATACACGGTCGGGGCTCCATTTGCATGAATTACTGCAGCAAAGCTGCGAGGCATGGAGGCGATCAGCTTGTGGCAAAAAGGGCTTGCGCTGAAGTAGATGGCTGGAAAGCTGGCACCGGACATATCGCGCACAGGGTAGGGGCGGCCGAAGCGTGGTCTGGATGATGCAGCCAGTACGTATGCGAGAAATGGTGGCCAGCGTATATTGCTAGAGCGGAGCTAATCTCAGCGAACGACAGCATGAACGAACTAGAGCAGAGAAAAATCAAAAATTTTTTGAAAAGACAGCAACGTAAGGATCGGCTAGCGATGCTACTGAGGTGTGCCACGGTTGGATGGAAGAGATCAGCTGCTACACCAGCTGACTGCTCAATTGACAGCCCCAGACATTGGATGCATTCGAACCCGTCTGCAAGTAAGCCGGCTGTGCGAGATTCCCGAAAAATTATGTGAGAATCTTGCCATAGTTGCATAATAAGCCCTCCAAACCCTACGAGAGCTGCAGCTATCTCAGGATTTAGAGGGCTTATCGCGCAACTTCAGCAAGATTCTCTCGTTATTTTTCAGGAATCTCGCGCAGCCGCTGACTTGCAGATGTGCTCGAAGGCACACATTGACTGCAGAGGTTTATGGGCGAGCATGCGAGTGAATGAAAAGTGTAATGTGAAAAAAATGCCACTAGATGGCAATATAGACCTCTTTTTTTTGTTAAGCCCAGTCTGGAGCTAGGTTTGGGGCATGTTCTGGGCATGTCTTGCAAGGTAGAGGATACATTTGACCAGACTTGTCATTCTTTTCAAGACCTGTGAAGTTTTTTTGTGGATTTTTGCCTGTGTTGGAGCATTTTCCTGTCCCAGGACATCACCCAGCAACCCCATCTCAAGGGACTGTAAAATTTTTTTCTTGTATATGTCAATCTTGGTCAGGAGCATAAATTGTAGGTTAGTTGTCAGTCTTTGTTTAATTAACAAGTTTTATGATTTAGTTTGTCATCCCTTGCTGTCCGATATGCCATAACAAATTGGGGACGTAACAAAAGAAAAAAATAGGCGTGCAATGCACGGAATACCCCTCAGCCCGATGTCGAAGTTTTTGGAGACGCCCGCCCACGCTCCGCCCAACCGCCCACCCACCCGCACGAAGGATAGCAATACCCCGTCAGCCTTTAGGGCTGAGGGGTAATAAGCGGAGCTGACGTGAGTGAGAGAGAGAGTCTTCCTGACTGAACTTTCGCTAAGCTTCATTTATCATAATCACCCTCATAGAACACTGGGAAATTCTCTTGGGAGATAGAAAGGGCATAATGCAAGGGTAAGTATCTCCATGTTCGGTGCACAGATGACATTGTGGATTTTGCTGTTATTACAGCACCAGTCATGAGCACACATAGCCCCCAACCCGTGTCATTACCTGACTGACTGGTACTGTTTACCTTGATGGTGACAAAGTTAGGGAGACTGACCCCGGAGTTGGAGACCAACACATCGAGCCAGGTCTCAGTCAAGGCGATGACACAGGCGTCTCTGAAGACCCTCTCCTCCTGGCATTTAGCATGAGGCTGGTCCATCTAGTTCCAAGGGGAATGCACAGTGCTTAACAAATTTATTAGACCACCACCCAATGTAAGGTTTAGGCCACAGCTGCCCTAAATTTACAGTATTTGTTATTACTAAAATCATTTTTTTATGTTTTTGTAATTGTTAATCTACCAGCATGATCTTTAATCAAAATTAGATTTTTAATGCTAAAATCTAATTATTGTTATGCATGAATTTTCAAATTTACTGTTATCCAAAAAAGCTGAAAAAATAGTCAAGCACATTATTATTTTTTGAATAAAATGTCAAATAACAGTTATTTACACTCAACAAAAATATAAACGCAACACTTTTCTTTTTGCTCCCATTTGTCATGAGATGGACTCAAAGATCTAAAATTCATTCCAGATACACAATATTATCATTTCTCTCAAACATTGTTCACAAATCTGTCTAAATGTATGATAGTGAGCACTTTTGCTTTGCTGAGACAATCCATCCCACCTCACAGGTGTGCCACATCAAGATGCTCATCAGACACCATGATTAGTGCACAGGTGTACCTTAGACTGTCCACAATAAAAGGCCACTCTGCAATGTGCAGTTTTTGCTTTATTGGGGGTCTGGGGACTCAGAACCAGTCAGTATCTGGTGTGACCACCATTTGCCTCATGCAGTGCAACACATCTTCTTCGCATCGAGTTTATCAGATTGTCAATTGTGGCCTGTGGAATGTTGGTCCACTCCTCTTCAATGGCTGTGCGAAGTTGCTGGATATTAGTGGGAACTGATACGCGCTGTCGTATACGCCGGTCAAGCACATCCCAGACATGCTCAATGGGTGACATGTCCGGTGAGTATGCTGGCCATGCAAGAACTGGGACATTTTCAGCTTCCAAGAATTGTGTACAGATCCTTGCAACATGGGGCCGTGCATTATCTTGCTGAAACATGAGGTGATGTTCATGGATGTATGGCACAACAATGGGCCTCAGGATCTCATCACTGTATCTCTGTGCATTCAAAATGCCATCAATAAAATGCACCTGTGTTCTTCGTCCATAATAGATGCCTGCCCATACCATAACCCCACTACCACCATGGGCTACTCGATCCACAACATTGACATCAGCAAAGCGCTCACCCACACGACGCCACACACGCTGTCTGCCATCTGCCCTGAGCAATGTAAACCGAGATTCATCCGTGAAGAGAACACCTCTCCAACGTGCCAGACGCCATCGAATGTGAGCATTTGCCCACTCAAGTCTGTTACGGCGACGATCTGGAGTCAGGTTAAGACCCTGATGAGGACGACGAGCATGCAGTTGAGCTTCCCTGAGACGGTTTCTGACACTGTGCAGAAATTGTTTGGTTATGCAAACCAATTGTTTCAGCAGCTGTCTGAGTAGCTGGTCTCAGACGATCTTGGAGGTGAACCTGCTGGATGTGGAGGTCCTGGGCTGGTGTGGTTACGCGTGGTCTGCGGTTGTGAGGCCGGTTGGATATACTGCCATATTCTCTGAAACGCCTTTGGAGATGGCTTATGGTGGAGTAATGAACATTCAATGCCCTAGCAACAGATCTGGTTGACATTCCTGCTGTCAGCATGCCAATTGCACGCTCCCTCAATGCTTGCGCCATCTGTGGCATTTTGCTGTGAGACAAAACTGCACATTTCAGAGTGGCCTTTTATTGTGGGCAGTATAAGGTACACCTGTGCACTAATCATGGTGTCTGATGAGCATCTTGATGTGGCACACCTGTGAGGTGGGATGGATTGTCTCAGCAAAGCAAAAGTGCTCACTATCACACATTTAGACACATTTGTGAACAATGTTTGAGAGAAATGGTAATATTGTGTATCTGGAATGAATTTTCGATCTTTGGGTCGATCTCATGACAAATGGGAGCAAAAACAAAAGTGTTGCGTTTATATTTTTGTTGAGTGTACTTGCATTCCTGAACATAAAAACTAGTTTTAGTGGTTGAATGCAAGAATGCAAGCTGTTATCAAGGTCAAAGGAGGCCCAATAAAGTATTGAGTTTTTTTTTTGTTTGTTTGTTTTAATGCGTGAAAAAGGACAATTTGGTTGTTTCAGTTTATTTGCCTAAGAAATAAAAATATCATTTTTAGCTTTAAACAGGTTTTTGACCGATTTCTGAAATATTTGTGTTTTCTCATTTTTTATGACAGGTGCTGTTAAGCACTGTACATTCGCCAGTATGATGGAGGGAAGAGGGGTCTGAAGGGACACTTCCTCAGTCTGGTGCACACACCATCACACCTACTGTATCTCCTTTCCTCAGTCGGATCTCTGGAGGGAGAACAGGCATTGGCTTCTTGTTGCAGAGGATAGAAGACCGAAGCAGTGCATTTCTTTCTTTTTCTATGGTCTATTTAAAGGGGTTTTTTTTACTTCATGACTTATGGCTGAAATGACAATACAGTAATGGAAGTCATGAATCTATCAAATGAACTGTCAAACTACTTTTTCAGAAACAACAAAAGAAGAGAAAGGTGGAAAAGCCGTTGTCATTGAGTAGAATCCAGTGTAACTTTTCTTTGGGTGGATGATCATTCCCTTTCAAGCGTGGAAGCTGCTCAAAATTAAACCATAACTTGGCAGGTAGAGTAGTCACCTGTATGGCTGTGTAGATTCTTAGCAATGTGTCCTGAAATTAAATCTTACCCATTGGCTGGTCTAAATGCTGAGATTTCCTGGTATTGGCCCTGAGCCGAGCTTTTTGCCTGTGAAGTAGCCTCATCCCATGCCAGTTTACTCTCTGTGCCTTTGCTGTATGAATGTGTGAATAAAGCAAATCTTGTAATCGTATGGAACTGGTTGTTGTGTAATAATTTTCATCTTTCATACCAGACCTTCCTGATTTTCAAACGTGGTGGCAGCATAAAAAGATTCTATATCATTAAAAACAGAGGAAGGGATAAAAGGTCTAAGTGTCAAAAATGCTCTTTTTTGTCTGTGTTTAATTGGCAGGCCAGGATGAGTGCCAGGATGAGAGACAGGGGGACGAGAAAGGTTCTGCTTCATTCAAAAATCTGATTGGACGCTTGGAGACAAGCTTCCGATCTACATAGACAAAGAACTAAGGAATCTGACAAATTAATGCAAAACTAGGTGCCCTCAAAAAAATGTAAAAAAATCATATCGAAATTTCTCCTAGTTGTTTTAGATAAGACTACAGGATAGGCGATTTGTGGACAAATTGTGTGTGTGTGTGTGTGTTTGTGTGTGTGTGAGGAAATAGCTTCATAAAAAGTAGTGAGTCAAACTCAGGATGAAGCTTAGGAACAGTAATGAGGTGTGGGAGGGTGTCCTTCTTTAAACAGAAAAATCTGGGCATCCTCAGCTAGTTCAGTGACTCCAAGTCTGAAAAAGTTCTGACCTCTGAACTTTGAACACTTGATTGAGAAGTTAATAACTTTGACAAAGTTTTTCCATATATATCACAACTTTATTTCTAGCTCAGTTTAGCCCACAGACAGATTGTTTCTCCAGTGACATAAGCAATTAACAGAAGCCAAGAATGATTTGGTGGCACATGGTGACCACGAGGAAACAATCAAATAATGGAGGGGTCTACAAACAGATACAATACTTTCAAGTACAATTGACCAAAACCAGAGTGAGGAAATGAAAATACATATTGTAAATGTGACATCACCTTAGTTAAAGACAGAAGGGCAAAAGTTAAGTGAGAGTAAAAGAATAAAAACTTGCGTCAATTAGTATTAAACTTGGCTTGATATCTAATGATATACTGTTAATGATATGCTAACATTTTAAACCGACAACCGTTAACCTACACACTAAATACCGAGCTGCCTGAAAGATTTTGATTGTATTTAGCTTTTGTCTTATGACTACACAAAGGATTTCCTTAAAAAGTATATGCAATTGATGTACACACACCGGTGATTTCATTTTAAGAATTCTGGCTCTGATTAAATCAAGAAATAACGGTAAAACAAAAGTAAAGGTTCACATACTTCCAAGCACCTCCTTTGTATCTCCTTTCGCTATATTCAAATCACATTAAAAGAAAACTAGGCAATGCGAGACATTATGACGAGTAACTTAGTCTGTCGAACCCACAGCATATTACTCTACTCCAACTCATATAATTTGCTTCATCTTTCACCCAGATTATGAAAAATAAGGAAATTGTAATTTGAATTTTGTGGATCACATATTTTTAAATTTCATATATTTCTATGTGTGGGAGCTCCTGCCAGATTCACCTGAATTTTGGATCATTCACCAGAACCAGCTGCTAACTGACTTTCCCACCCATGCAATACCTTCATACACCGCTGTTCCAGCACCATAAATAGCACTTACGATTGGATTTGATTCCTCAGCTTCCTCTCTCGCCTTCGCTTCATAGCTGTTCTGCACCTCGATTATTTTCCTTTCCAGTTCCTCCTCACACTTTTGCATTATTTTCTCCTCCATTTCCTTCCTCTGTCTCTCTCTTTCTGCTTCTCTCTTTTCCATTTCCCTCCTCTCCTCCTCCTCTCTCTCTTTCCTCTCCCTTTCTCTTTCCTCCCACTGTCTTTCTCTTTCTTCTTTCATCTTCTGCATTTCTCTCTCCATCTCCTCTCTCTCTATCTTCTCCCTTTCTCTGTTCTCCTTCTCTCTTTCCTCGTTAATCCTCTGCATTTCCCTCGCTTCTCTCTCTCTCCTCATCCTTTCTAGTTCCTCAGTCATCTGCCTTTCCCTCTCCTCTTGCTCTTCTCTCTCTCTCCTCATCCTTTCTAGTTCCTCAGTCATCTGCCTTTCCCTCTCCTCTTGCTCTTCTCTCTCTCTCCTCATCCTTTCTAGTTCCTCAGTCATCTGCCTTTCCCTCTCCTCTTGCTCTTCTCTCTCTCTCCTCATCCTTTCTAGTTCCTCAGTCATCTGCCTTTCTCTCTCCTCTTGCTCTTCTCTCTCTCTCCTCATCCTTTCTATTTCCTCATTGATCTGCTTTACCCTCTCCACCTCCTCAGTCTCTCTCCTCTTCTTTTCTAGTTCTTCTTTCATCTGCCTCACCCTCTCCTCCACCTCCTTCCTCTCTCTCCTCACCCTTTCTAGCTCCTCATTCTTCTGCCTTTCCCTCTCCTTCACATCCTCTCTCTCTTTCCTCATCCTTTCTAGTTCCTCATTCTTCTGCCTTTCCCTCTCCATCTCTCTCTGTTGCCTCACCCATTCTAGTTCCTCATCCATCTTCTGCCTTTCCCTCTTCATCTACTCCTCTCTCTCTCCCTTCTCTCTTTCTCTTTCCTCTTGCATCTTCTGCCGTCCCCTCTTTGCCTCTTCCTCTCTCTCCTTCCTCTCCTTTTCTCTCTCCTCATTTCTCCTCTCCTCCTCCCTTTTCTTCTCCTCATCTCTTTCTCTCCTCTCAATCTCTCTCTCACGCTGGAATTGCTTTTTCAATTCTTCAATCTCTTTATTGTATTTCCCCTTTATTTGCCTCTCCAGTTCCTCTTTTTCATTGTTTATTTGCGCTTCTTTCTCCTTCAAGATGCGTTCTTTCTCCTGTTCGAGAACTATCTCAGCCTCTTGGAACATCTCGTTGGTGTAGTGGCTCCCTCCGTTCTTCTCAACTATAATTCTGATCTTCTTTAGCAGCTCAGTGACCTGAGAGGGATCATTCAGCTTATTATTGAAGACGTGGTACTGGCCATTACATCTGCCCACAAGCTCCTTCAGGTCTGAGCTCTCCATCAAAAACGTGTGGATAGAGTTTTTTTCATCAAGACAGTCCCCACCAGTAAAGAGAACCATGCTGTATTTATCTGCAGCCTTGCCAAAAATTTCTTGAATGTTTTCCACCATCTTCATTTCCTCTTCAGTGTATCTGCCCAGCTTGATGATCACGAGGAACACATGGGGTCCAGGAGCAGCATAAGAGATGCACTGGCTAATATCTTCAACTGTTTTCTCCTTACCAAACCTGGTGTCAAACAGGCCTGGGGTGTCAATAAGGGCAACCGGTTGCCCATCCACCTCACCTTTCTTTTTCTTACACTGAACAGTCAGAGAGATTGCACTCAGCCTTGATAAAAAGCTCTCCTGTCCAAGAATGGTGTTTCCAGTGGCACTTTTCCCAGCTCCAGTCTTTCCCACCATCACAATTCTCAGCTCTTTATCATTAGTTATTTTATGCCCTGTGTAGAAGAATGAAAAAAAAAAAAAAACTCAGTAAGAATCCGTGACTGGTTGCAGAAGCATTATACTTAATGCAACATATACAAAAATGGGAGAAAAGAAACATCTTTTCAGCTGCTTTGAGTAATAAAAATGGCGCATGTTGAGGGTTCTTTTGTAAGTTCAAGGTTTTATGATGTGAGAAATTGACATTTCTTTTTCAAACCGTCCAATAAAGACAAATTGATTTACTCATGCACTTCTCTGGCTTCTTTCTATGATCTAACGTGGCCTGTGTTCTCTGTTGAGATCACCACTTAGAGGAAAACGTACCAGTTCTTTTAAAACGTCTAAGAAAATATTGCCTAACTAATGTGTGCGGAGCAAAATTTCTCAAGGGGCAGAATCAGAACCAATGCACAGATGAAGATCCAGTTCTCAGGTTTTATTGATGATCGTTGTTGGACATTCCAGGTCAGAACCAAACAGTGACATTTCAGTACAGAGGGGCTAATCCAGAATCGGCATCAAGTAACAGTCCAATAATCAGAACCAGGAACTCCGTACACCAAAGCCAATTCACAAAGAGAATGTCAAAACCAAAAGGCCAAAACAGTAATCAATCATGAGTAGTTGAACACACGCACAGGGTTGGACAGAACTGTAAACCAGGAGAAGAAAACAAATAGTACACTGGAAGTCTCAGGAGAAGAACCGCTTGTGCGCTAAACCCAAGAAAAAGAATAAGACAAACTTGCAATCTGGAGTAGGGAGTGAGAGAGAAATGGGAAATCTGAACTAACACAAAGAACCGCAAAAACTACACAATGCAACATGAAAAATAATGAACACCTGCAAGAAAATCCACATAAAACATTCCTAGACATGTTCAGACCCTGACAAAAATAGCCTATTTTAACATAACATTAATTGCCACCATGCAGGGACTACATGCACCTCCTCCTGTGAAAAACTGAGTAACATTCGGTCGCCATCCCCCCCCCCCAATCAGTTCAAACCCCAGCAGCAAGCAGAAGGTCCATCTCTAGAGGTTCAGTGGGGATTGAGGCAGGGGGACTGCAGGGTGCACAAGCTAGCTAATTTATCGGGACCCACACGTCACCATACCATATTATCTAGTAGTCTTGTGTTTAACATCAAAATTGGGGAAAAGAAAACCTGCATACCCTCATTAAAATACAGTACTGAAGCAGGCGTTTACGTTGTTGGCACCACTTCATATGTGATGATATTAGCAAAATGTAATTTTGACAATATTAACAGTCTTTATATTAAGTATACCAGCATCCAATTTTTGACCTAGATTGGGTTTTTTATTTTTTTCAAAGTAAAACAAATATTGTTTTCTCTGAACCAGGGGACATCAGAAGCCATCTCCATTTGGCTGATCCTGCTTTTTCTTAATCTGTTTTATTATATACATGGTTTATACTCTGGGCCTCAGTTTTCCTACCTTTCTGTTATACAATCAATATGAGACCATTAAACAAGAACAAAATTTAAAAAAGGAACAATTACAGAAAAAATTGGGGTGTGCAAAAACTTTTGACTGGTAGTGCAGGTTCACATTCTTTGGAATAGCTGTGCCATCAAGAAATCAAAAAGTATCGCATAGAAATTTCTCCCATTTGTTTCTGATATGATAATACAGGGTGGGCAATTTGCAGAGTAATTGAAGCACTGATTACTAAAACCCCACAAGTCAAGTCAAGTCAAGTGTGACTTATGGGGTTTTAGTAATAGGTGCTTCAATTTTATTTGGACAGGTGAGTGTGAAAGGAAACACATTTTCGTAGAGTATCTAAACCTGGTCAAAAATAAAAAAATAGGAAAACATTGAGCATGTACAGGCTTCGTGAGCACAGTCTGGTCATAGAGACCGGCAGGCACAGGCAGACACAGGCAGACTGTACTCACAATGCCATCAAAATGAGGTTGAGGCAGAAAATAATTTCCTCTCAGAATGCAACAAATATCAGAAAGAAAGAGACATATTCTTCAATAAAATTAGACAGGTTCACCCAAATTGCTTTAGCCTCCCCGATCAAGTTAAGCTCCCCATTCTCCTGGGAGAGGAAAACAGCAGCGTGATCCTGGCAGCAGTTTGTTCCTGCTTGCCATAGCCTAAGAGGCAGTGAGTGACACCAAAGATAAAAGGAGAAGATAAAAGGAGAAAAGATTTATTCCGATTTTTTAATTATTATTATTACTAGTAGTAGTAGTAGCAGAAGTAGAAAAAGTATCTTTGTTCAACTTGCTGTTACTATTTACTGTTAATGTGTATGTTTATGAAGATTAATTCACTTCTTATATGTTATATGTTCAATATATGCTTTGGGAATATGTACAACATGTCATGCCAATAAAGCAAACGTTGAAATTGAGTGAGAGCGTGAGTGTGGGTAAGAGTGTGCGAGTGAGAACGTGAGTGTGGGTGAGAGTGAGAGCGTGACTGTGAGAGAGAGTGTGAGTGTGGGTGAGAGTGTGAGAGTGAGAGCGTGAGTCTGGGTGAGAGTGTGAGAGTGAGAGTGTGAGTGTGGGTGAGAGTGTGAGAGTGAGAGCGTGAGTCTGGGTGAGAGTGTGAGAGTGAGAGTGTGAGTGTGGGTGAGAGTGAGAGCGAGAGCGTGACTGTGAGAGAGATTGTAAGTGTGGGTGAGAGTGTGAGAGTGAGAGCGTGAGTCTGGGTGAGAGTGTGTGAGTGTGGGTGAGAGCGAGAGCGTGACTGTGAGAGAGAGTGTGAGTGTGGGTGAGAGTGTTAGAGTGAGAAAGAGTGTGAGGGAAAGAGTGTGAGAGAGAGTGTGAGGGTGAGAGTGAGAGCGTGAGTGTGGGAAAGAGAGTGTGAGTGTGAGAGAGAGTGTGTGGGTGAGAGCATGAGCGAGAGCGTGAGTGTGAGTTAGAGTGTGAGTGTGAGTGTGAGAGAGAGTGAGAGCGTGAGTGTGAGAGAGAGTGTGAGAGCGAGTGTGGGAGTGAGAGAGAGAGTGAGTGTGTCTGTGAGGAAATACAGTTTCAAAAAGCAGCCTGTCAAACTCTGAGGAGGTGAAGGACCAGTTATGAGCTGTTGGAGGGATGTTCTTTTCACACAGAGCCCAGCAGAGTAAAATCAGGGTATCTTCAATTACAACTCCAATTCCGAAATAGTTGGGACGAAGTGTAAATTGCGAGTAAAATCAAAATGCAATGACTTTCAGATCACATGAGCCAATATGTAATTTACAATAGAACATAGATAACATTTCAAATGTTGAAACTGAGACATTTTACATTTTTATCCACAAAATGAGCTCATTTCCAAATTTCTGGCTGCAAAAGGTCTCAAAAAAGTTGGTACACAGGCAATAAAGGGCTGAAAAAGCAATTAATATATAAGAGAATCAGCTGAAAGAACATTTAGCGAGTAAATAAGTTATCTGGCATCAGATTTGTAACATGATTGCCTATAAAAGGCATGTCTTAGAGAGGCTATGTCTCTCAGAAGTAAAAATGGCCCGAGGCTCTCCAACCTGTGAAGGTTTGTGTAAAGAATTTGTGGAAAACAATGTTCCTCAACGTCAAATAGCAAAGGCTTTGAAGGTCTCATCACCGACAGTGCATAATATCATCAAAAGATTCAGAGAAACTGGAAAAATCTTTGTGCGCAAGGGACAAGGCCGAAGACTGTTACTGGATGCCCGTGATCTTCAGGCCCTCAGACGCCACTGCATCACTTACCGGCATGATTCTGTCATTGACATCACTAAATGAGCCCAGGAATACCTCAAGAAACTACTGTCTGTAAACACAGTCTGCCGTACCATCCACAGATGCCACCTAAAACTCAAAAAAGAAGCCATTGTTGAGCATGATCCAGAGGCGCCGCCGTGTCCTGTGGGCCAAGGCTCATTTAAAATGGAGTGTAGCAAAGTGGCAAAGTGTCCTGTGGTCAGATGTGTCCAAATTTGACATTCTTGTTGGAAATCATGGGCGTCGTGTCCTCCGTGCTAAAGAGGAGACAGACCACCCCTCCTGTTATTAGCGTTCAGTTCAAAAGCAAATATCTCTGATGGTATAGGGATGCATTAGTGCATCTGGTGTGGGACACTTGCATGTTTTAACAAGAGTTGTCAGAAAGACAACAAAGCTCGCCGGGGCAAGGTTAAAGTTTTTCTGCACGCGGACGGACGCGGACGCCGGGGGTACGACAATAGCTCTCCGGACATTATTCGTCCTGGCGAGCTAAAAAGCACCATGAATACTGAAAGGTATATAAAGGTTTTAGAGCAACATATTCTCCCCTCCAGATGGCATCTATTCCAGGGAAGGCCTTGTGTATTTCAGCAGGACAATGCAAAACCTTATACTGCAGCTATTACAACAGCATGGCTTCGCAGTAGAAGAGTCCGTGTGCTGAACCGGCCAGCCAGCAGTCCTGATCTTTCACTGAATGAGAACATTTGGGGCATAATTAAACAAAAAGTCTGTAAAAGAAGACCCAAAAACTCTCCAGCAGCTGGAAGCCTGTATTAAACAAGAATGGGATCAATGTCCAATGGCTAAACCCAAGAAACTTGTCTTCTCAATGCCCAGACGCCTCCATTCTGTGTTAAAAAGAAGAGGGGATGCTACACCCTGGTAAACAGGCCCCCGTCCCAACTTTTTTGAGATCTATAGCAGCCTTCAAATTTGAAAAGAGCTCATTTTGAGGATAAAATTGTAAAATTTCTCAGTTTCAATATTTGCAACTTTATCTCTGTTCTGTTGTGAATAAAATACTGGCTGGTGAGATTTGAAAGTCATCGCCTTTTGAATTAATTCACAATTTACCCTTTGTCCCAACTATTTCGGAATTGGAGTAGAACGTCAGGGACTCCAAGTTCCTGAAAAACATTGACCTTTGAACTCTTGATTGAAAAGTGAATAACTTTGACAAAGTTTCACTGTACATATCGCAACTTTATTTCTAGCTCAGTTTAGCCCACAGACACATTGTTTCTTGAGTGACATAAATCATCAACAGAAGCTTAGCGGCACATGGTGACCAAGAGGAAAACATAATCAAATAATATAAGGGTCTACAAACAGATACAATACTTTTGAGTATCAACAAAACTAGAGTGAGGAAATGAAAATGCATATGTTGTAAATATGAAATCACCTCTTAGTAAAAGACAGAAGTGCAACAGTTAAAGGCCCAATATATAATTCTCTGTCGCTAGAGGGCGCTTAACCAAACAATAACAAGAGGCCTAGTTTGATGACGCAATGGGATCGCGTGGAATCATGGGAGTTGTTGTCTTCATGAATTTACACGCACCGCTGACAACTAAATTCTCTGGTGACTCAAACAGGAGAACCATGTACATGGATGAGGTAAGGTTATATTTCCTTACTTTCATGTAACTTCATCTTATTTCATTCAAATAAAAATGTAAGGGATAATGATAAGTTGAGTGTTTACAGCGCTTATGATGTGCTGCAGGCCAGAGGCTGAGATAAGGGGGTGGGGCCGGCTCATGTTGCCCATCTTCGTAGAGAATAATAACAGATGTGAACACTCTGTTGCTGAATGCAAATGCTAAAGGAAGCAGATATCGAGGAAATGCCACTGTCAGCTGGCAGTGTACGCTTTCAGGTGCTCCTGCTGCTATTGCTATAGCTTCTTTAGCAACGATGTGCTCAACAGACCAGCTGACAAGTGGTTATCTGTCAAGAAACGCTGGAGCCATGTTCCAACTGCAAGTAATGTAGCTAACGTAGCACTGACCTCTCATAACGCACAAACGATGTGCCGTACACATCAGCTTTCTGTTTGTCAAGAGGCATCACAAGAAAAATGTTTTGAAGTGGAGTAACGTTACGTTTTTGTTACAAGTTTGCTAAATTTGAACTTATACTGCTGGTGTAATAGGCTGATTTGCTAACTATATGAAGATAAATAAATAATAGCCTTACGTGCTCTTTGAAGAGAGAGAGATCTCACGGCTCACTCACTATCTTTCCGATTACACCGGTTTAGCTTTAGTTTCTTCTAATTTATTTTCTCTTATTAGAAATTTTGTGATGAAAAACCAAGATAACAAAAGTTTATTTCATAAGGTAGCAAACAACCTGAATAAAATTTGATCTACGACCATTTCTGGTGGAAAATTCAGTTCCCGACACAAGATGGTTACCATCTTGACTTGAAACTCTTTGGCAACGGCGAAGCATGCGTGCGTGGAGGGTCATTTTCTTATTCTCGTGCATTCTTTGTGTTGGGAGTGACATCAAATATGCAACGAAAAGAAACGCACCGCGTCCCCACATTGATAATACAGATATCTCTGTCTTTGTTAATCAATGAATACATCACAGATAATGTAAGTGCACAACACCAAAACATATATAATATATCTGTATATTTTATAGATCTTTGAATTTGGAAATTTTATATATTGGGCCCTTAAATGACAGTGAAAGATTTTTTTTTTTACATTTTACACTCGTAAATGTTAATGTACATACTAAATTCAGACCTGTTTGAAAGTTTGTGATTGTATTTAGCTTCTTAATATAATCTTATGACTACACAAATGTTTTTGTTAAAAAAGTATGCGCAATTTATGTACACACACCTGTGATTTCATGAAATACATTTGCATACTTTCAAGCAGAAGTCTATCTCCTAAGGTTATATTGAAGAAATCATATCAAAAGAAAGCTAAGTAATGCAAGATGTTATGATGAGTGGTTTAGCCTGTCGAACCCACAGCATTTTGCTCTACTCCGACTAATAAACTTTGCTAAATCCTTCACCCAGAGTATGAAAAAAAATTGTCATATTCTGTGGATCACATACAAATTTTTATAATTTCATATATTTCTGTGTGTAGGAGCTTCTGCCAGGTTCACCTGAGGTTAAACAACCTGAATTAGGGATCATTCACTTGAACCAGCGGAAAATTGACCTTCCCACCCATGCAATTCCTTTAGTTGCCTTTGGTAGCGCTAAAGCAACAACTGCTCCAGCCACTTCCATCAAAACACGGGCAAGTGGATTAAAATTCTCAGCTTCCTCTCTCGCCTTCTCTTCATGGCTGGTCTGGACCTCGATTATTTTCCTTTCCAGTTCATCATCACACCTTTTCTTTATTTTCTCTTCCATTTCCTTCCGCTCTCTCTCTTTCTCTGCTTCTCTCTTTTCCATTTCCCTCCTCTCCTCCTCCTCTCTCTCTTTCCTCTCCATTTCTCTTTCCTCCCACTGTCTTTCTCTTTCTTCTTTCATCTCCTGCATTTCCCTCTCCATCTCCTCTCTCTCTATCTGCTCCCTGTCTCTTTTCTCCCTCTCTCTTTCTCTTTCTTCTTTCATCTTCTGCATTTCCCTCACCATATCTTCTCTCTCCTTCCTCTCCTTTTCTTTTTCCTCATTTCTCCTCTCCACTTCCCTTCTCTTCTCCTCATCTCTTTCTTTCTTCTCCCTCTCTCTCTCAAGCTCAAATTTCTTATTCATTTCTTCAATCTCTTTTTGAATTTTTTCCTTAATTTGCTTCTTCAGTTCCTGCTTTTCTTTGATTATTTGCGCTTCTTTCTCCTTCAAGATGCGTACTTTCTCCTGTTCGAGAATCATCTCGGCCTCTTGGAACATCTCGGTGGTGTAGTGGCTTCTTCCGTTTTTCTGGACTATATTTCTGATCTTTGCGAGCAGCTCAGTGATTTGAGAGCGATTCTGCAACTTATTATTGAAGACGTGACACTGGCCATTACATCTGCCCACAAGCTCATTCAGCTCTGGGCTCCCCAATAAGAAGTCCTCAATGGTGCTTCCATCATTAAGACTGTCCCCACCAGTAAACAGAACCATGCTGTATTTGTCTGCAGCTGGGCCAAAGATTTGTTGAATGTTTTGCACTGTCTTCTTCTCCTCTTCAGTGTATCTGCCCAGCTTGATGACCACCAGGAACACATGGGGTCCAGGAGCAGCATAAGAGATGCACTGGCTTACATCTTTAAATGTTTTTTCCTTACCAAACCTGGTGTCAAACAGGCCTGGGGTGTCAATAAGGGCAACCGGTTGCCCATCCACCACACCTCTCCTTTTGCTACACTTTTCAGTCAGAGAGATTGCACTAAGCCTTGATAAAAAGCCCTCCTTTCCAAGAATGGTGTTTCCAGTGGCACTTTTCCCAGCTCCAGTCTTTCCCACCATCACAATTCTCAGTTCTTTATCATTTGTTATTTTATACCCTGTGTAGAAGAATGAAAAAAAAAAAACTCAATAAGAATTCGCAACTGCTTGCAGAGGCACTGTACTTCATGCAACTTATACAAAAACGGGAGAAAAGAAACATCTTTTCGGCCGCTTAGAGTTGTAGCATGTTGGGGGTTCCAAGTAAGTCCAACTTTTTTTGATGTGGAAAATCGAGAACAATTTTTTTGCAGTTCATCCAATCGAGACAAATTGATTTACTCATGCACTTCCCTGCCTTCTTTCCGTGATCGAACCTGGCCCGAGTAGGCTGTTGAGATGGGGACTTACAGGAAAAGGCAGCAGTTCTTTTAAACTGCCTCCTCTGTCAGCTGAAAGTGGAACTGCCTGGAGAAAATTTGTCCAGACTGAAGCACTTGGTTGAAGATTTGAAAATATACCTTTGCCATAAAGTCTGGGTAAATCAAAATTAAATCTGTTCTGAATTTGCTACACCACAGAAAGATTTGATTCTAAACACCCAGCAAAATTTTAATGGTTGAAAAATTGCTTAGTATTTCAAATTAAAAATATAATACCATTTGTTATTAAATCTTGGCCAAATTCTCACTTATTACCATTTCTTTGACTTAAATAATTGCTTGCACCATGGAAAAAATTGAATCCTGCATATTATCGAACCAAATTCCCTGCAGTTCAATGCTTCAAACTGTCCAGTATCCAATGCAGACAATAGGCTGTTTTAGATTCACATAATGTTCATTTTGTGTAAAAAAAATTACAGTTTAAGTTCCTGTAGTTGAAAAGTTTGTGCAGTATATAAACTATAATAAAAAATTATTTCCCATTAACTCCCTGCAATAATGTCAACCGACGTGATTCAACACAGTGTTGCTCACCTTTGTCCCTAGTTGGAGTTGGGACTGGTGCATTGGTTGGGTTATGGGGATGTGGAGACAGGGCTGCTGAGTCTGAAGCTGCATCTGTTGGACCAGAGACCAGGCAGGGTCAGGGACAACATATTCAGTATGAATAGCATGCTAAAAGTTTGCATATTATGGAAAAAGCAATCTGTTACATCTTGTGGGACCATATATTTGCTTGGTGCTCTGAAAATCAAAGTGGGCTAGTCTCTATCCAAAAATATTTGGAGCTAAAATTCAGTCAAAGACAGAAGGACAAATGCTATAGCAATGATTGTTAGTGTATATTTGCTGTTGCAGGTTCAATACAATGTCTGGTTCTGCCGTGGTAGGAGAGACATAGGCTAAGCAAGAAAACTGTTCAGTATGGGAATGTAAACCTAAATCTGTTATGTCCATGAATACAACTTATATCCAAACATGAGATATTGGTCAAGGTAAGTTAGTTAGCCAAATAGCTAAGCTATCACCTGCTGTTTTAAAGTATGCTAGCATATAATGACTGCACCAGACTCACTTTTCAACAATGTTCAAATGTTAGATTATGGCTAGCGAGCAGCAGCTGGTCAACCAGCAGGTATCTTGGCTATGAAAATTTGAATACCTATGAATAGATAGCTATGGAAGCATGTTGTAATGCCATGCCTCCAGCGCCCCCAGTCACCGGCTCAACAAGACCCAGACCGCATTCCACGCGCCACCTGACATCTGTTCATCATTGTCTCTGTGTTATTGAGTGCCTTATATAAAGGAGAGCTTTGCACTGCCTCAATGCGAAGTCTTCTAAGCCAGTTGTTCACTGCCTAGTCTTGTAAAGATGCAACCACTTGTATTGATATTACAAGTGAATTACCCGTGGCGAGAATAATTTCGACTGTGCGAGCATCGAGATGGAAATACAGCAGTTAAATTTGTAAAGGGCTATGCCACACCTTTATCCCCAAGAGGAAGGGGAGTTTTTTCTGGCATGGGGGTGGTGGAGTGTCCAAAGTAGAAATTGACCTTTGACCCCAGTGACCTTGACCTTTCAAAAATCTAACCCTCAAGGACAATTCCAGGGACAACCTACATAGACCCACCAAGTTTGGTGAAGATTCGTCAGAGGACCTCGGAGGAGTAGGGGAACAAACAGACAGACAGACAGACAGACAGACAAACGTTCCTCAAATTATAGTATGATATGATATGATTCTTTAAACTGCACTGTTGTAACAGTGCCAGCACAGTAGTATATTTTAGTGGAGCAGTTATTCCTGGTCGTTGTATTTTGCCTTTTTTCCCTCTGCTGTGGGACAGCAAAGGTGTAATAAAAGCCAACTTCTTCTTTGCTTCTGAATCCAGTTCCACAATTGTTGCTTTTCCATACACCTTGTCCAGCGCCTAGAAAAAGCCCTTACAGAAGACTTCGCCCAATCAATGGATTCAGCAATGATACCTCTGCCCGAAGATGTGGGAGAATTTGCATCCAGTGCTCCTGACATCGGCTGGGTGGCAGAGCAACAGAGGACGATTGCTTGACAGAGGGCCACATTACAAGACAGTCCGTACCTTCAGTGAGTTCAACATCTCCCGCGCTCCACCACCAGCCCATGCTCCAGTCCCTCCTGCCAGTCTGCAGAAATTCCCACCCACTCCCCTCAGTGAGTCCCCAGTGTCACTACCACACCGCTTTGAGGGTTCTCAGACTGCAAGCTGAGGACTTCTTCTTCCTCTACTCCCTCTGCTCCCTTCACTTCAACTACCAGTCTATTTTTGGTGATGTAGAGAAAATGGTTGCAGTCATCACTCGGTTATCAGGCAAAGCTCTTGAATGGGCAATCGCGGTTAGGGACCAAGCTGCCTTCTCCACCTACGACAGCTTCATCCATCAGTTTCAAGCTGTATTTTACCACCCAAGGAAGAGGGCTGGGGACCGTCTGCTGGACCTCCGGCAGGGGTCCAAGTCAGTTGCTGATTACGCCCCTGACCTTACGGACCTTGGCCGCAGCCAGTGGCTGGAATGAACCTGCATTACAGACCACCTTCCATAAAGGGCTGCGTCCAGACTTGAAGGCGGAAATGGCATGCAGAGACCATGAGATATCCCTGGCTTCCTACATCGACACCTTCATCCATTTGGACCAGCTGATGCATGAGAGGCACTGGAGCCAGCCGAGAGACCTCATCCACCCACGAAGCCAGAAACAGAGCCCATGGAGTTCAGGTTCTCCAGATCTATAAACCGTCATTATTGGGGAAAATCTTGTTCTTGTACCCACTGTGGGGAGAACCAGTCTTAGCCTGTCAAGGTAACCGTGTCACCATCCACAATCACAGGTCAGAGATTCACGGTCCCAGTACGAGTGGCGTATAATGACCTGCACCTCTGTACAGATGGCCTGATTGACTCTGGTGCAGCGGGGCACTTTGACTCCTCACTGCTGATGCGGCGACTTAACCTCTTAAGCCCTGAGCCTCTGGCTTGAAAATGACATGCCCAAAGTCTGGTAGAACTTAGTCGATTTGAATAATCTTAGCATCATAATAAAGGTAACTCCTTGGGGATTTTTGTAATGGTGTAAAAATCAACGTATATGTCCCTGAGTCAGGGTAAATGAAGATGCAATGCAGCTTAAATGAAACATCTCGTGCACCAAACAAAGTTTTACTTTTATCTCTCTTAAATTATTCAGCTGCAGTCTGAAACCTCAAAAAAAATTACAGCTCATAATCTCACCATTATCTGTGCCAAAGTTCTAAACAAATAAATCTGAGCAAAATTAGAGAGGTTTTATTTCGGGAATGTCTAGGTGCCCTCACCATATTAGCACTGTGTGCTATTTCAGATTTTTCAGGTACCAAACGGAATAAATCTTTTAAATTTACTAATATGTCACTCCAGGCATACATTCCATCTAATTATAACAATTTAATTCATTTATTTTTAATTCTTTTTTTTTCCTGCCAGTCCTGCATACATTTTCCCATTCAAAGAAAATACACAAAAAAAAGAAGTTTGTCTCCACTGGAGCAGATTTATTTTTAATAAAAACAAGCAAAGAAACAAAATTATTAATACACAGATAAATAAAGGTTGTAAAAAAAAAAGTAGAAACAGCGAACACTCAGCAATTATTTATACACAAACTATGGCCCTGCTGCTCAAAAAAAAGAAGCAAGAAGCAAAGCCAAAATTCCAACCACAGACCTTCTGCATTGATGTACAACCACTACAGTAGCTGATTAGACAACATAAATTTCAGTAATATGTTAGTGGAACACCTCATGCACCCCTCTTTTGCCAGCAGCCATACCACAATTCGATCTAAGCAGGTGTGGGCTTGGTCAGTACTTGGATGGGAGACCACTGAGGAAAACCAGGTTGCTGCTGGAAGAGGTGTTGGTGGGCCAGTAGGTGGCGATCTTACCTCTGGCAGGATAATCCCCAATGCCCCAGTGCAGTGAGGGGGACACTGTACTGAAGGAGACGCCGTCTTTCGGATGAGACGTTAAACCGAGGTCCTGACTCTCAGTGGTCATTAAAGATCCTATGACACTCTTCGATAAGAGTAGGGGGTTCCCCGGTGTCATGGCTAAAGTCCCAACTTGGCTCTTTCGATTTGCCGCCTAATCATCCCCTGATCTAATTGGCTGTGCAATTCCTCTGTCCCTCCCCTCCCCACCTCTTCCCCCAGCGCTCCCTTGAAAAAGAGATTTCAATCTCAACGGGACTTCCCTGGTTAAATAAGGGTTAAATTTAGCGCTCGTATTTCAGTGTTCTCCCAGCACTTGCGGGTAACAGTGCCTGGATTCTTTCGAAAGACTACTTTCGAAGGACTGTTGAATATTTACCGGATAATTATACTGAAAACACAATAAACATGGCGCATGGACTCTCAGCTCAAAGCACCAGGAACGCAAGGTTCCATCTCAAGCTAGGTTTGTGTGATTAAGGGTGGTTTAGAGCTTGTTTGAAACGTCAGAGTCCATCTACTCAAATGGCCACCTTTGGCCAATGGCAATGTCTTAGTGACCACATCACAAGCCGATCACAAAGAGGAAAATATACTCAGCGCACGTGCGTGCACACGGGCCCTATAGAAAACCCAGTTTTTGGCCATTTACTTATGGCTGCCCTTACCGGGGTCGGTCAGTGACAGTCCCTGTTTTCCACTCTCAGGCAGGAACAGGGAAATAAAGAGCCAAAAAAAAAGCCATTACACAGAGGTAGGTGCCCGCAGTCTGAAGTGAAGATTTCCGACTCCCTTTGTTGATGGGCAAAAACTGGGTTTTCTGTAGGGGTCGTGTGCACGCATGTGTCGCTCACATAGACGGCGTCAAACAGTACTTGCGCTCACCGTCAATCGTCTCAGACCCCTCATCTCATGATCATTTTTGGTTGATGTCCGGAATCTGTCACGTTCAGGCTGTAACCAGACGTGGTGCTCTTGAGCTGCGACCATCATTCATGGCCGCCCTAGTGGCCGCAAATACAGTACAAATCTCACCAGTGCGTTTTTTTTTTTTTAATGGCGCGGAGTATATATTAGCCCTCATAAGAAACGTGCATTTGCCAAAAAAAAATGGGAGTACGCCAAATCTCCTGCAAGGATCGGCATTTATCTGTTATGATTCTGCTTTTGCCAGGCTATGTTTTTGTTATGACTCTGCATTTCCCAGGTCATGTTTTGCTAGTCCATGTCATGTTTTGTATTTTTTCTGTCTTGCCATGTCCTTTTCCTGCAATTTCTCATAGTAACTGCTTAGATTATCATTCTGGTTTATGTATTTCTCCATGCCCTGCATTGCACATTGTCTCCCCTGTCAGGTCATGTGTTTTGAGATTGTGTTGTTTCCCCAGTTTTGTGTGCCACGATTTCAGGTGATTTCATGGTTTCTGGGTTTCCAATTATTCCTTCCAATCTTGTTTGCTTCCTTTGCCTTGCTGTTCTGTCTTTACTAATAAATACTAACAGTTTATTATTTTGGATAAATTACTAACATTCACTAACATTGTGTATAGTGCTAACTTACTAACGAGCACTAAGGGATTGTATAGCTGCACATTACTAATTGACTAACGAGCTCTCAGCACTCGCTCTGCTCTTATCCCTGCCCCTTGCCTTTACTCACTTTACTTTGCTGCAATTCGGCGAATTCTTAGCACTTCGTTAAACACTGTTTTACCTCTCTCTCTCTCTGTGTTCTTTAGAACTCCCTAACCGGAGCCGTTTTGTCATAGGCTGTCTGCGTAATCCCTGTCCGCTATTTGGCTTTCGCCAATTGCATGTGGTTAGAAACTTCCTCTAGTTCATTCCCTTGTTAATTAGTCTGATCCAGCTCACCTGTTCCCTATTATAGCATGTGACCTCCTGTATGTGCATTTAAGCAGTGAGATCACAGCCAGCTCTTGTCAGAACGTTTTCTCTTGTCTGCTCGCGCTACTCTGTTCATGCCCTGTTTTCATAGCGTTATACTTCTGACTGGAACGTCCCGGATTTTGATTCTTTCTCTGCCTATGTACCGAACCTGCTTTGCCTGACTTTGAGATTTGTGATTGCTGCCCTGGAAACGAACCGTTTCTGGTCCTCTGGATTGTGTTTGTGGATTCTGGACTTTGTACCGTTGCCTTCAATCCCGCCAGGGTTTTTACCCCTAAGTTCAATAAAAACCTATTTTGCTGCACTTCCTGGTACTCGGGTGTGGTTCCAGACCACACCTTCACATTATCAATCTGAACGTTAGCATACGGCATGCAAAAATCTCATGCCAGGTCTGACCAGGCGTAAGCACATTTGAAACCAGCGTACAACATGCAGGAACGAGTGCAGCAGTCAAAATGACTAATAAACCATATGCAGCGATGTGGACGTCATGCTGCTGTTCTTATTAGTAAAATGAAAAAATTTGCTAAATAAATAAGACACCTGTGTTGAGAAATTGATGAAACTTATATTATCTTGATACAACCTGCTTGTCAGGCCAGACGGCTGACAACTACGATCACTTTGATTAAGCGCAATGCGCTTACTAATAAAAGTACAATGAACAGTGATTTCTGCAGACTGTATTTTAAAAAGGACATGAAACACTAAATGTAGTCATCTTAATTTAATGAAGGTCTCTCACCCTAAAAAGATTATTTTAGCTTTACCACTGATGGAGAAAGAAATTTCAAAATCCTGCCGTTTAAGTTCAACTTTCAAAACAAAGGGCGCCATTGCTGTTGTGTTGTCGAACGTGACGTCATCGGAGTGGTTGACTCAACTCGTCAATCTAGCGATTGCACTGGCGAACGACATCCGTTCATTCAAAATGACAGAGAAAGAGAAGCAAATTAAAAAGCGAGTTAAGGAAGGCATGTTTTGTATTGCCCCCGGATGTTCAAATGAATTTTACAGAGTCAAAGATCGGTAGAAACCAGTACATTTCCATCATTTGCCACTTAAACGACCACCTGTTCTCTGACGTTGGCTAGCTGCACTCAAAAGGAGGAACCCACCAGTTAGCAGCAATGCTAGAGTTTGTAGTGATCACTTTGTAGCTGAAGACTACGTGGAGGAAAAGTTTTTTGATGAGGCAGGAGTACTGGTGACTCGTAGAAACAACAGGTTGAAAGCAGATGCAACTCCCTCAGCGTTTGACTTTTCTTCCTATGATGCACGGAAGACAGACAGTCCCACGCAGTCCAAAACTGTGAGTTCAGAAGTGGCTGTGCGCCGTAAAACGGTGTAACTATTTAACGGAACAAGGCGAGATAATTATATGACCAGAAAATGGTCAACAATCCAGTTTAAATGTTCCACAACCCAGTTCAATCTCAATCATGGTCATCCCTTCAATTGCTTTTAAGACAATAATTTTACGGACCGGTGTTACGGATCAACTGGTTTCCCTGTTAACTGGTTACCTTTGTTTACAAAAGTCGGGTCTTTCTCACAGCAGCATAACATTTTTCGCTGGCCATAGCTGTCCATGCAAATGCCTTAACAATTACAATATAATTTTACTTGTTATCTATCCATCCGATTCAAGTATTTCGTTGACTTTTGACATTTGTAAAGCCGCGATGAGTTTAAAAATCGAGTTTAATCTTCTTGCTCCTCCAAATAAAAAAAGAAAAAGAAATGTAATCTCACCCGGGATTCGATACGACATATGATATAAAAGCAATCGCATCGCGATGAATGAACCCGCTAGGCCACCGAACAAACACAACTTTTCCTATGTCCAAATACACTCTACACCTCAAACAGAAACAACTGGACATACATTTCTTGTTTGAAAACACTTCGGCTGGATTAAATTGTGACCATTGTTACCGCAGAGATAGTAGCTGAACCTGTGTTTGTTGCACCGCTGATTTAAGTTTTTCTTGATAAGAATCTAAATCGGCTAACCCTTTTTTAATATAGCCTATTGGATTTATTGTGTTATTAAACAATCAAGAGAAATTCAGTTCATGGGATGATCGCCGCCGTCTGAAATATGAAGATAGGAACCGTGTCCTATGGCGTTACCCTTATTCAAAATATTATCAGTAAGTCACCAGCCATTATAAACACTTGATGCATGGACTTTGTTTTGACTGGTTATGTATTACGCATTGTTGTTTGTAACGGCTGGTTATTAACGGACTATTTTGAAAAAGGTCTACCCGATAAGACAGTGTTACACGACTCCTAGACACGAGACAATCTCGTGAACTGAATTTGTTTCGGCTGGTTAATGGCAGGATTAAATCAAATACATATTTTTTAAAGCGTTAGCCAATTCGATTCTTCTCATCAAAAACCAAAAAAACCTGACAGAAAGACTCTCATAAACAAAAGTCACCAGTTAACAGGGAAACCAGTTGATCCATCGCACCTGTTAACTGGTGACCTTTGTTTACAAACGTCTGCAGATGTTCTAACTACGAAAAAGACACGGCGCTGATCGTGGATATGCCTGAACAGTTATATTCCTTTTTTACTCGGATATCCGTCCAATTCATTTATTTATTTCATAGAATTGAGTGAAACTGATGATAGAATTGAAATCGCATTATACTTGCTTCCTTTAAAAAAAAAAAAAAAGTTCTCAACGAGGTTTCGATACTAAACATTCTCGTAATTTTTGTGTAAAGTTTCTTTGCAATAGCCCTCTGCGCTACTGCATTAAAAGGTTAAAGAGAAGTTAGAGTAGACTAGATGTCGGTTTAGCATGAATACCCAGACACTGATTTGTTGGCTAAAAACACCTCGGCTGGATTAACTTGTGACCAGTTATTTCAGTGATTACAGCGGAACCTCTGCGTGTTGTGCCTGAGGTGAAATATTTCGTTGGGAAGAGTCTCGTTGAGTTGCGCCGCGCGCCGCCCCCCCCCCCATTTATAGAAGACTTGATTTAATTTTAAAATTTAATTTAAAAAAACCACACAACCCACATGCAGAACATTGTCATAATTTATGAGTTTATTTTAGAATAAAGTAATTGAGTTAATGGCTTTACGCATCCTCTCCCATCGCCGCCAGCTGAAAAGGGAATAGTATCGATGTGTTATTTGTCTGAGGGGTGGCTTCCTTCTGAAGGGTAGTCCTGTCGCATTTCTTAACCAAATCTTCCGTAAGTTAGTGGAAGTGCTTCAGATTGATGATTCGCAGATGCTGTTATGGGGGGGGGGGGGGGGGGGTATATTGTGCTCAGAGCGCTCTTCATTTTGTAGCTGGACTGACTTGTTCAGCTGAGGGAATGGCACACAGGGCAGAAGAATGCTTGGTCTGTAGGAGGCTTTCCCACTGAAGGGTAGTCCTGTCGCATTTCTTAACCAAATCTTCCGTAAGTTAGTGGAAGTGCTTCAGATTGATGATTCGCAGTATGCTGTTATGGGGGGGGGGGGGATATTGTGCTCAGAGCGCTCTTCATTTTGTAGCTGGACTGACTTGTTCAGCTGAGGGAATGGCACACAGGGCAGAAGAATGCTTGGTCTGTAGGAGGCTTTCCCATACAGTCCCAGTGGTACCAGCGCCCACATGCAGTGCATTCAATCTGGAAGAAATATAACTTAAGTGTTATGCAAGGAGAAAAGTAAACATTTATGGAGCAGAGATGCCCTTACCCAGTCAAAGTGGCTCTCTTTAGTGCTTCCTGCATCCCTCTCCCCACAGGAGTGACAGAGATCCAACAGGGTATCTGATTCAAAGAGTAATTGAAGCTTCTGTACTTGTGTGTAAAAATTTAAGCAAGACCATAAATCATACCTGACTCGTCAATCAATGTTTGGGCCATTTCCACCCTCATTTTATTGACCCCGTGCTGGTCAACTGGAGAGTTGGGCTTCTCCCCTTTTAAGATGCTCTCAGCCACCTTGAACATGAACTGCAGTAAACTCACTTTGAAATATTTGAAAGATGGATTAAGTGACAATATGGACAGCTTACTTTACAGACCAGCACCCCTCATGATGTGGTGTCCTGCTGGTGGCGGTGGTCGATGGTGCTGCATGACCATCTGGACACATTTATGTTTTTCCTTCTAATAAAGGCTCTAAATTGCAAGGATAAAGGGATCAAGTGATACTGCTTGTGACTTACAAGATAGTTCATTTACTTCAGACAGGCAACCATAAGAAATCATTCAAGATTACCTTGTTTTTTCCTTGCATTTCTGAAGCTGGGCACTAGTAGCTCCAAAGGGGTCAACAAAAAGGGCCCTTCGCTCCATGGGGAACATAGCCTGTTTAAAATTAAAATAAATGATTTGTAAGTCTACAGAAAGCTTTTATGCTTGCTAAAGATGTGCATGTAGCTTTGGATAAATGTGCACTTACTACCGGAGTCCAGTGTCTGTCCTTGCAAACTGCTCCAATGAGTACGCCACACAGTGCAGCATCCAGCTACAAAAATTTCACCTGTTATGAGTTGCACATCTTGGAAACATCAAGATTAAATGATACTCACCTTTTTCAACCCCCTAGATGTGCCATTCCATATAGCAGTCATTTCAAAGGAGTCAATGACAAAGGCTTTGGATGGCATTTGCCTGGCAACAATTGACATGTAACCGTTCAGGACCTGCAAATAGTTGCCTGTTATTGGTCTGTTTCGACAAAATAAAAACCCAACGGAACCTACAAGCCAGCTTAAAGCAGAGTATATTCAGGAATCCTTACCTCACTCACCAGTTCCTTCTAGGGGCGAGGCTCTGGAGATCTACTGTAAAGATCTTATAGGGCCCAATCTTTGCCCATAAGATCTCCCCCTTTTTCTGATCCCAGATATCTGTCACTGGAAAGGCAGAGTAGTATTTTGAAGTTACAGAAATGGGGAGGGAGGGGGGGGGGAGGATTATATACAAATTTAATCTGACAAGATATATAAATACCATTGCTTTGGAATGGATTTCTCAGACAGAGTGGCTGAGGAGGTTGGAGAGAGGGTAATCAGAGGGTCGCTTACAGCATCAGGTTGGATGTTTTGGTGGGTTGGACTAGTACTCGCTGTTAAACTGTGGTGTGAAGCCAGATGAGGGGGCTTGTCTGTTCTTTTAAGCTTTGCTGGAATCCTCTCCTCTGGCTTGATGAAATGAACCAGATGATCTAGGTTTACGGTGGTTTTTGTTGTGCTGGTGGCGCTTTTTGAGTACAGCAATTTTCTCTTGGAGGTCTGTAATTGTGAATGGTCCGAGCATGTCAGCCTCCATTTTCCCCCCTTCCGCTGCCGTTCCCTGATGTTTTTGAGCAGCACGACGTCACCAGTTTTGAATGCATCATCCTGACCCCGGTCTCCTTTCCTTTTCCTGGTTTTCTCATGGCTTTTTTTAATGTTTTCCCGCACCTCCTAATACACCTCATGCTGTCTGAGTCTTTCCGAGACACCACTTCATCCCTCAAGTGTTTCCACCTTCTCCTCGGTCACCTACAAGAAAATACAAGGGCATTAGAGTGTTAGAGTCACATTTAATTGGCAGCTGTATAAAAATATTGCAAACAATTTCGACAGGCTTACCTCATACTCTCTGGGAACCTCTGAAGGATATCTGGCCTCTCTACCAAACATGAGGTAGTAAGGGCTGTATTTTGTGGTGAGATGTTTTTTGGTCCTGATGCCAAACATTCCGGCACCCAGATATCGGTCCCATGTCCTGGGATTGTCCCTCGCCAGCTTGCCCAGAGACCTGAAATATTCAGTGGTGTCATATCGAAAGTGACCATGTATTCATGATCAACTTAAAGTCGTTTTTACCCTCATACCGTTGGATGGTGCTGTTAAGTCTCTCAACAAGCCCGTTTGTTTGGGGATGGTAGGGGGAACAAAAGCTCCTTTTTATGCCCAGCTTCTCACAGAGGCAAGCGTTGACCTTCCACATGCCAAAGATTAATACAAGTCAGCATGGATGACCAATACTACGGTACTGCAAATAATCCAATTTTACCTCACCTTATTTTTAAACTCTGTTCCCTGATCTGTAAGCAGTCTTTGAGGAGCCCCAAATTTGTATACAAAGTCAAGAATACAATGGGTGACCTCTTCTGCTGATTTACTTTTAAGAGGGTAGGCCTCTGCCCACTTAGTGAAGTAGTCAACCATGACACCGATGTACTGGTTACCACTCTGAGTGACAGTGAGCTTGAGAAGATCCATTCCAACAAGCTCAAATGGCTCAGACACCTGAAAGACAAGAATGCGCACTATACAACTCCACTGAGTTGTAAGATCGGACTTTTAAGTCACACGGAAGCTCACCTCTATTGGGTTATATTGTTTCTTTTCCTTTAGGTTGGCCCGCTTAGACTGACATGCTGGGCACTGGGCAACCTGAAAAATGAAAGTCCTCAGAATAACCATCATGTTAGGTCTGTTTTTACAAATAATGTACACTGGATATTTAGATAGCGACAGTCACATCTTCACATCTACTTTTTAAAACTTTATTCACACAATTGTTTGAATTGTTTCTGGTCTTTTAGAGTGCCCATTCTTTCAAGTTAGTGGATACATGAAAATGTTCGGGGTGAGGTAATTTCTTTGTTCACTTACCCATTTACGAATGTCATCTTCCATGCCAGGCCAATAATACCGACTGATAATAGAATGATGAGTTTTTTCCACTCCACAGTGAGCTCCATGAGCGCTGCAGTGGAAGTCCTGAAAAATTTCATCCGCCTCCTCAGACGAAAGAACAACTTTTGCAAGGAGTTCTTCCTGGCCTTTTCGACTTCTACAAATGTAGAAGAGCTCTCCATCTAGAAAGGATCTGCTCCTGAATTATTAAGCACCAAAATAATCACTGAAAAATAAAGTTTTGTTGATTTGTTTACCCTTAAGGATGTAATTTGCTGCTCTCCTCTTGATCACATATTTTTGCTGCTTTGTTGCGCCCTGGGGGAATTGATTATGGACTTTAGAGTCCATCAACTCTCGCACAATTGTAGGATTCATTGTTTTTTTTAATTCTCTCACTTGCTTCAAAACCCAAAACTTATACAGGGGTCATGGGTAATTGGATAATTGGATTCAAAAATCAGCTCTCAAAAAAGGGCTGTAGACCTGTGGTCTAGTGGTCTCTGGTTCATTTGTAATTAATAATTTGGTTCATTGGTGAACAAGCATTGATACTGTGAGACGTATCAATAAACGTGAAAGTAGTAGCAGTTGTTGAATTAATAAACAAAACCGTATCAAAAGTGTTCGAATTGAAGGTGGAAGTGGAATTGGGCTTCATAAATACGAATAATAGGCTCCCATGCAGAGGTTAATTTGCTGAATATTAGCCTATGTTAAAATGCATAATGAATAGGAAATGTCAAACGATGGCCTCTGTTAAGTTAAATCAATGTACTCTCTCGATAACGTTATTTTGGTAATCGTGGGATGAATTTTGTGATGTGAATGATTTATTATGTTTCCATTGAATCTTAGTACTTATTTTACCCCCAAAAACCAGACATTGCGACCTCTGATCTCTAAAAATACAGAATAGTTTGGAAAAATGAGACTGTATGGGTTTATCATCATCTAGAACCAAAAATAACGGGTTATCACTGCAACAACGGGTCACAAGTTAATCCAGTCGAAGTGTTTTTAGCCAACAAATCAGTGTCTGGTTATTCATGTTTAACCAACATGTCTCTTCTTGCATCTAAACCATCTCCAGTGGCGCAGTGGGTTATTGTAAAGATACTTGAACCGAACGTGCGGGAATATTAGGTGTCGAAACCTCCTTGAGCATCAGGTCTGCTTTTTTTTTAAAGGAAGCAAGTAAAATGCGATTTCAATTTGTCATCAGTTTCACTCAATTCTATTAAAAAATAAATAAATGAATTGGACGGATATCCGAGTAAAATAGGATTATAACTGTTCAGGCATATCCACGATCAGCGCCGTGTCTTTTCCGTAGTTAGAACATCTGCAGACGTTTGTAAACGAAGGTCACCAGTTAACAGGTGCGATGGATCAACTGGTTTCCCTGTTAACTGGTGACTTTTGTCTATGAGAGTCTTTCTGTCAGGTTTTTTTTGGTTTTTGTTGAGAAGAATCGAATTGGCTAACGCTTTAAAAAATGTGTATTTGATTTAATCCTGCCATTAACCAGCCGAAACAAATTCAGTTCACGAGATTGTCTCGTGTCTAGGAGTCGTGTAACACTGTCTTATCGGGTAGACCTTTTTCAAAATAGTCCGTTAATAACCAGCCGTTACAAACAACAATGCGTAATACATAACCAGTCAAAACAAAGTCCATGCATCAAGTGTTTATAATGGCTGGTGACTTACTGATAATATTTTGAATAAGGGTAACGCCATAGGACACGGTTCCTATCTTCATATTTCAGACGGCGGCGATCATCCCATGAACTGAATTTCTCTTGATTGTTTAATAACACAATAAATCCAATAGGCTATATTAAAAAAAGGGTTAGCCGATTTAGATCAAGATCACTTATCAAGAAAAACTTAAAATCAGCGGTGCAACAAACACAGGTTCAGCAACTATCTCTGCGGTAACAATGGTCACAATTTAATCCAGCCGAAGTGTTTTCAAACAAGAAATGTATGTCCAGTTGTTTCTGTTTGAGGTGTAGAGTGTATTTGGACATAAAAAATGTTGTGCTTGTTCGGTGGCCTAGCGGATTAACCTAACGAGATGTAATTGCTTTTATATCATATGTCGTATCGAATCCCGGGTGAGATTACATTTCTTTTTCTTTTTTTATTTGGAGGAGCAAGAAGATTAAACTCGATTTTTAAACTCATCGCGGCTTTACAAATGTCAAAAGTCAACGAAATACTTGAATCGGATGGATAGATAACAAGTAAAATTATATTGTAATTGTTAAGGCATTTGCATGGACAGCTATGGCCAGCGAAAAATGTTATGCTGCTGTGAGAAAGACCCGACTTTTGTAAACAAAGGTAACCAGTTAACAGGGAAACCAGTTGATCCGTAACACCGGCCTTCAGTGTGTGGTAGATAAACACAACGAAATAAAATGATACGAACGGCATTAAAACAAATGTAAAATTTACTCAGAAACATAACTCACCATTAGGCTGAATCGGTAAGAGCCCTGAATTTGTTTCTCTGCTACGATACGATCACACCTGGGGGTAATGAGGGACACCAGCTATGTTTCCATCCACTTGTCAATCGAACTATCTGAAGTCGCAAAACATATTCATGCGAAAAAAGCAGGTGAAAATGCGTTTCCATCTAACTGCATTGAAGCGATTAAAATTGTATGTAATGACGCCACATGCTGTTCTGCGACTAGAGTGGTGTATCGAATAGATTTCTTACATTTTAAGCTGTTTCCATTCATTTTCTCACAGAATCGCAGAACCTTCAAGGGAACAAAAGTTAAGCTGGTTCGCCTAAATGGATCGTGTCCACCAACAAATCATGATAATTGCACAAGTTGTACATGCTTATGTGCCAGCTATTAGCAACATGGCAAACCATTATCAGAAGGCAACGATGGCATCCAAACACCGTCACGGTGCAGTAGCAGATTTATTCTGCAAATTGCCTAACGTTTCCATCAGCATCTATTGAATCAGCCCTTTACCGATAAAGAGAAAATCCGATCAGACCAACCGTATAAACTTTGTGTCGATATTCTTGAAATCAGAATTTCACCGCTTCCATAAGGCATTTTAATTCGATATGACTTTATTCGCATAAGAATGCGCGGATGGAAACATGGCTAATGACACCTGTAGCTCTCTGTAATAGGGCTGTCACCTTAAATAAAAAAAAAACAACTTTTAACGAATTTAGAATATGACAACGAGATGTTCGAATATATTCGACGCCCCCGCACCGCGACCCAACGCACGTAAAAAAATCCTCTTTATTAATTTTAATCTTTTATTAAGCTGCACTCAACAGTAGTACAACACAACGACAGTATCTGCAGAGATGTCTCTGGCATTACCGTTCCTGTGCCGTAGTAAGCATTTGTTATATCAACTCGCACTAAAGAAAGTCACTTGCGGAATCGAAGTCATTGTTCATTAAGTTAATCAGTTTTACGTGCATTACCATGAATTTACTTACTAGGGACACAGAAATTGATTATGACTCGGGAATTCTCAGGCTTGTCTATACTGAGAGATTGACAGCAATGGAATTGCGAAAAGAGGTTTCAAATTGTCTTATTTCATTTAAACGATCATAAAAAACGCTTGCATTGTTTCCAATCGCAGAGTAAACAGAAGCACGAGAAGTCATAATCGCTTTCCATGTTACTTGCGGTGACCGTCCACTTTTACGCAAGTGTTCAGTGGATAAGGATTCATGTCATTAATAAGCGTTCTGGAAGGTGCGGGATAGGGTGATGCAGGATAGCTCCCCTAGCACAGAGTTCAAATCAGCTTCATGGCAGCACACAGACTCCACACTTGTCGGCATTGCGGAGCAGTGAGAGCATGGTCTGTTGCCGACCAGCTCCTAGCTGCCATCCCCGTCTGGAGCCGCTACAGCTCCCTCATCCTCCGCAAAAACGGGTCTCTTAATCCTCCTCCTCGTCACTGGCTCAAATACGTGAGCCATTGGGTTAAGTGACAGAAAAATAACCCTTTCTGCCTCGTCCTCTGACATTTTTCCTCTCTCTACAACTCATGGAAAGTCTATACTCAAACCAACAGAACCACCAACAAACCACTCCGATGACGTAGGCAGTGATGTAAAATAAAGATGGCGGAGAGTAGGCTACGCCCCAAAACGTATCATAAATGCATTTAAAAAGTAGATTTTCTTTAAAACGGCTGATTTTTAAAAAATGTTTCATTTCCGTAATATGTTTTAAATATATACACATATCCTATGTGGGTGTCTACTCTGTTGTTTCATGTCCTCTTTAACATAATTACCCTCTTGTAGCTCCAGTTGAGGCCAGTGTGGACTCATCCGTATCCCCTCCGCCTTGTATTCCCACGATGGAGGGGGAGCCTATCAGTGTTGCCACGCGCTTGTTACGATTCTGCTCTGCACTGTCCATGCTTCCCAGTTTATCTTTACTGCTCTTTTGGTTTTGGATATTTTGCACTGTCTGACTATTCTTAGAACCATGTATTGTGTACTGTTTGCCTTAGTTTATTTATGTATTGTGTTTATTATACTTTTCCATAGTTTACATTTTAACATAGACAGTTACATTCCGGTTCATGTTTTCCATCATGCATTGCACTTTGTCTCCCCCCTCTGGTCTCTAGTCTCACCATTGTTCACAGCCCCCGTCCTGTGTGTCACTCTTCGGGTGATTTATTGGATTCTGGTTTTTAGCCTTCCTTCCGATCTTGTTTGCTTACTTCACCTTACTTTTCTATCTACTAACCATACTAACAGTTTGTTATTTTTGCTAGAAGTTACTAACACCGACGAACATTGTATATAATACTAACTTTCTAGCCAGCACTAAGGGATTGTATAGTTTCACTTACCAATTGATTAACAAGCTCTCAGCACTCGCCCTGTTCTAGTCTCCGACTCTTTTCTTTCCCTGATGTCCTGTGCTGCATTTCTGTGGAAAACTCCACATCTGACCACGCTGTCCCTTCTCTAATTATCTATGCTTGTTAGAAACTCCGTAACTGGAGCTGTTTATCTTTGTATAGGTCAGTCCCGTGATCCCTGTCCACGTTTTGGCTTCTGCCAAATTTCATTGATTAGGTTCTCCCTCATGTGCTGCTCCTCTGTAATCAGTCTGACTACCTGCACCTGTGTGTCTTACCATGTGATCTCCCTAGAAATGTATATTAGGTGTCTCTTCACAGTCATTCCCTGTCAGATTGTTTCTCTTGTTTACCTGTGCTGCTATTTCTCACCTTGTACTCTTTGCGTCTCTGATTCTGACTGGATTGCCCGGCTACTGATTTTTTGGCTTGGCCTTATTGGATTACTGTTTACCTCTGTGTGTTTTGAACCCTTTTTGCCCAACTACAACTTTAGTGGATTGCTGCCCTGGTTACGGTTCGGACTGCCCTTTTGGTCTGAGTTTGCTTCTCCCACAAACCACTGCCTGTGTACCGAATTTGTTTTGCCTGACTACGATTTTTGTGTTTGCTGCCCTGGTTACGATTCCTGTTCTGCCTCACTGGATTTTGACTTTTGGATTGCAGCCTGAGTTTAAGTGGCATATTCACATTCCCGTGCTGTATGTCAGCAATTATTCAATCAACGCGTTTGTAAGAGCTTCTCAGGCAGAATTGAAGACCTTGTGCAAGGAGATTATTAGTTTCACATGCGCGGTGGATTTCACCTCTAGTTACAGGAAAATCAATCATGACTCCCTTCTCACGCTTTTCTTTACTCAGGGGTTGAAAGCAATGGAAGTGCATAAAAACATTTCAAATTGTCTTATTTTATTTAAAGAATGTGAATGATTGTGAAATACACACATTGCCTTGATTGAATAATTGCTGACCACGGCACGGGAACGTGAATGAAGCACTAAATCTCATGCCGAATGCGTGCGAGTTGGCAGCCCTGCTCATTTTAGGAATTCTAAAGCTGCAATGACAGTGAGTAAAGGCAGATTTCAAATGGCTGTCAAAAATTCAGGTATTAAGACAAAAATCTGAGAATACACCAATTGCATCTAGACAGCATGGAGATGTTGATAATTTGTTTTTAACAATTTATTGCCTCCATAAGTGGAAAAACTCATGTTTAAAAATGTTGTTTTTGCATTGACTCCAATCGTTCACATGAGATCAAAATTCAAAATGCTGTAAAAAAAAAAAAAAAAAAAATCAGTTTTTGAGATAAAATTCTGATATTTTCCAATCAGCATCTACCATGACTCCAAAAACACTGAAAATGTATTTAGCAAGAATTTGCAAGTAAATTTTTACAATACTGTTTACAGTCAAACATTTTGATGCACCCTGGCTCAATTTTTGATAAATCAAAAATCTGTGTGGATGGTTTTTGTAGGACAGTCTGAAGATGCTCTGTAACAAGTTTGGTGTCAATTGAGCAAAAATTGGGGGAGGGGATGGGTTTAATAATTTTTATAGTTTTTGAAAAAAAGTGATGGACTTCCTAATTTGCAGCAGGTATAAATGCACAAAAAAGTTTCTTCAGTATTGGGGCTACATTTTGGTGAAAGTTGCAAATCTTCAGCACATATGGTTGATTTTTTTTGTGAATTTAAAAATGTTGAACTTTAGAGTCCTGCTGTCGTGCCCCCATCAGGACTATAGGCCTGTTTTTGCAGCTGAGGCAATCTGGCATGGGACTGGACCTTTGTGCAAAGTTTGGTGATTTTTCGTGCATGGTGTTAGGAATAGTCCTGTCGTGGAGTCAGATCGGGACTGATGAAGTGACACACCAATGACCACTTTCCAATTGAAAAGGCTTTTACTACAATGCGCAGGGATGGATCATAGCGTCTGCCGTAGCAGTCGCAGAGAATCCTGACACACTGTTCACATCTCGGGGTTTAATTACAAGATCCGTGGTGGAGCAAGTAATGGATGTAACACCTTCCCATAGACATCCAGCCAAACTTACAGGATGTTGATATTACCTTTGATCATGTACCTTCCTTCAGAGCACAATACAGCAATTACCAAGTGTGTGTGTGGGGGGGCTGGGGTAAGCAAGGGGAGGTGGCTGGGAATGAGTGTGTGTGTGTGTGTGTGTGTGTGTGCGCGTGTGTGGGGGGCTGGGGGAAGGGGCTGGGAATGGTTGTGTGTGTGGATATGTGTGTGCTGAGAGAAAACCCTTAATCCAGTAGCTCAATTCTATCAATGGGAAGTAAGATTTCATCAGAAGAAGAAGAAGAAAGAAGAAAATGCAGGATAACAATAGGGTCCTGGCAGCTTAGGCTACCCGGCCCCAAATTATATTGTTTTTCTCCACCTCAGGCGTGATAATTTCTATTTCCTCTACAATGAAGTTCTTTCTTCTTTGCCATCTCTCGAAAGGCAATGCAATAAAGTGGGCAGGAATATCCCTCCCAGAGCATGAATTTATAGGGGCGTGTCTTGTAAATTACGGTTGGTTCTCGCCGCCAGATTTAACACCACGCCAGTTCTACACCAAAATCGGCTACGTATACACTTTTCGTAAAAATCAGACGTGACATCTGGCGTACGCTGATATTTACACCAGAATCAACACCAGATCCTACGCTAGTTTGATAAATGAGGGCCACTGAGTGCATGCTGAATGCTCAGGATCTGACATCCTTTCTAGACGTGCCCTGGAAAAAGCATGCATGGAGAGTGGCAGATCTAGTTTCGATATAACACGGACACACTGGACGAACAGTAGCAAACACAGATTTACCCTCAAATACAGTTTTTCATTACAAAATTTCAAAGGTAAGAAAACATTTTTGCTCATTGCTGTAGAATGTAAAGCGTATGCCTGTTCTTTGAGTGTGGCTTCGGTTTAAAATGACATAGCTAATATTGTTGGATTCTGCATACTTTCCTCTTTCATTTGATGTATGGTTTGCATGCATAGCACAAATTCAGTAGAAACACTAGCAATTGAGCACTGATATTATTTTGTCCTCTGTTTTCCTATGTGCTTATTTACTTGCTTAGTGCTTGAATTGTGTTTGATTTAGGTAAAAATGGTCATCATGTGCTTTTTGCAGAGTTTCTTTCCTTTAATTAGATATACTGTATGACGATGTTGCACATGCTATATTTATGACGCTTAATGTTCACCCCCGGTACTGGGGGCGTTCCGGTTTAAGTGGTTAATGTCCCGGTCTACTGGCTCAACACACCCTACGGTGTAGCAGCATTGGTTAGGAAGCATCTGGGCAATGGAAGCATCCTCCACCAGTCAGCTTCAATCTCACTCTGTGTGCAAGAGAGCCACCAGGAGGAGCTCCTGGTCCTGTTTTTACTTTACTCCAGCAACCCAGTGATTCTCCGCTCAAAGTACTCAAACACAATCCAACCATTTCCTGGCGCAACAGACATCTCACCTTCTGGTCTCCATACTGTCGGCGGCACTGTAGCCTCCTCCTCAATACCTTCACTACAGTTGAGAGCCCTGACCAGGAGACAAGACCGGATATCCCCAGGGAGTACCAGCAGCTCTGAGAAGTGTTCAGGGGGCCTCATCTGTCCCTCTACCTCACCAGCCTCAGCAAGCTTCTTCTTTGTCCAGAAGAAGGATGGTGGTCTTTACCCCTTAATAGACTACAGGGGAATGAATGAAGTCACGGTGAGGTACCAGCACACCCTCCCTCTGGTTCCCAGTGCAGTGGAGCAGTTGGGAGGTGTGAAAATCTTCACCAAGCTCGACCTCCGTAGTGCCTACAACCTCATCTGTATCCAAAAGTAAGATGAGTTGATGATGGCTTTCAGCACCACCTGTGGCCACTATGAGTACTGTGTGATGCTGTATCGACTCGTAAACACCCCATCAGCACTCCAGTCCTTCATAAACAATGTGCTGAGAGAGATGCTGGGAAAGTTCATTATTGCCTACCTCAACGGCATGCCACGCAGTCCAGCTGCCACCCTCTTGTGTCATCGCCTTGATGGCAGCTGGACTGAGACATTGTCAGGGAAGCCAAGAAGCAGCCTCCCCCTACCTCAGTATTGGCAGGCAAAACCTTCATCCCCTCCATACTTTGGGACCAGGTCACTTCTGAGGGCGAACACCTCCTTTTCCTCTAGTCACCCCAGAGGCAAAAGAACAACCCAGATCATCACCCATGTATACTGGTCACCCCATCAGGCCTCATGTGGATACATTACTGCATGTGCAATCACCTAAACCCCATGGCAATTTTCAGCTGGTAAGCCGAAGCCATTACCTGTTGTAGCGCAGATAGAACGAGGAGACTCATAAAAAAAAATATATATATATATATATATATATATATATAAATTGTTCGGGCGCCAGGCAGCCGTCAACTGCCAACTAAAGAATTCCGTTATCCACGCCACAGCAGGAATAAGTATAGAATCCAGCAAACAAGCAATCACGTTGTTTTTTTTTTTCATTTGGCATAAATCCATATATTTTTTGAGGAAGAAGCATCAATTTAGCAACAACAACATCACAGAATGCATTCAAAAATAAAAAAAATAATAGAAAAAAAAACAAAGACAAAAAAAAGTATGCATTTAAACTGCGTGTTTTTTTTTGTATCAGCGGAATGCAAGGACCGATAACAAGAACACAAAACACAAATCTTAATGCAAATCGCAAATTCAAGGTGCCTTCCTAATTTTTTTTTTTTGGTCTCAAGTTCAAACATAAAGACGCGACAATGTCGGCCAGACACTTATGTCACGGCAATTAAACAAAAACAAATCGATTAACCCCCCCCCCCCCCCCCCCCCGATGCTTACACATCCATAGTCAAGAATGCAATGAGAAGAAAATAAAATAATGAAACGAAATATAACGAATTAAGGCGGGGGAAGAGCATTTAATAAATATTTTAACTTTACATTTAACCTAGGTGCTGACGCAAATATTTCGGGGATGTATGGAGTAGGGAAGCAAGTGCGAAAGGCTCGATTGAAATCGATTCTTGGCTTGTACAGACCTTATCGCAGTCCTCATTCATTCAGTCTGAGGGAAAAATATACTTAAATTTCTCCAACTGTGAAGAGTGTAGCCGACCGGTCCGTATCCCCAAGGCAGAAGTATTCCTTCTTTTGGTGGCAAATATTGGAATCTTTCAGGCGTTGAAAAAAAAAATCCTTCCCCGACTGATTCCAGTAGATCAGAGGTTTTTCTGTTGTCTTCTCCTGATATTCCTCATGGTAGTATTATGTTACTATTATTATTATTTTTTTTTTTTTGTCAGGTATACTGTTTTTTTGAATTTTCGCGCCACGCAACTCATTCGCTCCCCTCTCACATCTCGCACTACGCACTTCCCGTAAGACAGAGCCGCCCCCTTTCCATACCTGCCATCTACTTATAGGTTTTCGCCAACCCCATTTCCATAATAAATTTCATTATTATTATTATTCTGATTGAAATCATTTTTTATAAAGAGGAAAGAAAAAACATCAAAACACAATGATGGAAATATATATAGTTTTTTATAGTAATTATGTAGCTGGACTGGTATGAACGCTACACTGTCCCACACCGTCCATGGTCCCATGTGGCAGTGGATTTTGTCACTGACCTTCTCGTCTCCAAGGGTAGAACTACAATCCTGGTGATCATTGACCGCTTTTCAACATTCTGAAAATTCCTGCCTTTCCCCTCAGCATGCCCTTTGCCTTTCAAGTGGCAGAGGTGCTATTCCAGCTGGTGTTCAAGAAGCCTTTTTTAAGAAACTGGCAGCTTCGGTGATCCTCACCTCAGGATACCATCCGGAGTCTAACAGGCAGGTGAAGAGAGCCATCTAGGACTTGAGCAGGTTCCTTTGAGCCTGCTGCCATCAAAGACCACTGGATTGGTCCTGAGCAGTACCTGGCCTGAGCAGATTATGCCCAGAACTCCTTGAAGAGCATCTCTGAGTGTGTGCATGGTCAGCAACCTCCCCTGTGTCTATGGGACCTGAGGGTCAGAAGACTCTTTGTCCCTGGCTTTTTTGTCCCCGGACTTTTTGTCCCTGAAAATTTTGTTCTTAAACTTTTCAACCCCATGGAATTTTCGAGGGCAAAGCATCATTGGGGATGAACTTTCCAGGGACGAAAAGTCTGGGGACGAAAAGTTAATGAGGATGAAAAGTCCAGGGACCAAAATTGAGAAGGAATGAAAAGTCCGGGAAAAAAAAGTCAAGAAATTAGGGTACAAAGAGTCCTAGAGCCAGACTTAAGTCCTGGCAGTGGATACCTGGTTCTGGGAGGCAGAGAAGGTGTGGACAGCAACTAACGTCCAGATTTGAAGAGCTCTCCACTGCCAGAAGGACTAGGCTGACCAGAAGCGTCAGGTCGCACCCAACTACCAACCTAGGGATCGAGTCTGGCTGCAGGGACCTGCACCATCGCCTGCCCTGTCGGAAGCTGAGATAACGGTTCATTAGCCCATTCCGTATCCTCCAGAGGGTCAATTGTACCGCCTATTCAGGCCAGTTGCAGTCTAAATACAAAATTCACAATACTTTCCATGTTTCACTCCTCAAGCCAGTGATTGCATAGCCGCTGGCGTTGACTATCCCCACAAAGACCCACCACCTGCCCTGGAGGTTGACAGAGCTCCAGCCTACTGGATACAGAGTCTGCTGGACTCCAGACCTCGCGGAAACAGACTGCAGTACCTGGTGGACTGGGAGGGCTATGATCCTGAGGAGAGGAGCTGGGTGAACCAACAAGACATCCTGGATCCCTAGCTCCTGACTGAGCTCCACCTGGCGCGTTCAGACCGGCCTGCTTCTCGCCTCAAAGTGTGCCCCCTTTGACATCCTCCAGACACCCCTCTTGGGGGCTTACCGTAACGCCACGCCTCCAACGCCCCCAATCACCAGCTCAACAAGACCCGGCCCGCATTCCACGTTGCTCCTGATTCACCCCATCTGTCCATCATTGTGTTATTGAGTGTCTTATATAAAGGAGAGCTTCCGTGCCTCAGTGTGAAGACTCATATGCCCCTTGTTCACTGCTTAGTCTGGTAAATACACTACTACTTTAATTGACGTATCTTTATTATTCTTTAAATTGCGCTGTTGTAACCTTACCAGCTCAGTGATTTATTATCATGGAACAGTTGTTCATGTTCGTTTGCATTTTGCCATTTTCCCCTCAGCTGTGGGACCGTGAAGGTGTAATAAAAGCCAATTTCATCGTTGCATCTTAATCCAGTTCCACAATGCTGTTTTTCCGTGCACCTTGTCCAGTGCTCAGAAAAAGCCCTTACACATATAAAAAAAAACAAGTAAAACTATCTTAATGAAGATGCATTTTTAGAAATACTCCTTGTTTTTTGAGAAGCAAATGCATTACCTGTATCAAAATAAAAATTTAAATGTTATCATCCACTTTGCTTTTACATTTTCAAGTCCATGTATGCTTTTTCGAGAAATGAGATTTGAAGAATTTGACAGCTTGTGGGGATCATGTTACACGTGTTAAGCTGATGTAAACCTAATGAAATGCAGCTGGTCAGCACTCTCTGGATGGTTCCTCTGTAGAATGTGGTGAGGATGCTAGCGGGGAGATGAGCTCTTCTCAGCCGATGCGAAAGTGCAGGTGCTATTGTCCTTGCTTCACCAGGGCCTCTGTGTTGAGTAACCAGATGCGGTCATCCGTGACCTGCACCCCCAGGAACTTGGCGCTGCTGACCATCTCTACAGTGGTGTTGTTGATGAGGAGTCGTGTGTTGGCGTGTGGTCCTTCTGAAGTCAACAATCATCTCCTCTGTTTTGTTGACATTGAGGAACAGGTTGTTGGAGTTACACCGCTCCACCAGATGCTTCACTTCCTCTCTGTAGTTCTCCTCATTGCTGTCCATGATGAGGCCCACTTTGGTTGTATCATCCTCGTACCTCAGGATGTGGTTGTTTGCAAACCTGGCGTGGCAGTCGTAGGTCATCAGGGTGAAGAGCAGTGGGCTCAGAACGCAGCCCTGAGGAGAGCCAGTACTGAGGGAGATGACGCCAGAGATGCTGTTCCCCACCCGCACACTCTGACTCCAGTCGGACTAAAATGTTTACATGCATTATAAAAGTCCGGTTATAGTTGGTCTAACACCAGTGGTAGTCAACCCTGGTCCTGGGGAGCCGTAGTGTCCACTGGATTTGACGTTACTCAGCACTTAATTGATGAATGAAAGCAGTCTGTGCTTGCACTAGGGAAAAAATATGTGTAGCCACTGTGGCTTAAGTCAGAAAAAATTGTTTAGCCACAAGTAGCCACATTGTTGGTCTGGGTCCATAATGCAGCGCACGAAGCAAAAATAATAAAAAATGCAAGAGGCATATTGAAGTTTAACAGGCAGTTTTTGCTTACTGTTACCTTTGTAAAATATTTAACAATAAAATAAAATCATACAGGAAGGAAGTGACTTGTCAATGATCAAACATAATAATAATAATAATAATAATAATAATAATAATGACCACTCACTCTTCGTGTCAGTCAAGAATACACGTTGTTCAAGACTACAGAAGGCCCTGTTTACAGCAGCGACGTGCCGTCAGAGGTCAGTTAGGGTAGGCAGAATCCTCATTGTTAAACAAACGATAACTCTGTTGCTTTGCTTGATTATCAACCTGAGGATTGATTAACTAATTTACAAGACTAAACGGCAGAATGGCGTGCTAGTTCCATCCACAACATTATTTCTCAGTGTGTTGAACTTAAAATGTTCACAAGACAGCAAGTTTGTTCATATTTGCTCAGGGGAAGCTAACGCAATGCCATTAACAAATATTACAACCTTTCATATGCGTTCAATGTGTGGTCAATATGTTTACAATAATATTTCCCCCCATAAACACATACATTTTAATGCCATTTTTTGAAAATAGGGAGTTTATTTTCAGTTATCTTTCATAATCCGATAAACAAAAAATCAAAACAATATGCGGAATTACCAAGAGAGTTGAGATTTTTTCCTAATTAATTATTAAGATTTACTTCCTTGAAATCTCAAATCAAAGCATAAACGTTAATTAATCTTTTTGTCACTATCACCTCTTAATCATTACAGGGTTAATTGACCAGAAAAAAAGGTTAAATTGGTTGATTGACAATCAGGCATAGTACGTGCAAACAGGTTGAAAAATTCTAGCCATAAAAAAGGAGAAGTCACTGTCTGCCCTGACCGGACGTCCCTGGTTTACAGGTATGGCATTGTACATTATTGTTGAAGTATTGCAGAATTTGTGTGCATAAAATTACCTTATTTTGTGAAATATCTCATCCCGATCTTCTGTAATAACTTTTAAATATTCGATCATTCGTCTACACATGTATACTTGTCGCACGCCATGGAGGAAATGGAGTGAATGAGACAAAAATACTGCGCTCTTCTGATTGGACAAAATGTTCGGAAAAGCTCGGTGAGGTCGGGTGTCCTCGGATGCACTCTTTCGAAAAGGAGGTGCATTTCCTTTTCCTTGTTTATAGCTCAAAGAATAGCTGCAAAAAAAATTTTCAGAAGATTTTAGCTTCGCCACAGTGGCTAAACAGGCTAAAAAAGCCATCGACATACAGAATATGGCTGCGCCTATGGCGATGGGGCAATTGGCAGTTGATTACACACTTAACTCATCTCACCTGGTGCCTTAGATTTAAAAAGAGTGGAGAAAACTAAACTTGGCACATCCATAGACTGTATAAGAAGAAGGACGCAGATTTGGGTCTGAAAACTGAGACCTATGCAGAAATCTCCAAAATCTGCATTCTATTTAATGGCCAGCAGATGGCAACGTCGGTGGGCTGCAGAAAGAAGTTCAATCCTACTGAAGTCTATGAGAAAATTACCCTACTTTCCCTCCAGATTTATAATTTAAATAATGATTTTCCACATTATTGTATTTATCGCAAGTTACAAGTCTCCTTTGATATATCATGATGTTCATTTTTGTAAATGATGGGCCTAAATAGACTAGAATGAAGGATAAAGCCAGTATATGCCTTAGGGGTGTGGCTATCCTCTGGTCCAGTTTGATACAGTTAGATCCACTCGTAGATCCACCCCTCGCTCCTCCCTGGGTATTCAGTTCACGCTCTCCTCCAATAGGAATCACATCCTGTTTCCGAATGGCAAAATGGCGTAATTCAAACTGCCAAAATCGAGGCTTCCTCAATGGTATGCTGAAACCAATGGGTGACGTCACGGTTGCTTCGTCCATATTTTTATACAGTCTATAGCGTAGTTGTAAAGCGGATAAAGTAGAAGTACAAAGTAAACATAAAAGTTTATAGGGTAGGGGTAGCAAGCCCTGGTCCTGGAGAGCCACAGGGTGTGTGAGTTTGGTTTTTTTGTCCACCGTATTTAAACCTAAGACACCAGGCGTAATAAGTTAAGCCTGTAATCAACTGCTTTCATTCACCAATTAAGTGCTGAGTAACATCAAAAACCAGCAGACACTGCAACTCTCCAGAATCAGGGTTGACTACCACTGATCTAACACTATAATTATATTTTTTCCAACATCATGTAAATTGTGGGGGCAGTCCCATCTTTTCACAGAATGACTGACAAATGACTTAGCAGCACCACTAGCTGAATTCACAACTACGCCCCTGCCTCATTGCCATTTGAAGAGTCAGCTGGCAAGCACTTCAAGCACCTTTAAAGCCGTGAAGGCTACTCCTAAAATGACTGTTGAATATTTAGTGGGTAATAATGGCAAAAAAAAAAAACAAAAAAAAACAAACCAATTTAGCGATTGTATTTTTGCGCTCTTTGAGTCGTTGTGCATAATAGCACCTGGCAACCGGAACGCAGAAAAAGTAAGCACAGTTATCATAGCAAAAAACTCAGCAACTATATATACATAAATTTTCATGCGTGATCTAGGATCAAACCCAGGTCTCCCGCATTATAATGCAACAGTCCAGCTACTGAGCTGGAAGAAGAGATTTGAAGAGATGAAATCACCTCATCACCATTTGAAAAGACAGCTGGAACGGACTTTGTGTTTCCTGACAATTGAAGGGTTCTGTGGAATAGCATTATATGTGCCAATTTTACAGAAATCAAAATTTAGATGGTTTTGAATATTGTTTTACTTTATTTGTGCAACAACGATACATGCGCACCACAGTGTCATCCTGACAAGTGCTGACCAGAAGACATGAGATTGGCACTGTTTTTGCACTGAACCCTTCCAGTATAAGTACTACGCTGAGAATGGTTAGAGAATAATTAGTAATAATTTACAGCATAAATGTTCATAACTTTTTCAGATTTGCATCTATATTACTGCGATCTTTGGACCCTTGTGCATAACAGCATACGGCAGGACACAGTAGGAAGGCAACGCTTTATCTCAGACCAGGTTGTGGTTGTTGAGGGCTCGTTCAAAACATCAGAGACGATAAAATCAATTGGCCACCCTCAAATTCAAATCGACTGCATCACAAGCCAATTGCAGGGAAGAAAATACTGTGCTGTGAAAAAGTATTTGCCCCCTTCCGTAATTTTTTATTTTTTTTTGCACACTTAAATGTTTCAGATCATCAAACTATTTTTAATATTAAACAAAGATAACCTGAGTAAATACAAAATGCAGTTTTTAAATGATGATTTCATTTCATGAGAGAAAAACCTATCCAATCTTACCTGGTCCTATGTGAAAAAGTAATTGCCCCCTAAACCTAATAACTGGTCGTGCCTCCCTCAGCAACAATAAGTGCAATCAAGCGTATTGTGAAAACTGGCAACGTGTCTTTTACATCGCTGTGGAGAACTTTTGGCCCACTCTTCTCTGAAGAATTGCTTTAATTCAGCCACATGGGAGGGTTTTCGAGCATGAATGGCCTGTTTAAGGTCATGCCACAGCATCTTAATTGGATTTAAGACTTTGACTAAGTCACACCAAAACCTTCATTTCATTTTTTTTTTTACTTTACTTACAACTACTTTTTCACATAGTGCCAGGTAGATTTGGATAGCTTTTTTACCTTAATAAATGCATCGCTTAAAAACTGCATTTTGTATTTTCTCTGGTAATCTGGTCTAATATTAAAATTAGTTTGATGATCTGAAACATTTAAGTGTGACAAATATTAAACAAAATATGAAATCAGGAAGGGGTCAAATACTTTTCACAGCACTGTACATTGCGCGCAAACAGAAGGCATTGGGCATGACCACATTGGAGGCTGTGCACCAGAAACAAACATGCACGGGGACTAGCAGGTCTAGCTTCAATTTAGTGTGGACACATTGGAGTATGTAAGTATAACCAGTGCAGGTTTACCCTCGAACACAGTTTTTTTTTAATGTTCCAGTTAATAAATACCATAAAAAAGCATGTTACTCAAGATATACCCAGATTGCCCCCAGTTCCAGGGGCGCACAGGTTGAACAGGTTAATTGTTGGATAGTCTCCCCATTTATAACCTCACTTCTCTGCACGCTTCTCTCATTCCCGCTCCAGTACCCCAATTACTCTCTCTGCTTCCCATTCCCCTTTCTGCCTTGTGCAATTCGCAAGTTTGTCAAGCCTTTTCAAAGCGTCCGTGAAATCAAAATTTTTAACTGAAATATTCTTGAAAATGCATAACAATGTGGAACAAAACCTATGGTCCGAAACAAGAAATAATAAATTCTTTTGCAGTTCTATCCAGGATAAGTACATTGCGATATTAGTCTATTGGAGTAGTAGTACATAAGCAATACTTATAATTATATTTAACTCTAATCCCTCTTGTACCACTGTCAAATACATTTTAAAACATGGATACAGTATCATGACTTACCAATGTTACTGGCCATGCTTTGGTTGGAAAGTTCAGAGTAAGTACTGCAGCTAAAGTATTGAAAGTTCAGTGTTCAGTGCTGCAGCTCCTTTTAAAATGGCTCTGTGCACCAAAGCCTGCCCATAAATACCTGCACCTGTCTCACAATGAAAGTGAAACTAAAGTTTTATGTGCTTTTTAGGGTAACAAGAAGATTTTTTTTAACTTCCTAAAGCCCAACATCCCCCCAGCAGTAACGCTGGCGTTAAGGGATTTTCAAATTGCATACCATGAGCCTCTGACCCTGAAACACCTATTTGCTTTCAAGCTGTTTCTGTTCAAGATCGCTTGATAAATAATCTCAGTTATTACTTACAGACTAATCAAGACCAATATCAGGAGATACTCAGAAACACAGACAACGGGGGAGTAAAATTTAGTTGGGTACTATTACTTTCATGAGTCCTATAACAAAAGGACAAGATTGTAACAGCATATACCAAAATATGATTATCAAGAACATGGATTTCTAAGATGGGCGATCATGGAAGGAACTGAGTATGTGGGAACCTTAACAAGACTAGGAAACTGAATGACAAAGATTTGTGGTAGCAAGACGATGCCCGGTAAGGGGCTTGAGAAAGACATGGGTTTATATAGGTACAAAACACAGGTAAACACAATTGATACTCAGGAGAAACTTAAACAAGCAAACAATAAACTCATAAAGGAAACTAAACGAGGAAATCAAGAACTTAATGAGGAAGGGGGCGTGGTCGCTGGGCTGTTAGGCAGTAGCCTAACAACCAATATATAAGCCTATGATTATTAAGAAAGTATTAAGAAATAACAGCTCACTTAGGGGCTACATTGGCAATGTACTAAATAATGATATTGTATGAATGCCAAAAAAACGAAATAATAACAATAAATTAACTCATTGCTTACCCCGAATTCCATCTCCCGTTCTTGGATTTTTTTTTCAGCAGAGCAACCTAATTTAATTTTAAGATTGCACTAAATCATTATGTTTTCAGCATACCGAAGAAAAGGTTGCTTTTGCAGGGAAGCATAGTTACACACGGGTTGCTGCACCAAGCGATAATAATCAATTTATTTAATTACCAGTGCTTCTTCTGTCGAAGCACTGGTAATTGAATAATTGGTAACCACATGATTCATGTCCCCTTATTATAAAGTGTTATCTTGCTTTACTGCATGCATGATTCACTCATGAGTTCATCATGATTCATACAAGATTTTATGCATGAATGCATCATGATACATCACGAGTTAACCTGAATTCATGCTTGCTCATGTCTGAATTCATGCAATGACATCATATCAACTAAGGCATTAGTTATTGTAATTAATTCATCATGAATCAAAAGAAATTAAGTATGATCATGATGAGTTCAAGGTTAATTAAAGACAGTTGTTATCTTTCCTCAATCGAAATAGACATTTTTCATCCATTACTTCATTCTTCCTTCATGTATTAGCTTCCCATGAATTCATCATGTTTGTGCCCCCTGAACTAAAGTGGTGGAGGTTTGGTAGCGATCATCACAACAAACAGCATAAATGTACAAATGTTAGTCTATTAGGAATATTAAACAACATGAACTGAAGGTTAGTTGCTCATGAATTCATGGGACTACAAAGACATTGTCAGTTCAGTTTTGGCAGAATTGCAGTTGATATTTTACTTGGACTTACCATCACTTTTTGATTGTAAAGATTCAATATCACAATGAAGTTAATGTACTACTTCATGCATTAGTAGATACTGATTTAATCCATTAATTCATTCTTACTTCATGCATTTGCTTCCCGTGAGTTGATCATGTTTGTGCCCCCTCAACTGAATTTGCGGCTGCACATGCTTTTATCACAACAGATGAGAGAAATGCAATTGCAAAGGGATCATTGAATGACATGAATTAAACTAAACTAAAACTAAAATCAACTAAAGTGATGGTTATAGGGTAGCTTTCATCACAAACAAATGTAATGTTTTTCAACTAGGAATGTTGAACAACATGAAATAAAGATTAATTACTTTTGCGGTCTCATGCATTTTCCTTTGATTTCCTATGGTATTACTTTTTCCACGTTTTTCATGATTGTGGCAGCCATAAGTTTTTTTATTTATCATTGAAAATCAATGAAATTTGGGCTGCAGGTACTTTGCTTTATTAGAAATGCAATGACATAGGGAAATTTTGCCTTTTACATACTCTGAATATTTTGAGTATTCGTCAGATTCTGCGCAAAATAATTTCAAAATGTGAGTAAAATGTGCCAAAATCACAAGACTGATAAACTGGGCAAAGAATGGCCATGTCATTGCATTTGGATAAGCAATGGCTTTAAAATGATGAAAGAAAAACTGAATTCTATCATAGAGTTCAAGAGGAATTGGTGCCAGAAGTTTTTTGCATATTTAATGAGCTTGCTCGGTTACCATGGCAACCGCATAAACAGAAAAGTGCCAACTTGTATCTTTTTTTGGTGGTTATTATATATACCTCTTAAGATTAATTCTGAGTTGTTTCCAGGTGTCATTTTTCATTTAACCCCAGATCACCCCTTAATTATGAGTACCTTCCATCCAGTCACTAAAATGGCACTTAACTTGGGTATTGAAATGTATGGCAACAAAGGCCACATATTTACATTTACTAAATACTAAGAACTGAAATTCTATGGCAGAGGGTTTTAAAAAGGGAAAGGCTTCGTGCAGTGAGCTCCCTATTGTCAGCTTCTGCGATCATGCTAACGTTCTCCGTCTCCGAGTTCAGCTGTTTCCGTCATCCCACCTGCGACAGGCTCACGTTAACGTCAGCAAATGTTATGCGCTGCTCCATCTCATTAGCACTAGCCTCTAACGTACATGGCTAACTTTTGTAACGTAAGCACTTGCTACTAGCGCTGGAGGAACGGAATTGACGGGCGGAACAGCCAACTCTCTACCGGCAGCTTCTTTGCCGCGAGTAATGTTTAAAAAGCAAGATATCTCTGCTACATTCGGTAGCGTGGATATCTTTCGTACTTTTTTCTTCTGCTATTTTCCGATTACCACAACCCCTCGGTTGCTTCCCACGCCGCTCAGTGAGTTGTAGCACCTGATGTCAGAACGAAAGCACATCGTTGTGATCTACTACTGATTAGAGGTCAGTGCCCATTCAGTTTCTAAATGGCGGTATTCTAGCTCATCTTGCGACACTGATCTGGGACCAGTTTGGCCTTTCTGTGACTTTGGCAGGGCAGTTCCAAATCGCAGTTTTTTTAAATTTATATTCTTTTTTAATATTCTCTTTTGATATCAACAGTTTAGTTTGAATTTGTTCATAACATGCAAACGCATCTCTTCCGATTAAAATAAAAAAACTGAGGATTCGTAAATCATGTGATGCCCCTCCTAGCCTGATGCCCCTGTGTACGCACACCAGTCTTAATATGGATAATCTGCCCCTGCCTGGAACAGCAATTATCTAGTTAAACAAAATCTAAACCTTGTCTAAATACCACTTTAAGCAGAATTTACTACATTACATTCTACTACAAGATGGATTTTCAAGGAATTTCAGTTATTTGCCATCCAAGCAATCTCATATTGCTGCCTTCCTTGTTGATGCAAGCTGTATGTTGTCATTGTTTATGGCAACGCAGCTTGTTGGAAGCCCATTTGGTCAGTAAATTAATTCAATCTATTGCCTGATTCTTACTCAGAAATGGTTGAGTGTTTACCTGCATTATGGTAATGTTACTGTTTGTAGACAGAGTTTGACTTTTACATGAGCAGCCTTCACACACAGACCTGAGTCGGCAAAACCACATTTCTATGAACGTTTTCTTAGGCTTGCCAAGCCAATTGGACGAAAGCACAGAGACAAAAAAACAGTTTCCTAGGCTACAAGAAGTCAGAGGCTTTGTAAGACATTGACATTTTATTTTAGGTCTACCATTAATGTGGATAGGATATTCTTGATAATGAACCTTTCCGACTCACTCCGACCAGCTCCGCCCCCCTTAGTTAATGTTGCTATGGCCTACATACAAAGCAGCGAAGTTCCACATCACAGCACAGCAGAAGTTGAAGTACCACTCTCTTGTGCATATTACCGAAAATATTGCAGTTTGTTTCTTCCCAAATGCATCCAACTTGTTCGGCAAAGTCGCCCAGAGAAGGCTTTTCTATTTCACAGAAGGATACATCCATGACATCAAAATATTTAATGAAACAGATGGAGATGCAAGAGTAACCGCAAAGTGCTGGTGTTTGGCCATGAAAAGGGCAATAAATGATCACGCAAGTGATTCTAGGTCTTTCTTCAGTAAGGGCATTTACTTGAATGAGGAAAATTTCTTGTAAAACCTCAAAGCAATACCAACGACGGAAATTGCCAAAGGCGAAGGCTCAGTGCATTGTTCTGGCTGGTGCATTACTTTTTGGGTTAATAAGCATAATAAGAATGGATTAATTTTCTCTGCTTGCAGAACAGGGCAAAAAAAGCACAACAGTAACAATTAATCTGACTCCATATAAGTAATTACGAATATAAAATTTAGTTGTAAATGTCCATCCATCCATCCATTCATCCATCCATCTTCTACCGCTTATCCGGGACCGGGTCGCGGGGGCAGCAGTCTAAGCAGGGATGCCCAGACTTCCCTCTCCCTGGACACTTCCTCCAGTTCTTCCGGGGGTATCCCGAGGCGTTCCCAGGCCAGCCGAGAGACATAGTCCCTCCAGCGTGTCCTGGGTCTCCCCCGAAGGCCTCCTCCCGGTGGGGCATGCCCAGAACACCTTCCCACCCCAGTTGGCCCCTCTCGACGTGGAGGAGCAGCGGCTCTACTCTGAGCTCCTCCCGGGTGACAGAGCTCCGCACCCTATCTCTAAGGCAGCGGCCCGCCACCCTGCGGAGGAAACCCATTTCAGCCGCTTGTACCCGAGATCTCGTTCTTTCGGTCATGACCCAGAGGTCATAGCCATAGGTGAGGGTAGGAACGTAGATTGACTGGTAAATCGAGAGCTTTGCCTTTCGACTCAGCTCCTTCTTCACCACAACAGATCGGTACAATGACCGCATTACTGCTGCCGGTGCACCGATCCGTCTGTCAATCACACGCTCAATCCTTCCCTCACTCGTGAACAAGACCCCAAGATACTTGAACTCCTCCACTTGAGGCAAGAGCTCTCCTCCAACCCGGAGGGGGCTAGCCACCTTTTTCTGGTCGAGAACCCTGGACTTGGAGGTGCTGATTCTCATCCCAGCCGCTTCGCACTCGGCTGCAAACTGCCCCAGTGCATGCTGAAGGTCCTGGTTCGAAGGAGCCAACAAGACAACATCATCTGCAAAAAGCAGAGATGAGATCCTGTGGTCCCCAAACCGAACTCCCTCCGGCCCCTGGCTGCGCCTAGAAATTCTGTCCTTAAAAATAATGGACAGAACCGGTGACAGAGGGCAGCCCTGCCGGAGTCCAACATGCACCGGGAACAGGTCTGACTTACTGCCGGCAATGCGAACCAAGCTCCTGCTTGGTATTATGCTTGGTATGGTATTATTATTTTAAACTCACCACATTTAGTTGTAAATGTAGTGAGTTTAAAATAATAATACCATACTCAGTCTTTCGCCAATTTTACACGTTTGTGCTTCCGTACCCACACAATTGCAAAACCTTAGTTCGTGGAGCTCTGCATTGGGTAGCCAGCAACCACCGTAATACGCAAGTACCCGTCCCTCGCGATAGTTACAGATCCGGGTCAACTAGTATGACACTAGTAGTATCCATTGGGCTCCTTAAGGAGCATTTGACAAAAACCGGCGTAATACGCCCATGGGTTCACTTAAGTGCGAGAGATCTCGTAGAAATGCAGGGGGAGACAGGTAAAGCTGAGCAAGAGGTGGACACTAGAACAGGGCGATTGCTGAGAGGGAATTAGTATAAATTAGTAGAGGTGCAACTTTACAGATTTAACTAGAGTGCTTGTTTGTGAGTAAGTAATCTATAAACATGGATTAGTTGTGTTAGTGAACTATGATACAAAATAGAGCCAATACCCTGGCAATCCCGTTAGCAGTAAAATGTGGCCCCCGTTCTAACTTACCAGAGCTCCCTAAAAACTTTGTCTGTAACTGGCCTCTGACAGTAGGTCTCAGTCAGCACCCGTTTCCCTAAGTATTTAACTGTAATTTTGACAAAAGAACCAAGATGGGTTCAAAATTATTAAAAACACACAAATTACAAGAAGACAAGTTATTAATACGATACATCGGCGGAACCAGATATATTGGTAACACTTTATAATAAGGGGACATGAATCATGTAGTTATCATGCATTACTTCAAGCATGATTCACTCATGAGTTCACCATGATTCCTTCATGATATCATACATGAATTTATCATTACTCATCATGAGTTAAAATGAATTCATGCTTACTCATGTATGAATTCATGCAATGACATCAAATCAACTAAGGCAATACTTACTTTAATGAATTTGTCATGAATCAAAAGTAATTAAGCATGATCATGATGAGTTCATGGTTCATTAAAGACAGTCGTTTCACTTTTGGCAGAGTCGAACATCTGTTGTAATGAAAACTACCATTTGTCCACCACTTTAGTTGAGGGGGAAAAAACATGATGAACTCATGAGAGAGTAAGCTTTAATTCATGTCATACAATGATTTCTTAGCAATAGCAGTTGATACATCTGTTGTAATGAAAACTACTGTATGTCCAGCGCTATAGCTGAGGGGGCACAAACATGATGAATTCATCAGAATTGTTCCTGTCATGCAATAACTCTTTCCCAATAGCATTGTTATGATTCTGCCCTGACCTGATCATGTTTCTCTGTTTCTGATTATTGCCCTTTTGGTATTTGAACTCTGCATCGTCTGACTATTCTTAGAATTATGTATTGTGTATTGTTATCATTAGTTTGTTCATGTATTGTCTTAGTTGTACTTTTCCATAGTTTACATTTTGCCATAGTCTCATTCCGGTTCATGTTTTCCATTTTGCATCGCACTTTGTCTCCCCCGTCTGGTCCCTCGTCTTGTCATTGTTCACAGCCCCAGTCCTGTGTGTCACTCTTTGGGTGATTTATTGGATTCTGGATTTCAGTCTTCCTTTTGATCTCGTTTACTTACTTCACCTTACTTTTCTATCTACTAATCATACTAACAGTTTGTTATTTTCGCTAGAAGTCACTAACACCAACTAACATTGTATATAATACTAACTTACTAACAAGCACCAAGGGATTGTATTGTTTCACTTATTAATTGAGTAACAAGTTCTCAGCACTCGCACTGCTCTAGTCTCCGCCTCTATTCTTTCCCTGATCTCCTGTGCTGCATTTCCGTGGAAAACTCCACATCTGATCACGCTGTCCTTTCTCTAATTATCTATGCACGTTAGAAACTCCGTAACTGGAGCTGTTTATCTTTGTATTGGTTTGTCCCGTGATCCCTGTCCACGTTTTGGCTTCTGCCAAATTCCATGTGATTAGGTTCTCCCTCATGTGCTGCTCCTTTGTAATCAGTCTGACTACTTGCACCTGTGTGTCTTACCATGTGATCCCCCTAGAAGTGTATATTAGGTGTCTCTTCGCAGTCATTCTCTGTCAGATCGTTTCACTTGTTTACCTGTGCTGCTATTTCTCTCGCCTTGTACTCATTGTGTCTCTGATTCTGACTGGATTGTCCGACTACAGGTTTTTTGGCTTGCCCTTCTGGATTACCGTTTACCTTTGTGTGTTCGAACCCTTTTTTGCCCGACAATGATTTTTGTGGATTGCTGCCCTGGTTACGATTCGGACTGCCCTTTTGGTTTATGAGTTTGCTTCTCCCACAAACCATTGCCTGTGTACCGAATCTGTTTCGCCTGACTACGATTTTTGTGTTTGCTGCCCTGGTTACGATTCCTTTTCTGCCTCACTGGATTTTGACTTTTGGATTCCGGGCTCTGTACTGTTGCCTTCTGCCCTGCGGGGGTTACCCCCCTCGCTCAATAAAAGCCGTTTGTTCTGCAATCCTGTGTTACTCGCATTTGGGTCCAGATCGATACCTCACAAGCATTTCGCACATATGCTGTCATTGAAGCCACCGTTTGTCCACCACTTTAGGTGAGGGGGCACAAACATGATGAACTCATGGAAAGCTAATGCATGAAGTAAGGATGAATTAATGGATTAAATCAGTATGTACTAATGCATGAAGTAAGAATGAATTAATGGATTAAATCAGTATGTACTAATGCATGAAGTAGTACATTAACTTCATTGTGATATTGCATTTTTATAATCAAAAAGTGATGGTAAGTCCAAGTAAAAAATCAACTGCAATTCTGCCAAAACTGAACTGACAATGTCTTTGTCGGCCCATGAATTCATGAGCAACTAACCTTCAGTTCATGTAGTTCAATATTCCCAATAGACTAACATTTGTACCTTTATCCTGTATGTTGCGATGATAGCTACCATCCGTCCACCACTTTAATTGAGGGGGCACAAGCATGATGAATTCATGAGAAATTAAGCTTTAATTCATGGCATTCAATGACAAATATGACAAGCTAATAACCCTACCACTTCAGTTAAGGGGGCACAAACATGATTAATTCATGTGAAGCTAGTACATGAAGCAAGAATTGAGTGATGGATGAAAACGTCTACTTTGATTCTGCCAAAAGTGAAACTACTGTCTTTAATGAACCAGGAACTCTTGCTTAATGATCTTGCTTAATTACTTTTGATTCATGATGAATTCATTACAGTAAGTAATGCCTTAGTTCATATGTCATTGCATGAATTCATACAAGAGTAAGCATAAATTCATGTTAACTCATGATGTGTCATGATGCATTCATGCATGAAATCATGCATGAATCATGATGAACTCATGAGTCAATCATGCATTAAATAATGCATGATAACTACATGATTCATGTCCCCTTATTATAAAGTATTACCAACATATTTTACTGAGGCACGTGCCCCAGTATTGGTCTGCAGTGCCCCAGCATAATTTTCCCCAGGGGATAAAAAAAATCACGTTTTTAGTCTACATGTCCACATAATCTACAGTAAGAGAATCTGCAGTAACAGAAAGTGCAAAGGCACACTACTACTTACTATGATAACTGTGACTCATTGCTACTTTATTCACTTCACTCCGTATAGTACACAATGGCATGTGGCTGCTTAATATTCACGTGGCTTTGGCTGTGATTCGGCTAGTGCTCACTTCAGAACTTCGGAACACAAGGTCACACACACATCGGTGTCTGTCAGTGCTGACTGCTCTCGCCGTCATTCTTTCCACCTGTCTTCAGGTTAATGCTGGGCAACTGCCTGTCCTTATTGTTTGTTTTCTCCTCTGTGTCGCCATTCCATGGGAATTTAAATGTCGCAACTTTGCTGAAACTTTCAGCTGCCGTCTTGCCAGCTAGCTCTGGCTGTAAATTGAAGTATCCTAGTGCAGACGTTAGCTGCTGCCTTATAGCTAACTGGCGCATCATAGGCATAACGTTGATTCATAATGGTTAGCCTAGCACTGTCAATTTGGTTTCTGGAGATTGCTATCGATGTTTGATGAGCATATATGAGCTATTTCGCGTTAAAACATGGGTTCTGTATGAACAGAGTGTCGAACCCCACAAAACAATGCCAAAGACAGGCATTGCAGAGGGTTGAAGGTTTCATGTGTTCTTTTTGGCTGGCGTTAATTCAAGCAACTTCCTGGCAGGTGTGAATCACAATAAAATGGATATTTTTCTCTGTCCAAAGAAGGGCGCAAAAACACAACAGTTACAATTAATATGACTCCATAATACATTTAGAATACCAAATTTAGTTATATCCTCTTTAAATATCTGACTCCAAATTAGAATTAGAATTGATAGTTTGGGGATAGCATGCATGAATCTCAGGGCTGTTACGCCACCAGACCCATCCATCCATCCATCCATCCATCTTCTATCGCTTATCCGGGGCCGGGTCGCGGGGGCAGCAGTTTAGGCAGGGATGCCCAGACTTCCCTCTCCCTTGACACTTCCTCCAGTTCTTCTGGGGGTATCCCGAGGCGTTCCCAGGCCAGTCGAGAGACATAGCCACCAGACCCGTCCGTGAAAACCAGTAACTCAGACTCGGGGGAAAACATGAAGCCAGGGGCGTAGGTATTGCCGGTGCGCTGAATCGGGGCCCCGATGATTTCTGAAGGCCCACCGCGTTGAACTATGCCATTCATCCTCTTACCATAACACATAAAGACTTTTCAGTTTTAGCTTCGTCTTTCCAAGTCTCCTATTCAACGCAGTGTTTTCTCCACTCAAGAATGGAGTTGATGAGTATATATACTGCTCCACTGTTTCATACAACACAGTCATGGTAACAACCCCCCCCCCCCACACACACAATGGCCATTTTTCCTCTTTTCTTTGATATATGTCTTTTGTATTGCAGTAATGATACTTTTTCAGTTATAATCACAATTACTAATCATATATTTGATTGTTTTATTCACAACATTTTCAAATGAACATGGCCTGCTGGGAAATGTGTTTGTCCAATTAGTTGACATTCACTTATTCCTTTCTGATCGTAGCTTCGTAGGCTACGCGCTTGCTCGTGAATTGTTCTTTTTTGAGAGATCAGCTAACCCATTAGCCTAGTATTGGAGGTGAAAAGTCTTGAGCACCATGTTGAGCAGCACAAAGGCGGTGCTCAAAAAATAAAAGAAAAAAAGAGCTCGATGTACGGAACTCCAAATTGGCGAAATTGAATGATTTTTTAAATAGTCATCTTGTCCAGATGCAGTTCCTGCTAGCGTTGTGAATGATAGCGGCGACACGCAGCAGTCAGACTTGGAGGCTAATGCTACCACCTCATTGCCCTCTTGCTCAACGACTTTGCAGAGCAGAAGGCACCCACAGTTAACTTCTGAATGGGTGAGTGCAGTTTTTTATTAGGCTACTGCAAGTGATCAGCTTGCCGGTTGTGGTTAAAGGGCTGCTGTGCCAGGATGTGTGTCCATCTATCTGTTTACTTATTGATTTGGCCACTGTTGTGCTGTTAGGGAAATACGGTTGACTGTTCAGCCGTATGGATCTTTTTCGCATTTTCATTGGCAATGTATTGTCACTGTTGGTCATGGTTCAAACAGTCTAACGTGTTGTGTGATGTTGAGATGCTGTGCAATTATTCATTGTCCATGGTTCTAATAGCCCTAATAATTATGGGTGTCTGCGTTTTTCAGAAAACTGATTTTTCTTAATTACTGATTTGGATACCTACTGGCTCACTGTAGCTGAAGTGGTTGGCTACAGAGGACGATTGTTTCTGTGAATATCCAATAACTGATGCGGGTGTGCAATCTAGTGATAGAATATTGTAACTACGTGCATAAATTTGCAGCTCCCTGTCCCCGCACTAACATACCCTGTTGCCGAGCACCGTTGTTCTTCTCGAAGACGAAGATAATTTTTAAGTTTTAAATGTCGTAGAGTAAAAGTCCAGGTTTAAAAAAGAACTCAGGTAAAGTACAAATCCTCAAAAAACTAAAGCTCTGTTACAATTACACCTCTGCTTCGCGGATAGGCCTGGGGGGGGGGGGTGGGGGGGGGGCTAGCGCCATTCTCGCACCGGGGCCCAGCGCCTCCACGCTACGCCACAGCATGAAGCTATATTAATGTTCCCGGGTTTTAACACCATGTCCGGATCCTAGGTTCGTTGGTTAGATTAGAGGTTGGAAGTCAACCATCACTGCAATAGCCTCTGTAGGGATATATCTACAGCAAACTCAGATTTAAATACGCACATGGGTTCCTTAAGGAACTTTTAACGGATAACCGACTTTTCGTCCATGGGTTTCCTTAAGACTAAAACCCCAGAACCAGCAATACATAAACCCTTTATGTAAGTAGATCATGATTGTCAACTTAATAAAACTAATTCCCACACCGGGCCGCTGGCCAGTCGTTCCTCAGTGGGGGTAATACCCCTAGGTATTCGCCAAGACGGGGCTAGAAAGAATGTACAAGTGTTAAGAGTCACGGAGACCATGCATGCTGAATGAAATAACAATCATTTAATCACCAGGTAGGCAAAAACTTGGATCAAACAAATCAACGTTAAAGCAATTATCAGTTACACACAATTTAGAAAGAGAGAATAAATTTGTTCCTGGAAAAATGGTGGCCAGCCACGCGGAGCGAGACCGCACCTCGTGCCTGGGGAGAACTTGGATGCCAACCCTCCCCGCCTACCTAGAACCATTACTTACGCACAGACCCAAGCATGCAGAGAGAGCTGGGATGCGACCCTCTCGAATTAAGAGACTAATCACCCCTTTCGCACGCAGGGAGATCGAAATACGAACCTTTTCCCAATGGCTAGAATCTCTTGGTTTTAAGCCCAAAGCCCCACCTTTGATCGGGGGGGGGGGTCGAATTTGGGTTTTCCCCCATTTGGGCGTGTAATAAACTTACGAGCAGAGAGAGGAGGCTAGGCTAATTACCCGCATAAAATCTAACCAATTTTCGGGAGTTTCCCAAAGAGGATGAGCCATAATTTCAATGGAAATGAAACATACTCCATTCAACTTGGATTCCTCCGAGAATAACAAGACCAAACATGATAGGAATATGTACTAATATGATGCAGTTGTCATGAAAAAGCCTTAAGACGGAGTATTATATAGTTTAATTGGATTATAATAATTATTATATTAATATATTATAATATAATATATAAGTGGTTCCTTCACAGGATCTTGAACATATAAACATATTATGAATTTCCCAGAGATTTAGATTATTTTAAACAGATTAATGTAACTGGACACTGCATGGGGACAGTGATATGACTCTCACCGGAGCCTTGGGACCTGCAGGGCTTTGCGACTCCGCCCTCCCGCTGAGCAAAGCCAGAGATGCTACCCCCCACAGGCAGGCTGCAGGAACATCCTAGGTCATAAAAGTTTTACTGCTAGCTCTGGATTGAGCTAATCAGCCATATGTTCAGATTCTACAAGAGAATCGGGCTCATCGAGTACTTTGGTTATGAGACACTGAGGATAACAAAGGAGAGTATACAGTTTTGGTAAAGACTTAAAGATAGCCAATCAACGCAATCAGATCACTGAAAATGTGCCCCTCCTACACCAGCCTGTTTGTTCCGTGGAAGACAGGGAAGAAGACAAATAAAGAGAAAATTCCAGTCACACAAAAATAACAATCAAAGGCAGTTTATATGATCTCATTTAGAAATTGCGCACTTGAAATCTCAAACTACTCTGATGTCAGGTTTGCAACTAAAAGACATGGAAACGCTTTAACAAGGATTCTTACCCCGCACGCGGTCTTCTCCCCGCCCCGAAACCGCCTCAGTAATGACGGAATTCCATATCCATAGCCTATCATCCTATTTGATTTGAGCGACACATTCACTTGAACTTGTGCCTAATACTTTATTATAATCAATTATCCAATTTACTGATAATGATTCTTCCCATGTCGGCTATTATCTAAAGGCTAAAATTGATTAACAAATGGATAGTGCTTTGGTATTTGCCAGGGTAGGGCTCAATCTAGAGTAGCCTATTTAATAATATCTTTATTCACACATTAAATTACACAGTATTACCAATGGTAAAAAATTACTAGGACTCGAGTTAGTTAATACAGATATCCTCAATTAGAAAATCAATCCCCTCACTCGTGAGAATATCACAACTTTTTAGATTATCACGAACATACAGGGCAGTCGCATTTGTTAATAGAACATGGAAGACAATGATGGCGACGTCGAGCCAAAGCCGAAAACCAAATTTCACAGATGTTGGTGTTGTATGGCAAGCGAGCACTGAAGGCTGATCCGAGGAATTAAGCTGCGTATTGTTCTGGATGTGGCTTCGGTGGGGAGATGTAAGCGCAGTATCCCCGATTCAAAGCATAAATGGAGAGATCTGCGGGGCGCTGTAAAAGCCAGGTTCTCTGCACACCAGAGAAGTGTACACGCAACAGGTGGTGGGCAACCATCATCCCCTGTGCATTTCTCTGCACAGGAGGAGGGGATGGCATCCACTCTTTCTGCAGTGGAAGTGCATGGAGAAGAACTTGAAGCGCCAACGAACTGCATCAGACACCTTGACACAGACGCCTGTGATGTGAATGACATCACCAGCCACTCTCTGAAACGACCCAGATGCCAGGAGCTACTGCGCAGTTCTGACGTTGATGACCACGGGTATGTTTTGTGGATAATTGCTGCGGCTGGATAGCTGTTCATCCAGAAGTCGGCAAAGATAGATGATTGCCTCATGCATGGTCCAGGCGAAAGCGCTGGATGCACTCGATGTTTGTTTGTCCCAGGATGTCCAAAGGAAGCCGATATATGCGTGTTCGTCTTCGAGCTCGGCGCGCTCCTCTTACTCTTTCCCAATCACGCAAGAGTGCAGGCAAATGCAGGACTGGCATTTTGGCTTTAGATTTTGAGGGCATGGTAGAATGATGGTCTTATGTATACTCGTATTAATTAATTGTTTTGCGTTTGTAATTTAACTGATTGGAGAAGAGGCTGATGCATAATATCATGTGATGATTTCGTTTGATAAATTATCATGGCTTTGAGAAATGTAGTTTAGAAATAAGGAAGAACAATCGAATATTAAATGTCTCAACCTTTACCATGTTAAATAAAATAAAAGTAATGTTAAAATTCAGCCTTTAACCAACATCAAACGCAATATTCAATTTCGCCTAATGTTGGCGCTTGACCTTAATACAGCCCTCAAAAGTGCTAAACAGAAAAAGCGCGTAAGCCAGGGGGAGAATACGCGTAAGTGTTATTTGCAAGAGAAACGCCCGGAAACGCCCCGATTTTGGCCTTGCTCCGCCCCAAGCGCGTAACTGCCTTCAAGGCGCGTAATGCACAGACTTAAGTTGAGGGGAGAATACACGTAGGCTGAAAAGCGCGTAGCTACGCGCTTTTTTCGACTTAAGCGCATGGGAGAATAGACCCCTTTGTGCCTTGATTCAAAACTGGTGATATGGTAATGTTTTGTCTATTTTCCTCTGTGTATGTTTGTATGGATAATTTAGTGTTTTGGCCTGCCAGGCGCGTATCAGTCCATTTCAGGTGGTTAATCATAGATCTACACAACAAGATAATCTGACATGAATGTATAATTTGAAGCAGTAATTATGCTTTTTTATGATAAATTAGTGCAAAAAAATTTTTGCTCGCACGCTCGCGTTGTTTGTGCCCCAGCTGTGCCCCAGTACAGTATTAGGTCTAGTGACGCCCATGATACGAAATAAAGTTTTATTAAACAGGTAGGTAGGTCCACATAGTAAATTTAATTAGTCTGTCAAATAATTTAGAATTTTTAAAGAATAGGCTATTTGAATGTAAGAGTCTCTTACCAAACCTGTTTTGGCTACCACGCACTAATGTATGAAGGGAGAGATCGGATACGATCTTCCCCGAATGAATCGTCTCCCTTTGCTTTTTTGCCAAATCACGTCTTTGATCCAGGCTGCATGGCCGTAGATTACCTGGAAGGGGGGCCGAAATTGTATTTTGGGTTTACGCCATTTGCAGGAGGTGATAAAACAATTTAGCTAAGTGAGGAAAACCCAAATGGTAATCCAAGAGGGTATCCTGCTTTGACCAAAATTTAGGGAGTTTCTAAAAGGGAATGAAATATAATTTCAATTAGAATGAGACGAATTCCATACAGCTCCTGGAATTTTCCTGAGAGAAACGACACCAAACATGATATGAATATGTATCAATAGGATGCAGTTGTCATGAACTCTTAAACTGGATTATTGTATGGACAACTTCTAAGCACGTACGTTATTTCATGGTAATACATAGAATATCTCAAAAAGGATTGACATTGCTGACAGAAATTGTAAACAGATAAATTAAGGTCCAGTTTCATAAAAGGCATGATCAGGGCTGAGGATGAGGTTAAGGGGGGGGGGGGGGGACTGTCATAGTTACCCCCCTCACGTCGCGAGAGTTCTGCTGATTGTCCTGTGCCGTCATAAACTCCACCATTTGTCCACTCCACAGACACAACCATGAACACTCCACTTCCTTTGACGCCACTTAGCCAACATCTGGGGAATTCATGGCTCGCTCACCCGAAGGAAGTCCTAACATACTGTGTGCAAGATCAGTCCTTTGAAGTTTAGGGTGAGCCTCAGTTCCGGGGCCCCACCAGTTTGTTAGCCTTTTGTTGTCCCAGCTGGATTTTCCATCTTACAATCATGATTTTTCCCAGGTATGTGAGTGGAGACAGAAACAATCGCTCTCTGGTCAGCGGATTAAGCCTGCTCTGCAGATCATGGAGAAACTACTATAGCTTTCTTTTTGACCATACACAATGAAATAAACATACCAAATAAACAATTAATGAAATAACACAACATAAAGTAGCACTTTAACCCCTTTTAACACAGAATAAATTAGTATTTTAACCCTTTTTAACACAGTAGTCTATGAATTAGAATTATTCTTAATCAATTTTTAGACATGTCAAAATGAATTCTTTATCATGACTGCTCTCTCTCTCTCTCTCTCTCTCATTAGCCTTATCACAGACCTTCTTTTAACTCTTACTACAAACCATTAATTTGCTCTTTAATTTTCATGGACCATGAATATGGGAATATTTTTTCATATTTCAACCCATCACACACTCCCCGTTAAAATTTTATGTCGTCCTGACATCACAAGAACAATGCTTAAACGCAACAACTACCCTCAGTTGTGGCACAGTCCATAAATGTATACAAGTGTATGTGCAGCTTAATGAAAGCAGTCCACAAGTGTGTGTGTGTATGTGTGCATATCTCATTTAGGGGACAGTCCATGAGTGTGTGCATGTGCTCAGCTCAACAGGAGTCCACGAGTGTTTGTGAAACAGTACCTCAAGTGTCTGCAGTCCTTACTTGTCACCGGTGCAGAAACACAGTCTAGTAACTGCAGGACTGGACAGGATCCAGCTACATGGTTGCCAGCTGATCGGCTCCGATGGGTCGCACAGGGTGGTGTCTGTGCGCAGGCCCGGCGTGAAGTGTCATGCTGTAGCAAACTGGATTTCCAAGCTTGTTGTAGGTGAACAGCTTTGGTGCTCGTCGTTCTCTCCTTGGTCTCTTTTTTTTTTAAAAAATACTTTCTGTGGAATCTGTCATTTATTTTTTATTTATTTATTTTATTTATTTTATTATAATCCTTTATTCACCAATAAGTGCATACAAACAAATATGTGACCAGACAAATAAATGGGTAGCGAGTTATGGTGTTGATTTACAGAGCAATATACATACAATAATATTAGACAAAGACTGATCAACAAAAAGAATAGAAAATAAGAGAAAATTAAAGCTGCAAGCAGCGTTGAAAGGGCCCTCGCCCCCCCTGTGCACATTGGGGTGGCAGCAAGATTTTGATGGCTGTAGGTGTCCATTCAGAGCCATTGGACACAGCTGGACCGCGTACAATGTGGTTTCCTGATGGGAGTGCAAAAATTTTCTGGAGGGCGCTATGATACCATTTTGACTTGCCTGTGCACAAAATCTACAACACAGTAATCGTAATACGGGGCTCCATGAGTGTTTTGATTTTTGTAAATTTTCCAGCATGTTTAGACTTTCAAAAGAGCAATTCTTTTATAAATATTATTGGGGGCGCTATAGAGCCATTATGCCCCATTTAGTGCCAATTGATGGATGTATTGAAGAGAATAAGACAGTTCTAATTTTTGGATGGTTTTGCAAGTTTTGGAGTATTCTAAGGCCTTAAAACGTGTGTTCGTAAAATTTGGAAAAACGCAAGAAAATAGCTCATAGCTCTCTTCCTGTTTGGCAAAAAAATTTCAAAAAATTAACAATTGCGGAGAATGACTAATGCAATGATGATACCAAATTTCATGAACTTTCAAGCACTTTTATCTGAACATGGCCATATCTAGAGGGCGCTGTGGAGCCACCTGGCACATCTCGATATAAAATAAGCATATATCTATACTTGGGCGGACAATTTTATCAAGCTTGGAAAGTTTCAGGCAAATCCCACAAAATATGTGGAATTGAAAGCAACTTCCTGTTTCATGGCAGGACATCAAAATTCGCCGTGACGCCACGGATGCATCGTTGATGAAATCAAAAAAGCTTCGCAATTTAACATCAGCAAGGTTTTTAGATATTATATGCAAAATTTTAAGTTGATCGGATAAAATCTCTAGGAGGAGTTCGTTAAAGTACGACACCTGTGAATGGCAAAAAAAATTTTAAAAAGTTGCAATTTCAATTAAAAATGGCAGCCTTCCTGTTGAGTCTAGGTCATGGCACCAAGAGACTTTTTTGTAGGTCTCGGCATATTCCACATGTCTACCGAATTTCATACATGTGGGTTTACCGGGCTGCGAGGGCTGCTTATTTGAAATTTTCCAGGGGGCGCTATAATGCCATTTTTGCCACGCCTATTTGTAAATTTTTTATCAGTGTAATAGGAATGATGGTCTTTAAAATTGTACAAAATTTTGTGAGTTTTTGAGCATGCTGAAACCCTCAAAAGGGTAATTCTTTTAAAAATTGTATTGAGGGCGCTATAGAGCCATGATGCCTCATTTACTGCCAATTTTTGTTTCAAATTGAAGACAATGTGACAAATAAAATTTTAGCAAAGTTTTGCAAGTTTTCGAGTATGCTAAGGCCTTCAAATGTGTGTTCATAAAATTTGGAATAACGCAGGAAATGACTCATAGCTCACTTCCTGTTTGGCCGAAAAATTTTAAAAAAATCAGCACAGCCCAGAAAAACAAATGCAATGATCAGACCAAATTTCATGAACATTCAAGCACTTTTATATCAACATGGCCGTGTCAAGAGGGCGCTGTAGAGCCACCTGACCACACCCACTCCAATATCAACATATAGGTATATTTGAAATTAGACTATCATTAAGCCTGTAAAGTTTCATGTAAATCTCCCAAAGCATATGCTCATAAAATAAACTTCCATTTTCATGGCGGAACATCGAAATTCGCCGCGACGCCACGGATACAAAGTTCGATGAATCCAAAAAAGCTTCGCAATTTAACATCGACGACGTCTTTCAATGTCATATGCCAAATTTTAAGTTGATCAGATAAAATCTCTAGGAGGAGTTCGTTAAAGTACGACACCTGTGAATGGCCAACAATCCAAAAAAGTTGCAATTTCAATTAAAAATGGTGGACTTCCTGTTGAGTGTAGGTCATGGCACCAAGAGAATTTTTTGTAGGTCTCGGCATATTCCACATGTCTACCGAATTTCATACATGTAGGTTTACCAGGCTGCGAGGGCTGCTTATTTAAAATTTTGCAGGGGGCGCTATAGTGACATTTTTGCCATGTATATATATAAGTTTTTTGTCAGAGTAATACGAATGATGGTCTTTATACATTTACAAAATTTTGTGAGTTTTAGAACATGCTGAGACCCTCAAAATGGCAATTCTTTTAAAAATCTGATTGGGGGCGCTATAGAGCCATTGTGCCAAATTTAGTGTAAATTGATATATAAAATTGAAGATAATAAGACAATTATAATTTGTGCAACTTTTTGCAAGATTTCGAGTATTCTAAAGCATCCAAACATGTGTTTATAAAATTTGGAAAAACGCAGGAAATGGCGCATAGCTCACTTCCTGTTTGGCCAAAAAATTTCAAAAAAATTAAAATAACTCTACATAAACAATGCAATGATCACACCAAATTTCATGAACATTCAAGCACTTTTATCTCAACATGGCCGTTTCAAGAGGGCGCTGTGGAGCCACCTGACCACACCCAATCTAATATCAACATATAGGTCTACTTGGAAGTGGACTCCTATAAAGCCTGTAAAGTTTCGCGCAAATTTCACAAAGCATGTGCGCGTAAAACCAACTTCCTGTTTCATGGCGGAACATCGAAATTCGCCGCGACGCCACGGATACAAAGTTCAATGAATCCAAAAAAGCTTCGCAATTTAACATCGACAAGGTCTTAAGATGTTAAATTCAAAATTTTAAGTTGATCGGATAAAATCTCTAGGAGGAGTTCGTTAAGGTATGAAGCCTGTGAATGGCAAAAAATTTAAAAAATTTGCAAATTCAATTAAAAATGGCGGACTTCCTGTTGAGTCTAGGTCATGGCACCTAGAGACTTGTTTTTAGGTCTCGGCATAGTACACATGTCCACCGAATTTTGTACATGTAGGTCAAACACGCTGCGAGGGCTGCTTCATTGAAATTTTCTAGGTGGCGCTGTAATGCAATTTTGCCACATCCATCTGTAAACCCTAAATCCTAGTTAAAAGTAAGACCTGCTTAATATGTTTGCAAAGTTTTGTGAGTTTTCCAGCACGCTGAGGCCCTCAAAAATGCAATTATGTATTAGGGGGCGCTTTAGAGCTACCATATCACACCCAGTGCCAAATGAGATATCGAATCAAAGAACATAATATTTCTAGTCTATGAGCCAAGTCTGGTGAGTTTTCGAGTATGATAAAACCCTCAAAAATGTGTTCGTAAAATCTAAAAAAACGCAGGAAATGGCTCATAGCTCACTTCCTGTGAGGCAAAAAAATTTCAAAAAAATTGACAAAAAAATTTATGATGACTACTATGACTCTATAAAATTTCGTGAGAATCCGAGCAAGTGCGTTCCAAAATGGCCGCGTGTTTGGTGGCGCTATAGAGCCACCGGGGCATGTCCAAGCTCAAAAACAATAATACTTTGCAATTTTCACCACGACTGACGTGTGGGCAAATTTTTGTGAGTTTTCGTGCATGGCAAAGCCCTCAAAAATGCGTTCTCGCAGCAGAATAAAAAGAAGAAGAAGAAGAAGAAGAAGAATTAAAGCTGCAAGCAGCGTTGAAAGGGCCCTCGCCCCCCTTGTGCACGTTGGGGTGGCAGCAAGATCTTGATGGGTGCAGGTGTCCATTCACAGCCAATGGACACTGCTGGACTGCATACAATGTGGTATCCTGAGGGGAGTGCAAAAATTTTCTAGAGGACGCTATGGTACCATTTTGACATGCCTGTGCACAATCTACAATTGAGTAATCGTAATACCGAGCTCCATGAGTGTGTTGATTTTTGTTAATTTTCCAGCATGTTTAGACCTTCAGAAGAGCAATTCTTCTATATATCTGATTGGAGGCGCTGTAGAGCCATTATGCCACATTTAGTGCCAATTTATGGATGACTTTGAAGAGAAGAAGACATTTATAATTTGTGGGGGTTTGCAAGTTTTGGAGCCTTCTAAGGCCTTTAAACGTGTTTTCGTAAAATTTGGAAAAACGCAGGAAATAGCTCATAGCTCACTTCATGGTTGGCCAAAAATTTTTAGAAAATTAACCCTTGCCCGGAATGACTAATGCAATGATCACACCAAATTTCATGAACATTCAAGCACTTTTATCTTAACATGGCCATATCTAGAGGGCGCTGTGGAGCCACCTGGCACCTCCTGATCCAATATCAGCATTTATTTATATTTGGGAGGACACTTTTATGAAGCTTGGAAAGTTTCAGGCAAATCCCACCAAGTATGTTGGAGTAAAACCAACTTCCTGTTTCATGGCGGAACATCGAAATTCGCCGCGTCGCCTTGGATTCATCGTTCAATGAATCCAAAAAAGCTTCGCAATTTAACATCGGCAATGTCTCGTAATATCAGTTGCCAAATTGTAAGTTGATCGGATAAAACCTCTGGGAGGAGTTCGTTAAAGTACGACACTTGTGAATGGCGAAAAATCCAAAAAAGTTGCAATTTCAATTAAAAATGGCGGACTTCCTGCTGAGTCTAGGTCATGGCACCAAGAGACTTTTTTTCAGGTCTCGGCATATTCCACATGTATACCAAATTTCATAGATGTAGGTTTACCGGGCTGCGAGGGCTGCTTATTTGAAATTTTCCAGGGGGCGCTATAATGAAATTTTTGCTATGCCTATAAGTAAGTTTCTTGTCAAAGTAATACAAATGATGGTCTTTATACATTTAAAGAATTTTGTGAGTTTTTGAACATGGTGAGATCCTTAAAAGGGCAATTCTTTCAAAAATCTGATTGGGGGCGCTAAAGAGCCATTGTGCCTAATTTAGTGTAAATTGATATATAAAATTGAAGACAATAAGGCAATTAAAATTTGTGCAACTTTTTGCAAGATTTCGGGTATTCTAAGGCTTCCAAACATGTGTTTCTAAAATTTGGAAAAACACAGGAAATGGCTCATAGCTCACTTCCTGTTTCGCCAAAAAATTTCTAAAAAAATTATCATTCCCTGACATGACACATGCAATGATCACACTAAATTTCATGAACAATCAAGCACTTTTATCTCAATATGGCCGTGTCAAGAGGGCGCTGTGGAGCCACCTGACCACACCCAATCTAATATCAACATATAGGTATACTTGAAAGTAGACTCTTATCAAGCCTTTGAAGTTTCGCGCAAATCTCACAAAGCATGTGCGCGTAAAACCAACTACCTGTTTTAAGGCGGAACATCGAAATTCGCCGCGACGCCACAGATACATAGTTCAATTGATACAAAAAAGCTTCGCAATTTAACATCGACAAGGTCTTTAGACGTCATATGCGAAATTTTAAGTTGATCGGATAAAATCTCTAGGAGGAGTTCGTTAAAGTACGACACCTGCGAATGGCGAAAAATCTAAAAAAGTTGAAATTTCAATTAAAAATGGCGAACTTCCTGTTGGGTCTAGGTCATGGCTCCAAGAGACTTTTTTTTAGGTCTCAAGATATTCCACATGTCCACCGAAGTTCATATATGCAGGTCAACCACGATGCAAGGGCTGCTTATTTGAAATTTTCCAGGGGGCGCTATAATGCCATTTTTGCCACGCCTATATGTAAATTTTTTATCAGTGTAATAGGAATGTTGGTCTTTAGAATTGTACAAAATTTTGTGAGTTTTTGAGCATGTTGAGACCCTCAAAAGGGCAATTCTTTCGAAAATCTGATTGGGGGCGCTATAGGGCCATTATGCCACAGTTACTGCCAATTTCTGCCTCAAATTGAAGACAATCAGACAAATATGATATGTGCAATGTTTTGCAAGTTTTCGAATATGCTAAGGCCTTCAAACGTGTGTTCGCAAAATTTGGAATAACGCAGGAAATTGCTCATAGCTCACTTCCTGTTTGGCCGAAAAATTTCAAAAAAATAGGCATAGCCCCAAAAAACAAATGTAATGATCAGACCAAATTTCATGAACATTCAAGCACTTTTAACTCAACATGTCCGTGGCAAGAGGGCGCTGTGGAGCCACCTGACCACACCCAATCCAATATGAAAATAAAGTTATGTTAAGAAATCGACTCTTATGAAGCCTGTAAAGTTTCGGGCAAATTTCACAAAGCATACGCGCATAAAAGCAACTTCCTGTTTCGTGGCGGAACATCGAAATTCGCCGCGACGCCACGGATACAAAGTTCGATGAATCCAAAAAAGCTTCGCAATTTAACATCAACAAGGTCTTTAGACGTCATATGCGAAATTTTAAGTTGATCGGATAAAATCTCTAGGAGGAGTTCGTTAAAGTACGACACCTGCGAATGGCGAAAAATCTAAAAAAGTTGAAATTTCAATTAAAAATGGCAAACTTCCTGTTGGGTCTAGGTCATGGCTCCAAGAGACTTTTTTTTAGGTCTCAAGATATTTCACATGTCCACCGAAGTTCATATATGCAGGTCAACCACGATGCAAGGGCTGCTTATTTGAAATTTGACAGGGGGCGCTATAATGCCATTTTTGCCAGGCCTATATGTAAATTTTTTATCAGTGTAATAGGAATAATGGTCTTTAGAATTGTACAAAATTTTGTGAGTTTTTGAGCATGTTGAGACCCTCAAAAGGGCAATTCTTTTGAAAATCTGATTGGGGGCGCTATAGGGCCATTATGCCACAGTTACTGCCAATTTCTGCCTCAAATTGAAGACAATCAGAAAAGTATAATTTTTGCAAGTTTTGCAAGTTTTCGAGTATGCTAAGGCCTTCAAATGTGTGTTCGTAAAATTTGGAATAACGCAGGAAATGGCCTATAGCTCACTTCCTGTTTGGCCGAAAAATTTCAAAAAAATCAGCATAGCCCAAAAAAACAAATGCAATGATCAGACAAAATTTCATGAACATTCAAGCACTTTTATATCAACAAGGCCGTGTCAAGAGGGCGCTGTGGAGCCACCTGACCACACCCACTCCAATATCAACATATAGGTATATTTGAAAGTAGACTATTATTAAGCCTGGAAAGTTTCACGCAAATCTCACAAAGCAAGTGCTCTAAAAGCAACTTCCATTTTCATGGCGGAACATCAAAATTCGCCGCAACGCCACGGACACAAATTTCGATGAATCCAAAAAAGCTTCGCAATTTAACATCAACAAGGTCTTTAGATGTTATATGCAAAATTTTAAGATGAACGGATAAAATCTCTAGGAGGAGTTCGTTAAAGTACGACGCCTGTGAATGGCAAAAAATTTAAAAAATTTGCAAATTCAATTAAAAATGGCGGACTTCCTGTTGAGTCTAGGTCATGGCACCTAGAGACTTTTTTTTAGGTCTTGGCATAGTACACATGTCCACCGAATTTTGTACATGTAGGTCAAACACGCTGCGAGGGCTGCTTCATTGAAATTTTCTAGGTGGCGCTGTAATGCAATTTTGCCACATCCATCTGTAAACCCTAAATCCTAGTAAAAAGTGAGACCAGCTTAATATGTTTGCAAAGTTTTGTGAGTTTTCAAGCATGTTGAGGCCCTCAAAAATGTAATTATGTATTAGGGGGCGCTATAGAGCTACCATGTCACACCCAGTGCCAAATGAGATATCGAATCAAAGAACGTAATATTTCTAGTCTATGAGCCAAGTTTGGTGAGTTTTCAAGTATGATAAAACCCTCAAAAATGTGTTCGTAAAATCTAAAAAAACACAGGAAATGGCTCATAGCTCACTTCCTGTGAGGCAAAAAAATTTCAAAAAAATTGACAAAAAAATTTATGATGACTACTATGACTCTATAAAATTTCGTGAGAATCCGAGCAAGTGCGTTCCAAAATGGCCGTGTGTTTGGTGGCGCTATAGAGCCACCGGGGCATGTCCAAGCACAAAAATAATAATACTTTGCAATTTTCACGACGACTGACGTGTGGGCAAATTTTTGTGAGTTTTCGTGCATGGCAAAGCCCTCAAAAATGCGTTCTCGCAGCAGAATAAAAAGAAGAAGAAGAAGAAGAAGAAAAAGAAGAAGAAGAAGAAGAAGAAGAATAATAAAAATCCCATCAAAAACAATAGGTTCCTCGCACCTTCGGTGCCAGGACCCGTTCCGGGCCCTGGCACCGGTCGGTGCTCGGGCCCTAATAAAAATCCCATCAAAAACAATAGGTTCCTCGCACCTTCGGTGCCAGGACCCGTTCCGGGCCCTGGCACCAGTCGGTGCTCGGGCCCTAATAAAACAAACAAAAAAAAGGAAAGAGAGGAAAAAAGGAGGAAAAAACCACAAAGAAAGAAAAAAAGGAGAGAAAGCAAATAAATAGTAACAATAGTAATAGTAATAATTAAAGCTGCAAGCAGCGTTGAAAGGGCCCTCGCCCCTCTCGTGCACGTTGGGGTGGCAGCAAGATCTTGATGGCTGCAGGTGTCCATTCAGTGCCATTGGACACAGCTGGACCGCGTACAATGTGGTTTCCTGATGGGAGTGCAAAAATTTGCTGGAGGGCGCTAAGATACCATTTTGAATTGCCTGTGCACAAAATCTACAACACAGTAATCGTAATACAGGGCTCCATGAGTGTTTCGATTTTTGTAAATTTTCCAGCATGTTTAGACTTTCAAAAGAACAATTCTTTTATAAATATTATTGGGGGCGCTATAGAGCCATTATGCCCCATTTAGTGCCAATTGATGGATGTATTGAAGAGAATAAGACAGTTCTAATTTTTGGATGGTTTTGCAAGTTTTGGAGCATTCTAAGGCCTTAAAACGTGTGTTCGTAAAATTTGGAAAAACGCAGGAAATAGCTCAAAGCTCTCTTCCTGTTTGGCAAAAAAATTTCAAAAAATTAACAATTGCGGAGAATGACTAATGCAATGATCATACCAAATTTCATGAACTTTCAAGCACTTTTATCTGAACATGGCCATATCTAGAGGGCGCTGTGGAGCCACCTGGTACCTCTCGATATAAAATAAGCATATATCTATACTTGGGCGGACAATTTTATCAAGCTTGGAAAGTTTCAGGGAAATCCCACAAAGTATGTGGAATTGAAAGCAACTTCCTGTTTCATGGCAAGACATCAAAATTCGCCGTGACGCCACAGATGCATCGTTCGATGAAATCAAAGAAGCTTCGCAATTTAACGTCAGCAAGGTTTTTAGATATTATATGCCAAATTTTAAGTTGATCGGATAAAATCTCCAGGAGGAGTTCGTTAAAGTACGACACCTGTGAATGGCAAAAAAAATTTTAAAAAGTTGCAATTTCAGTTAAAAATGGCAGCCTTCCTGTTGGGTCTAGGTCATGGCACCAAGAGACTTTTTTGTAGGTCTCGGCATATTCCACATGTCTACCGAATTTCATACATGTGGGTTTATCGGGCTGCGAGGGCTGCTTATTTGAAATTTTCCAGGGGGCGCTATAATGCCATTTTTGCCACGCCTATTTGTAAATTTTTTATTAGTGTAATAGGAATGATGGTCTTTAAAATTGTACAAAATTTTGTGAGTTTTTGAGCATGCTGAAACCCTCAAAAGGGTAATTCTTTTAAAAATCGTATTGGGGGCGCTATAGAGCCATGATGCCTCATTTACTGCCAATTTTTGTTTCAAATTGAAGACAATGTGACAAATAAAATTTTAGCTAAGTTTTGCAAGTTTTCGAGTATGCTAAGACCTTCAAATGTGTGTTCATAAAATTTGGAATAACGCAGAAAATGACTCATAGCTCACTTCCTGTTTGGCCGAAAAATTTCAAAAAAATCAGCACAGCCCAGAAAACCAAATGCAATGATCTGACCAAATTTCATGAACATTCAAGCACTTTTATATCAACATGGCCGAGTCAAGAGGGCGCTGTAGAGCCACCTGACCACACCCACTCCAATATCAACATATAGGTATATTCGGAATTAGACTATCATTAAGCCTGTAAAGTTTCATGTAAATCTCCCAAAGCATATGCTCATAAAATAAACTTCCATTTTCATGGCGGAACATCGAAATTCGCCGCGACGCCACGGATACAAAGTTCGATGAATCCAAAAAAGCTTTGCAATTTAACATCGACGACGTCTTTCAATGTCATATGCCAAATTTTAAGTTGATCAGATAAAATCTCTAGGAGGAGTTCGTTAAAGTCCGACACCTGTGAATGGCCAACAATCCAAAAAAGTTGCAATTTCAATTAAAAATGGTGGACTTCCTGTTGAGTGTAGGTCATGGCACCAAGAGAATTTTTTGTGGGTCTCGGCATATTCCACATGTCTACCGAATTTCATACATGTAGGTTTACCAGGCTGCGAGGGCTGCTTATTTAAAATTTTCCAGGGGGCGCTATAGTGACATTTTTGCCATGTATATATATAAGTTTTTTGTCAGAGTAATACGAATGATGGTCTTTATACATTTACAAAATTTTGTGAGTTTTAGAACATGCTGAGACCCTCTAAATGGCAATTCTTTTAAAAATCTGATTGGGGGCGCTATAGAGCCATTGTGCCAAATTTAGTGTAAATTGATATATAAAATTGAAGATAATAAGACAATTATAATTTGTGCAACTTTTTGCAAGATTTCGAGTATTCTAAAGCATCCAAACATGTGTTTATAAAATTTGGAAAAACGCAGGAAATGGCGCATAGCTCACTTCCTGTTTGGCCAAAAAATTTCAAAAAAATTAAAATAACTCGACATGAACAATGCAATGATCACACCAAATTTCATGAACATTCAAGCACTTTTATCTCAACATGGCCGTTTCAAGAGGGCGCTGTGGAGCCACCTGACCACACCCAATCTAATATCAACATATAGGTCTACTTGGAAGTGGACTCCTATAAAGCCTGTAAAGTTTCGCGCAAAGTTCACAAAGCATGTGCGCGTAAAACCAACTTCCTCTTTCATGGCGGAACATCGAAATTCGCCGCGACGCCACGGATACAAAGTTCAATGAATCCAAAAAAGCTTCGCAATTTAACATCGACAAGGTCTTAAGATGATAAATTCAAAATTTTAAGATGATCGGATAAAATCTCTAGGAGGAGTCCGTTAAAGTACGAAGCCTGTGAATGGCAAAAAATTTAAAAAATTTGCAAATTCAATTAAAAATGGCGGACTTCCTGTTGAGTCTAGGTCATGGCACCTAGAGACTTTTTTTTAGGTCTTGGCATAGTACACATGTCCACCGAATTTTGTACATGTAGGTCAAACAAGCTGCGAGGGCTGCTTCATTGAAATTTTCTAGGTGGCGCTGTAATGCAATTTTGCCTCATTTATCTGTAAACCCTAAATCCTAGTTAAAAATAAGACCTGCTTAATATGTTTGCAAAGTTTTGTGAGTTTTCAAGCATGCTGAGGCCCTCAAAAATGCAATTTTGTATTAGGGGGCGCTATAGAGCTACCATATCACACCCAGTGCCAAATGAGATATCGAATCAAAGAACGTAATATTTCTAGTCTATGAGCTAAGTCTGGTGAGTTTTCGAGTATGATAAAACCCTCAAAAATGTGTTCCTAAAATCTAAAAAAACGCAGGAAATGGCTCATAGCTCACTTCCTGTGAGGCAAAAAAATTTCAAAAAAATTTACAAAAAAATTTATGATGACTACTATGACTCTATAAAATTTCGTGAGAATCCGAGCAAGTGCGTTCCAAAATGGCCGTGTGTTTGGTGGCGCTGTTGAGCCACCGGGGCATGTTTAAGCACAAAAATAATAATACTTTGCAATTTTCACCACGACTGACGTGTGGGCAAATTTTTGTGACTTTTCGTGCATGGCAAAGCCCTCAAAAATGCGTTCTCGCAGCAGAATAAAAAGAAGAAGAAGAAGAAGAAGAAGAAGCAGAAGAAGAAGAAGAAGAAGAAGAAGAATAAAAATCCCATCAAAAACAATAGGTTCCTCGCACCTTCGGTGCCAGGACCCGTTCCGGGCCCTGGCATCGGTCGGTGCTCGGGCCCTAATTATAATGAAATAGAGAGATAAGAGCCGAAAGAAAATGGAAAAAGGGGAACAAGGTAAAACAGTGTAACTGATCCGAAATGAAACAGTTTTATTTTGGCAGTTATTTCATGATGTGTTTGTTATACAAGTTTCCTTAAAGATTTATGCAGATTAACCATTTCAAATTCCAAAAGTTTTTTTTTTTTAATATCCCTTCTCCTCTCCGTGAACAAGCCTTTGTATATCTATACTGTGGCATTAACTCACCGGCATCGAGATGGCAGTGAGTTGTGGAGTAAATGTTGTTGAATTCTTCTAATTGATTCTTGTGGGTTGCTGACTGTTGTTCCATTGATATGTGTTGTGTATAGAGATCTAACCATTGTGTTGTTGTGATGTTTTTTCTGTTTTTCCAGTTAAGCAGTATTGTTTTCTTGGCGATAGTTAGGGCCACAAGCAGGGGGATTGTGATTTGTTTTGAGTTAGTGTTGAGTTCTTCTAAATTTCCAAGTATGCAGACGGTGGGGGATAGTGGGATATTGTGGTTGAGGAATCGGGATAGGGTGGCGGTTATTTGTTTCCAGAAGTTGTGAATTGGTGGGCAGAGCCAGAGTGCGTGCAGGTGGTCGTCGATAGTGTTGAGTGTGCAGTGGGTGCAAATGTCTGTGTCTGTGAGTCCCATGATGTGCATCTTGTGCTGTGTGAGATGTGTTCTATGGATGATTTTATACTGTATTAACTGAATTTTGGTGTTGCTAGACATGGAGAATATGTTGTTGCAGACTGTGTTCCAGAATTGACTGTTGGTGTGGATGATGAGGTCCCGTTCCCATTTGTTTATTGGTATGCAATGTGGGTCTTTATTGGTGGATATGAATTTATATAACTTTGTGAGTAGTTTTTTCTTTGACTGTGTTATTTTATTGATGCTATATAATAGTGGTGAATTTTCTAGGTGGAAATTTGTGATATTTATTTTTGTTTTTATTGATTCTTTGAGTTGGATATATTGAAGGAATTGTTTCTTGTCGATGTCGTACATTTCAGACAGCTGTAGGAATGTTAGTAAAGTGTTGTTGTGGAGGATGTGGTGGAGGTGTGTGATTCCTTTTTCTTTACATTCTCTCCTTGGTCTCTTATGAGCTTGTACTTTGCCACTGTGACTTTCATCTGAAGGGGCTGGCTGAGGCGATGGTGGGGGATCCTCAATGAGGATCTCTATTCGCCTTGGTGATTCAACTCCATACAACAATTTGATCCCATTTTGATCCTCATCTAGTTGCAATACTCCTTCTTGATTATCCCCTTGTTTGTCACGTTCCCGTAGTCTCAGAACCTGATGACAGACATTTTGTTTTTGTCTCGTGCTTGCATGGAGGCAGAAGTGTATTCTGAGGGGCCCGAGGAGGTAAGCAAGGGAGTCAATCATCATCTGACTCCTCATCAGTATTACCTTCTGTTTGAGTGTTGTCATTCCTTTCATTCGTCAAATTTTTGCTTTTATTTTGTGGTCTGGCAATCTTGAGAGGAATTTCCAAAGGTAAATGATCATATGGGAGCAAAAGATTACAATGCAGTATTCTGCTATCTCTTCTCTTTCCTTGTTCAGGTACAACTTCATAAATTGGAGGATCCTTATTCACCCGACGAACAACTTTGTGGATAGCTTCCTCCCAATAGCTGTGAAGTTTACCAGTTCCACCCCATGGGGTCATGTTTCTCACCAGAACACAAGCTCATTATCCAATCATAATTTCTTTTCCCTCTTTCAGCTGACTTTCGCACATTGTTTCTCATGATCTCATAGGCTTGTGGTATCCCTTCCACTTTTGCATGTACTCTTGAAGGTCAGTGTGCCAGTTTCTGGCGACAAGCTGAAAAGCAAATCGACAGGTAGTCTTGGGGCCCTCCCAAAGAGAAGGTAGAAAGGGGGGAAAGCCAGTGACTTCAGATCTTGTGCAAATGAATGAATATATCAATTTGTTTAAGGAGTCCTTCCAATTTGATTTCACTTTTTCTGTAAGTATTTTTAGCATCTGAATGAGTGTACGATTGAACCGTTCGACTTAAACATTTCCCTCAGGATGGTATGGTGGAGTTCGTGAGCCTGACAATCCTGAATTCTTTTTTAGTTGTGCTAAGAGCTGATTTTCGGATTCTCCTCCTTAGTCATGGTGTATGCCCCGGGAAAATCCAAATCTCAGTGCAAAATCATTGAATATCTATATCAGCCACCGTTTTCCCTGACTTGGTGGTTGTGACGTAGGCCTGGGCAAATCTAGAGAAATGATCAATAACAACCAAGATATATTCATACCTGCCTGAACATTTGTCAACATGCAAAAAGTCAATGGACACTAATCAAATGGCTGAGTTTTGACAATGTTAATTAAAGGTGCTTTACTTTCTTGGCTTGGCCTCTTTTGTTTCAAGCAAAGACAACTTCGAGCCACATAGTGCTCAGTGTTTCTCTGCGTCTACAGCCAGTGGAAGCATCCCTTACCAGCGAGGTAGTTCTATACACTCCTTGGTGCCCCATATTATCATGAAGTTTCCTCAAGACTGTTACATTATACTTTTCTGGCAGGACAAGTTGCATTGGTGTTGTTGTTTTTCGACGCAGGATGCCATCATCATCCAAAGAGAGTTTCTCCCATTCAGTTATGAGTCGTTTGCTTTGAGCACTGAATGATTTTAATTGTTTTCCATCTTATCAAACTAACAACGCTGATTCACCGGGCCAATATTTTTATCTTCTCTCTGAGCTTGACTCTGCAGGAGAGAGAAGCTGATGTTCTGACTGACTATTTTCATCACATTGAACAGGAATAGCCATAGACCATACTGGGTGAGGATTTGGGATCTCGACTGACTGTAATATTGCTTGGACGGAGTGGGATGACTGTTGTGCCACACATTCTTTCATCATGGCGTCGATGGCCACAGGCATTCTCGAGAGACTATCGGCATCAACATTTTCTCTTCCCGGTCGATATCTGATGGTAAGGTGAAAATCCACTAGCTTGGCGACGCACCGGCATCTGGTTGCATTGAGTTTTGCCGTGGATAGGACATAAGTAAGTGGATTATTGTTTGTAGACACTGTACATGATGAGCTAATGCAATAGTCTCCAAATTTTTCAAATATGTCCCATTTAAGGGCAAAGAACCCCAGTTTTCCAGAATGAAAATGGTAGTTCTTTTTTGAATCAGTGAGGGTCCGGGACGCGTATGCTATAACACAGGGCTCAGACTAACTTTTTGCATTGGTTGTACTGGTGCGCCTAACCTTTTTTTTTAGGTGCACCAGCACAAAAATTAGATGCACCCAAATTTTTCATTGCGTCGCATTTAACGCCATAATGTCACCTTTTGATCGCTCTCCATAACTTTCATATAATGTGAATGATTTTTAAACAAGAATAAGGTGTAGAGAAATGCTCGTCTTTATTTCATTGAACTGCTCTAACTAAAAGCACAATTATATGTAAAAATAAAAATAAAGTGCTCCACTGAGCTGAAACTGAACATTTCAAACTGAAACACTAAGCAAAATAAAATGTTTCCAAATAAAAGTGCTTGTGCTTAAATTGCTTCGTGGAACTGAAATTGAACATTTCAAACTCAAACATCTCAAGTAAAATAAAACATTTCAAAATTAAACGTGCAACTGTTTAGTTTCACTGAACTGAGAACTAACATCATGTGTCAATCTTATAGCAGGTCTCCCCTTGCTGTCACATGCCCCTCTGATGGTTAACTGCAGCACCAACAGCACCTAGAGCAACCGTTTTCCCCAGCCAATCTGCACATTGATGCCCAAGTGCAGAAAATGCTTGCTTTGTGACAGCATAAATTCCCAAAGAAAAAACGATCATGCAGGTCACTAGCCTGTAATTTGCAAAGGGAAAACTGTTTATGTGATCTTAGCCTCTTATCTTTTTACGTATTCCTTTTTAATAATAATATTTTTATATCTATTATTTTTATATTTTTTAAATATAATATTTAGGACTAGGCCTATAAAATTTGCGGAACAAGAACAGAGAATTGGGTTGCACAAAACTTCCGTTCAGAACAATTATTAGTCCTGACCTGTTCCTAATCGGGAGAACAAGCCGCACCTGTTAACTGTGGAGTGCTTTCGGAGTGAACCTTCTGTTAATTATGAAAATGACTGAGAACAGGTTAGGACAAATAATTGTTTTAAACGGAAGTTTTCTGCAACCCAATTCTCTGTTCATGTTCCACAACTGGACTGAATTTAGCCCATAATTTAATCGCTTTTAGATCGCATGCGGAGAGAAACCGTGTCTTCGGTTGCCTATTACGACAATCGGAAAACGCGTCAATAAATGAAAATGATTGAGAACTACTAATTGTAGTCAAAAAGCCAGCACCCCCGCTGGCTACGCAAATGGATCACACACTGCTTGGTAGAGACGTCAGTGTCGCTGTCAATCATGAAGGACATGTATGTGGCATTTCCGATGTCCGCAGCTGTGTTTCGCTTTAAGGTGTCGGTTATTACCCCAATGAATTGGACACATGCCGTATCATTGCAATACGTCGGTTTTACGTTTAATCCATTTTTCTTCGGCAACTCCTCTTTGGCAATGTTGTATGCAACATTCTTCAGAGGACCTGATTACTCTCTGCCACTGAAATGCAGCTGGAAGAAGGGCCACTTTCTGTGCGCACCTGTCACTGCACAACTTGTGTTTTTAGACATGTTATGTTTTTTTTTAAAGTTTTTTAAACGTTGTTGACCCGCTCGCGAATGCAATATTTCCGGCCATATTCTGACCGCACTCCTGACAGTACACGCTGTGCACTGCGTTATGTCCTTTGTTGTACTTAAGCCAGGGAAATTGTTTCAGCCAGTCCTTTCTGAAGGAATATATTTCGGCCTTTTTAATCTGGGTCTCAGAGCCGGGCTCTATCCCACACTCGGTTGACACCTCCTCTGGTTCCGAATCTGATGCTGTCGCCGAAGGACCGGGGCTTGGCATCTCACCAGGGAGCGGCTCCGTTTCCTGACGGGGTGGACACTCTGTAGTGGGGATAAATGGGATTATAGTAGTAGGGCTGGTTGCGGGCTTAGTTTTCTTAATGAAAAAACTTTCATTTCGGCCTCTCTTTTTTTCCCTCGTTTTGTTCTTTAGTTTATTTTTTCGTTTCAGTTTAGTCAGCCACTCTGGCGCTCAGGTCGCGCGCAACTTTTAACACACACAACTTACAGGACCAATCAGAGGCAAAGACACGCCCGAGCTCTGTCTCTTATTGGTTTAGAACACGGAATGATCCTACCATGATGAGTGTGTGAGTGAGTCACAGGAGAACACCGAGCGATGATGCGCCTGCGAATTAAATTTAAGTTTTAACCTGAGCATCATCAGGTGCACCAGTGCGACCTAGCAAAATTATTAGTCGCACTCTTTAAAATTTTGGTCGCCGCACTCTGGAGCCCTGTAACAAGCATTTTCCCTTCCTGTTCTTGATAAGAAACTGCTCCTAAGCCCTGGGTGGAAGCATCTGTGTGTAGGATGAAAGGCTTACTGAAGCCAGGAAAGGCGAGAATTAGTGGCTTCACAAAGTGATCCAACAATTCCTTAAGTAACTGCTGAGTTTTTTCTGTCCACACAATGGGCTGATTAGAGGGTGCTCCATTGTGCTTTTCTTTACTTTGTCTCAGTTTTGTGCCTTTGTCATCCTTCTTTTGTACTTCAGTGGGGGCTTTCATGGTGGTAAAGGGGGTCGGCAATTTGAGCAAAATCTCAAACATACAGATGATTATAGCTCAAAAGGCCCATGACAGCTCTTAATCTCTCACAGTTGCTGGCTTCTTGTCTTTTAAAGCTCTCACTGCAATAGTATCAGTAAGCTCCATTTTACTACCCTCTGATGAAATGTTACGCCCAAGGTAGCAAACCTCTTATCTCACACTTACTGGGTTTTAGCTTTATGCCACGCTCTTTCATCACCTCAACGCAGTCTTGACACTTCAACATGAGAGTCAAAGGATTTGCTAAAGACAAGTGTGTCATCTAGGTATGGGATATAAATTGTATCTCTGATTCCCTCCAAGCATTCTTCCATGCACCGCTGGAAGGCAGATGGTGCGTTATTTAAGCCAAAAAGAATTCAATCCATTCATATAGCCCCAAAGGGGTCACAACAGCAGTGAGGGGCCGACTCTCTTTGGCCATGATGGTAAGGTTTCCCTTAGTCTAAGACCGAGAATCATGAATTGTTTCCCAGGCCGTCCATGATGTACTGCACCCTGGGGATGGGCTAGCGGTCTGGTACAGTTTTCCTGTTTAATTCGGGGTAATCTATACACAAAGGTGAGCTTCCATCTTTTTTTGCACACACACTAATGGGGATGCATATGGAGAGTTCGATTTCCTCACCCAACCTTGAGCTATGTGGTCATGCAAATAAGTATTCATCTCTCGGTATAATGGCTTTGGTACAGAGAGAAAAGTCTTTGCCACAGGCTCTGAGTCTGTCAATGAGATAGAAAGCTGCAGGTTTTTGATACAGCCTATATCGTCATCAGATTTGGAAAAGGAACCTGACTCTTTCCTTAACATTTTTTTGACTATTTCCTTTTTAGGCGGGCTAAGATGGTTCAAATCGACTGGAGGATCCCAGTCATCACCAGAGGTTTGTTTCTTCCCTACTTCCACATTACTCACTGTTGCTGGAGGGGTTGAGCAGAGCTTTTCGGGTATTGTGGATGGGTAGACTGCTTGGATTTGCTGCACTGTCCCAATGACAGGTCTCCCAGAAAGCACAATGTCATGATCTGTTGGATTTTGTATATCCACGATCATAAATTATTTTGCTCACTTCACAAACTTAGCAAGAGTGTTAGAGAATTCACGACCTTCCGCCCGCTGTGACTCAACACTAGGCTCAAAGATGAGTGTTGTATATTCTGACAAAGGCACTGTCAAAACACGACACTCTATCCTTACAGATGTGTGTTTGGGGACAGCCACATGCTCTCTGGTGGTTTTGACTATATACTCACATGGATATTGTCCAGCATTGATTTGCTCTCCAAAAACTTCAGCACTATCCATCTCAAAACCAGGGAAAGCATCTTGAACAGTCTTAATTAACTGTTGTTTATCAGGGACATTACTCTGTTGCAACTCAGTACTCACAATGAGGTCAATAACATTTGAGCCGATGATAGGTCAAATAAGGCTGGAACCCTTAAAGGCTGTATCAACGATATGACATCACTATTGTTGACTGTTGAAAAGTTCTTCATAGTCTTTTGACTATGAAGAAGTCAAAAGACTTCTTAGTTGCATCAGTCTTATTCTGCTGGGGTTTCCTTATCGCACACAGGCACCTCTGTCTCTCCTGCTCTGTGTGCTCGCCATACAACTCCACCTCCCTAACAATATTTTTTTTTTCTTCCTCCTCCTGCTGTGGGCACTTGCCCTGAGCTCTAGATCAAGCTTCACCGAACACCCCCTGGCCCGGAGCTCCAGCCTAAGACCAGCTGTTTACCATCTTGTTTCAGCTACAGGACCAAGAGGGTCTTCCTGCCTCATGATGACCTCCATTGCTAATTATTTTACATTAGCCAAGACATCTGTTGGACAGTTTTAAATATACAAATTATTTTAGCACTGATTAGATGGATTTCAATGGAACTCTTGTCATTATCTTGTCTATCAACTAGCTAGCCCGCGGAGGATGGGCTTCCCCACTATAGCCGGGTTCCTCCTGAGATTTCTTCCCACTGGGGAGTTTTTTCTCACCACTGTTTGAGGATTTTTTCTCCCTACTGGGAGTTTTTTTGCCTCGCTGTAGTGGGAATAGGGAATAGGTAGTGGGAATAGGTTGGGCACTGCCCTTCAGTAACTCATCTCTGACTGTAAAGCGTCTTTGTGACAGTGTATCTGTAAAAAGCGCTATACAAAATAAATTGAATTGAATTAAAACACACCAGAGCCGCTCGCTCCTCCCCTTCAGAAGCTTGAAACATGAACATGCTTTTCTTAAAGTGAAACTTCTAAGTAAAGCTGCTTTCACACCGGACGCAAAAATTTTCGAGCGACAAATTACATTCAAAGTCAATGCAAAGATGCGTCCGGTGTGAAAGCAGCTTAAGAATGGCTCACTCAACTGGGTAAATGGCCGTGTACAGCTTGTTGTGATAAACACCCTGAGGCAACAATGACGACCATTGCCCGACGATAAATTTACACCATTAGTGCCAGCTACAACAAGGTATCTGGCAAGTATCTTAGCCCGGCATTGCAAAATGAGTATTAACAACGTCACATAGATCATCACTTATAGCTAAACTTATCACGCGGTTATACATTCATTGACGAATTTCAACTCTGAGTAATAACCAGACAAAAATGTCAATACACGAACACAAACTCTGGTTTGATCAGACAGAATTAGCAAACTCACTAGCTTGCCAACCGAGAGTTAGCAAAGGTTGGTAACTCGCTCCAAAGAGGAAATATTGATATCTCTACCGTTTGATTCATTCTGACCAGCATGATCTATGCAAGATAGCCTTAGAAAAACAATACATGCGCTTCCCTGCGTTTTGCTTGAGATGACAATTTATAATTCACATCCAACCGAATAAGCACCAGCTCTATTCATCTCAAGTAGAAACAAGGCGACCTGGGCGTCAGAATTAAAACAATTCAACTCCCAGAATTCTCTCCAAAATTGGTATGCTGTCCCTATGTTTATTCGAAACTTCGCATAGCTGCGATCGCGTTCCTTTTTCCTCGACATATAATCGTTCGAGCTTCTCTTTCGATTTAGCATCCACCATGCTTCACTCTGCCACATCTGTAGTGCCACAGTTGCTCAGTTCCACCCACTTGTCGTGCACGAGCACGGAACTGGCCCACCCCTGCCCTCCTATTCGTTGGAACACTTCTGTTGATGTTTGGGGACGTGGGTAGGTCCCCACGAGTTTGTGTATCTTTCTCAGTGTCTACCTGGCTGTAGGTGGCCTACAGAGACCAGGGTTTTTCACTGCCCACTCATGAGAGGAGCTGTTAACAGTTCGTGGGGAAACTTGTTGTAACTAGCTCAGAAGCACTGACTCAACCTTTAAACACTAAGGATGGGACAATGACCTCTTTTGTGGGGACTCCATCTCCTGCAAATTTTAATGTCACCTCTATCCATCCTGTGTATGGCATGTTTTCCCCTTGAGCCGCAGTGAGGCATAGAGTTTCATCAGCTTCAAGGAGTTCGGAAATGTCTCTTAATGGCATGTGTGTCAAGTGTTCCATTTTCCATTGCTCACTTACTATAGTTACTTGAGATCCTGAATCCCAAAGGGCTCTGACTTTTTGGATATGGATAAAATACAGTCAATCAGGTATTTTTTTCCAACTAACGAGGCAACTTTGACCTGTTTTCCTCTTTTTGGTGTAGCTCGCACTGTCACAACTTGCAAGACATTGTCGTTTGTGGACAGTCCAGTGTTTGTACGGACAGGCCATGGGACAGTATAATGCATTTTTACATACTGCACATTTTCTAAGCCTCAGACTTTCTCCATGCACTCCAAACTGCGCACAGACTTGGGGCACTGCTAATAAAGCGGTTACTCCTTGCCCTGTTGAAGTGACCCTTTCCCGTTTAAAGTTCTGGTGCTCAATTGGCCTTGTCTCCCTACTTTGCAACCGGCTAAGAAGTGTTCACTGCTGCCACACCTGAAGCAGTGATTGCAGTTCTCAACATTTTCCTGCTGACAAGCATAACATTTCCTCCTATGGCATGGTGGAGGTGAGGGAAAAGAATGTTGATTACCAAACCTTTGATTGTACTGAGAGAAGTTGTGTGGCTGTGCAGAGATTGAAGCAATTAAATATCTCCGAGGTAAGTCCTGCTGAAGCGGTGCTGGCTGGTGCAGGGTGCAGTCTGGTCCAGCTGGATTCACAAAAAATGGTGGACATGCCTATTACGTTTATGAGCTGTGCTTTGCTAGTAAACGTTCACAAAATGGTGGACAGCTCTCGCATAATGCTGGATCCAGTATGCTGTCAAACCTCAGTTGGCCATGAGTCAGACAATTCTTGAGTTAATAAATCATATTACAGAATGCAACAAACCCTTAAACAAGCTACATTAGACATAATTGAGTTATTAATCTAATGGTCGTTATGCTGGCGTTTTCCTCCAAACCAATTTCGATGACAAGTTAACTTTACTCATTTCGGCAAAGCGACTGACATTCTGAAACCAATTTTACCTAATTTGCCAAGCCAACTTCTCTCACGTTAAAGTTCCTAAGCAGATTACATCATGCCATCACAAAATCCTTCCCCATCAGGCTAAATGTTTTATATTATCTAGTGTTGAGAATGCCTGTGCTGGGTGGCATCACGTTCTCAGCAGAATAGCTACTGGTATGTTGCTACATCTGGTATTGCCAGAACAGTGGCGGCTGGTGAACTGGCCATTGGAGAAGCTCAAACAATCCCTTAAAATTAATGATTGGTCATGACCTGTTTTAAGGGTGGCACGGTGGCACAGTGGTTAGCATTGCTGCCTCACAGCAAGAAGGTCGTGGGTTCAAATCTGGCCTGGGGCCTTTCTGTGTGCAGTTTGCATGTTCTCCCCGTGTTGCGTGGGTTTTCACTGGGTACTCCGGTTTCCTCCCACAGTCCAAAGACATGCATATTAGGCTAATTGGAGACACCAAATGGCCCATAGGTGTGAGAGTGAATGGTGTGTAAATGGTGTGTGCGCCCTGCGATGGATTGGCAACCTGTTCAGGGTGGGTCCCTGCCTTTGCCTGTAGTCAGCTGGGATAGGCTCCAGCTCGCCCCGTGACCCTAGTGAGGAATAAGCGGGTATAGAAAATGGATTCATTTCAATAGAAAATCATTCATTTAAATTACTATTACAGAAACTTTGAAAACTCTCAACATTATGGCTAATTTTCATGAATAACTCATTCCTGTCAACTCTCACGCATTTGGCGCGAGTTTTAGTGGTATATTTACGTTCCCCTGTTGTAGTCAGCAATTATTTAATCAACACGTATGAAAGAGATTCTCGCGTGAAGTTGAAGTCCTTGTGCATGGAAGGGTTAGCAGCAATGAAATTGCATAAAGACGTTTCCGATGTTCTTACATAATTAAACGATCATGAAACACATGCATTGCTTCCAACCCCTGAGTAAAACAAAGCGTGAGAAGTCTGGAGTCATAATCTGAATGTTTTATTGATGAAAACTGGCCACACCTGATGCGAGACCAGTGAGACGCCAAAAGCAAGAAGCCGGGAAACTGGGAGTTTATTAAAACAAAGAAAACAGGCACAAGGGCCGACAAAAATCTTGGCCCAAAGGGTTGCAAAAATCCAAACTAAAGTAAGCTTCTCAGACCTACAAAAAATAAAGAGTCCAAACAACAAAAAAATAAAAGCCACTGGGACCTCAAGGGAGAAAACCACAAACAATCAGGTTTAGAATGCAAAGAACAAGAACTTGACTTGGCTATAAAGAAGACATAAATACTGCACTGATATTCAAACCACAAGGGCATGAGACACTGTCTGCCAGCCAACTTCCACCGACTCCCGATAAAGGGAGGAAAATCAGCACACGTGAGGGGCAACACCTGGAGAAGAAACAAGGGGCAAGGCAAGACCATGAGACAAGGACAATGATAGGCTGACATGACTTGGTCATTAAGAAAATGAGCGTGCTCAGCTTAAGTACCAATGAAGCATGCAGACTGGAAGGAAGCATAAATGTTAAAACAGAAAAGCACAGCAAGATCTTGAAATAGCAAAGCAGGAATCATGACAATTGCTCCCTATCTAAATTAGTAGTATTAGTAATGTGCCTGTCTAAGAATTACACCTCCCGTGACTGTTAGTAAATGTTAGTAACTTAAAAACAGTTAATTGTCAATTAAGCTTAGGCAGCCCTGAATCCAGCACAGCACAGAAGGAAGGGGGAAATAACAAAAGCCAACCAGAGCTCTGAAGTGTGTGAAAACGAAGACATGGGGCGGAACGCAGACAAGCAGTGGAGTGGCTGGGCAGACCTGGCAAAACACAAAATATGGAAAAGTAAAAACATGAACAATAAACATGAACTAAGAAATGTGAAATCCTGATACGAGAAACTGTTAAAACTGTGACATGAGTAATTACTATGAATAATGAAACCTGGCACAAGAAACTGTTAAAACCCAAAACACTGTCCTGGCCAAAGGCCCAGGACCCTGGAACACAGCAACACCTGTGAAAAATAGGCTTGTGGAGGCTGGTAGGATAGTTTGAATAGCGGTGGATAGTCCGGTTAGAACTACGGTTGTCTTGTCTACTTAGATGTTCCAATGACCAGGCCGTGAAGTTCCATAAAGAGCCCTTTAATTATCTTGTGTGACAAGTGTGGTTTCTGTAATTTAAACAGAATACAAAATATAAATATATATATATATATATATATATATATATATATATATATATATATAGGATGAAATATAGATAGTACAAATATCATACATACATCCTGAACCTGAAAGGATAGGCTATAGTAAACTGCAGTACAAACCACTCTGCCTAAGTGTAGTACAGCTACAATCCATTAATAAATAGCCTACACATTCACATGCAAAACGCATTGGCACCAGTACGCATACGCACATTCTCAAGGTATGTTAGGCTACCGTTACTCTTATAACCCTGGTTGCAACTTATAACTCTTAAAATGTGGTATCTACTACAGAACAAATTCCCCTTAATTATTCAAACCCAACTCAATCATGACTTTAGTGTAACAGAAAAGGCGATCCATAGACAGCGTAAAATATCTTGAAGCTAAAGCAGTAATTCCACCGGCAAACAGACTAGCGTTAGCATTGCAACGTGACACATGATGCTAGGCTAATTCTATCAGCATTCAGTTAACGTTACAGAACTACTAGTCACAGGGAAAATACAGGGGATTACTCACAGTTCTCATGGACGCACAAATCACACAAAAGGGAATAATAAGAAACACTGAATATGTTATTAGTAACTTTTAACTCTCAACTAGTATAGGCGAACTCTATTGATAACTTCCCCGCGAGTGAGCTGCCTGGACTTCTCCCGTTTCCAGCGGTCGTCTTCTTCTCTGTTGCAAAAGCAGACAATAGAGGTGCGCCCTCTGCTGGCCAAGGTCAGCTTCTCAGTCCCACAGTCATAAGGGAACAGGCAGCCTTTTCAACAACCTGACAATGTTAAGAGTTTTCAGAGTTTCTGTGACAGTTATTTAAATGACTGATTTAAAACAGATCAAGACCAATCATTAATTTTAAGGGATTGTTGGAGCTTCCCCTATCGCCAGTTCACCAGTCGCCACTGGTGCAGAAGTCCACCAGGGAAAAACAATACTACGTTAACGTATACACCAATGATAGAGTTAGTGTAATTCTGTCTTTGTAGCAATACATATGCATAGATTTTTTTGGTAACTAACTAGCGACGGCGAAATGGCAAAAATTTCATTTGCTTTTCTTCAAGCAAACAGCCTTGTGTTTATTTATCTTATTCACATTGAGTCGCGTGGGAGGCCTACCACATGTCATAATCCATCGCAAAAACTTTTCCAAATGCGTTTTTTGGCCTTGGAAAAAGGATAAATTGCACTTTCCGTAGCCGAGCAGGGTATCTTTCGTCAGTATTACACATTCCTTAAGCGCATCTGAGAACCATTTCTGATAAAGTCAAACACCTTGCCAATTAAACACAGCTCATAACTGCCTTGAATGTGGGACAATATGGCGGTGCTGTCGGGGTAGGCCCATTGGCATCCATCAGTTGTGTCAACTATGGTGTTGCACTTTGCGTGGTGCAACATCGGCTGTGGCTGTACAGGCCAATTCTTGGGGTACAGTCAGTAGCGCATTGCCTGGCTGTTGAATGCATTCTGCTTCGGGCAGTTCTCAAACTTTCCAGATTCTCCTGGATTTGGTTGCTTTTTTAGGCAATGGGCTTTCCTCTTCTCTTCAAGAAAGGGCATCAGGGTTTCTGAAGAGGCTTCAAACCAATCAGCAGTTCTGGCTGTCTTTTTCCCAAAAACTTACATGGCTGCTTAGTAGATGGTGTTATAGCCCCAATTTGCTACGACAGATACGACAGCAAGGGATGACAGACAAAATTTTAAAACTAAAACAGATTTAATTCAACAAAAACCGACACTAACCTACAGTTTATACTACTGACCAAGATTGATAATATACAAGAAAAGAAATATTTACATTCCCTTGAGATGGGGTTGCTTGGTGATGTTCCGGGTGAGGAAAATGCTCCAACACAGGCAAAAATCCAAAAAAAGCGTCACAGGTCTTGAAAAGAGTGACAGGTCTGGTCAAATGTATCCTTCTCCTTGCAATTTCTCCTTTTACTTTACTCTCTCAATTTTTCTCCTTTCTTCCACATTACACTTCCATTCCAAAAGGGAAAAATTTTGACTCATAAAGTAGACACTTGTGTACATATACATATAATACAAGATGCTATTCAACACATGTGATATATACACATACTCAAACACGGGATAAGCAATCAGCAATTACATTGTCAGTACCCTTTACATGCTTAATTTCCAAGTCAAACTCCTGTAAAATTAAACTCCAATTCAACAATCTCAGATTCTTGTTTTTCATCTTACTGAAAAACATGAACGGATTGTGGTCAGTATATACAATCATTGGCTTTTTCCCTGTACAAACATAAACCTCAAAGTGTTGTAAGGACCACAGCTAACAGCTCCTTCTCAAATGGGAAATAGTTCTTCTGGTGGCGATTGAACTTCCTGGGGTAGTGTGCCACGAGATGCTCAATGTCATCAGAGTCACTTCTCTGGAAGAGCACAGATCCACAAGCTTGGTCGCAAGCATTGACCGCGATGGAGAACGGTTTGTTGTCAGGAGATTTGAGCACGGGGAAGTGACACAGCAGAGACTTCAGGTGATCGAAGGCTCTTTGGCATGTTTCATCCCAAGTGAACTTTACGTCTTTCTTCAGTTGGTTGGTGAGACTAAGAGCAATCTCAGCAAAGTTCTTGCAGACCTTGCAGTAGTACCCGATCATTCCAAGGAAGCGACGCAAAGCTTTTTTGTTGTCAGGAACTGAAAAGTCTATGATGGCTTTTTAGAATTTATGGGGGCCACCTTACCCTGACCTATGACGTAGCAAAGATACGTGACAGTAGCAAAACCAAAGTCACTCTTGTTCAGGCTAACAGTCAGGCTAGCCTGGGTCAAGCGCTGAAACAACATCTCTACATCTTTCAGATGTTCTTCCCAGGAGTTACTCCATGTGATCAGGTCGTTGATGTACGCACCCGTGTGTGGCAATCCGGCGATTGTAGACTGTATCATCCTTTGGAACGGAGCTGGGGCATTTTTCATGCCAAAGGATAGGACTTCATACTGATACAACCCAGATGGTGTGGCAAACGCAGAGATGCTCTTGGCCCTCTCAGTTAAAGGCACACACCAATAATCCTTCAATAAATCAATGATCAGAAACTGCTTGCCCTATTCTATCGATACAATCATCAATCCTAGGTACTGGAAACACATCAGTTCTAGTTACAGCATTGACTTTGCGATAATCTGTACAGAATCAAGTACTTCCATCAGGTTTTGGAACTAGCACACAGGGTGAACTCCAAACTGAGTTGGAGGGTCTGATAATATCATGTTCTAACATGTACTCAACCTCTTTCTCAGCAATCTTTCTCTTTTCAGGATTCATCCAGTACGGATGCTGTTTTATTGGTTTGGCATCACCAACATCTACATCACGAGAGGCTATAGAAACTCTCTTTGGAACATCAAGAAATAGATCTTTATATTTCTGGGTCAACCTCTCAAACCAATCTTTCTGTGAGGGTTCTAAGTGCTGGAGTTTTACATCAAGATTTTGCAACACTTCAGAATTTGACAATTTACATGAATGAACTTCAGGTTTATTTCTAGGTTCATCATCTTGAAACTCCCCCTCATCTTCACAAGTCTCGGCCATAGGAGGATCTGAAATGACGCTGCAACCCTAGCGTTCCTATCATGATAAGGCTTCAGCATGTTAATGTGACACAACTGTTTTGGCTTTCTCCTATCTGGAGTCTTTACTATGTAATTGAGATCATTGAGTTTTGTTAGAATTTCATATGGACCATGAAACCTAGCCTGCAATGGATTGGACTGCAAGAGAAACAACATTAGAACCTTGTCTCCTGGTTTAAACTCACGGCTTCTTATGATCATACCATGTTTTTATTTTTCTCTTGATTTGACTTGATTTCAAGTTCTTTTTCGCTAGGTCACAAGCTGCACGCAGTCTTTCCTTGAACTTGCTAACATAGACTAACAGACTGATATGCGACTCTTTCTCTTGCCATTGTTCACACAACAATAGCAAAGGTCCTCTCACTTCATGGCCAAACACTAGCTCAAATGGACAGAATCCAGTAGACTCCTGCACTGCTTCTCTAGCTGCAAACAACAGCAAATGAATACCTTCATCCCAGTCTTTCTCGTGGTCATAACAATAAGTCCTAATCATTGTCTGGATTGAAACCGCTCTAAGGCACCCTGACTCTCTGGATGATAGGCACTGGAAAGAATCTGCCTTGCACCTAGTTCATACACAACCTGCTGAAACAATCCAGAAGTGAAATTGCTACCTTGGTCTGACTGAATTTCCCTGGGAAGGCCAAACAACGTGAAGAACTTTTTCAAAGCCTTCGAGATTGCAGTTGCCTTGATGTTGCGTAGAGGTATGGCTTCAGGGAATCTGAACACATGATTATTAACAAGTACTGATTTCCAGATCTAGTCTTGGGTAATGGACTAACACAATCAACGATGACCTTGGAGAAGGGCTCCCCAAATGCTGGGATAGGCTGTAATGGAGCTACAAGTGGGTCTAACTGGTGTTTTCTAACTACCTGACAAGTGTGACAGGTTTTGCAAAAGTTGGAAACATCTTTCCGAAGTCCAGGCCAAAAGAAGTGTTTCATGATCTTGTCAACAGTCTTGTTAACACCAAGATGACCTCCTAAAGGTAAACTATGAGCCATTGTTAAGATCTCATTCCAGTAGGCCTTTGGAACAACAATTTGCTTGACCACTGCCCAATCTGCATTGGCAGGGATATCAAGAGGGTGCCACTTCTGCATCAACGCACCATCCTTGAGATAATACCCAACTGGAACTGGGTCTATTTCTTTATCAGGAATGGCTCTCTTCTTTCGCACACAAATGTCAGGATCATTAGTTTACCTCTGAATCAACCGCTTTCTGGACAGAGGCAAGTCTCCAGACACATCAGAATCACCTGACCCATCTGGCTGGCTGAACAGAGAACTGATAAAAGTGTCTGATAAGTCCTCGAGTGGAGAAACCATTGTAAGCTGAACAGAGTCATGAGGCAAACCACCTAAATCATGACTATTCAATGTGCTGGATGGCACCACATCATCTTCTTGAGCCTTCTTGGCCATAGCACGGGTCACTGCACAGGAAGGATACAGAGATGGGTCTTCATCGCCATCTTCAGTGCTCGGCTGTGAAGTAAGATGAACAGGGGTAACTACATTGCCCCCAGCCAGGTCATTCCCTAGCAACAGAGAAACACCCTTGATTGGTAGATTTGACATAAGTCCCACCTTTACCTGTCCTGTAACTAAATCTGATGTCTCGAATACAGAGCACAGGGGTACAGATACAGTCCTCCCTTCAGTACCTTGTACAAGTATGAAATCCCCAGAAGCGGTCTCATCACGTAACTCCAAAGAGTCCATAAACAAAAGTGATTGAGAAGCTCCGGTATCCCTTAGGATATATATGCGTAAAGGAGGAGAATGCTCATTCAGGGCCACAAATCCCTCTGACACAAATGGAAGAAATTCCTACCACACAAAATCAGCAGTATCAGGCTTCTTAGCCCTACAAGGAGCAGGCAATTTAGCAGATTGGTCATCTACTACAGGGGTTTCTAACCTTGTCTTCACAAAGGTATTGGGTTTGGTATCCTTCTCTGTTTCTTTCTTAGCTTTAAGGAACCAACAGTTAGTTGTAACATGACCAGATTTCTTGCAATAATTGCAAACTAGACCACTTTTGTCACTGTCAGCTTTCACACTTTGATCAGACCTGTGACTGGATTTCTGAGCACCATCACCTCTTTCTGCCCTCTCAATTTCTCTTTGTTTTTCTTTTCCCTCCCTTTCAATCTGTAGCATTTTTAATTTATGTTCCATTTCTACATTTGGATTTTCTCCTGGAAACTGTTCCAGATCTCCCGGTGCAAACACATTTTCATCAATGTAATATTCAACAATCTCTCTAGCTAGTCTTGCTTTTCGCATGGCTGGTTTTACCTCTGTCAGCTCTAACTGTCTGCATATTTCCAGCAGTTCTGTCTTTTTTAAAGACTTCAAAACCTCTACGGTTGGTGATGCCAAGATATCATCCATTGCTGTGATCTGTCAATATATAAATATAGGGAAATTCAACAAACAATTTCACAATTTGAAATTTTCGATTTTCAATTAATGACTCACACAGTGGTCTACCTTGGACGAGCCCCCAATTTGTTATGGCCCCAATTTGTTATGGCATATCAGACAGCAAGGGATGACAGACAAAATTGTAAAACTTTAACAGATTTAATAAAACAAATACTGACCAAGATTGAAATATTAAGGAAAAAAATGAGATATTTACAGTCCCTGTGGTAACTGAGCTGGGGTTTCTTTATTGCGATGTCCTAGGACAGGAAAATGCTCCAACACACAGGCAAAAATCCGCAAAAAGAGCTTCACAGGTCTTGAAAAGAGTGACAGGCCTGGTCAAATGTATCCTTCCACAATTTCTGCTTGCAATTTCTCCAACTACTTTACTCTCAATTTTTCTCTTTATATACTTTTTTTCAGCCCCCTCCCACCTTCCAGACTTTTTTTCAATTCTCTGGGACTTTCCCCTCTGAGGCATGCCCAGGACATGCCCAAAACCTAGCTCCAGACTGGGCTTACATTTGGATGATGGGTTTTAAGTTGGATTGCAAATTATGGGCTACCCTAAAGCCTTTATGTAGTAGCAGTCTTGGGGATATGGCCTGAAGGGTGCCCTTGGGCTTATAAGCTGGTGCCTGGCTGATCCCCTTAAGGGGACCTTTGGTGTTCATAAACCTGGGTTCATGATATTTTTTTGCTTAGTGACTGCGTTATTATTCGGGGACGTCGGATTCATGCATGCTGTCCCTAAACTATAACTTCTAATTCCAATTTGGAGTCAGATATTTACCGAGGGTATAACTAATTTTGGTATTCTAAATGAATTATAGAGTCAGATTAATTGTATCCATTGTGCTTTTGTGCCCCGTTTGAACAGAGAAAATGGATCCATTTAATTGTGATTCCCACCAGCCAGGAAATCGCACAAGTTAACTCCAGCTAAAAGAACACGTGGAGCCTTCAGCCCCGGCAATGTCCGTTATTTGGTATTGTTTTGTGGGGTTCTACAGTGGTGACCCCGACGTGATTGGTTGTCGAGTATTATATCATATGTCGTTTTGGGAACCTTTGCATTTTGCGTTGTGATGGCTTGCGTACCATACTGGCGATGCCTATAATCGGGAGTGCGTGATTCTGTTTTCCGACGCATTCCAAGATGTTTCCGCATTGTGCTGGCTGGTGTGTGAATCTCCACACCCGATGTGATTCTGGTTTCATACGTCATCTGGTTGGCCCCATCAGTCGTCATCCATATGCGGTAAGTAATGCAGTGTTTTATACTTCGTAGATACAGGGAAAGTTAGAATTCAATGCATAGAGACTGTTGCTAAGGGATCAACATATCCCCAAATAGACCTGGGACCATAGAAACCAGGCACAAGTTTCAATTCTATCTTTTTCAGGATTGGAGAATGGAGTGCAAGTTGAGGGAATGGTTGCATAAGCCTGCATAAGCCTGTTATCTCTTTAAACTGCTGTGTCTTCAGATTAATTCGAGATGTTTGATTTTTTAATGCTTTTGGGTAGGAGGTTTAATGGCAAGTTGGAGATGATTGGGTTTCTGCGTGCAGTCGAGGGTGTTCGGCATTTTTTTTAAGTGGATGCGAATATCTGTTGTTGCTGGGCACATTGGCCTGTGCTCCTCTTAAACCAAAGGTTGTTTGTATTGTTCGTATCTAGGCTGTACGGAGCGGGGCGCGCCTCGTGGCCATGCAATGGCAGAGATAAGGCTTGCCACTGGAAGTGTTGAATGCTCTTAGCCTGTGCTGGAAACCAGAAAAGATTGTGTATATTGCGTTTGAAGGTTTGCGTAGGTATACCGAAAGTAATTGACAATTGAATGTATTTGATGGATTTGGTTCAAGGTCCTGCTGTAACCCAATCTTGCCCAAATACTGGAAGAAATTGGACACTGGCCAATGTGATTTCGAAGGAATCTTGTATGTAGGGGAGTGAGGAAAGCTTTGAAATATCATTGGATTTACGTATTTTATTGTTGTAACAATCGCACGGCGGTGGCAAGTATGTTCATTTGTGCTCTGACCCGCCTCAATGGTTCGGCTCAAGTTGCCAAATGTTTCCATCCACTTGCCTTGCTAAACTTTTTGTAATGTTAATACGGTTTCACTGCCCAGTGGGTGCGCTCTTTTGATTAGCGCACTGAGAGCTGCAAAATGGCATTTTTTGGAGCAGAAAATTGTCATGATTTGGACTCAAAGTTTAAGGAGTGTGAATTCTCCACCGTTGGGTTTTCGAAGTTAAATAAATTCGGCGGAAGTTTTTGTGCCGGCAGTCTTTCGGGACATGGACAGTGAGTAGATTAATTCTTGATTAGGTTTGTGATGCGGCTTTTCGCAAGCGGAATGTTCAGCTGTTTTGCTGTGGGCTAAAGTTTGTTGTTGCGCGATGTGGGCTTTTCGGACTGTCGAGTTTTTGTGCTTCATCCAACTGGGCTGGCCGGTTTGTGCATGTGTCCGGTGCATAGCAACAGGAGAGCTTTTCACTGGAGGGTTGAATACTTTTACATTGTATGTAAAATTGGGAAATAGCTATTATAAGAGCTTTAAAAATCGCCTTAAATTTGAGCTTCTCCCAAGTACGTATTGAAGCTGCCATGTTACCTTTGCACAAAGGGTTACCAAGTTGAACGGCCCGCCATTTTTGGCTCGCTTTGTTGGGGAATATAACATGGTTTTATCGGGGAGTTGCCATTGGGTGAGTTTGCATGAGGGTTGGTGCTTCCTCTAAGAGAGGGAAGTCCTAGCCGGCCCACTGGATCATGTGACTATTCGCCGGTAAGCTGGTTGGCTGACACAGCCCCCATGCCAATCCGTGTAATAGGGGGACGTGGCCTGTTGTCGGTGAGCTGGTTGGCTGATACAGTCCCCATCATAAATGCGAGTCAAACGGCGCTCTTCAACTCGGCCAGTCACTGCCACGTTTTAATGCTGGTTTCCATCCCCCTTCCAAGAAGAAGGCAGAACCAGTGTTATATCGCATGCGTTACAACAAATTGCACTCCTGTGGCCACCATCTTGAGTGTGGCTATTCACTAACAACTTACTTGCTTTCTAACCTTTATATATGAAGAAAACTGCTTGGTCTAATTGCGTTTTGTGTGGATCTCACTAACCACCAAATGCACTTCTTTGAATTAATGTTTGTTTAATTATTGGTTATTTGTTATATACCATCGTAGCCACAGTGTATCAAATATCTGAGCACTAAATACCTAGTGGGACAGTAAGTCTGTTGTCTTCCCCTTCAGGGGGGACAGTTTATGGCCTTATTGGAGTAGGTAATTATATTTTGGAATGCCAACAGTGAATTACCTTTTGGGAGAAGGATTTTCCTCCCCTGTCCTAAAATTTGTTTTTATTAAATTTGCATTCATCCCAAGGTATTGGAGCCAGATGCTTTTGGTAAAGATTGGTATATTTCTAATGTCTTGTTTTTCACAGCATGTCATTCCTTTGCTTGTGCCGTCTCTCTAATCCCATCCACCCTTTGACAGAGTCGACTGTATGTTCAACAAGGACATAGTGACGTTAAGTTTAGGCCTGTGTTGTGACAGAGCGCATGACTTATCTTTTATGTTTTTGTTTTTAACCATTTCAGATTTGAAACTATGCAGACCGCCACCCTGCATTGTTTATACTTTTACTGCCTTCACACCTGAGAGCCTTAACTTTACAGCAGATGTCTATGGTGATGATATCCTCTCAGAGGGTGGGGGAAGTTATGGGGCCATAAAACACCCACTCGAGGTAACAGGCCCCATCCGAGCCACTTTACAACCCTCTTTCACACGCACGCACGCACACACATAAATATACACACACACATGCACACGCGCGCACACACACACACACACACACACATATATATACATGCACACACACACACATACACACCACTTGCATTTCTTCATGTTTGTCTGCGTTAATCCTGATCAGAGGGGAAAGGCATAAAGCATTTTTCCATTTAAAACTGTGGTACTAACTGCATCTGTTCTTTCTTTCTGAAAACAGGGGTGATGGAATCCCTTGGGCATATAAGCCAGTGCCTGGCCGATCCCCTTAAGGGGCCCTTTGGTGAAACTAAACCTGGGTTCATGATATGTTTGTGCTCAGTGACTTCGTTATTATTCATGGACGTCGGTTGAGTAACTGGTTTTCACAGACGGGTCTGGTGGCGTAGCTTGCCCAAGATTCATGCATGCTGTCCCTAAACTATAAATTCTAATTCTAATTTGGAGTCAGATATTTAACAAGGGTATAACTAAATTTGATATTCTAAATGCATTATGGAGTCAGATTAATTGTAAAAGTTGTGCTTTTGTGCCCCGTTTGAACGGAGAAAATAGATCTAATTAATTGTGATTGACACCAGTCAGGTAATCGCGCGAGTTAACTCCAGCTAAAAGAACACGTGGAGCCTTCAGCCCCGGCAATGTCCGTTTTTTGGTATTGTTTTGTGGTGTTCTACAAAGGTAACACATAAATAGCCAGATTTGGCTTCGACGCAAAGGGGTTAAATGATTTTACATGCGTGCCATGTGTTGAAGTTTCACGATGCACTGATAACTAATTATTTTTTATTATTGCTTGATGCAGCAAAAAGTGCCTCCCTGCGAATGCAACGTATTCTTTGGAACACTGAAAACATTCACTGAAAACACAAAAGTGCAATCTTAAAATATATTAGACTGCATTTCTGCAGAGAGAATGCAAAGTGTGCTTGTTAAAATGTTGCCAGCAACAGTGAATGGATCAGATATGTGTTAATTGTGTTGAATGAATACATCACCAGTCATACCAGATGCAGGCATTCATCTTTCCATATCAACATGTTAAAACAATGCATGCAAACACATTAGAAACATTAGTTTGTCTGTCTATCTGTCTGCCTCACACACACACACACACACACACACACACACACACACACACACACTAGAGTGGCAGTCTGGCAGAGTGTAGTTAGTTAGTCTGTCTGTGTATGTGTCTCTCTCTCTCTCACACACACACACAGGTATCATCTGACACTGTTTAAATGACACATTTCAGAGCGCTTTGCGCTCTAAAATTTGTCTATACCGGCCTGTCTAATCGCTGACGCTGTATTTTTACCAGGAAAAACACGGATAGGTGTGTGTGTGTGTGTGTGTCTGTGTGTGTGTGTGTGTGTGTGTGTGTGAGTCTGACACAGCAGCTCCTCTATATGTGCCTGTCTCTATGGAGACAACAGCACCCCTTGTGTGCTTGCTTTTTCACAGGCGCTGCGAGACAGATAGGAATTCAAAGAATTCTTCATTCACACTGCCCAAACTACTGCCATTTTCTGGCAGACCGTAGGTCCTATGGTGAGAACAAAAAACATCATAAGCGAGAGGAGTCTCTGCTGAGCGTCCCCATATATTTTTTTTCTTGTAGTGTCAAGTATGTGGTCAGGGTGATGATTTCAAAAAGGTGTGTCTCAACTGTCTGCTCCTGTTATAATGGCTGTCTTTGGGGGAGTGGGTCAGTGACACTGTCCAAACTACTGCCATTTTCTGGCAGAGCTTAGGTCCTATGGTAAAAACAAAAAAATATGTTGTGAGCGAGTGGAGACTCTGCTGAGCATCCCCATTTATTAATTTTTTTTCTTGTTGTGTAAAGTATGTGGTCAGAGGTGTGACTTGTTTTTCAGCTCTGTTTCCAAACTTTTCTGCTGCTATTATAATGGCTGTCGATGGGGCAGCTGGTCTGCACTCGTGTCGCTTAAGGGCGCCTGGAGTCTCAACCCTTTGTCTGTTTTCCAGTACCGGTTCTAGAACCGGGCATTGGGGACGCAGACACCTCCCTTTATGACAATTAGTCCTGGCTAGTAATGAATCATTTTCCTTTACTGACGCGTTTTCCAATTATCGTAATTGGCAGCTGAAGACACGGTTTCTCTCCATATGCAATGGAAGAGCAATGAAATCATGAATGGTTTGGGCAGTCACATGACCTCTAAACAATTCATTCCTAGTGGACGTTGCAGTGTCAAATCGATTATGCAAATGACGTAAGACAATTTTTCGGTCTTCTGCTTTTGACGTCACACGTGGGCTACCAGAACGAGGTCGGTCAGCTGTGGTGCCAGTTTGATGGAGACGTGTCTGAAGATCATGGATAGTCCGTCCACTGCATCTCATAACCCTTGCAACGTCATTGACGGACGTTTCCGTATTCAGCATGCCAATGGCACGTTCACGCTGGATGTTTGACTGCCATGGCATTGAAAATCAACAAATAATTAACTGTAAAAACTTGTTTTCCGAGATGTCACTCTAACGTGCTAACGTGAGCTCAGACGCACATCTCTCATATGGTCACGTGACTAGGAACACAAGAAAACATGGTTTTAGCTTAAAGTACACTCGCACGTGTTACGTACCTGTGCACATCGGAGTTGATGTGTGTCATGATGTCTTTGTCAAAGCATTTACCCCTAGTGATAATAAAAACTCTTTTATGAAAAGTTTCAAGAAAATATTTACAAATTTATGAGTGTGAAGTTTCTTTTTTGACTCAGTATATTTGGTCAGCAGTGGTTTTTGCCTTGGAACTCTCCCATGGATGCCGTTTTTGCCCAGTCTATTTCTTATTGTTGAATCGTGAACACTGACTTAATCTTAGGCAAGTGAGACCTGCAGTTCTTTAGATAATAATAATAATAATAATCATAGTCATAATCATAATAATAATATATTTTATTTATAACACACTTTACATTTAAAACAAATCTCAAAGTGCTACAAAGTAAAAGTATTATTTAAAAGACATAAATTCGGGCAGAAGGCCCGATCACCCATAGTGCTGAGTTCACAAGTCAATAAATAAAATTTATTTTGTACTGTATCAAGAAAAGCCTAACCACTGCACATCATTTATGGCTTATTTCAATAACATACGCAATAATGTTGTGAACTTTGTCCTAAGAAAATACACCATGGCTGATTTGCAGAGGGTATATCAGGTCAACAATATAAGTCCACATTATTTATTCAGTGGAAAGTTACCTTGTAAAGTACTTGGGCACTTGGAAATCTGAATTATTTTATTACATTATTGCATGTGATTGCATATGGTATCTGATTTTACAGTCATTGTATAACTTGCACTGTAACCGTGCCCCATCTGGAAAGTGCAGTTTGCGATAAATCTTCTAAACCAGGGGTGCTCAGTTTTATCAATAAAGGGCTGGTAGGGAGGGAGGTTTTTATTAACTGGCATCAGATTTGTAACATGATTGCCTATGAAAGGGAGGCTGAGTCTCTCAGAAGTAAAAATGGCCAGAGGCTCTCCAACCTGTGAAGGTTTGCGAAAAAAAACTGTGGAATACTTGAAAAACAATGTTCCTGAACGTCAAATAGCAAAGGCTTTGAAGGTCTCATCATCGACAGTGCATAATATCATCAAAAGATTCTGAGAAACTGGAAAAATCTCTGTGTGTAAGGGACAAGGCTGAAGACCTTTACTGAATGCCTGTGATCTTGGGGCCCTCAGACGCCACTGCATCACTCACCAGCATGATTCTGTCATTGACATTACTAAATGGGCCCAGGAATACTTCAAGAAACTACAGTCTGTAAACACAGTCCGCCATGCCATCCACAGATGCCACCTAAAACTCTATTACGCAAAAAGGAAGCCATTGTTGAGCATGATCCAGAAGCGTCCCCATGTTCTGTGGGCCAAGGCTCATTTAAAATGGGCAGTAGCAAAGTGGCAAAGAGTCCTGCTGTCAGACGAGCCCAAATTTGGCATTCTTGTTGGAAATCACGGGCGTTATGTTCTCCGGGCTAAAGAGGAGAAAAACCACCCCTCCTGTTATCAGCATTCAGTTCAAAAGCCAGAATCTCTGATGGTATGGGGATGCATTAGTGCATACGGTGTGCGACACCTGCATGTTTTAAAAAGCACCATGAATGCTGAAATGTATATAAAGGTTTTAGAGCAATATTTTCTCCCCTCCATACAACATCTATTCCAGGGAAGGCCTTGTGTATCTCAGCAGGACAATGCAAAACCACATACTGCGGCTATTGTGGATAAAATTGTAAAATTTCTCAGTTTCAACATTTGCTATCTTATCTCTGTTCTACTGTGAATAAAATACTGGCTGGTGTGTTTTCAAAGTCATTGCGTTTTGATATTATTCACAATTTACACTTTGTCCCAATTATTTAGGAATTGGGGTTGTATATATATCAGTGGCGGCTGGTGAACTGGCAAAAGCGGAGGCTCAAAATAATCCCTTAAAACTGATCATTGGTCACAATCATTTTCAATCATTCATTTAAATTACCATTACAGAAACCAGTGGCGTGCCGTCAGATGTCGGGAAGGCCTTCAGTAACATCGCCCTTTCCTGTATAATTTCTCTTAAACGGTTCGCGATCAGGTTTGCCTGATTAACAATCAGTTTATTAACTGAACAGCCACCGCTAACGCATGACACGTAATAATTAACAAATGACAAGGGGATGACAAGGATGACAATCTGCAAAAAATCCGGAACTTTCGCTGACTTCGCAGCAATTATTTTCGTTATTATCACTCAGCTGTGCTTCTAACAACGTACTTGAGCTGTCACTACATTCAGACGAGAGAACGGATTCTCTTGGCTTGTTGCTCAATTAACCTCGCGAACTAATTTACGCAAATCCAAAATGATAAAGACGTAGGCGATTGATATTTTCCATCATCATTGATGTGCGGAAGTAAACGCCATAAATATTTGTTGTGCAATGTATAACAAGGCTCTCAAAAATAAATTAGATTCTCGTCGGTTCCACCAATCAGTCTGAGCAACTGTTTCTAATTGGGGAGGTAAACTGCGAGAGGTGTCTGTCATTAAGAAGTGAAAGGTGAGGTTTTTGCAGGCCCTGTGTGTCAGCCGACGGACCGCCACTGACAGAAACTCAGAAAACTCTCAACATTATCAGATAAGGCCAGTTTTTATTAACACATACCAGTCAACTCTCTCACATTCGGTGTGAGTATAAGTGGCATATTTACGTTTCTCTGCTGTAGCCAGCAATTATTCAAACAACGCTTCTGTAAGAGATTCTCGCGCAGAATTTCTTTTGCTTGCTTGTCCTTTTGCTTGCAGGGGTTGGAAGCAATGCAACTGCAGAAAGACGTTTCAAATGATCTGATTTCATTGCAACAATCATGAAACACGTGCATTGTTTCCGACCGCTGAGTAAAGAAAAGCGCAAGAAGTCCGGAGTCGTAATTGAAGGCAGAAGTCCTCAAAAACTGAGTACAAAGAGTATGGCAGATTTAATCAGGGAAATGAGCAGTAGCTGGTGAGGCAGGGCACTCATCATGCTGCTGTGAAGCCCCCGAGGTCTGCATCACTGAAATAACAGATAATGACAGACAGCAGACTCCTTCTAATAGGGATATAGGTATTACTGAAACGCAGAACATTGATACCACTGTGCTAAGTACAGATTTCATCTCCTCTATAAATGGGATTGTTGAAGGCACTGACATGCACATCATGCTAGATTCAGGCTGCAGTATGTCATTGATTAGGAAACCAAAATGTCCATTCCCTCGCTGGCAAAAAGGTCCATAAAGAAGAAATTCATCACGTCACAAGCTGTGACGGGCCAGAGTTTGGATACTTTGGGTATGATTGATGTCACTCTTAAGCAAGGGTATGAAATACTCCAACATATGGTGCAAGTCATTAGAAATGTAAACCAAGGCTTTATATTGGGTATGGACTTTCTCACTCCTCACAGTGTTATTCTTGACATGGGGAGAGGGCTGTGCCATCTAGATGCTGAGGTCCTGCCCCTACTCAAGAAAAGTGAACTGGCTCCTGCTAGCTGCACGGTGCAAATAATGGAGAAAACCACTGTTCCCCCACATTGTGAAATAATTGGCAAAGTCACCTTGATTCCCTCTTAAATTAATTCAGGCATCCCAGGCAGCTACAGGGGCTAGCTTGAACCTCGACGACCGGAAATGGATGGTATTGCAGTTGCTCGCTCGTTGTCTATAGAGGAAAATGGGAGTACAATTGCACGCATCATCAACCCTACTCATGCCCCTATGGTGCTCCATTCAGGTATGCAGGTAGGGCAGTTTATACCAGTGTCTGATAGTGAGATAGACCAGGACTTAGCCCCTGTATGTAATGTGTCCACCTGCTCTGGACAGTCATACAACTTGCCCTCTGATGGTGGACAGCCAATCAAACTGCCTTTTAATCTCAAATGTGGAACTTTATCTACAACCCCAATTCTGAAATAGTCGGTACAAAGTGTAAATTGTGAATAAAATCAAAACGCAATGACTTTCAAATCACACCAGCCAGTATTTTTGTGAGGTTGCATTCAGGAATCAGTCGCGAGAATCCAGGAATGCAGGGAAAGTGATTTTATTAAGCGAGGGGAAAACCCCCGCAGGGCTGAAGGCAAAGTACAAAGTCCACAATCCAAAAATCACAATCCACAGGGCAGAATCCGAATCGAAAAACCAGGGCAGCAAACACAATAATCGTAGTCGGGCAAAACAGGTTCGGTACACAGGCTTGTCAGAGAAGCAAAAGCCAAAATCCAGTGGGCGCAATCCGAACCGTTTACAGGGCAGCAAACGCAAAACTCGTAGTTGGGCGAAAAAGGGCTTTGTAAAGAGATGCAGACAAAAGAACCAAAAAACGGAGCCAAAAATCGAAAGTCGGACAGTCCAGTCAGAAGAGAAACACTATGAATACAAGGCGAAGACCAAGAGCAGCACAGGTAGACAAGAGAAACGTTCTGACAGGGAACTGCTGTGAGAAGACTCCTAATATAAACATACGGGAAGTCACATGCTTAACAGATCACAGGTGCAGGAAGTAAGCCTAATTACATAGGAGGGAACATGAGGGAGAACCTAATCATATGAAATAGGCAAAAGCCAAAACGCAGACAGGGATCACAAGACAGCCTATGAACAGACATACAGTTCCGGTTAGGGATTTCTACGTGCACAGAGTGAGTGGCAGAACAGTGATTAAACAGGTGCAGAGAATGTGGTAGAAGCACTGCAAAGTAAATTGAGTGAAGGCAAGAGGCGGAGACTAGAATAAGGCGAATGCTGAGAGATTGTTGGTCAATTTGTAGAGTGCAGCTATACAATCCCTAGTGCTCGTTAGTAAGTTAGTATTATATACAGAGTTAGTTTAGGTTAGTAACTTAAGCCAAAATAACAAACTGTTAGTACTGGTTAATAATATAGAAAAGCAAGGCGAAGGAAGTGAACGAGACTGGAAGGAATGGCTAAAATCCAGAAACCATTAAATCACCCGTAAGAGTGACACGTAATACCGGGGCTGTGAGCAATCACATGACATTAGACCAGACAGGGGGAGACAAAGTGCAATGCATGGGTGAAAGCAAAACATGGAATAAAACTGCAGGAGTGGAATATGACAAAACTAAACTAGACAAGACATGGACATAATCAAGCATTGAAGTCACAATACATATTCCAAGGCATAGTCAGACATTGCAGCGATCAGAAACCATATAAGACCAAATGTAACAAATCATGGCAAACGGATCAGGGACATGAAAAACATGGCAAAGCAGATCAGAATCATGACAGACAGAGTAAAATCATAATAATTTTATTCACAATGGAACAGAGATAACATAGCAAATGTTGAAAATGAGATATTTTATAATTTTATCCGTAAAATGAGCTCATTTTAAATTTGATGGCTGCTACAGGTCTCAAAAAAGTTGGGACAGGGGTCTGTTTACCATGGTGTAGCATCCCCTCTTCTTTTTAACACTTAGGGCTCTAATTTCTTGGCGCAGCGCAGGTGGCGAAGCGTGGCACAGCCCACGCAGTGGTAATTTCGTCCGGCGCAGCCCGCGCAGTGGTAATTTTGTGAGGTGCAACACCGTGCGCAGACGAACGTGCGCCAAGATGGGTGTGGTGGCGTAGTAGGGGGAGGTGTCACTTATTCATCAAGACGCAGTGACAATTTCGTAGAAAAAGTCTTCGCTGCAGTTGCGCAGAAAGCTTGCCAGCTCCAACCTGGTTCAGTTTCTGTGCAGTGGTAATTTAGCTGACCGGCGCGCAGTGCGCACACGTCACCGAAACCTCACAGGCAGGTTTCCAGAATGTCAGGCACATTTCAATACAGTAAATAATTACAGCGACCACTGTTTATTGTAACTATCTGAATCAGCACATAAATTGTAGTATCTATATCGATTGTCCTGATGTCAGATCAAAGGCGGTTGGCACGCGTGATGGAAACTCGACCTGACTTAATCAACGCAACTGAATCAATGATGCAAATTAACAACTTCACATCTTTCTCAGCCAACCACAAACTGTCTCGGCATCAGGCAGTGCGTATATAATGCTTGGGTTCCATGCTCGGTAAAGCCGCTTGCACACTGGACGCGAAACAAATTTTTCGCACTACTGATTACATTCAAAGTCAATGCAAAGAGCTATCGACTTTTCTTGGTCTTTTTATTCGTCTCTTTTCTTCCTTTGAAGATAGACAACAGTCTTTATTCGGTCTTTCTTTTGAAAATGAGTCAGATGGATCGAACAGATTCACGCTTTATTTCCACAGCAGAGATAAAATAGTGCTGTCAATCAGAGAGCAAATCAATTCCATGACCATTGACAGTGTGAATAAATTATCGCCTGCACGATCAAGAATGTCCGACGCGAAATGCAAAATACTCCATGTCCAGCACCCAGCAAAAAATAAACGTATTGATATGAGAACAGATTTATAACGGAATAAAGAATAAAAATGCATATACATCACCAACCAACAGAACATCCAAAAAAGATGACCCGCAAATAAATTAATTGCAGTGTTCGTTGGATGTTCTGTTGTTAAAATGTTGCTTTTTATTCTTTATTTCGTAATCAATCTGTTCTAATCGTCCTTTTTTTTTTTGGCGGTCAGACACGGAGACATTGTACTTGTCTCGCACCTATGTCGACTCACTTCATTGAGCAGAGCTTAAACAGAAACATTGATTGAAATTCTCGGTACTCATCTTGAAGAACTGAGCCCTCTTATCAAAACATTCACGTTTAATATCTAAAAGAGTCAGTAGATTTGAATAAATTAAAAACAATAATAGACTGTCGGACAGAGAGATATATTAAAACCCTGTCAGACTTTCGGACACAAGACACTGCTTTCAACGCAATCTGTCGAGCGAAAAATTTGTTTCGCGTCCAGTGTGCAAGCGGCTTAATACTAGGCTACAATTTTGTCACTTAGGTTTTATCGTTTTCAGTGGGGAAAGGAATACAGCCTGATTGCTATGATCATGTACTGAGTTAAGATCACATATTGAAAATAAATGTGTAACATATCTTGCATTGTTTTCCATGTATGTTAATCCCAAAATTTTAAGCAGCAACAGTTTGTAATAATACGAACACGCTATCCATCGTTTCTCTTGCCAATGAGCAATATTTGACTCGGCTGTGTTATAGCGAAACACGCCTTCTTTGCCAACTTGCGCTGGATAGAGGGACAGAGGCGGGACAGAGGAGTACTTGCGCCAGGCTACACCGAGCACGAAATTGCAACATACGCCTGGACACACCCCATTGGCGCGGCGCACCCCGATCCGCCGCGCCCGCGCCTGGTCTACGAAATTAGAGCCCATGGTAGAGGCGTCTTGGAATTGAGTTCAGCCATTGGAATTTAATCCCACTCTTGACTAATCCAGGCTTCCTCCTTTGACGGACTTTTTTATTTATGCGCCAAATGTTCTCAATCAATGAAAGATCAGGACTGCAGGCAGGCCAGTTCAGCACACGGACTTTTCTACTACAAAGCGATGCTTTTGTAATAGCTGCAGTATGTGGATTTGCATAGTCCTGCTGAAATACACAAGGCCTTCCCTCGAATAGATGTCGTCTGGAGGGGAGCATATGTTGCTCTAAAACCTTTATATACATTTCAGCATTCATGGTGCTTTTTAAAACATGCAAGTGTCCCATACCACATGCACTAATGCATCCCCATACCATCAGAGATGCTGGCTTTTGAATTGAATGCTGATAACAGGAGGGGTGGTCTTTCTCCTCTTTAGCCCAGAGGACACGACGCCTAGAATTTCCAAATTTGACAAGAATGTCAAATTTGGACTCGTCTGACCACAGGACACTTTGTCACTTTGCTACAGTCCATTTTAAATGAGCGTAGGCACACAGAACACGGCCACGCTTCTGGATCATACTCAATGATGGCTTTTTGCATGAGAGAGGTTTAGGTGGCATCCGTGGATGGCAAGGTGGACTGTGTTTACAGACAATGGTTTCTTGAAGTATTTCTGGGCCCATTTAGTAATGTCAATGACAGAATCATGCCGGTGAGTGATGCAGTGGCGTCTGAGGGCCCGAAGATCACGGGCATCCAGTAAAGGAGATTTTTCCAGTTTCTCTGAATGATGTTATCTTTTGATGATGTTATGCACGGTCGATGATGAGACCTTCAAAGCCTTTGCAGTTTGACGTTGAGGAACATTGTTTTTAAAGTATTCCACAATTTTTTTACGCAAGCCTTCACAGGTTGGAGACCCTCTGGCCATTTTTACTTCTGAGGGACTCAGCCTCTCTAAGACATCCCTCTTATAGCCAATCATGTTACAAACCTGATGCCAGTTAACCTAATGACTTAATAAATGTTCTTTCAGCTGATTCTTATATATTAATAACTTTTTCTGTCATGGTTTGGTCCCGCCGGCAGAAGGCAAGACCAAAACCAAATAAGGGACCCACACGCACAGGCTGAGTAAAAATATTAAAACATATTTAATTTAAGTTACAACAGAGAGCAGCAGCGGCAACAAACTTAAACAGGGCTCCATCACACAGAATGCAGCTGCACTGCCAGTTTGGCAGTGCAGCTCTTATATACTCTTCACAGCACCTCCACCTCAACGAGCCAAGATGCGGCTCGTTGAGATGGAGGTGCAGACTGTTATGATTCTGTCATGTTTGGATTTTGATCTCTGCCTTGTCTGACCATGCTTTGTATTTTGTATTGTGATTCAGTTGCCTTGCCATGTTTTGTTTTTGTTTGTCTGTTTAGTTCATGCCATGTCTTTATTATTGGCATGTTTTGTATTTTGTCATTTTCCACATTGCCGTTATCATTCCAGTCCATGTTTTTGCTTTTGTCTCCCCCTGTCTGGTCTTGTGTTGAGCTACAGCTCGTTTCCCTAGTACTGCGTGTCACATGTTTAGGTGATTTCATGGTTTCTGGGTTTCCAAACATTCCTTCCAATTTCGTTTACTTCCTTCACCTTGCTTTTCTATGTTACTAACTAATACTAACAGTTTGGTGTTTTTGTTAAAACTACTAACCTAGACTAGCATTTCATATAATATTAACTTACTTACGAGCACTAGGGATTGTATAGCTACACCTTACTAATTTATTAACAAGCTTTCAGCACTCGCCCTGTTGTAATCTTCTTTGCTGAATTTCAGTGGATCCTCCACACCTGCTCAATCTGTCCTTTCTCTCATTATCTGTGCAAGTTAGAACTCCCTAACCGGAGCCGTATGTTTGTCTATAGGATTGTCTTGTGATCCCTGTTCGCGTTTTGGATTTTGCCTATTTCATGTGATTAGGTTCTCCCTCATGTTTGCTCCTTTGTAATTAGTCTGATTTCCTACACCTGTTTTCTGTTTAGCATGTGACCTCCTGTATGTGTATATTAGCAGTCTTCTCACAGCAGTTCCCGGTCAGAACGTTTCCCTTGGTTTACCTGTGCTGCTCTTGGTTTCTCCTCATACTCTTAGTGTTGCTTTTCTGACTGGACCGTCCTTGACTTTCGTGTTTTGGCTCTGTTTTGGTATTTTTGTCTGCATGTTTTATCGAACCCTATTTCTGCCCGACTACGAATACTGTTATTGCTGCCCTGGTTTTCGACTCAGATTCTGCCCATTGTGATTTTTGGATTGTGGACTTTGTACTTTGCCTTCAGCCCTGCGGGGGTTTACCCCCTCACCTAATAAAGATCACTTCTACTGCATTGCTGGATTCTTGTGACTGGTTCCTGAACGCTACCTCACACAGACCGCAGAAGGTGGAAGGGACTGCAGGGCAGAACCATCACATTTTCAACCCTATTTTGCCTGTATCCCAATTTTTTTGAGTACTGTTGCAGCCAGAAAATTTGAAATAAGCTCATTTTGTGGATAAAAATGTAAAATGTCTCAGTTTCAACATTTGAAATGTTATCTATGTTCTATTATAAATAACTTATTGGCTTATGTGATCTGAAAGTCATTGCATTTAGATTTTATTCACAATTTAGACTTCGTCCCATCTATTTCGGAATTGGGGTTGTAAATACACCATATGCTATGTAAATTTCAGGCTGAAACAATCAAAAAAAGAATTTCATATCAGCAATATTCATAACAAGACACATGGTTGATTCTCACGAAATTGCATTTTGTCATGTCCATGAGGATTTGATAGACTAAACTACTCCAACAATCATACTTTCATATATATTATCATATATACTCAGCAACAAAAGTTTCTGTGACACCAATATTGTTAATTATTTTTCATAACGCAATTATGAAATTGTCATACATGGTGATATCAGACTGAAACAGTACACGTAAACACAACATTGAAATGGAAATCATGAAAATGCGAGAAAATGACTTTGCACGTGAAAATGTGCGTAAATCATGCTTGTGGATGGCAATAAAAGAGGAGAATTTTTGGAATGTTCACATTGTGCCTGATGAACGACGGAAGCATCACTTATCGAAAACACAGCCATTTCGGATCAGGAACTCTACCCTCTAAATGCCAAGACTGTCTGAAAATGATCGGTGGAGGGCCATTGGGATGATTGAATCCGGAACCTCGCAGAGGGAAGTTGCTCATCGCCTGAATGTCCACCGAAACACCATTTGGAACTTATGGCAGCGTCATCAGCAGACAAGACATGTCAGAGACCGTCCTCGCAGCGGCCGTGCACGAGTAACCACTCCCAGACAGGACAACTGGATTCGAACAACCCATCTCCGAAATTGATTCCAACCTGCAACCATAACTGCAAGAACGATACCTGGTTTGAGGCGACTGTCTGCACAGACAATCCGTCGCCGTCTCCGTCATTTTGGCATTGTCCCACGTCGGCCAGCAAGACGTCCAATACTCACAGTACAACACCGACGACTGCGTCTACAGTGGGCACAACAACATCGACGGTGGATCCAACGTCAGTGGGATCTTGTACTCTTCACTGATGAATCAAGATTCATGCTTAACCGATGTGATGGTCGTTTACGTGTATACCGTCGACGTGGAGAACGTTATGCCAACAACTGTGTTCAGGAATTTGATCGTTTTGGAGGTGGTAGTGTCATGATTTGGGGAGGGATCACGGCTAGAAACAGAACAGATTTGCTTGTTATTGATGGAAATCTGACAGGTCAAAGATATCGCGATGAAGTGCTACGGCCATTGGTGGTACCGTTTTTGATGCAACATGGTCCCGGAATAACGCTGCAACATGATAACGCCAGACCACACGTTGCAAGGATTGTACAGCAGTATCTGATGCAACAACATGTCAATGTCCTGCCATGGCCAGCCAGATCCCCAGACATGTCCCCAATCGAGCATCTTTGGGACGAGATGGATCGACGTTTGCCGCGGTTGGATAAACCGCCAGCTACACTCCAGGAATTGCGACAACGTCTACGTCAGATTTGAAATGACATCCCACAGCAATTTCTGGCACATCTGATTCGGTCCATGCGCCGGAGATGCGTTGTTTGCATCATGGCACGAGGAAGTCACACCCGGTATTGAAGTGTGAAGGTCACAATTGGTTAGACGTCAGACAAGTGCTTCATGACGCATGAAAATGACATTTTTCGTTTTGAGTGACGTTGGCACTGAAAAGTCAGTGTTTCTCCTGTTAAATAAACATATTGATTGCATTGAGATCTTTGCGTGTCATTTATAACATACACATAAATGGTGTCACAGAAACTTTTGTTGCTGAGTTATATATATATATATATATATATATATATATATTATATATGTGTGTTAATGAATGAATGAATGAATGAATGGAGAGAATGCTCAAATCCTTCAAATCTTCAGCCTCTTTAAACTTCAACTACTTCAGCATACTTCTAGCTAGAGACTTCATTCAAACTTTAAAATGCTCTCAAGACTTTCAGTTATTCAGCTACCATTCAACCTTTTAATATCTTTTATACTATTTATGAATTGCTCTTAATTAATTTAAAATATTATTGTATACATTGTATTGATTGTGGTTGCATTAAACCTTCTGTTTTTCTGTAATGAATTGCTCTTGATTCATTGTTTTTTTGTAAAGTGAAGCTTAATTAGTCATTACTTAAGACAATCTAATCTATCAGTAATTCTAATGTAGCCTTACAAGATAAATAGTGAAAAAGATTGGACCAGATAGCTTAATTTGTGAATACTAAAAACATGGCTTCTATGATGTATGAATGCCATGTGAGGTCATTACCATAACAAAGCTATCAGCTTTCCGTTACCGTAACACTTGCTGTTTATGTAAATATTTGGAAGGGAATGTGTGATAACTTCAAATTTTATTTTTGCATAGGAATTATTTGTCAAGTCTTTTCAGATAACTGAATTGACATTTTTTATTTATTTGTAAAAATTTACACTACAGAAAAAATTTAGTATAAAACGTAATTTTGTTACGGTAATTAATATAATTACTAAAATTATTATATCAATAAACATTTTTCTGAATGTTTACACTATGTGGCTATTCTGAACTTCTAATAGAACATACATGTAAAAAATAAAAGGTCCACCTTTCATACATATTCAGTTATCATCCATTGAAAATGTGTGACGGTTATGATCTTATTTGGTCAATGACTCAATAAAACATTCTGAAAATGTATTGATGTATTGTATTGTATGTATTGATTGATGTATTGACATGTATTGAAAACATGTATTGATCTCTCATTTTAGTTGAGCCAGTTAAATGAGACCTTGCTTGCTACTAATGAGAGAAAAAACAAAATTTACCTAAAATTGTTTTTGCAAAGGTCAGGACAGTTTTGTGAGAATCACACACATTTCAAAATCCTCATTATGACCCACTAGTTTCAATGTTCTTGAGGAGTGAATCCAAAAAAGCTGTCTGGTATAATCTCTTTTTAGAATTACCTCCTCTGTGAAGAATAATATGCTCAGTGCCAAGGAATCGAAAAGAAGAAACGGGATGCGAAAATCCAGTAAAATTTCAAGATAGTTCATATCTTTACGTCTTATAGAACTTTTCTGTTTACTAATTCTTTGCTTAAGAGGGCGAGTGGTTTTATCAACATAAAGTTAATCACATGAACATTTCAATAACTCGATCACTTATTTGTATTGCAGGTAGTCACAACCCAAAATGAAGCATTTTTTTCAGTCCTAGGATGTCAAAAATGATTGCATCTACAGGTGTTATGACATTGAGCACAGTTATTACAAGGGTAATATTCTTTTTCAGCGGGAGCCAGGACAGTTTGTTTTGGAATGGGCAATATTTTTGCTCTAACCAAATTGTTTGACAAGTTAGGCCCTCTTTTATAAATTACTTATGGCTGAATCACATGCCACTGAATCATCAACTGACATTGGCCTTTGGGCGCGGTGTCTCGGTGAGATCAGCATAGGGAGCAAATCTGTTATTACAAGTAGTGTCGCAGTGAAATAGGTCGAGGGTCTGTTCCCTCACTCAGGAGGGCTGAACTCATTTTACCCCTGCTTTTCTCACCAACAACTGTCACTGTGAACCATGGACTGTAAGCACTTAATCTGCTTGGAAATGTGAGGGGCGTCGGTCCTGATTTTTTTAAAAATTATTTACTGAAGCCAACATTGAAAAAAGCGCTGGCTGCGTCTCTTCTGTGGTTGCTAACCCCCCGTTCACACATAGACGCCGCTTCTACTACGATCAAAGCGTGGCCGAAAACTTGGCCGATCGCAGGAGAAACGTAGTGGAGTCTTCATAAGCGCAGTATGATCGCGGTAGGGTCTTCATGATCGGGAAGACTACACTCTCGCCACGCTTATTTTAAACATGCTCAAAACAAGCGTAGCGGGATCGTGGCCAACAAGAATCGGGGTAAAGTCGTAAAAAGAGCGTAGTCGAAGCACCGTATTCGTACAAGCAGCGCGGAAGCATCGTGGAGAGATCTTCACGATCGTAGTAAAAGCGAAGTAAAAGCGTAGTACAGTCGGGGAACATGTCGAGTACGCTCCTACAACACTCCCACTACGTTGTTACTACGTTCCCACTACGATCTCTCTACGAAGATCCTGACGATCCTACGAAGACCTACCATGACCTTACGCCGATCATACCACGACCTATCAGGCAGCAGTTTGTACATGTACATATACTTCGTTACAGTATTTAAGTAGTTTTTTTTTTTTTTTTAACTGGAACTTTTACTCTCCTACATTTAAAAGATAAGTTACTTTCACTTCGTTACTTTGACACTGGCAACTTAGTTACTTGTTTCAAACTAGAATATTAATTTCATTCATCATTCACGGATTATCTGGATTTGGCGTGTTCGAGAAGAACAACGGTGTCTCTTTGTGCAGATGTGTCCGCCAGCGGAAGTGGAGCTGCAAATTTATACACGCAATTACAATATTATATCACTAGATGGCACATCAGGATCAGTTATTGAATATTACAACTGCCACTAAACTCAAAGAAGTGATTTCATTGCCCCCGATACTTTTTAATTTCAGTGGGACTCCTCAGTATAATGAAGGCTAAATTAAATAATTCTTTTGTGTATTTGTACCGTTTTGTGTGTCACAATCATGAGACGTTGCGGCACTGCCTCTGTCACCGGATCGGATCAGGGTTTGTTTTCAGCTAAAATACGTGTGTGTGATTGTGTGTGTGTGTGTGTGTGTGTGTGTATGAGTGTGTGTGCGTGTGTGTGTCTGTGTGTGTGTGTGTGTGTGTGTGTGTGTATAAATCGTACTAGAAGCGTACTACAAGCGTGATATGAGCGGCACCACCATAGCGATATCGACGTACAGTCTTCTAGGTCTGCGTAGCCTCATAGTATGATCTTCAATGTCGTAGCGGCAGCGTAGTATAAACGCAGTAAACGCGGCCGCTGGTCGGCAACGGTCTGCGTAACATCGTAGTAGAAGTGTGTCAGCAGCGCGTTGGACATGGGGTCATCGACCGTAGTACGGTCGTAATGAAGACCATAATTTGCCAAATTGCTCAATTTAGACGCCGATCCGCCCCGATCCAATACTTTTTCTGATCGTGGCTTGATCGGGATGATCGTCCTAAAGTCGCAGCTCTGTGTGAACGGGGGGTAAGTAATGCTCTGACGCACCTTTCGCGTCCAAACGCATCAAAACCATTGAAAGCTATTTAATAAACGTCACAGGAGTTCTTAGAAGTGCGTTGTATCTGATCACAACACAGTTAATTTGCACAGTTCCCGTTTAAAAAGACAAGATATCTTTCATTAATAAATCAATACATTCCCTTAGTCATAAAAGCTTGTATTCATTTTTTCATGTTCTTATTATAGTTATTGTTAATCCTTTCTATCATTGGTCGTTTTTCTTTTTAAAATTTATTATTAGTTCTTTAATTTAAAAAATTTCAGTCACACTGAGTGACAAATGACTGGACCTCCCTTTTATAGGCCAGGGGCCTTATTCACAAAGGGGTCTATTCTCCCATGCGCTTAAGTCGAAAAAAGCGAGTAGCTACGCGCTTTTCAGCCTAAGCGTATTCTCCCCTTGACTTAAGTCTGTGCATTACACGCCCCGAAGGCAGTTACGCACTTCGGGGGAAGCAAGGCAAAATCGGGGCGTTTCTCATGCAAATAACACTTATCCGTATTCTCCCCCTGGCTTATGCGCTTTTCCTGTTAAGCACTTTTGAGGGCTGTATTAAGGTCAAGCGCCAATATAAGGCAAAACAGAATATTGCATTTGATATCGGTTGCAGGCCGAATTTTAACATTTATTTTATTTAACATGGTGAAGGTTGAGACATTCAATATTCGATTGTTCATCCTAATTTCAAAACTACATTTCTCATAACCATAATAAATTATCAAACAAAATCAACACATGAAATCACACAACAGCCTGTTTTCTTATTAGTTCAATTCCAAACACAAAGCGATGAATTAATACGAGTATAAATAAGATCTGTTGTGTTCCGTGGTCTGAGTGTCTGGTTAGTCAATTTTAGGTTTCTATCATTTTGGTATGTCAGTTTTTTAGTCCTTGTCTTAGTGTTTCACATTTCATTCCTCTCCCGTATAGTCCAATCCACGTTTTACCCATGTACTGTCTTTGCTTTCTCCCCGGTCGCGTCATTGATTGTAGCAGTTTCTGTGTTAATTGATTGTGACACTATTTCGGGTGATTTAATGGATTCTGGGTTTCATCCTTCCTTCTGTTCTCGTTTGCTAGTTTCCCCTTGCCTTTCTATTCATACGAACATTACTCACAGTTTGTTGTTTTCTAAAATTACTAACCAAACTAACCTTGTATATAATACTAATCTACTAATGAGCACCCGGGATTGTATAGCTGCACTTACTAATTGACTAATGATCTCTCAGCAGTCGCTCTGTTCTAGCTCCGCCCCTTGCTTTACTATTCACTGGCTTTGCTAAAGTTTCCCGCAGAATCTCTGCATTCTTATAACCTGTTCTGGCTCTTTTTCTGTACACTTAGGAGTCTTTTTATCCAGTTTATTTATCCCATCTTTGGGATTGTCTTGTGATCCTTGTCTGTGTGTTAATGTTAATCAGTTTTCAAGTAATTGGTTTCCCTCATGTTCCACCCCTTGTTAATTAGGTTAAGTTTCAACACCTGTGTCTGTGTGCCCCTGCCCTATATGTCTGAGCAGTTTCTGCACGCGATCTGACTTTGCACGCATTCCCACTCTCACTCTCCCTGCCCGGTGCACTTCTCCTCTGGTCCCCTCAGTTTTCCTCTGTGTTCTCAAGTTCAGCCTCCTTCCCTGATCAGCCTGCCCTTCCTGCTGCCTTCAAGCCCCTGGTGCCCCCTGTCTCCTCCAGCGTCTTCTGTGTCCTTGTGCCAGTCTTCTTCCTCCGTCTCGAGTTGTCCTGAGCACCAGCCGCCCTGCCAGTCCTGAGCACCAGCCGCCCTGCCTGTCCTGAGCACCAGCCGCCCTGCCTGTCCTGAGCACCAGCCGCCCTGCCTGTCCCGAGCTCAAGCCAAGCCCAAGCCATAGTCCCGAGCTCAAGCCAAGCCCAAGCCATAGTCCCGAGCTCAAGCCAAGCCCAAGCCATGGTCCCGAGCGTTCCTGCCTGCCCTGAGCCCTGTGTCCTGTCTGTCCCCCTCCTGATGTTCTCCCTTACCCTTCTCCTGGCCAGCTGTGCCACCCGAGTTAGCCATCTGCCAGCGGTGCCAACTGTCTTGTCTTGTGAGTATTTCCTAGCTTCCTGAGTTCTGTTTGTTCCCAAGTCTTGTTCCAAGTTTTGTTCCGAGTCTGTCCGCCTGGTATCTGTTAGTGTTTTGGATTCTTGAGTTCTCCTGTTTCAGTGCTAGGCATGGTGTTTTTGTTGGCCGGAATGCCCCCTTTTTCCCCTGGATTATTTCTGTATTTATTTTAATAAATATCATTTTGGATTCCCGCTTCTGGCGTCTCACTCCCCTTTTGTGTCTCCCTCCCGTTCCGGGGTCTTCCGAGAGTTTCCAAGTTCACGCTCATGTTCATGTTTCCACGTCCTTGTTTGCAAGCTCATGTTCCCCTAGTGTGTTTCCCTTGTGTATCCGTAACACTATCATTCTACTATGCCCTCAAAATCTAAAACCAAAATGCCAGTCCTGCATTGGCTTGCACTCTTACGTGATTGGGAAAGGGTAAGAGGAGCGCACTGAGCTCGAAGGCGAACACGCATATATCGACCTTGTTTGGACATGAACGTGAGGCAATCCTCTATCTTTGCCGACTTCTGGATAAAAAGCTATCTAGCCGCAGCAATCATCCGCAAAACATACCAGTGGTCATTAAGGTCACAACTGCGCTGTCGGTCCTGGTATCTGGGTCGTTCCAGAGAGTGGCTGGTGATGTCATGCGCATATCACAAGCGTCTCTGTCAAGGTGTCTGACACAGTTCGTTGATGCTATGCTGAACCACATCAGTCACTTCATAAAGTTACCCCAAACACCTGCTGAAAGACAAAGAGTTAAGGGGGGGTTCTACCGGGTCGCCGGGTTCCCCAGTGTTCTGGGAGCCATTGATTGTAGTCATATTGCAATCAGAACCCCTTCCACTAATGAGAATATTTACAGAGATCGTAGACATTGGCACAGCAGTAATGTTCAGATTGTGTGCGATCATGATACAAGCATATTGAGCATCTGTGCCAAATTCCCTAGCTCAGCCCATGACACCTTTGGACTGCGCAACTCGTCACTATGGCAAAAAATGGGCATGCTCGCTGATGAAGATGCCTGGTTGGTTGGTGAGTAAAGGCAACAATCTTAATGTTTAATGATGCTCCATGTGTGGCCTACGAATCCTAACCGTGCTTATATACAGGGGGCTATGGATATACTCTCCTGTCATGGCTGATGACCCCGTTCACCGACCCGACCACCGAGTCTCAAGATCGATATAACTAGCAGTCACCAGAAGCACCATAGAGCGCATTTTGACATTTTAAAAAGTTGCTTTAGGTGTCTGGAGGATTCCATTTTACGTAACCCTCCATCCATATCCACTCCAAGTTCCGAAACCGTCCTTCATCAGTATCCACTCCAAGTTCTGTCACCCTCGCTCATCCTAATCCACTCCAAGTTCTTCATGCACTTCCTCAGCAGAAAGAGTGGATGCTACCTCCTCCTCCAGTGCAGTGAAATGCACAGGGGATGATGGTTGCCCACCACCTGTTGCGTGCACACTTCTCCGGGTTGCAGAGAGCCTGGCTTTTACAATGCCCCTCAGATCTCTCCATTTATGCTTTAAATCAGGGATACTGCGCTTACATCTCCCCACCGATGCCACATCCAGAACGATTTGCGACCAGCTTTCTTGGTTGATATGTATGAATATATTAAAGGGAACCTATTATGCTGATCCTTCTTTTAATACTCACGAGTAATGTTACAATGTTGCATGTCCATACACAACCTCTGTTATATTTCTAAACATATGATTCAGGGGTTTTGCCGTAATCCGAGAGCGTGATTTCCTGAACGTGATTTCCTCTCTGAACAGCTCCTCTCTAAATCTTCATGAGATCTGTGCAAAACCTGACGTCAGGTTATGGCATCTATAGCCAGAGCCAATCATGGTGCTGGACTTGCCCACCCCGGAAACTATTCTAGTTGGCACAAACAACCGCGGATCCTATTATGCCTAAGTAATTTCTACACTTCTGGAAATACAAACGAAGAAGAACCGTGGATCATTTGAGCTGCAGTTTCGTCAGTGTGTCTCCCAAAGCTGCTCATCCTCGTCCGTGTTTTTTTGGATGTGAAAAAAAGGCACAACTATTATCTCTTCCAAAAGACGATGCCACCAGAAATCAGTGGTTAGCTTTTGTTTGCTGGCGGCAAACAGTCACACTCAAAGGGAACATTAGCTGTTTGCATTAAGTGAGAAGAATATTAGGCGCTCAGGGGATGAAAAAATCTTTAGATTGAAAGAATAAATCTGGTGCTCTTGGAAAAGTGGGACAAGAGGACAGCCAGAGAAGACCGACTTATTTTGATTAGCTGTTTGTACTCGGCACTTTACTGAAGAAAGCTTTGTCAATAAAGGACAATTCGACGCTGGGTATGCATCTCAGCTGCTTCTCAAACCAGGGACAGTTGCATCGATCATGTGCTCGGAGCCAAAAGCTGTAAGTAACAATATAACACCAAAAATTTAAGTGAAGCTAACATGTTATGGGTGGCTAGCAGAACTGCTAACAATAGTTAGCACTAATGCAGCGTTGGATTTGTACTGCAACATCGGGATATCCTAGCTTCCAGTTGGAAATTTTAATTTGAACATCCCTAAAGACGGATTTCCAACTAGAAAAGCCGGATAAAGCTAGGATGGTAGCAATTTTCCGTGACTCACAGATGTGGTAGCAGTAAGTTTTTCCATTTGTGTTGCTTTACTGCCTAAGCCTACATAATGTGATAGCCTGTTGAATGTTGCTGTAGCACTGCGGCTAACGTAGCTAAGTTACTGATGTTAATGTTTTGTCTTAAATATGAAAGAGTTACATCAGGGAACATTCACTAGGTGTGCGAACATACACCTCATTTGAACTTGTTTGTAATTTTTGACTTGTTTGTAATTTGGATGGTTGGTACAGCTGCTCACGGTAACGGAATTTACTGTCTGTAAAACCTGTATTGCAGGGCAACATTTGTCCCAGTCACTATAATGACCACTCGGTTACGACCGTATGTTACATTGCATTCCATGTTCCTGGTTAATTTATCCAGTAATTCAGATTGTATGCTTGTGTTACTTTGGTTTGCATCATGGTAGTAGTTTCATCATAATGTTACCTGACCAGAGCCACTACAGTTGAAGTGAACCGGAGAGGTGTTGTGCGTGTCTGCAAAGTTGGGCTGATAAGCCTGCAGTTCAACCAGCCGTAGGCTTTGCGGACCTTAGGGTATCTTTTTGGGCTTGTTTTCTGCTGCTGTGAAATGATCGTTTTACTTATCCATGATCAGGGTCAACCAGGTACTTTGCCGTGCTGTGTGTTTAGCTCTCTGAGGCTACCATGGGGAAAGCAATCTCGAAATGCACTATAATGTGTCTGGTATAACAAATAATTTCTCTGCATTGCCGTGGCGGAATTTCATCCACCTTTGAAAACTGTTCTGGGGAATAAAAAACAAAAGAAAAAAGTGGAGATCAGAAACAGACTTTTTTTCTGTAGAAGTTAACAATCCGCTTGCTCCACATAAGCAACGCTTCACCTAGTTTGTGTGTTTTTGCTACAAACTCATTAAGTGGCTTGGTGGTGGAATTGCATTTAATTTTGGTGGAAATGGTTAACAGGAGCTTTTAGCAAAGTTTCCTCCGGATAGCTAAGTGGGTATATAGCATGACTATATATCAGTAAAGCTACATGCATGCAAGGCGAGACAGTACAAGCAAAACGTAGTACTTTCAACTTGCCACTCGTTTATATCCTGCTTCAAATGTTGCTGCAATATTTCAATTGCTTCCTCCTCCCGTTCGGCGTCCACGTCGGGATCAAACAACTGCGGTCTTACAGCAATAGATGCCGCAGAAAGCTGTTCTGAAATATCTGCCATCTTGGTTTCCTGGTTCCTCGGGTCTACACCCTCCACCGGAATCGAAGCGGCAAGGCAGCCAATCAGAGCAGCGCCTCATTAGCATAGCCTCCCCGTCCATTTTGAAACAGCTCGTGTTTAAGGCCAGCAGTTGAACATTAAATATTTACCCATTTTTATGAATAAGACATTTGAATATTGCAACGCATAGTCTAAAGCAACTCCACCCAGCTCTGCTGATGGCATGGAGAATTGTCACAATGGCTGGAACTAATAAGCTCTGACTGTGCATCTCCTACATGCTTTAAGCGGAACCCTAGACAGAGGTGGGTTGCTCAACTATTATTGTTACTGTCCTACTGTCCTGTTACTGTCCAAGAATACAGAGGAACACAAAATCATGAATATACTGCCAAAAAATATTAATGTAAAATTGCCTGGAGCTCAATTGCGAGGATGAGCAATTTGAAAATTATTCATTTTTAAATAATATTATTTTATCAAGGTGCCTCATGCACTGTGGTTGATAAGGAATTTTATTCCAAATAATTAAGATGAAATTAATGATTTTGTGAATCGCATTCAGACCGAGGGGACAAAATACAAAACAGTAATTTCTTTGAATTGGGACTTATTTGGCTGGTTAAGAAAGGATCTAAGTGGCATCACAACCATAGTTGCTTCGAGTCTCTTGCATATCTGTTTCATGTTGTTAGTTTTTTTAAATACTGAACTGAATAATGGCAGTTCCAAGTACAGGTTTTTTTTTTTTTTTTTTTAATACCCAACCCCCCCAATAAAGGACGACTTTATGAATTCAGTCAGTTATACAGTACCAAGTATAGGTCTTTATGACGGGGGAAATAGATAACAGTTCTTTTTCAAACCATCCAGTCAGGACAAATTGATTTACTCATGCAATTCTCTGGCTTCTTTCCATGATTTAATGTGGCCTGCGTGCACTGTTCAGATCACCGTTTACAGGAAAAGGCAGCAGTTCTTTTAAACTGCCTCCTCTGTCAAGTGAAAGTGAAACTGCACGGTGCAAAGCTGGGCCCCACCACCAGGCAGGGTCAGGGACAACTGATTCAATATGAACCGCTTGATAAAATTCGTTTTCATTGATTAAATCTTGGCTTCAATAGTAGCAAAATGTGAACACTCAAACTCTCTCGTTTTTTTCTTTTAAGTCAATAATGTGTGCAGACAAGGGGCAGAATCAGAACTCAAGCACAGATGAAGATCCAGTTCTCAGGTTTTATTGATGGACAGTCCAGGTCAAAACCAAACAGTGAGAGATCAGTACAGAGGAGCAAATCCCGAATCATAATCTCGAAACAGTCCGATAATCAGAACCAGGAGGTCAGTGCACCAAAGCCAAAGAGAATCTCAAAACCAAAAAGCCAAAACAGAAATCATTCACAAGTCCTCAAACGTACACAGAAGGCTGGATAGAATCGTAAACTGGGAAGATTGTAAACAAAAAACTGCAACAATTAAACAATGGAACATGAAAAAGAATAAAAATGTGTGACAAAATCCACATGAAACATAACAAGACATGATCAGACCCTGACTAAATTAGCCTATTTTAACTATACGTTAATTGCCACCACCCAGGGACTATACAGCTTCTTCTGTGAAAAACCGAGTGACATGCTGTCACCCTTTTTTTCCCTCTCTCAATCAGAGCAAACCCCATCTGCCAACAGAAGGTCCATCTCTCGAGGTGCAGCAGGGGTTGAACGCAGGGTGTGCTAGCTTGCTAATTTATAGGAACTCGCGCAACATCATTTGCCGTATTATCAAACAATCTTGCATTCAACCTCAAGTTTGGGGAAAAGACAAACTGCATACCAATGCTAAAATACAGTACTGATGCAGGTGTTTATGTTGATCACAACACTTGTTATAAGATGATATAAGCAAAATGTAATTTTGGCAATGTTAACAGACTTTTAATGTAGTATCCCTGCTTCCAACATGTTACAGATTTTGGCAGCCTGAATATAAAGCCTATAGAAGATTTGGCTACGGGTTGTATTCTCATGATGTGACCTGCTAAATCACAGACAGTCTTCAGCCATTTTTTGACAAACCGTGCATTTGTTCCAAAGTAAAACACAGATTACTTTCTCTAAACCAGGGGTCATCAAAGGTCATCTTAACCCTTTTAGCACCGTGGGCAACTATAGCTGCCCAATGATGTAAGATATCAAAATCAGATGCTGTTGAAAACCTATCATGTGGCAACTTGTTTAAAAGAGCTCCCACAGGGAACTCTTTAAACAAGTTGACATATGATAGGTTTTCAACAGCTCGGGATAACTACATTTTTTATTTCCTTGAAAATGTATTCAGTGATCAAAGGGCTAATTTAAACTCTACTCATTATTTCTAACAAGGGTGACTACTTACAAGGGCAGCGAAAAAAAGACCATGGTTGTGGAAACGTTTTAATAGGAGATGCTGTCCCTGCAGCAGAGTTGCACTTTACTCTAGGGTCTGCTCAAGAGGAAATAACGGACGGACACTGTTACTTAACAATGTACTTCATTTATGGTGTGCAGCATGATGAATCTTTTTGTATCAATTCAGTAAGTTGGCCTTGCTTAGGCGAGACTTTTTTGATTGTTTGGTTCACGGATTTTTTCAGGGAAAATATTTTGGGGAGGGGGGAATATAAATAAAAATAAATATTTATTTTCCCGATATTCACGGATTATGTCAAGATATCGGAAGACAGAATAAAGATCGGAAGACAGAATACATTTTTTTTTTTTTTACAGAATATTACAGTTTTCCAATACATTGAATGTCAATACTAGAACATTTATAAACTAAGTAGGTACTATGGCAAATGCATTGGGCCCTCAACTCCAATCAGTCAAGTGAGAAACTGATCACAAATGAATAAAATATAGTTCAGACCTGACTTCTAGCGGGCAATAAAACTTGGTGTACATTGAGAAAACAGTGGTACCACCCGTCCGTTTGTGCATGTGAAACTTCAGATTTGAAAAGTACAGGAGAGTTCAAAATCACTCTCTTAGGATAGCTTGGGGGAGCCACACTCATTAATCATATTCAAAGAGACATGATGGGGCTCTTACTGCCTTACGCTAAACAAAGAGAGCCCCATCATGCCCCCCCCACCCCACTCAGGCTCACATTGGTTCACATTGCTCGCTGCATTAGTGTCGACATATTTTTGCATGATCTCCTCTCTTGTCATTAATTAATATGTACTTTGTAGTATTGTTCAGTGTTCTTTCACAGTAATACTCATTCTGGTGGTGGAGTGTAATCCTGCCTGATACAGCATAGTCTGCACTTTCCTTTTGCCTGTCATCACATTGTCCCGTTAATAGTTGTCTGTATAGAGATTCAATTTCTTCAATTTCTTTTATTTCTTCCTCAATATCACTTTCTCTCTTTCCTCTTCCTTCGCCCCTTCTTCCTCCGTGTGTTTTGTTTTTCCTGCCGTTTAAGCATTTTTGCACAAAATACGAAAGTTTGGCATAGGAGCAAGACCGCTATAATAGAGCCTCTTTACGCACTGGCGTTCAATGAGAAATACGCGCTTAATTTCCCAGGTTTCCCGAGACAATGAGGGGAAATGCTGCCCCTCGTTGTAAAGGTCTCCTTATTGGCTACAAGGACATCTTGGTCCCATCTTCTTAGCTTGTGATATGACGGAGCAACCGTCAATCAAAGAAGTTAGTGTGATTTCAAGTATGCGAGACTCGTTGGCTTTCAAGACTTGTAACTCGACAACGATAGATCCTACAGACATTAGTGCTGCAACTAACGATTATTTTGATTGTCGATTTGTCGACGATTATTGAAACGATGAATCGACTAGTCAAATTGACTTGCACAGTAAAATGGTTATTTAGCTATTGGCTTTTCAATTTAGCTTGAGGTCATTTTACCCATGTGCTATCAATACAGACAATAAGGATTAATATTTCTTCCAAAAATGTTTTATTAAACTTTGCTAAAAATTCAAGTCAGAATTCAAGTTTTTGAATTGTTGTCAGGCTAAAGTGTGAATATAAAAAAATAAATACATTATTTTTCTGATCACCAAGGACAGGTAGCAGCAGCAGCAGCAGCAAAAAAAAAAAGTTTTCCTTTAATTAAAAAATCTGTATTTTGTGAATAACATTCTTTGGTCTAGAGTCTTTGATATTAAACCAGGTATATCCAGAGGTGTATAAAGTACTGTAATAAAATAACTGAGTAAAAGTAGAAGTACCATAACTGACAGTTACTTTGGTAAAAGTTGAAGTCACCCATAAGAAAATTACTTGCAAAAAAGTCTTAAAGTAGCTCAGATTAAATGTACTAAAGTACCAAAAGTATTTTGTGAAAAAAATACTTATAAGTATATATAACTATCACAAACTCTAGTACAAGTTCAAAGTATTTTTCACAGTACGCATTGAAAGAAGAGGAACAACCAATCTTTGTTCTCTCCTGGTGCTCTTTAATCAATTTTTAGGTGTATGAAAAATACGGTATTCAGTATTCGGCTTGCTTGTGAATGTTCAATAAATGATCCTGGTGTGCCATCTAGTGATAAAATATTGTAACTGCGTGTATAAATTTGCAGCTCCATGCAAATGAAATACTTTTTCAATGACATATCGACAAATTATCGATGAATAAATTAGTCAACAGCGAACTTTGTTATCAAATTTCGTCGACAATGTCGATGAATCGTTGCTCCCCTAACAGACATGCATAGGGTGTCTACGTGATCCTGAGAGTCTAACAAACACGGCGAACAGTGTCAATCCAGTTGTAAGGCTCGCATACCCTCATGCAGTACACCCTGTGCATTATAAGATGAGCTGCCCATTGGCAGTCATTTTTTTTTTTAGTCAGGTTTGTATCAGCAGTTGAGTCGATCTGACAATTACCTTTAGTACTCAGGAGGGAAATGACGTCCACGTAGGAGCCGGCGTCTGTGGATCTCAAGCGGCCTATTTTGTGGAATATCCCTGTCGATTTGGATTTCTTTTTGCTTTTTTGCTTCTTTTGGGGGATCAAATTTCCTGGCGACCGTTCTGGACCCCCTTTACCCGGCGTACGGGAGTGGGTGAGCTATACTGCAGTGGAGTCAGTCATCTACTGCCGCGCGGCGACTCTTTCTCATCTCACCTGAACTCCGGATCATACACTAACTGAGTGTTAAGGTCGACATAATTTCTTTTGGGAAATTTGGGACTTTTTTTATATGGACTTGGGTTTTGCGAATGCCACCTGATTTGTGTTTGTGATTATTATTTCCTTTGATTGTTCCGGCGCGCACCTATCGCCCCGATGTCTTTTGAATGCTTTCCGTCCAGTTAGGATGCGATTTTTTGTTTACTTGTTACATTAATATACTTTGGAAAACTGAACTTTCTCTCGCCTTTTTTCGTTAGAGTGTATTGTATTTAAATAATTAAGTCACTTAAAAAAGTGAGAATTTCCTCTGATCTTGGCATTTTTCGTTGCTTTTAGGTCGGACGGTCGGCGCAGTCTAATAACTGCATGCAATATTAGGTCCGCCTGCTGCCTTAATTTTCGTTGTAGCGTTCATTTATCTATTTGGTTTATGTGAATTGTTACACAATGTACACATCGGAGAACTATTCAAAATGTGGGCGGGCGATAAAATAAAATAAAATAATATTTTTTTCCTAATTTTGGTGAAATATCGATCGGCGGATCCGCGAATATGCGAAAAATAAAAAATTATTTTTTTCCAAGAATGCCAATTTTTTACGTCGGCGGATCCGTGAACCAAACAATCAAAAACGCCTCGCCTTAAAGAGGAAATACGGGCAGACTTTGAAATTTAAAAAAATATGCTCAATCTTTTATATATGTAGAATACATTCATAATTTGCAGCGCAACTGCCAAAAAAATCTTTCTCTACCTCAGAATAATACTTTTAAAATGACATCTGCTCAGCAGCTCCGACGCGAGAAGTTAAACGAGAATGAACGGGACAATGCGAGATTCGCGCTGCGAGACGACATCGGCGGAACACCCGCGCGCACATTGTACATTGTTTACCATAATTTAGTAAGGATTATTCGGCGGATCAATCGGCATTTCAAGCGTGTTGTACAATGGTAGAATCAGTTCCAAGGCCTATGAGTTTGCAGAATGCCGGCGAGGTGTGTTGCGGGCAGGGGCATAGATTTAACTGGGAGTTGGTAAGGACTTTGACACGGCCTTTATGACAATTAGTCCTGGCCAGTTCTCAATTATTTTCCTTCATTGACGCGTTTTCAAATTATCGTAATTGGCAACTGAAGACATGGTTCCTCTCCATATGCGATCTAACAGCATCCAGCGATGATACGGTGGGGTACATTAAGTTCAGAAAATTAATTTACTGCTTGCCTGTGACTGGACAGGAAAGCAATTTTGAATAACGTTGATTTAAACACAGCAAATACGCATCAAAATGACCGATTGCCGTCTTGCTTAATCGGAGAGAACAAGCAGCACCTGTTCATTATGGACAGCAAAAAGTTCAGGGTTACATCAACACTTAAACAGTATAGAGTTAAATCGCATATGGAGAGGAACCTTGTCTTCAGTTGCCAATTACAATAATTTGAAAACGCGTCAATGAAGGAAAATAATTGAGAACTGGCCAGGACTAATTGTCATAAAGGCCGTGTCAAAGTCCCTACCAACTTCCCGTTAAATCTACGCCCCTGGTTGCGGGCTTTTGTCACGCGCAAGACACACAACCTCGTGCCCGGTTACCTTGTTATGTAGTGTCTATCGCGTGATGGCGGTAACTACGCGCTGGCGTAGACTGCTTCCTGGCCAGTAACTCAACTTTTTGTATTGACAAATACTAGTAGTACATCTACACCAGGTGTCAGGTTATTTCGGCACCGAGTTATTTCGGACCCTACTATCAAGTCATTTCGGCACTTGGCCTCGGGTCATTTCGGAACTTGTGATGGGACGCCTCGGTATTTATTCGGCATTCGGGTAGTTAATATAGGAATGGTTTATTTTTATTTTACAATTAAACTTCGTGTTTATGATGTTGTTTCAAACATCTGTCCTCTATTCATGCGTTGTCTTCACTCGCCATGGACATTATGTGCGAGTCTCTTTCTCTCTCTCTCTCTCTCTCTCTCTCTCTCTCGTGGTTCTGAGTGCCGAGTGTTTTTACCTGGGCCAGGTTAAGCAATGATCATGTTACAAGGAGAGTTAGCTGGCTAGCCAGCTGCCCGGGATAAACTACGCCATGCCACGGGGACCAGCGCATTCCTCGTCTGTCCTCGTATTAAAATGGAGGCCGCTGCGGCTCGTAGGCCTATTTGCTTGATGCCTGAGGAGCCTGGATAGTCGTGTATTATATTGTTTTCTATGTCTGCTTAGGTAATTTTTGTATTATTATTGCAAAATGAACATTACGTAGAATTTCTGTGAACGTTTGTGCTGTATGTAATTATTTCGTTCTAAGTGTGTCGCTAGCATGCTAGCTAGCTACATGGAGCTCTGTGTTGTGACACGGACCCCTGCGAACCATAATCGCGATGCATTTTCATAAAACAGTATGCTAGTTTGCATTAAATAATTATGTTTCCTAATGTATGAGATTTGTCGGTTGTGATGTTACGATTGAATTTGTGCTTTTATTTCTATTTGCGTTGCATTATTCCGCATACTTTCGCTGCATACTGCCCGTTTTTTGTTGGCGGACAAAGTGATCACGTTGACATGGCTCTTGCATGGAATTGCACATAGCACACGGGGTCCGCTTTCCAGCCAGCTGGGCTTGCTGACATCACTGATTTTTGATTTTATTTTTAAAGATGGTATCACGTGTTCTATCGTCTTCTGTGTCTACTTAGCATTTTGTTTTACCTAGCTGGACACAGCTAAGCATTTTTGTGTTCATTTGTGCAGTATGAATGAATTTGACTTATATTATATTGTTTTCTATGTCTGCTTAGGTTGTCTTTGTATTATTTTTGCGAAATGAACATTACGTAAAATTTCTTTGAACGTTTGTGCTGTATGTATGATTGTGTCTGTGTGCGTGTGTGTGTCTGTCACTCACTCTGTCTGTCAGCCCTGTCTGTCAGCCTGTGGCTGGGGCCAGGTCTGCTATCTCTGATTGCCTTGTTTTCAGAAGTGCCAAAATTTTCTACAGAATTGCCGAGGCGTCTCGCACAAGTGCCGAAACATTGTGCACTAGTGCCGAAATACCCTGCCAAATGCCGAAATAACTCGGTGCCGAAATGACTACTGGTGGGCGACCAGATCTCGTCATTTATTTTGAGTTTTTCGTTATTTATATTTTAAATGTTCAGTATTTTGAGCTGGGAAATGACCTCAATATTCCACGCCAGAATGTACACAATATCGCAGATGTCCTTTCCATAACCGGAACTGGGCGACTGCCACGCTTTGGTCTGCAGCAGACGATATTCTCACCCATTTGGGACATACATCCAGGACCAGTTCTCGCCACTCAATGTCCCGCTCAATAAATGCAATATGAAAAAAAATTTGATGATAAGTCGATAATGTAATGTAAGAAGAAAATGGAAAATAATTTTTTTAAATATACCCCGGTCGTAAGGTACGCGTGGAGCGTGATGATGTGAGCACCCCCTCCCCTGTCAACACTACATACTTTAAGATATTGACATTGGAAGTAAATAGTCATGCACTGCGTCAAAACTATCATCCACTGATGAAAAGGAACAAGATAAATCCACATCACCGCACTCGAAGTCAGCATCCGCCATTGTTACTTCTAGTCTACTCTCTTCAGCAGCCCTCGGCGTGTTCCGCCCGTGACGTCATACGGCCACGTGACTGTTCAGCCTTGCCCGCCTCCGTTTTTCATGCGGTCACCGAGTGGGTCACATAAACATCAAAAAAATACGGAATAACCGCATTTTCGGCCCATTTGCATATTGTATTCTTTTTCAGTAATGTAATTTCTATCAGTTTATAACTAACAAGGTAGGTGGCCCGTATTTGCTCTTTAACAATTTTCCTAATCTGCTGTAGTGTACGATATACATAATGTCCAAAATAAACGAGGTAACGGATGGACATATGTTCACTTCCCCTTGACCAGGCCCTATAACATTTAACTGTTCTCTAATGGACATAGGCTACATCATCACATAGCCTTTCAGCAGGAAACATTGCCAACATTAACAATTCATGAGAAATTTTTAATACCTAATATGAACAGCATTGCTACCTTGTTCTGCTGGGAGTCGGGACCCTGGTTTGAGAGAGAGATAAAGCAAGAAACCCTTATGCTGACACCCATCGAAGCAAGCTAGATAGCAAGTTCTATCTGTTGCACATTCTGTTAGGAAAACACAGGGAACGGGGGGCGGGGGGGAGACACCAATTGCGGGAGACCAGATTTTAATAAAAAACTCAAAACTCGGGAAAAACGAAAACGTGGCACACAGGCCAAAACAAATCACCGTGCCACGCACTGAACGGGGAAAACTAAGGAACTCGGAACTCACGGGGGGAACCAAACTTTGGAGGGAACCATAGCACGCAGGCCGAAATAAACCACTGTGCTCAAGCACTGAAAAGGTAAAAACTCAGGAACTAGAAAGCTTTTTCAAGAACTGGGGAACTAAGGAACACTAGAAGGGGAGCTCGAACTGGGGCACTTGGAAACACTAGAAGGGGAGCACGAACTGGGGCACTTGGAAACACTAGAAGGGGAGCACGAACTGGGGCACTCGGAAACACTAGAAGGGGAGCACGAACTGGGGCACTCGGACGCAGAAGGCTCGGGGGCACAGCTGGTGCAGATGGCTCGGGGGGTGCAGCTGGCGCAGAAGGCTTGGGGGACGCAGCTGGCGCAGAAGGGTGGAGAGGAACCTTGTCTTCAGTTGCCAATTACAATAATTTGAAAACGCGTCGATGAAGGAAAATAATTGAGAACTGGCCAGGACTAATTGTCATAAAGGCTGTGTCAAAGTCCCTACCAACTCCCCGTTAAATCTACGCCCCTGGTTGCGGGCTTTTGTCACGCGCAAGACACACAACCTCGTGCTCGGTTACCTTGTTATGTAGTGTCTTGCGTGTGATGGCGGTAACTACGCACTGGCGGAGACTGCTTCCTGGCCAGTAACTCAACTTTTTGTATTGACAAATACTAGTAGTACATCTACACCAGGTGTCAGGTTATTTCGGCACCGAGTTATTTCGGACCCTACTATTAAGTCATTTCGGCACTTGGCCTCGGGTCATTTCGGAACTTGTGATGGGACGCCTCGGTATTTATTCGGCATTCGTCTAGTTAAGATTGGAATGGTTTATTTTTATTTTACAATTAAACTTTGTGTTTATGATGTTGTTTCAAACAACTGTCCTTTATTCATGCGTTGTCTTCACTCTCCAAGGACATTATGTGTGAGTCTCTTTCTCTCTCTCTCTCTCTCTCTCTCTCTCTCTCGTGGTTTTGAGTGCTGAGTGTTTTTACCTGGGTTAAGCAATGATCATGTTACAAGGAGAGTTAGCTAGCTAGCCAGCTGCCCAGGATAAACTACGCCATGCCACGGGGACCAGCGCATTGCTCGTCTGTCCTCATATTAAAATGGAGGCCGCTGCGGCTCGTAGGCCCACGAACTGGGGCACTCGGACGCAGAAGGCTCGGGGGCACAGCTGGTGCAGATGGCTCGGGGGGTGCAGCCGGCGCAGAAGGCTTGGGGGGCGCAGCTGGCGCAGAAGGGTCGGGAGGCGCAGCTGGCGCAGAAGGCAGGCTCTGGAGGCACAGCTGGCGCAGATGGCAGGCTTGGGAGGCACAGCTGGCGCAGAAGGCTCGGGAGGAACAGGAGACCCAGGAGGCGCAGCAGGTGTAGACGGCTCGGAAAGCACAGGAGGTGTAGACGGCTTGGAAAGTACAGCTGGCACTGGTGGCTCAGAAGGCTCAGCTGGCACAGACAACTCGGAAGTCTCGACGGGTTTCCAGCAGCCACTGGACGCTGCCCGCACAGCGTCCAGGACCCAGAATGCACGCATGATGGAGAGTGTGCGTGAGTGACTGTCAGAGGGCGAGTCTGAAATCTGAGTGCGGTCTGGTCTGCGTCTGCGAGCAAAGTCACGTCTGACTCTGTATGTGCTGGCCGGGATATATAAAGGGAGGGGGAACACACAAACACAGGTGCTGAAAATAATATAAATTACAAGGGGTAGGACATGAGAGAATTATGAGAGTTATTACATTTAAAACAACACAACAGCAACAGCAAGGGATGACAGACACAGTTTTAAAAACTTAAACGCATTTAATTAAACACAACAACTAACTAAACTGACCAAGATTGAATAGGGAAAAAAAAAGAAATATTTACTGTCCCTTTTTGTGGGGTGGCTTGGTGATGTCCTGGATAATGAAAATGCTCAAACACAGGCAAAGAAATCCACAAAAGAAACGTCACAGGTCTTGAACAGAATGGCAGGTCTGGTCATCTTCTTGCAATTTCTCCTACTACTTTACTGTCTCAATTCTTTTCCTTATATACTCTTTTGCAGACCCCACCCACATTTAGACCTCTTTTTTTTAACTTTCTGAGACTTGCCCCAGACATGTCCAGGGCATGTCTAAACATGACTCCAGTCTGAGCTTAACAAAAAAAAGGTAAATACTGCCATCTAGTGGCCTATATTCACATTACACCTCCATTCCAAAAGGGAAAAATTTTGACTCATGAAGGCAAAATTTTTCTTTTCAATACAAAATGGTTAAGTGAACACTTGTCTATATATACATATCATACAATATTCAAACACATGATATATATATACACATTCAAACACGGGATAAGCAATCAGCAATTACATTGTCTGTACCCTTCACATGCTTAATTTCCAAGTCAAACTCCTGTAAAATCAAACTCCAATTCAACAATCTCCGATTCTTGTTTTTCATCTTACTCAAAAACATTAACGGATTGTGGTCAGTGTACACAATCATTGGCTTTTGTCCTGTACAAACATAAACCTCAAAGTGTTGTAAAGAAAGGACCAGAGCCAACAGTTCCTTCTCTATTGTGGAATAGTTCCTTTGGTGGCGATTGAACTTCCTGGAGAAGTATGCCACGGGATGCTCAATGTCATCAGAGTCACTTCTCTGTAGGAGCACAGATCCACAAGCTTGGTCGCTAGCATCGACCGCGATGGAGAACGGTTTGTTGAAGTCAGGAGATTTGAGCACGGGGAAGTGACACAGCAGAGACTTCAGGTGATCGAAGGCTCTCTGGCATGCATCATCCCAGGTGAACTTTACGCCTTTCTTCAGTTGGTTAGTTAGACTGAGAGCAATCTCAGCAAAGTTCTTGCAGAACTTGCGGTAGTACCCGATCATTCCAAGGAAGCGGCGCAAAGCTTTTTTGTTGTCAGGAACTGGAAAGTCCATGATGGCTTGGACTTTAGCATTTATGGGTGCCACCTTACCCTGGCCTATGACGTAGCCAAGATAGGTGACAGTAGCACAACCAAAGTCACTCTTGCTCAGGTTAACAGTCAGGTTAGCCTGGGTCAGGCGCTGGAACAACGTCTCTACATCTTTTAGATGTTCTTCCCAGGAGTCACTCCGTGTGATCAGGTCATCGATGTACGCACCCGTGTGTGGCAATCCAGCGATTGTAGACTGTATCATCCTTTGGAACGTGGCTGGGGCATTTTTCATGCCAAAGGGTAGGACTTCATACTGGTACAACCCAGATGGTGTGGCAAAAGCAGAGATGCTCTTGGCCCTCTCAGTTAAAGGCACACACCAATAACCCTTCAATAAATCAATCTTGGTCAGAAACTTTGCTTGCCCTACTCTATCGATACAATCATCAATCCTAGGTATTGGAAACACATCAGTTCTAGTTACAGCATTGACTTTGCGATAATCTGTACAGAATCTAGTACTTCCATCAGGTTTTGGAACTAGCACACAGGGTGAACTCCAATCTGAGTTGGAGGGTCTGATAATATCATGTTCTAACATGTACTCAACCTCTTTCTCAGCAATCTTTTTCTTTTCATGATTCATCCGGTACGGATGCTGTTTTATTGGTTTGGCATCACCAACATCGACATCATGAGAGGCTATAGAAACTCTTTTTGGAACATCAGGAAACAGATCCTCTTTTTTCTTGATCAACCTTTCAAACTGATCTCTCTGTGAGGGTTCTAAGTGCTGGAGTTTTACATCAAGATTTTGCAACACTTCAGTGTTTGACAATTTACATGAAAGAACTTCAGCTTTAATTCTTGGTTCATCATCTTGAAACTCCCCCTCATCTTCACACGTTTCGACCATTGGAGAATCTGAAGTGACAGCTGCAACCCTAGCATTTCTGTCATGATAAGGCTTTAGCATGTTAATTTGACACAATTGTTTTGGTTTTCTCCTATCTGGAGTCTTCACAATGTAATTGAGATCATTGAGTTTTGTCAGAATTTCATAAGGACCATGAAATCTAGCCTGCAATGGATTGGACTGCAAGGGAAACAACACAAGGACCTGTTCTCCTGGTTTAAACTCACGGCTTCTAGCCTTATGATCATACCAAGTTTTCATTTTTCCCTGACTTGATTTCAAGTTCTCTTTGGCAAGGTCACAAGCTGCACGCAATCTTTCCTTGAACTTGCTAACATAGTCTAACAGACTGATATGCGGCTCTTTCTCTTGCCATTGTTCACTCAATAATAGCAAAGGTCCTCTCACTTCATGACCAAACACTAGCTCAAATGGACTGAATCCAGTAGACTCCTGCACTGCTTCTCTAGCTGCAAACAACAGCAAATGAACCCCTTCATCCCAGTCTTTCTCATGGTCATAACAATAAGTCCTCATCATTGTCTTGAGAGTGGAATGAAACCGCTCTAAGGCACCCTGACTTTCTGGATGATAGGCACTAGAAAGAATCTGCTTTGCACCTAGTTCATACACAACCTGCTGAAACCATCCTGAAGTGAAATTGCTTCCCTGGTCTGACTGAATTTCCCTGGGAAGGCCAAAGAACGTGAAGAACTTTATCAAAGCCTTCGAGATTGCAGTTGCCTTGATGTTACGTAGAGGTATGGCTTCGGGGAATCTGGTTAATGCACACATGATTGTCAACAAGTACTGATTTCCAGATCTAGTCTTAGGTAATGGACCAACGCAATCAACAATGACCGTAGAGAATGGCTCCCCAAATGCTGGGATAGGCTGCAATGGAGCTACAGGTGGGTCTAACTGGTATTTTCCAACTACCTGACAAGTGTGACAGGTTTTGCAAAAGTTGGAAACGTCTTTCCGAAGCCCAGGCCAAAAGAAGTGTTTCATGATCTTATCAACAGTCTTGTTAACACCAAGATGACCTCCTAAAGGTAAACTATGAGCCATTGTTAAGATCTCATTCCTATAGACCTTCGGAACAACAATTTGCCTGACCACTGCCCAATCTGCATTGGCAGGGATATCAGGAGGGCGCCACTTCCGCATCAACACACCATCCTTGAGATAATACCCAACTGGAACTGCATCTATTTCTTTTTCAGGAAGGGCTCTCCTCTTTAGTACACCAATTTCAGGGTCATTAGTTTGCTCCTCAATCAACCGCTTTCTGGACAGAGACAAGTCTCCAGACACATCAGAATCACCAGACCCATCCGGCTGGCTGAATAGAGAACTGATAAAAGTATCTGATAAGTCCTCAAATGGTGAAACCATAGTAGGCCAATCAGAGTCATGAGGCGAACCACCTGAGTCCTGACTATTCAATGTACTGGACGGCACCACAACATCATCTTCTTTAGCCTTCTTGGCCATAGCACGAGTCACTGCGCAAGAAGGATACAGAGATGGGTCCTCATCCCCATTTTCAGTGCTCGGCTGTGAAGTAAGATGTACAGGGGGAACTACTTTGCCCCCAGCCAGGTCATTGCCTAGCAACAGAGAAACACCCTTTATAGGTAGACTTGACATAAGTCCCACCTTTACCTGTCCTGTAACTAAATCTGACTTCAAGAATATAGAGCGCAGGGGTACAGATACAGTCCTCCCTTCAATACCTTGTACAAGTATGAAATCCCCTGAAGCGGTCTCATCACGTAACTCCAAGGAGTCCATCAACAAAAGTGACTGAGAAGCTCCGGTATCCCTTAGGATATATATGGGGACAGGAGTAGTATGCTCATTCAGAGCCACAAATCCCTCTGACACAAATGGAAGAAATTCCTCCCTCACAAAGTCAGCTGTATTAGGCTTTTTAGCCCCACAAGAAGCAGGCAATTTAGCAGATTGGTTATCTACTACAGGGGTTTCTAACCTTGTTTTCACAAAGGCATTTGGTTTGGTATCCTTTTCTTTTTCTTTCTTAGCTTTAAGGAACCAACAGTTAGTTGTAACATGACCAGATTTCTTGCAATAACTGCAAACTAGACCACTTTTGTCACTGTCAGCTTTCACACTTTGATCAGACCTGTTACTGGATTTCTGAGCACCATCACCAGATTTGTCTTTGTCTTTGGGTGAGGAATCTTGGGTATCACCATAACCCTTTTTCTGAAATTGGGACCATCTATTATTACTGCTAGACTGAAATTTGGACTTATGTGTGAGAACATATTCATCTGCAAATTTGGCAGCTGATTGCAAATTCAGTGCTTGCTTCTCATTAAGGTAGGTCTTAACATCATCTTTAACACAGTTCTTGAATTCTTCAACTAACACCATCTCTTTTAGTGAGTTGAAATCATCCTTGACCTCCATAGAAGTACACCAGCGCTCAAAGCAAACCTGCTTTTCATTAGCAAATTCAACATAAGTCTGATTTTCAGATTTCTTCAGACCTCTGAATTTCTGTCGGTAAGCCTCTGGAACCAACTCATAAGCTCTCAAAATAACCTTTTTGACAACCTCATAATCAGAGGAATCATCTGCAGACAAAGCCGAATAGGCTTGTTGAGCTTTAACCTTGAGGACAGTTTGCAACATCAGAGGCCAGTGTTCCTTTGGCCACTGGCAACTCTTTGCTACCTTTTCAAAACACTGGAAATAGTTGTCAACATCCTTTTCCGAAAATGGAGGCACCAGTTTTACCTCCTGGCTAGCCCGAAATTTATTTTCAGTTTGAATTTTTATTTTTAGTTGCTCCATTTGGAGTCTTTCTTCTCTATCGAATTTCTCTAATTCAAAATCTCTCTGTCTTGCAAATTTTTCTAACTCAAATTCTCTTTGTTTTTCTTTTTCTTCCCTCTCAAATTCTCTTTGTTTCTCTTTTTCTTCCCTTTCAATCTCTAGCATTTTTAATTTAAGTTCCATTTCTATATTTGGATTTTCCACTGGAAACTGTTCCAGATCTCCTGGTGCAAACACATTTTCATCAATGTAATATTCAACTATCTCTCTAGCCAGTCTTGCTTTTCGCATGGCTGGTTTTACCTCTGTCAGCTCCAAATGTCTGCATATTTCCAACAGTTCTGTCTTTTTAAAAGACTTCAAAACCCCTACGGTTGGTGATGCCAAGAAATCATCCATTGCTGTTGTCAATATATTTACATAGGAAAATTCACAAAAACAATTTTACAATCTGAAATGTTAGATTTTTAATAAATGACTCACAAAATGGTCTATCCCGGACCTTGAGCCCCCAATTTGTTATGGCCCCAATTTGTTATTACATTTAAAACAACACAACAGCAACAGCAAGGGATGACAGACACAGTTTTAAAAACTTAAACACATTTAATTAAACACAACAACTAACTAAACTGACCAAGATTGAATAGGGAAAAAAAAAGAAATATTTACTGTCCCTTTTTGTGGGGTGGCTTGGTGATGTCCTGGATAATGAAAATGCTCAAACAAAGGCAAAGAAATCCACAAAAGAAACGTCACAGGTCTTGAACAGAATGGCAGGTCTGGTCATCTTCTTGCAATTTCTCCTACGTACGGTCTCAATTCTTTTCCTTATATACTCTTTTGCAGACCCCACCCACATTTAGACCTCTTTTTTTAACTTTCTGAGACTTGCCCCAGACATGTCCAGGACATGTCTAAACATGACTCCAGTCTGAGCTTAACAAAAAAAAGGTAAATACTGCCATCTAGTGGCCTATATTCACATTACACATGAAATAAGAAAACGCCAACACAAGGACAAGGATCACAAGACTTCCATATAGACGGGATAAATAAACTGGATAAGGACTCCTAAGTACACAGAGGGAGAGGCAGGACAGAGATGAGACGATTGCAGAGAATCTGCGAGAAACGCAGCGAAGGAGATTAAGCGAAAGCGGGAGGCGGAGACTAGAACAGGGCGAATGCGGAGCTGTCATCAGTCGATTAGTAAGTGCGGCTGTACAATTCCGAGTGCTAGTTAATACGTTAGTCTTATATACAATCTTAGTGTAGGTTAGTAAATTCTTGAAAACAACGAACTGTTAGTACAGTTAGTAAGATAGAAAAGTAAGGTGAAGTAAGCAAACGAGATTGGAAGGAAGGCTGAAATCCAGAATCCATTAAATCACCCGAAATAGTGACATGATCTACTAGGACAGAAACGGCAACGAACTAATGACGCGACAGGGGAAAAAACAAAATACCGTACATGGGTAAGACGTGGACCGGAATAACATGGGAGAGATATGAAATGTGGAAACACTAAAACCGTGAAACGAAAACAGACATAACAATAATTAATAAAACCTAATAATAAAAAGAAAACACAACCCTAACCTAAAACACGAAAGACCACAACACATTGTGGAACCAATTATTTGCGTGCTGTCGCAAGTAAGGTAGTCTTTCTTCAAAACTACACAGGGCTGTTTTTTGCCAGTAGTCTGTATCCCAGTTCTCGTGAGAGATGAAGCATGAAAGGATGTGAGTTGCAGCCCCATGGAAGAACAAGCCAACTTAGTATCTGTTGCATATTGTGGGACCACATATTTGCGTGGTGCTGCAAAAATTTAAGTAAGCTAGTCTATATTCTAAAATAAATGGTGCTAAAATGCCTTCAGAGGCAGAAGGACAAACGCTATAGCAAATAATCTGTTGTGTATATTTGCTGTTGCAGGTTCAATACATGGTTTGGTATTGCAGTGCCATCAAGAAATCAAAAAATTTCATGTAGAAATTTATCCCATTTCTTTCTGATCTTACAACACAGGGGAGGCAATTTGCAGAGCAAATGAAGAGCCTAGTGCTAAAAGTACTGAAGTCACATTTTCACACCACTTGAATTAAGGGCAGAGAGAACGTTTTTAATCATTATGGTACATTACCATAGTCAATTCGAGACCCAAGTGCGAAAAGTACTGAAGCAATGAAACGGCCACATTGAAAAATTGAGAAAATTTACTTTGGTAACTATTACAAACATTTTTTTCTGTCCTGAACTCAAGGAGTGCGACAATGTGACTTAAGTACCACCAGTGAAGTTGGCACGTTGTGTAAATAGTAAATAAAAACAGAATTCAATGATTTGCAAATCCTTTTCAACCTATATTCAATTGAATACACTGCAAAGACAAGTTACTTAATGTTCGAACAGGTAAATTTTGTAATGTTTTGCAAATATTAGCTCATTTGGAATTTGATGCCTGCAACATGTTTCAAAAAAGCAGGCACAAGTGGCAAAAAAGAGTGAGAGAGTTGAGGAATGCTCATCAAACACTTATTTGGAACGTCCCACAGGTGAACGGGCTAATTGGGAACAGGTAGGTGCCATGATTGGGTATAAAAGCGGCTTCCCTGAAATGCTCAGTCATTCACAAACAAGGATGGGGCGAGGGTCACCACTTAGTGACCAAATGCGTGAGCTGATTGTCGAACAGTTTAAAAACAACATTCCTCAACAAGCTATTGCAAGAAATTTAGGGATTTCATCATCTACGGTCCATAATATCGTCAAAAGGTTCAGAGAATCTGGAGAAATCACTGCACGTAAGCGACAAGGCCAAAAACCAACATTGAATGCCCGTGACCTTCGATCCCTCAGGCGGTACTGCATCAAAAACCGACATCAGTGTGTAAAGGACATCACCACATGGGCTCAGGAACACTTCAGAAAACCACTGTCAGTAACTACAGTCCGTCGCTACATCTGCAAGTGCAAGTTAAAACTCTACAATGCAAAGCGATAGCCATTTATCAACAGCACCCAGAAACGCCGCCGGCTTCGCTGGGCCCAAGCTCATCTAAGATGGACTGATGCAAAGTGGAAAAGTGTTCTGTGGTCTGACGAGTCCACATTTCAAATTGTTTTTGGAAACTGTGGACGTCGTGTCCTCCGGATCAAAGAGGAAACGAACCATCCGAACTGTTATAGGTGCAAAGTTCAAAAGCCAGCATCTGTGATGGTATGGGGGTTTATTAGTGCCCAAGGTATGGGCAACTTACACATATGTGAAGGCACCATTAATGCTGAAAGGTACATACAGGTTTTGGAGCAACATATGTTGCCATCCAAGCAACGTCTTTTTCATGGACGCCCCTGCTTATTTCAGCAAGACAATGCCAAGCCACATTCTACACGTGTTACAACAGCATGGCTCCGTAGTAAAAGAGTGCGGGTACTAGACTGGCCTGCCTGTAGTCCAGACCTGTCCCCCATTGAAAATGTGTGGCGCATTATGAAGCGTAAAATACGACAACGGAGACCCCGGACTGTTGAACAACTTACGCTGTACATCAAGCAAGAATGGGAAAGAGTTCCACCTGAAAAGCTTCAAAAATTGGTCTCCTCAGTTCCCAATTGCCCCTGTGCCAACTTTTTTGCAATGTGTTGCTGCCTTTAAATTCTAAGTTAATGATTATTGCCAAAAAAATACAGTTTCTCCATTTGAGCATTAAACATCTTGTCTTTGCAGTGTATTCAGTTGAATATAAGTTGAAAATGATTTGCAAATCATTGTATTCTGTTTTTATCTACGATTTACATAACGTGCCAACTTCACTGGTTTTGGGTTTTGTACTTTTAGTACTTGGCCTTTCAATTTCATTTGGACTGGAGTGTGTTTGCGTCTGAGAAAATACAGTTTTATAAAAAGTTGTGTGCCAACTGCCAACCTCAGGATGAAGAGAAGCTACATGAGGTGGGGGAGGGTGTCCTTTTTTAAACAGAACCCTTCAGGAGATGATGTTCTCCTGACTATCTCTGAGATGAAGACAATAGCTCATCTCAAAAAAAAAAAAAAGTCTGGCAGCTATTACAGGGCAGGAACTGTCGGCCTTCTTCACTCATGGAAATATAGCATCTGAATAATTCTGCCAAATTTGTCTATTGCAGTCATGTAATGAATCCGTTGAAATGAGTCCAACACTTGGATAAAATCTGTGAATATTAGTATAATTTTCATGATTCTTAGTTTTCGTGTTAAAATGTCATGGTTTTTATTTTTTGCTTGTAAGAGAATATATTCTAAACGATGTTCAGATTAGGTACTATCTTTTGTTCTTCTTCCTGTAAGCTGTAATGTTATTTTCAGTGCACAATGTGGAGTACACTAAAATAAAAATTACGTTGACTGCATTCAAATGCAAGGAAGATGAATATTGTTATTATTATTATTAATATTACTGTTATTGTTTTTGTTATTAAGTTTTATTTATATAGCACCGTTCTCAGACCCAAGGTCGCTTTACAATGGAAACAACACAGCAAGTAAAATACATTGAACAAAGCATAAAAAAGCATGAAATACAAGTAATCATTCAGCAAGAATCACAACACAAGTATATTAGACAGGTGTAAAATCAATGGCCAGGCAGCATCCTGTAGTACTGTCCCAATCTGAAGACGGAAAGATTATGTTAGGAGTGAGTGATTGTGTTGGGTGAAAAGAGGCGTCTTGAGTTGGGTCTTAAACAATGTTAGGCTGGTTGATTCATGGAGGTGCTTCCACTGTGGCGGATTCTGGCAGTTGGATGCCAAGTCCAGCGGCCAGAAATAAAAGGCAAAACCCGCAGCGTGCTGAGAGACTAAAAACAGATTGAAATAACGAGACTCACGCTACCAACGGACCTGACGCCGACTGTGGTAGAAAAACAGGCGAGCTAGAGGAAACCAAAAGAAAAGGGAAATAAACCAAAGATTCTCTTGCTCACAAACACTGAACCTGTTATGCAGCTAAGTCCCTGACAATACTCTCTCAAGAGACCTTACCGGCTAAAGCGCAATAGAAACACTGACACTCTAGCAACGAGAGTGAGGCAGAATAAGAGCTTAAATAGAGTCCTGGTAACGCCCCCAATTCATGCCAGCTGGCCCAGGAATCTGATAGGGCGCAAAATGATATCGTCCCGGACAAGAGCAACAAAGCTTTCAATACCTCCAAACCATGACATCCATCGTTTAGGACCAATGGCACGAAATGACCTAGCTAGTGGACTGTTTTGTTTGAGGAATACAGTGCAGACCAGTGTCAGAGGACCTGAGTGAACAGGTGTATAAAAATGGAGAAGGCCAGTGAGATAGGGTGGGGCAAGACCATTTAGAGCTTTGTTTGAAATGATGAGGAGTTTAAACTGAATCCATGCAGATATGGGAAGCGAGTATTGTTGGTAAAGAATAGGGGTGATGTGAGCAGATTTGCTCGTATGGGTGAGTAACCTGGCTGCTGAGTTTAGGACGCATTGAAATTTATTGAGGAATTTTGCAGGGAGATCAGTAAGTAATGAGTTACAATAAGCCAGGCAAGAGGTAAATGCGTGGAATAGTGTTTCAGCGTTAAAACGGAGGGTAGAGCAAAGGTGGGTAATAATGTGGAGGTGGAAGAAAGCTTTTTTAACAACAGAATTGATTTTTGGATGAAAGGAGAGTGTGGGCTCAAGAATTACTCCAAGGTTACGAACAGCAATGGACGGGTAGCGGTGATGCCATCTACGGCAAGATAGATATCTGGCTTGGGTTAGAAAGAGCCATCTTGGACCCATCCAACAGGATCACAGTCTTGTCACAGTTCAGCTGAAGAAAACTGGTTGCCATTCAGTGCCTAATTTCCTACAATAGAATAGAAAACAGAATACAATGATTTGCAAATCCTTTTCAACCTATATTCAGTTGAGTACACAGCAAAGACAAGATATTTAATGTTAAAACTGATAAACTTTTTTTTTTGGAAATATTCACTGATTTTGAATTTTCTGTCTGCAACACATTCCAAAAAAGCTGGGACAGGGGCAACAAAAAATTGGGAAAGTTGAAGAAAAAACTCCTGTCTGGAATATTCCACCGGTGAACAGATTAATTGGAAACAGGTGAAACGCTCAGTCGTTCACAAGCAAGGATGGGGCGAGATTCACCACTTTGAGAATGTAAGGAGGAAACCAGGAGATTACATGGACCTGCGACCAGGAGTGCCTGTTGCCCTCTGTTCTTTAACATAGTGGGGTAATAAAGGCATAAGAACCTATACTTCTTCCACAGCTGGCATCGTCTCCTGTCAGGCAAGGCTGGGAACAGTGGGGTAATAAAGTCATCAGGGTCCGGACGTCCTCTGCAGCTGCACAGCCCCAATTCTACCACTGAGATAAGGGGGCCTGGAACTGGACACTTCAGCATGGGTGTGTGGGTCTTGCGCACATCAAAGATAAGGAAGGGAGTGCACCCTGGCTTGGTTGCTGGAAGGAGTTTCTCTCACGGCGGGCTGTGGCCTGTGCTCTCTCCTCGACTAGTGCCATGGTGACCTCTTCTGGACACACTGTCACTGCACCCTTTCATTTCCTCACTGAAACTTTTTCTGATTGGGGACATTAAAATTTAATCAAAACCCACTATTACACTGTTCTAACTGCCCTAATGTCACCACTGAATTACTGTATTTTATCAGGGCTAAGAGTGGTGTGAATTTCATGGGAAATTTCATGACAAATACATCGTGTTTGATATGTAACTCTTCAGCTAAATTCAAGGAGTCGAATGAGATGCGGGCGGCACGGTGGCACTGCAGTTAGCATTGCTGCCTCACAGCAAGAGGGTTGTGGTTTCAAATCTGGCCTGGGGCCTTTGTATGTGGAGTTTGCATGTTCTCCCCGTGTTCGCGTGGGTTTTCTCCAGGTACTCCGGTTTCCTCCCACAGGCCAAAGACATGCATATCAGGTTAATTGGAGACACTAAATTGCCCATAGGTATGAGTGTGAGAGTGAATGGTTAGTGAATGGTGTGTGCGCCCTGCGATGGATTGGCAACCTGTCAGGGTGGGTTCCTGACTTTGCCCGCAGTCAGCTGGGATAGGCTCCAGCTCGCCCCGCGACCCTAGTGAGGAATAAGCGGGTATAGAAGATGAATGAATGAGATGTATTTCATATCCAATGTATTTTAAGAAAGCATAGTTTAAATAACTCAGTGAAAAACTTTCTCTTAAAGTGGTACCTCTCTCTGTATTGTTTGGGTTTCTTCTCCCCCCATCAATTGCTTTATTACATCCTTCAAATGGTGGGGTCCAAATTATAGATTTGGCTAATCCTCCAGTTTATTTATGGCATCGCCGCCTGGATCAAACTCGCGATTTGGCATAAAAGGAAAGTATTCAGACCCAACGGGGAAGCTTCGTAATTCGAACCTCCTGCACGCTTGTTCCATGTGTAGCCTTTTCGCCAGGTATGACTTCATTCTCTTTATCTAATTTGTTTGTAACTTGTTATTGATTTAACTTTGATATGTTTGATTTAAGCTCTTGCCTACCTGGTGAATAAATTATTGTTATTCCCTCTAAGTTGCGTAGTCTTAGTGACTCTCAACCTTTCTAGCCACGTTACAAAGGAGACTAAGGGGTTAAGCTCAACCAAGGACTGACTGATCTGCGGCTTTGGGATGGAAATTGGTTTTATTAAGTTGGAGAGACAATCATGATCTACTTTCATAAAGGGTTTATGTATTGCCAGTTCTGGGATTTTAACCTTAAAGAAACCCATGGACGAAATGTCGGTGATCGGTTAAAATCGCCTGAAGGAACCCATGGGCGTGCATAGATTTGGATTCGCAGTATTTATGCCAAAAGATGCTATTGCTGCGATGATTGACTTCCATTCATTACCTACGAACCTAAGATTCCGCAATAATGCTAATACCCGGGGACATATATTGAGTAACGCAGGCCTATACCTACGAGTCCGAGGTGTAATCACCCTGAGGTCCATGCATGTTTTTCCAAATTCTAAATTCTAATTCTAATTGAAGTCAGATTGAAATGAGAGTAAATACAGTAACTGTTACGATTCTTTTGCAGTGATTACTGATATCTTTGACATCCCGCCACTTTTTTGTGTAATATTCTAATGCTTGCATTGGATTATTCAGAGCATGGCGGCAGATTAGATATATCCGTGATTACAGCATGGCTGCGTTTGCGAATGGAGAAAGTTCATTAATATTATTTTATTTTTGCCTCACAACAGCCTAGGTACATGCATGAACCTTCGATGCCAGCTGTTCCGCCATTGATTTAGCTGTGTGGTTTTAACAAGAACAGCTATGTAAGGAAATGTTCCAACAGTTTAAGAACAACGTTTCTCAACATGCAATTGCAAGGAATTTAGGGATTCCATGATATAGTCCATAATATCATCAAAAGAGAATCCGGAAAAATCTCTTCATGTAAGCATTAAGGTCGAAAACCAACATGGAATTGCCCGTGACCGTAGGTCCCTCAGGTGGCACTGCATTTAAAACAGTCATCATTCTGAAAAGGATATTACCATGTGGGCTCGGGAACACTTTGGAAAATCATTCTCAGTTAACACAGTTTGTTGCTGCATCTGCAAGTGCAAGTTAAAACTCTACCATGCAAAGCCATATATCAACATCACCCCAAGACGCCACCGGGTTCTCTGGGCTTTAGCTCATCTGAGTTGCACTGACGCAAAGTGAAAAAGTGTGCTGTGGTGTGACGAGTCTGCTTTTCAAATTGTTTTTGAAAATCATGGATGCCATGTCCTCCGGGCGAAAGAGGAACAGGAACATCCAGGTTGTTATCAGCACTAAGTTCAAAATCCATCATCTGTGATGATATGGGGAGGTGTTGGGGCTCATGGCATGGGTAACTTGCACATATGAGAAGGCACCATTAATGCTGAATGGTACATACAGGTTTTGGAGCAACATATGCTGGCATCCAAGCAATAGTCTTTTTTCAGGGACGTCCCTGCTTATTTCAGCAAGATGGTGCCAAGCCATATTGTGCACATGTTACAACAGTGTGGCTTCGCAGTAAAAGAGTACAGTTCGGGTGTGACCCTCACGAACATCCACACAGGCAGTACAACGTCTCCTCATGGACCTGACTAAGCGTCTTCGGTTGTCTTGGGGAAGTTGTCGCTAGTGATGGTCAAATGAAGCCTCATGAATCACTGAGGCTTTCCAGCCTATTGCTTCACCAAAAGGTTCAGTACTTGAGGCCTCAATGAAAGATTGAATGCTGCTATCTGCTGGGCAAAATGACAGTCAATGAACAGTACCATGACCTGAGCGGAAATGTATGAAAAACTTATGTGTGCAGTAACAATAAACAATGGATATATTTCTATAGCATGTACCTGTGTAAGTATATGGACATAATTTTGTAGGTAGCTATATTTGTTCATAATTAAAATAGCAATTAAACAATCCCAATACTTTGCTTTTTTAAATCATTTTTATTCAAAAACACAAATACGGGAGTGACATTATTGAAAAAAACGAAATAACTGACACTCTCACGTCAATGTCCAACAATGGGGAAAGTAATATGTAACTCACTACAATTCTCCAACGTACTGCACCTCTCTGCATCTTACACAAACGCCGACAACAGCCACAGTTTGGCGCGAGATTCGAAGCGTATTTGTGAGGAAGCAATACGTTGAACGAACCAGTGACGTACTCTCCATTAACCGAGGCCTCGTTTGTCATCAGTCACGTGATTTTTACGGTAACGACGCAAGCCTCGAATCGGGGCTTCATATGGCACGCCCCTTTCTGCTCGACACAGGCTCCGGCGCGTCGCTTCAAATGTCACATCACTAGTTGTCGCTACTCTGCCTGTAGTGCATTCTGGAATTGCTACCTGGTTTGAGGTCTGGGTACTCTTGATGAAAGAGCTCATCCCAGTTGGACGCACTACACCCAAAACGTAATGATGCTGGACGTACTACACCCAAAACGGTGAGCCACTTGCCGGGCACTTACTCTCGCCTCTAGCATATCCAGGGCCCTGTTCCGTTGTTCAGTCAACAGACGTGGCATTATGACACTTAAAAAATGCTTTTTGTGTGGCTTTTATCAGGCCTTTGTAGCCAAGTGCAGAGAAATGTTTTATTCAAGAAATGAGGGAAGCATTGGAGTTTTTATTGCTGTGTATTGGATAACGTGAGAGGCCCCTTTAAGATATGGTCGCAGTGATGACATCACTCTGATGAGATCGATAGTAAAATTGGGAAGGAGATGGAGGTCTAACCCTGGGCAATGGTTTCACTAAAACCTTGTCATCCATCTATTATGTGGCTAGTAAGAATTAATATTTTCCAAGAGCTCACAATTATGAGTGGTTATGTTTGGAGTATTAAGCCCTTTTTCTGGTTTTTATGTGAAGGTCTTTGATTTTAATGGATTGTCCAGGATGCGTGGCTGCTAGCTAGAGACCTTCCACGTGAAGCGGGGCGAGTTATTCTTTGATCGAGACAGTGAGTAGTTTTCTGTTAAACTGTGACATTAATGAAAGTTAATGAGGTATGTTTCAAGAAATGTCATGGTGAAAATGTGGGTGACAGGCTGCTGTTGATGTTTTCTTTATTAGCGCTGCCACTGCCGTATTTTAAGAACTGTTTCGGATATATTAGAACTGTAACTTCGGTATTCGAGTATCTCATGCTAGACTGTCCTAGCGAGATCATTGACTAATAGTGTTGCATTTTTCGCCAAGCCAGTTGGTGTTACCGATTAGTTTTATTTGCTCTACTGAGAGTATTTGGCCGCTACCGTCTAAACCGACCTCACTGAATTGCTAATTCCTTCATACGGAGCTGGATTTAGCCAAGGAGACCGTTGTGGTCCGGTTAACTTTTTTTGTGAGGGAGGTCGGCCCTCTAGTGGCAGTCAAATGTAATCATTTTTTTATTTAAATGGATCTTATGTTTCTTTCTTGTTTTCGCTAGAGTATAAAGGAAGAAAGATTTGCAACAAAATTATCAGAACAAACCCAATGACATTGCATTTGTTGTGCTGTGCTTATTTTACCTGGCCACACCTTTATATAGGGAAGACAACCCCTCCTTCATTTCAACCACTGTAATTGCACAACTATTAATCCCATATGTTGTACTCAATATGGATTGATGAGAGTCCAACTCACACTGTTGAGTTACATGATGATTATTCATGTGTAACGAAGTACACATAGTGACCCCAACGGTCACTTAAAGGAGAATTCCGGTGTGAAATTGACTTGGGGTGTATTGAAACATGATAATGAATACTAACCTTTGTCGAATACCCCACTTCCGTACGCATGCAACATTTCGAAATAAATGGCTTTTTAGCCAAAGCTCTCAACAGGCTTACAACGATATGAATCGGGCATAGCATTGCCATGCAAAGAAACCGCTATTTTTTTTCATCATTAACATGGCTCAAAGTAGCTCTACACTTCATCGGTAGAATTACGAGGGCCCTGACATTTAAGACGAGGCTCTGAGAACTTTGAAAATGCACCGGTAGTTTATTAAAAAAAGACTATTTATGCAAATAGTACCTTGAGCTAGTTTCCAGTCGCCTCCATCTTGAAAGTCACGATAAGTTGATTGACAAGTCGATTGAATTCTCCTTTGAGAACTCAAATTGGACTACTCAGGTCCTGAGCAAAAATAAACCAAAATGTTGAGTGTTGCGTTTTCATTGCCTTGAGTATATATTAGATCATTTGTCCTAATTTGCTTACACTTTTGTGCTGTCTAGTGGTATCAAAAGTAGAATGCACAAATGAGTGGAAAAAAAGATGGCAGGCATTTAAGCCAAGACTGTATAAAAAGATGGACGAAGCAACCGCAACGTCACCCAATGGTTTTAGCGTACAATTTAGGAAGCCTCAGTTTGGCAATTGAACAGCACCATTTTGTCATATTGAAACCGGATGTGATTCTTATTGGATGAGTGAAATGAAGGTCCTGGGAGGAGGAAGGGGGTGGATCGACGGATGGATCTGACCGTATCTGACAGGATCAGAGGATAGCCACGCCCCACGCCCTCATATATGGCTTTATCCTTTATTCCAGTTTATTTGGGACCATAATTTACAAAAATGAACATATATCGAAGGAGACTTAACTTACGATAGACACCATAAAATTCTGTGCAAAATCATTTTTGAAACAAGCGGTGCCAGGCACGGCAAACCCCGCCCCTCGCAAACGTTTTAGCTATTGGGGCCTAAAGTCCTGTCAAAACGTGAGACTATATGGGTTTAGCCTTCTTTTATCATTGGTTAAGGGTTAAAAAATTGCAGTGTTGAGGACTTTTATATAGCTGCTTATATTATGTTTATACATTATGGGTCAATACCTGACTGACCCCCGATGTCTTCGGTCAACAATAGCTCAAAATCTATAAATACGGAAATGGTCAAGTAGCATATCATTAGTTGTGGAATTGGAAAAGGAACATTTTGGTGCAAATTGGAAGTCTCTAGGTTAATTAGGTAAAATGTTATAATGAAAAAGCTGATATTGACCTTTTTGTTGACCATGACCAAACGGTTGACCCAAATTGACCCAAAATTTAATGAGATCTATTCTGGGCCACCACGCATCTACCCTGAAAATTTCATGCAAATCAGTCTAGTAGTTTTGTTGTAAAGTTGCTGACAAAGAAACAAACAAAGAGACAAAGAAATTGCTCGAAAACTATACCCTCGCCCTCCCCCTCCGGGGGGGCGGGGTAATAATCGGGTGGGAAAGTATAGTCATTTTCTCATTGACTTCTAAAGCGTTGAACTTCTTTCAGCTACCTCCAACGTCACCATCTGCTGGCCATTGAAAAGAATGCAAATTTTAGAGATTTCCACATTGGCCTCTTTTAAGACCTGGGTGCTGCGTCCCTCTTTTTATACAGCCTATGATTTTGCTGCTGGTCTTGAAACGAAAGTAGACGAGGTACAAATCCTTATCAAATTTTACAGTTGAAAATTTTTTTGTGAAATAACATTTTTAGCTTGATAAAAATACAATACCAGTCAAAAGTTTGGATACACTTGGCTAATGTCACTGCACTCTGTTTTTTTTAAAAAAAATTAATAGCATAGCTTCTGGATATACTCTCAAGTGGTATCTGGTGAGAGGTAAGCAGTCAGAAGTTAAAAGAAAATAATGTACTTATTCAAATAGTGTCCAAAATTTTGTAATTCTCCACAAACTCATATTTTGTAAGGTAAACAGACTGGCAAGCCCCTTTCATTGTTCAATGGGTGAATTAAAGTCAAGCTGCATTGAGATGTATTAGGCGAAAAGGTTGATGAGACGCAAACCACAAGCGCAGCACATCTTTGGGAACTTTAAAATTGCTGACCTGTTCTACTATCTTGCCATGGGAGGAAATGGGGTTCAGTCAGGGATTTCGTGTGTTAAATGCCAGTTCCTTTGTTCTTTCTTTATTTAGATGGAGGTCCGTGCACCATCGTGTGAAATGAGAAATGGTTTGGTGATAGGCTGTAATAGAGTCATTGTCATTGAGGAGGGCCATGATGAGTGAGGGGCTAATGCAGTCATTAGTGTATAGAGTGTAAAGGAAGGGAGTAGGAACACAGCCCTGAGGTGCTCCAGTGTTAGTGATGATGGTCCATGATGTAACAGTCCCTATCCGTACAGCCTGTGCTGTTGCTCAGAAGCTGTGGATCAGGTGGATGTCATGAGGTGGAGTCAAGAGGGCTGCTGCGAAGTTGCCAAGCGTTTTCAGATATTGTAGGAGGAGGAGACATATGACAGCATCCTCCCTTCCTCGCTAGGCCTCGTAGGTAAACTGATATCTGTCTAGCTGCAGTTTGAAAGCTGGTAGGATGTTGCACAGAATGTTTTTCATAATATTTACTCACTATGGGGGTGAGTGCGACAGGTCAGCAGTGGTTGGGTTTAGATGGGCAGGGTTTCGTGAGAACTGGAATGATGGTGGATATTCTCCAAAGGATGGACCACCATACAGTCCTGCAGGATTCCCACACAATGGAAAAGAAAATGGGAGAGAGCTCCATGGCACTGAGCTTTAGCACCTTAGCTGAGATGCCATCCAGCCCTGTAGCCTCCCCAAGTTTGCATCTGCTCAGCTGCTGTCAGACGTCCTCCTCTGTGAAGGGAGGGTGTGTTGGTGTGTCAAATAGAGGAGCATTGAGCCGTTTCTCACTGACAGCTGAGTGGTCGATGATGTCAAACCGTGCGAAAAAAGGAGTTGAGAATTTTGGCGAAATCGGTGGAGTCTGATGAGTGGTCCTGTTTTGCTACTTCACCCATGAGTGTTCTTATTGTCTGAAAAGCCTGTTTGTTTTTGTGTTGGCAAATTCCTGTTCCAGTCTGTCCTTAAATTTGAGTTTGGCCTTAAAGAGCATTATCATTGAATGTAATTTGCCTCTTAAATAATTCGCAGATAGCAATACATTCAACTTCTAATCTTGTCTGGTGACACAACCCCCATGAAATTCAAATTTCGAACAAAGCATGTGTGCAAACAAGCTATTCTTCCTTCAATGCGGTGCAACATTTTATTAGAGCAGTCTCTTAGCTATGACGTTACCCCGGCTACTCTGCATTTACGCTACATACAGCATACACACAGTGCAATCGCCATCTTTCTACCAAAATTTTTGTGAAATGAGCAAGCTAGCCAGGGTGCACAGAGCACCTTTCCATGACCATTTTGTAACGTTAGTTTGTCAGCTAGCTGGCTAGTCAGTGTTGACTGTGAATTGAAAAGTACTGGTAAGTTCAACAGTGAATGTCTGCGACTCATTACGCCGTATCATTACTTCAGTTAGTTGGGGGGGGGTACAGGGAACATTGTGCTTCATTGAGTGGGTGGGGGTGAAGATTGCGTTTTATTTTGTTCAGCGGGGGTTGGGGGGTGGGAGAATGGCAGGTGCAGTGGTGACAGATTCTATTCATATTGTTTAGCGGGGGTGGGAAAAGATCACTCACGGGTTTCGCCTTTCATTTGTGGGTCATGCCTGCATGTGGCCTATGCGTAACTTTCATATGACACGCTTACGTGTAAGATCCTCTATATCATGTACACTGAACAAAAATATAAACGCACAAACCAAAAATGCTGAGTTAAATGGACCTATAACAGGGCTCCAGACTAACTTTTTGCATTGGGTGCACTGGTGCGCCTAACCTTTTTTTTTAGGTGCACCAGCACAAAAATTAGGTGCACCCAAATTTTTCATTGCGTCGCATTTAACGCCATAATGTCACCTTTTTATCGCTCTCCATAACTTTCATATAATGTGAATGGTTTTTAAACAAGAATAAGGTGTAGAGAAATGCTCGTCTTTATTTCATTGAACTGCTCTCACTAAAAGCACAATTATATGTAAAAATAAAAATAAAGTGCCCACGATCACGTGTGACCTCGCCCATGCAGGATTGGCACATGTGGATCGACCTGACTGCTGTCTGTCATCGGTACAGACTCGACTAGGCCAACTGTAACCTTTGCTGGACACGTGCAGGGTGGAGGATGGTGTTATTCAGCGATGAATCGTGATTCCAACTGTACCACGATGATGGCAGATAACATGTTTGGCGACGTGCGGGCAAGCGTTACGCTGATGCCAGCTCCAAGTTCCACTGCAGGAGGAATGAGACAACATTCCACTGGCCACTATTGACAACCTCGGGAACTCCATGCGCCGGAGGTGTACCGCTTTACGTGATGCTGATGGTGTACTAAGTGCTGTGAACTCTGCCCGCTGACCCCTGGTGGGTTCAGGCTGTGATAACTCATGAATTGTGCAGTAAATTGTTAGTCATGTTTCTTTTGCTTGAATATTAAGGCAAGAATGAAATAATAATTGTTTTGTTGAAATATTTCCCAAATGATTAAAAATTATTTGAAAAAAATCACTTTGTACGTTTTTATTTTTGTACAGTGTATATCTTCTGAGGAGACTACCGTACCGCACAGTGAGTTTGTGTAATGTATGTTTGTATGTCAGTCATGCAGACATAGTCGAGGTCTATGTGCAGGAAATCTAACTTACCCGTTTTCTTTCGAGGCAGCCGATTCGTTTTAATAGCCGGATATCACACAAAAGGCGCGTAATGTTCGAGTATTATCATCACAAAGCATAATGCATCAATGCAGTACAATAATGAAAATGACAGCCAGAACAGGCAGAGAGCCGTGATGACGTCTGCTAGAAGTGTCATAGCGCGTTCCATACACTTATCAAAAACATCCAAACAATTCGCAAGGATGACCCCACATTAAAATTCCCTACACAATTGATTTTGTATATTTATGCAGCTATAGTGTGTGACTTGCTGTACCATGATAATATCATTCTTGATCTGTCTGTGAATTGTTTTAAGAGAAACCCAGTCCTTGTGCTGAAATGCCCTGTGCTTTTCTTTCAGGCTGCAGTGAATCTGGGAGGTGATCCAGGGTGTGAAATTGGGGAATATCCTTAAAGTTTTTGTGGGAATGCTGTTGCTGATGCAGAACGTAATATAATCCATAATTAGTGATAGTCTGTCGTCCAGATTGCCTTGAAAAATGTCCCAGCATGCAAAGGAGCCTTGTAATTGTCCAACTGCATCCTCTGACCACTTGGTGGTGCTGTGGACTTGGGACTGAATGTGCTTCAGTTTCTTTCTGCTATGTGGAAGAAGGAAAACAAATTATGGTCCGAAAAGCCTAGCGATGGGTGAGCCTGAGGGATGAACACATCAGTTACGTTCCCATGACACAAGTCCAGAGTGTTTCCTGTCCTTGTGGGAACTTTCACATACTGGCAGAAGGAAGGCAGCACAGCGTCCAGTCTACAGTTGCTGCAATCACCCACATAGAACTCTGGGGCTTTGGGGTATTTAGCAGGCATGGAGTTAGCATTTTCCACTGAAAGCTCTGTTGCTACTTTGATGTCAGCGTTTGGTGGACTGTTAACACACCTAATGATCACAGTGGGAAGTTCTCTTGGGAGGTAGAAGAGGCGTAACAAAAAGGTCAATATCTATATCATCGGATGTCATTGTCGATTTTGATGTTTTTACACCGCCAATTGTTGATGAACACTTTGCCCTTGCCCTTTTCCTTACCTGACTGACTGGCACTCTTTACCCTAGTGGTGGCCAATTTATTGAGACTGACCCTGGAGTTGAAGATCAACTCATCGAGCCAGATCTCAGTCAGGGCAATGATACAGGCATCTCTGAAGACCCTTTCCTCCTGGCATTGAGCATGAGGCTGGGCCATCTTGTTTTTGAAGGGAAGGTACAGTGCTCAACAAATTTATTAGACCATGACCCAGTGTAAGGTTTATGCCACAGCTGCCCTAAATTAATAGGGTTGATAATTACTAAAATAATTTTTTATGTTTTTGTAATTGTTTATCTACAAGTACGCACAAGATCTTTAATTAAAAAAAAAAAATATATATATATATATATATATATATTTATTTATTTTAAATTTGGCATCTCCAATCCCATCCGAATCTGGAATGCCCAATTGGTGAACTATGTACAAGGCTTGCTCGTTTGCGACCCGTTGCTGCCAATTCAGGAGAATGAAGACCGTTCACGGCTCTCCTCGGAAGCACGTGCCTGTCAACCACCGCTTCTTATACACTCATTAGTTGAATCTTCGCAAGTTCAGAACGAGGGCGGAGGATACCCGGACATGAACAGACTTAGAATCTTCCTGATGAGCGCCCGTCTGGCCAACAGGAGGTGCTTGAGCAACGAACAAAGCTATTTATTGATTTCCCTTCCCAATTTGAAACCCTGTAGCGCGATGGCCAATTGTGCGCTGCTCTGAAAAACCTGCCGACCATTGCCGGTTGGTGCGACTGGGGCTCGAACCCGCGACGTGCTAGTCACTTCTGCACTCCCATAACCGAGTGAGCTATCCGGCAGCTTCGAAAGTGCATTTTTAATTGTAAAATATAATTATTACCCACGCCCGACGAGGCGGCGTGGGTATACAGTTTAGCACCGTCTGTCTGTGTGTGTGTGTGTGTCTGTGTCTCTCTCTCTCTCTCTCCCCTCCCCCTCCCCCCCCCTCCCCCCGCGCGACAGTTCGCCCACCACTGAAGCTAGGGTGACCTAACTTTGTGGGGTAGATGATCCTAGGGTACCCTGTCCAAATTTGCATTTTGAGGTCGAAAGGTCATAGTCAACAGGAGGCGTGGGTTAGCATCTCTATAGAGTGCGTATCATCTAGTTGTTGTTATCCATGAATTTTCAAATTTACTGTTTTACAAAAAAGCCGAAAAAAATTGTTATTTTTTGATTAAGATGTCAAATAAAAGTTATTTACTTGCATTTCTGAACATAAAAATTCATTTTAGCGGTTGAATGCAAGCTGTTATCAAGGCCAAAGGAGGCCATTCTATAAATTGTTTTTTTTATGAGTAAATAAGGACTATTTAGTTGTTTCAGTTTGTTTTTTGCCTCAGAAATAATAATAATATAATTTTTAGTTTTAAGCAAGTTTTTGAGAGATTTCTAAAATATTTGTATTTTCTCATTTTTTATGACAGGTGCTGTTAAGCACTGTACGTTCGCCAGTGTAATGGAGGGAAGAGGGGTCTGAAGGGACACTTCCTCAGTCTGGTGCAAACACCACCACACCTGCCTCTTTTCCTCAGTCAGATCTCTGTAGGGAGAACTGCCATTGGCTTCACGTTGCAGAGGATAGAAGATCGAAGCTGTTCATTTTTTTTTCTTTTTCTACGGTCTATTTAAAGGTTATTTTTAACCTCATGGCTAATGGCTAAAGTGACAATACAGTGATAGAAATAATGAGCCTATCACTTGAACTGTCAAACTATTTTTCCGGAAACAAGAAAAAGGAATGGTGGAAAAGCTGTTGTCATTAAGTGGAGTCCAGTGTATCCTGTCTCTGGGAGGATGATCATTCCCTTTCAAGTGGAGAAGCCGCTCAAATTTAAATGAAAGCTTGGCAGATAGTGTAGTCGCCTGTATGGCTGTGTAGCCTCTTAGCAAAACGTCATGAAATTAAATATTGCCAATTGGCTATGTAACCTATGTTACATGAAATGTGTTACCCTAAATGAGCTGATGATGTCTTAATTGTGCAAAATGGATATTTGTCTTGATTTGTATACAACATTTGTGTTCATCTGCCTGTCTCATCAGACTTCTCCACTTGCGTGATCGCCTCAGACCTGCAACATGCACAGCAGATGAAACAGTTGGTCTGAACAACAGACGCATCACACCTCAAACTGTCCGGAACCGCCTGGCTCGTCGTTCTCATCGTGATCCCAACCGTGTCTACAAGTATCCCTGATTGCCATACACCTCTATCTTGCTTTAATGAACAGTAATCTGTTGCATATTGAACAATAAAATGAATTGTGTATGACTTAATATTTTGTAAAACCCTTAATTCTAATTAAGGTTTAAAAGTGTTAAATGGGCCGTTTATGTTTTTGTTAAGTGTACAAAGTTTGTTAAATGTATTTATGTTAAAATGTATTTTAAAAACTTTTATACAATTAAAAGGGATAAACAGTCTTTAGATAAGTGTCAGAAGTGCTCCTTTTCAGCTGCATTTCATTGGTAAGCCCGGATGAGTGCCAGTGCCGGACGCAGGGGAATGACAAAGGAACTGCTTCATTCAAAAATCTGATTGGATATTTGAAGACAAGCTTTTCATCTACGCAGACATAGAACTATGAGGAATCTGACAAATTAATGCAAAACTAGGTGCCATCAACAAAATAAAAAAAAAAATCATATAGATTAGAAATTTCTCCCATTTGTTTCAGATATGACTACAGGATAGGCGATTTGCAAACAAATTTCATTTGGACAGGTGTGTGACAGTGTGTGTGTGTGTGTAGTAATATAGTTTCATAAAAAGTAGTGAGTCAAACTAAGGATGAGGAGTAGGAACAGGAATGACGTGTGTGAGGGTGTCCTTTTTTACAGAGCCCAGCAGAGTAAAATCAGGGCATCATCAACTAGCTTAGCATTCTGAAAAGCATTGACCTCTGAACTTTGAACTCTTGATTGAAAAGTTAATAACTTTGACTCACTTTCAGCATATATATCAATTCAATTCAATTTATTTTGTATAGCGCTTTTCTCAGAGACTGTCACAAAGACGCTTTACAGTGAGAGTTTAAAGAAATAAAAAGGCAGTGCCCAGCCTATTCCCCACTACAGCAAATGAGGCAAAAAAACTCCCAGTAGGGAGAAAAATCCTCCAACAGTGGTGAGAAAAAACTCCCCAGTGGGAAGAAATCTCAGGAGGAACCCGGCCATAGTGGGGGAGCCCATCCTCCGCGGGCTTGCTAATTAAGAACAAAAAAGTAAAAAGGGAGTGAAACGACAGAAGAGTTCCATTTAAGTCCATCTAAACAGTGGCAACGGTAGCTTCAGAAAGTGGCAAGTCGAGGATGGTGCAGGACTGGACCAGGGCCGGACCGGATCGGACCAGGACAGCAGGACAGCAGCAGCCAGCGCTCATGGTGAGGGACAGGGCTCATACGGTCCAGGACTCAGGGAAGTGGAGGGAAAGATCCTCGGAAAGAGACACAGAAGAGAGGGATGTGAGGCACTGGATAACTACTGCATGATAATAAAAGTACCGTCCTCGGTCATGTGCCAAATGAGAAGTTATAAGCAGACTGGTCAGGAAACAGTCAACACCCCTCCATCCACTTCCTGCAGCACAGAGGCCCAACACTTATTCCAGGCTGTTAGATCACTTTTAATTTTCTAAACAATAGTACCATATGGACCTCCCCGGTGACTAAGGCTGTAGCAAGCCCCACCGGTGCCGTGTAAGTGCAATCTCAGTGCCACCGGTTCCACATGGATTTAAGCAATTTTAACGACCAAAAGCTTGTATCCTTCATCCACTTATTGCAGCACAGAGGCCCTGAAATTCCATCCGACCAAGGCTGCGTAATTTTTCAATCAGATACCACCAACACCATGTGGACCTACCCGGTGACTAAGGCCGTAGCAAGCCCCACTGGTGCCGTGTAAGTGCTATCTCAGTGCCACCGGTTCCACATGGATTTGCGTAACACTACACCAGTGCCATATGGACCTCCCCGGTGACTAAGGCTGTAACAAGCCCCACTGGCACCGTTAATGCATGCTCAGTGCCACCGGTTCCACATGGATTTGCTTAACAGTATACCAGTACCATATGGACCTCCCCAGTGACTAAGGCTGTAGCAAGCCCCACTGGCACCGTTAATGCATGCTCTGTACCACCGGTTCCACATGGATTTACATAACACTGGCTTCCAATATCGTGAACATATCATAAATCAAGGTTGTAGTTAGTCCCACCAGAGCCAACACATAACTAATCATAAACTAATCATAGGCTTGACTAAAAAGATAAGTTTTCAGCCTACTCTTGAAGATAGAGAGTGTGTCTGAAGCCCGAATTTGTCTTGGGAGATTGTTCCATAAAATTGGTGCCTTGTAAGAGAATGCTCTGCCTCCAAGTGTAATTCTAGATATATTTGGAATTTTCAAGTAGTCAGCACCTTGTGAACGAAGTAATCTTGGTGGGGAGTAAGGAATAAGAAGACTGCAAAGATATTCCGGGGCCAAGTCATTTAAAGCTTTGTAAGTTAGTAATAATATTTTGTACTCAATTCTAAATTTTACAGGCAGCCAATGAAGACTTTTGAGCACCGGGCTAATGTGATCATATTTCTTAGTCCTAGTCAGAACCCTAGCTGCAGCATTCTGCACTAATTGAAGACGTTTCAGGGCTGAGCTAGTGCAACCAGACAGTAAGACATTGCAATAGTCCAGCCGAGAAGACACAAATGCGTGAACCAATTTTTCAGCGTCTTGAAGAGACAACATCTTTCTAAGTTTAGATATGTTTCGAAGATGGAAAAAAGCCACTCGGATGATATTGTTGATGTGATTTATGATATGTTCACGATATTGGAAGCCAGTGTTATGTAAATCCATGTGGAACCAGTGGTACTGAGCATGCATTAACGGTGCCAGTGGGGCTTGCTACAGCCTTAGTCACTGGGGAGGTCCATATGGTACTGGTGTACTGTTAAGCAAATCCATGTGGAACCGGTGGCACTGAGCATGCATTAACGGTGCCAGTGGGGCTTGTTACAGCCTTAGTCACCGGGGAGGTCCATATGGCACTGGTGTAGTGTTACGCAAATCCATGTGGAACCGGTGGCACTGAGATAGCACTTACACGTCACCAGTGGGGCTTGCTACGGCCTTAGTCACCGGGTAGGTCCACATGGTGTTGGTGGTATCTGATTGAAAAATTACGCAGCCTTGGTCGGATGGAATTTCAGGGCCTCTGTGCTGCAATAAGTGGATGAAGGATACAAGCTTTTGGTCGTTAAAATTGCTTAAATCCATGTGGAACCGGTGGCACTGAGATTGCACTTACACGGCACCGGTGGGGCTTGCTACAGCCTTAGTCACCGGGGAGGTCCATATGGTACTATTGTTTAGAAAATTAAAAGTGATCTAACAGCCTGGAATAAGTGTTGGGCCTCTGTGCTGCAGGAAGTGGATGGAGGGGTGTTGACTGTTTCCTGACCAGTCTGCTTATAACTTCTCACTTGGCACATGACAGAGGACGGTACTTTTATTATCATGCAGTAGTTATCCAGTGCCTCACATCCCTCTCTTCTGTGTCTCTTTCCGAGGATCTTTCCCTCCACTTCCCTGAGTCCTGGACTGTATGAGCCCTGTCCCTCACCATGAGCGCTGGCTGCTGCTGTCCTGCTGTCCTGGTCCGATCCGGTCCGGCCCTGGTCCAGTCCTGCACCATCCTCGACTTGCCACTTTCTGAAGCTACCGTTGCCACTGTTTAGATGGACTTAAATGGAACTCTTCTGTTGTTTCACTCCCTTTTTACTTTTTTGTTCTTAATTAGCAAAAGGAGTTTTTTTCTCACCACTGTTGGAGGATTTTTCTCCCTACTGGGAGTTTTTTGCCTCATTTGCTGTAGTGGGGAATAGGCTGGGCACTGCCTTTTTTTTTATTTCTTTAAACTCTCACTGTAAAGCGTCTTTGTGACAGTCTCTGTGAAAAGCGCTATACAAAATAAATTGAATTGAATTGAAAGAACAGACCCCATAAAATCGTTTGGTCTCCAGGTTTGTTTTTTGTTTTTACAGGCTGAGCGATTTTATGAGTTTGGTTATAAAGTTTTTTTCACGTAAAGTATAGCGAAATCGAATATTTGCTCCTGTCAATTACAACCTGCAGCACGCCAACATAGCTAAAGCATTCGTACACCAACCGAAGAGTACAGCAGCCAGTGGAGAAGCTTTTAATATCATTGGTTCAGAGCATTATAAAGTGTTACGTCATCTCTACACGCAAGACCCCGAGCAGAAATGACAGCGCGAGCACATCTGGTACCTACACCCCTGGCCCCATCGCAAACATTACCTCAACGCACGTTCGTGAGGACACTGCGGCTCCTAGCAGTGCAACCGGATATTGCTACGCACATCAGGTTATATAAGTTTACACACTGCTCGGAGTGAAATTGCCATTTTCTGCGTGCATGAGCGTTTTTCAAAAATCGGGCGACGTCAAGTCCTTCCTGGTGTCCAAGTGGATATTCACACCAAATTTGGTGATAATCCGTTGAGAAATGTAGGAGAAAAACGTGTACACACACGTGTGTAGACACACACGTGACTGTTAACTGCAGTCCTTCCTTTCCATAATGTGTCCGTTTCCTTATCGCCCAAACTCGATATGTTGTCAGATTTTACCCCATTCTTTTACCAAGCAGTCTTTCAAGAGAATCAAGCTAGCTGCTTAGCCAATTCCACTAGAGCAGATGAATCAATTCCAGCCGTAATTTCGTCCGAAACCTGCCGATCCTATATTGTAAATTAAGTGACTGAAGTTGCTCTTGGTATTTTTCATTTCTGTCTTATTCTTGTCATTCAAATTATCTGTACCTCCTCGATCCGAGTAGGTATTCCTGCATGTCAGGGACCAAGCAGTAAGGCAACGAGGAAAACCGGAGTTTGTTGAAAAAAAGGGGTTTTTATTTACCCAAAAAAATACCAAACAATATAAATCAAGAATATAACTAGGCCTATAAAGAGGTCAACAAAATATAACTATACTCAAGAATAACAACAACAAAACTGTGTGAACTGAACAAACTGACCTAACAAAATTAAATGTGGAGGGAACATATATACTGGTTTGGCCAAACCAACTAACACAAAACGGGGAAACCAAAATAGTTTTAATACATACTATTACATAAAAAAAGAGAAACTAAACCCAACCCCCCCCCCAACACAGCTACAGATGGCATGGCTTAATGAGCTGATTACAGGATTTAACAGGTTCCACACCTTTTTCCCGTCCAGGAGGAAAACCACTCCCACCAGCATGGTAACAAAAGACATAGAAAAATGATTAATACAACAAAAAATGCATGATCAAACCTTACAGTGAGAAAATGTGTGCACTCCATTTAAACAGTGTAAAGTTTAAGGAGAAATAAAGAAATTATAAAACTCAAACTGTGTGGGCCTGAATTGTTTGGGGTGTGGTGGACTGCAAATTAAACTAACCTGTGAACAAAGTAGTGAGGTGAGTGCGCATAGCTTTACCCCCAATTATCCATTTGTGTGGCCTTGGCCATCACACTGCAGTTCTAGCAGCAGTTCATAAAGCTTTAAAATCCGGATAGATTTTTATAGTATTATCTGCTGGCTTTTTAGCTCTACTGGAATCAGGGGTTCATCTATCGAGCTTTAGGCTGTTATCTTGCTAAACCATTTAACATTGCCGTGGTTCTCAAAAACAAGCCCCAGCTATTTCAGTCCGCTTCGGGAAACGCCGAAGGAAAGAGGTAGCCTTGTGCAAGGATATGATGCTGTCTGATCCATTGCATAAAAAGAATTCATGCTTTAAAGGCAATAGTAATCCAGCTAAGTAACTAGCAACTGTGTTCATCTTAAAACTCGGGGATAATGACTGCAGAACTAGCAAGGCTGTGACTACTACGCCACCGGATTTATATAGGTAAATCAAGTTTAGCTACAAAAGAAAGGCATCTTATGACAGAGTACAGTCAACTTCGTTCAAATGCTTATCTTCATGGGTATTCTTGATATATATACATATACAGTACAGGCCAAAAGTTTGGACACACCTTCTCATTCAATGGGTTTCCTTTATTTTCATGACTATTTACATTGTAGATTCTCACTGAAGTCATCAAAACTATGAATGAACATGTAGAATTATGTACTTAACAAAAAAGTGTGAAATACCTGCTGAAAACATTATTATTATATTCTAGTTCTATTCTAGTATTATATTCTAGTTTCTTCAAGGTAGCCACCCTTTGCTCTGATTACTGCTTTTCACAATGATGATGAGATTCAAGAGATAGTCACCTGAAATGGTTTTCACTTCACAGGTGTGCCTTGTCAGGGTTAATTAGTGGAATTTCTTCCCTTATCAATGGGCTTGGGACCATCAGTTGTGTTGTGCATTAGTCATGTTGATACACAGCCAACAGCCCTATTGGACAACTGTTAGACACAAACATACTACCATGTGCGTTCATTCATAGTTTTGATGCCTTCAGTGAAAATCTACAATGTAAATAGTCATGAAAATAAAGGAAACTCATCGAATGAGAAGGTGTGTCCAAACTTTTGGTCTGTACTGTATATATATATATATATATATATATATATATATATATATATATATATATATTAATATATTGCGCTAGGTATGACTGGCTAACCATCACCATTTTCCCCCACGTTAACATTTAACTGCTTGCTGTTTAACGTTAGCCAAGTAAGCTAGCTAGATGATATCTTAACTTGGCTGACCATTCACTTTTTAGCTAAAGAAAAAGAAATTTGACTTGCCAAATAAAACTGCAAAGATCGGCTAGGTCGGTTCATATAGTTCACTCCAGAACAACTCATTTCATCATTTTTTAAAATTAATCTGAGGGGGCTAAAAACACACAATTGCAGTTCGTCTGCCGTCTGAAAATTTTCGGTGAACGCAAGTCTCCTGGCTACTTTTCTACTCCAGTTACATAAAGATGATATTCTCATAAAAAAAGTCGGCAGTGGGTAAGGGCCATTGCGCTCCGTCACGCACAGCAGCTGTCAATCACGCCCCTTTTCTATAGCATCAAATAAATGGATAACTGCAAACTTATTAGAAAAATGAAAACTTGGACATAAATCAGCATGATGTGAACTTCTTAAAAAGGCGGAAAAAATTTTCAGAAAAGAATTATTTGACATGAACTTGATTTTTTTTCGTGTAGCCTGTGACCCATCCACTAACATGGAGGGGGCAGCTTATAAATTGCACTGCAGCCAGCCACAAGACGTTTTGGCTTTACTTTTCAGGAGCTGTTCGGCTGTCAGCCTGGTGCCCGTGCCTCGTTGCGCTTCTGCTCTAAGTGAGGCCCTGGTATCAATGACTCAATGGCTGCCTCCAGTGAAGTAAATCCAAGATGGCGGACCAGGTAGGTTTATCATCGAAACGTCTTCGTTTTGATAATTCTAGGAGGTGTCATGAAACGTCATTGAGGTCATAAATACATTTCGATATGCAATGTTGATTACCGATCTCTATAAATTTTTAGAACAAAGGGATCATTTTATTTTGGCATGTGTACTTGCCGACAGTGGCGTAGCCAGCGGGAGTGCTGAGACACGTCACTTTTTGACTGCAATTAGTAGTTCTCAATCATTTTCATTTATTGATGCGTTTTCCAATTATCGTAATTGGCAACCGAAAACACGGTTTCTCTCCGTATGCGATCTAACAGCGATTAAATCATGGGCTAAATTTAGTCCAGTTGTGGAACACAAACAGAGAACTGGGTTGCACAAAACTTCCATTTATAACAATTATTAGTCCTGACCTGTTCTCAGTCATTTTCATAATTAAAAGAAGGTTCACTCCGAGAGCACTCCACAGTTAACAGGTGCGGCTTGTTCTCCCCGATTAGGAACTTTCCTTTCGCATTACGGAAACCATGAACTGGAACGGTCAGAGAAGGATGCACCTTCCCTCTTAAGCCTGGTTCCTCCCAAGGTTTCTTCCTATATTTAAGCACATAGGGAGTTTTTCCCTGCCAGTGTCGCCACTGGCTTGCTTTTGAGGGGTTCAGATCAGGGTTTTTCTACGAAGCGCATCATGACCAATTGAGTTCCCTTGATCATCTCGGAGGCTGGGGAACCTATTCCTAGTTTGCTGCTCAGCTCCGCCCCATTTCTATATTCAAGCAGCGCCTCGCCTCCTTCGTGGCCTAATGAAGGTATTCAGGCCTTCATTACCTTCGCCCAGGAATTAAGGACATTGTGGAAGCTCAAAATGGATGAGTAAGACTGTAAATTGTCACCACGATCTGTTTCACGCGTCCATAGGATTCTTCCATACACATAGTCAGGGCATGAAGCGTCACTCCTCAGCACGCATGCCATGTCATTCACCACAACATACACTTCAATCATTAAAGGTAACTGCCTTCATGTTATTCTCTTCAAATCATATCGTTTAATTCCCATGAATCTGCTTTAAGAGGATTATCACTACATTTAGAATATTTCTCTTGTATTTGGCTTCAGGAGAAATTGTGCCAGCCGCCGGGCTGTCACAACACATACTACACTCACAGAGATTATTTCTCTTGTATTTGGCTTCAAGAGAAATTGTGCCAGCCGCCTGGCTGTCACAACGCATACTACACTTCACATAGATTATTTAATTGTACACAGCTTCAAGAATTGTGCCAGCCACTGGGTTGTCTCAGTACACTTTACATGGAATATTTCTCTCGTGTTAGGCTTCAAGAGAAATAGTTCCAGCCGCAGGCTGTAACTACACATAGTACATTTGCATAGGATATTTCTCTTGCATTTGGCTTCGAGAGATATTGTGCCAGCCGCCGGGCTGTCACGACACATGGTATACTCATAGAATATTTCTCTTGTGTTTGGCCTCAAGAGAAATTGTGCCAGCGGCGGGCTGTTACAATACATAGCACACTCATAGTATATTTCTCTTCCGTTTGGCTTCAAGAGAAATTGCGCCAGCCGCCGGGTTGTCACGACACATAGTATACTCACATAGGATATTTCTCTTGTGTTTGGCTTCAAGAGAAATTGTGCCAGCCGCCGAGCTGTCACATAGCACACTTCACATAGAATATTTCTCTTGTGTTTCGCTTCAAGAGAAATAGTGCCAGCCACCGGGCTGTCACGACACATAGTACACTCCACAAAGAATATTTCTCGTGTTTGGCTTCAAGAGACATTGTGCCAGCCGCCGGGCTGTCATGACACTTAGTACGCTTCACATAGGATATTTCTGTTGTGTTTGGCTTCAAAAAAAATTGTGCCAGCCGCCGGGCTGTCATGACACATATTACCCTTTGCGTAGAATATTTTTCTTGTATTTGGCTTCAAGAGAAATTGTGCCAGCCACCGGGTGTCACGACACATTGTACACTTCACATAGAATATTTTTCTCGTTTTTGGCTTCAAGAGAAATTGTGCCAGCCATCGGGCTGTCACTACACACAGTACATTTCACATGGAGTATTTCTCTCGTACTTGGCTTCAAGAGAAATTCTGAGAGCCGCCAGGCTGCCTTTAAACCTATTGAAGCACCATATTCCATTGCTGGCGTGCATCAGTATGGTTCTGTTTTGCGGGGTTTATAGCAGCTCCCTGCCTTTGGTTCCGTGCTGGACGGGCAGGGATCTCTCGAACAGAGCCATACCACCAAACTCAATTATGCTTGTATGCTTTTAATAAATATTCTCTTTGACAATGTGTCCATCAGAAATGGAGCTTGACGTAAAATCTGATGGGCACGGAGTCAAGCTTGCTAACTATAGGACCCGCTTATCAAGCTTGAGAATCACCTGAGTGCTCATGAATGTCATCTGATTTGCAGTCACATGATTGCTTGATTGATATGCTAGTTTACTTAAGCTCGCATTCTGAGCAGAGGCTCTGCAGCATGTACGCTTCACATCCCTCCTCCTCCCCAGCTCCTCTCACCAATTTTTAGCATCCTTCAATCCTGTTCTTTTATGACTAAACTGTTGTTCAAAAACAATGTCTTCTTTTTTGAGGTCATTGTTGCTATAGGCTCTGTTCTGTGGAGGGGGTTTAATGCCAGCTCCCTGCCTTCGGTTCCACGCTGGACGAGCAGGGATCTCTCGAACAGAGCCATACCGCCAAAATCAATGTATGCTTGTATGCTTTTATTAAATATTCTCTTTGGCAATGTGTCCTATCAGAATTAACTCTTTGTAGAAAAGTTAATAACTTTGACAAAGTTTCAGTATATATATCACAGCTTTATTTCTAGCACAGTTTAGCCCACAGGCACATTTCCTTTCCTGAGAGACATAAATCATCAACAGAAGCCAAGAATAATTTTGTGTCAAACTGTGGCCAAGAGGAATACATAATCAGATAATGGAGGGGCCTAAAAACAGATGCAATACTTTCAAGTACAAAACCCAAAACCAGTGAAGTTGGCACGTTGGGTAAATCGTAAATAAAAACAGAATACAATGATTTGCAAATCCTTTTCAACCTATATTCAATTGAATACACTGCAAAGACAAGTTACTTAATGTTCGAACAGGTAAACTTTGTCATTTTTTGCAAATATTTGCTCATTTGGAATTTGATGCCTGCAACATGTTTCAAAAACGCTGGCACAAGTGGCAAAAATGACTGAGAGAGTTGAGGAATGCTCATCAAACACTTATTTGGAACATCCCACAGGTGAACGGGCCAATTAGGAACAGGAGGGTGCCATGATTGGGTATAAAAGCAGCTTCCCTGAAATGCTCAGTCATTCACAAACAAGGATGGGGCGAGGGTCACCACTTAGTGAACAAATGCGTGAGCTGATTGTCGAACAGTTTAAAAACAACATTCCTCAACGAGCTATTGCAAGAAATTTGGGGATTTCTTCATCTACGGTCCGTAATATCGTCAAAAGGTTCAGAGAATCTGGAGCAATCACGGCACATAAGCGACAAGGCCGAAAACCAACATTGAATGCCCGTGACCTTTGATCCCTCAGGTGGTACTGCATCAAAAACCGACATCAGTGTGTGAAGGAAATCAGCACATGGGCTCAGGAACACTTCAGAAAACCACTGTCAGAAACTTCAGTTCGTCGCTACATCTGCAAGTGCAAGTTAAAACACTACAATGCAAAGCGAAAGCCATTTATCAACAGCACCCAGAAATGCCGCCGGCTTCGCTGGGCCCAAGCTCATCTAAGATGGACTGATGCAAAGTGGAAAAGTGTTCTGTGGTCTGACGCGTCCACATTTCAAATTGTTTTTGGAAACTGTGGATGTCGTGTCCTCCGGACCAAAGAGGAAAAGAACCATCCGGACTGTTATAGGCGCAAAGTTCAAAAGCCAGCATCTGTGATGGTATGGGGGTGTATTAGTGCCCAAGGCATGGGCAACTTACACATATGTGAAGGCACCATTAATGCTGAAAGGTACATACAGGTTTTGGAGCAACATATGTTGCCATCCAAGCAACGTCTTTTTCATGGACGCCCCTGCTTATTTCAGCAAGACAATGCCAAGCCACATTCTGCACGTGTTACAACAGCATGGCTCCGTAGTAAAAGAGTGCGGGCACTAGACTGGCCTGCCTGTAGTCCAGACCTGTCTCCCATTGAAAATGTGTGGCGCATTATGAAGCGTAAAGTACGACAACGGAGACCCCGGACTGTTAAACAACTTAAGCTGCACATCAAGCAAGAATGGGAAAGAGTTCCACCTGAAAAGCTTCAAAAATTGGTCTTCTCAGTTCCCAAACGTTTACTGAGTGTTGTCAAAAGGAAAGGCGATGTAACACAGTGGTAAAAAGGCCCCTGTGCCAACTTTTTTGCAATGTGTTGCTGCCTTTACATTCTAAGTTAATGATTATTTGCAAAAAAAATAATAAAGTTTCTCAGTTTGAACATTAAACATCTTATCCTTGCAGTGTATTCAATTGAATATAAGTTGAAAAGGATTTGCAAATCATTGTATTCTGCTTTTATCTACGATTTACATAACGTGCCAACTTCACTGGTTTTGGGTTTTGTATAACTAACCAAAACCAGAGTGAAGAAATGAAAATTCAAATATCGTAAATGTGACTCCACCTCTTACTAAAACACAGGATGCAATGGTTAAATGAAAGTAAAAAGAATACAAACTTGAATAGGGTCAATAAGCATAAAATTTGGCTTGAGTTATGATATCTAATGATATGCTAATGTCAATGATATATTTACTTTTTTTACTGGCAAATGTTAACCTACAAACTAAATACAGAGCTGCTTGAAAGTTTGTTATTGAATTTAGCTTGATTTAATATCAATATTCACGTTTTATAACAGAAGTTCAAAACTTTGATATAATATAGAAAACACATATTGAGAAAAAATGGACGGATGGACTCATCTCATCTTTTACTGACATGAAATAACATGCATTACTAACATCAGTGCCCCATAAAAAGTGGCAGCCGCGGTTCTAGTGTTAATATAGACTTATGATGCACAAATGTTAAAAAGTATGCAATTGATTGCATATTGATTCTGATTCAATAAAGAAATAATGGCAAAAAAGTCCAGAATGCTCAAGAGGTTCACATACTTTCAAGCAGAAGTGTGTCTCCTCAGGCTATATTCAAGAAATCATATTAAAAGAAAACTAAGCAATGCAAGACATTATGATAAGCAGCTTAGCGTGGCGCATCGACCAAGTTTGTTAAGATAGTTAAACCACCTGAATTTGGGACCACTCACTTGAACCAGCTGGAAATTGCCCTTCCCACCCATGTAAACGCATTCACCAGAAAATTAAAAATTGGATTCAAATCCTCAGCTTCTTTCCTTGCCCTCTCTTCATGGCTTTTTTCCACCTGCTCCATCAGTTCATCTTTAAGCCTTTTGTGTCTCTCAAACACTTCCTGTATCCCTCTCTTTGTTTCTCTTTCCCTCCTCTCCTCTCTCTCTATCCTCTCCCTCTCTCTTTCCTCTTTCATCCTCTGCATTTTCCTCTCCATCTCCTCTTTTTCTCTCCTCATCCTTTCTATTTCCTCCCTCTCTGTTTTCTCTTTCATCCTCTGCATTTTCCTCTCCATCTTCTCTCTCTCTGTCCTCTCCCTTTCTTTTTCTTCCCTCTCTCTTTTCTCTTTCATCCTCTGCATTTTCATCTCCATCTCCACTCTCTCTCTCCTCTCCTTTTCTCTTTCTTCCCTCTCTCTTTCCTCTTTCATCCTCTGCATTTCCCTACCCATCTCCTCTCTCTCTCTCCTCTCCTTTTCTCTTTCTTCCCTCTCTCTTTCCTCTTTCATCCTCTGCATTTCCCTCTCCATTGCCTCTCTCTCTCTCCTCTTTTCTCTTTCTTCCCTCTCTCTTTCCTCTTTCATCCTCTGGATTTCCCTCTCCATCTCCTCTCTCTCTCTCCTCTCCCTTTCTTTTTCCTCTCTCCTCCTCTGCTCCTCCCTCTCGTTCTCCTCCTCTTGTTCTTTCCTTTCCCTCTCTCTCTCAAGCTCGAGTTTCTTAATCATTTTATTAATCTCTGTTTGCATTTTTAAATCCAGTTGCTTCTTCAGTTCCTCTTTCTCTTTGATTATTTGCTCTTCTCTCTCCTTCAAGATGCGTTCTTTCTCCTGTTCAAGAATCTTCTCAGCCTCTTGGAACATCTTGGTGGTGTAGTGGCTTCTTCCGTTTTTCTGGACTATACTTCTAATCTTCGTGAGCAGCTCAGTGACCTGAGATGGATCCTGGTGTTTATTATTGAAGACATGATACTGGCCATTACATCTATCCACAAGCTCTTCCAGGTCTGGGCTCTCCAACAAGAACTCTTTGATAGTGCGTCTTTCATTTTCAAGATCGTCCCCACCAGTAAACAGAACCATGCTGTATTTGTCTGCAGCCTCACCAAAGATTTCTTGAATGTTTTGCACTGTCTTCTTCTCCTCTTCAGTGTATCTGCCCAGCCTGATGATCACCAGGAACACATGGGGTCCAGGAGCAGCATAAGAGATGCACTGGCTTATATGTTCAACTATTTTCTCCTTACCAAACCTGGTGTCAAACAGGCCTGGGGTGTCAATAACAGCAACCTGCTGCCCATCCACCACACTTCTCTTTTTGCTACAATGAACAGTCAGAGACATTGCACTCATCTTTGATAAAAAGCTCTCATTTCCAAGAATGGTGTTTCCAGTAGCACTTTTCCCAGCTCCAGTCTTTCCCACCAACACAATTCTCAGCTCCTCATCATTAGTTATTTTATACCCTGTGTAGAAGAATGAAAAAAGAGAATCTCAATAAGAATCCACACCTGGTTGCAGAGGCATTGTACTTCATGCAACATGTACAAAGATGGGTGAAAAGAAACATCTTTTCAGCTGCTTTAAGATACAAAAATGGAGGATGATAGGGGTTCCAAGTGCAAGTTTCTATGATGTGGGAAATTGACATGTCTTTTGCACACAATTCTAACGATAAAAATTTATTTACTCGTGCACTTCTCTGGCTTCTTTCCGTGACCTCACGTGGCCTGTGTGCACTGTTGAGTTTCAGTAAAAGGCAACAGTGCTTTTGAACTGCCTCCTTTGTTGAAAGTGGAACTGCATTATGGAAACCCGTCCAGACTGAAACACTTGTTCAGAGATTTCTTACATTTTTAAAATACACCTTTGCCTTAAAGTTTGGGTGGAACAAAATCAAATGAGTTCTTTATACTACAAAGAGATTTGTTTTTAAACACGCAGCAAAATTTAAAAATGGCTAAGTTTATATGATTATGTTTCAAGATAGTGAAAAAAGCATTTTCTGTTCTGAAATACTTGAGGCATGTCCATTGAATGCGATGAAACCACATCCATTTGTGCGGAAGCTGCGATCTCACACTGGTGTTCCACCAAGACCAGGGAAATACAGAAGATGATCCATCTTCAGATTTAACTAACTTGTACAACCAGGGGTGGTGCTACGGATTTATGGCCCCATGAAAAGATATCACATTGGGCCCCACCACTCAGGGCCACACCAACCCTGTGCAACTGCTGTAACTGCACTTCAAGAACTCAATAGGCCCATTCAAAGCTTTAAATAATGGTACCTTTGCAGGCTTCCTGCTGTCTTGCAGAGCAATTGAAGACCCTGGTGCTAAAAGTACTGAAGTCACAAAATGTTCATTTTGAGGAAATTGAGAAAATTGACTCAGGTAACTATAAAAAATGGTTTTCATATCCTTCTTCCATAGTGTGTGAAAATGTGACTTAAGTACCTTTAGCTCTAGGCTCTTCAATTATTAACTATACAATATTTACTGAAATTGAGCCGTGAAATTACGTAAAATAAATTTAACTTGAATGTGCATTTGTCAGCGGATACTCAGGAAGTTTGCCTGGCCTTTGCAATGTATCTCCTCCCAAACCACCCAACGAATCCCCACGCCCTCAGGCATATACGTTCCAGACTAGCCTGCCTCTGTTATCCACCACGTGGAACCAACTCGCCCAACTCGCCATTTGATCCGTTTTCGCCTTTTGTAAGCCTGATGACAGGTCACATCACTATTTGTAAGGATTATTTGTCTCAATAAACCCCCTGCAGAGCACGGGTATGGCTACTATATATACACTCAACAAAAATATAAACGCAACACTTTTGTTTTTGCTCCCATTTGTCATGAGATGGACTCAAAGATCTAAAATTCATTCCAGATACACAATATTACCATTTCTCTCAAACATTGTTCACAAATCTGTCTAAATGTGTGATAGTGTGCACTTTTGCTTTGCTGAGACAATCCATCCCACCTCACACATCAAGATGCTCATCAGACATCATGATTAGTGCACAGGTGTACCTTATAATGCCCACAATAAAAGGCCACTCGGAAATGTGCAGTTTTATCTCACAGCAAAATGCAACAGATGGCACAAGCATTGAGGGAGCGTGCAATTGGCATGCTGACTTTAGGAATGTCAACCAGATCTGTTGCTCGGGCATTGAATGTTCATTTCTCCACCATAAGCTGTCTCCAAAGGCTTTTCAGAAAATATGGCAGTACATCCAACCGGCCTCACAACCGCAGACCACGTGTAACCACACCAGCCCAGGACCTCCACATCCAGCAGGTTCACCTCCAAGATCGTCTGAGACCAGCTACTCAAACAGCTGCTGAAACAATTGGTTTGCATAACCAAAGAATTTCTGCACAAACGGTCAGAAACCGTCTCAGGGAAGCTCAACTGCATGCTCGTCGTCCTCATCGGGGTCTTAACCTGACTCCAGATCGTCGCCGTAACAGACTTGAGTGGGCAAATTCTCACATTCGATGGCGTCTGGCACGTTGGAGAGGTGTTCTCTTCACGGATGAATCTCAGTTTACATTGTTCAGGGCAGATGGCAGACAGCGTGTGTGGCGTCGTGTGGGTGAGCGCTTTGCTGATGTCAATGTTGTGGATCGAGTGGCCCATGGTGGTGGTGGGGTTATGGTATGGGCAGGCATCTGTTATGGACGAAGAACACAGGTGCATTTTATTGATGGCATTTTGAATGCACAGAGATACCGTGATGAGATCCTGAGGCCCATTGTTGTGCCATACATCCATGAACATCACCTCATGTTTCAGCAAGATAATGCACGGCCCCATGTTGCAAGGATCTGTACACAATTCTTGGAAGCTGAAAATGTCCCAGTTCTTGCATGGCCAGCATACTCACTGAACATGTCACCCATTGAGCATGTTTGGGATGTGCTTGACCGGCGTATACGACAGCGCGTACCAGTTCCCACTAATATCCAGCAACATCGCACAGCCATTGAAGAGGAGTGGACCAACATTCCACAGGCCACAATTGACAATCTGATAAACTCTATGCGAAGAAGATGTGTTGCACTGCATGAGGCAAATGGTGGTCACACCAGATACTGACTGGTTCTGAGTCCCTAGACCTCCAATAAAGCAAAAACTGCACATTTCAGGGTGGCCTTTTATTGTGGACAGTCTAAGGTACACCTGTGCTCTAATCATGGTGTCTGATGAGCATCTTGATGTGGCACACCTGTGAGGTGGGATGGATTGTCTCAGCAAAGCAAAAGTGCTCACTATCACACATTTAGACAGATTTGAGAACAATGTTTGAGAGAAATGGTAATATTGTGTATCTGGAATGAATTTTAGATCTTTGAGTCCATCTCATGACAAATGGGAGCAAAAACAAAAGTGTTGCGTTTATATTTTTGTTGAATGTATATATATATATGTTACCCCTTTTTGGACGGGTGTTAATCACCCAGCACAGTACAGGCTACTTATAGTTACCCTAAATCACAATAAATAATGGCGCAACAGGATCCGAAGTTCTCAGCGGTGGAATGGTGAGCTGGCTGAGATTCCTTATACCACAAGCGTAATTTAATAACTGTGTAGTAGTAGTAAATAGGAATATGAATACTTATAAATGATTACAAATTTAGTAGCGCGGTGCCTCCACTATGAAAAAAAAACTACACTTACCCTCAGGCCAGTGCAGGATGTATCCCCAGAATTCAAATACATTATGTTCAATCTATTATAATGAATGCTCTAGCTATGTAACTGTAGTGTATTCAATTACAATACACTCATTAGGCGACCTAAATAGCACTCTTCATGGCAATACCATTAGCCAGGTAAAAAAAAATGAGCTGCCAACACCCCAGATAGAATTAAATAATAATGATTATATTTATTAATAAGCAATAATAATAATAATAGGAAATATTATTGATATGTAAATATATGACAGTAATAAAAACAAATAAAAGAGTGTTGATATCCAATAATAATAAATAAAATAAAATAAAATAAAATAAAATAAAATAAAATAAAATAAAAAAACTACCTGAGGGAGACAGAGGTGAAAACAATTTCCACCTCCAGATGGCCAAGGTCTCTGTTAAGGTCAGTTGAGGGAAAGAGATGTCAAACCTACAATTAGCCCAGTGGCTAAGTTTACCCTTCAATTATATCAACCATGAAAGTAAAAAAAACATTTAAAATACAACAGCACATTAAGTGATTTCCTGCATGAATAACAAGTAAAGCGATTTCTAATTTAACAAAGATTATATATATCAACCATGAAAGTGAAAACATTTAAAATACAACACATTAAGTGATTTCCCGTGTGAATAACAAGTAAAGCGATTTCTGATTAACAAAGATCTAAAAAAAAAACAGCGCGCAGTTGGGGCCCGTACGTTGGTGCACAAAGGTTACGTCAGCTTTTGAGCAAACGTTAGCTCCGCCAAGTATCCACAGCTCTCTGTGCCGAAGGCAAAGTAGCAACCGCGACAGTGCCCTGGATTCGACTCGCTCGTAGCAAAATGTGTGGTGTGTAACTTACGACCAGTCTTCCCACTCAGTCCTGGAGCTTACTAACTGCACGGAGGGGGTGAATTAACCGATCGCAATCTGCTCTGGCTCGCCTAGCGGTACACGCAGCGTGGCGGTGCCACTACGACCCCTGTTGGTCCAGCACCGAGTCCTCCTCCAACACGGAGCACTCACGCCGCCAGTCCCAGGTCTTCAACAGCCCACAAAGTTCACCTTAGCCTGAAGAAATCCGTAACCCTATCGCTAATATTTAGCGAGGTTATAAGAAACTTCAAGGAAAAAAAACAAGCTTAACCGTCGAATCACACCAGGCTTTCTCGCTGTCTCCGCTCCAAAAAAAAAAAAAACGGCCAACGTACCAAGCTATGTCTCAACGGTCTCCGGTAATCAGCACGAGCATAAAACATGTACTAATTTTTATTGGTGGATAATAAAATTCAAATAAAAACAGAAGAAATACATCTGATTAGCTAATACAGTGTGTCACCTCAGAACAGTGAAAATATTCCCAAACACAAAGCATTATGGTAAATGGAGTTATGTAAAATACACAGTGCACAGTATTGTTTTAGAGGACCTTACATATATATATACAAAATATATATATATATATATATATATATATATATATATATATAAAACAATGCGGGAGAATATACAACGCTGGATAGAACAACAGAAACAGGATGAATATGTACAACCCCAATTCCGAAATAGTTGGGACGAAGTGTAAATTGTGAGTAAAATAAAAATGCAATGACTTTCAGATCACATGAGCCAATATGTTATTTACAATAGAACATAGATAACATTTCAAATGTTGAAACAGACATTTTACATTTCTATCCACAAAATGAGCTTATGTCAAATTTTCTGGCTGCAACAGGTCTCAAAAAAGTTGGGACACAGGCATGAAAGGGCTGATGGAGAAATTAATATATAAGAGAATCAGCTGAAAGAACACTTAGCAAGTAATTAAGTTTTCTGACATCAGGTGTGTAACATGATTGGCTATAAAAGGGATGTCTTAGAGAGGCTGAGTCTTTCAGAAGTAAAGAGCCAGAGGCTCTCCAACCTGTGAACGGTTGCAAAAAAAATCGTGGAATACTTTTAAAACAATGTTCCTCAATATCAAATTGCAAAGGCTTTGAAGATCTCATCATTGACCGTGCATAACATCATCTTAAGATTCAGAGAAACTGGAAAAATCTCTGTGGGTAAGGGACAAGGCTGAAGACCTTTACTGGATGCCTGTGATCTTCGGGCCCTCAGATGCCACTGCATCACTCATCGGCATGATTCTGTCATTGACATCACTAAATGGGCCCAGAAAAACTTCAAGAAACCACTGTCTGTAAACACAGTCCGCCGTGTCATCCACAGATGCCACCTAAAACCCTATCATGCAAAAAGGAAGACGTTGTTGAGCATGATCCAGAAGCATCTCCATGGTCTGTGGGCTAAGGCTCATTTAAAATGGACTGTAGCAAAGTGGCAAAGTGTCCTGTCATCAGACGAGTCCAAATTTTACATTCTTGTTGGAAATCATGGGCGATGTGTCCTTCAGGCTAAAGAGGAGAAAGACCACCCCTCCTGTTATTAGCGTACAGTTCAGTGCAGATGGTATAGGACACTTGTATGTTTTAAAAAGCACCATGAATGCTGAAAGGTATATCAAGGTTTTAGAGCAACATATGCTCCCCTCCAGACGACATCTACTCCAGGGAAGGGCTTGTGTATTTCTGCAGGACAATGTAAAACCACATACTGCAGCTATTACAACAGCATGGCTTTGTAGAAGAAGAGTCCATGTGCTGAACTGGTCTGCCGGCAGTCCTGATCTTTCAACAATTGAGAACACTGGGCGCACAATTAAACAAAAATTCCGTCAAAGGAGACCCAAAACTCTCCAGCAGCTGGAAGCCTTTATTAAACAAGAGTGGGATCAAATTCCAATGGCTAAACTCAAGAAACTTGTCTTCTCAATGCCCAGACGCCTCCATTCTGTGTTAAAAAGAAGAGGGAATGCTACAGCATGGTAAACAGACCCCTGTTCTTTTTTGAGACCTGTAGCAACCATCAAATTTGAAATTAGCTCATTTTGTGGATACAATTTCTCAGTTTCAACATCTGCTATGTTATCTCTGTTCTATGTTTGGTGTTGTTATTCTCGGAGGAATCCAAGGAGTTCAATGGAGTATGTTTCATCTCCATCAAAATTATGGTTCATTTCCTTTGGGAAACTCCTGAAAATTGGTCAGAATTCACTCGGGTAGTCATCCTAGTCTCCTCTCTATGCTAGATTGTTTCATTAATCCAAATGGTGGAAGCCTAAAACCCAGATTCGACCCCCCTGCCAGGGCGTTTATGGCCATGCCGCCTGGATCAAAGGTGTGGTTTGGCTTAAAGCAAAGGGAGACTGGCCATTCGAGGAGAACCGTCTTTGGTTCCTCCCTACGCGCGCAAGGCGTGAGTAGTCCTTTAATTATGAAGAATGGCCTTTGAGCTCCCGATGCATTTGGTGCGGTCTCGCTCCGCGTGCGGGAGTAGCCTTTCCTCCAGGTATGACTTTATTCTCCTTTTCTAAATTGTGTGTAACTTGTAATTGGCTTAACGTTGATTTATTTGATCTAAGTTTGTGCCTACCTGGTGATTAAATTATTGTTATTCCTTTCAGCTTGCGTGGTCTCCGTGACTCATCACACATGTACATACATCAAAAAAGACAGCAATTCACCGATAGCTGATTTCATAAATATATTATATATAAACTTTATGTATCCTCTTATACTCAAAGCTTCAAGACTGACAGACAGTTCTGCAACCCGAATTGATAACATTTTTACTTATGCGCTGAGAGAAGTATCCAAAAGTGGTCTGCTCTTACTGATATATCTGTTCAAATACGATCAGGAAACAGATGCGAGAACCAGGAAGTGCAGTAGAGGTTGTTGTATTGAAAAAGGGGGGTGACCCCTGCAGAGCGAAAGGCAACAGTACAAAGTCCACAATCCAAAATCCGTAATCCAGTTGGGCAAAAATAGAATCAAAAACCAGGGCAGCAATCACAGTAATCGTAGTCGGACAGAAATGGGTCTGGTACACAGGAATAGTACTTTCAGAGATACAAGCCAGAATCCACAGGACGTAATCCGAATCGTTACCATGGCAGCAAACAGAAATCTCGTCACACACACACATATGCTACCGCTCAAAAGTTTGGGATCACTTGGAAATTTTCTTGTTTTCCATGGAAACACACATGAAATTAGCCTGAATAGGAAATATAGCAAATGAACAGAACATGCTGACATTGAGTTAGAAATAATGATTTTAATGGAAAATGATGAATATGTACTTCAAACTTTGCCTTCATCAAAAAAAAAACCACCTTCACTGTTGATACTTAAACTGGTGTTTGACGGGAACTATTTAGCGCAGCTGCTAGTTGACAACCTGTGAGGCATCTTTGTCTTAAACTACTCACTCTCAGATATCTGTCTTCTTGCACAGTTGTGCATCGGGGCCTCCCACTCCTTTTTTCTGTCCTTGTTAGTGCCAGTTTGTGCTGCTCTCTGAAGGGAGTAGTTGACAGCATGGTAAGAGATTTTAAGTTTTCTATTTCTCGCATTGAATAGCCTTCTTTTCCAAGCACAACAATAGACCGATGGGTCTCTAAAGGAAGTTCTTTCTGGCCATTTTGAGCCTGTAAACAAACAAACAACTGCTGATGCTTCAGGTACTAAACCAACCTCAAGAATGCCATGCTCCCTTTTGCGCTCCCTTATTAGTACAACAGTTTTCAGCTGTGCAACACATTTGCAGAAGAGTTTTCTAATACACAATTAGCCTTATAAAATGCTTAGCTTGGATTAGCAGCCATACCAGGAGATTGATGTAGAGGACTGACAGTTGCTGATAATAGGCCTCTATGCAAAAATGTAGATAATTCTTTGAAAATCATCTTATTAATTTTAGTCATTTGTGAAATGAATAAAAATGTTTGTGAAATGGGAGAAAAAAACATAGAAATTTGCAAGTGATCCCAAACTTTTGAGCGGTAGAGTACATAGACATGCACTTTTACAAATTTCATTCATTTCATATCACTATTCTGGGTTTACTAATATATGGTATATGTAAGACTTTTTTTCTCTCTTTACATTTATTTGAATTCATTAAATTTATAATTGTTGCCCTGCACCTGTGAGGTTTTACGAAATGAGCCAAGAGCGAGAACCAGATGAATGCAAAATGGAGGCTTTATTTCTGAAGGGGGAAACCCCCCAACAGAGCTGGCAACAGTACAATGTCCACAATCCACAAACAGAATCCAAAGGGCAAAGTCCAAAACTGTAACCAGGGCACCAATAACACAACTCAAGGTCAGGCAAAAAAGGTTCGGTACACAGGCGTAGGTTTGGAGGAGAGACAAACTCATAAGCCGTAAACAGTCCGAATCCAAATACCAGGACAGCAAAGACAATAGACGTGGTCGGGCAAAAAATAGGTCAAAACTCACGAAGGCAATCAGATCCAAAAGGGCAAACCAAAAAACAAGTGTCGGGCAATCCAGTCAGAAAGAAAATATCACAGTGAGCAAGGCGAGGAACGTAGCACAAGACAAAGGAGTAAAGACGATCTGACAAGGAACTAAAAGTGTAGACACCTTATATACATATCCGGGTTAAACACATGACTAGGGTAAACAGGTGTAGTCAATGACATGGGAGTGACACATGAGGAAAACTAATTACATGAATTTGGCGAATGCCGAAACGCAGACAGGGATAACGAGACATTCCTATGAACGAACAAACGGCTCCGGTTAAGGAGTACTAAAGTGTACAGTCTAAAGAAAAGGGAAAGCAAGAGATATAAGAGGAAACCGCAGTGGAGATAATTAGTGATAGACAAGGAGGGCGGAGATACAGATTGGGCGAATGCTGAGAGATCGTTAGTCTATTAGTATGTGCAGCTATACAATCCCGAGTGCAAGTTAGTCAGTTAGTATAAATGTACAATGTTAATCGGGGTTAGTAATTATCGAAAACAATAAACTGTTAGTAGGGTTAGTAGATAGCATGAAGAGAGAGGAAGGAAGAAAATGAGATATGAAGAAAGATTGAAATCCCAGAAACCAGGAAATCACCCGAATGAGTGGCACGTCAGACAAGGGACCGTGGGCAAAGACCTACACAAGACAAGACAGGGTAAACGAAGTGCAGGACTAGAAATCACAACAAGACTATGAAAGAATGGCAAGGCTATGAAACATGGCAAGACTGTGAAACATGGCAAGACTATAAAACATGGCAAAGACATAAATAATACAAAACATGAAACATAATAAAACATGAAATCAAACAACAAAACACAATACATAATCATGGGGATGGTCAAAGGCAGGCAGTGGTCACTTAAACAGACAGCATACGTGGCATGGCCTGGCACAAAACTTAAACATGGAGCAGAAAAAGCATGGCTGAGATGCAGGATCACAACAGCACCTATTATGTATATTTATGTAGTATATAGTAAACTGTATAAATCAAATGTAAATTTGTCTCACTACAAGACTATGAAAAATATATTTTTAATATGGCATTATATTGCTAGTACTAATACATTACAGTATTCTATGTACTATTTCATCTGTTTTAGTGTATTTTACCTGGAATATCTTTTTTTATATTAATTTTATTTCTGTTTTGGCTATTTCTTTGCATATGAATTATGTTCTTCTTGGGTATGAGACCTCATATAAGCCCATGTAGGGTTCCTGTCTCTACCTGCACAACTACTTGTTTCTATCCCCTTTATTCAATCGTTGATTCTTGTGTGCAAACCAATAAATAAAAAAAAAATGGTGTCTTGCTATATGTTCCTCTGTTTGCATTCAACGTTCCTGCTGATTTACTCGCAACCAGAGGAGAAGGTCATGTATGCTTGCGTGAATTCGATGGAAGTGCGACATGCTTGTCGCCACACATCGTCTCATATCTCATATAGTATATTTCCTTTGTATCAAGCCACTTTAGGAATCTCTTGTCGGATTTTCCTTTGTCTGTATTTACTAAGCCAAACACGTTTCCAGAACTTAAAGGAAATTCAAGATGCTGGCAAAAGCAAATTGATCCATTTCATTCCATTCCTGTCATACTTTGATTTTATTCAAAGGTGACTCTGCTCGGTCAGCTCCCTTTTTCCCTCCTCATGTTCAATAACTTAAATATTTTGAACCTCAGACTCTGCTAGGGAGGGTTGTGATCACAGGGACTGCATTTGTCATGCTTGCTGGGAATGTTCCAGGGCATTGCACGAGCAGAGTCACCGCCAAACTCAAATGCAGGTCGTCTTGCAATAAATGGTCAAACTGGCCTAAGTGTCCTGACTGAAATAATAAATTTATTAGCAGTTCTCCCCAAAGGAAGTCTACTGAGGTATTTGTCACTAGAGTTACAGTACATGGATGCAGTGTTGTCACTTACCAATATTGCTGGCCATGCTGTCGTTAAAATGTTCAGAGTAGATACTGCAGCTGAAGTAATGAATGTTCTGTGTTCATCACTGCAGCTCCTTTTAAAATGGTTCAGTGCCACAAACCACACCCACAAATACCAGTACCCATCTCAGAAAGAAAGTGAAACTAGGGTTTATGTGCTTGTGATGGGAAAGTAAATTTTTTTAGATTGATTCTGATTGGGAATATATTCAAAATACGTGTCATCTTTGAATGTTTTAAATCAATATATCTAACTTTAGCTTAACATGGAGGAGACACACTATATCAGAATAATGCCCCAGAATATTCACCATGACAAGCAGTTGCTCTAGATTATGTATCAAAATATTGCATTTGTTTAAAAAGTTTGTTTCTGGAGCTTTAAGGAATAGTTTTAAAGAAAAAAAAAACTCATTATCAAAAAGCAAATTGATTCAGTAATGTCTACCAAGTTCATATTCTCGGTCATAGGAAGCTGGAGTGTTAATGTAGAGGTACAATCACATATTGTTCCAGAGTTATTGAGTTTACAAGAGTGTGTCTGCATACAGCATATTCTAAAGCCTTATAGAAATTAAGCCTTTTCCAAAACGCCAGTGTCCTGGGGTTGAAAATATGTAATACCTGTTGAGAAAAAATAAAAAAAATCAATATTTTTATGTCTGCACCACACTCTCCCTCTGAAATACCCCCTCAGTACTCAGATTCCACTCCACAAGTTTGTTTCAACTCCTCTGAATACTGATCACGAGCACATGTGCACCCTGAACTCCCCAGCTGAAGCAGCCACTTTCCCCTCACTCATTGTCTGGCCTTGTAAAGCAGACCTTGTTTTTAACCATGTCTCCCAACTTCCTAATGGTAAGTTGTGATTATACCTTTATCTTTTTCTAATTAAGCCCCCTTAATGCTTGGTTTTTGCATGTTTTGTCAGCTTTCTCAAGTTTCTATCTTCTGTGCATTTGTTTATTTTGGTGTAGATCCTCGAGATTCCTTTGTTATTCCAGCCCCTGTTCCTGGTGTGTATCTTTTGTGTTAAGCATTCTAGTGTGCAGTGTGTGTGTGTGTGTGTGTGTGTATGCGTGTGTATGTGTGCAGCGGGCTCCAACATTACTGGCACTCCTAACTGGCAATGCAAAAACAATACAATAAAAAATTCTAATAAATATATTTATAGAGAAACTCTAAATAACAACATGTGAGAAATACTGCATGATTTTAGTGTTCCTAAGGAACTGGCCAAAATCATTGACTGATCTGATTAAAAATCCATTTTCGTCCAAATCAAGGGTTCACATTTAATGGCACCATTAAAGATTCATATAAATAACATACTATGTATTAAATTCCACTTTTTTCACTTCTTGTTTTTTTTTAATCAGGGATGTAAAACTTTATATCTCAGTGGCAAAAATTACATTGAACAAAAGAGACAATGATTTTAAAAAAAAAGTGCTCACGACTCAGATTGTTAAATGATTGTTTGCAATTTTTGGACAGGGAAATTGTAGTATGATTGCCTTTCTTCCATTCAACACATCTAATCAACATCCTGTACAGGCTGCCTATAGCAGGGGCCAAAACTACAGCAGGGGCTGGGGGGCTGAACCTGATGTTACCCGGAGAGGGGCTTTATCAGCCGGAGGGCAGCTGCTGTCCATGCTGGTGTGCCCATATCTCTGGGGTGTGACAGTCCTGGTGTACTGTTTTTGGAAGCTGACAGAGTCACAAACCGTGTACAAGTTCTTATCGGATACAACACGTGGGTGAAGACAAGTTTAGTGAAGTTTTTAGAAGCTTAGATAAAACTTGTCGGCCAACTTTAAGTGAATTACAAGCAGTAATGGCAAATAAATTAAAACTAAGGTGGGGTAAATGTGCAAGGATATTGGAATGTATAGTCATGAGAAAAAGAATGCATACCCTCTTTCAGTTCTATAGTTTGACATATCATGACATTTAAAAAACCAGCTGGTCCTAATCGGGTCCTAAAATTAGGTAAATCTAACCTTAGGTGTAAAACAACACACAGCAGATTCCACTCTGCCATTATTTATTAACTAAAATTAAGCCAAAATGCAGAAGTCATCTGTGAAAAACTAAGTACACCCAATGATTTAATAGCTTGCAGAACCACCTTCAGCTGTGATATCTTGAACTAATCTTTTTCTACTTGATTTTATCAGTGTCTGCCTTCCCTGGAATCCATCTATATCAAGTGCTGGTCGCTCCCAACAGTCACTAACTGATATAGTCTGGCCTCAGTCGATAGGCCAGCATTTAGCCCTTACGTCACCAATGAACTGGATATTCATGCTTTCTGATCTTGGCTGACTGGGTGACTTTTTGGCGAGAACCACCAATCGCGTGGCGCTATTTGCAGAATGAATGCTGACCAGGTTATCCGTCGCATCTTGTTAGAAGTAGCTAAGTAGGTGAGCAATTAAACGTTGGGATGTACAAGTATCCATCTTACATCTGCATGTTGCGTGTATATTTCCTTTTACTTTGCTACATCATGCATTTTACGACACAACTAACGGCTGTACTCAGCGTTACGAATATGAGTTAGCTGGCCAGCAGCGGCATTCATGAACGTTATCCAGGTTTTCTCCATGAATCCAATAAACTTCTCAGACAAACTGCCATTTTAAAACAAACTGGGCATGCGTAGTAGAAACATCTTCCCATTGAATTGCTATTTCTGTTGATTTGCACATACACAATTGTGACTAGGAAGAGAGCAAAAGTAAGAAACTGAAAACAAATGTATTTTTTGTCCACCAGTTGATAGACATATTTATTTCAAAATGTAGCTAATCGAAAGTTAACAATCTGGAGTACCTGGAAAACAAGAATATATGGGAAGGTAGGGACGATTTATATATTTTACGAGACGTTTTCGAGAGTCTAAGCTTGATAAACCCAAGCTTAGACTTCTAAATTCTAAATTTATTTTGGAGTCAGATTAATTGTGACCGTTGTGCTTTTGTGCCCCGATCTTGGAACGGAGAAAATTGATCCATTTTATTGTGATTCGCACTAGCGCGGAGGTTGGGCGTGTTAACACCAGCCCAAAGAACATGTTGAGCCTTCGCCCCTACAATTTCTGTCTTTGGTATTGTTTTGTGGGTTCTACATGATCAAATTATATAATATTATGAAGATAAAAGAATTTTTGAGTTTTGCCTGTAACCTAACCTTGATTGACAGGCTGACCTAGGCTGCAGCTTAGGGGCCTCATGTGTGCAGGTGCCCCGGATTGACCGGACTATTTTTAATTATTTTATATTTACCTAAGCAGAAACGAAAAATTACTTTCTGTTGGACCATAAAACAAATATACAGCTGATTGGATAGATGTGATGCCTCATCTATCCAATCAGCTGCAGTGGTAAGTTATTTTGATATATGTCACTGCTTTTGCTGGACAGCATAGCAGCAAAATATCATTTAACGTTAAAAAATATGACGGCGTAGCACGCTTAAAAGAACAACTCGACTAAGAGGTTTGGAAAAAAAATCCCTAAATTGATAGGATATTTCAAGCCTTCATCCAGTCAACAACAAGGCGCAGAAGACGAAACACCTGCAGCTTCAGGATCTTTAGCTGTAGCCGCGAAGCTCATCTCCTCGGTAGGCTAACGGTTTATATTTCAGGGAATGGAAAGAGTAACGTTGCCATTTTCAGCCTCGACCATGAAGTCAATGAAGTCAGTACTTCAGTACCCGCAGGACGATTTTGTTAAAATGGGATACATCTGTGCCCACCCCCCCAAATCCCAGTTCTGAGGGATGGGACTGAACTATGGACCTATAAGCAGAAATATTAAATATAAAACATCCTTGGACTGAACTCATCTATAATTGTAATCCGTGTGCTTGTGAAAATTCACTAACTGATCTGGCTGTGCCATCCAGTGATAGAATATTGTAACTGCGTGCATAAATTTGCAGCTCCATGTCTGCTGGCAGACACGTCTGCACACAGGGTTTGAAGGGCTACTTCTATGCGCTGGGTCCTCTGCTTGTTTATAGAGTTTGGTTTAGAATGTTCTATTTCTTATTTTATGTAGCTGTGATGTGGTGGTAATTTTGTAACTGTAACTGTAATTTTGTAGCTGTCCAACAGCTTGAACAAATGTAGAGGAAACTCCATAGCTTTGGCAGTCTCTATGTGTGTGTATGCCAGTTCACCCTAGTATTTCTGTGTGGGCCATTTATGGCACTAAATAAATTTTCCGGTAAGAGTTGGAGGGTGGGGCTCCACACAAAGAGTAGCCTAGGGGCCCATGACCACCTTAATCCTCCTCTGAATACGACAGTTGCTAATTTATTCCTTGCCTGTCTACTTTCTTCGGAGAAGAGAAGATGGATAACTTGTTCCTATCATTGCAACCTATTGCTGCACAGTGTTTTGGCATTTTTAACGTGGATGGCCAACGCTTATTTTGCCGCTTTTCCCTGCTTGTTTAATATTTGATATCAATCCAGTGCAAGATCATAGCGATCAAATATATTCCTTTTCCCTTTAAAAACGGTTAAACATCAATGCCAATAACAGTACCACTGAACATATAGGGCTCTAAATTTGTAGACCAGGCGCGGCAAATGGGGGGTGCGCCGCGCCAACGGGGTGTGTCCAGGCATATGTTGCAATTTCGTGCCTGGCGTAGCCTGGTGCAAGTACTCCTTTGTCCCGCCTCCGTCCCGCCTTCCTGCGCAAGTGGCAAAGAAGGCATGTTTGGGTATAACACAGCCGAGTCAAATCTTCACCAGTCAAATGAGCTCCTCACCTCACCTTTAATGTGTTGGAATATAGAAGCCTCTGTCCTATATCTGCATGATGCGTTAATGTTGCATTTTACTTTGCTGTTTCAGGCATGTTTTCTTACGTCTATATTAAGCATTACGAATATAAGTTAGCTGGCTAGCTAGGGCATTCGCGAATTATTACCATTAGTGAACTTGAATGGACTTTCAAAACGAAACTACATCAGATCATTCAAACGTATGAAGTTGGAATGAAATACGACAGTTGCTCATTGGGAAGAGAAACGATGGATAGAGTGTTCCTATTATTACACCCTGTTGCTGCTTAAAATGTTGAGATTAACATGCATGGACAACAATGCAAGATACGTTACACATTTATTTTCAATATGTGATCTTAACTCAGTACGACATCATAGCAATCAGGCTGTATTCCTTTCTCCCACTAAAACGACCTAAGTGACAATAATAGTAGAGTATTAAGCTGCTTGCACACTGGACGCAAAACAAATTTTTTGCACGACAGATTGCGTTGAACGCAGTGTCTCGTGTCCGAAAGTCTGACAGGGTTTTAATATATCTCCGTGTCCGACAGTCGATTATTGTTTTTAATTTCTTCAAATCTACTTACTCTTTTAGATGTTAAAAGTGAATGTTTTGATAAGAGGGCTCAGTTCTTCAAGATGAGTACCGAGTATTTCAATCAATGTTTCTGTTTAAGCTCCGCTCAATAAAGTGAGTCGACATTAGCACGGGACAATATACAATGCCTCCGTGTCTGACAAAAAATAAAGAAAGAGGACGATTAGAACAGATTGATAACGAAATAAAGAATAAAAAGAGACATTTTAACAACAGAACATCCAATGAACACTACTATTTATTTATTTGCGGGTCATCTTTTTTTGATGTTCCGTTTGTTGGTGATATGTTTTATTCTTTATTTCGTTATAAATGTGTTCTCATATCAATACTTTTACTTTTTGCTGGTGGCTGGACATGGAGTATTTTGCATTTCTCGTCGGAAAGTCTTGATCGTGCATGCAATAATTTATTCACAACTGTCAATGGTCATGGAATTGATTTGCTCACTGACTACAAGCACTATTTTATCTCTGGTGTGGAAATAAAGCGTGAATTTATTCGATCCGTCTGACTAATTTTCAAAAGAAAGACCGAATAAAGACTTTTGCCTATCTTCAACGGAAGAAAACAGACGAATAGGCTAAAAAGACCAAGAAAAGTCGATAGCCATCTAGTTCCATTTGGCAGGATTGGGAAGAATGGTCTAAACAACACCCCTGGAGGACATTGACGATTGAACTTTTCGCAAAATTCTTTCTAGCCAAAGTAGGAAGTGGGGCACATAACCATATCAATGTCTGATAGCGGTCTGTGATTGTCAAAGCAATTGGATTGGCGAAGATAGCCAGCATGGGCCTGCTCTTATCACTCCTCTCCTCTTGAGAGAGAGCTAATGGGGGGCTTGCGTAGGAGGGGCCAAGAGACTGACTCACGCCACACCCTTGGAGTCTTCACAGATCAGCCTATTAAGACCCGGACTGCATTTGTTCAGCTCTGTAATCATTACCTGCATCTGTTTCTTGTTTCCTCTGTGTGGTGGTATTCCTATTTAAGTCTGAGCTTTGCGCCCATTCAGCCACAACATTAGAAACACAACAGTGGCACAGTGGTTAGCATTGCTGCCTCACAGCAAGAAGGTCGTGGGTTCAAATCGGGCCTGGGGCCTTTCTGTGTGGAGTTTGCGTGGGTTTTCTCCAGGTACTCCAGTTTCCTCCCACAGTCCAAAGACATGCATATCAGGTTAATTGGAGACACTAAATTGCCCATAGGTGTGAGTGTGATAGTGAATGGTCTGTGAATGGTGTGTGCGCCCTGCGGTGGATTGGCAACCTGTTCAGGGTGGGTCCCGGCCTTTGCCCGTACACAGCTGGGATAGGCTCCAGCTTGCCCCGTGACCCTAGTGAGGGATAAACGGGTATAGAAGATGAATAAATAAATTGCACCTGTGTTGAGAAATTAGTTACTCTTATTTGGAGACAACTTGCTTGTCAGCCGGCTGACGATTACAATCCATTTGATTAAGATGCGCGGCTTGGCAGATATGCAGTGTATGTCAGATGCTCATCCAGTCAGATATATACTGACCAACAAAAGAAACAAAAGTTAGCCCAATTAAAGGCAGACTAAAAAATAAGTTTGCGCGTAATTATTTTAGAAAATCAAATTTATTACTAGCACGTGCACATTTATACTCGTTTCATCAAACTTATGTTTATTTTGCGGTCCACTCGACTGAGTAACCATTAGAGTAGCCTACATTAACTAACTAGCTAGCTTGCGTTTCTTTTGTTGCTCAGTATATAGATGCCTATGGACACTTCAACAGTGATCACATTTTGACAATGGCAGATCTTCCATTGTTAGAGGAATAAGCTTCTGTCCAAAGTGAGGGGAACTTTTGGCACATAGATCTCATCCGGGAAAGTGATGAGTGGCTGCTTGTTTTGTGTGGCACCAATAACATGTCATGGAGTAACACTGATAAAAGTACAATGAAGAGTGATCTCTGCAGACTGTATTTTACCAATTACCCTCATAGTGGTCCGATCGAGGGGGGGGGGGGGGGGGGGACTCATCCATGTCCCCACCGGCTCGTATTCCCACGATGGAGGGGGGGCCCATCAGCGCTGTGACAGCTGGAGGTTCGAGTCTGGTTGGCCTCCACCGGTGCGTGCACTGTTGTAAACCGTTTTTGGGAGGCAAACTTAAAATCGGACCACTTCTTTTAACCTACATGTAACGCATTTGGATTGTCAATTATGTAGGCTATATAACATGAGATATCGTGGATCTATAAAATGAATTTATTAAGGCCGATGTTATTCGCACTTTTACGTGTGGCCATAGCTAATTTTTTTTCTTGACCACACTTGTAAGTGCGCAAGTTGATGACCATTCCAGTGCTGCTTAGAAAGTACCGCTTAAAATAGGTTTGGCCAAGAATAAATTTTAGCTTTAGAATAAGTGTGGGCAATGGAGAAATGTGCGTCTTGGCCACAATAATAAGTGCGTCTAACAAGAATTTTGGTCATTTAAGTGCGTCCAAGCACAAAAATATTAATGAATTAAATCAAACCTCTGCTGCACTCCAGTTTTACACCCCAACGGTGTTTACTACTGCAGCAGCAATAGTTCTCCAAACCTTTATGCCACTCTTAAGACTTCCAAATAAAATTATTTTCTTTTTCTCCATCTATCGTCGGCCTGCTGATAAAACCTCGTATCTTCAAGATGATAAACTTTACAGGAGAGCAAAAAAAAATGTTTAATTTTGCATGTAAGAATGCAGTCGAGCTGTGTTCAGGTAGGATGACTATCTTTCCTCCAACAATGTATCCAATCAATGAAATTTTGTATTTTGCAATGTTTATGCTATTATCGTGGACATACAAGTTTTTGTTTCTCATCAAATTGCAGATACGAGGTTTATCAGCTGGCCGACGATATTTCCTCCTCAGTTAAGTTCTCTCTTCTTTGCCGTCTTTCGAGAGTCCATGTCGTAAAGTGGGCAGGACTATGCCTCCCGGAGCATGAATTTTTAGGGGCGTGTCATGTAAATTACGATGGTTTCTGCCACCAGATTTATCAACCCCACGGCAGTTCTACACCGAAATCTGCGACGTACACACTTTTAGTAAATCAGACTCGACACCTGGCGAACGATGATATTTACACCAGAATCTACACCAGATCCAACGAAAGTTTGATAAATGAGGGCCAGTGAGCGGGCGTGTGACGTCCTGCTATACTCCAGATGAAATTACACCTCTCGTTCTTCACATAGCGATTTTTAATTCCTTCAATCTAGAAATGATGCATTTTCGCTTATTGCCCCTTTATCCTTGTTTATCCTTGGCTAAGTTTGTTTCTGCTCAGCTCCTTCCCTGCCTGCCTACCCTGACCTGCTCAAGTCCAGCCCGCTCCCCCATCCAGCTCTGGACCCATCTGCTTGCTGAGACTTTTTGTTGTTGTTCAATAATGCTCTAGTGAGCTTTTTCCTGCATATCTGCCTCTGAGTAGTGCGTTTGGGGTCAAGCCTCCTTGGACCTTGACAGGAAGAAAGTTAAGTGTGTAGAGTGGAATCAAAATCGAACTGTGCACTTTAAAGGGAGGATATTGCCAACAAGAGTCAAAGTAGGATACATGGGTTTTCAGGTACGGCCATTCATTCCAATACCTCTTAGATGTTTTAAGTGCCAAAGGTTTGAACACATGGCTGCTGGAAATCAAGATGTGGTAAATGTGGGGGAGAAGACCGTGAGTATGGCCAGTGTTGTGAGGGTGCTATTTTACTTATCCTAAAAGGAAGATGACAAATAATTGAATATTCTTTAACCCTAAATTCCAAAATGTAGATTAAGTTTAACAATTTTTTTTTCTCACAGTTCAGTGTACAGTTTTCAATTATATTATCTTATTTACAAAGTGCAGCATTTCCCACCTAGGTAATTTGGTATGCAGATGAGTGAGCACTTCAACTAAAAAACAAACAAACAAACTCTAACCGACTATTTTTCTACCCTACCCTACCCTTAAAGGGATAGTTTGGGATTTTTCACATGAATCTGTATGGCATCACCGTCTTTAGTCTCGTGCACACACACTGACTTTCCCCCGACAGTGTCCTGTGAGCCGAATTCTGTCCAGTTTTGGTCAAAGCGAAAGTAGTTCCGGCAGGTTTCCTGGGGTCTGCAAAGTAAAACGTTTTTCCTCTCAAAACAGTATGTGTTCGAACGAGTGATTTATTTGCATAACAAAACCATGGCATTCCAAAAAGTCACATCTTGTAATTGCTTGGGGCTACTTTCTCTCAATAGCGATCACTGTGCGCTGTCACTGCTAACAGCTGTGCGCACTAGCCAACTACTTTCATCAGTTGTTCGACAGTGTTTACATATTCCAGCCAGAGGAGGATGTCTCCTTACGGTCGAGGACGGCAAACTCGAGATGAACTACTACTTCTTAGCCAACTGACCCAGGGATAACCGGAGCACTGTAACTTTCCAAAGGATTTTATTATTATTACGGGAAGACGCTGGTGCGTCGACACCAAAATAAATATGTATGCTGGGTGCTGCGGTCATCCCTCGCTCTAGTAGCTGAGAAAGGTAGCCAAGTTTGTCTTGATTATGCTAGCCAACGCTGTGACTGGAGTCATGTACTTCTAATTCAAACCTATAAACCATCCACACCCGTCCACGTAGTTTCTGACGATTGTAATAACAGTACAGCAATAACAATACATATTATGTTTCATAAGCTTCACTGGTAATATGACACCGATAGATGAATCTATGTTGCGCTTACATAGCCCTCGGTGCATCACCAGAAGGCTATGCACGGATGCTATAGAAAATCTTTAGTACAATTTTGTTTACCTGGGGTGTAGGGACAGCAGAACTCAGTTGTTCGACAGTGTGTACCGACTACAGACCTACGACGCTAACGAGCTAGATCGAGAGCTAGAGTGAGAAGCTCATCAGTTTCTCCAGAAAATAGTTTATTTGATAAAAATGGTGCGCACTTGCGATTATCCAGGCTGTACCAACAAAGACGTGAGTGAGTCTCCTCACACAGTCCATCGCTTCCCTGTGACGGACGTAGCTCAGAGGCAACTTTGGCTACTTGCTCTGGGCTTCCAAGTGTACACCAAACTACTAAAAATGAAAAAGCTTCGCGCTTGCAGTGTGAACTTCAGCGAGGATGACTACTTTCCTTCAGGACGGAGGAAGAGACGGGTTTTGAAGAGCTCTGCTGTCCCTGCACCCCAGGTAAACAAAATTGTACTTAAGATTTTCTATAGCATCCGTGCATAGCCTTCTGGTGCTGCACCGAGGGCTATGTAAGCGCAACATATACTCAGCAACAAAAGTTTCTGTGACACCAATATTGTTAATTATTTTTCATAACGCAATTATGAAATTGTCATACATGGTGATATCAGACTGAAACAGTACACGTAAACACAACATTGAAATGGAAATCATGAAAATGCGAGAAAATGACTTTGCACGTGAAAATGTGCGTAAATCATGCTTGTGGATGGCAATAAAAGAGGAGAATTTTTGGAATGTTCACATTGTGCCTGATGAACGACGGAAGCATCACTTATCGAAAACACTGCCATTTCGGATCAGGAACTCTACCCTCTAAATGCCAAGACTGTCTGAAAATGATCGGTGGACGGCCATTGGGATGATTGAATCCGGAACCTCGCAGAGGGAAGTTGCTCATCGCCTGAATGTCCACCGAAACACCATTTGGAACTTATGGCAGCGTCATCAGCAGACAAGACATGTCAGAGACCGTCCTCGCAGCGGCCGTCCACGAGTAACCACTCCCAGACAGGACAACTGGATTCGAACAACCCATCTCCGAAATCGATTCCAACCTGCAACCATAACTGCAAGAACGATACCTGGTTTGAGGCGACTGTCTGCACAGACAATCTGTCGCCGTCTCCGTCATTTTGGCATTGTCCCACGTCGGCCAGCAAGACGTCCAATACTCACAGTACAACACCGACGACTGCGTCTACAGTGGGCACAACAACATCGACGGTGGATCCAACGTCAGTGGGATCTTGTACTCTTCACTGATGAATCAAGATTCATGCTTAACCGATGTGATGGTCGTTTACGTGTATACCGTCGACGTGGAGAACGTTATGCCAACAACTGTGTTCAGGAATTTGATCGTTTTGGAGGTGGTAGTGTCATGATTTGGGGAGGGATCACGGCTAGAAACCGAACAGATTTGCTTGTTATTGATGGAAATCTGACAGGTCAAAGATATCGCGATGAAGTGCTACGGCCATTGGTGGTACCGTTTTTGATGCAACATGGTCCCGGAATAACGCTGCAACATGATAACGCCAGACCACACGTTGCAAGGATTGTACAGCAGTATCTGATGCAACAACATGTCAATGTCCTGCCATGGCCAGCCAGATCCCCAGACATGTCCCCAATCGAGCATCTTTGGGACGAGATGGATCGACGTTTGCGGCGGTTGGATAACCCGCCAGCTACACTCCAGGAATTGCGACAACGTCTACGTCAGATTTGGAATGACATCCCACAGCAATTTCTGGCACATCTGATTCGGTCCATGCGCCGGAGATGCGTTGCTTGCATCATGGCACGAGGAAGTCACACCCGGTATTGAAGTGTGAAGGTCACAATTGGTTAGACGTCAGACAAGTGCTTCATGACGCATGAAAATGACATTTTTCGTTTTGAGTGACGTTGGCACTGAAAAGTCAGTGTTTCTCTTGTTAAATAAACATATTGATTGCATTGAGATCTTTGCGTGTCATTTATAACATACACATAAATGGTGTCACAGAAACTTTTGTTGCTGAGTATAGATTCATCTATCGGTGTCATATTACCAGTGAAGCTTATGAAACATAATATGATTTGTTATTGTTGTACTGTTATTACTATCGTCAGAAACTACGTGGACGGTGTGGATGGTTTCTAGGTTTGAATTAGAAGTCCATCACTCCAGTCACAGCGTTGGCTGGCATAATCAAGACAAACTTGGCTACCTTTCTCAGCTACTAGAGCGAGGGATGACCGCAGCACCCAGCATACATATTTATTTTGGTGTCGACGCACCAGCGTCTTCCCGAAATAATAATAAAATCCTTTGGAAAGTTACAGTGCTCCGGTTATCCCTGGGTCAGTTTGCTAAGAAGTAGTAGTTTATCTCGAGTCTGCCGTCCTCGACCGTAAGGAGACATCCTCCTCTGGCTGGAATATGTAAACACTGTCGAACAACTGATGAAAGTAGTTGGCTAGTGCGCACAGCTGTTAGCAGTGACAGCGCGCAGTGATCGCTATTGAGAGAAAGTAGCCCCAAGCAATTACAAGATGTGACTTTTTGGAATGCCATGGTTTTGTTATGCAAATAAATCACTCGTTCGAACACATACTGTTTTGAGAGGAAAAACGTTTTACTTTGCAGACCCCAGGAAACCTGCTGGAACTACTTTCGCTTTGACCAGAACTGGACAGAAGTCGGCTCACAGGACACTGTCGGGGGAAAGTCAGTGTGTGTGCACGAGACTAAAGACGGTGATGCCATACAGATTCATGTGAAAAATCCCGAACTATCCCTTTAAGGGTAGGGTAGGGTAGAAAAATAGTCGGTTAGAGTTTGTTTGTTTGTTTTTTAGTTGAAGTGCTCACTCATCTGCATACCAAATTACCTAGGTGGGAAATGCTGCACTTTGTAAATAAGATAATATAATTGAAAACTGTACACTGAACTGTGAGAAAAAAAAATTGTTAAACTTAATCTACATTTTGGAATTTAGGGTTAAAGAATGTTCATTTATTTGTCATTTTCCTTTTAGGATAAGTAAAACAGACTATTTTGTAGAGCGAAGTGCAGGCAATGAATTGAGGAGTCTCACAGCCTGGGACAAGAAAGCTGCTCTGTACAGTAGTTTGGTTGTATGGCAACTGATCCTTCTGTATTTTTTGCCAGACGCCAGCAGGCAGAACATACTGTGTCTTCGGACATTGTCTTTAGCTTCCTTAAGTGATTATCACAATCAAAGTCATAACGCTCTGTTGTTATCATACATCGCTTGGAATATTTTTTTCTTTGACATATTACTGGATAAGGTCTTACAACCTTAGTTGACATTATGACATGGACTTGATTTAGACCTGGTAATTGGTCGGAAGGGCTGGAACAAGCCTGTGGTTATCTTGAGGGCGGAGGGTACATAGGATAAAGGGTTTAGGCCCCTACATTGCATGATGAAGCTGAGACAGTGACTATAGCTGACAGGACAATTTCACCAGCGAATCAGCCTGTCTCTGTCCCTCTGGTAAGGCATACACCCAGTCTGGCATATTCTTTGATCTTTTTGGTCAAAATGGATGTCCTCTTCCTCAACTAGCCTGTTGTCAGTAGACGTTCAGAATGTGGCCTGTCTGAACATTTACTTTCGACTAATTTTGGTCGTTCAGAGACGTCCAGAATTTGGCCAGGCTGAACGTCTTTCTCCAAGTCATGTCTCACCTAATTCCTAGTGTCACATAGACGTTCAGATTGTGGCCTGTCAGAACATCTCCTTTCAGCTCATTTTTGTTGTTGGTAGACGTCCAGAATTTGGCCAGGCCGACCTCTTTTCTCACTGTTATTTATCAAGTAATTCTGGGAGTCATATAGACATCCAGATTGTGGCTTGTTAGAACGTCTATTTTCAACTAGTTCTGGTTGTCTCTAGACGTTCAAAATTGGGCCAGGCCGACTTGTTTAGTCAATGTCATTTATCAACTCTATTCTGGGCATCATGTAGACATCTAGCCTCCGTTGCAGACGTCTTATCGTGTTCGGTTAATTTCCTTCACCACACAATGTCTGCGCACTCGAGCGAGGTTTTGTGTTCCGTGACGTAATGTGATTGTGCTTTATGAGCCAATCAGAATGCTTGTTATATGTTATGAGCTCTGTCATTACTATGGCTTTTCCCTGCAGCTTGTCAAAAATAGTGAAATGGCGGGTAAAGAAACTCCTAAAAAACTTGTAGAAAACAACATTTGTTTTGTGTGTAAAACAAAAATCCTCTCAAAAAAAGACAAGATACGTGTGCTTGGAAAAGGCAAGCTTGATATCGCTGCAGTAATAAGCTCTGTCATCTCTGTTAACACAGCGGTATACACGAACGAGTTATTCGTCTGCCGAACGGGCTGCTATCGCTTACTTGAAAAAATGTCGAAAATAGAGCAAGAACTTGATGAAAAGCGATCGGAATTAAAACTTCTTTATGAAAGCGAAAGGCCCCGAACGAAACATCTAACAACAGAATTATTTTCAATATTGAAGGTTTTGCAGATTTTATCTAAAGCTCGAGAGAAAACATGTTCACCACCGTCCGCCATTTTGGCTTTATCTGTTTCTGCATATATAATTAGCTCCTGGATTTTAGGAGCTAGTTTCTGATTGGTGGAACACAAAACCTCGCTGGAGTGCGTAGACGTTGTGGGGTGAAGGAAATTAACCGAACACCATAAGACGTCTGCAACGGAGGCTAATAGACATCCAGATTGTGGCCTGTTAGAACGTCTTTTTTCAACTAGTTCTGTTTGTCTCTAGACGTTCAAAATTGGGCCAGGCCAAACTCTTTTCTCAAAATCAATTATCAACTAATTCTGGGTGTCATATAGACATCCAGATTGTGGCCTGTTGGAACGTCTATTATCACCTAGTTCTGGTTGTCTGTTGATGTCCAAAATCAGGCTAGCCCGAACTCTTTTCTCAATTACATTTATCAACTAATTCTGGGTGTCATATAGACATCCAGATTGTGGCCTGTTGGAACGTCTATTTTCACCTAGTTCTGGTTGTCTGTCAAAGTCCAAAATTGGGCTAGGCCAAACATCTTTGTCTTTGTAATTTTTCAACTAAGTCTGGCCGTCACATGGACGTCTAGATTACAGCCTGGACGGACGGACGTGATATCAACTTGTCTTGGATGTCCACAGACATCGCTTGATCAGTAGGTGTACACAGACCGTAGACGTCGGCACAGCATTAAGCATTTATATGGCTGAAGTCAGGCGCCGGTGCAGACACGGTACGTCAAGAATAGACCCCTTCGTGCATACAGTAGCTACCGATGAACGTCTTTGTGAGCTGAATTCAAATAGGGGTCTATTGTCCCATTAGCGAGTAAGTCCTTTTTTACGCAATTCGAGTTAAGCGCTTTTGAGTTACGCGTATTCTCCCCTACGCGCTTCGATCACGCCCACAGCGCTTAACTTCAGAATGTAGGCGGCCTTATGAAAGAGGTGTGACTAATGCAAAAGAGTGGCAGACTCTGTACAAAGCTCATTGATTATGGCTATCAGGAAAACATGGAAAAAGGATTTTCTGATTAGCCATGAAAACGCATTTGTGGTCCATGGAAAACGCAACCAGACTTTAAATTTGAATATCGTCAGCCTGCTGATAAAACCTTGTATCTCCAAACTGATAAGAAACGAAAACTCGTATGTCCACTATTCTTACATGCAAAATTAGCATTTTTTATTTTAAACTATATTTATCCATTTATATGATTTTATTATTACTATTTAATTTTATATTTATTTATTATTTTCCTTTGAAGTTTGTCATTTTGAAGATACAAGGTTTTATATGCTGCTGTAATAGTAGGCCTATGTATGTCTGTACCAATTACAATAAATAATTCAGGCATCTCTTTTTTTGTCCCCCCCCCCCCCCCCCCCGCGATTAGCGCGAAGCGGGGGATATAGCATTGGGCTCCCTCCGTCCGTACGGACACATAAAATTGAGGCGGCGGGGGATATTGCCATGTTAGTGGCAAACACTTGTTATATCTTACTCTAGCCACCATGGCATTAAAGCTATGGAAACAAACAAATTGCCGCGATAATGAAATAATAAATGAAGAATTTAGCGCTTATCAACCAGCGCAATCAGATTCAGAAAATGTGTCTCTCCTACACCAGCCTGTTTGTCTTCTTCCCTGTCTTCCACGGAACAAAGGGAACATTCTAGTCACACAAAAAAATACAATCAAAGACAGTTTCTATGATCTCATTTAGAAATTGCGCGTTTGAAATCTCAAACTATTCCGATGTCAGGTTTGCACCTAAAGGACATGGAAACGCTTTAACAAGGATTCTTACCCCGCACGCGGTCATCCCCCCGCCCCGAAACCGCCTCAGCAATGACGAAATTCCATATCCGTAGCCTATCATGTCCTATTTGATTTGAGCGACCCATTCACTTGAACTTGTGCCTAATACTTTATTATAATCAATTATCCCATTTACTGATAATGATTCTTCCCATGTTGGCTATTCTTTATAGGCTAAAATTGATTAACAAATGGGTAGTGCATTGGTATTGGCCAAAATTACAAATTACAAAGTTAGTTAATACAGATATCCTCAATTGGAAAATCAATCTCTTCACTCGTGAGAATATCACAACTTTTTAGATTATCACCAACATATGGGGCAGTCGCATTTGTGAAGAGAACATGAAGACAATGATGGCGACGTCGAGCCAAAGCCGAAAACCAAATTTCACAGATGTTGGTGTTGTATGGCAAGCGGGCACTGAAGGCTGATCCGAGGAATTAAGCTGCGAATCGTTCTGGATGTGGCTTCGGAGGGGAGATGCAAGTGCAGTATCCCCGATTTAAAGCATAAATGGAGAGATCTGCGGGGCGCTGTAAAAGCCAGGCTCTCTGCACTAGGGAGAAGTGTACACGCTGTTGTGAATTAAGTATTTATGCTTTGCTTTTGTATGTTTTCAGTTTCATGATGTTTAGAATTATTTGTGTCTTTGTGTTAGATTTACTTCTAGTGTGATTGTTCATGTTTCATGAATGCTTGTCTTTTGTCACTCGCTCCCCTGTGTGTCTAAGTGTGATGTCTTGTTTCCATTCACAGTCTTTTCCCCTGTCTTTTCTGGTTGGGTACTTCCTGCTTCCTCCTTCCTGTGCTTGTTAACTGTCTGCACCTGAGAATAGTTTAGCTGAGGCACTGGTGATTAGAAATGGGTAGGACTACATATTAGAGCAGAGTAGTTAGGCACGGTGATTAGTTAGTTTGAAGAAGCAGGGCACACCTACTTGTTCAATCTGTCCTATCACTTTCCTTTGCTGTTCTAGATTCTGCCTCCTCTCAGCTGTCCTTCATTTCTTGGGCTAAACACTCTAATTAGTTTGTAAAGACCCCACTTTTCCGCTTGTCTTTGTTGATTCGTGACCGTTCCTTGCTCTGCCTGGTCGTTCCGTCTCTGCGCTTTTTCTCGGTGTGTTTTTGCGATTATTGAGAGTTTTTGTCCTTTGTGATTTTCTGTACTCTAGTTATTGATTGTATTTCGTCGAGTGAGTGTGGTGAGTTTGAGAGTCTCCCGTTTTTCCCAGTTCCCTTTATACTTTGACTGTTTAGTTAATTTCTGTGTCTCCCCCTTTTCCCTTCCAATTCCTCTTTCCCTTTTCCCCATTCCCTTAGGTTAGTTTCCCTTTGTTTCTGTATTCTGTGCTGACTGATTTCCTGGGGTTTTTTTTTGCCTGTCCCTGACTAAGATTGAGTGTTTCTGTGATATTCCTGATTTCTGGCTATTGACCTCTGTTTCTGTCTGACCATGAGCAACGATAATGTTAATAAAAGACGCTCTTCCGAGCTTGAATCGCGATTGGAGTCTCCATACGTTCATTACACACGGAACAGGTGATGGGCAACCATCATCCCTTGTGCATTTCACTGCACAGGAGGAGGAGATGGCATCCACTCTTTCTGCAGTGGAAGAGCATGGAGAAGAACTTGGAGCATCAACGAACTGTCAGACACCTTGACACAGACGCCTGTGATATGTGTATGACATCACCAGCCACTCTCTGGAACGACCCAGATGCCAGGAGCGACAGCGCAGTTCTGACGTTGATGGCCACGGGTATGTTTTGTGGATAATTGCTGTGGCTGGATAGCTGATCATCCAGAAGTCGGCAAAGATAGATGATTGCTCATGCACGGTCCAGACGAAAGCGCTGGATACACTCGATGTTTGTTAGTCCCAGGATGTCCAAACGAAGCCGATATATGCGTGGTCGTCTTCGAGCTTGGCGCGCTCCTCTTACTCTTTCCCAATCACGCAAGAGTGCAAGCAAATGCAGGACTGGCATTTTGGTTTTAGATTTTGAGGGCATGGTAGAATGATGGTCTTATGTATACTCGTATTAATTAATCGATATGCGTTTGTAATTGAACTAATTGTAGAAGAGGCTGATGCGTAATATCATGTGGTGATTTCATTTGATAAATTACTATGGTGATGAGGAAATGTAGTTTAGAAATACGGATGAACAATCGAATAGTGAATGTCTCAACCTTTACCATGTTAAATAAGATAAAATTAATGTTAAAATTCGGCCTATAACTGACATCAAACGCAATATTCCATTTCGCCTTATTTTGGCGCTTGACCTTAAGCGCTTTTGAAGGCTGTATTAACAGAAAAAGCCCGTAAGCCAGGGGGAGAATACGCGTAAGCGTTATTTGCCTGAGAAATGCCCGGAAACGCCCCGATTTTGGCCTTGCTCCGCCCCAAGCGCGTAACTGCCTTCGGGGTGCGTAATGCACAGACTTAAGTCGAGGGGAGAATACACGTAGGCTGAAAAGCTACGCGCTTTTCTTCCACCTGCGCGCATGGGAGAATAGACCCCATAGCCAGTACTGCGATAGTGACAGCATCACGGATGACACTCATTACACTGAAATGCGGAATGCTGCCCTTTGTGTGTTGCATCTTAACATCCAAGGCCTGCCAAGTAAATTTGACGCGCTCAAGAAATTCATCAGTAACCTCTGAGCCCCAGATTAATGTTGATGTCTTGTTATTGTGCAAAACATTCTTGCTTGATATAAATACTGATATGTTCCAGATTCCTGGTTACAACTTAATATATCATAACAGGCAAATATGACTTCACTAAAAACAAAAGTGACAACACACAGAATTGCACCACAATGATGCGTGAATTTTTTCAGAATTTTGCATCAGCCATTTTTCTGTTATCAGTCTAAGTTCATATGGATAGATTGCAGCTCATTAACATATTCAACCTTATCACTTCAAGTTCGGCTTGCCTTTAAAACGATTTTGTTATGGGATCGAAGTAAGATGCTGGTCAATAAGGAAGAAAATGGTTGGATTTTTATAAAAATCAAACATCCAAAATAAAATGTCCATACATGTTCAGGCCAGCTGCATCGTTGGCTGATGATGACACATTTAAAAACCTCCAACCGGTACGTCAGCAGATACATCATAATGAATATTGAACTGAGAGATTTTATGAGCCAGAATGTTGTCATAGTCAACTAGTCTTGTTCCGTAACACTATGTCAAAAATCATCAAATTCGTAGGATGTGTAGTATTTCAATCTCTGTCTCCGTACCTCTAATCGATATCCGCCATAGCGATCACTGCTTACCATAGATTAACTTTTCGTGTCTCATCTTATAATGCGCAAAGGCTTGTGGGTGATTTCTGGTTCTCTTCCCTGCTGAAAATTCCAGCTTTGACCTGCCTAGGCTGGTTTAAGCTGTGTTTTGGACAGTTTTAGTTAGTCAACCAGCCCGTCACCAGCTGACTCCATCTGAAAATACTAGCTTAACCAGCTTTGACCGCCTTCATCAAGCTATAGAGACCAGCTAAACCAGCTATGACCAGCTAAGAACACAGCTCAGACCATCTTAAACCAGCTTAGAATTCTAGCAGCTAGCTGGTGAAGGGCTGGTTGACCGACTGTCCAGAACACAGCTTAAACCAGCCTGACCGGCCTAGGCCGGTCAAAGCTGGGATTTTCAGCAGGGTTATGGAACTTTAAAGCTGTGTTTATTGTTAATAGTCGATAAATGTTCATTGCTCTTTTATGTTAGGATTGCGGTGTAGTCAGGGCTTCTAGGGAGGTGCTGTATTTACGGGAAGGGTAACATCATTGAAAAAACCAATGAATTTTGGAATGACTTGGATCATTACCACCCTGGTGCCATTTTCAACTGGTGAGTGACTAAGTCGACAGCTCCTTGGGATGTACCACATTTCAGTTTCTTCTTCTGCACGTCTCAATGATATCTCCCATAGTGATCAATGCTGCTGTCTTAATTCTACTGTCAAAGCAATCGTAATATTTCCTGGCTACTCACTGAATAAGAATCTTATGGAGATCTGCCTTCTTTGCATGATTATTTGTTAATCACAAAAACAGACAACACAACATAAAGATAATGGCCCAATCCCAATGCCCACCCACACGGACTCACAGACTTTGAGGTGCGCTCCCGTTAAGTTAAGGGCTGTCCCATTGTCAAGTCATCAAGTGCATGAGGGCATGCTTGCAGACTTTTCAAGCCCTTAATATTCCTTTTCTGTAAGTGGGCATTGTTGCAGACTTTGCTAAAGAGAATTACCCACAATCCCGCTTTGTGACGTGAAAAACACGGAAGAGTCTGACCTCTCACCCACTTAGCAATGCAAGTGCCTGTAAGACAGGTGCCTGCCAGCCTCCTACGCCCTTTACCTGTCCTGGGTCGCCCTTGGAGTCACATGGGGGTAGACTTCGTTACAGGCCTGCCCCCATCCAATGGCAACACAGTCATCCTAACCATCATGGACCGTTTCTCCAAGGCAGCCCATTTCATCCCTTTGCCTAAGGTACCGTCTGATGCTAATAATGCAGAACTCCTGGTGCAGCACGTGGTGAGGCTTCACGGCATCCCCCTCAGCATCGTTTCGCACTACGAGCCCCAGTTCTCCTCCCAGGTGTGAAGGGCCTTCTGTACTGCCCTGGGGTCCTCCGCCTGCCTGTCCTCATGATACCACCACCAGACAAACGGCCGGACCGAGAGGCTAAACCACGACCTGGAGGCCGTCCTGCTGTGCATTTCAGCCCGAGACCCCTTCACCTGGGCCAAGTTTCTCCCGTGGGTGGAGTACGCCCTCAACTCCTTGCAGTGCTCAGCCACGGGTAAATCGCCATTTGAGCGTTCGCTGGGATACCAGCCCCCACTGTTCCAATCCCAGGAGGAGGAGGTCTCAGTCCCATCAGTGGACGCCTACATCGCCCGCTGCCGTCGGACATGGAAAACGGCAGCCGCTGCTCTTCTCTGCTCCTCTGCCTGGAACAAGTTGTAGAATCTGGAAATATAAGTGACAAATGGCTGATAAGCTCAGTCCATAGCCGGGTCAAATAGTAATAAAACTTTCGTGGTTTGGCTTAAAGCAAAGAGAAACTTTCCGTTCGGGGAGAATCATCTTTGGTTCCTCCCTCCGCCCGCAAGGGCATGAGTAGTCCTTTGATTCTGGGAGAAATGCCTTCGAGCTCCCCACGCACGTGATGCGGTCTCTCTTCGCGTGCGTGTGTATCCTTTCCTCCAGGTATGACTTTATTCTCTCTTTGTAAATTGTGTGTAACTTGTAATTAGCTTAACATGGATTTGTTTGATCTAAGTTTGTGCCTACCTGGTGATTAAATTATTGTTATTCCTTTAAGCTTGCATGGTCTCAGTGACTCCTAATCCTTTTATTCTTTCTAACGATGTTACGACCTGTATTTGGGGGGTGATTCCTGACCATTCCAGGCTAGCTAGCTGATTTTGTAGGTAGTGATGGGTTTTAAGTTGGATTGCAAATTATGGTCTACCCCTAAAGGGTTTATGTAGTACCGGTCCTGGGGATTCGGCCTTAAGGGCACCCTTGGGCTTATAAGCTGGTGCCTGGCCGATCCCCTTAAGGGGCCCTGTGGTGTACATAAGTCTGGGTTTGTGATATGTTTATGCTCAGTGCTACTTTGTTAATGCCTAGGGGTTTATGTAGTACCAGTCCTGGGGATTCAGCTTTAAGGGCACCCTTGGGCTTATAAGCTGGTGCCTGGCCGATCCCCTTGAGGCGCCCTGTGGTGTACATAAGCCTGGGTTCGTGATACTTTGTTTCTGATGCTACCATCAAGGTAATTTCTTCCATCCTCTAGAACAATCACCGAACTAAGATCCGGCAGCTGCGTTTATTACCCGGGGACGTTGGCTGAGTAACAGTGGTTTTCACGGACAAGTCTGGTGGCATAGTTGCCCCGAGATCCATGCATGCTGTCTCTAAATGATAAATTCTAATTCTAATTTGGAGTCAGATATTTAACGAGGATTAAACTAAAATTGGTTTTATAAATGTATTATGGAGTCAGATTAATTGTAACTGTTGTGCTTTTGTGCCCCGTTCCTTGAACGGAGAAACTATTTATCCATTTAATTGCGACTCACACCACCCAGGAAACCGCGTTAGTTAACTCCAGCTAAAAGAACACGTGGAGCTTTCAGCCCCAGCAATGTCCGTATTTGGTATTGTTTTGTGGGGTTCTGCACAGCGCCTGGCAGATAGACAACGGACCAAGGCCCCACACTACACCCCTGGTCAGCAGGTCTGGCTGTGCACCTCCTCCATCCCCCTCTAGTCCATGACCCGCAAGCTCCAGCCCCGTTTCATCAGCCCCTACCCCATTGAGTGCATCCTCAACCCCGTCACGGTCAAGCTCCGCCTCCTAGCCTCTCTCAAAATCCACCCAGTTTTCCACGTCAGTCAGGTGAAGCCGGTGTCCTCCAGGCCCCTCAGTGTGCCCATCCCGGCCCTGTCTCCACCAAGGATTGTGGGTGAAGCCCCAGCCTACACTGTCTGCAAGATCTTCGACGTCCGCCGCAAGGGGCGGGATTTTCAATACCTGGTGGACTGAGAGGGTTACAGGCCTGAGGAGCGCTCCTGGATTTCCAGATCCCTCATCCTCGACCCCTCCCTCATCCGCGACTTCCACCGTGACCACCCATCCAAACCCAGGCCAAGGGGCACGTCTGGAGGCGTGCATTCAGAGGGTGTACTCTTACATTCCTGGGACTGGGTTTCCCAGTCCATCTTCCTTCTGAGTCCTTGTTTTCCCCTAACCCTACAGTCTCTAGTTTTGGTTCCTGTCTGTGCTATGCGTGTTGTTCACTGGCTTCCCTTGCATTCACTCAGGCAATCAACATTCCTTTCAACTATCCAATTACTGACTCTCCCCGCTCACACCACATCCTACTCAATTAGTCAATTACTGATTCCAGCCTCTGCCCTGTCTGAACTCACACCATTATACTGACTAACACACCTCACCTGCTTCTTCCCCTTTAAAACCCTGCTTTGCCCTCTGTTGTGTGCCAGTTTGTTCTAAGTTCTGTTTAAAGAAAGTCTTGTGAATTCTGCTCCTTAACCTTGGCTAAGTTTTATTTCAGCCCAGCTCCTGCCCTGCCCACCTACCCTGACCTGCTCAAGTCCAGCCCGCTCCCCCATCCAGCTCTGGACCCATCTGCTCGCTGAGACTTTTTGTTGTTGTTCAATAAATGCTCTACTGAGCTTTTTCCTGCATATCTGCCTCTGAGTGGTGCGTTTGGGGTCAAGTCTCCTTGGACCATGACAGGAAGAAAACAAGTGTTTGCCACTAACATAGCTATATCCCCTGCCGCCTCAATTTTATGTGTCCGTACGGACGGACGTACGTACAGATGGAGCCCAATGCTATATCCCCTGCTTCGAGTTAATCGCGCGGCGGGGAATAATTAAGTGGGTAGAGTGGAACCAAAATCGAATTGTGCACTTTAATGGGAAGATATTTCCTACAAGAATCAAAGTAGGATTCATGAGTTTTCAAGTACGACCATTCATTCCAATACCTCTGAGAAGTTTTGAGTACCAAAGGTTTGGACATGTGGCTGCTCTCTGTAGAGGGAAGTCAAGATGTGGTAAATGTGGGGGAGAAGACTGTGAGTATGGCCAGTGTTGTGAGGGTACCTGTGTCAAATGCTGTAACTGTGGAGGTGCGCACAGTGCTGTGTATAAAGGCTGCGAGGCACATAAACGAGCAGCGGAAATACAGAGTCCGGGTGGAGGAGAAGATTACATACACTGAAGCCATAAAGAAAGTTGGTGGAAAATTATGGAATTATATTTGTGCCACAATCCTGAGCGAGCAATTGGACATTTTGAGCGCAGAAAAATATATTTCGCAAGCACACAAATCTTGTTTAGAGAAAAAAGAAATTTTGTGAGCAAACAAAACCTTCTGATTTGGCGAACAAAACTATTCTGTGCTCAACAAATATTTTTGCATGTTTGCTATGATCAATATAAACGTGCAATATTAACCCCCTTCCCTCAGTTTCACTCTATACCCTCTCGCAAACTCATGTTCTGCGCGCTGGCAGACCGCAGCATGCTCGCTCAAAGCATGTCTCTCCCTCTCTCTCAGTCTGACCTCTCTGTGTGCGCTCAGCTTCACCTGCGCGCTCGCTCGAGCTGTGCAGAGTGTTACAAATGTGCCACGATTCTGATTGGCTGCCTCGGTCTCCAATTAGATGCATTATGCCCAACCACCAAAGAAAAGGGGAAAAGGTAATGACGAAATTCGTCTGCGACTGGATAATAGTGCTGCCCTTGTTTGGGACGGGTTAAGGTTAATGTTATATCTCTGTGTATCTTGAGACATCGACTGTTGAGTGACTCGTGTCCCTCTTTAGCAACACTGGCTGCTGCTAACTATAGCATTGCACAAAGTCTTCTGAACATCAAAACCAAAATGCCGCACCGCAGCCACGAGCACCACGTTTTATGGACCTTTATGAAATTTTGTTGGTTAGTCTGTACACATTCGGCTTGCGAACCAAGTTAGCTATCTAGTTAGGTTGCTAGCGTCAGGTCAGCCAACTAATGTCCGGAGAAAAGCAGAAGATTACTGACGTTAATGTTATTTCCATGATAGCTGGCAAACTCAACAGTCTTAAAAAATAGCTTTGGCACCATTCTCCGGCTGATTCATTTCAACATATAACGCCTGAAGAAGGCACTTTACAGATAAGTCTATCGACATAAAAGTTTGCCTTAACGTTCATTCACAAATGAACCAACCGAAATAATGATCTCTACCGTGGAGAGTGCTTCGAACTACGGGACCGTTGGTGCCAGCGTCAGCTCAGCTCACCAGTATCACCTGGCGCTAATATTCGTGAAAGCGTGCGTTCGGCTCCCTGGCTCCGGACTGATGGGCCTCTTCAGCCGCGCATCGTGTGTTATTACCGTGATCTGTTTCTGCATATTTCACGAACATTAGTGCCAGATGATACTGGTGAGCTGAGCCGACGCTGGCACCGGCGTTCCTGTGGTTCGAAGCACTCGCCGCGTTAGAGGTTATTTTTCCGGTTGGTTCATTTGAGAATAAACTTCCAGGTTTTTCCAAATGTATTCCACATAGGTTTAGATTATGCTTTCAGGTTATTTGTCTAAAGCAGTACCCCAAATATCACTAAACAACCACAACTGCTGTAATTTGACACCACATTATCTTTCGTTCTGTATATACATCCATGCTGCAGTATTAAGCCAGCACAGCAACACCAACACCGGGAACGGCAGCAGCACCCTGGTTTTGTTAGCTACACCGAAATGCAATATTACCCCTAATTAATATCGTTTATCACACCTGCACTTGCTCTGCTATTTCAAGTAAAACTGATTACTAATAGTGTTTAAGCATTAGAATGAGATGTCAATCACTGCATAAAACACGTGTCTTTGCTTTCACAAAATTAATCAAGGATGATGGTGTACTTCACTTGTGGATGTGTAACATTAGATGATCAGACTTGATATGCAGGTTATAAGTGTAGCCTATTTCAGTTTATGGCGACAGACATATCGGCAAAGTTCCTTCTTCAGGGGTGTTGAAATAAATCAGCTGGGATAAAGGTGCCAAAACTATTCTTTTTTTAAGAATGTCAAGTTCGCCAGCTATCATGGAAGTAACGTTTAATGTCTGTACGCTTCTGCTTTTCTCCGGACATTAGTTGGCTGACCTGACGCTAGCAACCTAACTAGATAGCTAACTTGGTTCGCAAGCCGAATGTGTACAGACTAACCAACAAAATTTCATAAAGGTCCATAAAACGTGGTGCTCGTGGCTGCGGTGCGGCATTTTGGTTTTGATGTTCAGAAGACATTGTGCAATGCTATAGTTAGCAGCAGCCAGTGTTGCTAAAGAGGGACACGAGTCACTCAACAGTCGATGTCTCAAGATACACAGAGATATAACATTAACCTTAACCCGTCCCAAACAAGGGCAGCACTATTATCCAGTCGCAGACGAATTTCGTCATTACCTTTTCCCCTATTCTTTGGTGGTTGGGCATAATGCATCTAATTGGAGACCGAGGCAGCCAATCAGAATCGTGGTACATTTGTAACACTCTGCACAGCTCGAGCGAGCGCGCAGGTGAAGTTGAGCGCACACAGAGAGGTCAGACTGAGAGAGAGGGAGAGACATGCTTTGAGCGAGCATGCTGCGGTCTGCCAGCGCGCAGAACATGAGTTTGCGAGAGGGTATAGAGTGAAACTGAGGGAAGGGGGTTAATATTGCACGTTTATATTGATCATAGCAAACATGCAAAAATATTTGTTGAGCACAGAATTATTTTATTCGCTCAATTGGAAGGTTTTGTTTGCTCACAAAATTTCTTTTTTCTCTAAACAAGATTTTTGTGCTTGCGAAATATATTTTTCCGCGCTCAAAATGTCCAATTGCTCGCTCAGGATTGTGGCACAAATATAATTCCATAGAAAATGGGACATCCCTGAGAATGCCTGAACAAAGTCAGAACTACAGCGCCCTCCATAATTATTGGCACCCCTGGTTAAGATGTGTTAAAAGCCTTAAAATAAATTCAATTTTTATTGCAGAAGCATACTCTCACACTGAAAATTGTAGAAAAATGTAACCTTTAACTCAAGTGAATTTTAAGGGGGAAAAAAATCCCTGACTAAGAAATAATTAGTTTTCATAAAATCACCTGTTCAACAATTATTGGCACCCCTAACAATTCCTAGGAATTAAATGTTATTGAAGTATTTCTGTCATTTCTACAGTAGTTTACAAAGTTGATCAGAGTATCAAGGAACATTTAATTAGTAAATCATCACTTCCTGTTTCCCTGGGGTATATATGATGATATATGAATATGATGTGACACAGAGGCCATTTCTCTTATCCACTCTTCAACATGGCAAGGATAAAGGAACACACCATTCAAGTAAGGCAGATGTGTATCCAATCCAATCCAATCCATCTTTATTTATAAAGCACAGTTTAAATAAACTCAAGGTTTCCAAAGTGCTGTACATTAAAATAGACAGTAAAATAGACAATAAAAAATAGAAACATAATACATAAGGGTAAAATACCTGTGCACATAAAATAAACAATCTAAGTGGTGATAAAAGCCAAGGAAAAGAGGTGCGTTTTAAGAAGAGATTTAAAAGTGGCCACGGAAGAGGACTGTCTGATATGCAGCGGCAGTTCATTCCAAAGCTTAGGGGCAGCTACAGAAAACGCTCGGTCCCCTCTGAGCTTCCGCCTTGTTTTAGGAACCCTCAGGAGCAGCTGGTCAGCTGACCTGAGGGATCGAGTAGGTGCGTAAGGGTGCAGAAGCTCAGAGAGGTACACAGGGGCAAGACCACTTTTGGCTTTAAAAGCAAATAAAAGAATTTTAAAATGAATTCTAAAATGGACGGGTAGCCAGTGAAGTGAAGCTAAAATTGGTGTAATGTGCTCAAACTTTCGAGTGCCAGTTAAAAGACGCCCAGCTGCATTCTGCACTAGTTGCAGACATGCAATGGAGGACCGGCTGACCCCCATGTATAGTGCATTGCAGTAATCAAGCCGAGTGGTTACAAAGGCATGTATTACCGTTTCAAAGTGCTGTCTGTGCAGAAAGGGTTTAATTTTAGCGAGTTGTCTGAGCTGGAAGAAGCTGGTTTTTACTACAGCTTTAATCTGGCTGACGAACTTAAGCTCCGCATCCACTTTTACCCCCAGATCGTTAACAATGGGTTTGGCGAACTGCACCAGGGAACCCAGGTCGACTGGGGAGGTCGCGGATGTGCCACCAAAGACAATCACTTCCGTCTTGTTCTCATTAAAATTTAAACAGTTTCGAGACATCCAGGCTTTGACGTCATCCAGACAGTTTAAAAGTGGCTTAAGCGCAGAGGAGTCAGCCTTTTTAAGAGGGACATAAATGTGGCTGTGATCCGCACAACAATGAAATGAAATGCCGTGCTTCCTGAAAATGGGCCCAAGTGGGAGAAGGTATAAAGAAAATAAAAGTGGGCCCAACACTGAGCCCTGTGGTATCCCGCAAGAAAGAGGTGCAGTGGAGGACATAAAGTCACCAAGGCCGACACAGAAAGACCGGTGAGATAGATAGGACCTGAACCAAGCAAGCGCCTGGCCCTTGATGCCCACCCACTGCTCCAGGCGAGCAATTAGGATATCATGGTCCACTGTGTCGAAAGCAGCTGTTAAATCCAAAAGAACAAGAATTACAGAGTGACCAGAGTCATTAGCTAAAAAGATGTCATTAAAAACCCTTAAGAGAGCCGATTCTGTGCTGTGCAATGTTTTAAAACCAGATTGGAAAATTTCAAGAATATTGTTGTCCTTAAAAAAGTCAAAAAGCTGAGAATTGACAATTTTCTCTAAAATCTTTGTTACAAAGGGCAATTTAGAAATAGGCCTAAAGTTTGCCATAACAGTGGGATCCAGTCCGGGTTTTTTAATCAGTGGCTGCACAACTGCATGTTTAAACTGATCAGGAACCGCTCCTGATGACAGACTGCTGTTAATAATATGGAGTAAGTAAGGCCCGAGAGTGGGGAAAACCTCTTTAAAAAGTTGAGGAGGAACAGGATCATTGGGCAAACCAGATGGTTTTAAACCCCCCACAATCTCTTGCACAAATGCCAAGGTCACAGGCTCAAATGAGTCAAAGACAGCAGAACAGGGAAGAAACACTGAGGGGTCAGAGGCTGAAGGTCAAATAAGTGCTCTGATAGAAGAAACTTTATCAATAAAAAAATCGCAAAAAGTTTTCACACACAGGAGAGGGCTCAGCTCCCACAGTCTGCGATGCATTCAGGGTAGAGTTGATCACTTTGAACAACACTCGAGGTTTGTGACAGTTAGAGACAATAATGTCAGAAAAATAATTCCTTTTTGCCTCTTTCACAGACGATTGATAACGACGCCAACAATCCCTCAATATTTGAAAAGACACCTCTAGTTTATCTTTTTTCCATTTACGCTCAGCTCTGAGACACTCCTGTCAGAGCCACGGCTCAGATTTAACTTTACGCTGCCTGCTCTTTAATGGGGCGGCAGAATCAATGGCAGACAGGCAAGTATGAAAAAACTGAGAGCAAAGAGCCTCCGTGTCAAAGTGTGTAGGATCAGTATTGACGCAGATCTGACTGAAAGCGGACGAGAAGTGAGCGGCAGTGGAAGAGTTAAAAACCCGGCAGCTGCGAACAGCAGCGGGGGTTTTAACAGAGCTAAAAGACACAGCAGCTTCAAAAAGTACAGGCATATGATCAGAAAAATACGCTTCACAGACTTCTAAATTATAGATAAGCCAACCAAATGACAAAACGAGATCAAGTGTGTGTCCCTGTACATGTGTAGGGCTCAATACAGATTGTACGAGATTAAAAGAATCAATGAGATTTAAGAAATCCCTCGCCAGAGGGTTTTCCAGGCAGCACACATAAATATTGCAGTCACCAGCGATCAAAACTCGGTCATATTTCGGCATGATGTCAGCCAGGAACGCAGAAAAGTCAGTTAAAAAGTCTTTGTTGTATTTTGGAGGTCGATAGATGACAGCACACAGCACTGTGTGAGGACATCCCACCTCAAACAAGCTTAATTCAAAGCTAGCGGGAGCTGATGACAGCGATATTTGTTTACATTTGAATCGACCTTCCCAAGTCAGGCAATGGCTACAAGAAAATAGCCACTTGCCTGCACCTGCACATGTCTACTGTCAGAGGAATCATTAAGAGGTTTAAAACAACTGGAACAGTGGTATACAAGCCTGGACGAGGAAGCAAGGTTATTTTGCCACCATGCACTGTGAGGAGGATGATAAGAGAAATAAAACGTTCTCCAAAGCTCACTATTAAAGAATTGCAACAAATGGTAGCATCATGGGGTCACAAAGTCTCTAAAACAACCATCAGGCACTATATACAAGCCAACAAGCTGTTTGGGAGGCATGCACAGAAAAAACCTTTTCTCACTCACAATCATAAATGCAAACATCTGGAGTTCGCCAAGTGGTACTGGGACTTCAAGTGGGACCGTGTGCTTTGGTCAGATGAGACCAAGATAGTGTTTGTTGCCAAAAAGCTCTAAGTGGGTCTGGCGGAACACAAAAGATGAGTATGCAGAAAAGCACCTCATGCCCACTGTCAAGTATGGGGGATGATCGGTGATGCTGTGGGCCTGTTTCTCTTCCAAAGGCCCTGGGAACTTTGTTAGGGTGCATGGCATCAAGAACGCTTTGAAATACCAGGACATTTTAAATCAAAATCTGGTCGAAGATCCCTCTTTCTCTTTCTTGTGAAACATTAAAGGAGAAGATTAGGTGCTGTTTTGTTGGCAAAGGGGGTTGTACAAAGTCCTAACATCAGGGGTGCTAATAATTGTGGCACACATGATTTGATGGAAAAGAATTATTTCTTAATTTGGCATTTTTTCCCCACTGAATAAATGCACTTGAATTAAAGGTTGGATTTTCCTCTTTTTTTCATTGTGGTTCTACATTATTTAGAAAAAAAACGGAATTTATTAGAAGCTAAAGAACACATCTTAACCAGGGGTACCAATAATTATGGAGGGCACTGTATAACATGCAGATGTTGTGTAAAACCCACACAGCTCGACCAACGACGGAGGAGCCAGGGGCGAAGGTTTACGCGTGTAGATCCAGCTGTTATGAGGCAATGGAACGTGTCAATTAAATCTTTTATGCCTGTGTCCCGCCTTGGACCCAGTTTGAGACTTACCTGAGGTGTTCTCAATAGTTCTCTGTTCGAAAACGGGGCTATGGCGAAATCACGGAATGTCGTGCTGCGAATAATCCCAGGTGCACATTGAGACACACGCAGCAACTGAAAACGTCAGATTTATCAGTGATTTAAGCAAACTAAGCATAACGATTACAATGTTACTCTCGCTTCAAATCTGACTCCATAACACATACAAAATTTAGCTATATCCTCGTTAAATATCTGACTCCAAATTAGAATTAGAATTTATCGTTTGGGGACAGCATGCGTGAATCTCAGGGCAGTTATGCGCCCAGCCTCTGTCTGTGAAAACCCTTATCACTCAGCAAAACGCCCCCTAGGGTTAAATAGGCGTCACTGCCTGGCTTAATTCGACGATAAGTCCATTGGTTAAACGAGACTACTTTGATAGCAGCATCGAGGCAGACAAATAGCACTGAGCGTGAACATATCAAGAACCCGGATTTATATATACCCAAGGGCTCCTTAAAAAGATCAACCGGATACCGGTATAGGGTATCTTTAATAGCTAAATCTTAAGAGCCGGTATTACATAAACCCTTAAGGGGTAGAACATAATCTTAAATCTAACTTAGAAGTATCGCTACCTACATGTCTTAGTAGGAGTCTCCCCTTAAGTCCCGGTCGTAACAAGGCTAGAAAGAATATACAATGAGAACACGCAAGCTGGAAAAGGAATTACAATAATTTATTCACCAGGTAGGCAAAAGCTTAAGTCAAACAGATCAATGTCAACCCAATTATAAGTTACACACATAGGGAATGAGAGAAAGGTCATACCTGGCGAAAAGGCTACACACTACGCCATCGTGCAAAGTCCGAATTGCAAAACTTCACGAAGCTAGAGATACGCACGGACGGAAGTATGGGAAGTCGAATGCGAACTTCCCAAACTAGGTCGTCTCTCTTAGATTTAAGGTAGGTGGCGCCTTTGATCAGGCCGCCCAGATGGCCCAAATCGGAATTAGACTTCCCCCTCCGGAGGAAATAAGAAAACATTAACTATTTCAAAGGAGACAATAAAAGTTCTTAGATCCGTGCAAGGACCCTTAGACAGACCTCATGGAGGGGTCGCAAGGCCCTTCGGCAAAGGGGGAGAGATGAGTGTAAATACCTCAAGAAATAACTCTGGTTCTGGTTCTGGACAAGTCATTGCTGGGGAACAGAAACTATGTTTTCTTGAAATATAGTGGATATGAAATACAACTCATTCAACTCCTTGAATTTAGCTGAAGTGGTGCATATCAAACACGGTTACATAGAGAATTATGATGATGTAGTTATTATGAATTTCCTTTTCAACAGACCCATTCCCCATGAAATTCACATCACTATTACCCCAGATATAATAAAGTAATTCAGTGGTGACATGAGGACAGTTAAAACAGTCTAACAAAGGGTTTTTGTTTAAATTGAGCCTCTTAACTCAGAACAGTCAGTTATGAAATGAAAAGGTGAGGTGACCGTCTGTCCAGAAGAGGTCACTATGGCACTAATTGGGCAGAGAGCACAGGTCACACCCTGCTGTGAGAGAAATTCCTTGCAGTAACCAAGCCATGCGCTCCCTTCCCCACCTTTGATGCGCTCAATCACCCATGCTGAAGTGTCCAGTTCCAGGCCCCCTTATCTCAGTGGTAGAATTGGGGCTGTGCAGCTGTAGAGGATATCTGGACCCTGATGACTTTATGATCCCACTGTTCCCAGCCATGCCTGACTGGAGACGAGGCCAGCTGTGGAGAGAGTATAGGTTCTAATGCCTTACTCCACTATGTTAAGAACAGACACTTTTGATCGCATGTCCATGTTATCTCCTGGCTTCTCTCTTACATGTGAAAGACATCAAAGGCCTATAGGTAAACCAAGTATTGCAGTTCACCGTCTGAAGTTTCTGGCATTCTTAGCAGAGGTCGTTAACTGTTCAGCCCAGACATCAAGCAGGAGAGAGAGAATCAAGATCCTTATTAAAGCAGCACAGAAGTATCTCGATATGGGAGAAATCAAAGTAGAGGAAATTAATGAGACTTTCTCAGTAGGTACTCAAGATACACAGTCGTCATGTGGGGGATCATAATAGTATTTACAATCCTGCAATGGAATGCCAGAAGAGTCTGCTCCAATTGTTACATTTGTACAAGAGACACAGCTTAGGCCATATTTAGACATTTATCCATGGATATGTAGGTGTGCTTAGGAACAGGGAAAATGGTTCGTGTGGAGGAGTAATAACCTTTTTCCAACCGGGGCTGGGATATAGACTTTTGAAAATAAGTAGAGACTTGGAATCAATTCTTATTGAAGTATGGATAGGAAATACTGACCCATGGATGGCCAACTACTAATATAGGGCACTGGCGACCCCAGAAGCTCCCGCCGTTAAGATAAACAAAATGTTGACGTTTTGTTGATGGACAGACACAAGCGCGGATGGAGTCTGATACCATAGCTCCGATGCCACTCGGGTGGCAAATTAGGAGCCTGTAACTGAAAATTTTGATAAGATAAAGCAAAATGTTGAAGTTTTGGTGATATTTTTAGGCCAGTGACCTTGAAAAAATAGGCCAAGGTCACCTTTAGGATGCATCATTTGTGCCTGATCTGCCTGACTATGTTTTCGTTGTGATTCTGCCTTGTTTGCCATGTCTGTTTATTATTCATCTTTGCCTGACCATGATTTGTTTTGTGTTTTGGGATTGCATGCCATGTTTTGTTTTTGCCTTGTCTCTGTCTGTTCTGCCATATTCCACTCCTGCAGTTATATTCTGGTCCATGTTTTGTGTCATACCATGCATTGCACTTTGTCTGGTCTTTTGTCATGTGATAGCTCACTGCCCCAGTATTGTGTGTCACAATTTTGGGCGATTTCATGGTTACTGGGATTTCAACCATTCCTTCCAATCTCGTTTACCTCCTTCACTTTGCTTTTCTATTTTCTTAACAATACTAACAGTTTGTTGTTTTAGTTAAACGTACTAACCAAGACTAATATTGTTTATAGTACTAACTAACTAACTAACTAGCACTAGGGATTGTATAGCTGCACATTACTAATTGACTAACAAGCTCTCAGCACTCGCTCAGCTCTAGTCTCCGCCCCTTGCCTTCACTCTATTTACTTTGCTGTGCTTCAGCAGATTTTCTGCACCTGGCTAATCACTGTTCTGCCTCTCACTCTGTGCACAATAGAACTCCCTAACCAGAGCCGTATGTTTGTCAGTAGGCTGTCTCTGTGATCCGTGTCCGCATTTTAGCTTTTGCCAATTTCTTGTAATCAGGAACTTCCTCGTGTTCATTCCTTTGCAATAAGTCTGATCCAACTCACCTGTGCCCTATCATAGCATGTGACTTCCCGTACGTGTATTTAAGTAGTCATTTCACTCTCAACTCAGACCGTTTTCCCTGTGCTGCGATTGTTGATGCCTTGTACTCTTAGTGTTATACTTCTGACTGGAACGTCCCCGATTCTGATTTTGGCTTTTTCTTTGATACTTATCTGCCCGTGTACCGCACCTGTTTTGCCCGACTCAGAGTTTAGCGTTTGCTGCCCTGTGTAGTTTGGATCACGTCCCTGGGATTCTGATTTTGGATTGGACTCTGTACCGTTGCCTTCCGTCCTGTGGGGATTCACCTCCCAACTTCAATAAAACCCATTTTTGCTGAAAGTTCCTGGTCTTGCATTTGGTTCCAGAACGGTACCTCACACTTTATTGATGGAACAAGAAGTTCGTTGGAAAAACAAATTTCGCCAGCCAGCCGTACCTCGTGACTGGTTCATGAAGAAGTTTGCAATTGGGCATGCGATTCGAAATGAATAGGGCTGTAGAACGCGATGGGGATCCCTAACATTTTGTGAATTCAGACCGTTAGAAATTCTGATTGTGTATTGACCATCAAAAACCCTGCTGCTATGGAGCTGACGAGAAAAAAGTATTTCCCCAGTGTGGGATCATTTTGATCTAATTTCTCCCAACAAGGTATGTGTATTAATAACTGCAGATGCATTTCTCCCAGTGAGACTCTTTTCCAAAGCAAGGGAAATATTATCCCAAAAAAAAAAAAAAAAAAAAATCGCCTGAGCCCCAATACTGTGGGGGAACTTTTATTCCTGAAGAAAAACCAATAGTCTCACCCCAAGCATATTCACTGCCCATATCCCAAAGTCTCACCTTACATTCACTGCCCATATCCCAAAGTCTCACCTTACATTCACTGCCCTCATCCCAAAGTTGCAAAAGCAGGCTCATTGCCCTCACTCCTGTTTAACTGATCATTTCTACTTTGCATAAATGCCAACTTTTTCTTTCAAATTATTGTTTATTGCTCAGTAAAATAGACACCATATGGTAATATGAGTGCATTGCATATTTCTTGGCGTCATTGACGGTTTCATTCAGTCATTTTGCAAAATACGACACACAAACTGATGTCATCTGTGATATTTTGCCTGTTTTACACTCTTTGTCCAGTAGATACCGCAGTGAGCAAATGAAGCCTCAAGAAGCGTCATCCATTAGTGAACCATTTTGGGAGAAAGCTTCAATGCTCCATGAAGCTTCACCTTGCCATCACTAATCTGAATATCCAGCAGCCTTCTGGACGCAATCGAGAGAAATTCTACATTCGGAGTTTTGCTAGCGACTGGTATCAACGCAAATGCTGGCTTTCAGGGTGTACCAAGTGAGCTATTTTTTTTGATGTACAGAAACATGCTGATTGATAAAATTTCTTGAAGAAAATGAATATGTCATAATAATAATAATTATTATTATTAATGTTATAATGTTTTGTAAGCAATTATAACATGCCCTACAGTAGTTTTTGTTTTGTTTTTTTTGCTTAAATTTGTTCACTGTTGAATGATTTATTGTTGCATATGTAAGAGGGTTTTTTTTCCCTCTGTAGTTCATATGTAGTGACATTGCGCTGCAGTTTGTTCCGAACAGTTTATCGTTCCACTGAATGGTGTATTGTTGCATGTTTTCTAGGCAGTGACTCTGCGCTGCACTTTAGGCTTCCTTATTGTTGCCGAAATTTCTGCACTGTTGAACAAACATTGTGGGCCCTATTGATGTAGATGCCCCAGAGTAAGGGACTATTCCTTTTCCATAAATTATATGAAAAATTGAATGCAAATGTAAATTATAGAAAATAAAATGACAATTCAATACATGGATGAAATAAGAAAATTGTACCAAATAAATGCACATGTATTCAAAAGAAATAATCAATAGCAAATTTGCCAGTATTGTGTTTGCCGATGATTTTACTTGCCATGTTCAATATTCTCGCTAGTTTGACTGTCAAAACAACAGTTAACAGTTTTAATTATTATTATTAATGCTAGATTGCGTTTATCCCCTGAAGCCAGGCAAAACTTTTACACGATCTTTGTGGTGCTGTGTAAAGTGAAAGCACCAGGCCAAATTCCTTTTTTTATTTATTTGTTTGTTTATTTATTTTTTGAAGCCATAGAAACCAGTAGCCGTTCGCCACTAACAGTTGGCTTTCTTCTACTTTGTACGGTACATGTCCGCGGCAACAATACACGGAGGCTCAGAGCAACCTTGGGTCGTAGCCCCGCCTAGTGGAAAAGTCACGCAACGCCACTGCAGAATAGTAAGTTTTATGTGGGTTCCATTCCACTCTGGAATCAAGGGTAACGATGCTGCAGACCGCCTAGCTAAGGAGGCCCCGGACTCAGGTGGACAGATAAACCTCCCACTAAGCAAAGCTGAAATCTAAATCATCATCATCATGGCAGAAATTAACAGAGCTTGGCAAAAGCAATGGGACAGGGAAGTTAAGGGCCACTTCCTATATAAAATACAGAAATGGGTTACAGCAAGAAGACAGGGGAGATGGAACCGCAAGGAAGAGGCAGTTATCACATGAATAAAAACAGGTCACACAGGCTTGAATCACAACCTTAATCTTATAAGTAAACATCAAACAGGTCAATGCCCCAAATTCAACAGTAGAGAAACAGTTGAGCATGTATTACTGGAATGCCGAGCATATAATAGACAGAGATTAATGCTCCTAGAGGATGTCAGTGCGCTAGGACAGACCAGTCTGACTCGGGAGATCATACTTGCTTTTTCTATTCTAAAGCCAATTGCCTGGATCCATGTAATGGCATACTTTAAAAGAACAGGATTATTTGATATAATATATATAATTTATTATTATTTTTTTTTTTTATTTAACTATGATATCATGTCCTTGCTCAATTGATGCTCCACACCTCTACATTTGATGGCGGTAATGCACCATGCATTAAAGAAGAAGAATCAGGAAGACTCACCAGTATTACTTAGCTATGCAGGTTGAAATGGGGGAAATGCCTTTAAAGGATCAGAAGGATTAAGTTAATGTAGGCATACTGGGTTAATCTGCTACACATCCTGTCAAGAGTGTATTAGAAGACAGTTAGGAATATAACAAGTCTAATTTTATGAGTTTCGGCTGGATTGGTGTTGCAAAGGCAGAGAACATAGGACTAAGACAACTACAGTACTGCCCTACAGTTGCAATCTCTCCCATTCCTCCCTGGTTATTCTTTTTGCCTACTGTAGACCTGAATATACAACAAGAATTGAAGGAGAAATTGGAGCATAGTCCGGTTTGGTGTATAGTCCAGAAATATTTTGACCAACATTTTCCAGATGCAGTTTTTATGTTTACAGATGGCTCCAAGGATCCAGTTACAGGGTGTGCAGGTGCAGCAGTATATATCCCGCTGGGTGAAATATGAATGAAGAAAAGGTTATCAGATCATACACTGCCCGGCCAAAAAAAAAGTCGTACACTGAAATATTTAGTTGGAACCCCTGTAGCTTTGATTGCAGTGCATATTCTTCTTGTCATTGTTTTAACATCTATATCCAATGCCAGAACATTTATTTTAGATCAGAAATGCCATAATTTTTGGCCGAGATCTTGTCTTCTCGACATAATGGTTTAACCACTGTGGTCTTTCATGAGCACATCCCAATAACTTTTAAATGTGTTTAAGGTCAGGATTTTGTGGTGGCAAATTTGTTTGTGAAAATGATTCCTCATACTTGTTTTTGTCATTCATGGTTTTCTTTGCTAAATACTGGCCAATAATTTGCCCGTTCTGAAATATTTTAACATCTTTTCCACCATCAGGGGATGTGTCTTCCAACATGATTTTTTAAGAAATGAGTAGTGACGCGCTTCATCAGTCAGGGTAAAATGATTATTGCGAGCTGAAACATATTAATAACCACAATAATGATCCAATTATAGAATTTGTTCGTTAATTTCCAAATGGTGACTTTTTTTTGGCCGGGCAGTGTATATTAGTTTATACTGCTGAACTAGTGGCAATATTATTGGCTTTACAGTGGATAGAGGAAAAGGAAATTAATGACATGGTTATTGCTTCTGACAGTTTTTCTGCACTTAAGAGCATACAATATGGCAAATCACTGGTAAGAGCAGATATAATCAATTAAATATTCAATGCAATGTATAGTATGGAAAGCAAGGGTGTATCAACACCTTTCTTTGGGTCCCTGCTCATGTTGGTGTGGAGGGTAATGAGCAGGTGGACATTCTTGCTAAACAAACACTTCGAAATAAAGCAGATAGACGTGCAAGTCCCATTAAGTAAATCTGAAGCCAAAGCCTTTATCAGGAAGTATGCGCAATCTGTATGGCAGGAGTATTGGGACGATTGTGATACTGGAAGGCATCTGTATAACATCCAAACACAAGCTGGTGCTGGTAGGATGGTGGGCTGGAAAAGAATGGAGGAAAATATTATAACTCATTTGAGAATTGGCTACACAGGGCTGAACCAAAATTTATATAAAATAGGGAAGTACCCAATCGGGAAATGTATTCACTGTGGACAGTCAGAAGCGGTCGAACATGAGCTTCTTCAGTGTAGGAAATACAATCATGAAAGAAATCACCTGTTTCAGTCACTAAGGAAGACAGAACATCATGAATGTTCTCTTATCGGTCTATTGGGGAAAACAGCAGGGAAAATATACTTGGACATCATTATATTTCTAAAAGAAACAGGTTTCTTTAAAGGAACTCTCTATTACTGGGTACTTTGACACTAATTCCATAGCTTTGTACTTGTAAACTATGATTGCACCAAAAATGAAGATACACACAGTAATAATTTTAGGCTTGTTTTCTGACGGCAGACCTCGATTTTCAGCCAGTTTCTGCCCCGCCCACAATTAGGTCCAACTTCCGTGGGATTGACACATCCACCAGCTGACATCATATGAAGAATGAGACAACCTCAGTCGAGCTCATTTTTCTATTACTGCCTTTGGGACAAGGACTGCAGAAGGTTTACAAAATCTTTTTTTTTCTCGTGAAATTTCGGGAAACGGCGGAGCAAATACCTACCAGATGCATTGTAGCAGGTTGTAATAACGTAGCCAAAGAAGGAGTCACCTTTCATTGATTTCCAAAAGATGAAAAAATAAATAAAATTTGGGCGTCTCGGGTGAAACTGACACGGCAAAATGGCAAGGACCAAGCAACAATAGTGTGATTTGTAGCGACCACTTCAACGATTCCGACTTTGAGGATGAAGGGTTTTGGTCTGGAGTTCACGATGAAAAAGAGGAGAAAAGCCAGGTGCTATCCCGAAAATCAAGTGTCCATTTTATGAGGGAAATACCGAGGAAAAGGGGAGAAAGAAGAGCAGACCGGGCACTGAAAAACAGAAGAAAATGAAGGTAGGCTGCTAATGGACAATTATAACGCGTTAGCTACGCCAGCGCTTCAGCAGGGCTTTCATTATAGACACTATAGAGCTTAATAGAGCGCTGGCTGGCACTTAGCAGGCTTTGGCTTGCATTCCACACGTTTAACGCCTTCTCTTTGCCGGCTCTATTAAGCTGCTTTCACACCGGACGCGAAACAGGTGTATTCGCATTTTTGCATTGACTTTGAATGTAATCTGTTGTACTAAAAATTTGTTTCGCGTCCAGTGTGAAAGTGCTTCTTCCTAGCTGCTGCTGCGCGCCTAGTTGCATACTGCCGCTGTTTCTGGACTCTTGTTCTAATATTTTTCTTTGTCAGATCATATTATTGTTTTACTCTAGCCTGACCAAATGCTGAACATAATCTAACGAGCTTGTTGGATGTCAGCTCAGGAGAGCATAATGAACGAAGTCAAATCGACATCAAAGTGTAGCATGCAGATTGGCAAACTCGTGAACAGCTGATGAAGGAATTAGATTTTCAAAACAGAAATCTGGGTCATACCCTTTAAAAACACAGTACTTATGTCGTAATAAATGGAGAACCAAACACCTGGGTAATGGGTTTAGCAGTAGCTTTCGCAGACGGCGAACGCGAGTGAACCACAGCTCTCTAGCTCATTTAGCGCGTCTCTGCTTGCCCGTTCAGAAAACGAGTGTAAAAGTAAATAAAAAATATACATATTGCAATTTTTTATTTTGCTCATAATGTAAATCATATCAGATTTGAAGTTACTAAGCACTGGGGCGACAAAAACATGTAACGAAGTGATCAAAAGGATATTTTTACATGCAGTTGCACATACGGGCTATGCAGCGAATTGGTCCTGAGTTCTTTATATGACGTCACGCTAAAAGAGGGCGGCATTATTGATAGTAGCGATTAAAAAGGGGCGTTCCCAGGGCAAGTAGAAAGTTACAAATTACAACAAAACGGGTTGATTATATGGGAAATGACCACCATATTTTTTTCCGGATGAAAAATTTCATAAGGAGAGCCTGTTCGTGAAATTTCGCCCTCTAGACTCTGTGGTTCCTTTAAGAGAATCTACTGTAGGTCTCTCTCTCTCTCTCCGCACTCCAGTTCAGATGGTGGCGGTAATGCACCTTAAGCTGGTAATATACACGCAAAAACGAAGGAAGAAGAAGAAGACGACTACGAAGAATCAGGAAGACGGCGCCAAAACAAACCTCTTGGCGCCAGCACGGAGAGGACAGAAATGAAGCGGAATTACCCAAGCGGAGCAGAAAAGCGGGAGGATAACACGACGTTTTTATCTAAACTTCCAAAGGTAACCAGCTTTTTCACCACAGCAACATCCACTGATGAGACTAAACAGTCAGTGGCTGGCACGATCGCTGCTGCGAGTGGTAGCAGCAGTTGTCTGCCCACTGCTGTCAGTGTCAGTGCTGCTGCTACTAGCTCAGGACAGACTGCAGAAGCCACATGCAGTCGTTATGAAGAGCAACAAGTGAGTATTGATAATGACAAAATGGTAAACTATATTGATCAATATTAGGATCTTTTGGTTTCGCTAAAAGTAAAAATACTACGTTATGTGATTGTAAACTGACTATACTATAAGTAGGCACTCACAAATCCGCTAGATGGCGAGCCTGAGTTTACCTAACGCTCATGAGAAGCGTTGCTCGTTGACCTCCGACGGACAGTCGCTGCGCGGGGGACGAAATTCTTTTTTTGCACTTCACTTTCCACACGTGCTTTTCTGTTCGACGACTCAGCGTCTTTGTTCTGATTCTATTTTATCAGTCGCTCGGTTCATCTTCGGTAACCTTCGTTCGCTCGTTAAAAATTAAATGTATATATTAGCTACGTAACTGACTGAAAATATTACAAATAATTAAAAAGAATAAAAAACTGCCTTCGCTGGGATTTGATCCAGAGTCTCCTTCCCTAATGCTAACACTAAATCCGACCCTCAACTGAACCCTAATCTTAATCCTAAACTAAATTTAGGGCCACCCTAAACCGTCGCAAACCGTAGGCGCAGCGAAACCAAAGCTAGGTGATTAGGCTAGGTAGCTGCTGTAGGCCTATGTCGGTGCGAAAAAGCCCGAGCTCGTCGTATGGGGCCCAGACCTACATACAGTCTATTAATAGGCTGTTATTAGACATATTTAGAGTCTCGACTGAATAGTCGGCAGGTTTCGAGTGCTGAAGCAGGGCTTTCACCAAGCTTTCTGCAATAACTCAGAGGGGGCCAATAGGGTACAGGATAATTCTTTTTCACAATTACGTAGTTTACATTGTTATAAATAAGTTTGAATGTGTTGCTTATATGAACGCATGGGTCACAAGTTCACCTGTAAGGATAGGCGTAGAAAATGTGGGATTTTGGTTAAACTTTGAGCGCCTGTAGCTCCTCAGCTGTTCAACATAGATATACCAACATAAATGTAAAAGTTCTCAGCTTGATCCAATCCATAAGATGGAGTTATTTCCAAGGCCGTAGCTCCAATGTTTAAAAATTATGAATGCCTACTATAAGGATAAGTCCTACACTGGAAAACGCACTTAAGTATTTAACTATTTATCAGGAAATGATACTTATAGTGAAATACTCTCATCATGTAATTTATAAAGCCTGTCAGATTTCTACCATTATACATGATGTTTTTGGATCAAAATTTCTTAGCGTTTTACTGCTGTATTCAATCTCATTTAAACTATCTTATATAGAGTTGGCTTATTTAAAGTATAGTAATGTATTATATTGTTTAAGATCAATTGTCATATGTCCGAAGTTCAGCTGCCCTGTCAAAATATGTAAAATGTCTGAAAAACAGCCTGTTTTCGTACATCTTCCAGATGACCTAAGTAGAATCGTAAGGGTTTTATCTAGTTCTACAAGTTGGAGTTTTTTTTTTTTTATACCTGTTTCACAAACATTCATATTTAAAATTGCTTTTGAAGATGAATGGTATTCACTGGACAGGAATAATATTTAAAAAATCCAGTTAAACAAGTAGCATCCATTCAACTTGTGAATTTAAAATAAGACATCACTTTGCAGTTTCTTTAAATTGTCTGTTTATTACCAAAGTAATTTATCAGAAGCTGTTGAGGATGTGAGGGGCCCGTGGTCTGTGTTTGCCTTGGGCCCCAAAATGGCTAAATCCACCCCTGCCTAAGAGTAATAGACATGGGATTTTAGGTCTAGAAAAAATGAAGTTTTTGTTGACTGCCTGTTTATTGTATGTTTACAGGGCATTATTGTTATCATCGAAGACAGACCCAGGAAGCAAAGGGCAGCAAATCATTGACGAATGGATGAAGGAATTGAGTGTGCCGGGAACAGCCGAGGTGCCGTGTGTGGTTCCTGTGCCGGACGCTTGTATTTGGCTCACTCCATACTAAACTGAACTAATTTGTTAGAATGGTGATAAAAATTGAAATACACCTTTTCCAATTTTGCAACCACCGACGTCGCCATCTGCTGGCTAGTAAATGGAATGAAATTTTCGCATTGGCCTCACTCTTCAGACCCAACATTTTTTATAGTCTATGGTGATAGCACACAGATTGTTTGTTTTTATGGTCGTAACACAATATTAGGACATGGAAAATTTTATTTTTTTCAATTATTTTTAAAAGCATGGTATATTTGATTGTCTGACGCCTTGTGAAATTTTGATGCAGAAAGTGAGTACCTTATTTTGCAGAGGTCATCTTTCCGCCATTTGTATACTTTATGCAAATGAACCCACAGGGATGGACGTTAACGCGAGGACGTGACTGGTTACACCCACGACGGTTATTTCAAATTGCATTTCTGATCAGATGAGTCCCGATAATTTATTGCAGAGAATTGAAACTGTTATTTTGGATATTTCTCTGCAATGTTTCATTTCACTTTCTTTTGAAGTATCAACAGACATGTCGTGAGCATTTCATGAAGTTGGCTGCCAAATTTTGTAATAATGTCATTTACAATGCATTGGCTGACATCAGGAAACCACGTTTTCTGCTGTGTTGTCGCTTGAGGAGAGAGGGTTAGTATGGATGAATGATGCAAAGGGGAAGAGGATTGATGTGTCCAAAGGGACAGCGTCATCTATAGATCTTACACTGATTTCAGCACAATTAGCGAGAATAGCTAGATGGGATGTTACTCAGGATGCTACTATAGGTAGTGACCATTACCCAATTGTCTGTGAAATAGGAGTGGGCACAGTCCAGCCTTAGGATGCAAGATTTCCCAGGCGGAACCTAAAGAAGGCCAATTGGCCCGCATATAATATACAGTGGCATTTGAAAGTTTGTGAACCCTTTAAAATTTTCTACATTTTTGTATAAATATGATCTAAAAAATCATCAGATTTTCACCCAAGTCCTAAAAGTAGATAAAGAAAACCCAGTGAAACAAATGAGACAAAAGTATTATACTTGGTCATTTATTTATTGAGGAAAATGATCCAATTTTACATATCTGTGAGGAGCAAAAGTATGTGAACCTCTAGGATTAGTGATTCATTTGGAGGTGAAATTAGAGTTAGGTGTTTTAAATCAATGGGATGACAATCAGGTGTGAGTGGGCACTCTGTTTTATCTAAAGATCAGGGATTTATCAAAGTCTGACCTTCACAACACACGTTTGTGGAAGTGTATCATGGCACGAACAAAGGAGATTTCTGAGGACCTCAGAAAAAGGGTTGTTGATGCTCATCAGGCTGGAATAGGTTACAAAACCTAAAGAGTTTGGACTCCACCAATCCTCAGTCAGACAGATTGTGTATATATGGAGGAAATTGAAGACCATTGTTACCCTCCCCAGGAGTGGTAGACCAACAAAGATCACTCCAAGAGCAAGGGGTGTAATAGTCGGCGAGGTCACAAAGGACCCGAGGGTAACTTCGAAGCAACTGAAGGCGTCTCGCACATTGGCTAATGTTAATATTCATGAATCCACCATCAGGAGAACACTGAACAACAATGGTGTGCATGCCAGGGTTGCAAGGAGAAAGCCACTGCTCTCCAAAAAGAACATTGCTGCTCGTCTGCAGTTTGCTAAAGTTCACGTGGACAAGCCAGAAAGCTATTGGAAAAATTTTTTGTAGATGGATGAGACCAAAATAGAACTTTTCGGTTTAAATGAGAAGCGTTATGTTTGGAGAAAGGAAGACACTGCAATCCAGCATAAGAACCTTATCCCATCTGTGAAACGTGGCAGTAGTATCATGGTTTGGGCCTGTTTTGCTGCATCTGGGCCAGGACAGCTTGCCATCATTGATGGAACAATGAATTCTGAATTATACCAGCAAATTCTAAAGGAAAATGTCAGGACATCTGTCCATGAACTGAATCTCAAGAGAAGGTGGGTCATGCAAAAAGACAACGACCCTAAGCACACAAGTCATTCTACCAAAGAATGGTTGAAGAAGAGTATAGTTAATGTTTTGGAACGGCCAAGTCAAAGTCCTGACCTTAATCCAATCGAAATATTGAGGAAGGACCTGAAGCAAGCAGGTTATGTGAGGAAACCCACCAACATCCCAGAGTTGAAGCTGCTCTGTATGGAGGAATGGGCTAAAATTCCTCCAAGCCGATTTGCAGGACTGATCAACAGTTACCAGAAACGTTTACTTGCAGTAATTGCTGCACAAGGGGAGGTCACACCAGATACTGAAGGCAAAGGTTCACATACTTTTGCCACTCACAGATATGTAATATTGGATCATTTTTCTAGATAAATAAATGACCAAATATAATACTTTTGTCTCATTTGTTTAACTGGGTTCTCTATCTACTTTTGGGACTTCATCTATAACATCTGACGATGTTATAGGTCATGTATATGCAGAAATCTAGAAAATTCTAAAGGGTTCCCAAACTTTCAAGCACCACTGTATGTAGCATGAGGTTAGAGGGTTTAGATCTACATCCGTTTCAAAAAGTACAGATGTTTTTAATGGTACAATTGCAGAAGCTTTGCACTCTACGGCTGTGGAGGTAATTGGTGAGGGGAAAGGTGCTGGACAGCGTAAAATGGTTCCATGGTGGTCAGATGAATGTGAGAAAGCAGTTCAAGCAAGAAATAGAACCTTCAGGAGAGTTAAGTCCTCCTTTTCTTTTAATGGCCCAGTGGAATACAGAAGAGTACAAGCAGTGGTGAGAAGAGTGGTAAGGAAGGCATAGTGGAATCAATGGCAACAATTCTGCTGTAGAATCGGGAGGGAGACTAAGATTAGTGATGTGTGGGGCGTGATTAGGAGGTTTGGTGGCCAAAGGAGGTAATTTACACTGCCACCTATTAGATTTAACAATGAGATCATGAAAAGTAATGAAGTCAAGGCAGAAGCTCCGGCAAAAACCTTTGTCAGAGTGCACAGTTCGGATAACCTGACTCTGAAGCAAGGCTGTGTAGAGAGGAAGTGATGAGGGCACATAACAACTGACTAGAGAAGAAGCTTGATTCTGAAGCAACTCCAACTGTCCCCTTTTCTATGTTTGAGCTGAAACTAGCTTTAGGTGGAGTCAGAACCACTTCTACAGGGAAGGATGAGATCTGTTATAAGATGGTAGAGAACCTTTCTCCTCAGGCACAGGAGATCATTTTGCAATTATATAACTGGGCGTGTGAGTCGGGAACTTCCTCTAGCAGGGAAGTGCTCTGTTATTGTCCCAAGAGGAAAACCAGGGAAGGATAAATGTGAAGCAACTAGCCATAGACCAATTGCTCTGACTTCCAACCTATGTAAAATAATGGAGGGCAGTCAGGGCACAGTCACTGATGGATTAACCTACATAGTAGAAGTGAGAGGCCTGCTTAGTCCAAACCAGAGTTGTTTCCGTGGACGGAGAATGACCTTGGATCCTGTGATCTGTCTGGAAGATGCTATAAAGGAAAGAGCAAGCAAATAAGGAAACGGTAGACACAGTCTTTTTTGACATTGAATATAGGGCACTGGCGGCCCCAGAAGCTCCCAAGCTCCCGCCGTTAAGATAAGCAAAATGTTGAAGTTTTTGTTGACGGACGCATGCATGGACGGAAGCACGCACGGATGGAGCCCGATACCACAGCTCCCGTGCCACTCCAGACGGCGGGAGCTAATTTGGAGCCCGTAACTGAAAATATTGATAAGATAAAGCAAATTGTCGAAGTTTTTGGTGATATTTTTAGGCCAGTGACCTTGAAAAAAACAGGCCAAGGTCACCGTAAGCCATGTCATTTGTAGGCCTCTATGAGATGCATGTCCAATAAAAATTAGGAGCCTGTAACTGAAATTGTTGATGTGAGACAGCAAAATGTCAAAGTTTTTGGTGATATTTTCAGGACCATGACCTTGAAAAAGTAGGCCAAGGTCACCTTTAGGCATCTCATTTGTAGGCCTTCATGAGATGCAAGAGTAATAACAATTGGGAGCCTGTAACTGAAATCGTTGATGAGATCAAGCAAAACGTGTTGACGGACGCACAATTTACCTCATAGAAAATGGAGTCCCACAAGGGAGTGTTTGCAGTCCTTTACTGTTCAACATCATGATTAATGACATTTTCTCAGACGTTGATGCCAACCTAGGAAGGTCTATATCTGCAGATGATGGGGCACTGTGGGTCAAGGTTCGGAATGCACCTGTCATTGGTAAGAAACTACAGGAAGCAGTTAGTGCAGTAGAGAAATGGGGCAATGCGTGGTGTTTTCCGTTTCTCTGTGGACAAAACACAGGTCATTTGCTTCTCCAAAAAGAAAAATAATCCTCCTGTTCAGGTTAACCTTTATGGGCAGTCAATTAAACAAGTCCAGACGGTACATTTTTTTGGTGTGTGGATATATAACCAGTTAACGTTTGGAGAACACATCCAGAGAGTAGTGACCAAATGTAAAAAGGCAGTCATATCACTGCGCGGGTTCGATCCCCGCCTCGTACGAGCCGGCAGTGGTCGGCAGCTCTTTTCAGAGTAGGGAGCAATTGGCCAGTGCGCTACAGGGATGCAAAGTGGGGACGGTCTGCCAGGATAGGGTATCGTAAATAATAAAGTTCTCAGGTGCCTCCTGTTGGCCAGACGGGTGCTCGTTAGGAAGATTCTAAGCTCGTTCGTGTTCAGGTATCCTCCGCCCCCGTTCTGAGCTTGCAAGGTTTCGACCAATGAGTGTATAACAGGCGGTAATGACGCGCGCGTGCTTCGGAGGAGAGCCGCAAGCTATCTCACTCTCCTAAGTTGGCAATGGGTGGGCGCATATGCGAAAAGCTTTATACATAGTTCCCCAATTGGACGTTCCAGATTCGGGTGGGATTGGAGATGCCAAATTTAAAAAAATAAATAAATAAAAAAAAAGGCAGTCAACATAATGAGGTGCCCAGCGGGAAGTAGCTGGGGGGCCACCATGAAGTCTCTGAGGCAAATATATGTCGCCATAGTAAGATCTGCCTCAGATTATACATGTCTTGCATACAGTTCTTCTGCAAAGTCTCATCTACAGAAACCTGATAGGCTACAGACGCAGTTAACTCGTATCTGCAGTGGAGACTTCAAGACCTCATCAGTTCCAGCTCTACAGGTAGTGGTTGGAGAGTCACCACTAACCCTGAAATGTCTGCAATTATCCATAGTATACTGGACAGGTCGCAAACAGGCTCATCCCACTAAATTCCTTTTAAATGAATGTCGGGAGCATGGTAAATTAAGAAGTCATTTACTTGATGGCATAGTAGTGCAGTGGTTAGCACTGTCGCCTCACAGCAAGAAGGTTGTGAGTTTGAACCGGACCTGGGGCCTTTCTGTGAGGAGTTTGCATGTTCTTCCTGTGTTCGGGTGGGTCTCCTTCAGGTACTCTGGTTTCCCCCACAAAAACATGCATCATAGGAACACTCCAACCAGTACCCCTGACCTAGGCTCTGGCTTTAGAGCTGGAGTTGGTCCCTGGGTGCAGCTCTGTGGCTGCCCGCTGCTTATAAATATAGGATGGGATAAATGAAGAGGACAAATTACCCCACGGGGTTCAATAAAGCGTATCTTGAATCTAATAGTTTTGGATGGGTTGGGAATAATAATATAAGGAAACTAGGCCTGTCCAGATTAGCACATAGTTGTGTAGCACCACTTCCTGTTGTCCCTCCGTTGTTTTTCGCGGTGCCTTTAGTTGATTTGGAGATGGCCAAGCTGACTAGCGAGGGTGATGAGTATGGTAGGATGAATAGCCTGGTTCAGTATCATCTTGACACTAAATATTCTAGTGTGATACAGATTTACACAGATGGATCTAAAGATCCTGATACAGGAGAAACTGGAGCAGCTGTTCATATTGCCCAGTTTAAAACATCAATTACAAAAAGACTGTCAGATCATTTAGCTGTGTTCTCAGTGAAACGGTGTCCAATTTGGCTTTCATTAGGATGGGATGAGGAAGTGAAAACCGAGCAACATGTCATTTGTTCTGATTCTATGTCAGCATTCATCAGCATGCAGGACGGAAAGTCTGCTTGTAGACCAGACCTAGTTAATGAGATTCTTCAAAGTTTATATAGATTACAGCAACAATGAATGACAGTAAGTTTTATATGGGTTACATCCCACTCTGTAATCAAGGGTAACAATGCTGCAGACCGCCGAGCTAAGGAGGGCCTGGACTCAGGTGTACAGATAAAAGATCCCACTAAGCAAAGCTGAAGTCCAAACAGCCATCATGGCAGAAATGACCAGAGCTTGGCAAAAGCAATGGGACAGGGAAGAGGACTGCTTCCTGAATAAAATACAAGAACAGGTTACAGTAAGAAGACAGGGACAAGATGGAACCGCAAGGAAGAGGCAGTTATCACACGAATAAGAACAGGTCACACTGGCTTGAATCACAACCTTAATCTGATCAGTAAACATCAAACAGGTCAATGCCCCAAATGCAACAGTAGAGAAACAGTTGAGCATGTATTACTGGAATGCCGAGCATATAATAGACAGAGATTAATGCTCCTAGAGTAGGGGTGGGCAATCACGGTCCTGGAGGGCCGGTGTGTATGCAGGTTTTTATTCCTATCAATTACCCTGACTAATCGAGTTAATCGATTGCATGCACAAATATTGATTTTCGCAATGATTCGATCAAAGGAAAATGTTTTATGAAGGGAGAAAAGACTAGTCTTTGTAGTTTCATGATAATTTAAAGAAATGCGCATGAAACGTCAGATTTCATAAATGGTTTGGCTAATTGAGACAATCAACTAATTAAACACCAGACGTTGGTGTGAAAACCAGGGTCAGATACGGCCCTCGCTGTCTGTCTCGGGAGATCTTACTTGCTTTTTCTATTCTAAAGCCAATTGCCTGGATCCATGTAATGGCATACTTAAAGAGAACAGAATAATTTAATAGAGATATATAAAAATTCTTTTTTTTTTTTTTTTTTTTTTTTAAATTTACTAAAATACCATGCCCTTGCTCCATTGATGCTCCGCACCTCTACAGGTGGTGGCGGTAAGGCACCATGCTTTTGTAAACATGAAATAAACATTAAAGAAGAATCAGGAAGACTGTGGCAAAATAAAGAGCTGTAGACAGTAAAAGAAGTGAACAAGTCAGCTCGCTGACGTAAACCAACGTTCTGAGAAGCGGTATCTCGTCTGGTTGATGTACCCTACACAATTCCCAGCGAGCAAGCGATTGGGTCACTAAGTATAGTCAGATTCATTATGGCCCGTATTCAGAAACGACACTCACACTCACCATATAGTGAGTACGACAGAAATGAAACTGGAGGGTGAGAAAGATCGACCAACCACTTACTGTGGGAGCGGTCCCACTCTTCGCCAGTTACTATTCACAAACGCCACTCGAGCATAACTGACAGTAGTGGGAACTAGGCACCACAGGCGGTGCTCGGCTGCTGCAAAGAGACGCTCAATCCTCACCCTTCAGTGCTGAATGACCAAAGCCTGTCGCAGTTTACTTTCCTCGATTAGAAAGTTTCTCAGACTATCGTTTCACCAATTAATCAAATTTATTTTTGATAATTTTGTGAAGCAATGTATAACAATTCTGAGGCGCTTCTTTCGCACATAAATGACGACGTAAAATATCAGCATGTCGTCCTAAGTCCTGTGGTCGAGTGGCTCGCGAAAGGCGCAGGACAGCGCGCGAGGCTCACTAAGCAACAAGCTGTGAAACGCGCCGGACATTTCCTTCTACGATTAGTGTAGAAAAGAACGGATTCTCGTGACTTACAGCTACATGAGCCTCGCAGACCGATCCACACGCGCCCCACAAGCCGCTGAGCGCAGAATTTTCCAACCCATGAGTAAAGAAAAGCGCAATAAATCCGAATGCGTGAGAGTGGACAGATATGCGTCATTCATGAAAACTGGCCACACCTGATGATAATGTTGAGTTTTCGGAGTTTTGGCAATGCTAATTTAAATGGATTGAAAACAGGGCGATAATTATCGATGCTCATTCTAACTTAACAAGTAGAACTGGCGACACATGATAATCCTTTGGATTTTTGGAGTTCAAGTAAATAAAATTTTATTAAATGATTGGATATGACCTTTTTTTCAATCATTATTTTTAAGAGATGGTTTTGAGCTTCCCCTAATGCCAATTCACCAGTAGTTACTGGTGGGTACACAAATGCAAACCTCGAGTTCACCACAGTGCAGTTCGAAAACGCTGAAACCAGGTGGTCAGTTGGTAAGCTACCGGCATCGATATCGTCATTAGAGCTAAAATTTGCATAATTGCGATTGCGTCGAGGACGTGGCTGTGGATGATCCAGAGTTTCTAGTGTTTGTAAACATCTGAAAGCCATAACAACGAAATACCAGCGCAAGTTAGTGCGGCTCAAGGGAGGTGTTCCCTGCACTCAAACCTTCACTCGGACAGAGACGTTATTTTCAGTGTGAGTGAGGTCTCTGAAAGCAAATGAGGGTTAGAGCAACGTCTAAAGTTAACTCATTTAGTATAACCTGACACTAACTAAGTTTTAGTACTCACTCCCACTCAATTAGTGTGAGTGTCGTTTCTGAATACGGGCCTTTGTTTTACTTCATAGGTACTTCTCATCGTTAGCGGTGTGGCTCAATCGTCTACTGTCTATGATTCGTCAACCGGCTTCTGGTCTGAACAGTACGGTTATTTGCCTCCTGTGCGACAGAAAGTCGCCGACATCTTACGTCACTTTTAGCCTAGCGCCATCGGCTAAAAATGCTTATTATTAGTCCATAACGCTACATACGAAGTAAAGACGTCTGCTACAAAATTAAGTTTCTCTGTAGAAAATATTGTCGCTGACATGAAGGCTCGAAATGCTTTTTAAAGTTGTCTGATGTTTAAAGTCAGACGAAATGAATGGGGGTGAATAGAGAAGTTACCGCTAGGAGATCATCTGCTATCTTCCAGAGCGTTCAATTGAGCCTCAACTTTCGTATGTATTCCTACCTCCTTGGCTGCAGCCGCAGCCGCGTGCAAACCACGCCCCCCTGCAAGAAACGCTCTAACCTAACCCTAACCCTAACCCCTAGCCCAACCAATTTGTATGGGGCGTGTTTTCACGTTGGCATGGTTTGGACTGTAGCCGCGCGATTAATAGCGGGCGTGGTTAGTAATTCACCCGCCGGTATAGTCTGGTAGTATTGAAAGCAAACAACTTGGCGCCAGCACGGAGAGAACGGAAATGAAGCGGAATCACCCAAGCGGAGCAGAAAAGCGGGAGGATAACACGACTTTTTTATCTAAACTTCCAAAGGTAACCAGCTTTTTCACCACAGCAACATCCACTGATGAGACTGAACAGTCAGTGGCTGGCACGATCGCTGCTGCGAGTGGTAGCAGCAGTTATCTGCCCACTGCTGTCAGTGTCAGTACTGCCGCTACTAGCTCAGGACAGACTGCAGAAGCCAAATGCAGTCGTTATGAAGAGCAACAAGTGAGTATTCAAAATGATAAACTATATTGAATATTGATCCATATTCAGATCTTTAGGTTAAGGTAAAAGTCAAAATACTTCCTTGTGTGATTGTAAACTTGCTCTGAGGAAAAGTCCTACACTGGAAAACGTACTTAAGTATACTCAAAGGCATTGAAAACGCAACACTAAATTTTGGTTTATTTTTGCTCAGGACCTGAGTCGCGCAATTTGAGTTCTTAAGTGACCATTTGGGTCACAATGTGTACCTCGTAATACATGAATCATCATCATGTAACTCAACTGTGTGAGCTGGACTCGCATCAATCCATATTGAGTACAACATACGGGATTAGGAGTTGCGCAAGTACAGTGGTTGAAATGAAGGAGGGGTTGTCTTCCCTATATAAAGGCAGAATAAAAGCCACACAAAAAACATTTTAAGTGTCATAATGCCGCGCCTGTCGACTGAACAATGGAATGGGGCCCTGGGTATGCTAGAGTCGGGAGTAAGTTCCCGGCAAGTGGCTCACCATTTTGTGTGTAGTAAGTCCAGCATCAGTACGTTTTGGGTGTAGTAAAAGAGTACCCAGGCAGCAACTCCTGAATGCACTACAGGCGGAGTAGCGACAACTTCCCCAAGACAACCTAAGACTCTTTATCAGGTCCACGAGGAGACGCACTGCCTGTGTGGATGTTCGCGGGGGTCACACCCGATACTGACTGTTCTTTTGAGTTCATTTTTAAATGTGTGTTCTGTTCAGTCTTGTTGTGATTTTTCATTTTCAACTTGTGCTCGTTATGTTTAATGCATCTGCTTATTGTCCAAATCGGCCCGTTAACATATTTAACTCTCTATTAACCTCCGTTGCATATTTGCTACATAAAGTAAAAGGGTTAACTGCCTGGACACCCTGCTGGTTTTGTTTCTCATTGCCAAATAAACATTTGAGAATAACTTGAATGGTCCATCTCTTTAATTTTTCCATTCGCATTATTACCCAATGTAGCAGATCTGCTACATTTTGTAAAGGTGGGCCAAAGGGTCGATTTTTTTTTTTTTAACTATTTTTCCAAATATTGGCCCATAATCAACATATTTGCCAAGGAAAATTATTTTTACCCAGTTGGAAAGGTACTTGGTTAACAAAAGGTTAATTCATCAAAGTCAACCCACCCATATTTAAATTGTTAAAATAAGAAAATAAATTTGAGTCAAAAAAGTATTTGAATCCAAACTGGTATTGTGTTTTCATTGCCTCGGAGTATACTTAACTTTTTATCAGAAAATTATACTTGAAGTAAAATACTCTCATAATTCAATTTAATAAAAAGCCTTTGTCAGATTACTACCATTATACCTGATGTTTTTGGATCTAAATTTCTGAGCATTTTACTGCTGTAGTGGATCTCATTTTAACTGCTTAATATAAAGTTGGCTTATTTAAAATGCATTATATTGTTTAAGATAAATTGTCTTATGTCCGTAGTTCAACTGCCCTGTCAAAATATATAAAATGTCCGAAACGGCCTGTTTTCATACATCTTCCAGATGACCTAAGTAGAATCGTAAGGGCTTTATCTAGCCCTAGAAGTTGAAGTTTTTTTTTTTTTTTTTTATATATATATACCTGTTTCACAAACATTCATATTTAAAATTGATTTTGGAGATTAATGGTATTGACTGGACAGAAATAATATTAAAAAATCCAGTTAAACAAGTAGCATCCATTCAACTTGTGAATTTAAAATAAGACATCACGTTGCAGTTTCTTTTAATTGTCTGTTTACTACTAGAGTAATTTATAAGAAGCTGTTCAGGATGTGAGGGGCCTGTTGACTGTGTTTGCCTTGGGCCCCAAAATGGCTAAATCTGCCCCTGCCTAAAAGTAATAGACATTGGATTTTAGGTCCAGGTACAATTATTACATTTTTGTTGACTGCCTGTTTATTGTATGTTTACAGGGCATTATTGTTATCATCGAAGACAGACCCAGGAAGCAAAGGACAGCAAATCATTGACGAATGGATGAAGGAATTAAGTGTGCCGGGAACAGCCAAGGTGCCCTGTGTGGTTCCTGTGCCAGACGCTAATATTTGAGAGGTGTTCTTGTTAAATGTTTGGGTCGTGTGCACTCACACATCGCTATTACAGCAGTAGCCTAAATGTTCGATCTGCATGAAGGGTAATGTTGTCTGTTTCTTCCATTGGGGAACAGAAGGTGGTTTCTGTTTTGCGGGGCATTCTTATGTTCAAGACCGGGCACAGCACCAGGATTTTTTTCTCTCCCGGTGCTAATGTGGGGGGGCTTGACCAAAACTTGGGGTGCTGAGAAAACAGTTGATTTTCATGACTTCAGAGTTATTTTTAATATTCTATTAGACAGTTCTAGTTTTTTTCAATAAAAGCAGATAATGGTGCATACAGCACATTCAATATATGTGTAGTTTTAGATGAAATTTGCCCAAAGAATATTCAACAAAATAGCTATAAGCCTAATGCAAGTGACCACAAGGCAAAAACGTCTTTCACGTGCAATGGTGAAAGACTTCAGTGCCGGAAAACACAATCTGTGCCACATGTGATAACACCACTATACATTCAAAATGTGCTCATGCATCGATGAGAATGGCAACGCAGTTGACCTTGTCACTGTCAGCTGAGTTGTGCACATGGCGTATTTGTAAATGCTTGCCTGACAAACTATGTAGGTGCCCCGCAATACGCAAAATTACTAGTACACTAAGTGGTCTGCTGCAGAAGTCCAATATTCTATTTTTATATGAATATTTATATTCATGTACAAAATCAGTGACTGGTTGACGAGTGCAAGATGATTTAATTTAATTAGAGTACGATGAAGATGAGCAATTTGCTTGATATTTCAATTTCGAGCCAAAGGCAGTGGTGACGCTTGACTTTTCAATGCAAATTTTTGCGTTCGGGAGCGCCAGATTCTTCTGTCTGTCTGTCCATTTGTCTGTAAAATTGTTTCTGTTCATAGCAAGAATCCCCCCCCCCCCCATTAAACTTGGAAAACACGTCGACCGTATGGTGGTACAGAGCGTTTTGGTATGTTGAAGTCCTTGACATTTTCATTTTTTTTTTTTTTCCCCTAGAAAAACAAAAAAATTAATGGAGCCAAAAAGATGCATTATTATATGGGCACATTACATTGCGGGTTATCCGCACTCGTACGTCATTTATAATAGACCTGTTGCTCTCATTCGTTTACACTTTTTTTGTGCTGTCTTGTAGTAGCAAAAGCAGGATGCACATATCAAAGTAAAAATAATTAAAAAAAAAAAAATACGGGCATTTTAGCCAGGTTATTCTGTTAGTCTGAGGTAGCATAATACCGTTCTTGGCAAAAGTTTGGACTCACGTTGCTAATGACACAGCACTCTGTTTTCTGAGAATTTAAATGGCTTAATTTTTCTACATAATCTCAAATAGAATCTGGTGAGAGGTAAGCAGTCAGAAGTTAAAAAGGGTTTGAATAGTGTCCTAATGTTGCAATTTTCAAAGAAGCCATAATTTGCAAAGTAAACAGACATACAAGCTCCCTCCTTTTTCCAACTGCTGAATTAAATTCGAGCTGTTTTTGGACTTACTGAGCAAAAAGGTCAGTGAGAAGCAAACCACAAGTGCAGCTCATCTTCTGGAACTTTGATGGCCGCTTATCTGCAACCGCATTATACCCATATAACTGCCCTGGCGAAAAAAGTATTTAAATACAGTTGTGCTCAAAAGTTTGCTTACCCAAGCAGAATTTGTGAAACGTTTCCATTTATTTTAAAAATACAACTCCTCATGCAAAATGTCTTTTATTTAAGGATGGTGATCATGTGAGATCATTTATAATCACATAGGTCTCCTGTGATCTGGAAAAACCTAGTACGTGTTTCACTTTTGGTAGAAACTGAGTTTAACCTTCATTTGCAGTAATTTAGAATGGTGAAAATCTAAAAAAAATTAGTGTCATTTGAACGTTCAAAATCAAGTTTCTATCAATTTTTTTTTTCAGTTAGGAAAAGTCCAGGACCTAAAATTTTTGTTCAACTGCGAGAGCTTTGCCACTGATAAACTTATTAGGTTTTTGCAGATCTCAGGTGTTGGGCTCCTTTTGTAAATCATGATGACTGAAATCACCTAAACGGCCCTGATCATAAGTTTACATACCCTTGAATGTTTGACCTTGTTATATGGACACAAGGGGGTATATTCTCCCATTAGCGCGCAAGTCCTTTTTTACGCTATTCGAGTTACACGTATTCTCCCCTCCTCACTCAGATCACACCCACAGCGCTTGACTTCAGAATGTAGGCGGCCTTATGAAAGAGGTGTGACTGATCCAAAAAAGAGGCAGACTCTGTACAAAGCTCATTGATTATGGCGATCAGGAAAATTTGGAACAAGGAATTTCTGATTAACCATGAAAATGAAATAGTGGTCCATGGAAAACGCAAACCAGACTTTAAATTTGAATAACGTGGCCCTGCTGATAAAACCTCGTATCTCCAAACTTAAAAGAAACAAAAACTCGTCTGTCCACTATTCTTACACGCAGAATTAAACTAAATATGTTTTATTTTATTAATATTTTAAATTATTTTTATCAATTAATATTTTTTATATTTATTTATTTTCCTGTGAAGCTTTTCATTTTGAAGATGAGATTTTATCAGCAGGCCCACAATATGCAGCTGTAATAGTAGGCCTATGCATGTCTGTGCCAATTACAAGAAGTAATACAGACATCTCTTATTTCTTACTTTAGCCACCATGGCATTAAAGCTATGCAAACAAACTAATTGCCGTGATGGTGAAATAATACAGAATTTAGTGCTTCTCAACCAGTGTAATCAGAGCATTGAAAATGTGCCCCTCCTACACCAGCCTGTTTGTACTGTGGAAGAAAGGGAATAAGACAAAGAGAACATTCTAGTCACACACAAATAATAATCAATGACAGTTTATATGATCCCATTTAGAAATTGCGTGCTTGAAATTTCTAACTACTCTGATGTCCGGTTTGCAACTAAAGGACAAGGCAATGCTTTAACAAACAAAGAATTCTTAACCTGCAAGCGGAAAAATCTGCAGGGCACTGTAAAAGCCAGGCTCTCTGCACACCAGAGAAGTGTGCACGCAACAGGTGGTGGGCAACCATCATCCCCGGTGCATTTCACTGCACTGAGGAGGAGTTGGCATCCACTCTCTCTGTAGTGGAAGTGCATGGAGAAGAACTTCGAGTGGATACGGGTGAAGAAGGGTTACGTAAAATGGTCATATTTATTTGCCCATACTCAAAGTATCACTGTCATAGATACTGGAAACAAGCTTAATATGGTTTCAAATATTTTTTGGCATTTCAAGCAGTTGCGCAGTACATAGGCATCATGGGCCGAGCCAGGGAATTTGGCGCAGATGCTTAATATGCGCATCATGATCACACACAACCTGAACATGAATGGTGTGCCGATGTCTTCGGTCTCTGTAGGCTACATATTCTTATTATTTGAAGGGGTTCTGATTGCAACGTGAGTACAATTAGTGGCTCCCATAACACTGGGGAACCTGGCAACCCGGTAGAACCCCACCTAACTCTCTGTCACTCAGCTGGTGTTTAGGGGAATTTTAAAGTGGCTGATGTGGTGCAGCTTAGCGTCAACCAACTGTGTTAGACACCTTGACAAAGACGCCTGTGATATGTGCATGACATCACCAGCCACTCTCTGGAATGACCCAGATGCCAGGACCGGCAGCGCAGTTGTGACCTCGATGACCACTGGTATGGTTGTAATGCGTTTGTAATTGAACTAACAGGCTGTTGCGTAATATCATATGATGATTTCGCTTGATAATTACATCCCCGAACGCCGAATGGTATTATGTTTTTGGTCCGACCGCTGCCGCACCACATGTTAACGCGATAACTTCAGTAATATTTAAATTACAAATTACAAATTTTGCATATAAGTATGTATCATAAAGAGGAAGAACTGATTCGATTTTGGACAATTTACAATTTCTCGATTGGCTACCAGGGGGCAAAAACGGAAAAAATCACTGTTTTTATCATATCTCTGGAAATATTTTGTCCGATTGACCTCAAATCAAGTGCAAATGAAAGGTCATGACCTGAGGATGGGTCCCACGATGACATTATACCTGTTTGGTTCAAAATCTTGACACAAGGTGGAGCTTTGTCACATAAAATTCACCATTTTTGCTATATCTTTGGAACTATTTCTCCAATTGACATGAAACTATGTGCAACTGCAAGGTCATGACCTCACAACATGTCACATGATGACATCATACCTGTATGGTTCAATAATTTGCCATCAGGTGCCGCTTTGTGATGGAAAATTACCATTTTGGCCATATATTCAGAACCATTTGACCGATTGACCTGAAATTAAGTTCAAATGAAAGTCTATTCAAGGTCTATTCAAGGATTGGGGAATTGGAGGATTGGGGGAGTTCGGGGATATACCCCCAGCTGTCACCTCCGATGGCATAAGCCTAGTTTATTATGGTTATCAGAAATGTAGTTTAGAAATTAGGATGAACAATAGAATATTGAATGTCTCAACCTTTACCATGTTAAATAAAATAGAATTAATGTTAAAATTCAGCCTTTAACCGACATCAAACGCAATATTCCATTTCGTCTTATGTTGGCGCTTGACCTTAACCCTCCTATTATGTTCAGATTAATAAGCCATTTTCGGTTGAGGTCAGTTTGATCTTCGCAATGAAAAACTACATAAGATGTTTGTGACTGAAAGTTTTACCCAATCTCCTCTCAGCTCATTTATGCCCTTCTACTGACCATTTTAATAGCCAAGTAATTAAAACATGTCTCCCTCATCCTCCCTTTATAAATCAATCATCGATTTTACATGATCATAGCAAAATGAATGGGCCAAAATGTGGAATGAATGAGAAATTAATTTGAACATGCCCTCAGTCTCAGGAAACACTACAAAAACGAGATCAAAATCATGGTTTTATGTAATAATTGATCCTGAGGTCAAAATGACCCAAACAACACCGATGCTTACAAAATGGGTTCAGAATATGAAATATTTTTTCAGTGAAATTCATGGTCTACCTGTAAAGTTAAGGGGAAAAAAACTAGCAGAATAAAAGTATGTCAACCATGTTTTTAGAGACGTTAAACATTAAGTCGGGTAAAATTGACCCAGAACATAATAGGAGGGTTAATACAGCCCTCAAAAGCGCTTAACAGAAACAGTGTTATTTGCATTAGAAACGCCCCGATTTTGGCCTTGCTCCGCCCCAAGCGCCTAAAAAAAAAAAAAAAAAAAGTAGTAGAAGAAAAGGGGGCAAAATTTAATTTAATTTAATTCAAAATGTAAAGGTGTGACAATTATGCATTAATGTCTGACTGTTGGACACTCTGAACGGCTGGAAGCCTGCTCTTCGTTGGATCACGGATAGAGGAGGGACAATGTTCTTTCTCCTGTTCTTTCTGTTTTGTTTCCTGCCTATTGGCTTTTGTGAGTGTGTATGTGTGTGTAAGTGTGTGTGTTTGTCCTCCCCTGTTATTTCCCCTGAGTTGCAGAGTAGGCCACTGAAATTGAGTATGAGATGTAGGCTGCACATGCAGATACTTGAATTTGAATTTATGTCAGGTTCTAATGCTATAAAGGTGGTAAGCTGGAATGTTAATGGAGTGTCTAATAAGATTAAACGCTATAAAATAATCTCACATTTGAAATCGCTCTCTTGTGATGTAGCCATGTTACAAGAGACTCATTTAAATGAGATAGAATCGTTAAAATTAAAACAAAGATGGGTTGGGCAGGTGTTTTCTGCACCAGGAAGTGGAGCATCAAGAGGCACAAGCATTTTGATATCAAAGAAAATATCTTTTCATCACAGCGATGTTATTGCAGACAGCAGTGGCAGGTATGTCATTGTATCCGGCCTTTTGCAAAACAAAAAAATCACATTTATAAATATTTACGCTCCTAATACGGGGCAAACTGAGTTTTTATCAAGTATAACTGTTCTTGCGTCCAAATATACGGGGGATCCCATTCTACTCGGTGGGGATATGAACCTGGTAAATAACCCCTTGTTAGATCGGTCCAGCCGGCCCCTCCAAGCAGATGCAGCTCTTTCTGCTGCCCTAGAGGAATTACAGAAGTTGCTGGGGGTAGTTGATGTTTGGCGATGTGTTAACCCACTTTCTCGTGAGTACAGTTTTTATTCTAAGGTACATAATTCCTATTCTAGGATAGACTACCTGCTCCTGTCGAACTCAATAACAGAAAATGTGATTAATGCAGAGATTCACAACATTTTAATATCGGATCATGCCCCTATTTCTGTCATTTTCTTTCCTTGTTTTAATGTGCACAAAACAAAACAGTGGAAATTCAATAACATGCTTCTATAGGACAAGGAATTTGTGGCTATGATTAACAAAAGAATATCTGAATTTTTTGATATAAATGTAAACTCTGTAGCATCCATTCAGATGGTCTGGGAGGCATTTAAAGCCACATGTAGAGGTTGGTGTATTAGTTATGCCACTGCAAAACAGCGAAACAGAAGACAAGGAAAAGATAAACTTATGTCAGAACTAAAGAGCTTGGAAATACATCATATGAGAGATCCTAATGATCAGAAATTGAAATTGAAGGTACTATTGACTAGAACAGAGTTACAATCAATTATACATGAAGAAACCTCCAATGCATTATATAAACTAAGGAGAAAGCATTTTGAATCTGCCGATAAAGCTGGCAGAATGCTTGCACTTAGATTAAAGCAAATCGAGAGTAACTCATCCATAACTGCTGTATATGATCATGATGGATCTTTAATATGTGAGCAGAAAAAGATAAATATGGCATTCCAACAATACTACTCAAAGTTGTATGAGTCGGAATGTGAATATAATTCTGGCATGATTGATGACTTTCTCAGAGGGCACCTCTCCCTCAGCTGAAAGAGGATGATAAGATATATTTAGAGAAAGAAGTACAGGGACTGGAGGTTAAGGCAGCAATCAAAGCCCTTACTGCTGGCAAAGCTCCAGGCCAAGATGGCTTCAGTGTTGACTTTTATAAGTGTTTTCAGGAAGTTTTATCTCCTTTTTTGACTTTGTTGTACAGGGATATGATTGCTACCCAATCTATGCCAAAAAGCATGAATGTGGCTGTTATCTCTCTGTTGCCAAAGCCGGGCAAAGACCACTCAAAAATGGGCAATTTCCGTCCTTTAAGCCTATTAAATAATGAATACAAGATCTTCGCTAAAATTCTTGCAATGCGGCTGGAGAAAGTCATCTCAACATTAATTCACTTAGACCAAGTGGGTTTTATTGCCGGACGTTATGCCGCGCATAATATGCGCAGACTGTTTCACGTAATGTCAGAGGCTGCATCCTTTCAACATCCTGCGGTTGCAATTTCTCTTGATGCGGAAAAAGCATTTGACCGGATTGAGTGGTCGTATCTGTTTCATATTTTGTCTAAGTTCGGGTTTGGACCAGTATGTATACAATGGATTAAGGCTCTTTACAATAACCCAGTTGCATGTGTTAAAACTAATGGTTTAATTTCACGCCCCTTTCAGCTTTTCAGATCCACCAGACAAGGCTGCCCAGCATCTCCAGTTATTTTCACCCTAGCACTCGAGCCACTCGCCTGAGCCATCAGGAAAGATCAGAATATAACGGGTATTACACTTTTTAATTATGATTTTAAAGCCAATCTTTACGCGGACGATATTTTACTGACTTTGTCTAGACCTGCTAGCTCTGTGTCCCATTTACTTAAACTTATTAGTAAATTTGGCATGTTTTCAGGTTATAAGATCAATTGGTCAAAGAGCGAGGCTATCCCTCTAAATCGTCTCACACACCCTGGTCATTTGAGTTCAACTCCTATTGTTTGGAAAACTGGAGGTATGCGATATTTGGGTGTCAATATCATATCTCCTATTGATAAAATATTTGAGTTGAATGGCCCTAAATTATTAAAAACTGTGAGGGACGATCTGAATAGATGGACAAAATTACCATTATCACTTTGGGGGAGAGTAGAAGTGCTCAAAATGAATGTACTCCCACGATTGGCTTCCCTTTTTTCTGCCATCCCGACAGAGGTCCCCCAGAGATGGTTTAAAGAAATAAACACACTATTTTCGTTATTCTTATGGAAAGGCAAAAAACCTAGAATTTGTCTGAAAAAAATGTCCATCCTCAGAAAGAAGGGTGGTCTAGGAATACCAGATGTATATTACTACTACTTAGCGTACAATGGTGTTTACCCTATATCTTGGGCGTACAGGAAAGAGGAGGCGGCTAAGGGCAGCTGGAGATGGCTGGAGCAGAAATTGGTTGCTGCAAAATGTAAAAATGTTGCTCTGACCTCACTCTGGTACCATACTAAACCTGACAAAAGTATAAAAAATCCCATGATTATATTTTCATGTAGAATAGCCAAAGAAATTCAGAAACAACTAAAACTGAACAGTTTATCCTTGCCTTCGTGTCCTATATGGAACAACCCGACATTCAAGGCCGGTGGGAAACCGATCAGTAATGACTCATGGCAAGATAAGAATATTACTGAGCTGGGTCAAATCTTGGGAAGTAATGGAGAAATGTTATCTTTTAATGAACTTAAGAGGAAATTTGGTCTTAATAATTCAGATACATTTCAGTACCTGCAAATCAAATCCATCATGCAGAGTCATATAAACACTACGCTGGTAGACAATGAATCTTTTGATAGGAAGTTGAAGGATGCAGTCTCTGGCGTTGGTAGTGTATCCAAAATTTACAGGTTGTTATGCTGCATGTTAGGTAAGGGTATGGTATCCATAAAGGCACAATGGGAGAAAGATCTGGGTTTACATTTCACAACAAGTCAATGGGAAGCGATTTTGAGCCTCTCAAACTATCTTTCAAAATGTGTTAGGTATAAAATTATTCAAACCAAAATTTTGTTTAGATCTTACATTACCCCATACAGACTCAAGAAAATGAACAGTGAGTTATCAGACAAATGTTGGCATGGGTGTGGAATGACTGGCACTCTTATGCATCTGTTGTGGCATTGTCCAGAGATACAGGAATTCTGGTCTAATGTGAGAGATTATCTATGCAAATTATTCAAAATTAACTTTACAGTAGACCCAGCAGTGTGCTTACTGGGAAAACAGGTAGAGGGAGTTATCCCCCCCAAATTTTTATACTTGTTGGACCTAGCTTTTCTTTCAGTTAAACGCACAATTCTTATCAACTGGAAGGTAAGGTAATCTGACTGTTTCAACATAGACAATTGGCAAAAAGAATTTCTGGATTTAGTATCTATGGAGCAAGCGGCATCTGTTCTCCAAGATCTGGGCAATGACCACACAGATCTCTTGAGCCAAATTATCTCATCGTTGAGGGAGAATAAATCAGATGGGGATACAATATAGCTTTGCCAATGAGGTGATATGGTTAGCCTACCTGTTTTCTCATTTCTGTTGTTCTCATCGTGGTTATGGGAGCCGATATTGCTGTTGCTATGATGGTGAGGATGATGGTGATGATGATGATGATGATGACGATGACGACAAGAGTGGGCATTATTATTATTGTTTTATTTATTTTATTTATGTTGACTTGATGATATGCGTGTCTGTTCCTCATTCTCATACTGCGGTGGCCTTGGCCTGGCCTTCTCGGCATGCTCTGTGTGGTGGCTGGTGCAGAGGGACGGGGGCTTAGTTTTGCCCCGGTTATTCTTGCAACCAGACCACTCCCTTTGTGTTGTATGTGTGTATGTATGATATGTGTGATGCGGTATGGATATGTTCATGTAACTGATATCCATAAGATGTCTTGTGTTCTTTTTTTTTTTTTTTTTTTGCTGTTGTATTGTATTTGAAAAATAAAGAAAATTATTATTTAAAAAAAAAAAAAAAAAAAAAAGTCAGGTAAAATTGACCCAGAACATAATAGGAGGGTTAATACAGCCCTCAAAAGCCCTTAACAGAAACAGTGTTATTTGCATTAGAAACGCCCCGATTTTGGCCTTGCTCCGCCCCAAGCGCCTAACTGCCTTCGGGGTGCGTAATGCACAGACTTATGTCGAGGGGAGAATACGCGTAGGCTGAAAAGCGCGTAGCTACGCGCTTTTTTTGACTTAAGGCGGCGTTATACTTTGCGCATCCGCGAACGCATTTGTGCGCACTCGGACACAGACGCGTCCTCTACCAAATATAGTTAAACGCATTGAGCGCTCTTGTACGCGGGTAGAAAAGCAACGAAAAGCTTCCGTGTTTGTTTGCTAGAGCATGTGCAGTCGGTGTTTTGATCACGCGTTCCTGTGCACTCCTGTACGCGCGGTCAGAAAATTTTGGTGGGTACGCGGTCGACCGCGGAGAGCACACTGTTTAATGACGAAAATTGCGTCAACACGCTCTAGAGCCCAACAGCGCACACGGAAATTATAATTCCGGCTTTACGTGCACGGGAGAATAGACCCCAAGGTGATAGAAAGGAGGGATTTTTCACAATACGACTGCTCAAAATGTTTGCCAATCAGTGAATTTTACATGACAATGACAGCATCGGCAAATTACTTATTTACAAATTTTTAAGCCATTCATTGACACTTGTGAGCCCTTTATAACAAGCGTATTACCTTGACAGGGCAGTCAAACCCTTCCATCCATCCATAGGCGCCGATTCGGTGGGTGCTCCGGGACCCGAGCACCCATGGAAAAGGCCGAGCACTGACGTGCACCAGAGTCATGTTCAAGATCGAAGGGTCTCACGCCTAGGCCTCATGAGGGAAGACCAATGAGTATATATAGAACTGGAGAGGCTGTCGGAGCGAAAAGTTGAAGAAACCAATATGGCGTCCAGTGCACCGCACCTCTCAATTACCCATTGACTATAATGGAAAAATTCCTGTCATTGTATGCTCTTTAAATGACATAATAATCGAATTTCCTTAAGTAGTACTGGAATACATATATAAAAATAGGCATGCAATGCATGGAATACCCCGCAGCCCGATGTCGAAGTCACTGCACGAAGGATAGCAATCCCCCGTCAGCCTTTGGGGCTGAGGGGTAAAAATGAATCGAGGTGCAAATTTGGTTGACACTTTTCGTGAACCAAGTTATAAGGAGTTGTTTTTAATCAGTGATTAAGGCACTGGTTGGTCAATATATGCCTCACATCGGACTCTGAATGGTAAAACGCGTGGTACTGGTGAATAGCCTGCAGGGAACATGGCCATAAAGCGGTTTTGTGCCCATGGGCATTGTACTAATCCCATCTCAGGATGCTTACGCTGACCTAGCTAGCCTAATGGGTTCCTAACCAACCATGAAGGCTCTGTACGTTTTTCCAGTCGTTGGAACAAGGATCACAGCACGAACACGTTACTGTGGTAATATGTAATATCACACTTCAAATTGGTTGTGAATTTAACTTTAACGTAAGCGAGATATTTATTCCCTTGTAATATAATGCACCAAACTGAATTCCCACCTTCAGTCTAGCTCTCTGAGGCTTGCCCACCAACTTCCATCCCACTAGTTTCTCTCTTGGTTTGTTTAATTCCCACAGACTGTTGTCACTGTCAGGTTTACATTTTTTCTGGACATTTGGTTTGAAGTATAACGCGTAGTTCTCTCATATCAGCGAGGTGCATTGCTTTCAACCAGCACTATGGTCTTGGAGTTCAGCAAATGCGAACATTGCCTTGTATTTTCCGTTTGGTAGCTGGGCTTTTTCCACAGCAAACATTATTGCGTGAAAGCACTACTGCTACCTTGCATTGCTGGAACCATTTACAGTCTGTAAGTAAAACCTTTTTAAGTTGCTGACATGGTTCACAGCGAGGCTTTGGAGAAATGTGCCCGAAGCTAGCTAGCTAGAGTAGCAGGCAATGTCGGACTCATTCTGAAATGGGGATTGGTGCAGAAAGACTGGCTTTAGATTTCCTAGCTAGCAAGCTAATTTGATGGGAGTGTTTGTAATCATGCTAACTAGCTAACAGCCAACGCGTGGATTTAATCAATTTTGACAATATAACCGTTTCAAATGTTTACTGACACGTTCAGCATACAATGGCAAGGATAGTTGAGTTCAATGATGACTAGCATGCCAGATGATATTTCAAACAATAAACTTTAATGGAATTGATGTTTATCCGCACAATACCCATAACAGAACACATAAACCAATGCAAGCCAGTGAGAGAGCAAAACAGACACGTTCACAATTCGCCCATGCACATTACTTGATGTCGCAAATGAGTGCTTAGCCACTCGCCGTGAGTACTCAATACAACCAACCGGCCCCTCAAACGTTGAGTGCGATGAGTAAAACAATGAGTAAAACAATGAGTAAAACAATAACTTTATCCTTGAATAGTGTCATGTAAAATAATCAATTGATTCTTATTCTTGCATGCATTCAAGTTAAATTTATGTTTGAAAATACGGCATTAGACCCCTTAATTTTAAAGAAAATGGCTTGGATTTCTCCATTATAGTCCATGGGGTATTGAGAAGTGCGGTGCACTTGACTATTGGTTTCTTCAACTGTTCTCATAGACGAAAGCGGCGGCAGCCTCTCCAGTTCTATATACACTCATTGGGGAAGACTCTGCAGTTTTGAACGACTCCTGGGTTCTTGCGAGTTTTCCAACATGGCTGCCAACTGAGGTTTGCATCAAACTCCATTGCATAAGCTGTGACTATACTGGACGCCATCTTGAATAGCAAAGTGAGACTGTTCCGAGATGCTCTCGCTTGTCCTCGCAAGACTGAGCGTAGTTTCATCGTTCAAGTTGCAGGCACTCACGTATGGAGGGTATTTTTGGTCATAATCTAAATGAAAATTAAAATAATCAGGCCAAAATTAAATGTTAAGCATAAAAAGCAAATTGAAAAACCTAATGAAACGTAAAATGATAATGTATGGATAAAATGACAATGAAACATTACATTTAAAATGCTAATATGTAAATAGAAATTGTCAAACGGAATACTTAAATCGTAAAGATGAAATTGAAAATGAAAATTTAAATAGCAATAGGGAAACATCAAATGTAAAACTCAAAAAGGGAAATGGAAATGCGTAAATCAAAAGCTTAAATGGAAAAGGTAAATTAAAAATTAAATGATAATTTTATGTTTGCATTTTTCCATTACCATTTTACATTTGGCATTTGCCATTTTCCATGTTGATTTTCCATTTTCCATTTGGTGTTTCCATTTTCCTTTTCCATTTCAACCTGTATGCAAATAAGGGGGTGTGGCCCAGAGGTCGGGGGGACGGTCTGAACCGGCCGAGTGCAGTGGCATCTTGTGGACAGCAGGGGACTGCTGAGTAACCTACAGTCTATGATATAAACTGGAAAAGCAGCAAATGCTGTTTCTCAATACCAAGAATACTAAGAACGGACTTGCATTCTTGGCAAGAACATTCTCGCTAGTCGTTCTAGGAAGAGTGCACTTCCAATGCTACAAGCTCTCAGAACGCAGTCAACGGTTTGAGACGATGCGTTCTCCTGGGTATTACGCAATATACCAACCAGTAAGCTGCTACTTCCTCCGCCATCAACCTTGTTTTTTTCCCCAGTAAGGTAATCTGTGGGGGAGGAGGGGTCAGTGAGCATGAGCTAGTTAAGGTGCTTAGCTACGTTTCGCCGGCTGTTGCGGAGTTTCTCTACTCCGAAAACATTGCAGCATATTCAACATAAAACATCGTAAAGCAGCCAATATTCGAAATGTACTCTAATAGTTCCTCGCCTTAAAACTACCAGAAGAGTATTTAGCCAAGAAATGGCGAACGAATATTGCACAACAAAAGACAGCTCGGCTTGCTTGTGAATATTCACTAATGGATCCTGGTGTGTCATCTAGTGATATACTGTAACTGCATGCATAAATTTGCAGCTCCATGTCCGCTGGCAGACACATCTGCACAAAGATACCCTGCCGAGCACCGTTGTTCTTTTCGAACACGCCAAATCCAGATCCAGAATCCTTAAATTATGACTTGCATTCATATTTTAATTTGTAACGGAGTGGCCAGTGTCAAGAAACAAATTATACTTTTCATGTTTTAAATTTAGTGGAGTAAAAGTCCTGGTTTAAAATAAAAAATAAAAACTCAAGTAAAGTACAAATCCTCAAAATAACAACCCTTTCAATTCATCGTAATGTTGCTTTTTTCCGTGATGACGTCTTTTCTCAGCGATGATGGCTGAGGTGAAGGCCCAGGTGTAGTGCTCACGGATAGCCACTGATTTTAGTCATTTCAGAACCAGAACCAAAGCCTTTGCATGTTTATCTTTAGCTACAGAGGTCCCAGCTATTATTCCAAGAGAATTTACATGCAAGATCTGTATTCTAGGGGAGTATATATATCCTTAAATTGGGCCATCAGACTGTCAAATAGGCCTCAAAAAATTATTAATTTCCAGTGCTTCCGGGGGCCGGCCAGCCTCCCCACCCCCCCACCAGGGCTCTGCCCCTGGACCTTGTTGAGGGCTTCCGCGGACCCCAAACCCCCGGCCGGTTTGGGTGATGTCCCACCCCACTACGCTGTCAAAAATTTCTGGTGAGAACTCTGATGTAGTAGCAGTGTGGGCCGATGCATTGATTATCAATCAAATGTATTTGATTGCAAGTGCTGGGATGTAGTGTAACGTTGCTCGATAGCCTATGACACAGTAATTTGTTTATTTGTTAATATGTTGGCCTCTTTACCATTACAGTTATGCAGTGTTTTGATGGGTGTACTGTAGTACTATGCTAATGAGGTGGTGCCGGAGTTTGTTTCGCATCGAGGATTTACTCTATGGTTTATGCTCATGTGAGTCTTTTTTCTAATGCAATTTTTATCAATATGATTACTTTGTTGGTGTGTGTTAAACTTTTGATTGATAATCATATCTGTCTCATCTAAGCTTGGTAGCACTGCTGATTGTTGATAGCAGAATGAACGAATTGAGTTGGTAAGATGCGTCATGGTTCAATGACTTCCAGCACAACGGGAAGCCCTGAGTTTGCATATTCTTTGGCTTGGCATAATAGTATAACCAGTTTCTGTGTTGGATTGTGGATTTGGTCAACACCCTTCATTCAGATGGGCCCCTCAAACTGATTGGGTGGTATCTGTGTGATGTGTATCAACAGTGCATTTGTGTGTGTGTGTGTGTGTGTGTGTGTGCGGCATTCATGTCGGTCATAGCTGGTAATGTTCTCGCTACATTGCAAAAACAGTTGCGTTTTACTGCTTATTTATTTATGAATTATTATTATTATAATTATTAATTTATTTTTTATAGCAGCAAGTCATTTTAGGTTTTGAGCACCCACCAGCATAAGCAAACATTGGCGCCTATGCATCCAACCATCCGCTATAACTGCTTATTCCTCAGTGAGGTCACGGGGGGAGCTGGAGCCTAGGGCAGTCGAACCCACCGGAGAAATGTATTCATAAATCTTTTCATAAATCTCAGTCTCCAGGGTCATTCCATATGAAATCAACCGGGGCTCCTAGTGTCATGGTCTTGGATTTCCCTTAAATTTTGGTGGAATGTTGTATAAAACCCAAAACCAGTGAAGTTGGCACATTATGTAAATCGTAGATAAAAACAGAATACAATGATTTGCAAATCCTTTTCAACTTATATTCAATTGAATACACTGCAAAGACAAGATGTTTAATGTTCAAACTGAGAAACTTTTTTTTTTTTTTTTTTTGCAAATAATCATTAACTTAGAATTTAAAGGCAGCAACATGTTGCAAAAAAGTTGGCACAGGGGCCTTTTTACCACTGTGTCACATCGCCTTTCCTTTTAACGACACTCAGTAAACGTTTGGGAACTGAGGAGACCAATTTTTGAAGCTTTTTAGGTAGAACTCTTTCCCATTCTTGCTTGATGAATAGCTTAAGTTGTTCAACAGTCCGGGGTCTCCGTTGTCATATTTTACGCTTCATAATGCGCCACACATTTTCAATGGGAGACAGGTCTGGACTACAGGCAGGCCAGTCTAGTACCCGCACTCTTTTACTACGGAGCCATGCTGTTGTAACACGTGCAGAATGTGGCTTGGCATTGTCTTGCTGAAATAAGCAGGGGCGTCCATGAAAAAGACGTTGCTTGGATGGCAACATATGTTGCTCCAAAACCTGTATGTACCTTTCAGCATTAATGGTGCCTTCACATATGTGTAAGTTGCCCATGCCTTGGGTACTAGTACACCCCCATACCATCACAGATGCTGGCTTTTGAACTTTGCGCCTATAACAGTCCGGATGGTTCTTTTCTTCTTTGGTCCGGAGGACACGACGTCCACAGTTTCCAAAAACAATTTGAAATGTGGACTCGTCACACATTCACACATCACGAACACTTTTCGACTTTGCATCAGTCCATCTTAGATGAGCTTGGGCCCAGCGAAGCTGGCGGCGTTTCTGGGTGCTGTTGATAAATGGCTTTCGCTTTGCATTGTAGAGTTTTAACTTGCACTTGCAGATGTAGCGACGAACTGTAGTTACTGACAGTAGTTTCCTGAAGTGTTCCTGAGCCCATGTGGTGATGTCCTTTACGCACTGATGTCGGTTTTTGATGCAGTACCACCTGAGGGATCGAAGGTCACGGGCATTCAATGTTGGTTTTCGGCCTTGTCGCTTACGTGCAGTGATTTCGCCAGATTCTCTGAACCTTTTGACGATATTACGGACCGTAGATAATGAAATCCCTAAATTTCTTGCAATAAATTGTTGAGGAATGTTGTTTTTAAACTGTTCGACAATCAGCTCACGCATTTGTTCACTAAGTGGTGACCCTCGCCCCATCCTTGTTTGTGAATCACTGAGCATTTCAGGGAAGCTGCTTTTATACCAATCATGGCACCCACCTGTTCCCAATTAGCCTGCTCACCTGTGGGATGTTCCAAATAAGTGTTTGAGCATTCCTCAACTCTCTGTCTTTTTTGCCACTTGTGCCAGCTTTTTTGAAACATGTTGCAGGCATCAATTTCCAAATGAGCTAATATTTGCAAATAATTACAAAATTTACCTGTTCGAACATTAAGTAACTTGTCTTTGCAGTGTATTCAATTGAATATAGGTTGAAAAGGATTTGCAAATCATTGTATTCTGTTTTTATTAACGATTTACACAACGTGCCAACTTCACTGGTTTTGGATTTTGTACTTGGGGCCAAATGAAGAAAGACCAAGTTTTAGCTCAATACCCCCCAGCAGTTTTCATTTTTTGGGGGGTCAAAAAAGTGGGCGTGGCACCCTCAGATGCAGCAAAATGAATTATTGCCATTTTCATGGGGCCATAACTCAAAAACTGATACAGATATGGACTTCATTTTATTCAGGAATTATTAACCTTCCATAAGTAAACAATTTACAAGTAAAAGGAACAAAATTAACCAATTCATGTCTATGCTGTTGTCGTTCAAAAACAGGCAGAACCCAAAATATGGCACATTTCAGGTGGCCCTTTCACCTGAACAGAATGAGAAATCTCAAAATGTTATGTCCCTTAGTGTAAGTGCACATACTCAGGCCTCCATTGGAACATTGATATCTTATATGTTGCAGTTGTTCTGTGGTAGGGGCAATTATGACCCCGTCTTGGGGGGTAACCCATTTTCAGACTGTTTTTTCTCAATGGGAATATCCTCTGATTTTTATGGGACCTATATCATTAGAAAGCTCTTTGTCTGTACTTTCACCACAAACAAGTTTTAAACTGGTTTCTCAGTTGCTTCATTATTAAAATTGTATCCAAATGTTGCACTGCTTATGATTTTCGTGCACGGCGTGTTTGTACCTTTTTCATACATATTCATGTACAAAATCAGCACATTTCAAAGGACATTGCAATCTCTACCAATAATTTTAGGTATTTACTCTGATATTCATTACATGGCACCACGACCCGGTGCTCTAATTCGAGGACAGCACATGGCCTCAAGAGACAATATGGCTTCAACCTCCAATCCTCCGCTTGATCCACTCTCCTGTACTGTTGGAAAAGTCAGCAGGTCTACCGTTGACTGTCATCAAAAGGCATGCAATGAAAGGTAAGTTTCTTACAAATGAGGTACCCTGGTCTCAAATGCTTTTTTATGCACTTTCCATGGATCAAGTCAACTCATTTAAGGAAAGCCAAGGAATATTTGTGCAAGAAAACCTGCTTGTGATGGTGGCAAACTGATGCAGTCTCTGTCTCGAGTTCATTTTGCAGAAGATGCTCATCAATACCAGCGTCTCTGAACCTCGATAAAGTGACTCCAATGACTCTTGTAATTAGGAGTTCTTTTTGCCCACGATCAAACGTAGAAAGCATTTTGAGTCAAAGTTTTCTGAAAATCAAAATGAAAGCAGTTGAGGAAAGACCACTTTCTGATCATCAGCTCAGTTGTTCAGGTCTGCAGTCCATAGTGGTAGGTATCAACGTAGTATGTGAACTGTATAAGGCCTAAATGTGGCTATACATGCACGTTCACTTTCACTGGGTTCCTCATTCCCCAAGAAACTTTCCTTGCATTGCATGCCTTTTGATGACAGTCATCTGTCGACCTGCTGACTTTTCCAACAGTACAGGGGAGTGGATCAAGCGGCTGATTGGAAGTTGAAGCCATAATGTCTCTTGAGGCCATGTGCTGTCCTCAAATTAAAGCACCGTGTCGTGGTGCCATCTATTGAGTGACACATTAAATACCTAAAATTTTCAGCAGAGATTGCAATGTCTTATGAAATGTGCTGATTTTTTTTACATAAGTAGGCTTATGCCGTCGAAGGCGACAGCTAGGGGTATATCCCCGAACGCCCCCAATCCTCTAATTGCCCAATCCTTGAATAGACCTTGAATAGACTTTCATTTGAACTTAATTTCAGGTCAATCGGACAAATGGTTCTGAAGCTATGGCCAAAATGGTAATTTTCCATCACAAAGCGCCACCTGGTGGCAAAATATTGAACCATACAGGTATGAAGTCATCATGTGACACGTTGAGAGGTCATGACCTTGCAGTTGCACATAGTTTCATGTCAATTGGACAAATGGTTCCAAAGATATGGCAAAAATGGTGAATTTTATGTGACAAAGCTCTACCTTGTGGCAAAATTTTGAACCAAACAGGTATAATGTCATTGTGGGACACATCCTCAGATATTTTCATTTGCACTTGATTTGAGGTCAATCGGACAAATATTTCCAGAGATATGATGAAAACAGTGATTTTTTTTCAGTTTTTGGCCCCTGGTGGCCAATCTAGAAATTGTAAATTTTCCAAAATTGAATCAGTTACTTCCTCTTTATGATACGTACTTATATGCAAAACTTGGAATTTCCAATTGAGATATTACTGAAGGTATCGTGTTAACATGTAGGGCGGCGCGGTGGCGGTGGCGGTCGGACCAAAAACATAATATCCCCGGAAACGCCGTTCGGCGTTCGGGTATATAAATATGTATGAAATGGATACAAACACACACTCCTCAAAAACCATAAAAAGTGCAACTTTTGGATACAATTTTAATAATGAAGCAATTGAGGGACCACTTCGAAAAAACAGCGTCCATATCTCTCTTAGTTTTTGAATTATGGCCTCATGAAAATTATTCATTTTGCTGTATCTGAGGGTGCCACGCTCACTTTTTGACCCCCCAGAAAATGAAAACCGCTGAAGGTATTGAGCTAGAACTTGGTATTTCTTCATTTGGCCCCATATACAACATTCTATTAAAATTTTAAAGAAATCCATGACCATGACACTGGGAAGTTCCTGGAATTTGTTTGATTTCATTTGGAATGACCCTCCAGTAATAACGGTGTAGCAACAAAAGACATAGAATACATTTGAATGATCGCTGTTCAGATGAAAAGTCGGTGCTTATTTCTGAAGGTGATATAATATAAAGATGTATTACTGCCAGTGGGGTGTGCAGTTAGCAGTGGTAAACATAATTTGGGGAGAGGGATGTACTACTGCATAATTCACAATATAATGATAATGATTTATTATGATTTATTTTCCAACGTGTTGGCTCGTTGAATTCAACTACTGCTGGGGCCCATTGCACAAAAGTCGGATCCTGAGATCCTGGATCAATGCCAAAGCGAGGATTGCCATATCCCAAAAAGCACATCACTGGCTTAAATTGATTGCACAAAGCCAATCACACGGCTACCTCAAATAGACCCTGAGATCGATCACAGAATCGCTGATCATCACCATGGACACTAAGTAGCTGCAGCAAACTTATGCACCAGCAGCAACACTCAAAGACCACGATCAGACAGAGGGACGATGGGATCGCTGAAATGCCTCTGCTTGCTATTCCATTAGTTTCTGTCTGAATGGTGTGAGACGTTTGAGTGGAGTATTAAAGTGCGCTAAACTCCAGTGAAAGTAAACTCAGGAGGTGTTACAGCGCCATCAGAAAGGAGTAGGTGATGCACTTCGGCGTTACCGTGAACGAGATAAGCCGTTGCTGTTAGACAGATTTAATATCAAGGGAGACCCTTCCTGTTTGAGCTTGTGTGTGTCATGCAAACTGTGAAGGCATAGCTAAAGTCGTCAAAGCTATATAAACATATTTGTGTCTCTCATATGCCTCCTAATTTTGCTACAAGCCCTTTTCTGTCCTATACAAACTGATTGATCTAGAAGATATTTACAGATTAGTTGAGTTTACTTTCTGCTTTTAATCTCCTCTGATGGAGGCATACTCAAATTAAAAAACAGAATGTTGGCATCATAAAATTATGTCAAGGAGCCTCCTGAAAATGTTTGATTCCAGTATCGCGAAGCGAGCGACACTGCACTCGTATCCAGCACTAAGGCAACGACTCTACCTTACCCATCGCAGTCTGAATAAAGACTGATAAAGTGGCAGCAGTGCTGTATGTTGGGGGTTACCGCTGCGATTTAAGACTGCGCTAAAACACGGTAACCTACTTAATACAGCACTGCTCATTTTCTACTCTGATGGAAGTCTCAACTTGGGGAATAAGGACAAATCTGATCATGACTGATTCTAAATATGGTTAAAATGTGACATGGAAGGGGGACTGATTGAACTGTGATGGTCAGTCACATGGATACTTGAATATAATGATGGAATATTGGCTATTTTACTGACATCAATGGTCACAAGTTTCTAAGATAGTTACTCTGGACCTACTATACTCAGCAACAAAAGTTTCTGTGACACCAATATTGTTAATTATTTTTCATAACGCAATTATAAAATTGTCATACATGGTGATATCAGACTGAAACAGTACACGTAAACACAACATTGAAATGGAAATCATGAAAATGCGAGAAAATGACTTTGCACGTGAAAATGTGCGTAAATCATGCTTGTGGATGGCAATAAAAGAGGAGAATTTTTGGAATGTTCACATTGTGCCTGATGAACGACGGAAGCATCACTTATCAAAAACACAGCCATTTCGGATCAGGAACTCTACCCTCTAAATGCCAAGACTGTCTGAAAATGATCGGTGGAGGGCCATTGGGATGATTGAATCCGGAACCTCGCAGAGGGAAGTTGCTCATCGCCTGAATGTCCACCGAAACACCATTTGGAACTTATGGCAGCGTCATCAGCAGACAAGACGTGTCAGAGACCGTCCTCGCAGCGGCCGTCCACGAGTAACCACTCCCAGACAGGACAACTGGATTCGAACAACCCATCTCCGAAATTGATTCCAACCTGCAACCATAACTGCAAGAACGATACCTGGTTTGAGGCGACTGTCTGCACAGACAATCTGTCGCCGTCTCCGTCACTTTGGCATTGTCCCACGTCGGCCAGCAAGACGTCCAATACTCACAGTACAACACCGACGACTGCGTCTACAGTGGGCACAACAACATCGACGGTGGATCCAACGTCAGTGGGATCTTGTACTCTTCACTGATGAATCAAGATTCATGCTTAACCGATGTGATGGTCGTTTACGTGTATACCGTCGACGTGGAGAACGTTATGCCAACAACTGTGTTCAGGAATTTGATCGTTTTGGAGGTGGTAGTGTCATGATTTGGGGAGGGATCACGGCTAGAAACAGAACAGATTTGCTTGTTATTGATGGAAATCTGACAGGTCAAAGATAACGCGATGAAGTGCTACGGCCATTGGTGGTACCGTTTTTGATGCAACATGGTCCCGGAATAACGCTGCAACATGATAACGCCAGACCACATGTTGCAAGGATTGTACAGCAGTATCTGATGCAACAACATGTCAATATCCTGCCATGGCCAGCCAGATCCCCAGACATGTCCCCAATCGAGCATTTTTGGGACGAGATGGATCGACGTTTGCGGCGGTTGGATAACCCGCCAGCTACACTCCAGGAATTGCGACAACGTCTACGTCAGATTTGGAATGACATCCCACAGCAATTTCTGGCACATCTGATTCGGTCCATGCGCCGGAGATGCGTTGCTTGCATCATGGCACGAGGAAGTCACACCCGGTATTGAAGTGTGAAGGTCACAATTGGTTAGACGTCAGACAAGTGCTTCATGACGCATGAAAATGACATTTTTCGTTTTGAGTGACGTTGGCACTCAAAAGTCAGTGTTTCTCCTGTTAAATAAACATATTGATTGCATTGAGATCTTTGCGTGTCATTTATAACATACACATAAATGGTGTCACAGAAACTTTTGTTGCTGAGTATATATTTGAGATAGCAATGTGTAGTGGACAATTCAGAATGACTGTTAAGGACAATGATTTTCAATTTGGGTGACTGCTGAATGAGGTGAGGTGAAATTGGCTGGAGACAGGAGATTAGCTAGTTTGTAAGCCTGCTCCGGAGCTGGCTAGCTCCTCAGACTTTTCCATGGTAAATAGTGCCATGGCTTAGCTCACACACTCTGTGCTACCGTAATGGGGCTTGAGATCAGGCTAATCCCGTGCCGATCCTGGGCTAATCCCTTATCCCGCCTTCGAGTAATAGGCCCCTGCTTTCTGCTGTCTTCATGAACTGGCTGCCTGTTGACTTTTGCTGTTGATACTTATTTCATTTCTAAGCACTAAAATACAGGGGGAAAAATACCAAGGTGCCCATTTTGTTGTTTGTTGGCTAGCAAGTGTTCTCAAAACATAACGTTACAGCAATGAGAACCCAAGGATATTATCGTATTTGCACAGTTCAATTTAACGGAAGTATGAAGGCCAAACGACGACATCGGGGTCAGCCAAGGATGTTTTATATTTCACTGGATATACAATTGGAAATTGGCCGCCCATTCATTTCAATGGAAATTGCTCAATGGCGCAAAACGCCGACATGGGGGGCCTTATTTCCGGAGCCACACGGGCATGCGCTGTGTGACTTTTGCTCACACATGCATAGTGTGGGGCTCATGAGTGCGCTGTTATCCGAGGTGTCCGTGACGACGGCTCGCGCTCATTGAACTCCTACCCACGGTGCGTGTTCACGATCACTTTTCTCCGGAAATGGAATTCTTACCACTGCAGACTGCAGAACGTTGCGTAGGAAACGCCTGATGTAACTATGAGCGGAAAGGAAAAAACATAGCCGCCGGTAAAGGCTTAATCATAGTTTGAAATACAATTTTAAAACCCAAATGCAATATCAAATGTTTAAAATGATTGTTATTTAACAGGGAAGCAATACCATTGATTTCAACGCAAAAATATCTGCAAAATAGTGGACTTGCTGTTGTGTAGCATGTCATTGCTCTGGCTCACGTCCTCTTTAGTTCAACGATGAATAACCACATAAATAGAACAAGACGATTCTTGCTTGTCTGCGTGCGAACTCCATTATCTTCTCCGGATTCAAGACGATAAACCGAAATGCAACGCATTGCACGCCTTATAAACTGATATGTTTTAAAGTCAAGAGCCTCAAACTTTTGCCGATTCTGGCAAGCTAATTTACTTTTAGCTAACGTAACTTAGCTTTGCGCTAGACTCGTAACCATTCCGTGGAGTAGAGTAAAATGAGGGTCTACCATGAAATGTTACGCACATTGTACTGCGTTATTTTTACCTTTTGTTTTAACGCTCCTTTTTTCTGTCTTTCTCCACAGATATCCGAGCCTCTTGGAGTGCATTGCACAGCACATCTATGAAGTTCTGCATGTCCGCAAACTGGAGGCCGTGCCTTTCTATTCTTCCCCTCCACTATTCCCTTTCCAATAAAGTCTGTCTTGATTATAATTTGTGTAACCTGTATACATATCAGGTCCTATTAATCCCAAATAGCTTGGAGAAATGATAGACGCATTGCAAACATGAGCTTGAAGCTTGGGAGGATAATGCTATGATATGAATCAAGATTAGGTCGCACCTTTAATCAAGATTAGGTTGCACTGAGGGTAAAAACTGAAATGCATCTAATTTTACATGATGTTGTGTTATTTCAGTAACTATGGTATTCCCCTGATAGCTACTTGAAATTGTATGGACTAGCCACAAATACTGAGAATTCTATGGCCTCAAATGTACGCATGCCCAAGATCCATTTTGTGACGTTGCGGACACTACAGCATAAAGAGTAACGACTTAAATGTCTTGAAAAACAACTTAATAAAAAAATTCTATTTTCTTCATGCAATTCAGGCACATACCTAAAATATTCCTTTTTATAACCACTTCAATACAACATCAACAGCTGAAATGTTCACCTTGCAATGTACTGGCATTTAAATTTAATTCAATTTTACTAGTGGAGGCTTTTCTGTAATGTACTAAAAAAAAATATGGCTTAAATATACACTAGTAATCACATAAAAATCTTTTAATCGGTAAACTATCTCTCCTCCCCTGTGAATACTTTATGACTAGAATACAATTGAATGGCGTTTAAAGGTGACCAAAACGTTGCGGACACTATGCATACAGTATTATATACAGAAGACCATTTCAGACGGTTTGTTGTTACTCTGGTGCCTCAGTGGTGTCATTAAATGACAGACAAAGTAAATGTTATTATATAGCTTCAGTAAAATTAGTTGTTAACATCAAATAAAATTGCAGGATGATGACGTTTCATAAAGAATTTAATAACATAAATGGACAATCTGTCAATTGAGCTCCAATGAAACACTCAAAAAAGCCTTCAGTGGAACATTTTTAATGTACAAGAATGCTGGGTGATTTTATTTACCTTGACTGTTAAGAGTTAAAAAAAATCCTTACTATTGAAACAAAGTTTCACTTGAGACTGAAAAAACACTGCAGACACTTCTCACCGTTGCGGACACTACACGCTGTTGTGGACACTAGAATCAATATTTGAATTAATTTGTGCACCACAAAAGGACATATATCTTGAATTGATTTTAATGAAAATACATCTTATCTTAGGTGCATTATTCAACTTAGGTGGGATAATCCCACTTGGCCAAGTCTTTTCAGAAATAAATGCTTCACAGTATACCATATTCCACGACATAATTTTGGCGACGCCATTAGGTGTCAAACTCAAGGCAATATACTGGACAGGGATGTGTTCCCTTATCAGAAGTCTTATCATTTCTCAGTAGGAATGTTCATAAGGTACACATATGTCGCTTTAAAATGTTTAAAGTGGTTATAAACCCTTCAAGCAAGTAAATATTTAAAAACTGAGGCAAAAAACAATGACAAAGGACATCAGAGATTCTGATTGTGATAATTATGACATCCCAGGTTGGATCTCCACAAAATAACCGGCAAATCAACCAGAAAAAGTACAGTGTTGGTAAGTGATGCAAATGGCTTTTTAGCAATCGCTGCCCCGGCATATAAACAGCAGGAAAATTCATCAGCTTTAGTGCAACTGATCATTGTATGTTACTCAACATTATAAAATTGAACAGTGTTGTGTACATATCATTTAATAGCACGCACTATAACACAGATCAGGGGATATTTACAATACTGATCTCGATTCACGTCTGTAGGTTGGTTATCAATACGTAAATGCATTTCATCGGCAAGTAACGCCTTAGAAATAGATATGGACCTCCTATTGGCCCAGACGCTTCACTGAACGTGTCCTGGCCAATCAGGGGCGACATATTCGAGGTAGGTGAATTGCGTCCGCAGGTAACGCGCTCCTCGTGCGTACGGTTTCCCAGACTCGTCCAGCTTCCATTTGAGCGAGGCGACGGAGATCTTCCCTCAAAACCGTAAGTATCGGAGACAATGGTTATTGCGTACGCTCACAAAAAAACATATCGTTTGCGCTTTTTCAGCTTAATTCGGGTAGTTAAAACCTAGGCTATCAGTTTCTTGGCCTGTGCGTTGGCTAGGTTGCTGCGCAAACCCCTTTGTTAGCTAGCTAGCCGAACGGCACGTTTTTTTAGGGCCGTTTGCGGCAATGTTGTAGCTAGCCGGCTAGCTAACGCTAACCTGTTGAGAAATTACTGAACCAGTATCATTGTCGAAAACTTTTTTGAAGTCAAACACGCTAGTCGTCTCCCTAACTTGTTTAGCTACCTAACGACGCAGCATCGCGCATTTGCACCTTATGAAATGGGTGTTGGCTAAAGCTGCTGCTAGGTAACTAACGCTAGCTAATCGGGCTACGTTAACGTTACGCATCCGGTACCATTCGGTGTATTATAATGATGACGATATTGTGCGCTGGCTGTCTGGCCACATTCGTGGAAATTTGATGACGTAACTTTGAATTTATCGTTATATTAGAAAAAAAATGTTAAAACATATTGAGAAACTGACTGATTTCGCTCGTTTGCCAATGCACACGGCCGTGTCCAGGCCATTGTTCCTTTCCTGAGTGTTGGCCATGGATAATAAAATGGCCGCTTCAAGGTCTCGATTTCGTTGCTCTCTAGCTAACGGTTGCCTCGGTATCTACCGTTAGCCTGTTAGCCTGCTCCGCTATCCATTATAATGCTGCGTTTCCACCAAACGCGATACGAATGATTCGCGCGGCCAAGTTGCATGCAAAGTCATTGCAAAGACGCCAGTGTTCGCGTCTTTGCATTGATTTTGCATGCAATCTGGCCGCGCGAATGATTTGTTTTGCGTTCGGTTGAAACGCGAGCATAAAGAGTAATCTGAGGTAATGTTTGTCGATGTTAATGCATCGTTATAACACGGCTGGTTTTAGCTCAGTTACGGAAGGCCGTAGCTGCTGACGTTAGTTATGATGGCAGCTTCGGTGGCAGTATGATGGATCAGTGTCGTATGAAACAAAGGGCTGCCGCACGCATTCGGCGTGAGTTTTAGAGGCATATTCACGTTCCCGTGCCGTCGACCGCAAATATTCAATCAACGCAATGCATGCGTTTCAAGATCGTTTAAATGATGTCAGACCATTTGAAACGTTTTTATGCAATTCCATTGCTTTCAGCCCCTGAGTATGAAAAGCGTGAGAAGTACGTAGTCACAATTGATTTCCATGTTACTCGCGGTGAAATCCACCGTCACCCATGTGAAACTGATAAACCTCCATGCACAAGGACTTCAACTCCGTCTGAGAATCTCTTACAAACGCGCTGATTGAAAAATTGCTGACATACAGCACGAGAGCGTTAATGTCACTTAAACTCGAGCCGAATGCGTGAAAGTTTGCAACCCTGCGTTATTTCTTATTGGCTAGTTATCAAAGTAGGAATCGTCAACGTTACATCAGCGTTTGCGAGGTAGTCACCTAAATGGCGCTTGATTTTTAGATTGTCAGCCTAAGTTACCTTGCTTACTAAATTCGTGATGCAGTTTGCCGGTTGCGAAGGGGCAACTAGATGCATTGTGCAAGATAAACATTACCTTGCGCCAACAGGTGAAAATTCGGTATATATCGTCGATACGAATTCTGGATCCTTTGGTGCGATTTGTTGAAAAGATTTGTCACGTTACATAAAAAATATTACTTTATAAACTGCTACCTTACACCCTATAAAACGCATCACTCTTTTCTTAGACCAACAAACTTCGCCTGGAGGAACAACCCTGATTAAATCAGTGCTACTTCAGCTGTGCACAGAGCAAGACGCCAGATTCAGCCATGGTGAGATTTGCTTTTCTTTGTGTTTTAACCCCTCCTGGTCAATGTCCATTCGTGAAAAATGATCGGCGATTTAAGGCATCTGTTGGTCAAACGACTGTATGGAGATGGAGTACTAACTACCCTGGTGTGACTGCTTTAAGTGCCTGGGTTGATGCCTTAGAATTTGAATCTTAACTGTGGGGGCTTGGAGATGTGAGTGGGGGTGGGGGAGGGATTTCATGAAGTATTTGGGGCTTGGATGGATAATGGCTGTGAGAGCAAACTCCAGTCACACATTTGGGAAGCCTCTGGGTGGTTGATCTCATTCATATCTTTGAGATCTTACTAAATAACTGCTGGAGGCCGTGTTAGGGTAGTTTAGTTTCCTATCTCTAGCAGATGTACAGTTGTCCAGCCACCTGTGTAATTCCACTTTATGAACCTATGCCCAAATGTAGTTTATCATTGTTGTCCTTCAGTGCCCATGTTGTGACTAGACCTTGTGACTCCTCTCGAACTTGCAGGCCCCTCCTTTCCGTCAGCGACCAATGCGCATGTTCGTCAACGACGACCGCCACGTAATGTCCAAGCACCTGACGATCTACCCTACCCAGGAGGAGCTGGAGGCAGTGCAGAACATGGTTTCTCACACTGAGCGTGCTCTCAAAGCCGTCTCCGATTGGCTGGATGAGCAGGAGCGGGCTGAAGCCAAGCCTGACAAAGATGTCAGCGCTGCCGGAGAGGCTGGGGCGGAGACAGAAAAAGAGGGGTATGTGGGAAATGTAGTCCATCCAGACAGTTGTGCTCATCATGACTGAGTATTTGGTGAATTTTGCAAGTCACCCTGAGTACTGTCCCATACATCTTGCCTAAGTTTTGTTTATTTATTTATTTATTTTAATTTTTTTTAATTAATTTCCCCCATTTAAATTAATTTTTTTATGAGCTGTACGCCATTATGAATGCATATTTTCCCCTTTCGCTTTTGTTATAAGCTTTAATTTCTGAAACTAGCCTTAAACGTAATGCGGAAGATGGCAAGTCATTTGCGTACGCCATTCTGTTGAAATTGGACCTCGTTGATCAGGTGATCTGAATTTATATCGCTCCCAGCTTAGCTGACTCCAAATCTGTTAGCAATCCTGCTGCTGGAGCGTGGCGATTTTCTGACATTCACATAACGTTGTAATAACATTATAAAAACTGTTTTTGCATGCTGGGAAATGGGAATCAGGTCTAGCTGGCTTGTGGCTCCGTCATTGTGCTGGATTGACTGCTGTGTTCCCTTCCACCTCCCCTCCTGCAGGGAGCCCAAACCCAAGCCCTCGGATCAGGCCACCCGCTCTCTGAGGGGGGTGATGAGGGTAGGGCTGGTGGCCAAAGGCCTCCTGCTGAAGGGCGATGTGGATCTGGAGCTGGTCCTTCTGTGCAAAGAGAAGCCCACCCTCTCGCTGCTCCACAAGGTGTCGGGCAACCTGACCACGCAGCTCGCTGTGAGTAAAACCCGCCCACTTCTCACACCTTTGCGTCGTCCTTTGGGTCTGATGCATTTTGAGCTATGGACAATGTGGGAGGTGTTCTGTACTTGAGGCAAATAATTTTTGATAAAAAGGCTTGAAGCACGCGATCCTGATGGAAAACAAAGCAAGGCTTGAGAAAATGATCTAAAAAGATGATCAAATTTGATGGGCTTGAAGAAAATGGTCGCGCAAGAAAATTAATCAAGGCTTGGTTCAAATATTGTGTTAAAAAAAATAAATCCTGAGATTCAAAATAAACGGTCTAGTTGGATTTGTCCAACTAGACTGGATTTGTCAGTCTAGAAGGTATTTGTCACTTTTGACTTGCTGATTTAGTGGTATTCATATACTTGCTGAAGTTGTTATTTTAACCCCAGATATGATTAGTAAACAGTTACAACTCATGTTTGACTTTAAGAGGAATTGCCACATTGTTGCAACTTTTGTACTTATTGTAAAAAAAAAAAAAAAAAAAAAACAGTGCTACAGTAAAGCTGGAAGAAAACCAAACGGTGAAAGTGTTGAGCTTGGGTCGAAGTAAAGGCTTGAGCGAGTAAAGCTGAGCGGGGTTTGATGGAAACGATTTGAAGAAAAAAACATATCAAGGCTTGAAGCAAATGCTTTAAAGGGCATCTAAAGTCGATTCCCATTGTTTTTGTTTATCGGCCAATCAGCGAGCCGCACCTGCGCAAATGAACCAAAATGGGATTATTTACACATACACAAAACATTGGTTTATATGAATTAAATTGGTCATGTGACAATGCAAGATGTCAACAAAAGTAAGTGATTTATTTATAAATATTGGAATTTCAACATCCCGTCTGAGAATCGACTTTAGATGTCCTTCAAGACGGAAGGCTGCAGAAAGGTTTGAATTAAATGATCTGCAGCAATTGTCGAAGTATGGCGAATGATCGTGAAGGAAAATCCACGGAAGCTTGTTTTCTCCCCGTTTCGCCGCCGTAGGCCGTGACTGAGGAGAAGTACGCGGTGATCCCGGCCGTGAAGGACGCCGCCATCATCATAAAGAGCACAAAGGAGCCCAAGCTGGTCCTCACGGTCCTCCTGACCTCTCCGGTGGTCCGGGAGGAGGCAGAGAAACAGCCCACGGCAGGTAGGGTTCCCATCAGACGCCCCGTTTCTCCAGCGCCCTCTCCTGGAGAGGAACGCAATCTGCAGCAGATATTGTTTATTGGGTCTTCAACAGACTTGAGTTGAGAGATAATCAATGTTAACATCATGCTATGTTTATAGCTGTCTTTTGCACTAGTGCTGTTGTTATTGATGGCCCAATACACAGTAACGGATGGTGTATTGAGTTTTAAAAAAAGGAAGAAAAAAAAGCAGATCTGTCCCTCCTCATTTTAAAAGAACCCAGATCTGTCTTCTCTTAAGTTAAAAGATTTGAGAACTGTTAATAGAAGGCTTAGTGAGAATTAATCATGATGGAGAAAAGAAAAAACACACAACTTGATTGCATGTGTTTTTTTAATACTGAAATTGTGTGAGCGGTTTTCATTGCAGCAAAAATGAGCGACAGGTTTTTGTAGAGCTCCAACAGCCCGACCCAGAAGAGGATCGTGGATAGGAGTGTTACACATTTACGTTTTTTTTTTTTTCTCTCTTGGCATGGGGTTGTAGATAACTCTGGGCAGAAGTGATTGATGCTGATTGGTTCAATGAAAATTTGGCCAGTCCAAAGCAAAATGAGGATAGTCGCCCAGAAACTTGTGGGCATGAAGTCGGAGCACACACTCTGATTTGCCGATATTGTCAGTGGAAAAGATGCCTTTCCTGTCAGCTGTTAAAAAAATGACTGAAGTATAACTTTGACAACATCAGGATTGTGACTTCCTGGGAAAGTTTGTGGCTCTTTGGCTATTGGTTTGTGTTTTTGCTTTTTGGGTTTTTTTTTTTTTTTTGGTGGGAGGGCTTTTTACACTTGATGAACAGAGGCCCAGCCTTATCTAAACCCCATGCTAAACATCTGAGCGGCCATTTTGTGCCCGAGGAACTAGCATCAGTTTTGCTGCAGTGTAGACCTGCTCCTGCTCGCTAATTATGTGCAACTGCTGATTGCTTCCTGTGGTTCAAAATCTGATTCTCTCTGCCAAGCCTTCTAGTGTCGATTTTTAGGGACGCTGGACCTTTGACCAACTGGACACTCTCTGTCTCGGAAGGGGCAAAGGCAGTACCCCCCCTCTCCCCCCCCCAAAAAAAAAAAAAACAGTGGAGGCATGGGGGTGGGGCTCTTCTACCCCAGTTACACAAAGTCACATGCGTGCTCTCGCGCACACAAGCCCATATACAGAGACGCTCAAAATGATTTGGGTGCCCTGTATTGGCAGTATTCTAAAGGCTTTTCAGAAAAGTTCAGATGTAAACGTCCAGTAGCTTCTGAAAAATTTGGTGTTAACACTGCATCAGATGGCAAGTTGATCTGAAAGGTTAGCAGGGACTAGTTTCTGTGTAAATTGAGTTTAAAATGATTCTTAGGCACTGTCCATACAGAGAGTTGAGGCATTGTGTCCATTCAGGCACATTCCATGCAGATTTTGGCGTATCCTGCCGGTATAGTGCTTAATGGGCTGACAGATTTTGGGGTGAGTTAGCCCCGCCCCCTCCTCCCCCCCCTTCCCCCTCCCCCCCGGTTTGGGACAGCTGCCTGCTTCCCCTGGCCGTGTGACAGACCACCCCTTGGTCAAACTGTACCTTGTCTTCTTATTCCATCCTGCCAATAGAAACGCTATCAGTCAGCGATCCTCCGGACGTATTGGACAGGCAGAAATGCCTGACTGCCTTGGCGGCTCTTCGCCACGCTAAGTGGTTCCAGGTTTGCATCTCGTCTTTTATTTGTCTTGGAGAGAGTAGTGAGTTCTGTTGTTTTTTTTTTTTGTTTTGTTTTTTTTGTCCTATTAGCCTTAAACTTGCTTTTTTTTCACTTCTCACTTCCCCCTAATTTTTCTTATTGTTTTCTCAAATCATTCTAAACTATTGACTGTATATAAAGATGGACAGCCTTATGCCGCACTGTCACTACAGGCGAAGTGAAGTTTCTCTTCGCTTTGTTTGCAGGAGTTTGTCTGCAGGATCATTTCTATTTTTTTCGCTTTTCTGATTGACCGCCTTGCTCATGCAAAGATCACATTCCATGTGGGGGAATTTTTTTGAGACAAAGCTATGCCTAGTTTGCTACTCATTTGTTATACCCCTGGGACATACTGCGGGGAGATTGTCATGGAGAACAACCTGGCAGAGGACTGATGAGCAAATTCGCACCACTGACCAATTTCCATGCTAGTTGAGCTTTGTTTTACACTCAAGGGGTGGCACTTCCTGCAATCTCCAAATATTAAGATGATGGTGATGATAATGTTTCTATGCTAACATCGGAAACATTTTTCTTATGAACATTGTGCCTGCTTGAGAATGAAAATATTCACAAAACCAATGTTATATCTGATGATGAGCTAGACCACTATTTTCGTGAAACTGTGATCCATAGGTTATTTTAGCTAGCAGGCTCGGGTAGTTGGCGTTCCCATTGTCTCAAGCAGTGCAGCTAACCACGATTTGAAGCTAGGTAGCCTAACTGGCCCATGTTGCTGCTTGTCGCAGTGATGCTATTCAGAACACTGCTCTTCTCGCACAAATTTTTTGTAAAAGAATATTTTCGCGCAGAGCGAAATGCGAATTTCGTGCATTTGCGTGAGCCACTACAGTCTCGTTGCGCCGCATCTCCCGTGTGATTCGCGTTACGGGGTGCGAACTAGTGTCTCTCCGTGTATTCACGTCTTTGCATCCACTTGAATGTAATCTGGTCACGTCTTGCATTCGGTGGAAATGCAGCATGAAAGCTCCCTTGAAGTAAAACCAAAACATCTTGATCTCACTAATCTCAAGTGCCTCACTAATTTTAGTAAATTTAGATTCAGTACGGTCTCCCTTGCTAGCTACCTAGCTAACTAGTTAGAACTAAAGTAAAAACCATGATGTGGGGTGTCCGTTCACCTGCAGACTCAAATTACATTACGGGTAAACCTTGGCTTGCACAGATTTTTAAAAGAAACCATGTTTTTATTATCTAGCTAGCCAGCTACTTATCCATAGTAAAGTTTTTTAGCAAGCCAGTGTCAGGCATCGGCTAAGCTACGAACCGCCAGGGATGAGGAAAGTGGAAAGCTTATTTTAGCTTCGTTTAGAAATATCTGAACTTTTGAACCCTTAAACAAGCTTTCAGTGTTGTAGCAGAACTGATCTGTCTGTGTACAACGCACAACGTTTAACAGAATGATCCAGTTGCGCTGCACAAAAGGATGTGATTACAAATGGGGTGGGTGTAATGGTGGGACCTCGATACTGCAGCTCAACTGCCCTGGTCATTACACCACAGACTCTTGCTTCAAATGTGCAAGATGGCATCGTCCGTACGAAGGATATTTTGGCTTCATTTTTCTTGAGCACTAGGAAGTGATGTCGTCCATCTTTATTTACAGTCCATGGTTTAAACGGTGAAAATTTCCAACTTTCTCAGGCCTTACATTTTGGTACTCGTTTATGATTTGTTAAGACTTTGCTATTTCGTTTTTATAAACTTTTTATTCACTATAGTTAACGTTTTAAGGTGTAAGAAGTCAATGATGTTGCTTCCTGGTTGATGCTTAAGAACTACTGTGAATTGAGAGCAATAGAATTCTTGAATCCTAACTTAAAATCCTGGAAAAAAAGTAAATTCTCAACAGCTTGCCCTTTCACAGTTAAAAATCTGTGTGAGCAAGTGTGCATACTTGCTGCTTTTTAGAAATTGTATGAACACACCAGTCTAAACCTTTGCACAAGCAGGAGATGCAAAATTTAACTGGCTGAGGTTGAAGGGCCTTGGATGCTCTAACAGAACCTGCTATATTTTTAGGTTATTTGTTATATGTGCTCAAAAGCTATTTCATTATAGTAGGTGTTATAAGAATGAATTCATGGAAATATTGTGACTTGTTTGGTTGTCACAAATTTGTAAAACAGTCTTTGGGCTGCAAAATACTCGGCTGTTTGCTTAGGTGCTCTCACTTGTGGTGTTAAATAGATAAACTGGAGCTGTCTACTGTTCAGGGCAAAACTTTTTCATTCTACGTGGTGGAACGTCACTGTGTCTTGAATGGTCGATTTACATTAAAATAGTGTGGTGCCTGTAGAGAGGGCATGGCTTTGTGGAAAATGAGTCGCTTTTCACTGATTGAGCTGCCTCACAAGGCTGCTAGTGATTGGTTGTGTAGTTCTCCAGGTTCTTCCTGTCTTGAAATGAGAATTCATCAATGGGATTTCCTCCTGGGGTACAAGAACGAAATTGACTATTAAGCTGATGTGAAATTTAGTATTACTCTGGCTTCGTTATAAAGGCCCCACATTGTTCCTGTACTCTCTCTGTGACTGTCTGCTTTCTTTATTATTATGGAGATTGTTCACTTACTGTGCCTCAAGCTTCTGAGTAGGACTGTGTGCATTCATGGTGATAACTGATGTTAGAAGTGATTTATGACTCTGTTCTAGGTGCGATGTGATTGGTTTCTGGTGCTGTCGAGTTAAAGCGCACTCTCTCCCCTCCCCTGCCCCTTCGCTTTCCCTCCCCCCTTCCCTCCCCCCACCACCCCTCCTCCCCACGCTTCTGTTGCTAGGCGAGGGCCAATGGGCTGAAGTCATGCGTCATTGTTATCCGCATCATGAGGGACCTGTGCGCTCGGGTTCCTACTTGGGCGCCACTCAAGGGTTGGGTGAGTCAGACTGTTTTTCCTTATAGAGTAACGCACGCGGGCACTAGCCCAGTGTTCTCAGTCTTATCCTGACGGGGCTGGTTTGGAGTCCAAGCTTCGTTCCAATCAAGCAGTTACACACCCTATATCAACCAATGAACTGAGATTATCTTTGCCAAGGACTCTGATTATTACAATCGGGGTTGTATCTGCTCGGTTGAAATTCACCCACGCTGGCTCTTTCTGATTGGTTGGGAAGCTTTGCATGAAGCTATGAGGTCACAAACGATTCGAATGGTCTCCACTTGAATGTTGTGTTGATGATGTCACAGTCTCATTTGTAACTAGCACTTTAATTTCTGGGATGTTGACTTTGTGAGGCATGTGTGCTCGATGGGTGTTTGTTTCTTTTGCTGCGCAGCCATTGGAGTTGCTGTGTGAGAAGGCTATCGGGACGGGGAACCGGCCAATGGGAGCGGGCGAAGCCTTTCGCCGTGTTCTAGAGTGCCTGGCCTCTGGAATCCTCATGGCCGGTAAATCCTTGCTATAATTTCTTGAATTGCTCAAATGGGCTTGACCGAGAAACGCGTGCGCCTGGTTCGCCCTGGGTTTTTTCTGCTTTGTGTCCTCGTGTATCGCACCTGAACGAGCAAAAGTAAACTGTTGGAATGGTGGTGCTGGGGTTTTTGTATGCAGATGGTGCCGGAATCATGGACCCCTGCGAGAAAGAGACCAAGGACGCCATTGCTCACCTGTTCCCCCAGCAGAGAGAAGACATTACCCAGAGTGCACAGGTGAGACGAGGCTGTCCGAAGGCAGTGGGCGAGCGTCTCGACAATTTTTTATCTCCCCTTGGTCTACAATTTCATTTATGTAGTGCTTTTCTTTGACAAAAGATCTTGTAGGCGCTTTGCAGGTTGTGTTGTGCAGGAGAGCACACGCGTCCGGCCTGAAGTGGCCTCACTCCTGGGGCTTTTACAGCAGTGTGTGGGCCCGGTCTCCCATGCATCGGTGCACAAATATTAATACATCCCCGTCCTGATAATGGCTTGGTGTAGGGCTGCGCGATATGACGATGTATATCGTGCCACGATAGAAAAATGTCTATCGATAGAAAAATGGCTCCATTGTTTATATCGTTGCGTTACAAATCAAGTCATTTCCGGTAATTTATTATGGGAGTTTGAGCATAGGCCACATTAACTGACTGCCTAACATGCATAGTAACACAGTTTAAAGTGATAGTCACACAAATTATAGTTTTTGGGTAAACAATTACTCAGCATTAGATGTCTCGAACGGACAAAGTTGTTTTTCATCTGGCGCAACTTTATGGCCACTGGAGAGTTTTGAAAAATTATCCTAATTTTCTCTGGAAGTAAATGGGGTCACCCAGTAGTAATGGCAAAATTCCACAAAACATCTGTTGACAAACTTTCAAACCATCGTCGAACACATCGTCCAGTATAATCCAAGTCTGCTTTGTCCACTTGTATCCTCGGGACTCCAGAAACGCGATCATTTTTCGCTAAAAATAAAATGCTACATGCTTCAAGAAATCTAGCACATGCAACGGAAGTTCCGCCTCCTGGCTCGTTCCCAGAGACTAATGAAGTTTTTGAGAGAAGGGAGAAGACGTGTTTTGCTCCATATGCATTCAGGGCACCATTGTTGCCTGGGAAGAAATGTGCCAGCATCAGGAAGCATGTACAGATTGCCAATAGACTCCTTCCATCATTACACTTCTCTTTGACAGTCGTATTGTAGAATTTGTTCACGGTTGAATTGAAAATTTGCACAAAGGTTACAGATGAAAGGAGAAAATCATATTTTATTATTTAAGTACCTTTTATTTGACAAGTGCATAATTCTAAATGCAATAAGAAATGGTCCTTTCCATGTGGTGATTTTATAGAAACTATTTATTCATGAAAATTAAACTTTTTTGTATCGTGATGTATATCGTTATCGGGATATCAGGTAACCTATATCGGGATATGAGATTTAGGTCATCGCACAGCCCTAGCTTGGTGTGGGAAAAATGTTTTGAGACAAAGCTCTGCCTAGTTTGCTACTCATTTGTTATCCCCCCGGGATATAATGCGGGGAGGTAGTCAGGGGCGCGGGTGTCTGTCTGAACATTTTTTTCCGGGGCATAACTTGAAAAACGTAAAATATTCTTTTACAAAGCTTGGTCTGCACATTAATCATGACCTGACGTGGTGCCTTTTGCTAATCTGAAGTTGATGATGTGGGGCACAGGGGGGATATGTCCTCTCCTGATGCCTCTTATTCTGACTTGGTAGTTCTGAGCCGCAGGAGCAGTCTTGTTGCAAAAGCTATGAACTAAAAGCAGTGGTGCCAGAAATGGCATCTGTTGGATGGTGCTGTCCTGTATTTTCTGAAAAAGGCCGGTGTGAGTGCCGGTCAAAAAGTTCTAATGAGACTTGCGTAAGCATTTACTATGAAAATGTCTGGACCCGAGAGTCATCGTTCAGTTGATTTCCTGGGTCCCCGTACCGCTTCCTCTCACGCCACGGCGTGGCAACACTCTGATTTTTGCCTGTACTGCCATGCTGTATTTTGTGAGGAGATGCCCTTTGATCTTTTTGATATTTTCAATCACTGAGCAACACTCTTAGTATGTGGCGCTGTAAGGGTTAATGTGGCGGAAGGACTGCCACGGCAGACGGCAAGTGCATGAGGTAAAAAAAATTGAGTATGGCCATGTTGGCCCCATTGGATCTCTTATCTATCCCTCCCTCTATCCAGCACGCGCTCCGACTGATGGCCTTCGGTCAGGTGCACAAGGTCCTGGGCATGAACCCACTGCCCAATAAGATGCCTCGTAAGCCACTGAGTGACACGCCCATCGAGTACACTGGTAAGCTGACTCTCTTACCGCGCTCCGAGGCTGCCTTTTCTAGCGGGTGTCCCTCTCTTTCCTTGTGCTCTAAATGCATATTGTAAAGTTCACCCTGGTAAACTTCAGTGGAGATGCCTCAAGTTTTAACCCTTAGAGCGCTAAATGCAGCTATGACTCAATGATGCAATATATTGAAATCAAAGTTGCCAAAAACTTGTGGCGACTTGTTTGAAAGAGCTTCCCGCAGGGGGTCTTTTGAACAGTTAACCACGTTGTAGGTTTTCAATGGCACCAGAGGAAATTTTCAAAAAATGATAAATGAAATTATTTCAGACCTCTAAGGGTTAAAAAAAATTCTGAAATGTAGCATAATGGTTTTTGCACTAAGTTGAAGCAGAAACAATGTTTTGAGCCCCCCCCAGAAAAGCGAATGTTTATGGATGCAGAGTATTGTAATAAATGATGACATTGCTGTTTCAGGCCAAAAAAAAAAAGAGCAGGCACTCTTGCGTACAAAATGTTATTGTGTCTTCATATTTGGAGGAAGATGGTTGACATTTCTAGCCAGGTTTTTTTGCTCTTAACATCTCTGAGACATTGAAATGGAGGCTGTAGATGCTTGGAGGTGTTTTTCATTAGGGGGTCTCTCTTCTGTACTTCAGTCCAGATCCCCCCCAGCTCCACCTACGCCCCGCCCATGAAGAGGCCCATCGAGGAGGAGGACGGAGGCGACGATAAAAGCCCAAACAAGAAGAAAAAGAAGATACAGAAGAAATGTAAGGAAAACAAATGAAGCCTCACATTTACTTTGTAACTACAGGCCCAAACCCTGTTTAGAAAAACAGAAACTCTTAAATGTTAGCAGGGCTCCAGACTAACATTTTGCATCGGTTGCACTGGTGCGCCCATCCTTTTTTTTTTTTTTTTTTTTTTTTTTTTTTTTTTCCCCCCCCCCCAGGTGCACCAGCACAAAAATTAGGTGCACCCAAATTTTTCATTGCGTCGCCTTTAACGCCATAATGTCTCCTTTTTATCGCTCTCCATGACTTTCATATAATGTGAATGATTTTTAAACAATAATAAGGTGTAGAGAAATGCTTGTCTTTATTTCATTGAACTGCTCTCACTAAAAGCACAATTATATATAAAAATAAAAATAAAGTGCTCCACTGAGCTGAAATTGAACATTTCAAACTGAAACACTAAGCAAAATAAAATGTTTCCAAATAAAAATGCTTGTGCTTAAATTGCTTCGTGGAACTGAAATTGAACATTTCAAACTCAAACATTTCAAGTAAAATAAAACATTTTCAAAATTAAACGTGCAACTGTTTAGTTTCACTGAACTGAGACCTAACATCATGTGTCAATCTTATAGCAGGTCTCCCCTTGCTGTCACATGCCCCTCTGATGGTTAATTGCAGCACCAACAGCACCTAGAGCAACCGTTTTCCCCAGCCAATCTGCACACTGAAGCCCAAGTGCAGAAAATGCTTGCTTTGTGACAGCATAAATTCCCAAAGAAAAAACGATCATGCAGGTCACTAGCCTGTAATTTGCAAAGGGAAAACTGTTCATGTGATCTTAGCCTCTTATCTTTTTACATATTCCTTTTTAATCATAATATTTTTATATCTATTTTAATATTTTTTAAATATAATATTTAGGACTATAAAATTTGCGGAACAAGAACAGAGAATTGGGTTGCACAATTCAGAACAATTATTAGTCCTGACCTGTTCCTAATCGGGAGAGCAAGCCGCCCCTGTTGACTGTGGGGTGCTTTCGGAGTGAACCTTCTGTTAATTATGAAAATGACAGAACAGGTCAGGACAAATAATTGTTTTAAACGTAAGTTTTCTGCAACCCAATTCTATGTTCGTGTTCCACAACTGGACTGAATTTAGCCCATGATTTAATCGCTTTTAGATCGCATGCGGAGAGAAACCATGTCTTCGGTTGCCAATTACGACAATCGGAAAACGCGTCAATAAATGAAAATGATTGAGAACTACTAATTGCAGTCAAAAAGCCAGCACCCCCGCTGGCTACGCCACTGGATCACGCACTCCTTGGTAGAGACGTCTGTGTCGCTATCAATCATGAAGGACATGTATGTGGCGTTTCCGATGTCCGCAGCTGTATTTCGCTTTAAGGTGTCAGTTATTACTACAATGAATTGGGCACATGCCGTATCATTGCAATACGTCGGTTTTACGTTTAATCCATTTTTCTTCGGCAACTCCTCTTTGGCAATGTTGTATGCAACATTGTTCAGAGGACCTGATTACTCTCTGCCACTGAAATGCAGCTAGAAGAACGGCCACTTTCTGTGCGCACTTGTCACTGCACAACGTGTGTTTTTTAGACACGTTTTTTTTTTTTTTTTTTAAGTTTCAATACGAAACGTTGTTGACCCGCTCGCGAATGCAATATTTCCGGCCATATTCTGACCGCACTCCTGACAGTACATGCTGTGCATTGCGTTACGTCCTTTGTTGTACTTCAGCCAGGGAAATTGTTTCAGCCAGTCCTTTCTGAAGGAATATATTTCGGCCTTTTTAATTTGGGTCTCAGAGCCGGGCTCTATCCCACACTCGGTTGACACCTCCTTTGATTCCGAATCTGATGCTGTCGCCGAAGGACTGGGGCTTGGCATCTCACCAGGGACCGGCTCCGTTTCATGACGGGATGGACACTCAGTAGTGGGGATGGATGGGATTATAGTGGTAGGGCTGGTTGCGGGCTTAGTTTTCTTAATGAAAAATATTTCGGCCTCTTTTTTTTTTCCCTCGTTTCGTTGGGTTTAGTTTATTTTTTCGTTTCAGTTAGTCAGCCAATCTGGCGCTGAGGTCGCGCGCAACTTTTAACACACACAACTTACAGGACCAATCAGAGGCAAAGACGCGCCCGAGCTCTGTCTCTTATTGGTTTAGAACACGGAATGATCCTACCATGATGAGTGTGAGAGTTCGGTCCCAGGAGAACACAGAGCGATGATGCGCTTGCGAATTAAATTTAAGTTTTAACCTGAGCATCATCAGGTGCACCAGTGCGACCTAGCAAAATTATTAGTCGCACTCTTAAATTTTGGTCGCATGTGTGACCAAATTTGTCGCACTCTGGAGCCCTGGTTAAGAAGCTGGAACCAGCTGAGGCTGGTGTGACTTATGCTTGAAATATGAAATGATTTGTCAAAATAGTTGGCAGCTAAGTTTTGTTTCATTAATTGTTACAGCTGTTAACCCTTAGGGCACTGAAATTGATTTTTAGAAAATGTAAATGTAATTTTATAGTGCTGTTGAAAACCTATCATATGGCAACTTGTTTAAAAGAGCTGACAGGTTTTTAACAGCTTTGGATTTGATGGCTTACATCGATGAGCAACAATAGCTGTGATAAGCGCTCTATGGGTTAATGGCATGATTGCAGCTGTCTCTGTTGGATAGCGCCAGCTGTGGGTTGACTGCTGAAAGGTTTATCGATTGTTTACCCTCCCCATCCCACAGCAGGGGATGAGAAGGCAGAACCGGCCCAGCCCATGAACGCCCTGATGCGACTGAACCAGCTGCGGCCAGGCCTGCAGTACCGCCTGGTCTCCCAGACCGGACCTGTGCACGTGCCTGTTTTCACCATGGCCGTGGACGTCGACGGCAAGAGCTTCGAGGCGTCCGGCCCCTCGAAACGCACCGCCAAGCTGCACGTGGCCGTCAAGGTGAGGCAAAGGACTTCAGTCGTGTGAAATGGGGCGGGGATCGTTGAAATCTGACCCTTAAATTTGCATATATGATTCTGATTGGTCAGACTGGTTTCGCAACTGACTCCCAGTTAATGGGAGGGTGGAAAACTTGCAGTTTGTGGCTCTTGCAGAAAGTGTGAGCTGTACATTTATTTGCAATATAGATCTGTTTTTATTAAGGGACTTGTCCTATAAAAGGTATTTTGTATTTCCGTATTTCGAATTTTGACCTTTGACCTTCAGCTTTAAACTTGCCCGAATAACGTAATTTTGTTGTAACCACAGCTGACTCAGGTGAGCCCTTCCTCATGATATTCTGAATATTCACTGTGAAAATGAGAGAATTCTACATCCGGGTTTTTGAGAAATTTAGCATTTTGGACTTAGACAATCAGTGCTTGTGCTCATTAGTCCCCTACCGGAAACCGAGGGGACTATAGGATTGCAGTCCGTCTGTTCGCATTCGTGTCCGCTCCATAACTTTAATACCGTATGACCCAGGAACATCAAAGTTGGTGTGTGGATGCATCTTGGGGAGAGGTTGTCATGTACCCTATTCAGGTCACTTTGACCTACATTTTCGGAAATATAATATGCATACACTGGTAGGGGACATTCGCCGATAGGCGGCGCACTTGTTTTTCCAGTCCTTCATGAATATCTCAAACTGTCCAACTTTTTTGCTTTTTTTTTTTGTTGTTGTGGTGTGCCTTCCTCATGATCTTCTGAATATCCTCACGTTGTTCTGGATGATGTTCTGGATCATCGTTCAGGATTAATTGTTCTGGATCATATTGTTCCACATCATATTGTCCTATGACGGTGTTAAAAGGATTGTGACTGCTATATTTGTGATGTGCTGGGGAGGGGAGTGCATTTGTGGTTGTTAGTATTGCTTGGGGGTAAGATGATTGAAATAAATCATTGCAATTTGCAGTGTGGTTCTATTGTTACACTACGTAAATTGAGACACCAAACAGGTTCACAGCATATTCTGGTTACCAAATGTGTCATATGGGTTAATACTGCAATAGTTTTCAAGGATTTCTGAAATTAAGTTATGACAAGGACATTTCACTCATCCTCAGCGGAGCTCTCTAGGCCGACAGGCCTCTTGTTACTGTTGATTGGACCTGTTCAGTCATTTAGGGTTATTGTGCCCTTCTGCGTAAATTCATGTGTCTATCATTACCTTCTCGATGCCCATAGGTCCTGCAGGACATGGGCCTGCCCACGGGCGTGGAGGTGAAGACTGCAGAGCCCGTAAAAACCGAGGGGGAGGGGACTGAGGGGGCGGAGCCAAATAAGGAGGCTCCTCCCACTGCAGCCTCTGACGTGGTCGTGACAGACACTGCCACAGCTGCTAACCCAGCAGCCGCTGACAGCGCTGAGGTCAGTCTGCTGTCCCCTGTGCGTGTGTTTGTTCTTGAAATCACTACAAACATGCCTGTGTGTACATCAGCCTGAGCCCAAAACAAATGCACGACACTGCAAAAACGCAGTTAGTTTTCTTGCAACGCTATCTATCGCTCAAAACGTGTAGCCAAAGCAGCCATCTTGACTGTGGGCACCTTTCTCTTCATCTCTACCTCACTCAGCGTCAGCAGGGACCGATCCTGACCAAACACGGCAAAAACCCGGTGATGGAGCTCAACGAGAAGCGCCGTGGCCTCAAGTACGAGCTCGTCTCGGAGACTGGCGGCAGCCACGACAAGCGCTTCGTTATGGAGGTGAGTCTGGAGCCGCGAGCCAGGCTTAGTTTGTTCAGCGCTCTCTTACCTGGTCTTCCAGAGACACGTTTCGAGAGACTGTTTTAACGAGACTCCCCCCTTTTACCCCCTCAGGTGGAGATTGACGGGCAGAAGTTCCAGGGCACGGGCTCCAATAAGAAGGTGGCAAAGGCCCACGCTGCTCTGGCCGCCCTGGAGAAGCTCTTTCCGGAAGGTTCTATGCCTGAGGCTAGCAAGAAGAAATTCCCTCCAATGGTAACTCCCACCTGCCCCCATTTCCTCTCAGTCATCCTGCTGCTATGGTTACTCTATAGTCTATAGCTTTGTCTCCCTCCAGTGGTACCTCTCATCAGTCTTTCGGCCGCTATTAACTGTCAGTCTTCCTGTTGCTATGGTTCCTCTCGTCTTTAGCTTTGATTCCCTCAAGTGATAACCTCCAAAATGGGCCACTGCAAAGACCTTGCGACTGTCTGTTCCTCTGTGTAGACAATAACTCCTTCCTATTAATGTCAGGCTAATGAAATTCACAGGGGCTGTTCTTGGGAGAAATGGCTTGAACGAGTTAGAAGATGGGTAACCTTGACCTACTTTAAGGGGTCAAAAGGTCACATTGGTTTCCTTGATTACATCCACTATTTTTGTTGTAGCCGCATAAAATGTTCATTGTATGTTCTGGATAATCAGCTTGCAGAACATTAAAGGTGGATGACCTTCACCTGGTTAATGGGGTCAAAAGGTCACACTGTTTCTGAACAGTGTAACTGTCATTACGCCTTTGCACAACCGTAACATTTTTTGGTGTGACTGTTAAATTCATAAGGTACTCACTGGATAATCAAGTTGGTGGACATAGAAGCTTACATGGCCTTCACCCGCTTTAAATCCCTTCTAATAACAATTTGATGTCGCAACATTATCAACCAAACTGTTCTGTCACCTTCAACATAACATCGAATTTTGATGACTGCGCATGATGTCAGACTTAATATTCTGAATGCCAAACGATGTAAAGTCAACAGCTGTCCTGTTCCACACTTTCCATATAACCTGCCAGGTCCTTGATGACATTGGACAATTACCTTCCTTTTGACTCTTGAAACTTCTCTAAAGCCCGAAAGTACTCAACACATTGCGTTACGTAGGCAGACATTAAAAAACCTTTTATATGTTATAATTCCTTGTCTTATGCCCAGACAGCCAATGGTACTTTAGCATTGAGTTCTATGTTCCTAATGCCATCATCTGATCCTGACAGCGCCACCCTGGGTTCGGGATGGGAGTCGGGGGAGATGCATCAGCCAATCCCAGGGGCAGAGGGAGAGGTGGGCGTGGAAGGGGGCGTGGTAGAGGTTTCAACAATGGTGGTGGCTATAATCAAGGTAGGTAGAGTGCAGTATTATTTTGATGTTTATGATCCAAAGGACGACCTCACTAGATTTTTAAATGTGTTTGACGGCTCAGTCATTGAGGTGCAGTTTACCTTCCAAGGTGAATTAACCCCATAAACGCCAACAGTGTCACCATTTTTATCCCACCCTCTACACCCCCAGCATATAGTGTGGGGGGATATAGTCATGGGTGAGGTTGTCTATCGGTCCGTCCGTCTGTCTGTGAACATTTCAACCATAACTTGAAAACCGTTCAATATTTTTTCACAAAACTTCGTATGCACATTAATCATGACCTGACGTGTCACCTTTTGCTTATCCAAAGTTGATGTCTTTGGGCCGGAGGAATACGCCATTTTGGCTCTTGTCTTACTATTGAAGTGCAGCAAGTTCTCAGTTTACTTGAAGCTGCAGTAGGTAACTTTGAGGCGAGAGAGGACTTTGCATAAAAATTAGAAAAAAACGCAACTTTCAGATCCCTTCCCCTCCCTCTCCACTGCACTCCTAACACCCTCCCCCAGATGGCTACCGTGCATGCGAAGGCACGTGAGCTGTTATGCATACAACTGCGGAGAGATTTTGCACGTTCACAATACGAAAGCGGGCAAGTTGCCAAGGCTAGACGTTACTGTTGCGAACAGTCAACACTGCTGGCCAACAATCAGGCGTGTCATTGGACCTGAAAATTCCGGGGGTAATATCCCCCTTTTATTGAAAGCAATTAGTCCAGGCTAATTCTAAATTGTTTTCCAATTCAAGAATAATCAAGTGGAAGTTGAAGACACGGCTTCTCTCCCCCATGCGATCTGAAAGTAACAAAATAATGGGGTACATTCAGTACCAAAAAATAATTTCATTATAATTAGGTCAATGCACCGTCACTCGGCGATGGCATTTCAGAGCTCTTCAGCGAATGAAGGTAATTTTGGCGACAAGTACATACACTTGTTATTGCAGCACGGCCGCTCAATTCGCATTTAAAAAAAGAAGACTGCTGGCCGATTGGAAAATGTAAACTGACTAAACAACTTGTCTGAAATGCCGTCGGAGAGTGCAGGTGCATATACCTAATTATAATTTAATTATTTTTCTGTCCTGAATGCAGCTCATTATTTTGTCGCTTTTAGATCGCATGAGGGAGAGAAGCAGTCTCTTCGAATGCCACTTGATTATTCTTGGATTAGAAAGCGTGTGAATAAAGGAAACCCATCTAGAATTAGCCAGGACCAGTTATTTTCAATAAAGGGAGGAATATTAGCCCCAAATTTTTCAGGTCTAATGATGCGCCTGCCAACAAACGAGCAGAAATAAATCATGTCGACATGAGAAGTAATCTACAGCAGTTTGTGGTCATTAAAAACCCAGAACATGCTTATTTCAATAAGTTACCATTTTTTATCCCCCCGGCATATAATGCGGGGGGATATAGCGATCAGTGTGTCCGTCCGTTTGTCCGTCCGTCTGTAATAAAATCGTTTCCGGACCAGAACTCGAAAACTATACCACTTACAATCATCAAATTTGGTATGGAGCTTCTCCTTATGGTCTAGTTGTGCCTTTTGGGGGTAGTATCCCCTTAGGTGCCAAAATGGCTCTCTAGCGCCACCAAGACGCATTTCGCTGGCTCTTAGACGGCCACCACGACCGTTAGGAAAGTCGTAGAGAGATGGAACCAACACTATATTGTTCAACTCATCAAGGCCTAAAAATAAACAATCATTACCCATTATCTAAATCGAACAGGAAGTCCGCAATTTGCATATCAAAATTTCCTTTCTTCCCTAAATTTGGCCAAAATTTGCCTTCAAACAAACGCAAACTTCTTTGAGCCCGTTCATCATATCGACCCCCAATGCTCATACATGACAAAGCACACTCTGCCGATGAAAATTACTGAAACTTTTTCAAAAGTCGAACGGTTTGTATTTTTTGAGGCGTCAAAGATGGGGTCCCCAGTCACTTTCACTGCCTTCTTTCGATGCGTACACAATTCCCAACCTTAATTTGACTCCTTAAACATGCTCAAAAACCAACCAAATTTTATAGTGAATTCATAGTGGATTTCAACATTTTTTAAATGTCTAAAATCTTCACCAAACAGACAAAATGGCTCTCTAGCGCCACCTAAATACACCAAAATGGGACTTTTGCTTTGACCAAGGCCTGTCGCAATGTCATAAAATTCTGAAAAAAAACACATCATTGCTGTACCATGCCCTGTACTGTGACCTAATTTCGTGAAAATCCATTTGAGACTTTTTGAAATAAAAAATGTGTTAATAATACGTTGTACAGTATTATATAATTGTACGGTTTATCGTATCAAAATGTCCTTTGGCTGCTGGGTGGCTCACGGTTAAGGCACTGCGCTGCAATGCAGAGGTGATCACCACGTCGCGGGTTCGAGCCTTGGCGCACCCTCCGGCAGGGGTCGGCAGCTTTTTCAGAGTAGTGCACAATTGGCTATCGCGCTACAGGGTTACAAATTGGGAAGGGACTGCCGGATTTGGGTATTCGATAACAGCTTTGTTCGTTGCTCCAGCGCCTCCTGTTGGCCAGACGGGCGCTCGCCAGGAAGACTCCGGCTTGGTTCATGTCCGGGTATCCTCCGCCCTCGCTCTTAACTTGCGAAGATTCAACCAGCGAGTGTATAAGAATCAGTGGCTGACAGGCACGTGCTTCAGAGGAGAGCCGTGAACTGTCTTCACTATCCTGAGTTGGCAGCAAGGGGTCGCATAAGAGCAAGCTTTGTACATAGTTCCCCAATTGGGCATTCCAAATTCGGGTGGGATTGGAGATGCCAAATTTAAAAGAAAAAAAAAATAAAATGTCCTTTGGTATACTTTATAAGCTCCATGTGTACAAACAAACTGCCAAGCATGGTACCATTTGATTGAATATTTGTTGATGTTAACATGTTATGAATATTCATTTTTTGAAAAATATAGAGTGACGCTCTTCTGAAGTCACCATAAGTTGCAGTGTATAAAACTTTTGTCTTTCTTCATTGAACATGCTCCTGAAATTTCAGCTTTCTAGAATTTACCTGGATGAAGCATTTATTGATTTCTTGATTTTTATTGATTTTCAGTATTTTATTATCCCCCCGGCATATAATGCGGGGAGAGATAGTGATCAGTGTGTCTGTCCGTATGTAATAAAATCGTTTCCGGACCAGAACTCAAACTATACCACTTACAAACACCAAATTTGGTATAGAGCTTCTCTTTATGGTCTAGTTGTGCCTTTTGGGGGTTTCAGTCCGTCCGGCTGTCCACACAACCTGTAGGTTACACAACCTACAGCCGGGGGGATCCGCCATTGCCAGTTGGCTCTTGTTTAGTACAGAAACTGTCGTGAATCCAGCTGAATGGCCAGTAAACCATGTATGTCAGCATTTAGCTGTGAGAGAACAGAAACGTTACACTTATTCATAAGGACAACAACACAACTGATAAACCTGCCAGGTCACTTCATGAAGATATTTTGTGCTGCTTTCTAATGAAACAACACTAGTAACATTAGCCCTAGCATCTGAAACAAGCTAACGTTAGCTCAACTGCAACATCACAGTAACATCACATGCACTGCAGGGTACTATAACAATTACAAGACTCTGGCTATTCGAACAGCGACTGGGCTTGTAAGCGACCTTCACTCTCTTATTTGCAGAGCAAAAATGAACCAGCGAATAAAGCAGGGGTTTACCTGTCAAGGAGAAAAACTGCATCGGTTTTTAATCCTTCCAGATCACTGAGTTCCTTCCACCTCTAAAAAGCCACTCCAATGTTCACTCGGTGTTTTGTTTATTTTTTTTTGTCAAATTCTTACTTTTGTGCTTCTTACTTATCTTAGCCGTGTGTGCTGTTGCCGGTAGCGGAGGTATCAGTATTTATTTATTTTTTTTACCCCCTTGCTGTTGGCTCTAAGCTCTTGAACTCTCTCGGAGATTTGAACTTGACTGAGCACTGGCGTGAATTGAGGAGGAAGGGGGAGGGGGCTGTCTGCAGCGTGTGCATGTGCACTGTTTGACGGCTGTCAGACACCATCCTGGCTCTAATTGGTTCTTTTTGGTTGGTCCGAACGATTCTTTTAAATTGCAGTAGGAGCATTAGGTGGGTTTAAAGGAGCCTTTTTTTTTTAAATGGCAGAGTACTAGTTTTATGTAATACTGTCTGTACACTGTGACAGTTTTAGCAAAAATGACAAAGTTACTTTTTCTCAAACTTACCAACTGCAGCTTTAAGGGCTCAACTATCTAGCACCATATCAGGTCTGGTCTTGAAAACCTCCTAAGTTCCTGGTTCCAGTAAATGGCCCCTCTGAGCCACTACACAATGTGACTGCATGGTATTTTGAAGAGCGAGGGGGGTGGGGGGACATCCAGATGCCCATGCAAAATACTGCCTTTAACCATTTTACATTTATGACCCCTTGTTGTTCTGGCAAGATACAACCCTTCCGTATACCCGGAATTAAATTTGACTCGCCGTTTGAGGGCCAAAATGACATTCTTAAAGACTGCTCTAGCAATCATTTTTATCATTTTCTGAAGCAACAAAAATTATTTTAAAATGTGATGTTTTGGTCATTCAAGATATGTGTGTATAAACGAAATGATATATGCAATATTGAAACAGGAAAATTCTTTGTATTTCTTGTTTGTGAATATTATGTGCATGACATGTTTTGGTCGGTGCAGTTTAGGGCCTGTTTTTTTTATCTTCCACAGGCGGTTATGGCAGCTACGGATACGGAAATAATGGAAACACTGGATACAGTAAGTTTTAGCCTTTGTCATGTCTTGCTTGATGTGCTGCACATTCATCGAGCGATTTCTGCGCGACCTATGTCTGCCTGAGTGCGCTCATGACCGCTGTACTTTGCTGTAATTTTTAAAACATTTCAGTACAGGTGACAATATGACCTTTGGGCCCAATGGTCGTGAAAATTCTGAAAACTGTTTGCAGTATCTGCATTTGCTGCAGCTAAGGATTATTTCCATTATTGATTAATTTGCTGATTATCCTCATGATAAATCGATTAATCATTTGTTCTATAACATGTCTAATTGTGAAAACTGCCCGTCATAATTTCCCAAGGCCCCAAAGTGACGTCTTCAAATTCCTTCTTTCAGAGCTGGAGCCAGCAAATGTTTGAGATTTTTGCTTGGAGAGAAAGGATAACCGATTAATCGATTTATCAAAATGTTTGTCATTTGATTTTTGTTGACTTGATTGATTAATCAGCTCAGCTCCGACCATGTCAGTTTTCACTGCATGCTGGGTAAATGCAGATGTGCTCCAGATAATATTTGTCTTCTGGTGGCACCTGACCGGAACTTTCTCAAGGAGTGGCACAATCGCAAAACTATGCGAACACGTGAATCTGCTATTTATACCGGAATTATTCAGTTCTTCCTGGTTCTATCCTTTATATTTCTCTGCTTTAGGCCTCTAGGCTCGCTCACTTTCGTCTTCAAAACCACAAATTGAAAAGCCTCTTCCCTTCCAAAGGCTCTCCCCTTCCCATTTTTTCCTGAAGGGGGAAAAAAATCTTGAGGGTGACCGGAGCAGAGAAATCTTAAAAGAAAAAACTGAATTAAAAAAAAAAATTTGATATTTGGCAAATTTTCGACAAAGTCTAATTTCTCCTTCCCTTTTCTCTGCTCTGTCTCGCTCTCTAGGTGACTTTCTCTCTGACTCCTATGGCTGCCACGAATTTGCGTCATAGAACGCCCCCAAAATTCGGATTTTTAAAGGAAAGGCCTTTTAGACTACCTGCCCCACCCCTTAAACCCCCCCCCCCCCCCCCCCCCCAACACTGAACTCTGAATCTGGACTGCAGAACAATGCAAGCTGTTTGAAGCACTAACACAGGAAAACCATCTGAAAGGACTGTAGCGGGATGAAGCCTTTGGGTATTAGTTTGAAGGCGTGTCTTTTTTTGTTTGTTTGTTTTTTTGTTTTCTTTTTTAATTGAGTACATGTATGTGGATTGAGTGTTCATGGACGTTTTCGCCAAATTGAATTCGTTGTAAATGTGAGCAGTGACGGCTGTAAGAAGAAACTTGAGGCAAGCAGGCGTGAGACATTTTGGGACTTCTTTGCCTGTATTACTAGCTGTGGAATCTTGTTTCTTCACTGGTTAAACAAGGGTGTCATTAACGTAAACCACCATCAGTCTCTCACTGTATCCAAGCCGTCGCTAGCCAGTGACTGAAGAGCATTTTCTTAGGTTTCAGAATTATTTGATACAGCTCTACAGAGCAAATGACCTTATGCAGCCTGGTCAACTTTGTGCACTTCCATATCAAATTTTTTAGTTAAATTGCAGTCCGACAAAGGCGGAAAACGTGGGCAGAAGCGCTGTGGTTAGTGGCTAGCTTGCTAAGAAAAATTAGCAGAGGGAAAAATGTCAACAGGACCTTAACCACTGGACTCTATACTCCCTGTAATGTTTTGTTTTTTTAGAATCAGCGTTAATTCTATTAAGCTGGTGGCAAAAGATGACTCTCTGTTCTGTTTATCGTCACGAGGATTTAACAAAAAAAAGCCTAAAATAAGTTTAAAAAATGGTCAAGAGCTGCTGTCCTTGATTCTGTGCTGCATTAGGTCAGAAAATTAAATGTGAATCTGAATTTCTTTCAACCCCTTGGCCAAGTTTCAATTTTTTTCAATTTTTTAAGTGCACTGCTGGGTTATTTCTGTTTATTATTGAAACTGCATTTTTTTTGTATTGCTTGTTTTTTTTTTTTTTGTTTTTTTTTTTTCTCTGGAGTGTTCGTGGTCTGTGTGGGGAATGAGTTGATATAAGAGGGATGTGGAGTGGGAGGGACCAAGAATGTATTATTAACCATTTTTTTGTTTCTTTGTTTTAAATAAAACACTTGATTGTGAATTCTGGAATGAGTGTTGCCTGCAAGCCTTCTCACTCATTGGCTGATGCTCGTGATCAGTGTTGGGTTTTGATTGTTCAAAGGGGGAATATGATTATCCACATTCCTTGGGATAGCGATTAAGTTTGAATGTCTTGTATCAATTCCAGTTTTGCATGATCCTTGGAAGTTCTCTCTTGCTAGTTCAGAAGTCATAATTGCGACATGGCGATCGTTCAAGTTCTGGATGCAGGAAATGAACGAGAATTGGCAGGAAGCTCAAAGGAGCACAGGCTTTCTGGCTAGCAAATTCAATAAAATTTTAAATGCTAATGTACTGGACAACTGGTATTACAGCCGCCAGCACTATTTCATTATAGGTAGCGGTGAGAGTTGTCACTTTCTGCCATTGTGATGATGCCATTCTTTTAGCCTTGCAGCTCTGACTCCGCTGTGTCAAAGAATTTGCCTTCCTGCAGCTGGTTACGGTATTGCTGGGTCATTTGTGTGCACACAGCTTGTGCTGTTAGAGATCTTATGTACATGCAGGCAGCATGAGATGATTTTTCGTGCTGTTTCCCCTGCTTGGCTTCCATTTTGTCGTTTGCCCTCCCACGCAGATAACTACTACAGTAGCGACGGTGCTAACGGTGGAGGAGGGGCTCCTGGGGTGGGTTCCGCGCCCCCCCTCCCAAGTGCGGTGGGCGGGGCAGCAGGGGGGCCCGGTAGCTATGGCACCTACTACCAGAATGACTACTCCGCCGCCCCCCCTCCCGGCACCAAACCCCCTGGAAAGAAGCCAGCGCCGTACCTGGGGGGCAAACCCTCCTACGCTGTCGGGGCAGCTGGCGGACCCCCTCCGAACTACCAGGCCACGCCCCCACCGCCACCTCCAGGGCAGGCGCCTTACAACCAGTTCGGCCCACCCAAGAAGAACTTCAACAACAGCCAGAGCACCGGGGGCTACGCCAGCTACAGCACTGCCTACCCGGGTCAGGTGACCGGGGCCGCGCCCGACCAGAGCTACGGCTATGAAGGTGAGGGTTCGTTTACACAGATGTGGTGGTGGTGGTGGTGCGGTAGGCCGATGGAAGCGTCATGGTCGCCCACTGCGTTCATGCACTATGGAGCACAGCTTTATACTAGTGCGGAACAGTCGTGGCCTGTTTGGAATGCTGCTAAACTTGCAAAACATTATTTTAAATAAACAATCATGTTGAAAAGCTGAAGTAGCTTTGTTTTGGCTAAAATTGCCCTAGATCAGTGCTCCCCAACCCTCTCCTGAAGGCCCACCTGTCCTGCATGCTTTAGATTTCTCCCCGCTCCAGCTCAGGTGATTCACATGATCAGCTCGTTAATCACGCCCTAAAGCTGATGACAGTCTGATCATGTGAATCACCTGTGCTGGAGCAGGGAGAGATCTAAAACAAGCAGGACAGGTGGGCCTCCAGGAGAGGGTTGGGGAACACTGCCCTAGATAATGAAACAAAAATTGAAAATGACATTTTAGCTGAAGGTTGGGCACCTGTCTATGATGTTTCCCTGAATCAAATGAACCTCATGTTGTCGTAAAGAGGTTTTCTTTTTAATGAGAGCTGAGCCAAATGGTCTTCGAAAGAGCTCCAGAAATCTCTCATATGAATTAAATATTTGATTTTAAATATATTCAGTCAATTATATCAATTACTCAGTTCATTCATTGAAATGACGTTTCAATGATTGTAATTATATGTGCCCGATTACTAAATTTGTTCCCGCTGAGAATTAAGACAGACTTGATTATGATAATCATCCTTCCTGGCTGTTCTACTTGCTGATGTTTTCTCTATGCAGATGACTGATTAAAAAAGCGCAAAGCAGCACAAATGAAATGGAATTGAAAGTAGTTTTAGAGCAGTGTGAAGTAGGGCTGGGGAGATTCTGAATCGATTCTTGTTTAAGATGATGTACCACTGCCTGCTGCCATGAGGCGACCGTCTGAGCTTTTCCTTCATTAAACCTGTCACAGGTTGAACGAAAGCGCCAAACATCAAAGGGCATTCAAATGCTTCCGGAAAAAAACTTGACTGACATCGGTATTTTTCGGCGACATGCTGCGCGGAGCCAAAAAAAGGACTACAGAATTGTCTCCTATTAACCAATTAGGCTACTCCTTAGAAAAGTAACCTGTTCCAGTTTACTTGCCTGATTAGCAATCAAATTGTGGATGCGTTTACTCTCAGTTAAATGAGTAGAGCTGTTAATTAAGACAGCATGTTTGATTGCTGCATTTTGAAATTTAAATGGCCATAGAACAGCACAACATAAATATGATTGCCATTGCCACAGCATTTCGTACGACTGATAAATTATCTCACATTCACATTTCATCCGCTTTACAGAATGTTTTCCACCTTGTGTATTTTTTTTAGACGCTTGAAATCCAGGGTGATCTGAAGACAAATCTCTATTTTTATTTTATAATAGATCAGGGAAGTTTTCATTTACATGTACTCGTGTACATGCCGTCAAGAGTATATCAAACCTGTGGGTGGCAGTGAAACGATAAGCTGAAGCCCACGTTAGCCAATCAGAATCCCGAAAATGGCAACAGTATTAGCGAAGCACGATCATCCATAACCACCACCATGGACCTATAAGGAAAATAGGAAATATAAAACATCCATGATCTCCACAGCCAAATAAATGTTAACATAGGTCGCACTTTTGACGTAGGTGCAAGTTCTGGCGTACACTGTGGGCCTGATTTACTAAGACTTTAAGCACATGCAAAATCTTTTTGCCCATGCAAAACCAATAACGTTGCCTGTGATAGGCCAGAGTACTTGCCTTGCACCAATCAGTGGCAATGTCATTGGATTTGCACGTGCAAAAAGATTTTGCAAAAATCGTTTTCAGAAGCGAAGTCTCCGTTTGCGTGTAAACAAAGAGCTCAAACGCAGGGAAATGTCTCCATCTGTCAAAATAAGTCAACGTGTAAACAGGGCCTTAGATGGAAAGAATGCCAATAATTCGAATAATTAAAAGGAACCTTCCTCTGAAATGCATCTCTTGTTGTATTTTAGGACATTATGAAAGATTAATAGAAAACAGATTTGCTATAAGATTGTCCTGGATTTTAAGCGTCTAAAAAAAAAAAAAAACACAAGGTGGAAAACATTTTATAAAGCGGATGAAATGTATATGGGAGAACTTATATCGGTGTCGCACAAAATGTGTGGCAATGGAAATCGTGTTCATGCTGCGCTGTTCTACGGCCATTAAAATTTCAAAATGCAGCAATCAAACCTGCTGCCTTCAGAAACGGCTCTAGTCATTCAACTTGGAGAGTAAACGCATCCACAATTTGATTGCTAATCAAGCAAAGTAAACTGGAATAGGTTACTTAAAGTAGCCTAATTGGTTAATAGGGGACGATTCTGTAGTCCTTATTTTGGCTCCGCGCAGCATGTCGCCAAAAAATACTGATGTCAGGGTAAAGTGTTTTTCCGGCAGCATTTCACGTGCCCTTTGATGTTTGGCGCTTTCATTTAACCTGCGCCGGGTTTAAATGAAAAGGGAAAGGGAAAGCTCGGATGTTCGCCCCATGGCAGCAAGTAGTGGTACTACGCCTTAAAAAAAATCGATTCCGAATCACCCCAGCCCTAGTGTGAAGCATTGACTAAAACTTGCAGAAGGCTGACGGCTGCTTTCTGATGAGTGATGATTTTTTGAGTGATTTATTATAAGAGGAAACTTGTCATCCTACCGTTAACCCCTCTGGGCCTGAGTAATGGGAGTGATCAGTGTTACTGTACGTTGTTGGCTGTGTGGTTGATTTTATCGTCCTTATGTGTCACAGGGTACAGCACCCAGCCGGCCTACAACGCACAAGGAGGTGCCAACTATGGGGGTAACCCTGGTGCCTACACGGCCCCTCCAGGAGCAGGGAGAGGGGACCCCAACATGACCTACCAGTACAGATAGACTGGGCCTCTGTCCTCCATTCACATGACCCCTAAACTACAGTGTGTTCCCCTCTTGAGACTGCCGCAAAGCCGTCAAACTCCGCCCCCCTCTGCACTGGCTCCTCCCTCTCCCACTCATCTCTCAACACAAGGGAACAAACTGAAAATACGTGGACTAAAAGGGGGGAGATGGGTGGGAGGGGCTGGGATTTCCCCTGAATACCTTATTCGGGCGGCCATTTTGTTATCTCTTGTGTAAAACTCCTGCCCCATGCCTTTTTATTGGCTGTTCAGCCAAAATTTGACCACTCTAAATGGGCCACTGTAACTGGTATCTGTTCATGTTTTGATGGTGCCGAGAGGAGATGTGGCATATGTTTAATGCAGGGGTTTGGTCTGTTAAGTAGCCAAGGGGCTGCATGTTTTCAGCTATTCAAGTGGCACAGGCTGGGGTCAGCTGATTAAATTGGTTGTATCAGATGTACTTCTGCTCGGTTGGATTGAAAACCTGCAGCCCCTCGGCCCTTTTACAGTCCAGTTTGACACCCCTGGTTTAATGCGTCTGGGGAAAAGTTGCCCCATTGAATTTGACTGTGCAGTTTGTGATTATTTTTTATCAACAGTACCCCTCTCACCCCTGCAGCCCACATTGAATGACCTCAATGCTTATTTTTTTTATTTTTATTTTAAATTTTTTTTTTTTTTTTCATTTCTGTAGTTAAGCTTATTTCGTTATTCCCTGGAGTTCTGATTCGCTGTATTGAATTTCTAGTGTGCAGGTGGCTTTATTTTGTGAGCGGAATGAGTTTGTTCTGTTACTGCAGTTGCTATAAGTCCTTTGATTTTTATGCTTGTAAAGTAAACTTTTATCCTTTTTTTTTCCTGTGAATTGCCACTATCTTTGATTTGACTTGTCGGCTAGTTACTGTGGAATGTACCTCGCTATTGATTGAAACTGTACCGCACCTGGACTGAATTTTTAGTTGCTGTGTCGTGGTGTTCGGGAGAATGTGGTGGTCTTTTGAGAGATTATTCCTTCAGTATAGTATCCAACATGCTTATGATTTATACTAATACATTTTTATTTTTGAGGAAAATGCTTTTGAGTTTGTCCATTTTTGTTGTAGGATGTCATTTTTTCCTGTCTTTCTCTCACACGCATATGTGGCAAAATAAGATCATTCCTTAAGCCATAGGATGCCAGACATTTATACTGAGGTTAGAGAGCGTACTATACGTTTGCCACATGTAGGGGTTATATTGTAAAAGTGTGTGTGTGTGTGCGCTTTCTGAAAAGTTTGAAAGGGTAATAGGGGGATCTTTGATTTTCAGTCTGTTATTTCCACCTAACAAAACAATGGTGCAATACGACAAATGCCAACAAGGAGCAACCAGGGTTCCTGTTTTGCAAAGTGAGATTTGAGTAGATAAGTAAAGCCTTGAAACCTATGCAGCATGGACTGACATGAAATGACAGTTCCCAGTTTTACCTTGAGAAGCTAACCTAGCTAACTCTGCTATCCAGCTTTGTGAAATGAACCCCAGCTACTGCTGCAAAGTGTTGGAAGTTGGAGCGTGGGTGAGTGGAAACATTTGAGAGGGAAACGGCAGTCACTAAAATCAGTCCAGAGTCAACAGCATGAATCTCCTCGCTGTGTGGCTTTGCTCATGCGGAGATCCCTCATACATCCTTATTTTCACCTAAGCAAGAAGATCCCCATTACTACTAAGTGTGGGTAATGAGAACTTGATTTCTGTGCTGCTCCCTAGTGGTGGGAAGGGCGCACGGCTGGTGAATTCGGTCTCATCCAGTTTCACCTTTGTGAAACTTCCAATTTTTCTTGAGCCACTCCTACTGCTGATATGCACTAGGTGATCATGAACAGAAGCTTTTTAAAGACGAGTCTGCTATAAAGATTATTCTGTGTAAAATAGCTGGTAGAATATAAACCTGAGGTAGCAACTTGGTGCATTTAAGCACTTGCTAGATTGTGCAAGACTGAACTGTGCTGTATCTGCGTTCTGGTTTAGTTCCTTGTCTTGAGGGGCAGTTGAACCTTAGATGATTTAGGTGATAGACCCAGTTTCTGTATTAACTCCCGATTTTGTATTAAATGTGGAAGGGTTCTTTAGTTTGGAAAACACCATACCAGCCACTGAGATTAGCTTCTCAAGAACTTTTGTTAAAGGGATTCTTAGCACTTAAGCATCTTGTTTTGTTAGGGGGCTGTATTAAAGATACCATGAACTAATGCCTGGAAATTGGAATGTTGGGATTTTCTAAGCAAGTGAGTCAACTTGCAGTTCACCTTCAGTTTTCCATTAATTTGAGAATTTGCTCTCAATAAGACTTGACGTCTCTGATGCCATGTCATATCAAACATTGACAGAAATTTCAGTGTCTTTGTCTCATTTTTCCAGAGGAGGCAACTATATGGGAGTGAAGAGGCAGAATTTTAGGTTCACGAATGTGAACTAATAAATGAACCAAGCACACATTTTGGTGCATCGCTACCTATTTGAATTTTATGTATGATACGAAATGTAGGCTACTCAGAGCATCTCATGGAAGCAATGTCTGGAGTGATTGAAATTAAAAAGTGATAAGATTAGGTTGGAATCGATATCCGTCTTTAATTGGTTGGCCATTTCCTACAGTAATTGGTGGCTATTTTGATAATTTACATAAACGGCCAGCGCTTACATTTTCATTCATGAGATCTCTTCAGAAATTATGCCGCTGTTGACAACTTGAGGACTTAAACGTCAATGTCAAACTTTTCGTCACTTCCGCTCATCAGTCTCGGGCGGAAGTCATTTGTAGAGGGCAGTACAGGAAGGCAGCGAGAAAAGCATGGCAGACACCGGGATTTTAGAGTCGCTTCTCCGGCGTGTTGAAAAAGTGGACGGAGGGATTGACAGCCAGGATGTCGCCATTATTCTCAACGTGGACCACCAAGTCATCGTCGGGGCCGTGAAGAGCCTGCAGGCTTTGGGCGATGTATGCTTATTTGCAATATGGGGATAGCCGGCTAGCTGCCGGGCTAACTAGCACATCTGAACTAGCCTGTATGTTCATTCATAGGGACGTGTAGGTGATGCAATAGGAGCGCAACGGAATAACTTGCTAAAACCTTCAAGACCATCCAACATTTAAACAATTTTGTTTTGATGGTTGTTAAACTGTCAAAAAATACTGAATTGTGTCATATTGTCAAGGCTAGCTAGTCACCGATTCGGCCAAACGGTCAACTGAAATTATCTGCTGTAAAATAGCTGAGGAATATTGAATCATTACTCATGTAAGATTAGGCAGCTAGTTCTTTCCTAATAATTATTTAATTTCGTGGCTAGTTGGTATATTCCGATCACTTGCAATTAAATTGCCCTATAACGTGCATACCGAGGACATCAATTGATTAACAATTGAAATGCTCTTACTGGTGAAAAGCACGAAATGTGACCGAGATCCCTCGCCGCTGCACAGGTGATAGCTGCGGAACAGCGCTCCTCCAAGCACTGGGAGCTGACGGCGGAGGGAGCCGAAATAGCCGAAAAGGGCAGCCACGAAGCGCAGGTCTTCAACGCCATACCGGCGGAAGGGTTGCCGCAGAACCAGCTGATGGTGAGAATGCGTGCCGTTCTGGAGCCGGGGTGGGGGGAGGTCCAATTTTCCGGCGCATTGCTTCATTATTATCAGATTCTAGATATTGTTTATTGAAGTACCGTCCTCTACTCTGGCTGCATGTGCTGGCACGCATTGCTTTTTCCTTGGGTGGGTATGTCGCATCTATAAAGTAAGGTATACTTAATTGAAACTCGTGGGGTGATTTTTTTGTATTGTGTATTTGACCCATCCTAGTTGCTAAAGAGCAGTGGACAGCCACAGTGCAGCGTCCAAGGACCAACTATGGTTCTAAAGCTAGGTTATTGGTCAGGGGCACTGGTGGAAGTGCTCCTACAAGGACTATGTCTTTTAGGATGCGGGACATTGAAGTACCGAGAGCAAATCCACACAAACCGCACGCAGAGCGATGCGAGCCGACCGGGATTGGAGCTCAGAATCTTTCTATTGCGAGGCAACGGAGATAACTCGTGCGCCGACATGCCACCGAATAATGGGGTGAAAGACTGACTGTCTTACTCTCATACTGGCTCTCTTAAGGTTGGATTGTTTTTGCAGTGTAGATAAACATTAGTGCTGCTGTTCAACCTTGATGGGGTTGTTGCTGACATTACCATGTTGTTTTTTAGGTTACAGTGTGTAGCCGTGCTGGTTTTGAAACCCTAAACATCTGTTTATGTTGGTGTTTAGGGTTTGAAGCAGAGCTTTTGAATCCTGGATATCTGCTGCTGGTTCCATCTTCAAGCCTTATTGAGCCCTCCTGACTCCTCTGATTATAGCGCAATGCAGTTTGTTGGGGCTGGAGTGAAAATCGGCCGGGACTGTTGATCTCTCGGGACCAGAATGGACAGCACTGGTCTGAATTAGTTCTTATGGCTGACTGGTTTAAGGCTTGAGTTTGTTGGATCTAGACTCGGGTTAATGTTCTGTTTGTTCGTATTCCTGACAGGGCATTTATCTCAGTCTCAGGAGGTTGTTGGTTCCGGTTTTGCTGTAGCTGCCATATGTACCTGGTGGGCCCTTGAGTTAAGGCCCTTAGCACCACCTGACTTCAGCTGGGGGGTGGTGGTGTGACTGGTGCCCCTGCTTGGTCTTATCAACTGTAAGCTGCCATGGATACAAGCGTCTGCTTGATGACTGGATTTTGATGTCTCTCTGCTGCGTGTAGAAACTCCCCTCTGGGAAGGTGGGCTTCAGTAAGGCCATGTCCAACAAGTGGATCCGTGTGGATAAGGGACACGAGGGAGGTCCACGAGTCTTCAGGATGGTGAGTGTGTGTGTGTGTGTGTGTGTGTGTGTGTGTGTGTTTGTGGGGGTGGTGGGGGGGGCGCTTGCTTGTGTTTAAATTTGTATTTACTGCAGTTTAAGGTCTTTGCACCTGGTTTTTTTGTGGTTGCTTTTTCCTTCTGAATGAATTTTATGTGTATGTCAGTCTAAATCTGACGCAGTCATGGGAGCTCCATGCTTTGCTGATGTTTATTTCTGATTTTGCCTGTGTGTAACAGGTGGAGAGTATACAGGACTCTGTGCAGGGGAAGCTGAAGCTGGTGAAAGGGGGCGTGGCCTCTCAGCTGGAGGAGAAGGAAAAAAATGAGCTGAAGAAACGCAAGCTGCTGACTGAAGTGTAAGCCCCGCCCTCTGCCCCGCCCCCAAGGATTCTGAACCTGTCATGTCACTATAAGACCTTACCTTCAGAGGACCGGTGTGGGCACAGGCCTTCATGCGATTCACATTTGATTGTACTGATTGAAGTCTTTAACAAAGACCTGTGGGATTTATCAGTGGAATCAGGTGTGTAACTGTGGTTGGTCTGAAAGTATGCGCCCACACTGACCGTTTTGGGGCAACATTAATACCTTGACTAAAGCAAGTTATACTGCTAGCTTTACATGGGTGGTCTTCTTGTTCATCCTGGAATAAAAGCTCAGGTTGAAAATAGAGCCGGGGTCAAACTTGCGGTGTTGGTTCTAGAACATTTCAAGAATTCAATCTTTCCTCTTATCCAGGATTCTCCTATAGTTTTAACCTCAAAGCCAGCCCTCCCTTAAATATTTTGAAACTAGCTATACCCGGGCTCCGCCCGTGGTTAATTGTGACCAATAATTCTTACGAATAGTGAGGTCACCCGTCGTCATGCTAACAAAAGGTAAAAACTGATAAAATGGCCCAAGTTTATGTAAGGGGGCGAGTTGGACACGGCAGAAGACAGCAGCAGGCTCGTCTGGAATGCATGTGTCAGCCGGTGCGGGGATCCGTTGGGCGGTTTGGGAGGAGATGCCTCGCAAAGGCCAGGCAAACTGAGAATCAATATGTAGTTGTTACCTTGAATCTTTGCGCAAGTTAATTGTCAGTGATTGCAGTGTTGGTATGTACCATTAGATGGCAGCCTGGCAAAAGATTTCCTTGGATTGGTGGTGTAGTTGATGCAGCGCTGTAGCATCTAATTTGCGCAAGCTGGCAAAGAAGTTCGGCAGGTGGACACACCTGCTCATGCCTAGCTGGTATTTTTACCGCCATGTTGGACAGGTGGATCCCTTGCCATTGGATGTTTAATTCAGTCTACCTACTCCACACTAGGGGTGGAACGGTTCACCAAAGTCTCGGTTCGTTTTGTATCACGGTTCTGGTGTCACAGTTTTCGGTTCGGTATGGGTTTTTTTGTACAGCAGGAGGGGAGGCATTGTCCATTTCAACATACTTTTCATTTATTTGGCACAAAAAAGTTCACAACAAACAAGAAGAATAGGCCCGTGCCTTTAAAACAATTATTAGTGCTGACCTCTTCTCAATCATTTCCATAATAAATAGTAGAGTGGATTGTTCTCGGAGTGAATCTATCAGGTGCTGCTAGTTCTCAATCTTTAGGTGAGACGACAGTCATTCATCTGGATTTGTATTTGCTGCATTTAAATCAACATTATTCAAAATCGCATACCTGTCAGCTCTCATGTATATAGCTTGAGTCTCACACACAAAATTTAATTGCCGCGTCTGACTTATAAATCAACCCACGCTGTACCGAGAGTGAAAGACGATATTTTGTTATTTAATCAATGCGAATTTCAGAGATTCTCACGTGGAATTTAAAGGGGCAATAAGCTAAATCGTTTCACCGCTGGGTTTGCTGTTGTGCACTGCCTGCAGACCAAAGCAAAGTGTGTCATGAGCTACACCTCCATCTACCTCTGCTATTCGGCAGAATGACGAGCCAGTTTAAGTTTCCACGGCGTTATTACTAAGTACATCGAACCTGAAATGCTCACAAAACTGCAGATTTGTGCTAATTACAAATGTTAGCTGGCTCCCGTCCTACTCACAACCGTAACGCCTGGCCCATTGCTGGGACCGAGCCGCTAACAACTCAAGCTCCGGACTTGAGCCCATGCTACGATTGTAACATTAAATTTAATTGAATCGACATGGCGACATGTGCCTAACGTCACACTAATTAAAGCAGACATTTTACTTTATGTTGTCACTTGCCTGTCCAGGAGAAGAAGCGCTAGCTCCGAGTCAGATTGTTGCCCCTTTAGCTCTCGCAGTCCTCTCCACCTTGGAAATGCAAGACCAATATTAATCCGGGTTCTGTCCCTTTCTTTATCCGACAACTTCTTCGCCCACGACCTTTGTTTCTTTAGAAGTAATTTTGGATCCTGCTCGTCTTCAGGTGAACGTTTTGTTCCGCTCTCCGCCATTTTTTCTTTATAAAAAATACGTACTGCCACTGCTCACTGGCTGTATGAATGCATTCTCTGGAAGGAGGAGGCGGCGATTCACATGAACATGCATGAATGCGCGGCCGGACCGGCCTTGTGAACAGTGGGCTGTAGATCAACACAGAGAGCGGGTGTGTGACATCCTGCTATACTCCAGATGAGATTACACCTCTCGTTCTTCACATAGCGATTTTTAATTCCTTCAGTTGAAAAATGATGCATTTTTAGCTCACCTGACGACAAAGTCAGATGAGCTTATGTCATGGCCTGATTGTCCGTCGTCGTCGTCGTTCGTCGTCCGTAAACATCTTCTCCTCCAAAACCACTGGACCTATGAAGCGGAAACTTGACAGGTACCTTCCTACCCATGAGGACACCAAAGTTTGTTCCGATCTGATTTCAAACATGGCTGCCTCGGCGGCCATATTGAAAATCACATAATTGGCCATCTGAAAGTTATTTATGCACATATACAGCTGAAATTTGCTATGTAGTCAGTAAGTGGCAAGATACATCACATATCATACGGCTTTTTCCGTATTTCGAATTTTGACCTAGCTTTTACTCTCAACTTTTTACAACCCCTGTGAGTTACATTGAAATATTTCAAAATCATCTTCTCCGAAACTACTTGGCCAATGAAGGTGAAACTTGACAGGTAGCTTCCTGCCTATGAGGACACCTAAGTTTTGTTCAAGGCGTTTTGCTCAGATTTCAAACATGGCCGCCACGGATAAGAAATTTAATTTAGGTATTATTATTGCGACTGAATTGAATAAATCTAACCTGACGTGACTTGTAAAATTTATTGAAGGTAAGATCCAGAATTGAAGTTTTTAACTAGAGCCCTTTAGACAACAGCCAACGCTGGGTAACGATTCCAAAGTACAAAAACTAGACAAATACTGAAATCCTAAGTAAACAATGTGACATGGTGAACAACGCAGCAAGGAGCTAACGTTAAGCCAACGTCCGTCAGCACTGAAGTTGGCCATAGAGTTTACTAACTTTAGCCAACGTTAGCTAACTTAGCGATGTAAAAGATTACTTCGCTGGAAATAAATGTAAAGTTATGAGATGTTGCCTTAAATGTCGACTTAGCTACCTTGGAACAAATGTAGTCATCCTTGTTGATTTTTGTTACGTTAATCTGATAGTGGGGTCTTCCACAAAGCTTTATCCAGAGGAGGGACTTCTCTCGGCTATGATGTGGCTTTGGGAAGGGTATAAAATACACCCCATTGCCCAGCCTCTTGGGATACCTCATATCGGAGTTACATTTACGCCAAGCACAGCGTTTGACCATTTTTTAATCATAGAAACATTTTAAAACCCAATAAAAGTGAACAATTGAGTTTCTGTAATGCATTTCAGTGAAAGTTCCGGCTCAGAATGTCCGAGTGTATGGGGAGAGAATACGCTCTGTGATTGGCTCATCACATTTGAGGGCTGGGTTTAGCCTGTCAATTGGAAAACGCGTCAATAAGGGAAAATGACTGAACTAGCTAGGAGTAATTGTTGTAATAAAGGCATGCATCTTTGCCTGCCCCCCCCCCCTCCCCCAATTCCAAGTTCTGGGGCTGCCACTGAAGGGTCAGGAATTGATGAACAGGATGTTTTTTGTTTGCCTACTGATGAGTGCCTCATTAATTTATGCGTATGCCTTGAACTGAACAATACATTCATGCCCCGAACCGTGACTAGTGATCCGAATGGTTCAGATTCTTTATTGAATCGTTCCATCCCTACTCCACACTTTCGAAAAGGTTTGAGCCGCGAAATTTGTTGATTAAAGACCAGTGTGCAATATTTGGGGGGATATATTGGCAGAGATTGAATATGATATTTCTAAGTGTGTTTTATTGGTGTATAATTACCTGAAAATAAGAATTGTTGCATTTTTCCTCACCTTAGGATGAGGCGTTTATATCTAGAGGGAGAGGGTCCTCTTTCATGGTGGTCGCCATTTTGCACTGCTGTGATTCTACTGTTGCCCAGAATGGACGAAACGCGCACTGGCTTTAGTGAGCGCTTCGTGCGTTTTCCTTGCGTTTCGTGGTCACCGTAGGTTTTTCCTGTACTCTCGGAAAGGGAGGGTGAGGTGAGGAGTTATCAGTTGCTTGCAATCTGCAATCTTACCGGTAGATGGCAATAAATCTTACACACTGGTCCTTCTAGTCTTAAAAATCAAGAGGCTCTGTTCGGTCCTGCAGGCATTTAGTGGCTTGTAGTTTCTCATCAGGAGAAATTAACAATGATTTTGCTTTTTTGGATCTGTAATCCAGTTCATGGCATTTGAAAGGAATAAATGGGAGGTATATGCTGAGTCAGTCATTAATTTGTGGGTATTTTGCATCTGTATTATGTGAATCATGCGGGTATCGCAGCCCCCCATGTTGTGTTACTTTACTTAGTGTTGACAAATACAATATCTAAACATTGAGTTTATTAAAATTATTCCATATTGAAAATATTGTGTTATTATTCAGTAAAAAAAATGCCAGAAAAGCATTTAACTGCTGTTTTGTGTGTTACAGGACGGTGAAGTCGTACTGGATCACCAAAGGCGAGTCTTTCAGCACCACCATATCGAAGCAGGAGACTGATTTAACATCGGAGATGATAAGCAGGTGTGTTGGTGCTGATCCGGAACCAGAACTCTCTCCCACACGGGCTCTTTATCTCCAGGACCAGACACCACTGTCCCAGTGCGAGTGTCCATGCCACCCGTCACTCTCGTCTGATCTTACTCTTCTCTGTGTACCTCCCCCCTCTCTCTCTCTGTCTCTCTTTATCTCTCACCCTCTTTGTCTGTCTCTCACCCCCGCCCCCCCCCCCCTATCTCTCTCTCAGTGGGAGCTGGAAGGACAGGAAGTTTAAGCCATATAACTTTGAGGCGATGGGCGTGGCTCTTGACTGCGGTCACCTGCACCCCCTGATGAAGGTGCGAACGCAGTTCAGGCAGATCTTCCTGGAGATGGGGTGAGTGTGCGTGCGTTTCTGTGTGACTGACTGACTGACTGACTGACGGACTGACTGATCCCTGTACCTCTCCCTTCTGCAGGTTCACAGAGATGCCCACCAATAACTTCATTGAGAGCTCCTTCTGGAACTTTGACTCCCTGTTCCAGCCTCAACAACATCCTGCCAGGGATCAGCATGACACCTTCTTCATTTCTGGTGTGTGTCTGTGTCTGTGTGTGCGTATGTGTATTAGTGCCACCCCAATTCCAGAAAAGTTGGGATGCTGTGTAAAATGTAAATAAAAACAGAATGCAATGATTGCAAATATCATACACCCACATTTTATCCACAATAGAACATGGACAACATATCAGATGTTGACAGTGAGACATTTTACCGTTTCATGAAAAATATTAGCTCATTTGTAATTTGATGGCGGCAACACATCTCAAAGTTTGGACAGGGGCAACAAAAGGCTGGAAAAGTGAGTGATACTAATGAAAAACAGCTGGAGGAGCATTTTGCGAGTAATTTGGTTAATTAGCAACAGATCAGTAACATGACTGGGTATAAAAAGGCCATTTTAGAGAGCCCTCTGACTGAAAAACAGTCAGAGTGAGGGGGTAGAGTTGATTCTTCTTCTGTGGTACCCTACAGATCCTGCACTAGCACACAAGTTTCCTCAGGAGTATCTGGAGAGGGTGAAGAAGGTGCACTCGGAGGGAGGCTACGGGTCGCAGGGGTGAGTGTGGCGACCATGTTTCAGACCAGTTTTTCTCGCCAATCCAGGATCGGCTAGTTCTAGCCCTCAGCTAGTGCCTCTCCCAAAAAATCCTCTCAAGTGTCAAGTTACAGAGGTGTGATTAGAATGTTGCTAACTGAACATACCAGTGCTTACGTCACAATCGCTGCCGCTAAATGAGAGCAATAGAGTACTGAAGTGATGATGTCACAGCTACTTAGTTTCTGGTGTCGGAAGTAAAATCCCTATGGGAATTTATAATGGGTTTTGGACACATTTTACAGCATTGCTCGAACTCGTATCAATTTTAAGAGCCGCCTCGCTCCAAAATTAGCCCACGGGTTATTCAGATACATATGATCCAGTGGCGGCAAGTGAACAGGCAACTGGGGAGTCTCAAAACGATCCCTTAAAATTAATGATTGGTCACAGTCTGTTTTCAGTCATTCATTTAAATTACCAATACAGAAACTCCGAAAACTCTCAACATTTTCAGGTGTGGCCAGTTTTCATTTGTAACGCATTCCGATTACGACTCCGGACTTCTCGCGCATTTCTTTACTCGGCGGTTTTGAAGCAATGCATGCGTTTCGCGATCATTTAAATGAAATTAGATCACCTGAAACGTCTTTATGCAATTACATTGCTTCCAACCCCTCCATGCACAAGGACTTCAATTCCGTGTGAGAATCTCTTGCATAGCCAACGCGCCGATTGAATAATTGCTGGCTACAACAGAGGAACATAAATATGCATCTTAAACTCACACTGAATGCATGAGAGTTGACAGGTATGCGTTATAAATGAGAACTGGCCACACCTGATAGTGTTGAGAGTTTTCGGAGTTTCTGTAATGGTAATTTAAATGAATGATTGAAAACAGGTTGTGACCAATCATTAATTTTAAGGAATTGTTCTGAGCCTCCCCAGTTGCCAGTTCACGAGCCACCACTGATATGATCACATCAAATTCATAGTTTATAGCCAAAAATTATATGCTTTTGCACTTTTAGTCCAGTTTGTAGTCCACGTCTGCGAACTACATATCCACAACACAAGTGGGCGAGTGCCCCGTGATTTGCTCCCAGCCAATGGGGTACCTCAGTTTCAGCAGACGTTCACGACATACCTTGGCGGTAGCCAATCAGTGCTACAAATTACCGCTGTCTATGTCCGTGTAACCTTTACTACAAAACAGGCCACTATTCGCTAGCTACATGCCTAAAAATGAATGGATGACAATGAATAGTTTTTTTGCCATTTAGCAAGCTAGCATTTAGCTACGCTAGCAAACCACCTAGCTAGCCAGCTAGTGAGCACATAACTAAATCATTAGAAACAGTAAATTGTTAGTTTTATGTCACTTACTGTTATTTAACAAGCTAGCTGGCATAAACATTCACCGACTATAAATGGCTAAGCTAGCGAAGTAGCTAGCTAGTTCGCTAGCCTAGCTACAGAGCCAGTTAATAAAAATGGTGAATAGCTATTGAGCCGGGAACATTTCGCAAGCTGGCATTTACAAATAGCTACCTAATATGACGTTAGTCAGCTACAAAACTCGGTAAACCAGCTTGCTGGCAAAGTTAGCCAGCTAGCAGTCAGTTTGCTTGCCCGGCTAGCCTCACATGGTGAATATTAATAGCTAAAAACAGTGAATAGCAATTATTTCTGCACTTAACTAGCATCAGATGAGCAAGCAGACTTAAATTGGCTACATAGCTCAGTCAGTTTTGCATTCACAAAGCTGATTAGCTCATTCACTAGCTACCGAGTTTTTAATCAAACAAACCTTGGCCAAAGATGGGCTATTGGCGCCAGTTGTTGAAGTTCATATCTAGCAAGTAAACATGACTAAGTAGAACGTAGAGAGGCTGACTAATTCACAGACTCACCAGGCTAAGCAAACAAATAGCTTTGGCAAAGAGCAGGTAACTTCTAACGCCTCTGTAACTTGTTCTGCCCAGGAATCAGGAGGATCATGGGACATGTAGTTTTTAGACTACAGGATTAGCATGGTGGTGAAAAATTTAAATGATATAAATTAGAGCTCCTCTGGTCTAGAAAAATGACATTTGTTGTTACTCGAAAATATGTTGTAAAACCTCAAAATCGATGGAGGCTTGAAAACAACGGAAAGTGCTTCAGAAGTAAATTTTTAAAAATTCAAAGAGTAAAGTGAATGGGAAATTTTACTTCCGACACCATCATGACATCACTTAACTTCTCTATGGAGTTCTGAAATGTTGGTTTATTCTCAAAAAAAAGGCTTAAAAATTTGCTCTTCAAGGCTGTAAACCACCAAAGCGGATAAAAGCACTTCAATAGATCAGATCATTGTTGGGTGTTTGTTTCTGGTTGGCTCCCGCATCAGAGTTTAAGTGTTGCTGTTTGCTTCTTGTGTTTTTCCTCACAGGTACAAATATGATTGGAAAATTGAGGAGGCTCAGAAAAACATCCTTCGCACGCACACAACTGCTGTCAGCGCACGAATGCTGTACAAACTGGCACAGCAGGTAACATACACACGCACACTTACGCCCACACATTCATACACGCTACTGTGGTCAGTGCCTGCATGTTGCTCAAGCTGGCACAGCAGCTGACACACGCACATAAACATGTACTGTACACTTGTACATACACTTGCATTCACATGCGTACTTATTGTTGCATGCACCGAAGCACTGATTCTTCATGTACACATGCACACTAGCATGTATTCGCTTTACGTATGGGAAGCAACTGGGGACTTGGTCAGCAGATTCGCCATTTTTGCAAGTCTTTTGGTATTCATTCGAATCTAATATTATGCCACTTTCCAACCTTCCCCCCTCTCTTTTCCTTAGAAGAAATTTACGCCCGTTAAGTACTTCTCCATCGACAGAGTGTTCCGGAACGAGACTTTGGATGCCACCCACTTGGCAGAGTTCCACCAGATCGAGGGGGTGGTGGCCGACTATGGGCTAACCCTGGGTGACCTGATGGGGGTGTTGCATCAGTTCTTCACAAAACTGGGTGAGAGAGGACCTCCCATCTTCCCCTGCTGATATTGTGCACAAATATCCCCAATAAGTAATGATTTCATGCTGTGCTTCATGACAGTGTGACATACAGTACACAAGGCCATACATCTCAGTGTTTGATCATTTCAGTCACTGAAAGTGCACAACCACAGTCCCAGGTGCTGTATAAACTGCACTGTGTCCTGAAGAAATGGTCTGTTTAGTTGGACACATAATTGCTTAGTCTTTGTTCTTTCTGGAATTTTCCATGAAGAAATTTTATTAAAATAAAATATAAAGGACATGAGGTGTTTGCCATGTTTTTTTTGATTTTGGCCAAATGCTTTTTTTTTTTAAGAAGTGCAGTATTTGAAATTGCAATTTATTATTGCCTCCTTTAAAACTTGGTTATTTTGTAACTGAAAATTATGGAACACTATCTTTGTAAGGTTATAATCTCATGTAACATGAGTTGTTCTGTTTTTTTTATTGTTCAGCTGTTTTCACTGAGTTATTTCCCCCATCTTGATAGGAATCACCAAGCTGCGCTTCAAACCGGCCTTTAACCCTTACACTGAGCCCAGCATGGAGGTTTTCAGCTACCACGAAGGTACGCTGATTTACTGAAGCTAATGAAGTTGGCCAGTAACACCGCTGTTCTGTGTTTGTGTGTAAAATTTTACTACAGGCATTACTCTCTGAGGGCAATGGAGGCTGATTTGTTGGCAAAACTGCTTTCACTCAATCTCCCTCTCTCTGTCTCTCTCTCAGGGCTGCAGAAGTGGGTAGAAGTGGGGAATTCTGGGATATTCAGGCCCGAGATGCTCCTGCCAATGGGACTTCCTGAGGGAGTGTCAGTCATCGCCTGGGGGCTGTCCTTGGAGAGGTGGGGCCATACATTCCCACTTCCTGTATATCTCGGCCTCTCTCCATTTTTTTTTCCTCCGCCTTTATCTTTCTCTTTCCCCCTCACTCACAAACACACATGCGCTCTCTCTCTCTTACACACAGACACACACACACACAGCCTGTATATGTATGCACCAGTATATTTCACGGCATACTTCACATTTACATTTCACTGAAACTGCTGGTTGTTGGTCATTTATGTTTACAGAAACCTCCAGTGAATCTGATTGCAGGCTCCTCCTTAACCCATACTCTGCCTCACCTCTGACCCCACACACTGTCTCATCTCCCTCTCTCTCTTTCTCTCCTCAGGCCCACCATGATCAAGTACGGCATCAACAACATTCGTGAGCTGGTGGGGCACAAAGTTAACCTGCAGATGGTATACGATGGGCCCGTTTGTCGACTGGACTCTTAATTCCCATCTGGCAGCTGCACGGACAGCCCTTGCCTCCCTACCACCTGCCTTCTGTCGCTTTAGGACCCCTGTGCTTCCATTTTATGCACACTCACTCAACATTCACTTATTTATTGGCTGAGCAGCCATTGGAATTGTGATGAAGTGTTCAGTCATTGGCGCAGAGGGGCAATGGGCAAGGGTTGGCAAAACGGCCACCAGTCTACAGAAATTCCCCTTTTCATACACTCATTATGGTTAAAAACAAAGTCAGCTGGTTCTCTTGTCTTTGTTAAATTGCTTTATCCATTTTTTTCCCCGTTGAAGGATTACACTTAAATGTTCCAGAATATAACATTACAATAACTGTATGCGCATTTTACAAATTCAATCAGGATGGAATATTACAGAGCATCTGTCAGTCGGTCATACTGCTTTAGCTAGAATTTTTTTACATCATTTTTATTTAATCATATCGAAGGTCAAAGGAGGAATTCCTCATATCCCTCTGTAACTTGGAAATCCTGTACAGTAAAGTTTATAATTCAGAAACCCTGCTAGTTTCTGTTCAGTGAACTTGCATTTGCCTCGTGTATTTCCCTGCATGGAGTTGATGGTAGACCGCTAATATGAATGTTTTGTCTGTAAACGGTCTGTCCATGAGTTATCTATGTAAGCAGACGGCCCAGCGTTAAGACTGGCCAACCGATTTGGCCTTTGGTCTGCTGTGAATGAATTACAGCTCTGACTTAAGTCTTCAAGTTAAGCCAATCCCTCTGCACCTAAGAATAACCTGGGGAAACTGCAATGGGGGATTCAAACTATCCGTCTGGCTAACAAACTGCTTGTGGTAAAAGGAATGTGTCTTGCATTGGGTTGTATGGTTAGGGTATTATTTTTAATAACCGGTTAGCATTTGAAAAGTGGGCCAGATGGATTGTATGTCACAGGAAGGGGGGAAAAAATAATCATAATCTCAGTGTTATTTTACCCCTGTTAAATTATCTTGAGAATATTAAAAATGGAAAGCTGTAGGTTGGAGACACTAGCGCATTTTATTGATGGAGTATATTTGACCTATATTGGACTTTGTATTGCTGGCTGTGTTATGAAGTTGATTCAAAATGAAAAGTTTCTCTGCTATATACTGTATATAAAAATGTTAAGAATGTACACAACAATTCTTGCCAGCGATCAGTACGTGTTGGTTTACAAATTTTTGTTTGTCCCATGTAAAATTCCAAGTGCACTTTACAGAATTGTATATATGACATATACTTCAGCTAACTGCATTTTTCTCCGTTTCATATCCACATCAGTTGTCCTTGTCTCCAAGGTTACAGTCTAAAAAACATTTAGTGGATGTAATTTTTTTGCCATTGCATACTCAGGAAGTGAAGTCAGATACAAGATATACTTCTGACTTTCCAATGTTCTTGGCCGCTTGTGAAGTCACAAAACACTGATGTCCATGTGGTTTAACACTTCAGTCTTAAATAAGACCCTTTTTTAAAAAGGGTAGGTTAGGTTATCACGGTAGAAATTCAGTTCAGTCCTCAATCTACCAGTCTGTGATTCCTGCTGACTGAAAAATTGTCTCCAATTTGTAATTCATGTGTCAAAATTCGTGACAGGAGGCGATTTTGCTTTTGAAAAAGCTTCATTTAAGAAGCACCCGATGAATTTAAAGAGCAGAACATGTTAAAAATTGGGAACCACTGGATGACCTGAAAATGTACCCATTTTTGATACAGATTCTCATCCTTCCAAAGTTCCAGTCTGGGAATGGTGCTTTTACTTTGTTCCAGAAATCAGCCAAAAGTTTACAGCAGACGTCACATACACGATACATAAATCTGTCCCATTCTCCACCGGTTTCCGATCACAAATTTTGCATGGATTTGTAAGTTCATGAATTATTATTATTTTTTTTGGGGGGGGGGGGCGGCGGTGTGGAATGATATTTTTGCAGGATCTATTCCCCCCATTTCCAGTCGTTTTATTCTTGGGAAATCCACAATCAAATATTAGATGTTGCGTATGTAAATAAAACACGGCAATGGAAGGGCAAACTGAGTTGAGCAGCCCAAGCATGTAGTACATAAAATATTTCCTATGCGCTTCGTTTTTATTATGCATACATTTCAAAACCATTTATAAAATTCTCTTTTTTTGGGGAAAAATAAAAAAACAAAACAATCTCGACTGCCAGCAAGTGACGATTATTAGGGTCATCCTGTGGTGACAGACCCACGAAAGGTGATCAAGACTTGACGAGAGAGTTGCTATTCGGAGCTGAAAATATGGCCATTTGCATATTTCCGACATTGAGCGGCGGGAGGTCGCGTGCTTTCGTTGTGGCTGAGCACTACGGGCCTGCGATCTCGCGGGGAAGCGAGCTGGCGTGCGTGGGACTCTCGAGCACCCCGTGCCGAGGGAAGAAAGCAGGGATGTAGGGCACGCCGGCCAGCATTAAGGGGCTACCCTGCGGGCTCTCCTCAGGCGTTAGGGGGATAACAACGTCATCCTGGTCCCACACGTGGAAGGCGTTCTGGTGAGACAGTGGGAGTCCCGACGCGATGCGAGTGGGCGTGATACAGCGCAGGTCGCTCTCCTTCTCGGAGTCATCCACGCTCGGCCCCAACACACAGTCTGTGTAGAAAGCAAAGCGGATTGTATTAACCGCCCATCTCGCACCAGCGCAAACACCAAGAGAACGATCTGTCATTTTCGTTTAAAACTGAGGCTAAGCACGGTTTGAAAGTAAAGACCTTCCAGTGAGTACATTCCATCCTCAAATAGAGGCTGCTGATTTCCCACACTAGTTCAATTCATCAGCCAGGTAGAACTAATTTTTTCCTGGTTTTGGTCAACGGCTCACACGCAGCTGCACGATTGTTAGACAGAAGCAAAGGCGTGTAATTCCATGACTCTGACAGCTTTAAGTCCTCCATCGTGTTTAGTACCAAGAACTTGGATTCCCTGGCTAACGCAAGCCCTATGCCCGGAGGTTGACCCAGCCATTGAAATCAGCTGGCAGAGGGTGTGTATGGAAAAATAGCCAACGCATGAAGGACTTCTGATTTCTCCTCAATTTTATCCTTTCTTTCACTGTTTCATAACCCTGCTGCGGGAGTAGCCCAGCCCCTGAACACCTGCGATGTCTCCCTTATTTAACACGCCTGATTCAGCTGATCAGCTCTTTAACCCTCTATTTACCGGCGTAGCATATCTGCTACATGAAGTAAAAGAGTTAACAGCCTGGACACCCTGTTGGTTTTGTTTTTTACTGCCAAATAAACATTTGAGAATAACTTGAATGGTATGTCACATTAATTGTTTTTCAAATAATGGCCCAAAATAAACATTTTTTGCATAGGGAAACAATTTCAACTCAATTGGAAATGGGTTTGGTTAATAGAGGGTTAAAAGAGCACTTGATGAGACGAACTGGGTGTGTCAAATCAGGGAGACAACTTAATTAGGGGGTAGGGGTACTCTAGGAACACCGACGGGAAACACGACTGAAGGCAGGCGTGTTGATTCTCATGGCAGCCTATTGGCGCAGGAGCAGATGCGAGGACAATTATCGCACTTGTGCCGGGATCTAGATACAATTTTGTTATTTACCCGTTTTATTTTCTGTTTGGGCCAGAAAACAAAACCGTGAACGGAGGAAACTTCCAAATATACCAACATTCCCTCATGTCTCTCAGTGGATAACCACCTTATTCTTAAGAGGTTTGCTGTCCAAGTATAATCCTGACAAAGCGCGCCTCATTAAACGTCTAATTTTGTTTAAGTACTCCCGTGAACCAAATTAGTATGGAATAGGAAGACGGATGATCTCCAAGAAACTCGGTTATCTCTGGTTTAAGTGAAGCATATGTGAACTGAAGCCACTTTAGTTCATTAGTTCAGTGATGCAATTTTAAACTTCTCCTAGATTTGAATACATTTAAAACTAACCTGCAATGTCTTGAGCCAGATCCTTGATGAGGTGACCAACAATGGCGTAGGCTACGGCAACCACAACGAGAGCGGCCATCAGGAGGTACAGCACGGCATTTGGTAAAGGGATCAGGTCCTTTCGCACTGGTTTGTACTCCTGGTAGAGCTCGTCTTCGGCGCCGGGAATAGAGTACTGATAGGCTTGTCCGCCGTCATCGGTGTAGTTGAACAGTGTTGCGTTTATTATATCCATGTTAACCAAACGGGCTGGTCAACGGTGAAAAGCGTTTGGAATGTCTTAACGCTGTCTGGATTTTGGTGTTGCAAGATTCTGACTCGTATATAACTGCTGATGAACTCCGGCGCTATAAAATTTCAAGTGGCTCTGCGCCACTCCTTGACATTTTCATCAGTTTCCCACCAAGATTTCGACGTCAAGCTTATCGTTTATTTCCCTGCAAATATGAAACACGGACCTGTAATAAATAAGGACAATCCAACTTGTTTAAGACAAGTTTCTGAAAAGAAGTTTTAGATAAATAGCCAGTGTTGAGGCCACTTCTAGAGCGGTTTTACGGTCGTATGGAGCAAAACAATTTTACTCTGCCTAAAAACTTTCTAGAGTAAATGTAGACGTTCCCGTTATGCTTTGAGCGCAGGAAAATGTTTTTTTTTCCAAATGATTCAGTGTCTTGCCTACCTGCTATTATAGTTGGCAACTTAGTAGGCCACTCCGTCCTAGTTCATCTGTTCTACGAGCAGTTTTCTTCTGAGCAAAAAAGATAACTCACGAATTGACAAAACGTAGCTTTCAGGCGGTCCGTTAACAGACGTTCTCCGGGCTGTGTCGCTATCCCCGGTACTGAAATGAGTAGCGGTCAGCAGTTCGGCGACTGCGAAGAGCTTACCCCGCCTATTTTCAGCTATCTTCTAGACTATTGGGCGTTCATCGGAGTTTCCCCTCCCCTTCCCCGCGCACACGCCCAACTTGGCCCCTAGTGACCCACGTCAGGTTTCTTATTTTTATCCGAATTCGTTAAAATGTCACAGCTGGTGATTGCGCATCGTTAATTACACGGTGTTCACACTCCATTTCAATCATTTACGCTGTATTTTATCTCCTCCGCATTTTTGATGGCAAAGTTTCAGGGTGACAGGGTAGCTAAGTGGTAGGTTGATTGACTAATAACTGAAACGTTTCTGGATCATCCTGACTTTATTGGTTCATCCTGACTTTATCTGGAGAGATGAAGTTGGGTGGAACTCTGCCACTGGGCCTTAGAGCAAGGGCCTTAAAACTGCAGTCTCCAGGCCTGTTCTTCTCTATCCCTCTCTACTTCCAACTGCTTTGTCTGGCATTTCTCCCAGGGCAACCTTAAAAATGAGAAAAGAATATCTAATTTCCCTGGTAAAAGATGTCCTGTCATGTCACTAGATGCCAATTAGCCTTTACAAGCCATTTAAAAATCCGTATGTGGCATCAAATAGTGAAATGACTGCCCGGAGGCAAGAGAGACTGATCAATTTCAGCCAACCAGTAAATCAGTCCCTTCATTATTCTGAGTGATCCCCCTTGTGATGTCTCAAAGGCCAGATTTGAAATGGCATGTAATGGCAACTTAGATGCGCCCCTAGTTATACGACGAAATAAAGGTAAAAAATAAAGGTTAAAAAAAAGAGTGGCATATTGACTGTGTGCCTATAGTGTGTGTGTGTGTATTCCGAAGATCTTTCCATTTTTATTTACAAAGGAATCCATATTTACTTGATTTAGCCCATTTTGTGCGTCATTTGGCGGACAGAATGAGATTAGATTTATCATGTGTAAAATTACTTACCTTTGAAAAAGTCAAGATGAAATTTGTGTTATTGTCATTATTACCAGTATTACTGTGTTAATGTTCATGCAAAATGGTAGTATGTTCAGAGGTCTCCAATTGCATCGCATATAAAAATCTGACGCATTAATAAAATAACCAGACAGCATGTCTGTGGAAATACTGCCTCGTAAGCGGATTAAAGAAACGCCATGCACATTCGGATTTGCTGAAATGGTCACTGTTGAAACATTTGGAGCCCTCTCAAGACCATGGATTTTTAAGTAAATGGTCCAGAACAGGGAGGGGGATTCATATTAATGGCAAAAAAAGATAAGCCAAGCTCTTGTGTAATGACAAGCTCAGGTACATGCAGTATTTCAGGAGTTTTTACAGTATTGCGCTCCAAAAGTAGCCATGCTGGCAGAGACGTGTGCAGACTGGTGTTTGGTGTAGTGCCTCTCATGAGTCATTTCCCAGGGACTTCTCCTCGTTACCTATTGGCTTCAAAGTTGCCGTTATCGTCATTATTCAGCAGACGCCATCATCATCTCATCTAACAAGCTTGTCGTACCTCCACTGCCTGCTAGCGATGGGACTGTGCGATAGGCCGTGTTCATTGTGGACTTTAAAGTGTTGTAGTCAATAAAACCATTCAAGTTATGATGGATCCTTTGAGCTACCATCCAGGTTTTCGCTCCAACCCCAATTCCAAACCTGCTTCAGCTAATTAGCAGCTCATTAAGAGAACCTTCAGGTGGAGGCTCCCCAAGAGACTGGGTTAGAAGGTTAGAAACCAGTAGCCCAAAGTTAATCACAGTTTTTATGGTCACACTGCGCAAAGTGCAATTGTGTTGTTGGAATATTCGTCCACAGCCTTTAGTGGACTCCAAGGTAACTAAAATGGTGTAGGAACTGACCAGTCAGGGCACCATTGGCTTGTTTCCTTCAGGTGCAGAAATGGTTGAAGATGCTTAGGGCAATATGAGATACCTGCCTTCCCCCAAAAGATAAACTATTTCTTTCCTAGCTTAGGTCAGGTATAACACTTGGTACCAGTCAACAGAGGGCGTTATGGTATTGAGCTGACAGTTTTTCAAAGTGACTTACCAAACTATAGAACCTGCATTGCTTTAAGAGGTGTAATTCGGGAGATAGTGGCATTTAGTACATTTATTCAGAAGCTGGTTCATGTCTGGTTCTTATGCATTAATTTTCCATTTGCAAATTCTTTATACCGGCAGCAACATGTCAGTTGAAGCTGTGAAATGGTTTAACTCCTTCTTGTGATAGGTTTTTACCATATTTTATTTAATTTCTTATTATAGCCAAGAACAAGTCAATTTCCCTCGCACATATGAAAGGAATAGACCGAAGGCAAACTGTCATTACATGCACCAAGCGCACTGGTTGTTTGTGGCTCCTGGGTACCAGCGATTTAAAAACACTGAAGGTCTCTCTGTTGTATTTACAGCACCCTCCATAATTATTGGCACCCCTGGTTAAGATGTGTTAAAACTCTTAAAATAAATTCTATTTTTACTGCAGAAGCATACTCTCACACTGAAAATTGTAGAAAAGTGTAACCTTCAACTCAAGTGAATTTTAAGGGGGGAAAAAATCCCTGACTGAGAAATAATTATTTTTCATAAAATCACCTGTTCCACAATTATGGATAATAATACATAATTATTATGGAGGGCGCTGTATTGGAGGCAGCTTTGGCAATCCGCTTGCTAGAAAAGTGACCTTTATGCCGAATGGTTCACCCCTTGTTTTGGCTGTCTCCTTTCAGGCTGCCTCCCAAATATGAGGAAGTTAATCCTGCGCTATATTTGGGCAGGGCGGGGTGCGGGCCGTCACGAGGAGGGTTGAATGAAAAACATGTGGAATGATGAAGAAAAATGGCAGATTAGAGGAGAGAGTGGTAAAGGGTGTGAAAGCATACCAAAGAAGAAGGGAGACTGGGACCTGCAAATAAACGTCACCACTTCTTATCGTGTTTATCCCTTTGAACCCTGTAGTACAACCTCAATTCGAAAAAAGTTTGGATGCTGTGTAAATTCTAAATAAAACCAGAATGCAAATTTAGCCAAATCTCTTAAACGCAAATTTTAATCACAGTAGAACATAGACAACAAATCAGATGTTGTTCATAGATTATTGTAAAAAGAAGAGGGGTTGCTTCACAATGGTAAACATGGCCCTGTCCCAACTTTTTTGAGATGTGTTGCTGACATCAAAATTCAAAACTAGCTAATAATTTCTATAAAATGGTAAAATGTCTCACTTTCAACATCTGATATGTTGTCTATGTTGTATTGTGAATAAAATGAGGGTTTATGAGATTTGAAGATCATTGCATTCTGTTTTAATTTACATTCTACACAGCATCCCAACTTTTTTTGAAATTGGGGTTGTATATAAAAGGGTTGTGACCCCCCCACCTATGCCGAAAAACAGCTTACTATGATGGGGAAACCATCTGATTGTAAACAAGGTCATTTGACAAACAAAAGTCATGTGATCAAAGTAAGTCAAGTTTGGTTGCCCTTCATTTTGGGTTAATGGCTGAATTCAAATCTCCACCCTCGGGACTTGCAAACTGAGCCCTAACGGACTTCAGGCGTACAGAATGTGACGTCTTAACCATCATCACGTTAAGTCTGCAAGAGCGGGAGACTGCAGCATTATAAAATGAGCTGATAGACAGGCTTCGAGTCTGTTTCACTCGTGTCCGTGCAAATGCATATTGATTACCTCTGTAGCCTGTATTTCTGTATGATGATGTTGAGTTTTATATCTGGCCAATGTTATTCAAGTAACGCTTAAATATTATTAATTTCTAATTAGTTTTGTGGTTTTGTGCGTGTGTGATTGTGCTTTTCTTCTGTCAGCAATTTGGAAAAATTAAAATGTCACGTCCATATTGCAATGTATTATGGGTAATTACACTGGTGAAATCAGCTGAAGTCTGCACCCAGAAAGTCCGCTTGAGGCCCCTTGTGGACTGGATCAGTTGTGGATTTGGACAGCCCTCAGCACGACCAGACTTCCCGTGAACGCGCCCTGAAAGTCCGCGAGTCTGATAGTACAGAGAAGTGCGGGTATTTGGATTCATTCAATGACGATTCTCTGTGCAGCTGCTAAAACAGCCAGCAGGTCTAAGAATTAACCCCTTATGCATTGAAAACATGCAAATGCTTAAGACCATTTGTTGGGATTAGGTCATTATGCTTGTGGAATGCACATTGTCATTCCGTTTTTGGACATTTTGCGTGTGGAGTGACAGAAATAATGTGAGGTTGAAAAAACCTGGTCATTGATATGCATGATAATCTATCCGTGCCCAGGACATTGCTTATTTGAACTGCAAAACTCACAACGAGTGAAGTTGGCACGTTATGTAAATCATAGATAAAAACAGAATATAATGATTTGCAAATCCTTTTTAACTGATATTCAATTGAATACATTGCAAAGACAAGATGTTTAATGTTCAAACTGAGAAACTTTATTTTTTTTTTGCAAGTATTCACAGTGGCGGCTCGTGAATTGGCAACAGGGGAAGCCCAAACAATCCCTTAATGTTAATGATTGTTCATCACCCGTTTTCAATCATTCATTTAAACAGTGGAGGGTCGTCGGCCGTAACAAAATTAAGCCAAAACCTCGCCCGTCAAAGCTTAATGACTTAAACCTTTCGCAGTTTACTTTTCTTGATCAGCAGTTGATCATACGAATTGTTAGAAGAACAGTCAGTTGAGTCAAACTTATCTTCGATAGCATTGTTATACATTGCACCACGAAATTATGAGGGGTTTTCTTTCACACATAAATTACCATAGGCCTACGTCTTTTTAAATTCCGCGCTCGAGAAGCTCACGAAACGGCATAGATGCGCAAATTGATTAGTGAGGCTCATTAAGCAATAAGCTGTGCAACATCGCATTCTTTTCTTCTATATTAAGATTGTAGAAAATGGACTGTCGTGGCTTTTTGTAAAAGAAGCCTTGAAAACTAATTTATAAAGACGTGTTGATAATTTGCGTCGTCATTTGCAATCGAAAATAGATTTGATTGTCCTCCAACCAATTCGTATGAGCAACTGCTGATAAAGAAAAGTGAACTACGAAATGTTGAAGTCATTAAGCTTTGAAGGGCGAGGTTCAGGCTTCCCTTTGTTACGGCCGACGAGCCGCCGCTGAGTAATCATTGACTTCGAATTTAAAGGCAGCAACGCATTGCAAAAAAGTTGGCACAGGGGCCTTTTTATCACTGTGTTACATCGCCTTTCCTTTTAACGACACTCAGTAAACGTTTGGGAACTGAGGAGACCAATTTTTGAAGCTTTTCAGGTGGAACTCTTTCCCATTCTTGCTTGATGTACAGCTTAAGTTGTACAACAGTCCGGGGTCTCCTTTGTCGTATTTTACGCTTCATAATGCGCCACACATTTTCAATGGGAGACAGGTCTGGACTACAGGCTGGCCAGTCTAGTACCCGCACTCTTTTACTACGGAGCCATGCTGTTGTAACACGTGCAGAATGTGGCTTGGCATTGTCTTGCTGAAATAAGCAGGGGCGTCCATGAAAAAGACGTTGCTTGGATGGCAACATATGTTGCTCCAAAACCTGTATGTACCTTTCAGCATTAATGGTGCCTTCACATATGTGTAAGTTGTCCATGCCTTGGGCACTAATACACCCCCATACCATCACAGATGCTGGCTTTTGAACTTTGCACCTATAACAGTCCGGATGGTCCTTTTCCTCTTTGGTCCGGAGGACACGACGTCCACAGTTTTCAAAAACAATTTGAAATGTGGACTCGTCAGACCACAGAACACTTTTCCACTTTGCATCAGTCCATCTTAGATGAGCTTGGGCCCAGCGAAGCCGGCGGCGTTTCTGGGTGCTGTTGATAAATGGCTTTCGCTCGCATTGTAGAGTTTTAACTTGCACTTGCAGAGGTAGCGACGAACTGTAGTTACTGACAGTGGGTTTCTGAAGTGTTCCTAAGCCCATGTGGTGATGTCCTTTACACACTGATGTCGGTTTTTGATGCAGTACCGCCTGAGGGATCGAAGGTCACGGGCATTCAATGTTGGTTTTCGGCCTTGTCGCTTACGTGCAGTGATTTCGCCAGATTCTCTGAACCTTTTGACGATATTACAGACCATAGATGATGAAATCCCTAAATTTCTTGCAATAGCTCGTTGAGGAATGTTGTTTTTAAACTGTTCTACAATCAGCTCACGCATTTGTTCACTAAGTGGTGACCCTCGCCCCATCCTTGTTTGTGAATGACTGAGCATTTCAGGGAAGCTGCTTTTATACCCAATCATGGCACCCACCAGTTCCCAATTAGCCCGTTCACCTGTGGGATGTTCCAAATAAGTGTTTGATGAGCATTCCTCAACTCTCTGTCTTTTTTGCCACTTGTGCCAGCTTTTTTGAAACATGTTGCAGGCATCAAATGCCAAATGAGCTAATATTTGCAAAAAATTACAAAGTTTACCTGTTCGAACATTAAGTAACTTGTCTTTGCAGTGTATTCAATTGAATATAGGTTGAAAAGGATTTGCAAATCATTGTATTCTGTTTTTATTTACGATTTACACAACGTGTCAACTTCACTGGTTTTGGGTTTTGTATTTACTCAGCATGCATAATGTCCAATATTTTTGATAGAACATAGACTCAGATGTATTCCAACAAATAGACATGCATTATATAGGTTATGTGTTTTCAGTTGGTGCTATATAATGTATTTCCATCTCCCAACAGAAAAAAGTCTGATCAAAACTTGAACAATAAAAGTCTATTTCTGACTTTCGTCAACTTACCTCTTACTTGTGGATGCAGCCATTGTGATTATTTGTGGTAAAACGTGACAAATCAGAGAGGCACCTATTGAGGAAATTATTATCTAGAAATGTCCAGTAAAATGTACATTTTGTGTTTTCAGGGTATTCATGAGCCTAGAGAAAGTAAACGCCACTTATGTCCAAAATATTGGACAACATGCAACAATGGGTTAATATCAGGGCCAAAATGATACAATTAGAGTAGGCTTGTGCACTGAAATTTTTTTGTGCACTGCCCTAACCATTTTTTGTCTCTGGAACCAACTTGTATTTAAGGACACGCTGGTCAAAGTCAGAAAATTTCTTGAGTGTTGAGGCTAAATTTTTGTGAACGGCCCAAAAGACCATTAAAGAGCATCATGCAGCCTTGTTAAAGGGATGTTTTGTGCACCCCAATTCTCAGTTACTGATTTTTGCCCATGATTTCATCCCTGTTAGATGGCATATGGCGAGAAACCGTGTCTTCAGTCGCCAATTACGATAATTGGAAAATGTGTCAATAAAGGAAAATTATTTAGAACTAGCCTGGACCAATTGTTGTCATTAAGGGACGTGTCTGTGCCCCCCGATTCCCAGTTCTAGCTCCGCCATTGCTAGTACCCAGAAGAAAAGACAGTAAACTTTCACCCAGCTCAATGGAAGGTGTTATTCGGTCAGCAGTGTGCAAATATCCGGGAAGCAGAGCTGTGAAATTCACCCTTACGCCTTTGTTTAAACCCTCTGAGCAGTGGGGGATGATGTCTTCAAAGCTCTGAGAGATGGAGGGAGGGATAGAGAGAGAGAAAGAGAGCGAGAGAGAAAAAAAGATGGTGAAAATGAGAGGGAAAGAGAGGTGAGAGTATCTGACAGCAGTTTGTGTTTAAAAATACAGATATTCACAGTGACCGTCAAAATAACTCCTGACTTGATAATGCAATATGTAGCAAGTTTGGATCAAATTTTCGCCTCAGCTGTTCATGCTATTTGGTGCGTATGCTGTCAGAAATATGGCCTGTTTCTGAGGTGTCCCATGAATTTGTCTTGTTTAATTCAACTAAACACAGACTATGTATAGTTAATACAGTCATTTTTAAATTAATGCCCACAAACGGCTATTGTAATGTTAGAATCGCTTAATAGTATCAGTCATACTCATGACAATAATTTGACAGGAAATTTCAGAAATAATTCAACTCTTTCACCTTGGAGTACATAATCCGACAGTATTTAGTGGGGCAAGAATACTGACAATGATGGGAAGGTTTGAGCAAATCTCCATTGTCAGTAATCCACATGAGTAAGATTTTATAATTAGTCCTTAAAAGGTCATAAACATTTTTTTCCCAACATCAAAAATTACCTCTAATTTGTGTAAGAGATATTTTAATTCATTCATTTTAATTCATTGATGTTTAACACATTTTCCTTTGAAGTGCATGTGAACTGCCGTTATTTTGATTTCTCCACGCAATCAGCAACCTATTTCATCCCAGTTAGCAAGACACCTGCATCCAAACTGGATTAAGGATTAACTTTCAAACTGACAGGAGCTTTGTTGTTATAAAGCCATCGTACACCTGCGGTGGTCCACAAGTTAGCGTAAATATCGCCGATCTGCACAAAAAGTAGGTATTTGTCCTTCACTGAAAATCATAGATCTACACTCACTGACAGCAGACAGTGGCCTATTCGGATGGGAACATGCCTGTTACTCTTCATTCCGGTAGCTTTAATTATTTATTTATTTTTATTCAAATTTTTTTCATGATGAATAGGCAGTGAGAACACAAATATATCACAAAAGCCCCAGGGAGCATTTCAAAGAGAAAAAAATATTTTTTAACCTCGCAGAAAACAATCTGTATTACAGACGGACTGCTTTTAACCTGATCCTGGTTGGACCAAGGATACTGTAGCACTTTATTGTGGGGACTGTTGTCACTCAATTCACATTCACAAATTCAGGCTTCACCGAAACATCCGACGGAGTGCACTGCTTTTCTTGGTTCCCTCCCTGTCCTGTCATTTATCATTTATCTCCCAAGTTGGGCAAATATAGGGTAGAGCGGGGTAAGATGCCCCCCTTCAGCAGGAATTTTCATAACTGAAGGTAAACAACATGAATTTTTTTCTGCTTGAATGGATAGTATGTAAAGTTGGCTACCACATCACGAAAGATTAATGACATAGTCACCACAGAAATGTTTTTAAATGTTTAATTACTTTTTTTTTTTTTTTTTTTAAAGGTCCCCCCCACGTTATCTAGAATAACTTGTAAAGCCTAATACATACTGGTTTGCATTTCACATGAGTAATTATCATATTATAGCTGTCTTAATTGGCAGGAAGACATCATACAAAATATCAACATCGTTTTAGAAATGTCCTTGCTAGAGAAATGGGGGAAAAAAAGAGGTACATTCTCCTAAATTTAACTTTTTATTAACTGACTAAACACCAATGCACAAGTGATGGCAAGGTACTGTTGACATTAAATGCATCAAGGATTAGATGGTTATATCTTGTGGAATACTAAAAAATATGAGGCACCGCATTAGATAAAGATGTAGTGGTATGGAACGTATATGAGTATCCATGAAAATTCTTTAAAATTTAGAGTGACCATAATGCATTTCACCCAATATATATCTTTTTAGGCCCTTATTGATTAATACATGATGCATTATTGTGTTTTGCTATATGGCCTTACTTTTAACATGTATGGATACATTTAACCTTCCATTCACAAGTTCCTTATAAAACTCATTATGTCTGATGTATACACTACTCAAAAAAACAAAGGGAACACTTAAACAACACTATGTAACTCCAAGTCAATCACACTTCTGTGAAATCAAACTGTCCACTTAGGAAGCAACGCTGATTGAAAATCATTTTCACATGCTGTTGTGCAAATGGAATAGACAACAGGTAGAAATTATGGGCAATTAGCAAGATACCCCCAATAAAGGAGTGGTTCTGCAGGTGGTGACCACAGACCACTTCTCAGTTCTGGCTGATGTTTTGATTCCTTTTGAATGCTGGCAGTGCTTTCACTCTACTGGTAGCATGAGACAACTCTACAACCCAAACAAGTGGCTCAGGTAGTGCAGCTCATCTGGGATGGCACATCAATGCAAGCTGTGGCAAAAAGGTTGGCTGGGTCTGTCAGCATAGTGTCCAGAGCATGGAGGCGCTACCAGGAGACAGGCCAGTACATCAGGAGACGTGGAGGAGCCGTAGGAGGGCAACAACCCAGCAGCAGGACTGCTACCTCCGCCTTTGTGCAAGGAGGAACAGGAGGAGCACTGCCAGAGCCCTGCAAAATGACCTCCAGCAGGCCACAAATGTGCATGTGTCTGCTCAAACGGTCAGAAACCGACTCCATGAGGATGGTATGAGGGCCCAACGTCCACAGGTGGGGGTTCTGCTCACAGCCCAACACCATGCACGACGTTTGGCATTTGCCAGGGAACCTGTGCTCTTCACCTGGCGCCCTGTGCTCTTCACAGATGAAAGCAGGTTCACACTGAGCACATGTGACAGAGTCTGGAGACGCCGTGGAGAACGTTCTGCTGCCTGCAACATCCTCCATTATGACCGGTTCGGCAGTGGGTCAGTAATGGTGTGGGGTGGCATTTCTTTGGGGGTCCGCACAGCCCTCCATGTGCTCGCCAGAGGTAGCCTGACTGCCATTAGGTACCAAGATGAGATCCTCAGACCCCTTGTGAGACCATATGCTGGTGCGGTTGGCCCTGGGTTCCTCCTCATGCAAGACAATGCTAGACCTCATGTGGTTGGAGTGTGTCAGCAGTTCCTGCAAGACGAAGGTATTGATGGTATGGACTGGCCCGCCCGTTCCCCAGACCTGCATCCAATTTGAGCACATCTCGGACATCATGTCTTGCTCCATCCACCAACGCCACGTTGCACCACAGACTGTCCAGGAGTTGGCGGATGCTTTAGTCCAGGTCTGGGAGGAGATCCTTCAGGAGACCATCCGCCACCTCATCAGGAGCATGCCCAGGCGTTGTAGGGAGGTCATACAGGCACGTGGAGGCCAGACACACGACTGAGCCTCATTTTGACTTGTTTGAAGGACATTACATCAAAGTTGGATCAGCTTGTAGTGTGTTTTTCCACTTTAATTTTGAGTGTGACTCCAAATTCAGACCTCCATGGGTTAATAAATTTGATTTCCATTGATAATTTTTGTGTGATTTTGTTGTTAGCACATTCAACTATGTAAAGAACAAAGTATTTAATAAGAATATTTCATTCAGATCAAGGATGTCTTATTTTAGTGTTCCCTTTATTTATTTATTTTTTTGAGCAGTGTATTTTCTATAAATAGAACATAATTTTTAGAAAAAACTCATAAAACAGAATGAATAAGACTCAAAATGGGGTAAGATGCTTCCTTTCCTTAGGGGCATCTTACCCCAAACCAAAAAGGCCATCTTACCCCCAGCACTGCCATATAGGTTTTGGCTCATTATCCCCAATTTCTCCTATTATCATGACACAGAACTCCCTTTGATACATAGAAAAGGCATCAGAGAGTTAAACTGACATGTCCTGCTTACTCCTGGAGCATTCAAGTACTTGTGGCATAATAATTTATTTGGTCATTTTTTATAAGAGAGACAATAAAAACACAAAAACTTTGAGTACTCACATGTCACTTGCTCTGTTGACCCATCTGTTGCTGAGCATTTCCCTCCAGGTGGAAGTTCATTTGTCGAAGTCAACAGGCACATACAGAGCACAGCTAAAATTGAATCGTAAGCAAGGGGCGTCTTACCCTCAGGAGTATCTTACTCCACTCAACCCTACATTTCTTTGCTGGCTACTCCTGCGGTTTCATGACAAATTTGCACTTGATTTTCACTATGGAGCAGCTAAACCTAAATAACAACTAACCTCGCGGCTCTGATTTTTTGTTGTCACAAATATTTTGTGTTCGTATCTTGTTTTAGTGGCACGCGCCCAGCTCGCAGTTTAATTTCACAGCGCGAGGACCACAGCTTGTAAAAGCCGTTGCTGTGGACGATATCAACGACGCAGTATCTTACATTTCCACATCGGTAATAGTTAAATGCTTTTTTGAGAGATTAACTATTTTAGTCGATAAAAACAAACTAGATAGATTGGTGCGCCATGATGTATTTTCTCCTGACTTTTATTCAAATAGCAAGAAAAAAAGGCCCAATAACGATGACTGTCACGCCGCTAGCAACCTTTGCTAAATTAGCTAATTGGCTAACCTTACTTCAAATGATCAGTCAGCTGTTATCTCGCTCAAGCAAGTCGGAGTGATGATCGCTTTCACACCGGACGCGAAACAAATTTTTCGCACGATACATTACATTCAAAGTCAACAAAGACGCGTCTTTGAATATAATCTGTCGTGCGAAAAATTCGTTTCGCATCCGGTGAGAAAGCAGCTTTAGGCACCAAAATATTTGGCGTCCCACTACTTCATTGAAGTAATTATGAATTGAAACGGATTATCATCCTCGCGTTTCTTTACATGCCTCTAAAAAGTTGTTAGGGACAATGATTCGGATTTTAAGATATTCATTCTGCTCAGGAATGGATCCTTTCTTCGGAATGCTGGGGTCCACTGCTCAATCTACACCTAAACCAACAGACCACACAGCACCCCAGGTATTGCTCAAGGGGAGCAGCTGGGTTTTCCTCCTAGTTTTTGGTACTTGTAGTTTAGAATGTACTTTTACTTTGAAATTGTTACATGTATGTTTAATAGCTTTTAAATCAAATGGGATCCACTTTGTTTACATCATTAGTATTTTTACATGTACATCCACATATCATTCTCTCAATAGTCTTGAGTTCATGTGCATTCAAGAATATTTGTTTATGTCTGGGAAATTAGTATATTCCACTACAATAACTTGCAGGTTCATTTATTTATTTGCTTGGAGTTCATTCCACAGTATTTTGCATGTTGCAAAGACTATATTTAGAAACCGACGAGGGCATGAATTGCTAGTAATAGCAGCAAGAGCTAATGTCAAGTCAAAGTTTACTCTAAGGTCGATGCATTTTATTACTTTGAACTCTTTGAATTTAAGTCTTATATGGATCACACTGAAAAGAGAACTGCAACAAAGACAACATCAGAGAATTGCATAGTATTGGTACACAGTATTTGTTTTGAAATCTCTGCATAGCCAGGCAGTTAGGCTTTCTTAGATGGTTACTTCTGCAGTGACATATTGTACCTGGTAGGGTGGATATCAGATAGGGAAGAAGTCTTCCTCCTTTTAAGAAATTTTAAAAGGAATCAGAGTAGATCAGTGGTTGATATGATTATGCATTTTTGGCAATATATTGTGGAATGGCAATGACACTTGAATGCAGCAATCTGCTTATAGACGAGCACTCAAAGATTGTTCAGAAATACAAACCCTGTTCTGTCTCAGGAACAGTTCAGTGAGATTTTGGAAAAGCTGTCCGCCGTCTCTCACCTTTCTCCTGAACCGCTTATCCCATCTCTGACAACTCTCCAGGAAACTCAAGGGAAGCTGCCTTGTTCTTACGTAGCCTGCAGCAGGTTATGATTTCTTCTTCTCCTGTAATTTCAGGAGCTGGCTGAGGGTCTGGGCTCAGTACTGGAGTCCAGAGGAGACAGGAGCTTATTTAGCAGCCTGGAGGAGAGCTTTGAGCCACATGTGAGGTGTGAGTTAGTGTGTGTGTGTGTGTGTGTGAGTGAATTAGTGAGAGTGAGAGAGAGAGAGAAAGAGAGGCTGCTTTAAAATGTAACATTAATTGAACTTCGGATAACAAGTTGAGGTATTCTCAATTTATTGCCTTTAATTCCGTTAACTTAATTAAAGGCAGCGCGGACACAAACCTTTTGTATCATGGTTTGTGTCCAGCTGGATGTCACTAGGACCAAGGGCCTAAAAGAAAAGAAGTCTCAAATGCCAAGGCTGGTTAAAAAAAAATTAATAAAGATTTAATTATAAAATAATTAAAGACCAACAGAGCTAAAGATACAGGGAGCAGCACAGGTAGAACAAGACAGAGTAAAATCAAAATGTAGAGACACTATACTCTGCCATCACCTCCACCTTAACGGGCTGCACCTGTAGCCAAGGTGGAGGTGAAAGAATGCACCAGGAGAGGGGCTGTAAGGCCAAACCTTTATATTTTGAAGTTAAAACATTATTTAGTGAGAGAGAGAAAGAAATGGGGAATGGAGAGAGAGAATGAGAAAGACTGAGGGAGAGGGTGATAGAGAGATTAAAAGAACGTTTATTTTATATTATTCTAGCCGACACCGTTCTTGTTGCCAAAATAATTTTCACAAATACAAAACCCAAAACCAGTGAAGTTGGCACATTGAGTAAATCGTAAATAAAAACTAAAAAAATAAGAATACAATGATTTGCAAATCCTTTTCAACCCATATTCAATTGAATACACTGCAAAGACAAGGTCCTTAATGTTAGACCAGGTAAACTTGGTAATTTTTTGCAAATATTGGCTCATTTGGAATTTGATGCCTGCAACATGTTTCAAAAAAGCTGGCACAAGTGGCAAAAAAGATTGAGAGAGTTGAGGAATGCTCATCAAACGCTTATTTGGAACATCCCACCAGTGAACGGGCTAATTGGGAACAGGTGGGTGCCATGATTGGGTATAAAAGCAGCTTCCCTGAAATGCTCAGTCATTCACAAACAAGGATTGGGCGAGGGTCACCACTTAGTGAACAAATGCGTGAGCTGATTGTCGAACAGTTTAAAAATAACATTCCTCAATGAGCTATTGCAAGAAATTTAGGGATTTCATCATCTACGGTCCATATTATCGTCAAAAGGTTCAGAGAATCTGGAGAAATCACTGCACGTAAGCGACAAGGCCGAAAACCAACATTGAATGCCCGTGACCTTCGATCCCTCCCTAACTCTGCATCAAAAACCGCCATCAGTGTGTAAAGGACATCACCACATGGGCTCAGGAACACTTCAGAAAACCACTGTCAGTAACTACAGTTTGTCGCTACATCTGCAAGTGCAAGTTAAAACTCTACAATGCAAAGCGAAAGCCATTTATCAACAGCACCCAGAAACACCGCCGGCTTCGCTGGGCCCAAGCTCATCTAAGATGGACTGATGCAAAGTGGAAAAGTGTTCTGTGGTCTGACGAGTCCACATTTCAAATTGTTTTTGGATACTGTGGACGTTGTGTCCTCCGGACCAAAGAGGAAAAGAACCATCTGGACTGTTATAGGCGGTAAGTTCAAAAGCCAGAATCTGTGATGGGATGGGGGTGTATTAGTGCCCAAGGCATGGGCAACTTACACATATGTGAAGGCACCATTAATGCTGAAAGGTACATACAGGTTTTGGAGCAACATATGTTGCTATCCAAGCAAAGTCTTTTTCATGGACGCCCCTGCTTATTTCAGCAAGACAATGCCAAGCCACATTCTACACGTGTTACAACAGCATGGCTCCGTAGTAAAAGAGTGCGGGTACTAGACTGGCCTGCCTGTAGTCCAGACCTGTCTCCCATTGAAAATGTGTGGCGCATTATGAAGCGTAAAATACGACAACGGAGACCCCGGACTGTTGAACAACTTAAGCTGTTTATCAAGCAAGAATGGGAAAGAGTTCCACCTGAAAAGCTTCAAAAATTGGTCTCCTTAGTTCCCAAATGCTTACTGAGTGTCGTTGAAAGGAAAGGCGATGTAACACAGTGGTAAAAAGGCCCCTGTGCCAACTTTTTTGCAATGTGTTGCTGCCTTTAAATTCTAAGTTAATGATTATTTGCAAAAAAAAAAAAAAGTTTCTCAGTTTGAACTTTAAAAATCTTGTCTTTGCAGTGTATTCAATTGAATATAAGTTGAAAAGGATTTGCAAATCATTGTACTCTGTTTTTATCTACGATTTACATAACGTGCCAACTTCACTGGTTTTGGGTTTTGTAAACAGAGAAATGACATCACCCTCTAACAGTAAAAATCCTCATAAAGAGTGCCCAGTAACTACATGAAAGAACGAGGCAATCAGAGATAGCAGACCTGGCCCCAGCCACGGGCTGACAGACAGGGCTGACAGACAGAGTGAGTGACAGACACACACACACACAGACACGATCATACATACAGCACAAACGTTCACAGAAATTTTACGTAATGTTCACTTCGCAAAAATAATACAAAGACAACCTAAGCAGACATAGAAAACAATATAATACACGACAATCCAGGCTCCTCAGGCATCAAGCAAATAGGCCTACGAGCCGCAGCAGCCTCCATTTTAATACGAAGAGCGGTGAACTGCGCTGGTCCCCGAGACATGGCGTAGTTTATCCCGGGCAGCTAGCTAGCTAGCTAACTCTCCTTGTAATATAAGTGAAATTCATTCATACTGCACAAATGACCACAAAAATGCTTAGCTGTGTCCAGCTAGGTAAAACAAAATGCTAACTAGACACAGAAGACGATAGAACACGTTGTACCATCTTTAAAAAAATAAAAATAAAGAAATTGGTTATTTCAGCAAGCCCAGCTGGCTGGAAAGCCGAGCCCGTGTGCTATACGCAATTCCATGCAAGATCCGTGTCAACGCGATCACTTTGTCCGCCAACAAAAAACGGGCAGTATGCAGCGAAAGTATGCAGAATAATGCAACGCAAATAAAAATAAAAGCACAAATTCAATCGTAACATCACAACCGACAAATCTCATACAATTAGGAAACATAATTATTTAATGCAAACTAGCATACTGTTTTATGAAAATGCATCGCGATTATGGTTCGCAGGGGTCCGTGTCACAACACGGAGCTCCATGTAGCTAGCTAGCATGCTAGCTACACACTTACAACAAAATAATTACATACAGCAGAAATGTTCGCAGAAATTCTACGTAATGTTCATTTCGCAAAAATAATACAAAAATTACCTAAGCAGACATAGAAAACAATATAATACACGATAATCCAGGCTCCTCAGGCATGAAGCAAATAGGCCTACGAGCCGCAGCGGCCTCCATTTTAATACGAGGAGCTAGCTAGCTAACTGTCCTTGTAACATGATCATTGCTTAACCTGGCTCCCCCTAGGGGGGGCAGGTAATGGCCGCGGGCTGACAGAAAGAGTGTCAGAAACACACACACACACACACACAGACATGATCATTGCTTAACCTGGCTTCCCCCCTAGGGGGGGGGGGCAGGTAATAAAACAATATATAGAAAAAGCAATATCTGCAACAGGACAATCTTAGGACAGAGAGAGAGCAAGTGAGCACCTTGTTTACTCAGAGAATGGGTCAGCCCCAAAGCATGCTGGGAAATATAAACAGGCCCTAATCCCCGTCCATAATTCCTTCTTTCCGAGTAAAGGACAGTAATTCTCACAACACTTGACTCAAGAGCCTAATACCCACCACTCCCCCTGCCTTATTTAGCCTGTCGCAGCTCTGATACTGAGCGTAAACACTGACTACACATTCACTTGTTTTTTTATTTTATCTGTCGAAGAGTATGTGAAGAGTTAAATAAAGTTGACATAAATTTACCTTAATTTTGTTAATTAAAATCAACACAGTAAGACAAATGTTAACTTTCTCATAAGTAGTTTCTGGGATGTCTCATTTTGCCCCCTATCTCTTCATGCATATTCCGATGAGCTACTAGGCACAACGGACTCTCTTTGATGACTAAAAAAAAAATTCAAAATGGGAGCTTCGATATGAATCCTAATCTTTAAAATATGTATGATGGTTTGTCATTGTGCAATATCACATAAGCATCTTTAATTACCTCCATGCAGAGGCATTGTAAGAATTGGATACATAAGAATGCAATGATAGAATGCAGCGCTCATTGCCCATGTACGATGGTGAATTCACAGTGGCAAATCCTGGGGCTTGTTTTAGGGGATTATGCAGCTGGATAATTTCACCCCTTACAACCTGGAATGTGCAACCAGGTTCTGGTTTGACCAGGGATTTCTACCGCTTCAAATCTGGAGCATCGACTGATGTGAAATGATCGGTGTCAGATTTTACGTTGAACAGTTAACTGGTTAGCCCAGTAATGGTGCTTGTGGCATGTGCCCGTGGTTTGACTGAGCACGTGTCTTTGAAGTGATGATTCCGGACTGGGAGTCTTCCGAAGGGAGGCGGACGGCGAGCTTCAGGGCGATGACTCCACCCACTTCTCGTCCCTCCGTTCCAGAGTGGATCAGATCGCGAGGCGGGCCCAGGACCTGGTGGAGAAGATCAACGAGAGGCGCACTGCGGACCAGGCGATCATAGACGACTTCCAGGAGAAGCTGACCAAGAAGGTACTTCATAAGGAACCAAATTCCTTCATATCTGAGCCCATCAAATCACAGGTCAGGAGCCATGTCCGGGTCGTCATGAGTTGACATTGCTGTCCACAAGCCAATCATTGATAATAACAGCCATCATTGAAGATTGAATTCTTGCAATCATGGAAGACAATTAAATTCTATTCTTTCCTGAAAGTATGTGGTCCATCTTGAGACTTAATTTGATTAACAGATTGTAACATCCTTTTATTGATTGACATTCAGGTCTATGGCAGGCTAATCATGAACTATTCGGTTTGTACTGGCATGTGAGCAACACAGCCTTGCTTGATGTGCTCAACTAAGGAAGGTACTTAAACCATATAGCGTGAGCCAATATTAGGTTGACTAGGTGACTGAAAATCATGATGGCCTATTGGGTGGAGGCAAATTCTTCACTATCCATTTAGTTGTGTTTATTTTTTTAAGGCCAACAAATTTTTTTTTTAAACTGTTGAAGATAATTAGCAAATTTAGGATGTTTCCATTTTTGAAGTGAGAAACCTATGCCTCCACTGGATAACTTCCATGGCGAATCACCGCAGCTATTTATGAAGCAATGAGTGAAAAATAAGTGAAAGAGTCAAAAACAGCTCTGTAGCTAATGGCATTTATGGACAATTTTGCATTTCTGTTCAATTTTTTGTGATAGATGTCCATTATTCTAAAGGCTGAGCAATATCAAGTAAAATTATTTAATGTAACAAAGTGAACATTTTATACCACCGACTTGCCACTTCAAGAGCATTTTGAGAATGATCAGGGCATTATGTTTCCCTTTGGCCTCCCTGACTGGCCGCTCTTTCACAGGTGAGTAAAGTGTGTCAGCAGATGAAGGAGCAGATGTTCAGCAGCTACGACGCCAACAGCCAGCTGATGGAGTCCAGGCTGATGGAGCTCTCGGGGGCCCTGGGCAGGAGCAGCCAGCTCATCACCGAGCTGCAGGGGGCCAGCCAAACTCTGGCCGCCATCAACAAAGGTCTGTGCAAGTAACACAGCCAATCTGCAGGGCTCACAGTATGGAATCCTGAGGACTCCAGCAGCCAATCACAGCTGCTCAGAGTATGGAATCCTGACTACTCTTGCAGCCAATCACAGCTGCATAGAATATGGAATCCCGACCATTCCCTCAGCCAATCACAGCCACTGAGAGTATGGAATCTTGACCACTCCCTCAGCCAAACGCTGTTGCAGGAAGTATAGAATCCTGACCACTCCCTCAGCCAATCGCAGCATTGGGAGTGCTGGGCTTTAACCACTTTCTCAGTCAGTCGGCTTCAGGATACTGTACTGAAGAGCAGTCATTTAAACGTGCCAGTGGTGTAAAACCAATTTTTTATGGAGGAGGTTAATGGCAGCTGATGTTTATTGTTAATAAAATGGTGGTTATTTACAGTGTTCTGGTGTTAATCGCTCATTAATCCCTGCTTCTTTGTGACAGATAATCACTTAACTCCCTGGATTCGGTGACAATGAGTATAGGTTTATTCTGCATGGGATTAATACACAGTTTTTGTGTGCACGTCTAAGAACCACAGAACTTTAACTTTGTTGGACTTGCTTTCAACGCAGTGGGTCTTCTAACTCTCCAAAAATAGAACAGGACAGGACACTCTCACCAAATGATAATTTATAAATGAACAAATCCGCCAAAACTATGCCCACCGCACCAACCTTGTCTGTAATCATAAGGGCCATCCTGTAATGAATCATTTTTGATCGGAAACACTATTTTTGCCTCACCAGAAAAGTAAAATTTTATAATCCCAGATTATAAACAACTGCACTTCACTCATAAATGACTGCAATAATGCAAGTGGAGATTAAATAACAATCCCGACATGTAGAGAAACCGCAAAAAAGGCTTTATTTATGAAATAAATGCGCCTTCCTATTCATGTTAACAAGGCTGTAACCCAAAAAGGCATCAAATCCAGAGAATGGGTTCAGAGGAACTGATTACTAAAGTGCAAACAGTTTCTACTAAAAATTATCTTCACCAAAATCTTTTTGTCCCCATCAGGGCAGAAGTAGAGTACAAAAATACCATTTAAATGACTATATTACTCTGGTTTGTGAATCTGGCAGCAGTGTTCTTTAACAGCAATACTTTTCCCCCTTAACTAAAGTCATTTACAGCAAATATTGAACACAACCAAACAGATACGCAATGCTTAATAGTTCAGATCAGTTGAATGGGCACCATTTAGTGAGAGGGCTGTCAGTGGTTTGCCTGCCAATCAATCAAACAGACCAGGTCGTGTTTCTCACGGGATTTTCCATCAAAGAGTTGCAGAATGAGAATGGACTCAGGGCTAAGTTGGGAATTCCTAGAAAACGTTTAATTTCTTTAAATGTCTGACCATATATTTTCCCTGGGTTTTCTTGCATTATACTGCTATGCTTCGCTGATGTAATTTTTGTCGACACTTCATACTATGTGGATTCACCTAAAGAAAAGTATTTCTTTTATTTCAAAAAACACTTTCAGTAATTCAGATTATTTATAGATGTAGAAAGTTATAGGAAACACTCCAATCGTCATTCTGCAAAAAAAAAAAAAAAAAAAAGGATTCAGCAAAGAGCTTGACCAATTAATCCAGGTTTTTCTAGATTTTTTTACAGTCAATCGGAGATTATTTTTCATCAGAAGAAACCAGTAAGTTGAGAAAACCCCAATAAACTCAGTACAATTCGTTAACATCCCATAATTGCAGCAGAACAGTAGAACTGTTATTCATTTCCGGCCCTATGATTCTCACTCCAGTTTTATGTAAGCAGTCTTCGAGAGCCTAGTATGGTCAGCCGCGACCCAAGCAGAAGTATTAGATTGTGGATGTGAGGTCAGTGCTCTCTGTGCAGGAGAGGAGAGTAGCGAAGGTCTTATTTGTCCACGGTGAAGGACTGAAGGCCGGTGATGGCTCTGCCCAGGATGAGGGCGTGGATGTCGTGGGTACCTGCAAAGGCAGAGAGATCAGGGAGATGTTTAAAGGAGCTGCGTCACCATTACTGCACATGCTCAGAACTTACATCCTGAGAAAGTGAACCTACATGACAATCTGATTCCATCCTTGCCAATCTGTCTTCATTTTGCATTGCATTTATTCTCCGGCATTATGCTTTTTATATTAACAAGCTTTTTATGTAAATTCAAGGATTCAAAGTGCTGTTTTAAGATTAAGCTGAGGGATGCAAAGAGTGGAAGCTGGTTGCCATTGCCAATAATCGTAGAAGAAGTTATATACTCTCTAGATTTTGACTTGCAGTTAAATGGATTTACTTTTTTCAAGGTTGTGAACGTGCAGTAATCGCGACACAGCTCTATTAGTTCGGGGACGCTCAGAGTCAGACGATCAGCAGAGCAGGACATCAAGATGAACAAAGTTAAACAGCATATAAAATTTACATTTCTATCAGCAGTGAGAGGAGGGTTTATTAATTATTGTAATTAATAACAAGAGTTGTCAGAAAGACAACAAAGCTTGCCGGGGGGCAAGGTTAAAGTTTTTCTGCACGCGGACGGACGCGGACGCCGGGGGTACGACAATAGCTCTCCGGACGTTATTCGTCCCGGTGAGCTAAAAAGGTCAGGTAAAGGTCATGGTCAAGGTCACCAGGTCAAAATTTCGGCATCAGTACGTAGGTCTTGCACCAAGGAGTATACATGCAAAGTATGAAAGCCCTATCTCTCACGGTTTAAAAGTTATAGACAAAGTTAAAGTTTTTGTTATGGGCAAGGTTAAAGTTTTTTCAAAGGTCTAGTAAAGGTCAAGGTCATCAGGTCAAACTTCAGCATCGGTAGGTAGGTCTGGCATCAAGGAGTACACATGCAAAGTATGAAAGCCCTATCTCTCACGGTTCAAAAGTTATAGGCGAGGTTAAAGTTTTCTAAAGGTCAGTCAAAGGTCAAGGTCACAAGGTCAGAGATTTTGGCATCGGTAGGTAGGTCTGGCATCAAGGAGTACACATGCAAAGTAGGAAAGCCCTATCTCTCACGGTTCAAAAGTTATGGGCAAGGTTTAAGTTTTCTAAAGGTCGGTCAAAGGTCAAGGTCAAGGTCACGAGGTCAGAAATTTTGGCATCGGTAGGTAGGTCTGGCATCAAGGAGTACACATGCAAAGTATGAAAGCCCTATCTCTCACGGTTCAAAAGTTATGGGCAAGGCTAAAGTTTTCTAAAGGTCAGTCAAAGGTCAAGGTCACAAGGTCAGATTTTGGCATCGGTAGGTAGGTCTGGCATCAAGGAGTACACAAGCAAAGTAGGAAAGCCCTATCTCTCACGGTTCAAAAGTTATGGGCAAGGTTAAAGTTTTTCTGCACGTGAACGGACGCCGGGGGTACGACAATAGCTCTCCGGACATTCGTCCCGGCGAGCTAAAAACATCGGGGAAACAAACTATATCTACATGATCTCACTGCTCACTTTTATCTAAAAATATTCAAACCACTGGCCTTGCCAACACAGTAAAAACAATTTCTTACTCATCCTGTAACAACAGCAAATTTCAGTCTGTACGGAGGAAATTTTCTTGGTCTATTTTACAGCAATGTACCAGTACTGCTCTCTGCCGGTGAAACTCAAACTACAGTTGTTGTGGTTTTCATTCAGAATTATTTTCATATTATGAGGTTTCCCCATCCTCAAGCAATTGGAGAGAGACAGATTCTTCAGAAAATTAGGCTTTATTGAGGCATATTGATGAATATAAAGCAGATCTCTTTTTGCGCAAGAAGAATTGACATCCTGCTTTTCATACCCAGTTTTTATATCTTTATCACAGTAAATATCTACCGGTTTTTCCGCCCTCTCATGCTACAACGTTCAATGACGCATTTTCCGCTTCTTACTTGTTTTTCAGTGGCACAGTCATGTGGTGTCTGCATGTTACTTGTTTTTCTCTTATCATTTAGTTGGCATCCTTTACAAATTTACAACTTCAAGGCTACTTGTTTCAGAGGACTTTTAGTTGGGTCACAGATCGTCCCAGAGACAGGCAAACCAAAACACTGCCCACTTGCCTTGAAAACTGCAACCAAAAGATAACAACCCTCCTCCAGCGTTAATAGTGGAGCATGCATAACTAGATCATTTCTGATGATTGATGGCGAATAATTCTGATGACTGAACAGATATCAATCAAGGCTACAGAAGCCAACTGCTTATGTATGTGTGCACTGCTCATGCTTGTGTTAACTGCTTGTATGTATGTGTGTGTGTGTGTGCATGTGTGCGTGTGCCTGTGCGTGTGTAAATATGCTACTGCTGCTTACATAATATGGTTACTGATTATGATTATTGATTATGGTTATTGATTTTCTGATGAATTTGATGAGAATTATTTAAATATAATCCTCAACACACTCTCACAGCAAACTGAGCACTGCTATCCTCTTGCGGTGACAAATTGTAAAGACTTTTTCAGTAAAAAATTTCTCTTGTTCCGTGTTATTTCACGTGCAGTTCCGATGAAATGCACAAGATGGCACTTTATCAACAGGATTGTTCCTTAGTCAGGCCACATCCACATCTGATGGACACGTCAAATGCAGGCCTACCAAAGAAAACGTAGCCTCAGCACACAAAAACTTTGAAATGCCTACGTTAATCGCGGAAATAGCAACTGAAAAATAATACCCCGCTGCCGAAACTGCAAAAACCGCAACATAAACTGTTGACTCGTAGCATAAGACTATGAAACTGCAACATCTTCTTTCGCATCCGTCTTTGCCATTTACTGCGCTTGCGCGTACCGGCCCAGGCTGCTTTCAGAGATAGCGGAATCATGCGTGTCTCCTTCGGTTGGTAAGTAAAACTTCCAAATATGACGTTATTGTTAATGCAGATGTTTAACAATGAATTGTAAGACGTAGCTGTTACGTCCACATTCTCGTAAATTCGCTTATTTTAGCATGTCACCCTGCCGAAAATGAACGATGCACTGTCGATTTCGCTAAAGTCTTAGAGTTGCCAACTTGACGACTTTCTCGCTTAATCTGGCGACTTTCCAAATCGGGATTGTTTGTCCACTCAAGACGTATGTATACGTCTTGAGAAAGTCGTCAAGTTGGCAACTCTAAGACTACAGCGAAATCGACAGTGCATCGTTCATTTTCGGCAGGGTGACATGCTAAAATAAGCGAATTTACGAGAATGTGGATGTAACAGCTACGTCTTACAATTCATTGTTAAACATCTGCATTAACAATAACGTCATATTTGGAAGTTTTACTTACCAACCGAAGGAGACACGCATGATTCCGCTATCTCTGAAAGCAGCCTGGGCCGGTACGCGCAAGCGCAGTAAATGGCAAAGACGGATGCGAAAGATGATGTTGCAGTTTCATAGTCTTTTGCTACGAGTCAACAGTTTATGTTGCGGTTTTTGCAGTTTCGGTAGCGGGATATTATTTTTCAGTTGCTATTTCCGCGATTAATGTAGGCATTTCAAAGTTTTTGTGTGCTGAGGCTACGTTTTCTTTGGTAGGCCTGAAATGGAAACATTTAAACTTAAACACTGGGGGCAGTGAGTATGTAAAGAACGGAGTATAATTCTTGTTTGAGCTATTTAATAGTGGCTCCTCTATTTTTTTTGTGGCTTAGCAAGAGCGCAGTGGACAGGGTTTAACAGTGCAGCCATTTTAGGAATGGGAATAGTTTTTAGGAATAGTTTTCATGGAAACTAGGGTGTCAGCACATGTACTCCAGATGTGTTCCAGCCTCCAGCTTATAATTAGCTGGGATAGGCTACAGACCCCCCAGTGACCCTGACCACAAATAATGGGTCAGTTAACGCTTTACTGCCCAAGATAGTCCCCCCAGGAATCTGCGGAGAAAAGGTGTTGATTCCGCGGAGAACATTCCTGATTCTGCGGAGAGCAATTCTTGATTCCGCGGCTTGAAAGTTGATTTTCCGCGGGCATTAAAAAAAAACCTAAAATGACCAGTTATAAAGCAAATTTATGTAATAATGAAGCAAAAATTCTCTTATGAAATTATTTGCAATTCCAAAACTCTGCGAAACATTGTGGTTATAAAATAAGCAGCATTAATATTCTTTTTGTCCCTCTTGAGCAGATTTATTTGCATAACTTATAAAGTGCAAAACATTTCACCAAACTATGGGTTAACGAGGCTTAGTAACTGAACAAGTGCCAAAGATCAAATTAAAGATTTAAACTAAGTGTACACTATTCACTGTATCCTCAGGATATTGTTAACGTTACTGCATACCATAGACTGTATAAAAAGATGGATGAAGCTACCGTGATGTCACCCACTGGTTCGAAGATGAAGAAGTGAATCGAAGATCTGGGGAGGAACGTGGCACTGGATCTGATCGTATCGGACGAGGACCAGAGGATAGCAACGCCCCAGAAGCATATTCTGGCTTTATACTTTATTCTAGTTTATATGGGACCATAATTCACGAAAATGAATGTCATGATATATCGAAGGAGACCTGAAACCTGCTATAGCTAACATAAAATGATGTGAAAAATCATTATTTCAATGAAAAATCAGGTGGGAAAGTAGGATCATTTTCTCATAGACTTCTATTGCATTGAACTTCTTTCTGCAACCACTGACGTCGCCATCTGCTGACTATTAAATAGAATGCCATTCTACGGTACTTTCACATGGGCTTCTTTTTTCAAATCAGGGTGCTGCGTCCATCTTTTTATATAGTTTATGCTGCATACAGCAGAAAAAAAATCAGTTTCCGTAACCGGCAGCACCAGCTGTGAGTCTTAGATCCCGTTTATCTGACCGCAAAATCTAGCGGCCGGGATGAAAAATACATGTAAAATATAAAATTCTGCACCTCGCCCTATATTCCGCGGACTGCTTTGATTTCCGCAGAGGGCTTTGAAATCTGCGGTAAATTCCGCGATCGCGGAATCGCGGATTCCTGGGGGGACTACCAAGAGTGGCACTATCCCATACTTCATATTCCTCAGAGTGCCACATGACACTCTTGGTTGCCATGTTTAGACCAATGAAAACATTTGTTCCATGTTTAAATTGGTGGCTATCCTGCCTTAACCAATCATAACAAACCTGACTGATGACGTCTGCATCATCAAATGGCATAGCTACACTAACAAAAATTGTGAGATTTTTGCCCATGATTATGGAAAACATATCTGAAAGCAGGTCAGACACGTTGGACTTGTCCTGAGATTTACAGTCTAAAAGAGTAGAAGAGACGACATCAGTCTTCCCTCCCTTAACACAGGGTTTATCTGGCTCATCCTCAAGATAAAGTGAGTCCAAATGTGAAGACAGCTAGGTTGATGACCAAAGTCAAAACAGAATACCATGATGTAACATTGTACCATAATGTTATTTAGCGTACGGAATCTGCTGTACAGAGTTTTTTGTGAGGGAGCAATTAAAAGTAGCTAACTGGCTGAAACTGCCTTAGGGGCCTTGGTATGTGATTCACTCTCAGGAGGTAAAGGGTTAATAGACAGCTTTAGTATTTGGAATGTCTGAAAAGGATCCTAAATTTCCCCAACCAAGTGTACATGCGTGATCTCAGCAATGAACACTTGCTGTCGGCCTGCACCCCTCACTCACCCTCGTACGTGTTGACGGCCTCCAGGTTCATGACGTGACGGATGACGTGGTACTCGTCCGCAATGCCGTTCCCGCCCAGCATGTCTCTGGCCTGCCGCGCGATGTCCAGCGCCTTACCACAGCTGTTCCTCTTCAGCATGGAGATCATCTCAGGAGCCGCTCTGGTTTTGAAGAGACGCACACAACAAAAGCCAGCCCGCGTCAATCCTCTGCTCTTACACAGTCCAGGAACTGTGGACAGCTCTGATTTTTCAATTTCCCATATTCTTTTTTTATATGCTTGATATACGTACATAATTTTAAAATATCCCCTTGTAACAGTAGTCTCATCTACTTACCAACATGTAGTGTAGACAAAAGCACAGATAGATAAGATAAACTTTATTGCACCCTGTGGGGTAATTTATCCTCAACATTTGACCCATCCCAGTTACTTAGGAGCAGTGCGCAGCCACACTGCGGCACCTGGGGACCAACTCCAGTTCTAAAGCCGGAGCCTTAGTCAGGAGTATGGTCTGGAGTATTCTAGAAAAACTCTGCCACACTACAGCAGTTCCCAAAGCCTAGGTAACAGAGACTGATGCCACAGTCATCTCTGTACCTTTTGGGGCCCTGGGCAAGAAATTATATGAGGGCCCCCTCTAAATTCAGCAGGTATACAGATTTTTTTTTTTTTTAATGAATCTTGAAAATAAAGGGGTGAAGGTGGAGTCCTCGGTGCAGTCTGAGCCGACTGTGGCTTGTGGCAGTCAGCGCTCTGTTTAAGACACAGAGCAGATTTTGAGGGACAGACCCCCCCTACACTGGGACGGCAGAAGGCCAGCCCTTCCTCCGCTTACTTCTTCTGATCGATGAGCCGGCCCAGCTGCAGACAGGACTGCAGCCCCACTGTGATCTCCGTCAGCATGTCGGCCATCTTCTTCTGCATCAGCTGATTCCTCGCCAAGGGAACCCCAAACTGGATCCTGACAAGCAACAATCAAAGAAGAATACAACCATTCTGGGGTGCATTTCCTGAAAGCACAGATGCTAACTTACTTAGTTGGAACCACTGACTGTGAATGGACGAACTATGGAAGTTGCGAACTTAGCAACTGTGCTTTTGGGAAACGCACCTCAGGTTGAGTGGGCCAGTACAAGGTGAAAGGTCAATTGTAAGAGGTTTATTAAACACACCTGGGCAAAATTTAAGCTCCATCATATTACCAAGTTCCACTTAACCAAAGAAGTGAATTAATGACACTGACAAACATTGCCCGATTCTTGGAAATATGGTTTCAACATACAAAACCCAAAACCAGTGAAGTTGGCACGTAGTGTAAAGCGTAAATAAAAACAGAATACAATGATTTGCAAATCCTTTTCAACCTATATTCAATTGAAAACACTGCAAAGACAAGTTACTTAATGTTCGAACAGGTAAACTTTGTAATTTTTTGCAAATTTTAGCTCATTTGGAATTTGATACCTGCAACATGTTTCAAAAAAGCTGGCACAAGTGGAAAAAAAGACTGAGAGTGTTGAGTAATGCTCATCAAACACTTATTTGGAACATCCCACAGGTGAACGGGCTAATTGGGAACAGGTGGGTGCCATGATTGGGTATAAAAGCAGCTTCCCTGAAATGCTCAGTCATTCACAAACAAGGATGGGGCGAGGGTCACCACTTAGTGAACAAATGCATGAGCTGATTGTTAAATAGTTTAAAAACAACATTCCTCAACGAGCTATTGCAAGAAATTTAGGGATTTCATCATCTACGGTCCGTAATATGGTCAAAAGGTTCAGAGAATCTGGAGAAATCACTGCACGTAAGCGACAAGGCCGAAAACCAACATTGAATGCCCGTGACCTTCGATCCCTCAGGCGGTCCTGCATCAAAAAACGACATCAGTGTGTAAAGGACATCACCATATGGGCTCAGGAACACTTCAGAAAACCACTGTCAGTAACTACAGTTCGTCGCTACATCTGCAAGTGCAAGTTAAAACTCTACAATGCAAAGCAAAAGCCATTCATCAACAGCACCCAGAAACGCCGCCGGCTTCGCTGGGCCCAAGCTCATCTAAGATGGACTGATGCAAAGTGGAAGTGTTCTGTGGTCTGACGAGTCCACATTTCAAATTGTTTTTGGAAACTGTGGACGTCGTGTCCTCTGGACCAAAGAGGAAAAGAACCATCCGGACTGTTATTGGCTCAAAGTTCAAAAGCCAGCATCTGTGATGGTATGCGGGTGCATTAGTGCCCAAGGCATGGGCAACTTACACATATGTGAAGGCACCATTAATGCTGAAAGGTACATACAGGTTTTGGAGCAACATATGTTGCCATCCAAGCAACGTCTTTTTCATGGACGCCCCTGCTTATTTCAGCAAGACAATGCCAAGCCACATTCTGCACGTGTTACAACAGCATGTCTCCGTAGTAAAAGAGTGCGGGTACTAGACTGGCCTGCCTGTAGTCCTGACCTGTCTCCTATTGACAATGCGTGGCGCATTATGAAGCGTAAAATACGACAACGGAGACCCCGGACTGTTGAACAACTTAAGCTGTACATCAAGCAAGAATGGGAAAGAGTTCCACCTGAAAAGCTTCAAAAATTGGTCTCCTCAGTTCCCAAACGTTTACTGAGTGTCGTTAAATGGAAAGGCGATGTAACACAGAGGTAAAAAGGCCCCTGTGCCAACTTTTTTGCAATGTGTTGCTGCCTTTAATTTATTTGCAAAAAGAAAAAAAATGAAGTTTCTCAGTTTGAACATTAAACATCTTGTCTTTGCAATGTATTCAATTGAATATAAGTTGAAAAGGATTTGCAAATCATTGTATTCTGTTTTTATCTACGATTTACATAACGCGCCAACTTCACTGGTTTTGGGTTTTGTAATTAAACTGATCGGGAATTTTTGGAGAATAATTACATCTTGAATTTGGTGGTGCTAAACTTCTGCCCACGTATATACATAAAACAATTTAACACTAAAACCAATGACTACCAACATCTCCTTTGAGTGATAAACTAGCAAGCATGGTGCAAAAAATTAGTTCATTCAGTGAAAACTCCAACAGGGCTTAGCAGCAGCAGAGCAATTAACTACTTTACAAAGAAAATTATCCATTCAAACTCTCCCCGGATTTATATATAGTTTATTTTACGTGAGTTACTGTGAAGTACTCTGAATGTCCATCAAGCACAATAGCTGTGGAACACCCAACAGGTAAAACACCAGTTGGCATGGACTGCGACTGTCAATGCAAGCGGTGTTCCATCAGCCTCTTACCGGTCCAGTGTGTACTGTCGGGCCGCATGAAAGCAGAACTCTGCCGCTCCAAGAGCTCCCCAGGCGATGCCATACCGGGCATTGTTCAGGCAACCAAAGGGACCCTGGCCAGGGAAAACACACACACACACACACAAATACACAGACACACACATACAAACACACACAGTCAGATGGAGCACAGATATCAACTGCACCAGAGTCCCGAGAGAGAGTCCTGACAACTCCAGAATTGGAGCCATCCTGTTTCCATCATGCCAAACCAAGCCGATAGGTGTAACGGAATTGTTAGATTTCACATTCTTTTCTCAAAAGGGAAAGGCATTAATTTCAGGGGAAAAACCAAGAAACCAGCGAGCAATCGTATCTACACGCACACAAGGGGAAAAAGTTTGAGCATCAGGAAATATCAAATGGAAAAAAACTCATTCACTTTGAGGCAGTGCCCGATAATGTGATGGTAACAAAATGGCTCCATGACCTGATTTTCTGGAATCCTCATGTTACAACTTTCTCTATCTAGGAACTCTGTACTTTACCTTCATCTGGTGATTAAACCTTTTCCAGTCCATGTTAGAAATCGACTGTACCACAGAGCAATCATGGAGTCACCTCACCATAGAAACACAGTTTACTGTCTACTGTGCCCTCCCCTTTTTCTCCTGCCTGTACCAAACCATCTTTCCATCCGCAGCAAGGGTGGCCAACCCTGTTCCCGGGAAGCCCCAGAGTTTTCAGACTAAACTTTCTTAAACCCAAGAGACCAGGTTATCCTGGCTTTCAGCAAGCTATTCTGTGCTGCAGTTAGGCAAACTAGCAGCAGTGCTACCAATAGTTAATAGTGCCTTTGCCACCACATCAGACAAAATGATTAAAACAGTGATTTCTTCAATAACGATTAAGTCATTTTCTTTAAGGCACTACAGGAAGCTCATGTCAAACTTTACAAAGGAAATAATGCTCCTACGGGGGCGTGATCAGCCATGTCTTTCTCAGGTGACATTTCCTGCATTTGGTATTTTTGCACAACCACTTTACAACACAAACTATGGCGTTTAGATGGATAGTGAATACATATCTGACAAGTTGGGCAAACATGCAATACTCAATTTACACAAACTTTCAATAAGGCAATAGATCATCTTGCTAGGACAGCACTCACTTCTTATACTCAGTGGCCATCACCTCCAGGAAAGGAAGTGCAAAGACCATCACATGATCTTTCAGGCCTAAAAATGTGGTGTCCGTTCTCTCAAAACATGTTACATCAGGTCACCACTTACAGTGCCGTAAAAAAGTATGGCTTTGCAACCCTTTCCAGACTGATAGATGTCAGTTTCTTTGTTTCTCATCTGTTCTTGAATTTCTTTAGTTCGCGACATGACGTGTTGCTTTTTGAGATCTTTTAGCCTACATCACTTTGTCAAACAGCTTCAATTGAAGCGATTTCTTGATTCAACAGGTCTGGCAGTAATCAGGCCTGGGTGTGGCTAGTAAAATTGAACTTAAACAAGATGTGTTTGTGAAACACTGATGCCCCCTTACATTTCATGCACATGCTAACAATTAAAGGCCTATCATGAGTCAATCAAAGGTTAAAGGTCAAGGTCACAAGGTCAACATTCATTACCTCATCAGAAAGGCCTTATCCTAAGGAATACATATGCCAGGTATCAAATGCCCATTACTAGCTAATGAAAAGTTATGGCCCATGTTAAAGTTTTTGTCAGCAAACGTCATGCTCCAAGGTCAAGGTCAGAGGGTGAAAAGTCATGACCCCATCTGAAATGCCTTCTCACAAGCAATGCATATGCCAAGTATCAAAGTCCTATCATGAGCCGATCAAAAGTTATAGCCATCGCAAAGTGCGGAAAGACAGACAGACAGACGGACAGGTGAAAAACTTTGTTTTCGGGGGCATAAAAATGTGGTTCATTACAGTTAATTTGTGATTTAAGAAGGGGAGGGAAATTACTTTTTCAGATAGGGCCAGGTAGGTTTGAATACCTTTTTTTCCCCTTAATAAATGAAATCATCATTTAAAAACTAAATTTTGTATTTACTCGGGTTATCTTTGTCTTATACAAAAATTTGTTTGATGATCTGAAACATGAAACGTGAGAAATATACAAAAATCAGGAAGGGGGCAAATACTTCTTCACAGCACTGTATTTCCCTCCGCCAAACTGACATTTATGGTTAGGGTTAGGTTTGCCGCTGGGGTTAGGGTGGGGGAAACGAGGAACGAGTCGCGTATACCAAATCAGTTTACAGGAGATCCGATGACATCGTCCCAGTTTGGCGAATGGAATAAAGTGAGGACCGTCACGCCACCCAGAATGAATGACACCAGTTAGTGCCATTGATTAAAGAAAGGGTCTTCATCACTGGGTGCTCCTTCATGCTTCTTTTAACCCTCTATTAACCACCATAGCATATCTGCTACATAAAGTGAAAGGGTTAACAGCCTGGACACCCTGCTGGTTTTGTTTCTTATTGCCAAATAAACATTTGAGAATAACTTGAATGGTCCGTCACTTCAATTTTTCCATTCGCATTATTACCCAATGTAGCAGATCTGCTAAATTTTGGAAAGGTGGGCCAAAGGGTCAAAATTTTTTTTAACTATTTTTCCAAATATTGGCCCATAATCAACATATTTGCCTAGGGAAATGATTTTTACACAGTTGGAAAGGTACTTGGTTAACAGAGCTGTTGAGGTGCTTGCTCAGGGTTTACCAAAACTGCCAAAATAAAAAAAAGAACAAATGAATAAATAAATAAAATGACTCAATAAATAAATGCATGAAATAATAAATAAAGATATGCAGACATACAGAAATTAATAAAAATGTCAAGGAATAAATAAGGAAATGGGGTCATAAAAACAAATAAATATGGTAAGAAAATAATAATAACTAGAAAAGCACTCAGAGCGCAGATCTCCGCCAGGGGGCAGCAAACCCAAAAGCACGGCGATTGGAACTCCGGCCCATTGGAAAGACTTGAAATCTTGAACTTTGGCGTATATCTCAGCAGTACTTTGGCCTAGATATGCCAAAATTTAATCAGCTGTTCCTTGACTTAATACCCACCTACCCTGAAAATTTCCTCAAAATCCGGCCATTACTTTTGGAGTTATGTTATACACAAACGAACCAACAAACAAACCCCACCAAATAAATCTTAATTTCACTTAATCGTAAATTCACTGAAAATGCATTGTATTTTTCTATGTGCATAGTTATTCTTTTTCAAATTGACCAGCACATGTCTTAGATAAATGAGACTTTAATTTCTATTTTTTTCCCATTATTATTCCATTAATTTATTTATTGGGTTATTCTGTCCATTTCTTCATTTTGGATTTTTGTGGTTTTTGGTCCTCTATACTTGCTTGCTAACAATGTGAAATAAATGTTTGGTGCAAATCAACTCGGCTGACTTGATTATAAACTGAGAAAATCTTATTGTTTAATTTGTAGAAAAGCGGGCAGAGCAGAGCTGCTTAGTTGCTCGGTAGCGCTTTCTCTCATCCCCATAAATGTCTGGAGGAGAGAAGAGAAGAAGAAGAGAGAACACGGAGCCTTATGTGGACTGACTGTGTTCATGGGCCAATGGCAAGATCGAGTCGGATCTTTCAAGGAACTTTCAAGCAATCATACAAATTTCAAGACACGTTTTTGCAATTCACTTAAGTTCATCTTTGATAATATCAAGTTTTAGATATTTTTCTTACCAGAAAATCTTGCTTTTGACACTCAATAAGACATTACACTATTAACGGGATACAATTACAGGTTATATTACAGGTAAATATTTTTGCTCCGTAAAGTTTGTTTGGGATATCCCAACACCGTTGGTCCAACACAGTTTTGTGATGTCACTGCTGATGATGTCACAAGGGATGTTGAACTTGACTCTGAAACACTCACCGCCAGCCCGGAAACTTTGGGCAGCAGATTCTCCTCCGGCACCTCCACCTCATCCATGAGGATCATGCCCGTGGCCGACGCCCGCAGCGAGAACTTGCCCTCGATCTTGGGCGTGGTCAGGCCCTTCATGCCGCGCTCCAGGATGAAGCCGCGAACTTTCCCGTCCTCGCACTTGGCCCACACCACGCAAATATCTGCCACCGGGGAGTTGGTGATCCTACAGAGGTACCAAATCAGCACGTATTAGCTAACAAATTTTAACCTCAGAAAACCTACGGAGCCATGTAAGGGTGCGTAAACTGCACCCGCTGTGTTCAAACCTGTGATATTTCAGGCCCATTTCAAATTATAGCGAAGATCCCAAGGTTTTCAATGATACAAAATATATGCTGCTGAATTACAGTGAAATGTGTATCAAATGATGTACATGATCTAGATATTTTCCGTTGATGTTATACTGTGGCCATAAAAACATGCCGTCCTGGGTTTGAACATTTTCCTCAATATCAGCGGGATGTAGCTTCACTGAAGCTCATTCGCCTACAATCTATAAAAAGGCTTTTTCTTACTTTGAACCAACTTAAATAATAAAATAATAAAGTCAAATTAAAAATTAAATAATAAAGTTAGATCAAGGGGTTAAATTTCTCCCAGAGGTCAGCCAGAGAGCAGAGGTGGGCAACCTAGTGCAGAACTAAGAGCCCTCTCCAGTATTTTGTTTTCACCTTCTGGAATTGCAAATTAGAACGATCCTTAGATCATTAGAGCTGAACTAAATCAGTTGGCTGAACTCATGGGTGGATGTAAAACATGATAAGACTTTAACTTTCCGACCTCTGGAATGTCCACGTTTGCAGAGGAGTATAGGTTATGAACTGTTCCTGGAGATTCACCATCCTTGGTCACACCTGACAACACATTTAAATCAAACCAAAACAACCAAACTTGCTCCTGAAGAACTAAAGTCTTCTGTGTTTTCACTTCCAATTTTAATGATCATCATCTCATAGAGATCTGTAGCGGCAGAATGGGGTGAGCTTTGATTGGGTTTGGGGTCAAAATCTACAAGATGGTACATCTTCATGAATCAGGTTGGGATGGCCCCGTTTTATACACATTTGAGCCCAGTGCTTCTCCTTCCCGGCGCAGTAAAGTCTGGCTGGACTCACCAGGTCTTGGAGCCGGAGAGGGTGAACGTGCGGCTGGACGGGTTGTATTTGGCGCGGGTTTCCATGCTGCCGGGGTCGCTGCCGTGGTTGGGTTCGGTCAGCCCGAAACAGCCCAGAATCTCGCCTCGCGCTGCAGTGCAGATAAGCGTGCGATCAGACAGTGTGACATAAGAACACTCAGCGTGGCCGATGCCCGGAGACCCGCCCCTGTTCCCAGAGATCTGCTGTTCTGCATGTTTTCAGTACAAACATAATGTGGGACTCCTGACTTTATCAGTGAGCAGCACTGAGGTTCTTGATGTTAAATCATGTGTGTCTAGTTACAGCTGATATGATGTAGGTCTCCAGTAGCGAGAGTTTGGGAGCTCAGGACAAACGGATGAGTTTTCCTTTGGCAACTGACAAGTCAGTGAGCTTGGCTCCTTACCCAGTTTAGGCAGTGTGATTGATGGGTCAGTGAGCTTGGCTCCTTACCCAGTTTAGGCAGTGTGATTGATGGGTCAGTGAGCTTGGCTCCTTACCCAGTTTAGGCAGTGTGATTGATGGGTCAGTGAGCTTGGCTCCTTCATCCTTACCCAGTTTTTGCAGTGTAAACAATCAGTCAGTGAATTTGGCTCCTTGCCCAGGTTAGACAGCGTTATAGATGGGTCAATGAGCTTGGCTCCTTACACATTTTTTACAATGTAAATAATGGGTCGGTGTACTTAATGGATCAATCACCTTGGCTCCTTACCAAGTTTGAGAAGAGTAATAGATGGGTCAGTGAGCTTGGCTCCTTACCCAGTTTAGGCAGGTATTTCTCCTTCTGCGCCTCGGTGCCGTAGGCGTTGATGGGGTGCATGACCAGCGAGGACTGAACGCTCATGACGGAGCGGTACCCGCTGTCCACCCTCTCCACCTCCCGCGCGATCAGCCCGTACGCCACATAGCTGGTGCCAGCACAGCCGTACCCTAAGAGAGAGAGGGAGAGTGAGAGAGAGCGAGCGAGCGAGAGAGAGAGAGAGAAGGATAAACAGAGGGAGGGAGGGAGAGAGAGAAAAAGAGTAGGATATTAGGAATGAATGAGAGATGGCACAAGTAACTAGACAGTGGGAGTTGGACAAAAAAGATGAAGCATCAATGTCAATGTACAGGTGTCGTCATTATTCTTGTTCTGGTTCCAGACTACAACTCACATACAATTAAATATCCGTGCAACTCAACACTGTAAAATTCTGTGTTTAAGAGAACCTGACCGGTGCGGTATCAGATAGAATGAGTAGTCATGTAATGGTGGGCTGTAGGTTACTAAACCAAAGGATAAACACAGGGGACCGGGCCCTCTTATAAAACGGTCCACAGGGTGAAGTTACTGACCGAAGTGGCGTCTCTGTACAGTGAGAATTCATTACCTCACAGGGGCCGCACTGGCTAAGACTAATGGCTTTCGAAGCAGATATCTCTTCAAAAACCCTTCAGAGAGGAATGCTACAATCCTGAGGTGAAAACACATGTAAGGTCCCATTCCTGCGTCCGATACTTGACGTATTGGTGCCTCTTTTTCAGCGAACTCTAAACGTCACTTAGCGAGCAGGTAACGGTCTCCAGAGCCGACGGTGAGGGTCCGTGATCGGAGTGTTTGTTTACCCTGGATGGTGGGGCCCAGGACCCCGAGCTCTCCCATCTCCGACAGGATCTCCCGATGGAACACTGAAAGGCACAGAGCAAATACCGCAGTGAGAGATCGATGACGAGAGCGATGATAACGGTCCCAATTCGCAGCAGTCAGTGTTTCCCAACCCTACTGCACTCTTTCCAAATGTGTGCTGTCTAATCGTGCAGTGCCTTCAAAAGTGAGAGGCGTAGGACTAATTTGCAGTCATGTTCCCAAAAATGTTCCCTCCAGATTTTAATTTGACAAAATTCCATTTAATGGCATTCCTGGTGGCCTTAGGGGGTGGGATTTTTTTTATCCCTTTTTTTCACATGCTTGAAATAACTATTAACAAAATTCTTCAAAAAAATATTTCTCTCACCAAACAATGACAGAAGGACAGTAGGAATTTCCTCCACACACACTAAAATGGCCCTCTGCACAGCAGAGAACACAGCGAATCCCAAACTTCAGAGAGAAGATCCACTATCTGAACACTAATACCGACAAGAACTTTGGGGCCTGTAACCTCGCAGCGAAGGAGTCTGTTGGGCTCTTGAGCAAGGCCCTTAACCCCACAGTAGAGGAAGGGCCCCTGCTCAGGTAAAATCAACTGCACCTCAAATAATCTAAAAGCATCAGCTAAGTTCAAGGACTATATAGCAGGGTACATTTCTGAGCTTCCATAAACCAATGGAAGTAAAAGGAGGTAACATCCCCCCCACCCCCTACCCCCCACCGATGGGCCCCCGGGGGCCCCTACCCTCATGCCTGTTGGCCATCAGGATGCGCGGCATAAGCTTGTCCTGGCAGTACGTGCGAAATGAGTCCCGGATCATCACTTCATCCTCCGTCAGCTGACCCTCCAGATCCAGGGCATCGCGCCAGTTAAACTGAACCTTGGCTGCCAGAGAGAGGGCCGGGACAGGCAGTTAAGAGCCACGCCTGGGTACGAACAGGGTAAGGCCGCAGCAAGAACTTTTTAAACACACAGCCTAAATCACAGCCAGTCCAGTCTTATCCAAAAAGAGCTGCTGCGGGACCAGGGTCCTCATTCGACCATTTAATCAATTGTGGTGTTCAACCAAGCCTTTGATAATACAAACAGTTGCCTTAGTGATTTGCCAAAACCAAAACATGTACCATTCCTGACCCCATTATGGATAATACTGGACAGCTCTGACCTAAACAAGCATTTGCAATACATACGTGCTTTGGCTGTCTTCTTGTCACTCGATTTTTCAGCCTCTGAAAGCAGAGCGAAATGTAAAAATGTTAGGCGACACACCCTTACTCCAATGCCCTGAAGAGCTACCGCTGCTGTAATAATGGCTATGGTGTTATATAAATGTAAATCATCAACAGACTACAACACCAGTACATTTAGCAAAAGTTGCACCACTGTAAACCTCTGCTGAGTTTCAGAATTCACACTTCAGTGTAATTTGCAGAAAGAAAGAGTAGGAGAGGCATTAAAACACATTTTTAAAAAAAAACATAAAACATAGTGGCATATCAGGGGGCAGCATTGGTAAGATAAAGTGCATAAATAATCATAAAAAGTAACAAATAATAATGAGTAATAACAATATCAAATATCCCTGAGTGCAGTTTGTATGTGCATTTTTGATTCATTTAGTTCCTGACAGGAGGAATTGGGGGGGCAGATTGTGGCAGGAGTTCATCGCTCTGATGGCTCTGATGCGGAACGAATCTGTCACACAGTCTGGAGGATCTTGCAGAGATGCTCTGCAGCCTTCTACCAGAGGGCAGGAGCACAAAGCCGTGGTGGGATGGGGGAGAGGGGTCCAACATGATAATTATTTATAATTTCCTCATTGACAGCCATACTTTTTGTCAACGGCTGTCCTTTAAATAATCGCACTGAAGTACAAGTTTTTTTTCGAAAACCATTGAGAAGCAGTCAGTATCAGCGACTGCATATCACAAAGCTGCATATCAAAATCCATGAGAAATGAATAATGATGGTGAGGTATTTCAGAAGCCTGAATACACAACAGAAAGTCCAGGGAGAATTGCATCGTAGGCACGTACACTTTCTCCTCAGAAGCCCACCAAACAACCTCTCTCTCTCTCTCTCTCTCTCTGCGGCAGAGAACCTGCAGCCCCCGGAGTATAAATGGGCATCATATGCTGTAAAATTACCTTCTGCATTTTATATTTTAGCACATAGCAGCTGAAATATCATTTAGCACAGCAGCAGTGTTCTCATGCACCAAGTTGCCTCTGAACTGTGCGCCCCAGGGGGAGGCTAATGGCCCAAGTCACGCGGTAACGGAGTTACAAAATTGGTGTATTTCGTATCATAGCTCCAGACCTAAGTAAGATAGAGTAACAATTTAAATGGCTTTGTTTCGGTCTTCCCAAGTAATTAAAACAACAAAATAGCTAAGTTTGTTCATTTGACTTATTTTGGGTGAAAACAGCAAAAATCTGGTCAGCAACGGATTGACAATTCTGTAACTCCGTTACCGCGTGACCTGGCCCTAATACATCAAGTGACCAGCACTGAACAGACATGTGGCTGTAAAATTGTGTGTCCGTACTCCGTACACTTTCACAAACGAATGGCAAAAGCTCTCTCAGATCTGGACATGCAGCAGACCAGCGGTGATACTTCTGTACGAGTTGGGGAACAGGGTTGCAAAAGACGCTCCGAGCTTCGCAGGCAGTTGCACCTGCTTCAGGGATACCACCTGTCCATCACAATGTTCTTCTAGTGCTCTTGCAAAGTGATGACAATGTTATGATATTCTTAAAACTTTCTACTAACATTGTTACAACATTCAGCATTACCTTGGCCATGAATTCATATCACAGGGACTTTCTTAGGTGGCAGTTGGGTAGCCAATTACAGCACTCCAGCCAGAGAATCAATGTGTGGACGGACCTCACTGTCTGCTATTAAATCCAAATTAAACCCCTGATGACTTTAGAAAGCTGCCTGAACAATAAAGCACAGTTGGCACCTGCATTGTCTAAGAATGGGGTTCAGACTGCCAAGACAACAGTATCTTGTATCACCAGCAAGTCTACGCGTAAAATTGCTAATGGTGTCAATGATTACAAAACAAATGCTTATGAGAAAAAAATGAAAAAATGTTTATCTTAAAACATGGAGAGTTTGCCAATCTCGTGCAGCACGGTAAGCCGCCTGACCAAATTAAATCAACCAAGCCATTGCTAAGGGTTTTACATCCATCAAATGATTTTGCTGGAAATTAGAAGCCTGGCAAGTACAGGGGCCCTCAGAAAAATATATGCTCAGCGAGTGCATTTTTTAATGGTTTTTTTTATTATTATTATTTTATTTATACATATAAAAGGATAAAATTAGTGCACAGATGCAAGAGGAAAAAACCACGAAGGAGAAAATGCTTCACAACCATAAGGAGGCTTGGGTGGTGGCGTTCTCCAAAATTGCTAGCAAATCATAAAAAAATTATGAAAGAATGTGTTTAGCAAGCAGTCTGAACGACAAAGTGCAGTTGGCACCGGCAAAGAATGGGTTGCAGTCTGCCAAGTCAATAGTTTCTCAGATCACCAAGAAGTCTGCGCGTAAATGTGCTAATAGACTGTCCGCACATGTCATATATCCGACGCACGAAATTGCTCCAACACGACTTTTCCCTTCGCAATTTCGTTGAGCACAATTCGGGGACTCGTTCCTGCTCTTCAGTTCTGAAAACATCTGCCCTTACCCCACTGTGCCGGCGCGACAGTTCCCTGGGCTCTTGACGCAGATACCAAAGCACATCTCTGAGAGCTGGCGAGCAGACGGACAGCGGCGCTCCGTATGGCCATGTCTAAAATGCCGTTACACGTCCTAAGAAAAATATGACACACCGTTAGCCACACAAAGACTACACACAGATCCACAGAGAAACATTACAGAACACCGACAACTGTTGAATAATCACAGTGACTTCTGCTCTCAGATTAAATGTGATACCCCGGTTGATGTTAAGAACTAGCCTAGCTTGCCCTTGTCTCGTTACAGTCCACTGCTGCCCAACTACGGGATACTGGAGTTACACAAGTATCGTCCATTATCCTCATGTAGCTCTGTGATCTTTTCTTGGCTATCACACAGTCCTGCATGTTAAGCATACAGAGAGAACATAATTACCTGCGCCACCAGAGAAAAACGATTATCACCGGTTCGAGGAACCCGACACAGCTTGACAAGCGATAGGGGCTGATGTCACTCTAGTACGTAAGACATCTGAGACCATAGAGTGCAATTGATGCAGGAATGGCGAGGCCCATTCGCCATTTTTAGTGTGTCTGAAAATGCTGGTAGTTTTGATTACACAAATCGTAACCTGAGAAACACAATCAAAATTAATGGAGTGAATAGCACTATATTGATTTTTCAAAAATTTAGATGTGCACTGATTTATAAAAAGTACGCTATGACAAATAAAAAATTCACCGGCCTCTCTTAAAATGTCAACTGTTTTAGTCCTGTTTGACTGTCGGCTGTTTGCCCAATGGGCATCAAGTGGGAGGTGGTTACAAAGCGTCTAAACCCATTGGTTTTACAGCGGGGAGTGTAACTTTTAAGGGAGTCCATTGGCTTGAAGTTGATGGCTCAGTCTTGGAAGAGTGCGTGCACCTGTCTCTTGCTCGTATTCCGATTCTGGTGGAGCGGAGGCCAAGTAAGAATATCTCACACCGAAAGGGGTTGTGAATTGCATCGTACAATACTCAACTTCGTATTGAAATTAAATCGCGCCTCGTGTATTTTTCCAGCGAAATGACTTTGATTTGGCCAATACTTTCAGTGCTAATGCAACATTGCTATAGGCCCGTGTAACATCAGTGGTTTCACTGCAAAGTGCTTGTCAAGTTACTGTATTGGCAGCGTGTCATATCATTTGTGAAGATTCTTTCTTGAAGATCCGGGCATACTCGTGAAAGTTATCTATTGACCAAAGCACTTTTTGTTTCAGTCAAAAGTGGGTTAGTACTCTGGATCTATAAACTGATCAGGAAGAATGTAACTTCATATATTATACGCAATTGCCTTGCTTATAATTATCTTCTTATGACATTTAAGGCCACAACTTACAGGATAATTCTCATTAATGATCGTTACAGCCTTTTTAATTTTGTTGCAAACAAAATACTCAAATAATTGTGAAAAACACCAGACAAAGTAGGACACATCCGCAGTGAATTAAAAGCAGTGTTGATTTACTTTCTACAGTCTGTTGAAGGTATATCAGTTTAACTCAATACTTCCATAATTAAGCCGGCAGGTCATTACAAACTTCTGTTAACACCCCAATAGTCATAATTGGCCTAGTTAATCTTTAACAAAAACCTCTCAAGCCAATTAAAATTACATTTTATTTATTCAAGCCCCTTTTGGGGTTTACACCCAAATAATAAATTGCCCACCTAACACATTTTCTATCTTTCAGGGTTTTATATCATATATAATGTAAGAGCCAGAAAATACCACTAGAGGGCAGCAATTGCCAAGAATACGATTGATATGACTAATGACTATTGATCGTAATGATCCAAATTATGTGATACTAGCTGCTACCCGCTACCCAGAGTGAAATTTCCTTTTTTTTTTTTTTTTTGCATCCATGACCGTTTTTCAAAAATCGGGCGACGTCAAGTCCTTCCTAGTGTCCAAGTGGATATTCACACCAATTTTGGAGATTATCGGTTGAGAAATGTAAGAGAGAAACGTGTACATACACACAGACAGACAGACATCGACCTCAAATATATTATAGATGGGCCAAGCAAAGATGAGCTTAGTACCTACCAAGATAAAAAAAAAAAGTCTCCAGAACAGACTACGTCACATATTCTAAAATGTTTTGGTATGCATTGAGTTTTGACCCCGTTAAATAAGCCAATAAAATCAAGTAAACGCTTAACAGTCTGATCCAAAAGGTACCTTGTGTTTGGGGTCCGCCTATAGTCCCAGGGTCTCCTCGATAAAATAACTGATGACGCCATTTTTAGATCATATACACATTATGTTGTGTGCATGAGTTTAACAATATCATGATCTAGGCCTATTTTGCATTTCCACATCAAGCCGAATTACACCAAACTTTTCAGGTTTGAGCAGACTCAGCTCTATATTTATAATGTGTAGTCCATTAAATTGAATTCCATTTATTAGGTAAATGTACTTATCCAAAGAGACGTGTAGTAAAGTGCATAAGTATGGTCATTGAAACAGCGACACAACATAAGATGAATCAAAGGATTCAGCCCTGTCATGCACGATAGTCTACATCTCTACAAAGGCACCCACATTGCTAAAATTATGCGTGTGATTTTGTAGCATTGAGCTGAGAGATGGTGGCAAGCTTAAGAAGTGATCATTAGCCCATAGTAATGAAGTTAGCACTTAATACCGTTAAGTTCTTGCGAATAGTAACACTTAGCCCTACAAGTGTTTCTCCACTTGTTTAGTTCAAATATACCCGCAATGACCCGTTTTGTGTTTGGTCTCACTACAAGTGTTGTTTGAATCATAAGGGTCAAGTCAAAGCGTAGAAACATTTCACAGTTCTTCAGGTTTTTGGTAAAAATGTCATATCCTAAACTCAGCGCATATTGACTGATCTGTCGTACTGTCTTACCGCAATTGTTTTCATCACATCCGTCTGAAGCAAAAGCATGAGCCCATGGGACCCATCTTACATTCCGTCGAGGTAAAAAGAATTTGTTAAGTCGCATTTAAACCCACCTACAACAGCCAGTGACAGGTCAGTTTTTCCGCCACTCGAAGGATTCCCGCTCTCCTATTGGTCAAATTTGATAATATTCATGAATAGGCTGTAACATCTATGTTATGGGATAGGTCTAATTGGGACTGCTCGCTGGACCCTATAGTTGGCTTTGGGAAGTGACATTGTCCATGGGATCAGACTTTGAGAGTTAACGGTTGAGTACGGTGCCTCACATTAGGCATTTGGAGTTATGATACATCCGCTATAAAAGTTTCTGCTCTCAAAGAATCAAACCCATTATGGAACTAGAGGAGAAAAACCCCGACTCCAAGTATGGTAAGATGTGTATTTTCTTCCACGACGATGTAAAATTATTATTTTATTGTTACACAGTAGCAGTATCGCGGCTACTGGTTTTGCACACGTTCGTTGTCTCGCAGTGGCACACGCAGGACGAGAGCTGAAGTGCTAACAATAACCGTGGGTGTGGGCATGCTGTGGTGTCTCGGCGGTTTGCAAGGTATAATTGCATTGTTCAACACTGCGAAACATGATTTCATTCCCACCCCCCAAATAAACAGTGAAACGATGGGCCACCGATGTTAGATTCTGAAGCCAGATATAATCTCGTCACAGCTGCGTCCCTTAGGTCGGAGATAATGTGACAATGAATCTCTGAAGTCAGCCATTTACTGAATTTATTTCAAATCTATGAATGAATATATTGTTTTTTTGATTGCAATGTTTGTCCCTTGAATACCAGCAGGTTATTTCTGCGTTAATGTGACCGTTATTTTTCTCGAGCTCCGCGTGCGTCGTTTCCAGCAAGGAATCTGAGCCCAGATGTGAAATCCATTAGTTAATGGGATCTTCCACGCCCAGTCAGGACTTCTGCCTTGCTAGAATGGCTTAATACGCTCTTGTTAGATGTACAGTTATTTGTCCTTCTTAATTACGATTGCGAGAAAACAACAAATATAAATGGTCTAAAATCTTATTTTCCTAAAAAAGTAAATAAAAAATAAGAGTATCAAATATATACACCTGCTTTCCAGTGGTTGAGCTACTTTTTGTTCACTCTCTTTGCAAAGTGTCATTTATTAATTATGTCTCTCCCTAGGAGGGAGAGTGGAGACATTATTTTAGGCTCGGTTCCAGTTCGCGTTTGCGTTCGCGTTCCCATCGGCGTTCCCACTTCGCTTCCGGAGCGTAATCACTCCTTAACCGTTTGCATGATCTAAACGAACCTTTGCATACTTACGACTCCGGTCCTGAAGTGGTGCCTTGCGGTATGTGCCTGTCTGTCCGTCCGTCCGTCCGTCTGTCCGTCCGGATGTAATCAAGTTTTGACCGGAGCATAACTCCAAAACCGTTTGCATAATCATAACCAAACTTTGCCTATTTACTGCTCAGGTCCTGCTGTGATGCCTTTTGGTCTGTGCCTGTCTGTCCGTCCGTCTGTGCGGTGGGTCAGGCAGAGTAGAGGATTGGGGGGGAGACATATGTTTTTACGAGTAAAAACACATTCTAGTGTATTTTGGTGGAGGCTGACGTACATTTTCAAGGGTGTTCACCAACCCTTCCCTTAACTTTTCTTGATCTACCAAATTCTTTGTCGGACGCTTTAAAATTTTTGACCGGGTCCAAACCTGACGTCAGTTCATCATTTCTTTGCTGATTTAGAGGCATATTTGACTCTGAAAAATCCACTTGCAACCTAATTTGCACTCACCACATTTAATCAGGTTACTGACAAACAATCTCGCCACTTGCTAGTTCTCAGTATAACCCGGCGCTCTTGACTGCCAGATGGAATAACCAACGTAAAATATTCCCAAAAAAAAATCGAAGAATATCCATATTTTACTTGAAACTCTGTGTGTCACATTGTGCTCCATGAGGGCATCCTTGCAGCGCGAGTCATATGAACTGATAAAATGTTCAGTTGTGGTCTCATCTGACCATTAACGCACAGTTCAGCGAACACCAGACTGGCGCTTATTTCTTCCCGGCATCAGGGGATTTTCTCGCAAAGCTTCCTGAAAGTCTCCTGGTATAGAGCGGTGCCTGAGAAGTGGAATTAAAAGTCGCCCGTCTCCTCTCACCAATTTGAGTCAATCTGCTTGTCCTGCCGCCAAAAGTCAAAGGGAGCGATCGCGGCAGTGAAGCAACAAAAAGTGCAGTGCTGTGCTTGGGATTATCAGTATACGGAGATTCTTGTAGCCACTGGAACCGCGTGATTGTTACTTATGCTCAGCCGAGGAAGGCAAATATAGGCACGAAACCAGTAATTCTGCCATCCGTTGGGAGTGATAAATAGAAAAATCCATAGTCTTTGAAGGGTGTCTCAGTTGTGCTCGTTGTGGGAAGACCTGATCTGCAGCTACACATAGAAAAATACATCAGAGCATGTTGATGAGCCCTGATACCATCTATATGTTTAACTGGGCGTGTTGTTCTTAATTTACTCATGAACTGCTCTCTGATCCTCAGACTGGAACGGGTGGGCTGAACCCATCCCCCCCCCCCCCCCCAAAATATGCTCTCTCTCTCTCTCTCTCTCGCTCTCTCTCTCTCTCTCTCTCGATGTTAGAAGTTGTGTGAACTGCTCCGCATTTTAAAGAGGAATCTACTTCCTGTGGATGAGGTTGAGCCAAGAAACCTCAGCTTTATAAATTTTTCAGATTTTTTTATTTTTATTTAATGTTTATTCTTGTGAGTTGAGTTTGTGCTTCTGTTCCTCTCCTAGTCTTCGTTTGCTGGGGCATTATCAGGGCCATGTGAGTTATATTAGGGGGCAGCGCATTTGTTGGGACAAGCGGACTGGCATTACATGTGGGAGGAGCTTAACAGAACTTGTGGGAGGGATTTTGAGTAGCTGTGGGAAGGAAGCTGCCAATCAAACCTGAAACTGCAAGACTACGAGCTTGACAGAGTGCATCAGTATTGTACAGAAATATGTCACATTTGTGACAGTCATGTTACATGCTTACAAATACATATCATGTTAACAATTAAGGAACATTTCAATTTATTGTGTATGAATCTTGAACATATAATGGCAATATGTGAGAGTGATTAAAACACTGTGGAAATGGTGACAGATGATCTCTGCTTATATGCATCCTGGCTTAGTAGACGTATTCAAAGTGAGACAATATAGGCGTGTGATAATATATCAGTGGCATATGACTTGGAGATGTTTAGACCTGTAATTAGTATCAGAGGACATAGTTTTATTGCATATTTTGGTGTTTTTTGTCATTTTTTCTCCAAAATTAGCTCAGAGTTTGAGTAGGACATGTTCTTGGGCCAACATCCAACATAGCAATCGTACATCAACACTACAATCAGCCAATCACTGCCCCCTGACATCATCAGTGTGTATTGTAGTCTAGGTAGGTACCTTCCCATAAAAATTAAATATCAATGAGTTAAAGACAAGCAGTTTAGGATTTTATTCAGTTTCACTGAGGATTTTGTTCAGTTGAACTAACTTCAATTTGAAAAACTGAGCTTACTTCTGAAGAAGCACAATGAAGTTTTTAAATAAGCAAGGGAGCAGCGTATTGATGATGTCAGAGGGCTGTGATTGGTTGATTGCAATGTTGGTCCAAAATCGTAGCGTAGGATATTGATCCAGGAACATTTCCTACTTTGCTAAATCATGTCATGTGGGTGCATGCACTGTCGCTGCCCTCTGCTCTGTGATTTGGACCGGTCAAATGCAAAGGAAAAATTACCAACCGGGCTCAGTAAATAGCATCACATTAAATTCTATAATTTGTGACAATCTTAATGTGAAGAGATCTGCGATAGCAGCAGTGTAGGCCGAAGTGTAGCCTTTCGTTCCCAGTAGGTTTTTATATTGAAATATAATCCTCAACACCTCCTCTCCCACTTGTTAGCAGAGGTCAGTGCCTCCCAGCTCATAGCAGTTGGAGTCGCAGTTAAGAGATGAGAGAATTCTCTCAGGCCCTGAGCGAGCCTAGCGGCAGAAGCCAGGCCAACATCTGCTGCTTTTGGAGCTAAAAATACGCTCTCCATAAATGTGTCTTACGAAAGTGTGCATCTGTTTGTGTTTGGGGGGGCGGGGGGGAGTCTGGACAGTCCTCAGTGAATGTGGGAGTGTTCAGAAGTGAGGAAAACATAAACTGACCAAAATATTTTGCACATGGACAGGCGCTCAAGGGAAAAGTATTTAGACGTTGTGAGCATGTTACCAAATCTGCACTGTGGGCGGGCAGTGAGAAATTGCAGTTTCTGTAGGCAGTGGAAAGTAGTTTTGAACGCTTTGGCGCAATTTTGGGAGGGTGAAAAATCCCCTGCACTTCTACTGATAACTGTTCAAAAAACATAACATCCCCTATCGCAATGCAAAGTACCCCTGCACCCCGCACCCATCTCAAACTGATATTACTCCTGTTTATGGACGTGCAGTACACTGTCAACGTTCGAGATGATGTGGGCTCGTGGTAGAAACATCTGGAACCTTCCTGCGATTTGAAAGTGTCGAAAGTTCTTGGCTCTGAAACCGACGCAGCAGTGAAATGGCAGCAAAGTGTTACTTCGCCAGTTTGGGGTTGGGGAGGGCTGAGATTATTTACGGGTGTGTGGGATGCCAAGAGTGTTGTCGCCACGAGTTGTGCACTTACCAGAGAAGAAGACGCCGCAGTTGGATGGGTTTGTAGCTCAAAAGTCTCAGCTCGGTCTTTCAGTGATGAATGGCGGGCTTGTTTCTCTCCTTTTGTCCCTTTTCCTCTGGTTCTGTCTCTTTTTTTCTGTCTTCGCTGCCCCCCCACGCACCTCTTCCTCCCCCTCCCTCCTCTATCTGCCCTCTGCTCATTAATTGTTCACTTGTTTGTCTCTTTCTTCTCACGAGAGCCTGTTTTTCACCATAAGATCCTCCTCTCTCCTTCTGATGCAGTCAACAGATTTTCCGACACACTGTTCTAAGGCTGAATTTCTGAAAGACGCCACAAGGCATCCATAAGGACAATAAACTACTGTGAGAGGACATAGATTTCTACTTTTTTTAGGGAGTGTGGATTGTTTTGTCTCAAGAAGATGGAAGAGATTTCTCAAGAGGATGTAATAATTCAATGAGGGAGAGAGAGAGTTTAAAAACCCAGGTGGAAGCAAGATGGCAAAAGATCTGATAAAAGTAGAGAGATGGTTTAAGAAAGCAAGGGAGATAGAGACATGTACAACTGTTCTGACTTTGGCCACACACTGCTGCAGTGGGAGAGAGAGGTTTTGGAGAAAAGTTTTGCACAATCTGCCACATCTATTCAGGGAAACCAAGACATAATTGGACCCTAATGTGGATTGCGCACAGATTAGTATCCTTACTGAGCAAAAGGGCCCTTAATTTATTGTACTTCAGCATCTATTCATTTTGCCAAGGTTGCTGCGTAATGCAGCTGCTGGATGTGTTTTTTAAATCACTGATTACTAAGTTGGGTTAGTTGGAGAGGAAGTAATCGGCCACCGAAGGTCTCAGTTCAAGCAACGAGACGGCTATCACAAACGCTGTTTCCACTGATGCCATTGCTCGCGATAGCGGTTTGAATTTCCAAGGTCTTCACGAAGTCCTGCAAAAGATGGGCTCTGGATACACACATTATTGCTGTATCAGGTGTGTTTAATAATGCAAAAGGCATCCATATGCATTAGCACTAACTCACGCCTGAGTGGCACCATGTGATCTGTAGTAGGGAAGGCAGTCTTTGGCTGCTGTATAGAGGAGGGCAGAAGATAAATTGACAGTTTTTAGCTGTGTGTGTGTGTGTGCGTGTGTGTGTGTGTGTGTGTGTGTGAAAAAAAATTATTCCCATTGCCATTTGATGCAAATTGAGTTGTTGGTAGTCTCCATGTCCAGTGAAGATTAATAATAATAATAATAATAATGCTAAGAAGAAGAACTATACCCAAAAAGATTCCGGGTAACATCAAAATACAAAACCCAAAACCAGTGAAGTTGGCAGGTTATGTAAATCGTAGATAAAAACAGAATACAATGATTTGCAAATCCTTTTCAACTTATATTCAATTGAATACACTGCAAAGACAAGATGTTTAATGTTCAAACTGAGAAACTTTTTTTTTTTTTGCAAATAATCATTAACTTAGAATTTAAAGGCAGCAACACATTGCAAAAAAGTTGGCACGGGGGCCTTTTTACCACTGTGTTACATCGCTTTTCCTTTTTCACGACACTCAGTAAACGTTTGGGAACTGAGGAGACCAATTTTTGAAGCTTTTCAGGTGGAACTCTTTCCCATTCTTGCTTCATGTACAGCTTAAGTTGTTCAACAGTCCGGGGTCTCTGTTGTCGTATTTTACGCTTCATAATGCGCCACACATTTTCAATGGGAGACAGGTCTGGACTACAGGCCGGCCAGTCTAGTACCCGCACTCTTACTACGGAGCCATGCTGTTCTAACACGTGCAGAATGTGGCTTGGCATTGTCTTGCTGAAATAAGCAGGGGCGTCCATGAAAAAGATGTTGCTTCGATGGCAACATATGTTGCTCCAAAACCTGTATGAACCTTTCAGCATTAATGGTGCCTTCACATATGTGTAAGTTGCCCATGCCTTGGGCACTAATACACCCCCATACCATCACAGATGCTGGCTTTTGAACTTTGCACCTATAACAGTCCGGATGGTTCTTTTCCTCTTTGGTCAGGAGGACACGACGTGTCCACTTTTTTCCACTTTTCCACTTTGCATCAGTCCATCTTAGATGAGCTTGGGCCCAGCGAAGCCGGCGGCGTTTCTGGGTGCTGTTGATAAATGGCTTTCGCTTTGCATTGTAGAGTTTTAACTTGCACTTGCAGATGCAGCAACGAACTGTAGTTACTGACAGTGGTTTTCTGAAGTGTTCTTGAGCCCATGTGGTGATGTCCTTTACACACTGATGTCGGTTTTTGATGCAGTACCGCCTGAGGGATAGAAGGTCACGGCATTCAATGTGGGTTTTCGGCCTTGTCACTTACGTGCAGTGATTTCTCCAGATTCTCTGAACCTTTTGACAATATTATGGACCGTAGATGATGAAATCCCTAAATTTCTTGCAATAGCTCGTTGAGGAATGTTGTTTTTAAACTGTTCGACCATCAGCTCACGCATTTGTTCACTAAGTGGTGACCCTCGCCCCATCCTTGTTTGTGAATGACTGAGCATTTCAGGGAAGCTGCTTTTATACCCAATCATGGCACCCACGTGTTGCCAATTAGCCCGTTCATTCAAGTTTTTGATGAGCATTCCTAAACTCTCTCAGTCTTTTTTGCCACTTGTGCCAGCTTTTTTGAAACATTTTGCAGGTATCAAATTCCAAATGAGCTAATATTTGCCAAAAAATTACAAAATTTACCTGTTCGAACATTAAGTATTTTGTCTTTGCAGTGTATTCAATTGAATATAGGTTGAAAAGGATTTGCAAGTCATTGTATTCTGTTTTTATTTACGATTTACACAACGTGCCAACTTCACTGGTTTTGGGTTTGTACAGGAACTACAGAAAGTCACACTACTTGAAACAATCCTTATCTTAAGAGAGGCACTGTCCAGCAAATAGGCTTCTACTGCACTCTAACCCCAGGCCCAAGGATGGGCCCGGTTATTATGCACTATCATGGCGAGAGATAAAAGAAAATTATATAATAATAATAATAAGACGAATAATAATAATATGGAGCATGGCGCAGTGGTGGTGTTGCCTCACAGCTAGAGGGTTGTGAGTTCAAATCCAGCCTGGGGCCTTTCTGTGTGGAGTTTGCATGTTCTCCTCATGTTTGCATGGATTTCCTTGGAGTACTCCGATTTCCTCCCACAACTCAAAAACATGCGTGTTAGGTTAACTGGGGACTCTAAATTGCCCATAGGTATGAGACTGTGAGTAAACAGAGTGTGATCCCTGATGGTGTAATATTTTATTGGCTCATTTATTTACTGGTTCTCATTCTAACATTGATAGCATTTAAAGTGCACTATTATGGTTTTTCATTATTTTAATGTCGTAGCCTGAATCATGTCGTCTTAACGTGCATTTAAAAGGTCTGTGTCGGAAAACTATTCGAAGTCACCTCCAGAAGTAGCGCTCTCTGCCACAAAACACTCTGCTCCAGCTGACTGAAACGCCCCAATCGCTTCTTGCCATTTTTTTTTCATTAATTGGCGATGTCACCATTTGAATTTTCGCGCCAAGCAGATAGTTTGGCACGCCCGTGAATCAACTGGGTTTCGCCCGCAAGGTTACACCGGTATTTGTTTCTAAAGCGGAAATTCATTTATGATCAGGGGCGTGACATGTCCTGACACGCGCAAACAGTGGACCAATCATAAATAAGTGTTGAGTTGACCAGTCACAGCCATTCTGGAGGATGGGGCAGGACTTTCAATGGAGCGTTTCACACTCAGACTAGTACTTCAGAATTGGCCTGCATGAGAAAACTCAAGCGTTTTTTTTTTTTTAACAGTGATGCATTTAAACCTTTTTTAGTTGACTTCAAGAATACTAGAATGATCAGTGAAAAGTCACATAACAGGCGCACTTTAAAGAGATTAACGCTCATCATGAGAGCCCTGGAGAGGAAAAATGTGTGATCCACTAGCGGTAACCTGCAGTGCTTTAGCCAGCATCAGTGGGTCCTGCACATTAATCAGGAAGCACAAAGGCTCACATACTTCAGTGATCCAATAAATAGCCGCAAACGGAGGCCTATTTTGCTTTTTTTCGAGGTGTTCATATTCTGGTTTTTGCAGTTATCATTGGCGTTGAATGCGGTATGAGCTGATGTTTTTCAGAATATGGAAAGAATCGTTAAGATTGTGTTAGTTGGGGCTTAGCCTACCTCTTACGACTTCTGTAGGACTTTGAAAGGTCCTCTCCCCATAATTGATAAACAAAGCACAACATAAATGCCTTATTAGTCCTACACTTTTATCTCTGCGATAGAGCCCTTGCTCTTTGCGGTAGTTCAGGGCTGCACTCAGATGGTTTTCATTACATAAGTAATCTCGGCCGTCCCGGCAGACTGAGATATTCTCGTACAGAAATCGACATCAAAAACACTCCCACCCCCTCCAGTTTTTGAAGAGCAGTCCAGGGTGGTTTCACTGTAGAATGGCTATGCTCACACTGGGAACCTTTAATCAGAACATTGCAGAAGTCAGGACTAAATTAGGACGTGCACATATCTAGGCTCTAATCACATATCAGCGGCCTGTGAAACCTGCGTTTGCTTGGAAAGTTGATAGCAGCCCTGCGCCCTGTTCTTAGCTCTGCGGTTTGGGGCCGTGTTTGATTTAATTTATTTATGACTTTCTTTTCGTTGCTATCTATACAACCTTTTTTTTAAACCGAGTTCCCTTTTCTTTATTTTCGTTAACAGCCCTCTGAAACAGCCGGCTGGCATGATTATTTCCAGCCCTCCAGATGGTGTTTCACAAAGCAGGATTACTGTGTTTCCTGTATAACTGCACCGAGTAACACATGGAACCGTCCAAAATGGACTAAACAAAGCACAAAGAGCTGTTCTGGATTTTACCTTGTGAAGTTATCCAGCTAATTCATTTATCCTGCTTCGTGAAATAAACCTCAGGTCACTGGCTTAGCTGTCACTGTTGCTGTGTTTGAACAAGCTGCTGCAGCCCGATTACACAGACGCCGTTACTGACCAATAGACACAACTACCGCCAGATTGCACCACCTTTGTTGACCAATAGAGATACCCCTTGAGAAGGCAGGGCAATGTTGTAACTGATTGGATGTTGGACTCCCTGCCACAGGCCAGTGTAAATTAAAGACTGTTTGGACTGACTGTGATGTCACCGTGTGATTGGCACTTTGGTGCCAAATCTAACAATGAACATCGAAGCAGCTCCATGTATTGAAATGGTCGGTGTACTTGCGTTGTGGCAGGAGTCTTTGGGTAATTACAAGTGTTTTGACCTTGTTATTATTTAGTGGCTGCACAAACTATTGGGTAAGATATCTGATCTAGGGTCAGGGTGGCCTTGTAGCTCATGATAGCAGCTGCTGGGATATGGCTAGGAGAGCACTGATCCGGGATCAGCAGCAGGGGATAATACTGCACCGTGGCCCACTATTTTATCCCTATTTTATCAAACATCACAGGGCCTCTCGTCTAACATCCATCCATTGTTTAACTTGCTCATCCGTATTCTGGGTTCTGGCATCTATCCCAGCATGCACTGGGCACAAGGCAGGAGTCCATCCTGGTCTGGTCACCAGTCCCTCATTGTTCACACACTTTAGCATGACACTCTTGTACATTCATGCCTCAGGACAATTAAAATTTCCGTAGTCTATTGATTATTTTATTGTAATCAAAACAAGATTTCAAAGTGGCATTTTATTTATGCTATATTTTGTACTGAACATCATATGCAGTCATTTGTAGTTTATTGTTGACTTGGTGCATGGGTTACAATCCTTGAACTTTTTGAGCAAATACTATCTAGTTTGTTATCGACTTCCTGTAAAAACTGGATGACTACCAGTTACTGGAGCTTTAAATTAGAGTCCTTGGATGGAAGCCTGAGCGCTTTTAGAAGTGAGTGTCCGGTTTGGGAGTAGTCTGGCGCCGTACGCCTGTGACATGGTTGGGGGGGTGGGGGAGGGGGGAGCTGTCTGACTGCAGGATGCCTGGTTTTTGGGACCCCCCCCGGCTCTGTGACAGGGGTCCCCCTCTTGTTGGAGTTTATGCTCTTTTCGTTTGTGATTCCACACCGTAACCACGGCGCTGACCTCAGTTTCCCTCCCTCAGCTGTTGTCCAGGGACCAGAGTCCATTTTGAGTGTCTTTGTTACCGTAGAATCATGTTTAATTTAGGAGCTCAGTGCAATTATTGGAGACTGAGCACGAGGCTGCGATTAATGTGTTTGCCTGTTTGTGTGTGTGACCGTTTCAGGGAGTGTGTGGAAATTTGCACGTGTGTGTGTGTGTGTGTGTGTGTGTGTGTGTTAGCGTGTGTGCAGATGTGCTTGCTAGAGTCTGCGTGCATGTTTGTGTAAGGTGTAAGCCATGAAGAAATCTTCCCTACACACACACACACACACACACAAACACACACACACAGATTGTGCGATCAGGAACCAGACGCGAGAACCAAACAGTGCAGAAGATGAGAGTTTATTAACAGTGGGGGGGAAAGGCAAAGGTACAAAGTCCTCACTCCAAAAATCACAATCCAGTTGGGCAAAAATAGAGACAAAAACCAGGGCAGCAATCACAGTACTCGTGGTCGGACAAAAATGGGTTTGGTACACATGCAAGGGTATATCAGAGGCCAAGCCAAAATCTAGTGGGCGTAATCCAAACCGTAACCAGGGCAGCAATAATAGATCTTGTGGTCCGGCGGAAAAGGGTCAAAAAACACGGATGCAACTATAAATCCAAAATCACAAAGCCAAAAATCGAAAAGTCGGACGGTCCAGTCAGAAGAGAATCACTTAGAGAACAAGGCGGAATGAACGTGGCACAAGCAAACTGAGAGAAACGATCAGACGGGGAAGTGCTGTGAAAAGACTCCTAATATACACTCCAGGGGAATCACATGATACATAGAAAACAGGTGCTGGAAATGAGACTCATTAAAAAGGAGGGAACAAGAGGGAGAACCTGATCACATAAAATAGGCAAAAGCCAAAACGCTGACAGGGATCACAAGACAATCCTATAGACAAATACACAGCTCCGGTCAAGGAGTTCTAACGTGCATAGATAATGAGAGAAAGGACAGCGTGAGCAGGTGTGGAGAATCCCACAGAAATGCAGCAGAGAAGATTAGGGAGAGACAAGAGGCGGAGACTAGAACAGGGCGAGTGCTGAGACCTTGTTAATCAATTAGTAAGTGCAGCTATACAATCCCTTAGTGCTCGTTAGTAAGCTAGTATTATATACAATGTTAGTTTGTGTTAGTAACTCTAGCAAAACAACAATCTGTTAGTATGGGTTAGTAAAATAGAAAAGCAAGATGAAGAAAGCAAACAAGATTGGAAGGAAGGCTGAAATCCAGAAACCATTAAATCACCCGAAGAGTGGCATGCAATACCGGGGCTGTGAGCAATGACAAGACAAGAGACCAGCAGGGGGAGACAAAGTGCAATGCATGGGAGAAAGCAAAACATGGACCGGAATAAACTATGGTAAAAAGCAAAACAAGGAAAAACTAAACTAAAACAATACATGAACTCTAAATACCAAATCACAATACACATTAGAAAGAATAATCAGACATCGCAAAAATCCAAATATAAACATAGTAAACAGATCATGGGCATGGCAAAGCAGAACAAGGACATGGCAAGGCAGGGCAGAGACATGGCAAACAGGCAGAATCACAACACACACACACACACACACACACACGCGCGCACCCTAAAACGCACATGCACTCATGCACAAGTATGCACACGCAAACACACACAAGCATGCAGGCACACACCCTAACACACACACGTGCACATGCATACTCGCTCATGCACATCTCCATGCGCACGCACTCTAACGCGGACATGCACTCATGCACGTGCATGCCCACGCAAACCACTGCACACGCATACTCGCACGTGCACATCTTGGTGCGCAAACATGCGCACATGCACTCATGCACATTCATGCATACGCAAAACACCAGCATATATGCACAATACACACACATTCAAACACACAAGCTCATGAGAGACTGGGATTGTACAGTTACATCTCTTACTGTGTGTGGTTGGTGATTGACAGCCACACACTGTGCTGGGTGTGACGGCTGTTAGCTGGCCGCCAGAGAGGAACTCCTTAGGTCAGCTGTTCTCCCCTCGTGGAATGGAGCCGAGCGTCAGGGCTGTGCCCAGTGGAGCAGGGCGAGGAAATTTATGCCGATCGTTCCTGCAGTGACAGTCACTTGGTTCTGAGAGCGTAGTTCCTGCCCTGCTGTAAACGCTTCCAACCAGCAGTTCTGCGTTTCATTTGGCCCTCCGTGTCCTTTCACTTCAGTTATTTTCCCCAAACTGGCTCAGTTTTACTGCCGTTATGGGAAAATGAAAAACCGTTGTTCACCTGTTTTGTTTGCCAAGTTTTTTTAATGACGCCTACAATTTTGGTCACTCCTGTGGAGGGCAGTGATAATTCACCTCTCACCATGTCCGTTTTATGGTTATAAACATGACCAGTCAAAAGTTATCATCCTCTTGCTTTTGTAGGGAAAAAACTAGCATTTTTACTAATGTAAATAACCTCAAATTGCATGCAGTAATTGAGACTGAGGAACAGAAAGTGTTATTTCACTGGATTGAGGCTCAAATTTTAGAGTTTTGGCACAGTATTTATGCTGTTCCAGGTTTTTTGGAACTGTTGCAGGCATGAAATTCACAATGAGTGAATATTTCAAAAAAAAAAAACAATAACAATGATCATATTGAACATTAACTATCTTGTCTTTGTAATGCCCCGTGACCCTAGTGAGGAATAAGTGGGTATAGAAAATGGATGGATGGATGGTCTTTGTAATGTACTCAATTGAATATAGGTCAAAGAGGATTTTCAAATCATTGTATTCTGTTGTCATGTTTTATACAATGTCCCAACTTCCTTGGAATTGGGGTTTGTAATATGGAGCTAGTTTGGACAAAATTTTTTGGAGAAACTCAGAAATGGTGCAAGTTTGTGGAGACATAAACAGTAGTGTTGGTTGTGGACCATTAGACTCCCATAACTGTCTTTATAAACAAAATGCCATGAAACTGCTAACCAAGTATTGTGGTTAAAAGCCACTAGTTTGATGAAAATATGATTAAGATTTTTTGAAAACATTTTACCGGTATCTGAATGCTTAAAAATTGTGGAGTTACTGAAACTTTTGACTGGCAGCAGTGAATACAGCAGTTAAATTGCTTGAATTTCAGTAAAACTGCACATGAAAGTTGTAATGAAACTTGATATTGTTGCTGTATACCAAAGCCAAAATACATGAATTTAACTATACTGAGTCAAAAAAGAAACTTCACACTCATAAGGGTTAAATAAATAAAAATAAATAAATTCATTTGAAAATATTTTCTTGAAACTCTTAAAAGAGTTTTTATTATCACTAGGGGTAAATGCGTTGTCAAAGACATCGTGACACACATCACGTGCCATTGGCATGCTGAATACGGAAACGTCCGTCACTGACGTTGCAAGAGTTATGGGATGCAGTCGACGGACTAGCCTTGATCTTCGGACACGTCTCCAACAAACTGGCACCACAGCTGACCGACCTCGTTCTGGTAGCCCACGTGTGACGTCAAAAGCAGAAGACTGAAATTGTCTTACGTCATTTGCATAATCAATTTGTCACTGCAACGTCCACTAGGAATGAATTGTTAAGAGGTCGTGTGACTGCCCAAACCACACGTAATCGCCTGCGCAATGCTGTTATTCAAGTTGTAACTTACCATTTTTACTCTTGGACATTTCCGTAGCATTTCCGGTGGAACTGTTGACATTATGGACATTATTTTTATGATAAACCATCTTTAATGAGTACAGAATTAAATAAAATCATTTAAAACCTCATTTCTTGTATGTTCAACTTATCGACCTCCAAACGAGTGTGAGTTTTTATTTTAGCTGAGTATTTTTTTAATTTTATTTATAGAAATTTTCCAATTTTACAAAGAGACAGACAAACATAAAAGGAAGCAAGACAGGACAAAAAGAAAAAGTAAAACAGGCAAAAGACATCAGCTGCCAGTAAATTAAGTCTTTGGTTGCAGTTCAGCCAGTCCGCTGACGTGTAGGATGGCAAAGACAGTACAGTCTGTACGCGAACAATAGGATGAAGCACACGGGGACAGAATTCTAAAGTCTTGGGGACCAGTGGGATTGGGGGGGGGGGCATAAGAAAGGCACGATGATCAACTTAGATGTCCATCTGGAAGTTGGTGTCCCTGTTGGGGGTCCTTCCTTCTAATGTCGTCCATGAACGGGCCCCAGATCTTGTGGAACTTGGGGCGGGAGTTCGAGAGGGAATACATAACCTCTTCCAGGCGCAGGCACGAAACCAATCCAGACTGCCACTTTTTAAAACATGGGAGAATGGCCGACTTCCATTCGGTCAGAATCACCCTTTTTGCCATTACCAAACCAAACATGAGGGCCTGCTGTAGTGTCAAGGGAAGGGACAGGGAGTCTTCAGAGCAGCCCAGAATGGCCAAAAGACCATCAGGAGTGATCCTCCTATTATATGCTGCCCTATACAAGTCAAATCAGCCCAGTAACGAGCGAGTCTAGGGCATGACCAGAAAAGATGGGCTAGCGTCCCCTCTGCCGCACCACATTTAATACAGGTGGATGACACCGATTGGGAATGGGAGCTATCATTCAGGAACCACTCGCGAGACAGAGCAATCCAAAAAACGTATGCCTTTATTGGGGTCCGAGTCAAAGCCAGAAAACACAGGAATTGCCAAGCCACAATACGAAATCCAAAAACAGTATCGACTGGACAGGCAGGGGTCAGAATCAGTAAGACAGATGGGCAGAGGTACAAAAACGATAGGCAAAAAGTCGTAGTTGATGGGCAAAGCCAATAGTCATACACAGGGCATCCAAACACAGAACTCGTGGTCATACAAAAATAGGTCAAAATCCAGAAAGGCAAAACAGTACAAAAAGGGCAATGGCAAGAATCAGGGTCGGACTATCCAGTAGAAGAGAAACAATAATCACAGACGTACAAGGAGCTCGGCACAATGAAATATTGATCAATGTTCTGACAAGAGCTGTGAGTGAAGAGACTCCTAATATACACACAGGAAGGGTCACATGCTATACAGAGATCAGCTGTGGGGAATGAGGCTAATTACATCGGGAGAATCACATGAGGGAAACCCTTACCACGGAAATTGGCGAGATACAAAATACGAACAGGAATCACACAAACAGCCTATGACATTTAAACAGCTCCGGTCCAGGAGTTCTATGTGCACAGATAACAAGAGCAGGAAAGTAATTAAGCACTTGCGAGAGATTCTCGCTGAACATAGGGAGAGGACGGCGCAAAGCCAAGGGGCGGAGAATAGAACAGGGCGATTGCGAAGAGGGAATTAGTCTATTAGTAGCAGTGCGGTTTTATAACTTAAACTAGAGTGCTTATTAGTAATTTAGTAATCGAATCTGTATATACACATGGTTAGTTGTGTTAGTATACTATAATACAAATGTTAGTCTTGTTTGTAGTCAGAACAGAAGAGTGAAGATACGAAGGAATGTTTTAAACACCAGACTTCCTTTAAATCACCCGAAGTCAGTGAGCACGCAGACAGAGAAGACGGACTGAACCAACTAGATCACAAGACTGGGGACACAAGTGAAACATGGAATGAAAACCAGAATGTTACAAAAAGCAAAAAGAATAAATAAAAGACAATAATCATGAACACAAAACCAGCACATAAAACATGATCAAAAACCAGAACCATAACAGGGAAAATCTTATTAAGCTTGGTCCTGGAATAATGCAGGTGGTGTACCACTTTAAATTGGATTAGTTGTAATTATTTTAATTATTAAAACACTGTTAAAGTATTCTAAAACGTTTAACAGGCATTATGTATTGAAATCAGTCTGCTTCAATTTTCTGTTGTAACAGAGTACGAAATTGCGACTAAAGTGTACTGAAAGCGGAGGTATGTCAGAATGACTCACACACTGGAATCGGGGAGAGCACAGCGGTTAGGATATAATCTATAACTGACATTATTACTTTTCACATTATTTCTTTTTTACCCAAAGCACAACCTCGCTCTAGGCTCCTATCCTGGATGTCCAGTGCTTATGCTTATCTCTGTTTCAGCCTGTTACCCTAGCAGTATGGGATAATTCATGTGACAAGATCCTTCTTCTGACAGACTGCTGGTTAGCTGATGTGGTCAAGGCACCACATTGCGCTGCATAGATGAGCGTGAGGGCACCAGATCATAGCCAAATCATGGCGGTGCCAGAAGTCATTATAAAAAGTCTCATTCAAGTTAGCGGTTGGTATTCTTTATGCTATAGCAACCAGATCTCAGTGAGTTACACAATTGTTTTGGACTGAAATGCTATTCTGCAATGCACTGAGTTTGTCTGGTGTTTTGGAGCCCTTGAAATACTCTGAAAAAGTGTTAACTGCATGCTGGTCCTGTTAGTTGGCTTAATTACACCAAACAAGATCAACTGAGTGCAGAAAATAACTTGAATCCAAAGTCACTCCGGTCTTGATGGCAAACTCCATTGCTCAATCAGTGCCACGGAAGTGCATATAAAAGCTCTCCTTCCTGTTCGGCTGCGTGCGACCAGTCGTCTGCGGTCTGAAATGAAGCAATTGGCCAAACGACAAGATATATTAGAGAACTTGGACATCTACAGTCTCCTAAATCGCCCTTGGGGCAACTTTTTTGCCTCTTGTACATACAGTACTGTTCACGAAAAGAAGGAAATATAACTAGCTACAAGGCCGTGAGGATAAAGTGAGAAAGCTGGTAGTTACTGGTTAGGGACCTGTCATCACGTTTGGCTCAGCAGCTCATGTTTACATATTACCGGTAAATGTAGTCCGGCGCAAGGCTCATCGTCTGTTGTCTGCATGAGTCTAGCCTTGTGTTAGTAGTAGCTCAGTAGCTACATGCATTGTAATGTTATGTAGCGTTACAGGGCCAGATATTGGCCTTGTAAATACTGGTCACTGGTGACAAAAACAGCCAAATTAAAAAAAAGCCCAAATTTTGAACCCCAGACACATGCATTTGCAGCAAAAACAATCCGAAATATTAATGGGTCAATGATGTGACATTGTCCGAGTGCACTACTTAATTTTAAATAATTAATTAATAATTTTAAATGATTCATAACACGCATCATTTTATTCTATAAGACCTGCGTAATTTGAACATATTTCCAGTTTATCATAAAAATGATATATATTTTATATTTTGCCATCTCAAACCCTCAAAATGTCAGGTGACGCAACCGTCCGAGCAAGTTAACACTATGTGAAATGAATTAAATATGTAATTTAAAATATGAATTAATATAATATTAATATGGGGCATAATTTTATATTGAAAACCTTTCAAATAAACAAAGTTTAACAGTTTACTTGTTCTTAAATTGTTTGGAAAACCAAAATACCCACCCCCCAGTAAAGAATCCATAAGTTACTATTTTGTAATTGAGCTGGGTATTAAAAGTAATGTTTTCAGCAGAGTAGACACCCTCAGGTATACTTACTAAAAAAAATCACTTAGAAAAAAAAGAGGGAAGTGTCTGTTTTTTTTCCAAAAAACTTTTAGTTGCGCCACATGACGTTTTTTGGCTAGTGAAATTGCGAATGCAGTCTAAAACTACTAAAACCCTGTAAATGTTGTGCAACCATTAAGACTAGTTTAAACACACTCTTACAACTTCAAATGAAAGTATTTTGTACATTTTAAAGATTTATTTAAAAAAACATTTTTAAATGGCTTATTTGTCATTGACCCTAATATCAATGGGTGTACAACAAGCTTAATTTTACTATTTCACTTCGAGATGGCACCCTTGATAAAATTCTGCATGATAAATGTGAACAAAAAGTGCAAGAATAAAATCCGAGATATAAGTTTAATTATTGAGACTCTTTTCCTCCGATGGACAGCTTCCGGAATGGAATCTGATATTCACCTGTTGAAATGTCATCAAGTTAAGAAGAGTACTTCTGCAAAAACAGATTGGCTATCCATCTTCTCAAACTGAGAAAAAAAACTTCATTTTCCACAGAAAACGCGTAGCCGAGATTTTCCATTAAAATATCTATCAATAACACCAAAACTTTTGCACAATCATACAGTCTCTACGAATCCCAGCTATACCTGTGTACCGGGGGGGAGGGTGGCACGCAACTCCAAAGGAGCTCATTTTCATCGCAGCTTTCATGTCAGGGCTGTGTGGCGCATACGCAGTCAACCACAAAGTATTTAACGTTAGTTCTAAACGAAGAGATGACAGTTAAGACGAGCAAGATGCCACTTTTTAACATACCAATTGACATTGTTCAGTCGCGTTCGACCGCTAGGCCAGAAGCGCCAGCGGCGCCTTGGTCACTGTCACTCTTGGTGTCTTCATCGTCAGCTTCTGACGCATATGGCTCGTACAGAACAGTACAGTTTCTCACCATTCGTGTTACCAAGGAGTTCTCGCTGTGACGCCGTGGCAAATAGTCACGTTGTGCTGCGGTTACTTGGTTGAAGCTCAGCAACTTAATTTTAACCCCTTTGCGCAGAAGCAGAAGATGGGTGACACAATTTGATGCTTTATAATTCAAGATTTAAGCTTCATAAAGAAGACAAATGTGGCTCAACTCAGAAAAGACACTTACACCATTTAGAATTACATCATATTTCAGTTTATTTTCATGATTTTGGTCGAGAAAATGGGCTGCTAACAAAAAATCTTCATGAGAATTCACCATTGAAACTGTTAAAAAAAATCTGAGGTTTGAAGAATGGCTGGGGGTTAAAACAATACATTTCAGGGATAACAAACTCCTAGACCACAAGTACTCCTCATCAGATCATGAAATATTAAATTATCCACTTTTTATAAGCCAAATAAGATAGCTATCCAGGTGGCTCCCCAAACTCCCAGAGCCTTGAAAATGGCGCACTTTCAATTGATAAAATAATCATATTTCTAATGTAAATCAACTTTGTACTCATGGAGTTCAATATGAATGGATGATTTTCTGGTTGAATTTAGCATGAGTTTATCAATATAGGCGCAGCTGGACATCAATGGTCACCACTGACCTCTCCAATCCAAAAACATGCCTTTTCTCTATGATAAAGTTCAGAGTCTCATCCATTTATCTACAAAGCCGCATCAGCAAGCACACATTCTCATTAGAGGAACTGCTTATTTTACGGTCAGATTGTTCACTCAGACAGAAAGCTTGCTGTTAACAGGTCCGATCACCCCAGCGAAACGCAAGCTTGTAGCAATGCTTTTCTCACCTTCTATGGAACAAGTATAACTAAGGTCACAGTAATAGCTGTTCACACTTTAAAAGAGTGAAAATGCAAGTTTTTCCGTTTCATTGAATGTGGCATAAATTCTAAAACTGATTGCCTAGTTAAGAAAAATGCCAGCACACTGCAGGCTACAAAAGATCGACTACTCTTTTGTTATCCAGTGTGACAAACTAGCTCTGTGATCATGGTGGTAAACCAAAAATGAGAAATAGCTGGCTAGTTGGCTAGCAGGCTAAGAGTAAGGTAGAGCTACACCATACAAAGACAGCTTCACTCACTTTTCAAAAGAATTATTGAGCTGCTCCTCAAAAGTATCAATGCTGTCAGCTCTCCTGTATGTTCCATTCAGAATTACTGCTATTTTCCATCTCAGAGGCACATTTCCATCCCGCAAATATGCTCAGCTCTCCAGGCTCAGTTCTGGAGGTGTTTTGTTCCCATGCAACTACGTCAGTCTGAGCTGTGTAAAGTTTATTGAATACAACGTAACCCTATTTGGCAAGTATTTTAATATGTTTGTTAAGGTCCAATTAATGTCTTTGACTTACTGAGGAAAGCTTATACTGTCTGCAATTGGATAAAAATCGTGTCAACCAATTGGTAATTATCAGGAGAATTTCACATGGGCGTGAACTACAGCTGGGCTTTCACGTAGATACCTATGAATTGCCATTAAAGTGATTGGATTTCCGTGAGAACTTGTATGAAGCCCTAAAAGACCGCTAAATTATTCAACCGACATATCTACACGTTAATCTACGATAGGAAATTGTGCATTTTTAATATTTGATGACTGAAATTGATATTAGAATGACATAGTGTCAATACCATGGCAAATTTTTGCCTCAGGAAACTGATTTTTTTTAAACTACTTGGAATACCATTGGGTCACTTTAACTGAAGTGATTGCTACAGAGGACAACAAATTTTTCTGTCACAAGAGATCATTTTTAAAACTGCTGGATAGATAGTATGGGCAAGGATATCGAGCAGTTTGCATATCAGGCTTAGCTAAGGAGTTTAATTCATGCAGCTCCTGAAAAACAGGGATTGGAGTCAATATTCTTGACTGTGTTCCAGCTCTGCTTGCTTGTGAATATTCAATAACTGATCCAGGGGTGCCATCTAGTGATAGAGTAGTGCAACTGCGTCCATAAAATGGACTGCTCTATGTCCGCAGGCATCTACATCTTCAGAAAGGCGTTTAAATCAAAATTCTGTTGTTCTGAATTTTTCTCTTTTTTTTTGGTTTTCAGAACTGAATCGAGAAACAAGCCCTAATTACTTTAAAAAGCAAACACTGGGTCTTGCTTGGCTTTAACTCCCTCGCCCCAAAACTGCAAAGAATTAATTGCAACAAAATATAGAAAGAAGAAGACAGGACAAATAGCTCCAATGAAACTATGGGGTAACGCACCTGCGCAGTAAAATCTGCTCTGCTCTTGCTGAAACATTCCGTAGATAGCATGCGATCTAGCAGCATGGGGGCAATTGTTTCATTTCACTGACGCTTAACCTAAGAGCACCTGAATGAACCCCATGCCTTTCTTTCTTTACTTGTGTCATATCCTTTTGACATCGCGGCTCCATTTACACTGCGCATGTGCCGTACCCCAGAGTTTCACTGGGGCCATTTGTCCTGTCTTCTTCTTTTTACACTGCTTGTTTCATTGTTACCTGCAGCCTGTTGCACCAGCAGGCACGGTTGTGTCTCCTTAAAATGTCATACTACAACTACCAAGAATATTAGCAAGGTACTGGCATTGATTCACGTCTCACTCACACAAATGAAATTCGATTTTATTTCAATCCCTAAACTTGCACACATTTACATGGCAGTTTGGTGACTTATAGGGCTACCAAACTGCTAATTATTCTTCTCAGGGGAGCCAAATACTCTCCCCTCAGCTCGTGGTCAGTACTGCATAATCGTGTGCCAAGAGCTCTTTGCTAACAGGAAGCAGAGTGTTTGGTTTACACCAGTGTAGAATCCTGGGCAGCTGCTGTGGTAGGGTAAGGAGGAAGTACTTGCAGTAAAATATTGTTTCTTATGTCTGGTTCTTATTGTGAACTGCAGAACAGACGGGCAACAGAAATTAGAAAAATACTGAATGTCTGATCTAGACCACTGGTGAAGGGGCAGAAAAATTTTTCATACCCTGTCCTGCTTATTGGCAGTTCATGTTTCAACTTCATTCCCTTATTGAGTGATCTGATTGGCGTGTAGGGGGGAGGGACTACAAAATTAAACCCAAGGAAAGTGTTTGTTTAGAGGAACATGAATTCAGTTGCATACACCCAAGCTGGACAGCCACTTCAATGATCTGTTGACCATCAGATTATTACTGACGCGATGCAACGCGAGAATACTATATGTGCCACTCATAATCTATCTATGCTGGTGCCAGTTCAGTAGTATATAATATGGCAATGAAGGGCAAACTGCTTGTGACCCCTTTTAGAGAAGAACCCTGGTCCGTGATCAATTAGTGTTGAAGTGCGGTAAAGCACATTTGATGTGGGTTGTCTGGTTTTGTTCTTGTTCCTTTAAATGCATCAGAAGTTGAAAACCATGAACCATCTGAGAGATGTGTCCTCGAAAATGTCGAAGTTCACTTGCCGCGAGCTAGAAGAGAGGAATATTCTGTCCGCAGACGGGGCGGAGGGAATGAGAGAGAGAGAGATGTACTAGCATTCCTGTCTGTCTCCTCTCAAGCTGTTGCTCTGTATCATTTTGACAGCCTATGGCTGCTGTGTCAATGGCCCTCCTGTCACAGTGAAGGTCAGCTGTTATTTTGCTCATTGTCATGCGAAAAGTTTTGTGTTTTTGTCCCTTGGGAGAATGTAATGACAGAAAATACTGTGTTTTCATTGGTCAATTGAAAAAATACTGGTTTGCTTGAGAATGGTGATTCACGGTCAGGAAGTACGCGGAATTACAGTTATAGTTCGTGACAAGCTGAGTTAAAGCGGCCGAAAGCCAAGAACAGCTGGGAAATTGAAACCTTCGGGTGCAATCTCCAAAAGTCACCACACGAGGGAGACAGACCACCGCCGATTGGGAAGCGCAGGCCATTCTTTTTATCCCCCCGGCATATAATGCGGTGGGATATAGCGATCAGCGTGTCCGACCGTCTGTCCGTCCTTCTGTAATAAAATCGTTTCGGGACCAGAACTCGAAAACTATATCACTTACAAACACCAAATTTGGTATGGAGCTTCTCCTCATGGTCTAGTTGTGCCTTTTGGGGGTTTCGGTCTGTCCTTCTGTCCACACAACCTTACACAACCTACAGCCAGGGGGATCCCCTATTGCCAGATGGCTCTTGTTTATAATGTGACACTGACATTATGACTAACGAACGCAATTAGAATGAGTAACGCTGGGTTAAATTGTATGTCGGTGTACTTTGCCTGATTGACCAAAGTGTGTTTATTTGAAAAATTACGAGCAAGAGGGATGAAGTGTTTTATGAGAGGACTCGAATCCATTCAAAATAAAAGCTGAAATTGAGAGATGAAAAATAATCAGCATGTGATCTTTTTGTTGTAATTTTTCTTCTTGAACCTTTACTCAGGTCTCTTGATTTGGCATTCAGAAAAATGAAGTTTTTTATGGCATTATTTGCCCCTTCAAATTTCAATGATTTCTTGAGTGCAGGCCAAAATCCTTACAGGCTACTGTAAATTGATATCTCTGTGTAATAATTTGCTAGCGTGCTCAGCCAACCACCGCTGCCCTCTGTAATATATCCTGAGCCTGGTCCGCCTGTGTGAAATTCATCTGCAGTGTGAGCCAGTCAGAGTACAGACTCGGTGTGGCCTGTCTCTCAAACCTCACCAGAGCAGATGAATCTCGCCAGTGAGACGGAGATGAAGAGGTTTACCTCATAAAACTTAGGGACCCAGACATGGGTTTGTCAAATGCAGCTGATGTATTCAAACCTGTGGAACTTCAAGCCCATTTAAAAGTCTTAGTGGAGATCCCAAGGTTTCCAACGATCCCAAACACATCCTGCTGAATTATGGGGAAAATGATGCACAAGATCTAGATATTTTATGTTCGCTCTATTTCTCTGACCATAAAAACATGGCATCCTCGGTTTGAATATTTCTCTCAGCTTAAGTGCAATGTAGCTTCAGTGAAGCGCTGCAACCACTAGATACAGAGTATGTATGTGACATTGTCCTACAACATAAAAAACTGCTTTTTTTTACTTTGAATATACTTCAGGGAAAAAGTTAAACATTTTCAGTTTTGGGGGTTAACACATTGAGGAGAGCAGTTATTTTATATTCAGGGCCAGACCTGAGTCCTAGAATATGACAGTTCTTCAATTATATTCAGGTTTGCCCAATTCACAGCTTTTTAACTGAGGCAGAGTTTGTCGCGATATCAGGTGACGTGACTGGATGGGGGTTTCAGGAAGTCGGATTATTGAGTTAGCTGGATAACTGAGTGAAACCTAGAACAGGTCACAAACTTCAGAATGCCCCTCTGACAAATGTATAATGCATGAAAGCACATAGTGTGTGTGAGAGGCTAGTAGCACGTTAATCACTGAGTTCACTGGACAACCATTCTGAGTGAAACCCTGTCTCTGTTTTTTTTTTTTTTACCACTTTAGTTCTTGTTCCAGTCTTAAGAGAGTTCTGGGTTTTTGTTTGGTTCAGCTATTCAGCTGGCTGAGTGATCGCGCTACACGCCACCTCCAGAACACAAGTATTCATGCATTGTGTATTTATTAAAGGCACATTTGGCAGTCAGTAGCTAACTGCAGCACCCTGCCAATGGAAGGTGAAAACCTTTTTTTTTCTTTTTACAAATGAAATTAAAAGACTTTATATGAAGGGTAAATTAAGAGGGTTGGCATTTTCCCTGTTGGAGTCGGGCTGCTAAAAAATCCAGATGTTGACAGTAAATGGTGGAAGGGAGAGTGCTTTTTGTGGGAGGGGGTGGGGAGATTTTTAGAAAGATAGGTGATCACGTACCTCCACACTCCGCCCCCTCCGAGACTGCCACACCCCTCCTCTCACTCAAGCCCCACCCCTGTATCAGGTGTGCTTTCACCCTTCCCCCCTCCCTTTCCAAAATGCCCGCAGGAGCAGCTCTCCACCCTGTCCGCCCGAGCACCTGAAGATCTGGGAGCCAGTAACTAAAGGGGAGAAGCCAGCTCTATTGTGAGAAGGAGACACTAAAACAGCTGAGAGAGGAGAAAAGAGGGGGCAGGAGAGGCGGAGAGGAAGAGAGAGGGAACGTGGAGCAGGATTTTGGGATAGAGAGACTGGTCAAACAGGTTTGTCTCTCTGCGTTTCGCTCGCTCTAGAAGTAGGAAGAGTGAACAGAAACCGGAGTGCCGGGGGAAGCGCATCTGGAGAGAGTGAGAGAAAGAGAAGCGATTCCTGCGGGTGACTTTTTTTACGGACAAAAAAACAGCAAAATCCGAAATGGGAGCGAAGGAGACGAAAATGCCGGAGGGGGAAGGAGAATTTTACGGGAAACACGGTAGAAGCTTCTGTTTTTTTTAAGTCTGTTACCCTCAGCCGCGTTTGCCTATCGCGTTTCTCCTGCGCGGTCGTGCCAAACGTTTGGAATGATGTGTGTGTGTGTGTGCGCGCTCCTGTCCAGACACGGACGGGGAGGTGCGCTGCGCAGTGGACATGGTTGCGCTGGGCTTTCCTTTTGCCGGTTGAGATTGGATCTGAAGGTTAACATGTCACTTATCCAGATGTAAACAGTTTGTTTAGCATGTTGGGGTTCAGTCAGGGTTTTTATTCGGACTCCCGTACTACTTAGAGGTGCGTTTTGGCACTGGGTGTGGGCCGCAAAACTTCAAACAGGTGGAAGACAATCCTGTCAAAACAGTGTGTGTGGCGGTGTGGTCTCGGTGTTTTTAGTTAAGCGTGTCTGAGTTAGCATTATTCATCTGAGAGGAATTGGCTTGGGTTGGATGGGTAGTTGTTCTATCTTTTGAAGGCCAACGTTAGTATTTCTTGGTTAGATTGAAGAAACCACTTCTCTTGCATTTTTGTGCCACCCGCTGACCTGATATTTGAGAATTTATCTTCTTTAGTGTAGCTGATGTAGGCTTTTAAAGAGACTTGTGAGCCTTACGTCCATTAGGCTACATGCATATTTTTTTTATTCAACTTTCAATATTTTTAATGCAGGTAACGGTCAGTTTCCTGTTGCCGATGTGACCGGAAGAACGAGCTTTGGACAGACGCATTTTAATCTCAAACAGGAAAAAACTGAGTGAAGTCGGGGAAGGGTTTGGCCTTGTTGGCTAATGGTGTTTAAAAATTCATCTGCGTTCCATGGAAATTAGCTGGTAGCCTACACCGATAATGGCCACATAAATCGCTTTTTATCACTGTATGAAAATGGTCAAATAAAATAAAAGGAATTGAAAGAATTCTGATGGTGATTTGTGCTAAAATTATTTCGAGCTCCTCTAAATGAAAGCATCTTGAATTTTCAGCCTTAACCTTGTCGAATCAATGCTTTACTTTTCACGACATGAGAACCTTATTTTGTTTGTGCCCATGTCCTCCACAGAGAGAAATGTGGACTGAATGTGGCTTTGGAAATGGTCCACATGTCCTGTTTTGCTCTGCCTGTTAGTCATTAGTGATAATGTAATAATCCAAAGGGCTGAGGCTCACCGAGCCAGCACTGCACATGAAACCTTTTATTTACTGATATGCGATTAAAAATATACGTAACCAAACATTCCAATCGGGTAAGGTAACTGTATTTGTTTTCTTGTAGATGGAACGAAAACAAAACTCTGTCTTCTGCACATGTCCCTACTATAGTTCTGTGAAATGTTTTGCATCTATTTGGAAGACATTACTATAAACAACAATTGTGCTGAAGCAAAATGATATTACTTTTGTGTAAATGACTCTTGTCTTAAGGAAGCTTTATTTTTGATGGGACAGCTTGTGACATTGTTTTTAAACCTACCGTGGAAAATCAAAATCCCTGATCTGTTAAATATTTTCAAGGAACTAATTCAATCGATCTATGAAGTAAAGTAACTGCCCTACAACATGGAGAACAAGACTAGGTGCAACCTAGTATATGGCTGGGCCGCCAAGTCCTGTATGAGAATGTGCGCCCAAGAAAAGGCCTTATTAGTAATAAGGACAATTATTAGTCCTGACCTGTTCCTAATCGGGGAGAACAAGCCGCCCCTGTTGACTGTGGAGTGCTCTCGGAGTGAACCTTCTGTTAATCATGAAAATGACTGAGAACAGGTCAGGACTAATAATTGTTTTAAACGGAAGGTTTGTGCAACCCAATTCTCTGTTCGTGTTCTGCAACTGGACTTAATTTAGCCCATGATTTAATCGCTGTTAGATTGCATACGGAGAGAAACCGTGTCTTCGGTTGCCAATTACAATAATTGGAAAATGTGTCAATAAATGAAAATGATTGAGAACTACTATTTGCAGTCAAAAAGGGACGTGTCTCTGCACCCCCGCTGGCTACGCCACTGTCTGCAAGTTCACAAGCCAAAATAAAAATAACCCTTCGTTCTAAAAATTTATCGAGATCAGTAATCCACATGGTATATTGAAATGTATTTATGACCACAATGACGTTTCATGACACCTCCTAGAAATATCGAAACAAAGACATTTCAATGATAAACCTACCTGGTCCGCCATCTTCAATTTCCTTCACTGGAGGCAGCCATTGAGTCATCGCTAGCAGGGCTTCACTTTGAGCAGAAGCGCAACGAGGCATGGCTGTCGTGAACACGCGCCCAAGGTCAGAGTTCCAGGAGCGCGAGCCGTTGTCATGGACACCTGGGATACCAGCGCGTTCATGAGCCCCACACTACGCATGTGTGAGCAAAAATCACAGCGCATTTCCGCGTGGGTCTGGAAGCTTGGCCCCCATGTTGGTGTGCTGCACCATTGAGCAATTTTAATTGAAATGAATGGGCGGCCATTTTCCAGTTGTAAATCCAGTGAAATATAAAGCATCCTTGACAAAACCGCTATTAACAAAGAAAGATAACGACCACCGTTGTGGCACCAATTACCTCTGATCGAGAGTTCAGGGTTTGTTGAGTCGGCTCACTGAAATGTAGCCTGTCTGTGTGTGTTTCCCATTAAGTCGCTGGCGGCGCCCCCTGGTGCCGCGGGGGTTTAACCCGCAGTGTTTCTGATTCTGGATCGGGGATAATGTCCTTGTGGAACGCAAAGCACGCGATTGGTCATTTTGTGAACAGAAAAAAGGACAAATGACGCATGGCACGCTACTTGGTCGAGAGCACGTTCAGTGTTGGAAGCACAAAAAGGAGATTAACAAAGAAAGATTACAACCACCGTTGAGGTACCAGTTATCTCTGATTGTGAGTTAAGGGTTGGTTGAGCCAGTTCATTCAAATATAGCCTGTGTACGTTGAACTTGCTTTGTAGTATATAGGCTACCCCGCAGGAGATACGAGTGACAAATGCCCGGCCAGCCAGCCAGCTTGTCGGCATACCAATTGTTGAAGCTCTTGCCCGCTGGCCGACCAGTCGCTGAAGTCAGTCATCGGCCTACCAATCTTTGAAGTTCTTCCCCGCCGGCCGACCAATCGCCGAACTTTTTTCCCCGCCGGCCAGCCAATGGCTAAACTTGATCTCATAGTCGGTCAGTCACTCAGGTACTCAGCGACATTCTCGTTTATAGGAGCCTGGCTGCTATTCGCGGCCCAGCCTAAAAAAATTTTATTAAATCATCTATATTAAAATAATGAGACCAAATAATGAGATTTGTAGATGGGACACCCCAAAAGTTTGTAGATGGGACAGATACGGGACACAGGCAATTCTACAAGTTAATGGGAGTTGATCGGAGTATCAAGCACTCGGGTAATTCCGTGCCATATCGCCAGATTTCAGAGAAAGTTCCCGACTGACCATCTCAGAGTTAGTTCATATTTTTTAATGTCCTTATTACTAATAACTGCTGTGCAAAATTTTAGACCAATATCTTCACTAGTTTTGGAGATATTAAGCCTTCAAAAAGGGGACGTGGCCCCATATTTAGCATAAAAACAAGTACTACTATCAAGCATTCATTGTTTAATGGCTAAACTTTTGAACTGTTCACACTAAATGGTTCAAATTTTCACACACAATTCTTTGATGTAATAAAGCTCTGTACACAGAAGGAGAGCTTTGTTTGTGACACATTTGCAGATTTATGGCATGCCAAATATGGCTTCCTGAAATGCACGTTTGTCCATGGTAGCACTTTTGGCTCTCTATTTCTCCAGATTTAATGACACCAGATGTCTAACTCTTTTAAGCATGAGACATGTTATAGTTTTATCAAGAAAACATGTTATATCTAACAAAAATTATACTTTCTCATATACAGGGTGTATCAAAAACAAGTAGACTCAGAAAAGTACCCACCAAATTTACAACTTAATATTTTCATGAAATTTCTTCTCTTGCATATGTTTGTATGCAGGGATGCAAACGGCGCGCCTTTTGGCGGATGCCCCCTTTTTCACGGCTGTCTGGGGGACTTGTATGAATCGTGCAGATCCGATGAGTTTTTTTTTTTGGGGGGGGGGGGGGGGGGGGGGCGGGGGGGTGGCCGTTGGAGTGTCTGATTATAATTATCAGGGCTCTCAAGTCTCACGCATTTCAGTAAGTTTGCACGCTCTCACACCACACATGACATTTCTCACGTTGAGAAGTGATTAAATTGCCGCACATTAGTAACATAGACTGCATATAAGAGATTAGTAATCCATAAATGGATGAGGAAGGCAGACTGCTCTGCATGAACCAGCAACCTGTCAGCCAATCAGAAAATAGTATTTCTTGTTGCTAGGTGAAATAGCAGCGCCGTAATCACGTCTTCCACACACACACGCGCGCGAATGCTATTGTGTGCACACGTCGAAGAAGAGCTGGAAGTGGAAGCCCGAAATCAGATAATCGCTTCATCACTTAAATTTTTCTTTACAACGGCTGCTTATTAAAGTCGAGGAACTATGTAGGATACTTGCTTTATGGATCATTTTTTCGCCTCAATTTTGACTTGTAACTTATTACGGGGAGAGTTGGGGCTCTCTGCCCTCCATGTAGTGCATTTTGGCTGAAAACAAACCCTGCTTCGATCCGGTGTCAGAGGTGGTATCGCAGCATCTCTTGTTTGTGACAGACAAAACGATACAAATACAAAAACCAATGATTTAATTTAGCCTTTATTATACTGGGGAGTCCCACTGAAATAAAAAAGTACAGGTATGGCTAAACATTATCGTGTTCAAAATCTAACTATTATTCCAAGGGTAATCGCTAGCAAGTTGAAATAAAATTTTTAAGTTCATGTCAAATAGCGTTCGAGAATGCCGTAGCTGTCCAACTAACTCATATTCGTGACGCTGTTGTAAAATGCTTGATGGTGCAATGTAAAAAATATACACGCAATATGCAGATATAAGATAGATACTTGTATATCGCAAAGTTATACTACTTGAGCTACCACTTCAGACAACAAGAAGCAACGGATAACGCGGTCAGCATTCATTCTGCAAATAGCCTACAACGCGCTCAAAACTTCCGCGACCGATCTTGGTGTGGCATCTAGTGGTAGAATATTGTAACTGCATGCCTAAGTTTGCAGCTCCACGTCCACTGGAGGACACACCTGCACAAAAGATACACCTTTCTTCTTCGCGAACGCGCCAAATCCGGATTATCCGTAAATGATGAATTCAATTAATATTTTAATTTGAAACGAGTAACTAAGTTGCCAGTGTCAAAATAACGAAGTGAAAGTATACTTTTTATCTTTTAAATGAAGTAGAGTTAGAAGTCCATGTTCAAAAAAGAAAAAAAAATCATAAGTAATGCACAAATCCTCAAAAAAAAAAAACAACTTAAGTGCTGTAACAAAGTACATGTACTTAAGTTACTAAGCACCTTTGAAAACGAGAGTAACATGCACCACCACCGCCCCCCCCGGAGAAAATCTCACGCGAGCCTGCATTCAAAACATGGGAGCCCTGAATTATAATTTCATCGAAGGAAATTCTGTATTAAAATTACTAAATAAACAAATGCCGTTACAGTTCATGAAACATAGGAACTATAAATATGAGAAGAAAACAGGAAATCAGAAAGCTGCGCACGTAAAGTCAATTTGCTGCGCACCATTATCTGCTGCTGGCTGCACTTCACTGCACTGCTAGGATTTCCAACAGTCCGAGATCCCACGGGGGCGTGGGCTTTGATAATCTCACTCCTTTTTGACCATACCTCTGTTTGCATCCCTGGTATGGACTTCCTGCTTCAGTCCATACCAAAATTAATGGCATAATTACATGCATGACTGAACCACAGGCCCGTTTTCCGGTGGGCAATAAAATTCCCCTCCATCAAAAAATTAAAGCGTTAAAATTGGATGAAAAGTCTTACCTGTAATGCAAAATGTGAATTTTTGTTTTTCTACCCAGCGATACTCAAATTAACCCTTTGTTTGCTGCTTTTTGCACTGGGGCAATGGACAGCCTTTCATGTGCTTGTAATCAAACATGCCAGAGGGGCATGGCATGTTTTTACACCTGATCACTTGTACAAGGTCTGACATTGGGGTCAGATTGATTGTGTAACCAACTCAACACAGGCCTACAATGAAAGTGATCACCACAAATTCTTTGCACCTACATAAAAGTGATTGTGATGTCAGAGTAGTTACAGCATAGGCATAATTCTTCTGACGTTTTTACGTAACTCATTCAGCTGTGGATAAAAATTGGGTTGGGCTATTGGCTTCACTTATGAAGTGAAGAAGTGAACATCCTCCAGAGGGACCGAGGGATAATCAGGCGAGCAGTGCAGGACTCGCGAAGGAGAGCGCAAGTGTGCATCCAAAGAACTGGAGGTCACGTTGAGGACTAAGTTGACGTAAAACGGGGTATTAAAATGATTAAGTATGACTTGCTCCTCAAAATGTCCTCTCCTAAGGATGTGGGTGGGTAGAGATCACTTGTAAACCACTGTGTGGCCCTCCGACTCAAACAAAGGGTGAATTTGAGTATCGCGGCGTAGAAAAACAAAAATTCACATATTACATTACAGTGCAAGACTTTTCCTCCAATTTTATCGCTTTATTTATTTATTTTTTTTTTTTTGGAGGAAGGACATTTTATTGCCCACCAGAAAACGTGCCTGTGTTCAATCATGTATGAAATTATGCAATTAATTTTCGTATGGACCGAAGCAGGATGCCCATACTAACTTATGCAAATGAAGAAAATGAAATGAAATGAAAATGTTCAATTGTAAATTTGGTGGGTACTTTCTGTTTTTGATACACCCTGTATATGAGGAAGTATATTTTTGTTACAGATATAACATGTTTTCCTGATAGTACTATAATATGTCTCATTCTTAAAAGAATTAGACATCTGGTGTCATGAAATCTGGAGATGTAGAGAGCCAAAAGTGTTACCATGGACAAACGCGCATTCCAATTTGGTGGGTACTTTTCGGAGAGTCAACATTTTTTGGCCATCAATGGTATTTTCACGTCATAAAACCTTCTATATTCAACAACTTGAATAAAATTGTTTTCTTCACAGCACCAACTTTATATTTGCTACATATATCAAGTAGACTGTGCTATTTTCACTGATCTAATTTGTTTTCTGGTAGACCTTGTCAGATTTTTGCTATAAGCATTCAAAATACAGACGCGACAAGCATTTTACATATTTAGAGGCCTATACATGAGAAAGTATAATGTTTGTTTCAGATGTAACATGTTTTCCTGATAGTACAATAACATGTCTCATATACTAAAAAGAATCAGACAAATCTGCAAATATGTCACATACAAAGCTCTCCTTCCGTGCACAGAGCCTTACTATATCAAAGAATGGTGCGAAAATTTGAACCATTTCGTGTGAACTGTTAAAAAGTTATTAACCATCAAGCAATGGATGCTTAATTGTAGTACTCGTTTTTATGCTAAATATGGGGCCACACTTCCTTTTTTTGGCCCAATATCTCCAAAGCTAGTGGAGATACTGGCCCAAAATTTTGCAGAGTAATTATTAGTAACAGTGGCATCAAAACATAAAGTTATGAAGCAAATCTGAGATGGTCAGTCGGGAGCCTTCTGGTAATTTGTCATGGAATTACCTTCAGGTTGGTACAAACAAGATAACAAGAACAACATCAAGTTTAGAGTCCAAAAAGCAATTTATTGTAGAACAATCGATTAATTACAACTAATTAGGCTTAATTAGAAAATTAAAAATGCATGTACTTCTCTTCTTGATAACACAACTTGCTCACAATTTAATACAAACTAATAAATGTACATGTATACCATCATTCTATATGTCATATTTTGCAAGTTACTAAACTCTGGCACAAATTACTTGTTTGCACCGCATAAGTATGTTTGCCACATCTCCATTCACAAGATATGATTTAATCCATTGCACATGCTTTCCTGTTCAGTGAGTTTCTTTTATATTGAGGTGAAAGTTGATGAAAATGATCCTTTTGATCTGATCTTGTTAGCATCAGTAGTACACAGATCAATCAGTGGTCAACATTTTATCTGATAATCTACTCAGTCACATCAAAGCTTATTAAAAAACTGACTACCTTGATGAAAAAAAGGAATATCGGTGAAAACATTATTAGTTATTGTATTTTGCCTAATTACTATTTGTCAATTATACGAATTAGCAGTGTTCTAGTAGTATTGCATGTGATCAGGTCAACCATACGCTGAAAAAAAAAAAAAAAATCTAATTTTTGATTACTAATTAACCTAATTCACAGTTAATAATTAGACTAATTAACATCTATGTTTTATATGTTTTAGAAGCACATATCAGATCAACTTAGATTTTTATATTTCAGCTTTATCATAACACTCCTAGAAGTAGCATTTTAAAATGGTCCCGTCTACAGAGATGTCCCATCCACAAGCTTGTCCCATCTACAGTATGTAGTTGGGATACATTTTATCTATTGTTTTACTGAAACACAATTATTTTCTGAAATGTCAAGTATGTCAATTCTATCCATTATGTACTCAAGTAAGAGGGGAAAAAAGATGATTTGATTTGAAACCAAATTGGGAGAGTGAGAGAAACTTTTGTATCACAAAAGTTAAATTAGCATTAATTAACCGCTTAAGTCTTTTGTTTAAGCACCTTCCAGTGAATTTTAAACATCAGTTTTTATTTAGAGAATGTCTCATGTGATGCCCAATCAATATGCAACATTTGAAAGCCATAGCTACTATGCCTTGGCTATAAAACAATAAAATCACGTGTTCCATCTCCACATCTCATTAACCAATATTTCTTAATGCTTTTATATCTTGAGAACGAAACAAGATATGAACAGTTTTAAGATTGAGGTTCAACCATTTTACGTCCCATCTACATTAAAAAATTAATACTGTCTGACAAAAAAATTGACACGTCGCAAATACCATGACTGCACCCAACAGTGATTCAACTATAACTACCTGTGCTACACCTTCTTGAACCCTAAATTATAATTTTTGAAAACATTCCGAAAAACCTGCTGATCTTAAAGGGTTGTGCAAAATATTTTTGGCCTTAGCAAATAAGAACCATTCCGTTAGTGTTATCATTCCATATCCTTTTGCTGTTGGTCAAAAAATTGAGTCATTGTGTAGGTTTAGCAGACACGGGCCTGGAGTGAGTTATAAAGTCCTCATTGCATTAACTGTTGTGCAGATTCCAGTGTGCAGTGTGATCGCTTAGTGAATTTTGTTGTATCAGTTTTAATAATAGAATCATCAATCTGCCTGTATGTCCAGATAGTTCTGATGTCCATAAAAGGCATGAGGCCATCCATGGTGTATATGTGTGTATGTGTGTATGTGTGTTTGTGTGTGTGTGTGTGTGTTCAGGCCAGCTGAGGGGTTTGGTCACTAATATCACCCAGCAGCTTTTGTGGGAACCGTTGTTTTTGTCTGTGGTAATTGGGTGTGAGCCACTAACACCGCTAGATGCAGGATGTGTGTTTGTTTTTGGCGTGTGTGTGTATTTGGACATTCATGGTTATGTGCACGTGGAGCATTTGGTGTAAACATTCAAGGAAAAGGGGTCAAAATCCAGTCGACACGGAACTCCAATAATTCAAAAACTCAATGAGATTAGCATCTGTACATGAGGTCAAACGAGGTAGATGAAGTGAACATTGTGTAACTCAAATAATGGAGTAAACCCAGTCAGCTAGAGAGCCACGGGTCCATTACTTTGCACTGAATTTGCACTTTAGCAGTGCATATTCTTGGCTGTAAATTGGCCTCTTGCCTCAAGGTATCCAAATGTGCTTGTATCTTGGAAAAGAACAACTGTAATTGTAATGTCTGTAGCATTGCCATTGAATTATAAAGCATTTTTCATACTTGTTTCTTTGCTCTATTATTACAATAGTCAGTGTCATTTAAACACATCATATTAAGAGTGTAATATTCTAAATTTTGTGTAACTACGAATTTGATTACCACTGCTTCCAATTGTTCAAAAACAAAATATTACTATGAATGTACTCAAAGAAACACTGCTCGAACAATCCGTTTTATAAAGCTCGAAAACGTTCAATTTTCCTTTCTGTTTTGCACGAAGATGACATGATCACAATGCGAAGATGACTCTACTTACCCCCTGATGGCCGATTGAAGTATTGCAGAATTATTGTTGCGCAATGTACTCGTGCTCGGTCACAGTGAAGGAATTCCCTCTGCGTCTCCCTTAAGGTGCGCCGCTCCGTTGTCTCGATCAGTGATTCCCAAACTCGGTCCTGGGGACCCAACTGTGTATGCTGGTTTTTGTCCCAGCTATAGCACCAATCTCGGTATGTTAATGACTTGTTAATTGTTCTTGTTCTTGTAGTATCTTGTTCATACTTATTATTTACCCTTTTAGACCACATGTCAAAAATTGCTGTGATGGAAAAAAGTTGCATTGTGCGCTAATTACTGAAAAAGTGGAAATTTTCAACTGATGACATGTAACTATGAACTGGCTTTAAATTGATAAAATTGAGGACACTCGGTCACCAGCTCTACTATTAGGCAATAGGAATTCAAAGGCAAATCGTATTGTAATGGGTCAAACCTGTTAAATGTTATTTATCTCAGGAAAGAGCTTCAACGCCTGCAATCAGAACCCTAATCAGCATCGCAGTCTTGCATTTGATCACCTAAAATCCGCTCCTTGGCGCGTTTACTTGGAATACATCAAAATAATAGGAATGGTGGGCTTTGAAATATCATGGAATGCGTAGCCATTTCTGTCATAATGTGTTTTAAGGGGTTAAAACCTCCCTCTAATCTGAAAAGCAACTCATTAAAAATAAATAAATGGCTGCATGCTAAAATTCAGGGACCGTAATTCTGGTTGGAACAAAAACCAGCGAACACGGCGTGTTCCCAGGTCCGACTTTGGGAACCACTGGCCTAGAGGCTCGCATTTTGGCTTCATCCCAGCTGATCCGTACTCATTACGTACATAACATGTTTAAATCGTTGAAAAGGCCATTTTTATAACTGTTCTAAAAATGCTGAACCAAAACGTGAATAAAAGTTTAAATGACAATTACATTTCAGAAAAGGGAAATGATGTTGCTCTGTGTGTGACGTTAGGAAAACACATCAGTTGAGGTATCATTACCCCGACCCTGTTTATCTGTTTTGGCATTGTATTTTTACAATTTTTGGCTAAACTTTTGTATGTTGGTGTTAAGAACTGGTTTTATTTGTGCTAAAATTAAACACAACCCTTATGACTTTGCCTAGGGGAGCCCAGGAAATATGACCCCACTTTCAAAGGCCCCATTCACAACAGGTGAGAGCCGGTCCTTTTCTGTTGGTTTATTTTCTGTTTGTTTATAATCTTCGGTAGTGGAAAATTGGTGCGCTCTCGCTGTGTGTGACCCCTCGTTCCGTTTGATTGACAGGGGCTGCACTGACATCGTATGCTGCATTCTCTTCATCGTGTTCATCCTGGGCTACTTTGCGGTGGGAATTCTGGGTAAGATCCGGAAAGACGCAGTATTGCTTTGCAGGAGTGCAGATGAATTATTGCGGTGCTCTGCCTTTGTTAAAAAAAAAAAAAATTTATATATATCGTTGCTGCTTTCTGTCAAATGAATGACATAGACAAGGTAAGACTGCAAGATTATTCTGTCCCTTAAAAGGATTTGTAGAGACTTTGTGCTCGATTAATGGTAAATCCAAGATGCAGCAGCCTACGAAAGGATTTTTTTTTTTATTTATTTTTTTTTTAACCCGTGTTACTGTGGTCTTTTTCCTTACATTATTATTAATGTCGTTTGACGTTGCCTTTGCCGGCAGCACTGCTGAACTCCGCCTGTGGGGGGAGTTGGTTAGTGTCCTGATTTTTTTTTAAATGTATTTATTTATTTAATTTTTGTGTTTCAATCGGTTGGCCTCATTTTTGTTCCACGATGGGTTTGCCAGAAAACTCAGTGAAATTTTTCGGGTCCCTGCCTTGCTGTCATGCAGGCCTTCACTGCCACTCTTACGAATGTCTCACAGCTGTGCTCTACTGAGACTTGAACTTGCACCCTCCTGAGAGAAACGACAAGTCTGAACCTCCGTTGCCTTGAACTTCGAGGCCTCTGGTTTGATTCCTGGACGAGGAGCGCTCGTTAAATTGGACCTGGTTGAATCTCCAATAATCATCTCAGATGAAGCACAATCCCTTTGAGAAAAAAAGAGCACTATCTGCTTCTACTAACTGGCTTCCTTTTGAATGGAACTCTGGGATTTGGAGTGTCAAAATGAATCCGCCAAAACCAGAAATTGTAAGCCTAAAGGTTAATTCGCTCGCCCAGTTGTGAATTGTATGTAAAATGTTGATTGGACGGAAAAAGGAGGATGTGTTGGTGGTTGTAGACGGGCTCTGCTGTTGATGCCTGAATGTTTGTGCTTATTTGTTGTTTGGCACTGCAAAAACAAATCTTACCAAGCATTTTAATCTTGTATTTAGTCTTAAATCACTACTTCTATTAGATTTTTTTTCTTAGAAAAAGAAATTCTGCATCTGACACGACATAATTTTGACTCCCTTTCAGATTTGTCTTCGGGGTAAGAATTTCACTCACGTCACATACTGATCTGAATATGGGTCAAAATGACCTCACATCAGTGGCAAAATTTCTATTTATAAGAGAAAATGTAATCAAAATGAGTGTTTGAAGTCCAAATACGAGATGAAAATGTTTAGTTTTTGGTAAGCTTTTGTTTTTGCCATGATGTGGTTATGTGACTTGCCCCCCCCCCCAGCATGGTCGCAGGGTGACCCCCGGAAGGTGATCTACCCCACGGACAGCAGGGGGCGCTTCTGTGGGCAGGCTGGCACCCCTCTTGAGTAAGTGTGATTTCAGTTACGCCCGCTGGGTTTGTGCACGTTATTACTTGCCGTCGCGCGTTGTTGTACGAGCCTCTATGAAAGCGTCTGATGTAAAGTTTTGATGTAACGTCCCGCAGGAAGAAGCCCTTCCTGTTCTACTTTAACATCATAAAGTGCGCCAGTCCTCTGACACTCCTGGAGCTGCACTGTCCCACTCAGCAGGTCCGTATCTCTCTCTCGTCTTCCTTCACATCATCCCTCCATCTGCTGTTCTTTTCCTTCCTTCATCCCTCCCTCTGTCCTCTCTCCATCCACTGTCCTCGTCTTGCTTGTCTCTGTCTCTGTTTTTTTTATTGGCTGCCTGTCTGGCTGGACAAGCTGCTGTGATTGATTTGTGTTGTTATAATGTCCGTGTCTGTGTCTGTCTTTCAGATCTGTGTGGAAAAGTGCCCCACGGAGTTCATGACTTTGCTGGAGGTCACCGCCAAGAGGGGCAAGGACTATGAATTCTTCAAGACGTACTGCCAGGAGGGCGCCGATATTTCTGACATGGTGAGCAGCGTGTGCAATGAGGGGAAATTAAAGGAGCTGTGTCACGATTACTGCGCATGCTCGCAACTTGGAACACAGTAAATTTGCTCAACTGCAAGTCAAACCCTAGTAGGTGTTTTTCTTCTTCTATGATGACTAGTGATGGCAAACCAGCTTAAATTCTTAATATCCCTAGGCTACAGCTTAAAATAGCCCTTTGAATCCTTAAATTTTCACAGAAAACTCCTTAAAAAGTGTAATGCCATTGTAACTGAAATGTATAAATACAATGCAAAACGAGGACGTATTGTCAAGGATGGAATCGGGTTATGACTTGCAGTTAAGCAGATGCACTTTCTTAGGACGCATGTTCTGAGCATGTGCAGTTATTGTTACGCAGCTTTAATGATGGGATGGGTATACATCTGGGGTGCGTTTCGCGAAAGGGTACATAGTACTTCCATTCAGTCAATGGGTCCAACTATGTTAAGTGAGCATCTGTGATTTTGGGAAACGCTCCTCAGCCTCTCTCCGGTTTTGAGGAATTAGGTGTGGCTTATTTTCTGGTTTTGAGTAAAGGGGTGTGGTTTGTCCTGAGTGATTGTATTAAGGGTGTGGTTTATCTCCTTTTTTTACAAAAAGGGGTGTGGTTTCTTTGTGGTAAAGGGTGTGGTTTTCCCTGTGACGTGGCTCAAAGAAGTGTGGCTTACGGGGCATTCCACGTCAAAGCTTCCAGTGCCCAGCATGTCACCCTTTTCGATTTGGCTCAAATTCACATATTTTGTTCCCCTAAGGGCCAGAAACACATGTCCAAAATTTTGGAACTAAAGTCCGTAAAGCTAAGAAGATACACACCTTGAAATTAAGTGACCACGCCCATTTTGAGACACAGCCATACTAAAAGCCAAACTTTAACGCCTCACACTGGCTTTTGAATGACAGTCCAGCCTATCATTTCATAATTTCTAAGTAACAGGTATCCCGACAAGTAACAACATAATAAAAATTATGCTATATCCCATAATATCTCCTTGATACAGGAAGCAGAAATCGGCTTTGTAATCTTATAATGACTTAATTATTCAATTTTTGGGGCGCTGTAATAAATGAAACAGGAGTGTTTTACCCAATTTGGAAAATTTACGTTGTTCTTTATCTACCAGACAGTTGATAAGCAAAGTCACGAAAGTGTACGCTTCCTGACAAAAGTATTAGGACGTCACTATTTATGTGTGTGATTTTCTTACAGTGCAGTTGAAAATAGTGAATGTATCATATTTGGAAATAGTTGTTTATTCAAATAAAAATACAGACCCCATTTTGGATACACCAAACTGAATTATTCTAAGTCTTGACCCTCCTTTTATAGAGAATCAAAATCACCCCATGTGCCACACCTGATCATATTGATTAAACTAAAAGTAGCCGTGGTCTTCCATTATAACAAAGACACAATTCCAAACTTGTTAATTTGAAGATTACCATCTTGCAAGCACTATTTATTATAATATCTCTTATTTATTACAGACCCAAAGTGAGAGTTTTTTATGCAGAGAAAAAAATGCCAATTTGTATATCTGTAGCTTCCCCAAATGTTCAAATAATGTTCTGTGATGTTTACATGTACATTTTAGGACACCATTAAATTCCTACAACGCTCACATGTGTAATATAGCACGTACATCAAAGGTTGAGTGAGAATGAGGATCGTCCTAATACTTTTGTCAGGTAGTGTAACTTGCCTTAACGACGCTTTAGCAGGTACAAAGACATTGCCACGTGACCAGAAATGCGAAATTTGCTTGTTTTGCAGAGCCGCTAACGGCGTGGTTGTGAGTTAAAACTTTATCATATTTTGGTCTTGATATTATGTTCAATGCGTGATTGTGATGTGTTCAAGTTTGCAGCAATGGCCAAGCACTCTGAGGGAAAAATTTACTTAAACAGTGTAATGACGTGCACCTTGTTTAAATCGGACAGACACTCATCTATTAACTTAGATCGTTTTTTTTTTCTATCAGAAGTTAGCCAAAATCGATCTAAATAACAGAGAGGGAGATCAGGAAGAACAAGAAACTAGGAAGCCGTCACAATCAATTTTGACATCAGTTGACATCAAACACGAGAAATGAATCAAACCAATTTGTGTTTGTCGAGGACCTGTTTTCCTGTTGTCTTGCATGTCATGAAGGAATTTAGCCGTAGAATGAATTGCTACTAATGAAACAATAAAAGTGTAAATGAGCTTTTGTTTGCCAACTGGAAAGTTGTGATATAATTTGAAGCGCCTTCATTCCTATGTCAAAGAATGAACTGCATATGAAAAAACTTTCATCTGATTTCAAGATTGTTCGAGTGTAAAGTTTGATCAAGAAAAAACTATCAATAGAGTGCTAGGCCATTGCTGCAAACTTGAACACATCACAATTAAGTATTGAACATAATATCAAGACCAAAAAATGATAAAGTTTTAACTCACAACCACGCCGTTAGCAGCTCTGAAAAACATGCAAATTTTGCATTTCTTGTCACGTGACAATGTCTATGCACCTGCTAAAGCGTCGTTATGGCAAGTTACACTTTCGAGACTTTGCTTATCAACTGTCTGGTAGATAAAGAACAACGTAAATTTTCCAAATTGGGTAAAACACTCCTTTTTCTTTTACAAACCCAAAACCAGTGAAGTTGGCACGTTATGTAAATCGTAGATAAAAACAGAATACAATGATTTGCAAATCCTTTTCAACTTATATTCAATTGAATACACTGCAAAGACAAGGTGTTTAATGTTCAAACTGAGAAACTTTTTTTTTTTTTTTGCAAATAATCATTAACTTAGAATTTAAAGGCAGCAACACATTGCAAAAAAGTTGGCACAGGGACCTTTTTACCACTTTGTTACATCGCCTTTCCTTTTAACGACACTCGGTAAACGTTTGGGAACTGAGGAGACCAATTTTTTGAAGCTTTTCAGGTGGAACTCTTTCCCATTCTTGCTTGATGTACAGCTTAAGTTGTTCAACAGTCCGGGGTCTCTGTTGTCATATTTTACGCTTCATAATGCGCCACACATTTTCAATGGGAGACAGGTCTGGACTACAGGTAGGCCAGTCCTGTACCCGCACTCTTTTCCTACGGAGCCATGCTGTTGTAACACGTGCAGAATGTGGCCTGGCATTGTCTTGCTGAAATAAGCAGGGGCGACCATGAAAAAGATGTTGCTTAGATGGCAACATATGTTGCTCCAAAACCTGTATGTACCTTTCAGCATTAATGGTGCCTTCACATATGTGTACGTTGCCCATGCCTTGGGCACTAATACACCCCATACTATCACAGATGCTGGCTTTTGAACTTTGCGCCTATAACAGTTCGTATGGTTATTTTCCTCTTTGGTCCGGAGGACACGACGTCCACAGTTTCCAAAAACAATTTGAAATGTGGACTCGTCAGACCACAGAACACTTCCACTTTGCATCAGTCCATCTTAGATGAGCTTGGGCTCAGCGAAGCCAGCGGCGTTTCTGGGTGCTGTTGATAAATGGCTTTCGCTTTGCATTGTAGAGTTTTAACTTGCACTTGCAGATGTAGCGACGAACTGTAGTTACTGACAGTGGTTTTCTGAAGTGTTCCTGAGCCCATGTGGTGATGTCCTTTACACACTGATGTCAGTTTTTGATGCAGTACCACCTGAGGGATCGAAGGTCACGGGCATTCAATGTTGGTTTTCGGCCTTGTCGCTTACGTGCAGTGATTTCTCCAGATTCTCTGAACCTTTTGATGATATTACGGACCGTAGATGATGAAATCCCTAAATTTCTTGCAATAACTCGTTGAGGAATGTTGTTTTTAAACTGTTCGACAATCAGCTCACGCATTTGTTCACTAAGTGGTGACCCTCTTCCCATCCTTGTTTGTGAATGACTGAGCATTTCAGGGAGGCTGCTTTTATACCCAATCATGGCACCCACCTGTTCCCAATTAGCCCGTTCACCTGTGGGATGTTCCAAATAAGTGTTTGATGAGCATTCCTCAACTCTCTCAGTCTTTTTTGCCACTTGTGCCAGCTTTTTTGAAACATGTTGCAGGCATCAAAATCCAAATGAGCTAATATTTGCAAAAAATTACAAAGTTTACCTGTTCGAACATTAAGTAACTTGTCTTTGCAGTGTATTCAATTGAATATAGGTTGAAAAGGATTTGCAAATCATTGTATTCTGTTCTTACTTACGATTTACACAACGTGCCAACTTCACTGGTTTTGGGTTTTGTATTACAGCGCCCAAAAAATGGAATAATTAAGTCATTAAAAATTTACAAAGCCGATTTCTGCTTCCTGTATCAAGGAGATATTATGGGATATAGCATAATTTTTATTATGTTGTTACTTGTCCTGTTACCTGTTACTTAGAAATTATGAAATGATAGGCTGGACTGTCATTCAAAAGCCAGTGCGAGGCGTTAAAGTTTGGCTTTTTGTATGGCTGTGTCTCAAAATGGGCGTGGTCACTTAATTTCAAGGGGGTGTATCTTCTTAGCTTTACGGACTTTAGTTCCAAAATTTTGGACATGTGTTTCTGGCCCTTAGGGGAACAAAATATGTGAATTTGAGCCAAATCGAAAAAGGTGACATGCTGGGCACTGGAAGCTTTGACGTGGAATGACCCTTACCCTTTTATGCAAAACCAAAGAATATGTTTTATCCTGTATGACTGAATAAAGGGTGTGGTTATCTTATTATTTTAAGTCACGGTGTGTGGTTTATCCAGTCTAATTGAACAAAGGGCGTATTTTATCTAATTTTATGAAAAATGGGTGTTTATTTCCTATTTTAAGTAAAGGCTTGTGCTGTATTCAGTTTGAGCGAATAAAGGATGAGATTTATCTTATTTTTTGAAACTGGATGTGGTTTACACCATACTGCTGGGTAAAGGCACGTGGTTTATCCTGTGCATTTGCGTAAAGGGATATGGCTTATTTTGCTGTTTAAGAGGTTTATTTTTGGGTAATTCCATCTGAAATCACCAGAGGCCTCTCGACTGACAACCTAAGATTTGCTTCAGATGTACTGAACATGTTCTTGCATCCAGTATAAGATGTGCAAAATTTTAGACCCATGTCTTGATTAGTTATTGAGACTTCACTTAGGCGGCATGGCCCTAATTTTGGCTAAAAATGAGCGTTATAGGAAATATGCCTGTTGAAAATAATTAATAAATTGTTAACTACAACGATGGACACACGATTCTTGCATTTTACCTTTTTTGAAATCTGGTGACTTGAGACGGAACTGCCCCTCTGTGGCATTGTGTGGATGGTGTGGTATATTCTCGTGATCTGAGGTGGAAAATACAGGTTCAGAGGCTTAAGAACCCAGGAGTTTTGTTAGTCTCCTTGATTTGTCATTGTCCACCTCTGCTTGTGATGACTGAAGGGGTGAAGTTTATTTGTGGTATTTTGTGACGTATGGTGTATGTAACGTATGTGTTAATTTCTAAGGGGTTAAGTTGAAGGGTGTGGTTTGTCCTATGATGTGTGGTTAATTTGTGGTTTGTGAAGCGTTTACATTAATTTCTGTAGGGTTCCATGATGGTATTTCTTTTGTGATGTTGAGAGATGGTGACATGATTGTTCTCCCATGATTCTCTGTGTTTCAGAGTGTTCCTGAAATCCTGAGCCAGGGCATATGTCCTGCAGTACTGACCCCGAGCCGACCCTGTGAGTTTTTCTCTCTCTCTCTCTCTCTTTCTCTCTCTCTCTCTCTCTCTCTCTCTCCATCCATCCACATTCTCTCTCTTTCCCTCACTTTTCACTTCAGCTGTTTGAGCCAGAACTGGCCACATAAGAGAACTCTACTCTGACTTCATTTGCGGCCATTTTAGGACCTAGAGCCATATTCCTTGGATCAAGAATGGCTTTGCCCTTGCAGTGTCTGAATAAAGACAGTGTAACTGCTCTTAGTCACTCGTAAAACAAGCTCTGTAACCTTGATTAAGAGGTGGTCAGCAAATTACTGAAAATGTTTTGATCTTGGGGGTAAAGTCACATAAGACATGGCATGTTGTTGTGTAAAGGTTTGACTTTTGCAATGTCATTGGCATATTTTTAAAACTTACAAACTGCATTTTGCGCCGGATCATGGATGAAGCTGTTGTCAACAGGGGTCACCGATGCCGCCAGTGTCTGGACAGATGCAAAATGTTTCAAAAATAATGAAGTTAATAATCCAGCTTAAGTTCAGCTTCAGTTAGCCTGCTAGGGAGAGCTTTGAGTATAAACCATAGACTGTGTATAAAGAGAAGCTGTCAATCACGACTGCACACCCCCTTAATCGTATGAAATAACTAAATGAAACAAAACTTATCAAAAAAAAATGAGCAATTGAACTTATGTCATGGCAAGATCAACGTAAAATGATTGATACCATCTTCAGAAAAACTTACTTTGCACATACTTAACTGAGAGACCAATGTCCCACCCACTACCATGCAGGGGGCAGGGTTATAGCCTGTACTGCAGTCAGCCACTAGATGGCGATCAAGATGTTTTGGCTTCACTTTTAGGGAGCTGATTTGTTATCTATCTTTACATAAAGGAGAGGGAGAATTTGTTCATTTGTTCTTGCGCTGTTGCCAGTTGTCTGTGCTTTTTGTCCCCCGCTGCGCGGAACGCGCAAAGCGGCGGGACATAGTATTCACGACCGTCCGTCCGTCTATACGTACGTCCCGAATCCTTGTCAGCGAGATATCTCAAGAACGAATTGACGGATTCTCTTCAAATTTAATGTCAACATGTATTAGGGTGATTTTGGTGACCTTCGCGTCACTCAAGGTCACACCAAGAGATTGCTCATTTTGACACGATTTCACATTTTGTGGCGGGGGACAAAGACACGTTAGTGGCAAATACTTGTTTCTTTGTTGAGGGACCTTTTTGGGAGGCTTGGGGTGGTTTGGGGCTCGGGGAACTTTATCCTTGGTCTACGTTACAATGTTAAGCAGAAGTATAAACTCACTTTGGTCAATTTTTTTTTTTTATTATTTGGGCAAGCAAGGCTTACAATCTAGGAGAGACGGGGTACAAGAGGGGCAGGCCACTGACCCACTACTGGTTATTAAGGGGATGATTTTAGAAAGTGTATAGAATACGTGTATTTTAGTTGATAACATGTTTGTTTATTTAAAAAGGTTTGGTGTGTTGATGATGCCATATGATCTATTGACGATGGGGGCTACAATTACAACCGTGTTATTCGGTCTAATTACCCCATTAACTGGATGAGATATTGGGAGGTCTGCCTTTATTAGTCTATTTTTATAATGGTACTTTTTACTATTTATTTTAATACGAAATGTTGCAATTTTGGTTTAGCGGGGTTTTAGCGGGTCTTGTATCTGTACATGTTTTGTATTGTGTTTTTATTATGTTTTTCCTATTTTAGCTTGTTTTGAGAGAATTCTTTTGCTAAACTTGCCGTTTAATATGTCATGCATTCTGTTAAATACTGCTGAATGTGTATTGGTTCAATGAATGGGATTTTAGAAATCAAATCTCTCTCTCGCTCTCTTTCGCGCTCTCTCTCGCTCTCTGTAGTCACCCGTCGCTGCTTACCCGCCCTGGGGAAGCTGAATGGGGCGGTGGTGGTGGGGAACAAGACCTCGTTCAAGGACAACGATGGGAGAACTGTCAATGCCAACGATCTCCTGGAGGGGGCCAAGTGAGTCTTGACTGGCCCTCTTACCCCACCCCCATGCTCTAAGCCCCACCTCCAGTCCCATCATCAATCTTGCATGCTCACGTGCATTCATATGTATTTACATATGCACTGCCCGGCCAAAAAAAAGTTGCTGTTTTGATGTAAATAAGCAAGTCTCCTCAATCCAAGATTTTGGCCAAAACTTAATGCTTAACTTAACTCTGGAAGGAAATAAATGTTGTGATGTCACATGGGGTTGTCAAAACAATGTCTCAAGAATGCATGCCATAATCAGAGCTGAAGCTGGTTCAACAACATGGTGGTGTGACACTTTTTCTTTGGCCGGGCAGTGTACACACTTGCATACATACTATACCATACAGTGGGGTGCAAAAATTTGGGCACCCCTGGTTTAAATGTCTGTTGCAGTTAATCTCCAAGTGATTAAAAGCAAACCTGAATACTAAATGCTACAAAGTTAAACATTACACCTTTCTATAAATTTAAAAGCAAGTTTTTTTATTTATTTTAATTTTTCTGAATTTTTAAATGATAAAGGAAAAAGGGTGCCTTGCAAAAGTTTGGGAACCCTTTTGTATTATTCTTTGTTACCTTTTAAGATGATTACTAAGGCCCAGACCCAGGTGATTTACTCGTTAGGGCTTCAGTGAGTCAGGTGAATATAATTTGAACTATATATTCTGAAGTAACCCCATGCCTTCTATCCGACTGTGGTGTCTGATGTTAAAAACCATGTGTTCCTCTAAATAGTTGTCCCAGGATGTCAAAATCAAGATAACTCACTTCCACCAACAAGGAGAGGGCTACAAAAAAATTCCCACAATGTTTCAAACTACCCATTCTTATTGTCAGAAACATCATAAGAAAATGGAAAATGAATGAAACAATTGAAGTCAAGGCAAGATCTGGAAGACCAAGAAAAATTTCAGATAGAATGGCCCGAGATCTGGTGAGAGATGCTCAGAAGGACCGGAACATCACTGCGAAAGAGCTGCAAAAAACAGGAGCAGACACAGGTCTAGTTGTTCACAGGACAGCAATACAGCGTACCTTAGACAACAAAGACCTACATGGCAGAGTTGCAAGAAAGAAACCTTTCCTACAATCTCAACGCAAAATTAAGCGTCTGAAGTATGCAAAAGAGAACCTTGAGAAACCTCAAGCCTATTGTAACAATGTGCTTTGGACTGACAAAACCAAAATTGAACTGTATGGGCATAACCAAAGATGGTATGTTTGGAGAACTGAAGTTGAAGGTTTTGTGGAGAAGAACACGTAACCAACTGTTAAGCATGGAGGTGGATCCATGATGCTTTGTGGTTGTGTAGCAGCTGGGGGAACAGGCAACATTGTGCGGGTGGGAGGAAGAATGGATTCCATCAAATATGAAGACATTCTAAAAGCTAAAGTTCAAAGCTCAGTCCTGAAATTGAAGTTGAAGAGAGGTTGGGTATTCCAGCAAGGCAGTGACCCGAAGCATACCTCAAAATCCACCATGAAGTACCTCCAGGAAAGACTGACGAAGGTTTTGGAATGGCCATCACAGTCCCCAGACTTGTATATTATTGAAAATCTGTGGAGAGACCTCAAACATGCTGAGCATGCAAGATGGCCGAAGAATATTTCTGAGCTAGAGGTGTTCTGTCAGAAAGAATGGGGAAAAATTCCAAAGACAATAATTGACAGACTTTTAGCTGCCTACAGGAAGCGTTTGCAAGCTGTTATAGCTGCCCGAGGAAGTACTGTCTGACAGGGTTCCCAAACATTTGCACAAGGCATTTTTCCTTGTTTTATTATTATATCCCCGAACACCGAATGGCGTTTCGGGGGTATTATGTTTTTGGTCCGAACGCCGCCGCCGCGCCATCCTACGTGTTAACGCGATAACTTCAGTAATATTTCAATTAGAAATGTCATGTTTTGCATGTAAGTAAGTATCATAAAGAGGAAGAACTGATTCGATTTTGGACAATTTACAATTTCTAGATTGGCCACCAGGGGCCAAAAACTGAAAAATCACTGTTTTTATCATATCTTTGGAAATATTTGTTCGATTCACCTCAGATCAAGTGCAAATGAAAGGTCATGACCTGAGGATGTGTCCCACGATGACATTATACCTGTTTGGTTCAAAATTTTGACACAAGGTGGAGCTTTGTCACATAAAATTCACCATTTTTGCCATATCTTTGGAACCATTTGTCCAATTGACATGAAACTTTGTGCAACTGCAATGTCATGACCTCACAACGTGTCACATGATGACATCATACCTGTAAGGTTCAATGTTTTGCCACCAGGTGGAGCTTTGTGATGGAAAATGACCATTTTGGCCATATCTTCAGAAACCATTTCTCCGATTGACCTGAAATTAAGTTCAAATGAAAGGTCATGACCTGAGGGGCTCTATATTATATTGGGTCTATTCGAAGATTGGGGAATTGGAGGATTGGGGGCATTCGGGGATATACCCCAAGTCTAGTTTTGAAACTGTTAAAAGTAAAAAAAAAAAAAAAAATTATTCATTCTTTAAAATGTGTCATGTTTAATTTTATAGCATTTAGTGTTCAGGTTTGCTTCTAATCACTTGGAGATTAATTGTAACGCGCATGTGTTGCTCACATAGGCGACGTCAAACGGTACTTGCTCTCGCCCTCAATCGTCTCAGACCCCTCGTCTCATGATCAGCTTGTGTTGCTGTCCAGACTCAGCCACTCTGTAACCAGAGATGGCGCTCTTGAGCTGCCATAGTCACTTGTGGCTGCCCTAAGCAGCGTCAGTCAGTGACAGTGCCTGCGTTCCATTCTCGGATAGACAGCCGACTGATTGTTGAAGGGTGACAGTGCAAATGATGCGGCTGAGACCTGCCCGTAACATGCCAAAGGCTCTTTTTCTCTCTCCTGTGTCCTGTGTTTTTTTTTTTTGGCTTTATGTTGGCTGTTGACCACACCAAAAAGAACAAGTCAAGTGTCACCGTACACATCATAAACAGCTCAAAGTTTGTTATTACTGAAGTGCTTGGCGTGTTTACGTGGCGCGTGTCAGGATTACAGTACCACGGGCTTTTCTTTATTTCCACTCAATATAAATAATCGATTCTTCAATTTGCAGCAAATACCGTACATGCCTCACAGTTGCACTTTTAATGGCCCAAAATATGCATATACACACTTGCGCACTAGGTGCATCCATACATGCATGCAAACACATACACGTATATCTACAGTATCTCCATTTTTATATCACCTGTACATGGTATAATGTAAATGAAGGTGTGCGTGTTTACGTGTACGAATTCAGCTGTCCAATACATGTATATGCTGCTTTGCTTTAGCTCGAAACTAAGCTGCAACAGGAACTGATTGGTAAAAGTAACTTGTCCGAGTATTTCAGCGCGCGGTCTAATTACCCTCGTATTAGACGCTGTAATGACTCACATTGATGGTCCTTCGGCATGCGGTAATGTGCAAGTTGGCCATTAGCCGAAGGCGTTGGGGCTGTATAGTGCCTTGCAATTTCCATATTCTGTAATTTGATGCTAGGCCATTTTTGATGGCCTCTCTAATGCCTGTGTGTGATTGTTAGTGTCTGTGTTCTGTGTGTTTTGTTTACAGGAAGTCTAATGCGGTGGTGGAGGCGCGGCAGGTGGCCATGAGAATCTTTGAGGATTACACTCAGTCCTGGTACTGGATCCTGATGTGAGTGCGCTAGCCTGTTAGCTTGGCGAGCTCGGGCATGAGATCACTTCTCTCCTGCTCTCCTGTTCTGTCACTCTCACTCACTCTTTTTCTCCACCTCCCCTTCTTTATCCTTCTGTTTTCTTCTCCTGAGTTTTCATTTTTCCTCTTTGCATTAGTGATTTGCTGCCAAGCGCCTGGTCGGGCGTAAAAGCCATGCGGCCTGCAGTGAATAACGCATTATATACGATGGTCTACCCCCCTCCTCCTTCAATTTCAGTTTCCAGTCACTTTATGCTGGAAGTGCATATGTCAATATTGCCAGTCTGCAGAGAAATCCAATTAAAATGTTGCTGTAGTTTATGCTGGAATTCTAATGAGTGGACATTTCGAGAACAAGAAGAGCGGAATAGTGATGTTAATGCTGCATCAGCTCAAGCGTAAACAGGAGCACGCGGAGAGCGCATACCTCCTCCAGGGCTCAACCGTCAGTATTATGACCATTCTCTGCCGCCGCACAAGTAATTATAAAACTCCTGGATCCAGAGCTTGATCCGAATCACACTCAAAATGAAATCAGTTGGGCCAAAACACACTGGTAAAAATGTAATAAAATTCTGTTCATGGCTTTTTCCGTTATGTTGCTGACAAACAAATGGGCACATTTACCCGCAAACTAATGGTAAAACATAACCACCTTAGCAGAAGTAAAAATATCAGGCATGTATTCGAAAAGGAAAACGTTTGTGCTGTGCGATGTTTGCTGCCAGCATGCATGGTTGAACAGTTTTAAGTTAATTTGAAAGATGTTTAAGTTTGTAAGTGGCTTTTTAAAAGAGGTGACAAATGTTTATTTCCGCCTCGGGATTATTGGAGTGCTTCGTCGACTGAGGTCTTGCAAACAGTAATGTCCTTATACACGGTGAAAAGTGACGGCCAAATTGGTGTCAAATCACTTGCTCAATTGTGTAGTGTCTACCCCTCATCCAATTATGTCTCCCCCTTCCTGGAGGGGGAGATATATTGTTTTTGCCTGAATTCCCGTTGGCGTCAGCGTCGGCGTTCCCATTTGTTTCCGGAGTATAACTCTGAAACTGTTCGACCTATTCTCACCAAATTTGATATAGTGTCTCTCCATAACATGTAGATGTGCCTTTTCAGGGTTTGAACTGCTTTTGAATTTTATTTTTTCTGTTTCCATGGCAACAATTTGGACTTAGGCATATTGAAGGGTGGGACTCGTTTCCAGACCATAACTCTAAAATGTGAAATGGGGGAAGGGGGAGACATCTGTTTTTACGTGTAAAAACCATTTCTAGTTAGCAGCTGGTTTTGTTGCCTCACGCCATTTCTGATTATTTGATAATGTTGGCTAGCATCTATATGAAACCAAAAAAATTGGAATATTCTTGTGTGTTGGTGAACATTTGCAGTTGTAGGAGCCTGTTTAGATAGTCACTTCATGTCTCCCTGTCCCTCACCTTGGGCCTTTCATAAAAATTTGAGGATTTTATACTTATACATAGTAAACTCTTATAAACAGAAAAGTGATGTTTGATAAGAAATACATAATTTATAAAATGGTGGGTAAGCAATTTTTACTTATCACATAAATAATCAGGATCAACTTGGAATTGGAAAAACATGCCCAATCTTTTTCTTTTTTTTTTTTTTTTTTAATCCCTTCTGCATATAATACGGGGGATATAGTTGTCAGTCCGATCATCGGTCTGTCTGTTCATTTCATTTCTGGGGTAGAACTCAAATACCAATCAAAATTTTTGGAAAATAACTTGCTTTGCATACTAATCAGGTCCTAGACTGGTGCCTTTCGATATTTTGGGGTTTCTGGTATTTGGTTGTGGGGACCGGGGGGATATGTCATCTTCTGATGACTTATAGTGTGAAGTCCTGTTTGTTTTTATAAATCTTAAATTCGAGAAGAAAGTGGCAACCGCATCTTTTATTTGCATGCGCTGTTCATAAATGGGGCCGCCCCTCTCTCTCTCTCGATCTCTGCAGTGGCCTGGTGTTGGCCATGATCACCAGTCTGATCTTCATTATCCTGCTGCGCTTCCTGGCTGGGATCATGGTTTGGGTCATGATCATCTCAGTCATCGTTGTCATTGGATACGGTACAAACCCCGCCCATCGCCCCCATGTACTTAGGTTCATTTTGTGAAGCCACAGAACCATGCCTGGCTTCTTCCTATTACATCACAGAACCAGGCCTGGCATCTACCCATTACATCACAGAACCAGGCCTGGCTTTTTCCTATTACATCGCAGAACCAGGCCTGGCTTTTTCCTATTACATCGCAGAACCAGGGCTGGCTTCTACCTATTACATCACAGAACCAGGCCTGGCTTTTTCCTATTACATCGCAGATCCAGGCCTGTCTTTTTCCTATTACATCGCAGAACCAGGGCTGGCTTCTACCTATTACATCACAGAACCAGGCCTGGCTTCTACCCATTACATCACAGAACCAGGCCTGGCTTCTACCCATTACATCACAGAACCAGGCCTGGCTTCTACCTATTACATCACAGAACCAGGCCTGGCTTTTTCCTATTACATCGCAGAACCAGGCCTGGCTTTTTCCTATTACATCGCAGAACCAGGCCTGGCTTTTTCCTATTACATCGCAGAACCAGGGCTGGCTTCTACCCATTACATCACAGAACCAGGGCTGGCTTCTACCTATTACATCACAGAACCAGGCCTGGCTTCTACCTATTACATCACAGAACCAGGCCTGGCTTCTACCTATTACATCACAGAACTAGGCCTGGCTTCTTCTTATTACATCACAGAACCAGGCCTGGCTTCTTCCTATTACATCACAGAACCAGGCCTGGCCAGAGAACCTCCCCCCTACTCCAAACTCTGTGTTCCTCCTGATGTGCACTGCTATATCAAATTTGAAATCATTTCAGTCCATTTATTGTGTTAAGATGTTATTTTTTCAAGATCTCATGAAATTTTCAAAATTATGCGACCGTCTGGTAGGGTTCAGCTGTACATGCTTACACTACTGTAAAATGAGAAGTTTGTATTTCCTCAAAGCATTTCCGGTGATGAACTGCCTTCGTGGGCACGCCTTCTCTGTGCTCACTGTTTTCCCCTGGTGACTCGTGAGTTGTATTGCACCTCAGGAATCTTCCACTGCACCATGGAGTACATCAGTCTAAAAGGGGAACCTGGAGCCGACGTCACCCTCCAGGAACTGGGCATCCAGACAGACTTCGCTGTCTACCTCCACATCCGCCAGACATGGCTAGCCTTCTGTGAGTCCAGCAGGCCATCCATCCATTCATCTATCCATTCATTCATTTGTTTATTCGAGGAGGCATTGTGTCAATGGTTAGCACCAGAGCCTTGCAATATGGCGGGTATGGGGTGTAGTCCAGATTCACCTGGGTCCTCTTTGCATGAAATTTGATCTTTAATTTTAATTGACAAGGTCAACCCTGATGCAATGTGTATACCTGTAGGTGCAGGTATGCTGGTGTGTGAGTCTGTGTGTACATAGTGGTGATGTGTATCATCTAAGTATGTAAGAGGAATCGCTCAGTTTTCGAACAGGTTAGGTGGCCATTGGGCTTTTCTCAGTGGTTGTGGCCAAAACTGTGATTGACTGCTCTTGCCTTCGTGTTCGCAGTGATCATCCTGTGCATTCTGGAGGTCATTATCATCCTGCTGCTCATCTTCCTCAGGAAACGCATCCTCATCGCCATCGCCCTCCTGAAGGAGGCCAGCCGGTGAGATCAGGCCCTAATGACTGCGTTTACCTGCCTTTCGAATGTGTAAAATCACAAATAAAATGTGCAGTTGTGATGTCAGATTGAGAACATTATGGTGATGTTATGGTTACATTCTTGGAAATTGAAGTCATGGGGTTCTAGAACTGACTTGGGGAAGAAGTCAGAACGTCTGAACAAGTCAGAAGATGTCACTACAAATGAATGGTGACGACCGAATGTTCAGTGCTTCATACGAGGAGTTGAACTTCTTTACTTTACTTTCGGTCAAGTTCTAAAATATGAAGTATACCCTGAACTACAAATTGGGAGTTTCTCAGAGTGTGCTAACTAATTTTTGAGAACAGTTTCAGCAGAAAGCTGAAAGTTGTGTGTATTGATAAACTGTGAAACGTACCTCACTGTACACTCTCTTGCCTGTCACCAGTATGCATCTCGAAACAGAACTTGCAGTGATATAATGTAATGCTATTCTACCGGCTACTGTTTTTCAGGGCCATCGGCCATGTGATGTCATCACTGTTCTACCCTCTCTTGACCTTTGCCCTCCTGGCCCTGGTGATCGCGTACTGGGCCATCACTGCGGTGTATCCTTCTGTTAGCACAGATACTGAGACACCAGATGTACTCCTCGCAATGCGCTGAAAACTGAACAGTTCCTCCCTTTGGGCACGAAGGCACATTCCACTGAGTCACATGACTAGGGTGTTTGTTTTTGTGGTTTGTACACTGGCATGGACTACAGACTACATTTTGCTTTTAGTTGAAGTGCTTTTCCTGTGGGGCTTATGGAACTGCTTGAATACATGTTATCAGTTTTCTGAGCTATTGGCTGTAGTTGATGTATAATCCTACAAGCTGAAGTTAGTGTTGTTATGAGTGCTAAAGCCAGGTTTTGGATATCCTGCTTTCACCTCTGTCGTTTTTTGAACATTCTTTGCTGGGGTAATAATCCTGAAATGCGATTAGCATTGCAGTTTTGCAACAATGATTTGGAATTTCCTATTCTATGTTTCTACATTGGAAAACCTCTGCTAAAAATGGTGGGGCGGTAATTAGCACTTTTGCCTCAAAAAGAAGGTTTGAGCCCTACCTCCCAGAGGTACTCTACCTCCCAGAAGACCATGTTCTATAGGAACACTCCTACCAGAACCCGTGACCAAGACTCTGGCTTTAGAACAGGAGTTGATACCTGGGTGCTGCGCTGTGGCTGCCGACTGCTCCCATGTAACAAGCATTGGTTCATTGCAGAGGACAAATCACCCCACTGGGTTCCAGTAATGCATATCTTATAGTGATAGACCTGGGTTGTGTTTTTTCAATTACAATCCTATCTAGTGCTCTATGCGCAGGACCAGTTCAGCCAGCAAAGCTAGTGCAAAATGTCGCCACGGAGTTGTCAAACCGTATTTTCAGTATCATACTTTACACATTTGAACATATGTGGCCAGATTGTAAGAAGATTTAGTTTTAGGCTCATTAAGGTGCGGCTAAATTTTCAGTCCTCAGCAGATGATGGCGATTTCTATGCGCCGAGCTGTGATTGGCTGTATATCTGCACGGTTCATAACTGTATGAGATGAGGGCGAGGAAATCATTCTTCCAGTTCCTTCACCATCTTTGTTTAGCTTCCTCGCCACCTCAAACGTGGCCATCTACAAAGTCTTCAACGAGACGGACTGCAAGTACGCTGCCACTACCTGTGACCCTGAGGTGGGTGATGTCCAAATTACATCATGTGCCACACTCCTGTACTAATATAAGTGTACTAAGGGTCACGGATTGGAAACCTGGGACCGATAAGGTGCAATTTGGGTAAATAAACAAGTTGGTCATAGCCATGAGCATCAAGTGTACATTTGACAGTAAACATATCATTGCTGCATTGTGTGCTTCACGGTCCTAAACAGTGAGTTTGTCTGAGAAGGGGTTGTTTGAAGCTCTATTTTGAAAATGGTTAGCCTGTCTACTTTTTCTGAAACTACTCTCCGGATTAAAAAAAACTGAAGTCATTGAGTTCTTTCTCCACCAAACTATGACATCACTAAGTGTTTCTGGAGAGTGTAGTCAAGTGCATAATTCAAATGATTCCAATCAGATTCAAGCTTTTCTATGAGTATGGGAGGAAAGTAACCCAGTTTATTTCTGGGATTTCAAATTTCTGTAGCAGGTGAAATCTCAGTGTGGTATGATATCTTAAGAAGTAGAAACGTGTGTCTAAGCCTCGCTCTGAGACGGCCATTTTGTCCCAACCTGTTGCAGACGTTCAAAACCAGCGATGAAAAGGCAGCCTGCCCTGACGCCCAGTGCCTGTTCGCTTTTTACGGCGGGGAGTCTTTTTACCACAAGTACCTGATCCTCCTGCAGTTCTTCAATGTCTTCATGTTCTTCTGGTGCGCCAACTTCGTGACGGCGTTGGGCCAGATGACCCTGGCCGGGGCCTTTGCCTCCTATTACTGGGCCTTCAAGAAACCCGACGACATCCCTGCATGTCCCATTTTCGCCTCGCTCGGCCGAGCGCTCAGGTCAGCCTTTATACTGCTACTTGTGATCGTGTGTGCGCGCGTGCGTGGGCATCTTTGTGTCTTTTGTGTGTGCGTGTGTGTGTTTGGGCATGTGTGTCTGTGCGTGTGTGTGTGTGTGTTTGGGCATGTGTGTGCGTGTGCGTGTGCGTTTGTGTGTGTCTGTGTGTGTGTGTGTGTGTATCCTTATTCAAGTGCTTTCAGCTTTTGTATTTGCTGGAAATTCCCATTTCTTTGAAATGGGGAGATAACAAATTTCTCATTCTGTTTCTGTTCAGAACTTTTTATTGGCTTATTTTAAAATCTGTATCGGCAAATTTTATATAGCTAACATCTCTCTCTCACTCTCACTCTCTCTGTAGGTATCACACTGGTACTTTGGCGTTTGGGTCCCTGATCCTGGCTCTGGTCCAGACCATTAGGGTTCTGCTGGAGTATTTAGATCACAAGATGAAAGGTAGAACACCCATCATATCCTGAGGTCAAAGTTCACAGGAACCAATGTCTCCGTAGGGCACTTATTTAATGCGAACTTAATGTGGGCTCAACAGCATTTATTTTTTTGTGGCTACACTTTAGTTTGAACCACTGGAGTACAAACTGCTGCGGTTAACTCAGTGATACTGAGGTTTAAAGTTAAATTTCGTAAATGCGCTTGTTAATTTGGAGCACAAGGCTAAAGATTTTCCTTAAATTTCTTTATGTGCACTAAGTCTTTAATGATAAACTGTAGCGAATTTGTGTTCTTTGGTCTTGTTGACGGCTGTTGATTTTAATTACTTTTGCTGTCAGTAGGTTTGTTGTTTAATGGGATTTTATCAAGCCATGAATACTGCCGTTAAATATTTATTGCAGTGTTGTTTATGACTACTTTGACAGAACTGCTCTTGATTGCCAGTGTCGTTGGTGATGCCATTGACTTTTAGCGCCAATCTATGCTGTCTTTCTCGAATGTAGGGGCCCACAATAAATGCACCAAGTTCCTGATGTGCTGCCTCAAATGTTGTTTCTGGTGCCTGGAGAAATTCATCAAGTTCCTGAACAGAAACGCTTACATCATGGTGCGTCCATTAATTTGCTGACTCGCTCACAAGGAATTCCTTAAAATCATTAACCACTTCAGCACACGGAGTGCCAAATTTAGCTCTGGTTAAACCATTATCACTGTAGTATGCCCTTTAGCAGAATTGTCTTTTTTTAAAAGTTTTTGTAATTGTCTCAAACATAAAAGTATTTTGAATATTAGACGATCCCTACAGTTTCCCCAGCATCCTTCCAAACTCAACATATCTCCTAGATGTGACCGAGAAGGTTTTATTTTCGTTGTTTCTCAGCACAGATCTTGTTGCGTTTTTTTTAATCGAACTCTGCGTTTTGCCATGTAGCGGCAAGCAGACATTTTAAATGGAGATGCAGGGAGAACATTTCTCGAAAATCTGGTATTCATTCAAACACTGCATGCGGAGAAGTGCGAATTCATCACGGAGCACAATTCTCTGTGTAATACCATATTTTCACTGTAGGTGGCGATGTATGGCAAAAACTTCTGCACCTCGGCTAGAGATGCCTTCTTCCTGCTAATGAGGAATGTGATCAGGTAAGATTGTGTACAATTATAGAATGTTTAGCTGTAATAACATTTCTCATGAAATGAATATTGATATGTAATAACAGGGCTGGCATTAAGCAGAAAAAAAACGCTTTGCAGTCTTGAGAAATCTGTAGCATTTTATAGAATTTTTCATAACTGTGTCGCAAAAATAAAACTTCACAAAAATGTCTATATGCATTTTAACTTTTTATTTTCAAGTCTTGGAACACTTGGTTAACAGTATTAAGACTAATCAACATAGCCTAATGAAGACCAAGGCAGTTGAGTTACAGTAGTAGCATTGCAGTGTTAAAACTACTTTGACTTACCAACTGGGTGTCACTTACAGCTAAATGTAGAAACTCAGTAACTGAATAGGAATTGGTAAGTAATAGTTGGTTCTAACTAAGCCACTCGCCTGGCTCAGGCTGTGAATGGGTGAATATTCAGGACTGATTTTTATCATACAACGGGCCAGTTTCACAGACATCGCTTAAGGGCAGTCCTGGACTAAAAGTTTTGTATGGAGATTTCTATTGAAAAATTAAATTTAGTGTAGGATTAAGCTTAATCTGTGTCAGTGAAACTGGACCATAATGTTTTACTGTGACAGAAATCAGTACTGATAATTATTATGAACCAATTTGAACATTTATTTATTTAAATTAAAATGATCTAGAATAAAGACCTCTACAGGAATTCAAGGTACAAACACAAATGTACTTCTGTTCAAAATATGAAAACGGCATTCCTTAGACATAAATCTACAACTCTTTTATACATATATACAGTTAATTTAAATTAAATTTCTTGAATTTTAACTATTAATAATTTCCTGACAACAAACACCTGTAAACAAACTTATAATTTATTATAATGGAGGTGCTTATAGGCTTATGTTTGACATCAGTCCAGTGTTTTTCATTTTATTAAATATAGGAATGGTTTTTGGAATCAAATTATCTGGAAATAGCTTGTGAAATAATTAATTTGTGTTATTTGCTATAACAATATGGAGGTAGATGAATTGGATAATGAATTAATGGCCTTTAATCACAAATGATCTGCCTACTTTATTGATGCAGAATTTTTGTCATTTATTCTAAAAGTTTGTGAAAAAGCACAGGAAAAACTGAAGGGTTAGAAATGACTAAGTGACAGTGGATTGTCTGTGAAAGACGTAACCATCTTGCAGATTATCATTTAAATTCTAATTTGGCATTCCTATTTCTGCTAACTGGCCCGAGTTCTAGATGTCCGTCGTGATGGTAGATTTTCATGGACTTGTTCGGACAGCCATCCCTTGTCAGTCATATCTCCTCCAGTTCAGCCAGGGGATTTGTACGACGGTATAATGTCTACGCAATTTTGCCGTTAATCCACAGGGTGGCAGTGTTGGACAAGGTGACGGACTTCCTTTTATTCCTGGGAAAGCTGCTTATTGTCGGAGCTGTGGGTAAGTGCAGCGAGGGCGATTAGCATGTTATGTGTCAGTGCTGGGTACCGTAGGCCAAAATGCCGAATTCAGTGTCCGGTCTCCCAAAAAGCCTGGGTAATTCTGCTGCCCTAGTTACGAAGACACAGTTCTTCAGTGTCTTTATTGCTGAATACACTCACCTAGTTAACAAGATTATTTTCATCACTCTGCTTTTGAGTTTTGGTGAAAGTCATAAGCTTAAAACTCCCGTCATAATCCTTGAATTAACCTTCTCCTGGGTTGTAAATGATAAATCAAATGCTTTACATTTTAAGTGATCTATTGATTGATCTTTTCTCAATACAATTCTAACCATAACTTTCAAAACCCTTGTGTATGACTTCTTGGGGAGGTGCTTTGTCAGATGTAAGAGGTGATTTTAACAACTTTTGCTGTCAATAGATTTATGGGTTAATGAGAGGGTTTTTGGCTGGTGGTGAATATTACTCTTGAAAATGTATCGTAGTGTTGTTGATTGCTTTGACAGAACTGCTGTTGATTATTGGTGTTGATGACGTGTGGTCCTAATGACTGTTCGTGCTAATCAATGCAAACACTGAGTTTTCACAATGAATGATAATTAATCCCATTTCTTCCCTTTTTTTAGGAATCTTTGCCTTCTTTTTCTTCTCTGGGAGGATAAAAGCCATCGAGGACACGGCGCCCACCCTGAACTATTACTGGGTCCCCATCTTGGTTTGTGAATCCAGTCATTTTTCGTGAGCTCCATAAAGTTTGGGACAAAATCTGACACCCCCCCCATTGATTTGGCTCTGTTTGCCACAATTTTGAATTTTTAACCAAAAAATTCATTTGAGGTCACAAAGCAGAGAACTGAAAATGCAGTACTCTACCCCAATTTTAGGGCACTAAGATTGAATTTTGGTTTTTGTCCCAAGCATTCTGGAGAAGACAGTAGCTGTGGCTGCTGAAATAAAGAAATTGCTGTCGATCATAGACAAATCAAAATTGGACCCCCTAGCTCGGTCAAACTGCCATTTTCAATGAAATGCTGTCCAAGTGCTGATATCATGATGAGGTCAGTTTTGCCACCCCATGGTCCTGTTAACATAACATGAATGGCAAGAACTGGTCTTTCAGCCCAACTACACTTGCCGGTTTCTTTATGCTATTGTGAAGATATCCCTTCAGATACTCAATGACTCAGCTTTAAGTCAAGCCTGCTCTTGAAAACCCCCAAGGTCTCAGCCTCAACATTACAGTCAGGCAAGCTATTCCACATTGAAATTACGCTTTGGGTGAAGAAATATTTCTGAATATCAGTGCTAGATTTACTTTTGATCAACTTCCATTTGTGACCCCGAGGTCTACTGACAACACTTGGTCGAAGGAATCCTACATAATAATACCCCCGCGACGACATAGTTGTGGGTAAATAGCGCTCTGCGCGTCTGTTCGTCTGTCCGTGTGTCTGTGCGTCCGGATTCGTTCAAACATAAAGCGGGGGTATGTGAGAGATTAAGGATCTTCAGCCTCTTCTCGTAGCTTTCAGCTTTTATACCTGGAATAAGCTTAGTAGCTCCTCTCTGAACTTTCTCTAGTGCCTCTATATCTTTCTTAAAGTATGGTCCCCAGAACTGTACACAATACTCCAGGTGTGGTCTGAAGAATGTGTTGTACAAAAGAAGCATCACCTCCTTAGATTTGTACTCAATGCTTTTGGCAATGTATCCCAGCATCCGATTGGTTTTTTTTTTAACTGCTATGGCACAATGGCCAGAGCCTGTGAGGGTTTGGTCAACAATCACTCCCAGATCTTTCTCTTGTGCAGCACATTCCAGTTTTAAACCTCCCATGAAGTAATACCGTCTAATGTTTTTATTACCTACACGTGCAACTTTACATTTTGCTACATTAAATTTCATTTGCCCCATTTCTGCCCAATTCTGCATTCTATCCAAATCATCCTGAATCACTTTAGTGGACCCTAAACTATTTGCCAAACCCCCCAATTTAGTATCATCTGCAAATTTAACCAATCTGCTCTCAATATTACTATCAAAGTCATTAATGTAGATGAGGAACAGCAGGAGTCCCAACACCAATTCCTGGGGGATGCCACTCCCCTCCATACCTAGCTCAGATGAGATGCCACTGACCCCACCACTCTGTGTTCTGTCCTGTAACCAGTTTTGAATCCACTCCACAATACCTCCTGTAACTCCAATGGAGCTCATTTTAAAAATTAGTCTCTTATGCGGTACTGTATCAAATGCTTTCTGAAAATGTAAGTATATGATGTCATAAGCCCTGCTCTGGTCATAAGTCTTGGTGGCATCTTCAAAAAATTCCAGAAGGTCAGGCATGACCTTCCGTTACTGAAACCATGTTGACTATCCCTCAAGATTCTGTTAAGTTCAAAAAATAAGTCCAGCTCATCTTTTATGATGGATTCCAACATTTTGCACGCAATGCAAGTTAAACTGACTGGCTTGTAATTTCCTGGCTCGGTACGGTCCCCTTTTTTATATATTGATATTATATTGCCCTGTTTCCAATTATTTGGTATTTCTACAGTTTCAAAAGACCTTCTGAAGATGGCAGATAGTGGCTTGAAGATGATCTCACCAACTTCCCTGAGCACTCTAGGATATAAGCCATCAGAACCCGCCGCCTTATCTGCCTTTAGTTTATGCAACTTGTCTAATGCTTCGTTATCCCAAAGCTCAATTTTCGCTAAATAATCTTGAGCATTTAACATGCCCTCTGGCTGAATAAAGACCCCCTCTGAGGTAAAATAAGAAAGTAACTGTTTCAGGCATCTGCAATGTCCTTGTTATGATATAGCAGCGAGCCACTTTTATTCTTTATGCACTTAACCTGCTCTTTAACTTTCCTTTTTCTGCTACAGGACTGAAAGAAGCGCTTGGGGTTAGTTTTTGCCCCCTCTGCAATTTGTCTTTCATATAGTCTTCTAGCATTCCTCAGCTCTTTTTTGACCACAGCCTGCATTTTACAGTATTCAGCCTTAGTGTTCTCCTTTATGTACATCTTATAAAGATTCCTCTTTTCCCTCAAAATCCTACGAATACCTTTGGTCATCCACGGAGGATTCTGCTTTTTCAGCTTACTTTTGGACACCTTTGGAATGAATCTGCATTGTGATTCAAGTAAAACCCCCTTAGATCTTTCCCACATCTCATTTACGGACTCACAGTCCAGGAGTGTCTCCCATTTTATTTCACTTAGATATGAGCGCATCCTGTCAAAGTTTGCTCGCCTAAAATTGAAAATTTATGTTCTTGAATACACTTTTTTAACTTCCCATGATACATCAAAATTAACAGCAGAGTGATCACTTGTCCCAAGTGGCTCCAGTAGCTCAACATTGCTAATTCTATCTGGGTCATTACAGAGCGCAAAGTCTAAAATTGCCTTCTCTCTTGTAGGTTTATTAACATACTGCACCAAGAAATTGATTTGTAACATCGAGAAATTCTTCCTCCCCCTCCTACCCTGTCCTTTCATCATTTCCCATTTGATGCCAGGATAGTTTAAGTGTCCCATAATAATAGTCCCTCCACCTCTACAAGCTTGTGTAATCCTCCTAAAAAGCATCTCATTGAGTGTACTATCCAAAGCTGGTGGTTGGTAGCATACTCCTATGTTTAAACCTGTCTTGTGTTTGCCAATGAGCCTGACCCAGAAATCTTCACAGGGCAAGAAATGTTCAATTTCGGGAAATTCCTGTACATTAATGTTTTCGTTCACATAGATTGCTACGCCCCCTCCTCGCCTATTACATCTATCCTTCCTAAAGAGCTTATAACCTTCTATATTATATTTATCTCCATCATCTTCACTAAGCCATGTCTCGGTAATCCCAACTATGTCATATCCCTCACTAATCATAACAGCCTCAAGCTCTGGAAATTAATTTTTTATGCCTCTTGCATTTCAATAAAAACAAATCAGGTTATTACTAATGCTCTTCCCCCTTGATTTCCCATGCAGCCGCTGCTTCAAGCCCCCCACTACGCTTTGTTGCTTTAAAAGTAATTCATCAATAGTGTAACGCCGTCAGCTTCCATCGGGCCAGTCTGCATTTCCCCATGTGTAACACTCACTAACCTCCCTGTCCCCCAAGTCCCTAGTTTAAATAATCCTGTGCTACCATCAACATACGCTGGCCCAGTGCAAAGGTACCCCTCTGGTTCAGGTGCAGCCCGTCAGGCTTGAACAGGTCACCCCTGTCCCAGAAAAAGTTCCAGTGCCCCATTAACCTATACCTCTCTTTCCTACACCAGGTTCGTAGCCACGTGTTAAATCTCCAGATAAAATTCTGCTTTCCTCTGCTTGGACTTGGTACCGGTGGAATCCCGGAGAACACTACCGTTCAGGATCTGCTCCTAAGCTTCTTGGCTAATTCCACAAATTTGCCTTGCAGAACCTCAAACTTACCCTTACCTATGTCATTTGTCCCAACATGGACCATGACAACTGGATCCCTCCACGCTCTGCCCAGGAACTTGTCCGCACGCTCCAGGAGGTCTCCTACCTGGTAACTAGGCAGGCAACACACCGTACGAGACTCCTTGTCGCGCCAACAGACTAAGCTATCTATTCCTCTAAGTATTGAGTCCCCCACTATCACTAACTCTCCTTTCTGAAGGGTAGAGGCCAACAGGGTGCCCTGCTGCTCATCAGTCCCCTCACTCTCAGGGTCAGGGGCCAATTCGAGTCCCTGTAAGGGCCGCAATCGGTTGGACACCTCAACCACTGGAGGAGCTGTCGCTGTACGGCGTGCATGCCCTTTCCTGCACTGTCGACCTACAGTCCCCCAACTTTCTCTCTCTGCCTGCTCTGGGATCCCAGTACCACCCTGCTTCAGCATGCACATCATTTCTCTAAACTACATACTGCTTAGTTCCTCTAGGAACTATACTGATTGCGAACTATATTGTGCCGCCAAATGGTCCTGAAGATCAAGGATCTTGCTCTCCAGATACTCAATTAGCTGGCACCGGTAGCAGACAAACCCACCTTGGAAATCTCTTTCCAAAAGTGTGATCATCCTGCACCCGTCACATAGTTTTGGCCACATTTTGAACCCCTTACCTAATGACCTTGCTCACCCTAGATAAAAGAAAATTACTAATACTAAGACGGAAGCTGAGGAACCACAATTTATTTATTTATTTATTAACCTAAGAAGCCCTAAGCAGCAGTCACAATAGAAACCCCGGGGAAACTATGTAAATGGATTATAAGCCTCTTTTAATAGGGGCTTAGTTTCAGTTAACAGAAATGAAATGCCAAATTGAGCCGAACTCTATATGTAATAAGCACTCCTAATAAGCCGGCTTGAGTTTGTCTAGTCCCAGTACGATTAATATACTAATCTAAAAATATCACAGGGCTTAGCTGAGAACCCAGATAAAACAGACTGGCTCCAACGTCCAGGAGAAACTGGAGGAGGCGGAGCACTCCGTTAAAAACTTACCTTTTAAATTCCAACCTAACCGAACGGACGAGTCAAGTGACTGCTGCCTTACTAACTAAATACTAAATCTCAAATCCCCAACCAAGAATGCAAAGAGTACTTATCTAGCTAGCTAGCCGCAAATACAGCCAAGGGTAACCGAGAAAAGAGTAAAGCCCAGGTTCCCCTTAATTAAAACAGATCGAATAAACAAGTCGTTTACTATGTGAGCGAACAAAACACAGTACCTCTTTCAACAAGCTGTCCTTAGCACTCGAACAAACAGTTAAACTTTAATCAGCTGATCAAGGCACAGCAACCGGAGGAAAATGCAAAGATAGGGTATTTACAATGTGTTTAATCAGAAGAGCCCATCGGTAATGGTAAAATGCGAGAAAGACAAAGACCCCGGTTCGCGTTAATATTCAAGCTTGGCAATGCGTCAGGATGGAGAACGAAGGGGACTAAAAAACCCTGGTGAACGTCAATATTTATTAGGTAGAAGACTGTATGAAAGGCAGCAACCAAGTATGAACCAAGCCGGGCTATAGTTAATGTCCCGATAATTGGATTATATTGGATATGTAGTTTGCAGAAGTGGACTACAAACTGGACTACAAGAGCAAAAGCATATAATTTTTGGCAATAAACAACAAATTTCATGTGATTATTTGTATCTGTTTAACCCATTGGCTAATCTCTGAGCGAGGCGGCTCATAAAATTAATGAGTTCGAGCAATGCCAGAAAGTGTCCAAACCCCATTATAAATTCCCATAGGGATTTTGCTTCGGACACCAGAAGCTAAGTAGCTGTAACGTCATCACTTTAATACTCTGTGGGAAATCGTCAATATATTTTCATATTGAATTATTGTAATTTACTGATGAAAATATCAGGACGGTAACTATATTTCTACCCTCATCTTTAATTTGTTAGTCGTGGATGTTTCATGAACAGTATTACTGATTTGGAGTCATTGTGTTGTTGACCATGCATGAACTGGTGGGATCATCAATTCGATCCCTTCAAATCCAAATCCAGTCCTGGTTTTCTTGACTTCTGAGAAACAGACTGAACATCTCATACTGATTTTGCCAGACTGGGTTAACACCTGACTCCCAGATAAAGGGAGGGTGGAAAACCAGCAGCTCTCGGCCCTCCAAGGCTGTGTTTTGATGATCCCTGATTTAGCACATTGCAGGGAGGCCACGTGACCATGTGCTCATATTCTGTCTGTTCCTGCAGACGGTGGTGGTGGGGTCCTACCTCATCGCTCACGGCTTCTTCAGTGTCTACGCCATGTGTGTGGACACGCTTTTCCTCTGCTTCTGTAAGTACCGCCTGAACCCTGGGTCTGGGGTTTCTTTGGTGTGGGTGGGTAGAAATGACCTGTTACAAATCTCCGCGTGGCAAGTCGACACTAATAGGGCTTTTCTATTGGCACAGACTCGACTCTACTCGGTTTTTAGGGTTTTCCATTAGGTGATAGTACCTATTCAGCGGGAGTTCCGAGCGAGCTGAGTCAAGACAAAAATGTGACGTTAACAGACTACAGGCCACTGATTGGCCAAGGAGTGATGGTTGCTATGGTGACCCCACCCACGTTGAGGTGGTACTCAATTTTAATGGAAAACGACCAAAACGGTAGAGTTGAGTAGAGGCGAGCAGTGCTAAAACTGTGTAGTGGAGAAGCGGCATTACTCTGGGACTGAAAACGATGATTTCAATGAGATTTGAAAAGCTGCACTAATGTATACTTTCTTTAAGAAACCTGGATGTCATATTTACGAATTTGGTGTTGCTGTTTTTAGAATCAAAGTCATATTTTAAAAATTGTCACAGAACTCAACTGGTATTTTTCCATTGTGGGCAAGTCATTCTATTATCTGACTCGACTAACTAAAATTAAAAGCAGTCAGCTCCAGCTCTTGGGGAATAATACATTTTCCTTCATGTCGGAGCTTCATGGTGATATATGGGCATGTTTATTGGCTTTTCCATTGCCTTTTTGTAGTTTCTCTTCTGTGAACTTTTTCAATTCTGCTAATGCAGTAGCGTATTCTCACTAGCAGGGGCTGCATGCTAAGCGCTAACCCTGAGAAACGCACTAACTTCACCGACTGTTTCTGACTTCCCTCTCTGTCTCTCTTCCTCCCACTGCCCTACTCCTAACCTCCCCAAACTCACTCCCTGGACTCCCCTCTCCTGTCCTCCGCCCGGCCCTCCGGGTCTGCTGTCTTCTGCAACACTGTCTTCTGCTCGCACTCGCACAAATGCACCCACATGTGGACAAATACTCGTACGCACGCGCACATACCCTTTACGGAAACGCACACTATATGGCGTACCCACAAACCTGCACACGCTTGTTTGCGCACATGCACCTGTGCACGGACACGCACCTCTACACGCACGCACACTTATACACACAAACTTACACTTGCACACGCCTACTCCCACTCGCATGTGTATACTCTCTTGCTCGCTCACTTCTGCGTGTACAAACACACACACGCACACACTCGCCCCAGGCGAGGACCTCGAGCGTAATGACGGCTCGGAGGAACGTCCATATTACATGTCCCCGGAACTCCACGAGATTCTCAGCAAGACTGACGGACAGCTGTTGGAGACTGATACGGTGGAGGAGGAGGAGCCACAGAAGCTGGTCCCGCCCTCGCATCTGGACGTAGAGGAAATTCAGCTACAGCCGCAAAAGCAGACTGACCAATCAGCAGACACACCGGCAACAGAGGGGGGCCCTCGATCCTAAAAGCATGCTGCCCTCAGCAAATTTGGGACTGACTAAATTCTCGACTCCCTTGATATGTGGTTCTGCTTTTTGGTTTGCACATGTATCGGACCCTCAGGACCTTAGGTTTGTGTTTGCTTAGCAAGCTGGAGGTTTGTGCACATAATGGGTTCAATGGGCCTAGTGGGTGAAACTGAAGTCCTACAGTATCTAGGGGTTCTGTAACGTCCTTTCCGTTGGCCTACGATATAAAGCCTTGAAATGGTGACCCCGGGATTTTAATCACTTGATTGAATGTACCAAAAATGTGTGAATGCCCTGGACTCTGTGAACTGGAGCCCAAACTCACCTGTGAGCCAGTCAGTTTTAACTGTAATAACAATTAGTGGGTTTGATACCTCACATTTTTAGTGTTCCTCTGGTTCAGTAGTAAATATCACTGGAGGAATGTTCTGTTCACATTTTAATCAAACCTTTGAACTCATGGAGACTGGCCAGGTGCGTAGCTCCTTTAGTTGCTTATTTTACAGTGTAGAGTGTTTAACATTTTTTAAAAAATTAGCCACCAATTTAGGTGCGAATATCAGGATTGTTATGCAAGTGTTGGCAGAATGGTGTGGACACGCCATGGACATTGACTTCGTTATATATGATTTTAGTTCTTGTGAGGTTCACTCTATTTTCAAACTGATGACCTGATGCTGACTGCCTGCTTTAATTTCAGTGCCCTTCCATCCATGTGGATTGAGTCACGCTGAAATTACAGCCCTATACAGCTGTCACTCTCATTATTCAAAATCTTATGCACCTTGCTGCAGAAAGAAGCAGATTTGTTTACGTCTCGACTCCCAAGGGGCCTTATATAGGTTTCACCAAGATAATCCACAGAAAAATGTTTCTTTAGATCATTCTGCTGCGTTGTTTTACAAGATAACAGAAATTTTGGATAAAAAATATTTGTAAAAGTTGGAAATCCATCTCTTTAGATGATGAAGGGGAAGATATAAATTTTATTGAACTCTCTCACAGGGTATGCTTATTGTTTTATTTTAGTTTTTAATTGGAAGATCTCAATGTATGTATGTGCCGGAAATGTTACTTAAATGTCTATGATGTTTATATATGAAACATTATTACTCTAAAACACCACATTTACTGGATCAAAAGCTGAACTTTATGAGATGGCCTTATTTCTACTCTGTGCTTGCACTGTTACATAATGAAGCCAAGTAAAGCTGAAACCATCATGAAATTCCATTTTGACTGTTCTACTCAATCGCAGTACACTTAGCAGCTCCTAGCAAATGGCTGGGGTTTGTTCTTTCTTCCAAATGTGATGCAATCAAACACCTTCTTGCCTTGGGACTTCATGACTGCCAAAAAGGGGGTTGTTCCCCCATGACACAACTTCCTGCACTTTTCCATTTCTCTGGTTCTGCACCATGAAAACTTCCTGTACTGTTTCTGCTCTTGTGTCTATTTGCATGCTAATGACATTAACATGATTTGTGCCCTTTATTAAACATACTAAGTCTTTGTAAACCATAGAGGGCTGCTGTTGCATTTTCTATCATGGGTTTGTGGGTGTTGGAGGGGAATATTTTTGGATATGTGCTTCCTTCCCAGGTTGTTTTTGATGCAGTATGGTGTTACAATCCAACCATCTTACCATAAAGGGCCATATGGCCTGGCATCGGTGAAAAGTCATGTAATTGTATCAGCCATAATTCCTGCATTTCGCGGTAACGGGGCTGACCTTAGTTATAGGATGTTATTGGCGCGTGGTGAGCCACATCCTGTTATGGTGGTTTCCAGCGAAAGTAGAGTCAGAGGTCAAAAGAAAAAATTGTGACTTGTTTGAAATTTTTTCTCTCCCTCTTGGTATCTGTCTTTGTTTCCTCTGTATTTTTCTATTTAATCCATCCGTTTCTATCCTTCCTTCCATTTTGTTCTCTTTTGTGTCCGCTCTCCATCACTCTCTCTCCCATTCGTCCACAGTGGAGGACCTGGAGCGGAACGATGGCAGCGCAGAGAGGCCCTACCTGATGCCTGAGAATCTCCTTAAAGTATTAAAGAAGAAGAACGATCCCAGCACCACAGAGCAGTCCTAACTCCTGATTGGAGGAGAAGGCGAGAGGGTGTGGGACCTCAGGGCGGGAGCTGGGGCCGTGTCCCAAGTGGCTGCCATATTTGTATATAGTGAAGTATGTAAAATTTAACCAGGGTTCTCTCTCAGTTACCTGAGTGGACATTTTAAAAAGCCATTGGCATATTTTTTTAAGCACAGTAGTGCCTTTGATTTGGTACAAAGACATTAGAGGTGTTGTTGCTGTAAGGTGACAATCTATATTTTCTCTAAGGATAGTTTTTTAATGGGCCAACAGAATTTTTTTAAAGGTTTTTTTGCGACTCTTTGGGTAATCAGCTGACATCATGGCCCCATATAGCAAGATAAAGTGGTCGCAACCATACTCAAACTGTACCCCATTTACTAACCTTGTCCGGCATCTATGGGAACGATTCCTCTTCTGCCTTCGATTTCTCTGGAGTTTGTTACATGAAAAGCACAAGGCACATTTTGTTTATTAAATGGTGGGTTATTAATGAATTAACATATACTTGTACAAATTGAAGAATTGAGTGATGTATGCTTTTTTTTTTTTTAAGTGCTAAATTAAGATCAGTTCCAGTTTTACACATTGGCATTTCCTGGGATGTGTGTTTGTGTTCATGATGTTACCAAAGTTGAGGTATAGAGACTTAAATTTTACCTGTGGGGAGTAGATGCCATAACTGCTGTGTCATTGTGTTCTGTGTGGTGCTTATGCACATGCCTTAGCATGTGGAAAATTCTTTATTTCCATTTTAAAACTGAAAAAAATAAATGCTTTTCTTCATAGTTCTTATTTTCGTTCCTATATATTTTCATCACGAGCAACGTTCGGTCTTAATGGATTGTACAGGATCCTACGGTGCAGTACATTTTTACATATTATGATGCTACTTCAGATTCATTGCACATTTACTGTAAATGAGATTTATATTTGTGGAATGCAATTAAAAAGGACGACCAAAAAGCCAACGTTAAATCCTATCCGTCTGCTAGTGCCGCTTGTGGACTTAGGATCTGTCTAGGGAATGTATTTAGCTAGTAAAGGTCACTGCTTATGTTATACATACCCAGCCAGCATAAATTGACACGTACAGTAGCCAGCTAACTAGCTACGGAGCTGCATGGAAACGGGGTGTTTCACGGCACAGTTTGGAGTTACATAAAGTTTTGCACCCGCTTAACTTGAGAGATGATATGGCGTCAGCTTCTTAACTGGCAGCAGATATTCCGTACCGCCCGAAGACAACGGCACTTGGCTAGCTAACTTAAATCTTAACTGTCCGGCTTTTATCTCAGTGTTCCCTTAACCTGAGATATCACCATGTTCTCATGGACTGTTTTTAAAGTAACTGTTACATTACTGGAGCAAATCAAGGTACACACGCTACAAAACTACATGAAAACCATGGTGTTGGGCCGCCCATTTTTCATGCAGCAGTTTAGGTAGGCTGTAGACGTGAAAAGAACGTAATGATAGTGCAGTGTACTTCAGCTGAGGCAGAAAGACACATTGTTGGCAATAACTATTGGTGAAATCGAGCCTTTATCAGGCTTTGACTGTAACTCCTAATTTTATGAAGGCGCTAGTTGGCTTGGTTAGCACGCTAACAGATGAAAGCAACGTGCTGTCCTATTGGACTGTAGCCTATAGGACTTTGTGATGTGGTGTTTTTTTTATTATTGATTTTGCATGATGCAACTTCTCAGATTCAACCAAATTTTTATCAGCTAATTTGCTTCAATATACACTGCCCGGCCAAAAAAAAAGTCACTGTTTGGAAATTAATGAACAAATTCTAGAATTGGATCATTATTGCGGTTACTAATATGTTTCAGCTGGCAATAATCATTTTTTCCCTGACTGATGAAGCGCATCGCTACTCATTTCTCAAAAAATCATGTCGGAAGACACATCCCTTGCTGGTGGAAAAGATGTTACAGTATTTCAGAACAGGCAACTTATTGGCCTGTATTTAGCAAAGAAACTCATGAATGCAAAAACAAGTATGAGGAATCATTTTCACAAACACATTTGCCACCACAAAGTCCTGATCTTAGTCACAGTAAAAGTTATTGGGGTGTGCTCAATAAAGACCACCGAGTGGTTCAACCATTATGTCGATAAGACAAGATCTCGGCCAAAAATTATGGCATGTATGATCGAAAATAAATGTTCTGGCATTGCATATAGTTGTCAAAACAATGACAAGATGAATATGCAGTGCAATCAAAGCTACAGGGGTTCCAACTAAACATTTGAGTGTGCGACTTTTTTTTTGGCCGGGCAGTGTCTCTGTTGATGTGCAAAGTTAAAAGGTTATTGGCAGTACCATTCTTGTGATATTGAGTATGAAAGGAATGTGACGCGCTCTCCCACTCACTCTTTTTTTATTGTGGCCATATAAGTCTGTTACTGCCAGGAGTAAATGTCCTTTTACTTGATAAAATGTTTAATGTTTGTGAAAATATTATTGGATTTTTTTTTGTTGTTGACCCCACTTGTCAGTCGTCGGAGAACATGAGGTTTTACCTGAGCGGTCATTGATGTTGCTTTTTGCTCTTCTGAGGGAATTTGTATGTTGGCTAAATCTCCTGAATACTCTTGCAGCAATGCAGCATGGGAGGGTATTTCTACCATCAACAATCAGGTATGGGTCTCATGTTGCCTGGCCTGTTTTAGACTTCGAAGTGCAACCACGGTACCCTGATTTCATGTACAGTATATCATTGGGTAACCATTGGGGAGGGGTGGGGACCTAGTTGTTGGTGAGGCGACAATTTTATTTCAAACTGTTAAACATCGGCAAGTCCCTTAAGGCCATGTAAAAAATTAGTTGGTTGGCGTCCCCAGCTGCCTTAGTGAAACCCTCCCCTGTGATCGTTGGAAATCTTTGAGTCGCCACTAAAATATTTAGAATGGGCCTGAAGTTCCACAGGTTTGAAAACAGCAGCTGCATTTGCTAGACCCATACTCGCATGAGTCTGTAGGTACACGACAGGCACTAAATTAGTCCCATATATTTACTAATGCTGTCATTGGCTGCTTCTCATATTTTGCTATTATGGTACATCTAAACATCTAATCTCTCCTAATAGAGTATTTTTTCTGCGCAATCTTGACGGGAATGTGAGAACGGTAACTGCCGTGTACACTGCGTTCGCTTAGCGGACCTCTAGCAACACATCGTTTCACTCGTCATCTGACTATGCAGTTAATGTCAGGGAACCGATTGACATTGGAGATAAACTGTTCAAACCCATTTGAGGGCTCGCTTTAGCGGTTACCTTGCAACCCGAAATTACGTGAGCAGGACGTTCAGATAAGATTGCTTTATTAATTTGTGACTTAACGCTTGCTCCTGCCAGACTGCGATTTGCTCAGTACGTCATGAATCTGTATATTCCCATTTCTACCGCCACTTAAAGTTTAACTGGTTCAGAGTACTTAAATGCTAGTGGGGCCAGTGCAAATAATGATTTTGTGCTCTTGAATTATTGAATCATGTTTGCGTTGGTGAATTCTGCGAAGCAAATTATTAAACGGCCATTGAATTCCCACTCGTGTAAAATAGAGTTCTCCTATTCTGAAGCATGAACTACGTTTTTAAAAAAGAAAAAAAACTGCCTTTAGATTCAGTAGGGGAGGCCGGGATGAATTGTCACAATTTCTGTTTAAATGCTTCTATATGGCATATGTAACAATATATGTATTGTTATGTGGAATGTACTCCTGCTTCATTGTGATAAGTCAAATTATGCAATATGTGACATGTTTTCTACTTCATGAAAATTCACTCTAAAGACAGTCAGATTTTTTGTGACATATCACCCCGGCGCAGGGTCAAATGTCCCAGGCACTGGAGTGCAACATCACACATATGACCAACTTTTCTAAATTATTTTCTGACTTATAAAGTCAATTTCTTCTTCTGACTAAATTATGAAAATGACGCTGCAGAACAAGTACTTTGTTTCAGTTTGGCAAAAAGTACAAACCAACTGTAATCATAACTCAATGGACCATTTCAAAAGTTTCAGAGAATTCAGATGACAAACGAAACATTTTCCTTGAACATGTATCCATCCTTGGTTCTCTTCGTTCCAGTTTGTTCTGTTTTTGTTAATCGGCATGTTATTTGCTCCTTTGCCACAGACCAGATTTGTTCATTTTGGTATCTGACAAATTTATTTCTAACTTTTTCACTTCTTTTCAAAAACTCCGGCTCATAATCTCCTCCTTCCAGTCCATCAGTTTGTACCTGGGGTGAAAAGTCTCACGTTTCAAATCTGAGACTCTTCACCCCAATTAGTCTGACTTTTGACCCGGTATAGTGGTAGTCTTGCATTAATGGTTGTTCATGATCATCCTCATGGAAAGGGGTTTATCAATATATACTGATTCCAAAATTTAGTATGTACGCACCATAATTAACAAACTTTCAAGTGCATTTAAAAAGGAATTGAGTTACACTCACAAAATCTCATTTCTTCAAAATCACTTTCAGCTTGGTTTTTGATGTGGCATCACTGGATGTCTCAACAGAATGGTGCTGGTTACTTCCTGTCCCTTCAGTCTTATCTGTGAACCCCAGCTCACTCCTTATATAGACTTAAAACATAAAGGTGTTTATGTTTATGTAGATTTCTCATGTAGCTGTTTAACTGCACTGACTGAAGCCCAAAAACTTCCCCATCTCTAGAATTTGGACTGAAGTGAAAGGAGTTGATATGGACTGTGGCATCTTGAATACGTGGATAATAATCGACTAGGACAACCCTTTTACTTGGCACTTCAGCAGACTTGCATTGCAGCCCCCTGCTTCCATCACCAACGTCCCTCTCCCTTCTCTCACCCCCCAGTTAATCCCCCCCGGGGCTGTGACAGCACCCCCTATCTGTAAAGAGGCAATACATCTCACTCTATAACAGGACAATACTCTGTGTAGGTATCTGGCTAACTCAATTATCTGGCTAATTCAATTTTCCAGTCCGCTTAATTAGCCTGCAGTTATTCAGCTAACTCGGAAATCCTGCTTTGTAATACAGGTCTGAATGGAGAGACCTGTAGGCTCTGTTCATTTCTGTGGTTACTCTGCACTGAATTAGTTTTTGAGTACTGGTAACTCGCCTGGTTACACAACGAACTTAACCAGGTACTGAATTTAAAGAGAAAGCAAAAATCAGCGGCAACATTCTATCGGTAAATGGCGGCAATTTACATCACTTGCTGATCACACACCGTATCTATCTGGCAAGAGGGTACTCTTGAGTGTTAATTTAACACCGAGCATTTATTGCACTGTGCAGGTGAGTAGTTGGCACGCTCGTATAGCCCGACACGTCTCTGAAGGGATGCTGGCTGTTGGAGAAACAGGACAGTGCGATTCAGCATAGGCTGCGGGAGTGGATGGGTCAGGTGCTCACGCGATGACGTTGTGCATTTATAAGACTGCTATTGTGTTTTGTAGTCTTTGTTTACCTGCCTGTAATATCACATTCAGCCCTGAGGCCAGGGAAGAGGATGAGAGAAGTGGGTAAAAAAAAAAAAAAGAGTTTTTCGATGTTGAAGAACTCGCCCAACTGCGCTGTGTAGCATGATGTCAGAAGGCGCACCTGTGCCATTATGTAAATCCTTTGACCTGATTTTGTTCTGCAATAACCGTAGCATGTGTTCAATGTTACTTGAAAACTGCCTCAGATGTTTGAAAGCAAAATGTGAAAATATTCGCAGTGGTGTCTACTTTCCTGACCTTGTGATCTAAGTCATGATGAGTACAAATTCCACTACAATCCTAAAACTGGATTTATTTGTCAATTACTTGACTGCATTTAAATGAAGAAGTTAATTCTGATTGCCCTTTAAGCCAGATGTCTTCACTACTTTTGAGCAATGCATTTATCAATGTAATGACAACAGCGCTTTGTGAAAATGCATTCTGTGGTGGTGTTGGGATGAGTTCTGCTGCTTCGCAAAGTATTTACAGAGGTGAAATTCCATCATTGTCAAGTTCTTAATTATTTGAGATAATTGACTCACTTTCCTGTCTGAAACGCTTTGCCCTTTTTAGCCTGCTTGGTCAAAAAGCACAAGGAGATTCTGCTATGCTCGCGGTCTTATGTGGAGGTCTGTCATGCGTGTGTCCGTCCGTCCGTGCGTGCGTGCGTAAACTTTTGACTTGTCTGCGCTCTAGTGTCTTCAGTTTTTCACCATTTCATATGTGTATGGTCATTTGAATATTTCTGTCAATATAAGTGTGATGTAGCTTCAGTGAAGTTCTGCAACCTGCAGATACAGAATATGAATGCGAGATTGTCTAACAATATTAACAAATGCTTTTCTGACTTTGAATCTACTTAAGGAAAAACTTGAGTGAAAAGTTGGAGTTTAAGGTGTTATACAGGGGCCAATACCTCTGGGGCAATGTCTGGTAAAGGGCCCAATCGCTGTTCAGATGCTCACACTGAGGGACTGTGACATCAGAAGTGGAATGTTTAGTGAGGAACATTCTAATCCCATATTTGTGACCTCATACTTCAGAGCTGCGATACTCAAACTCTGTCATGGCACCCCTCTGTGTTTGTTGTTTTTTTTTTTTTTTTTTTTAACAATTGTAGAATTTTAAAAAGTGGTTTGTTTGTCTTGAGTAGCTGCATCGCATGTTCAGAGCAGTTCTTTACTATCTTAAGCCACATTTTCATGGACATATCCATTGTGTCACAAAGAATAAAATCACTTGTACATATTGTGCTTATTTTTCCATATTGCGAAAATTTTCTGGTGAAAACATTTTTTGAACAGATCAAATTAAACTGAGAAAATTGGTAAGCTCAAAATTAAGTTGCAGAACAGTTTTTTTTTTTTTTTTTTTGGAGTTCTTTCAAAATAATTTGCCTGAACTCCACATTGAACAAAACGGGTGTGACTCTTCTTTGCCAAATAAATTTAGATTTTGTGACCATGTGTCAAATTTCAGCGATGAGGAGAAGCTATTGATTGATCATGTCAAATATTTGGTTACATTGTTTCCCTTTACAGTTATTTATACTAGTTTTTAATACAATATCTCAATGTGGATATGAAATTTTTATTCTTGATGGCATGTATAGATTTTTTACGTGGCTTGAGAAGATAAATAACTGCTCTAAACATAAATGCACCTAATTAAGCTGTTGATTTAGTCTTGTTAAAATCCTAAGATTGCAATTGAGGTTGAAACAAAAAAAAACGGTATGCACGGTGGGTCACCAGAGCAGAGTTTGAGTACCAATGCTTTAAAAGGTTTAAAAAAACAAAAAAACAAAAAAAAGCGGGTCACAGTGTCCACGTGAAGTGAATTTGCTTTCCCTTATGAAAGACACCGTTAGATGTAGGGCAGGTAGACATGCTGTTAGTCTCAGACTGGAACTGAACACCGGTACACAATCAGTGAGTAAAGATTAGGCGAAACTACACAGGCATTGTGGAATATCTTGATTACATGTTCTCTCTCAGAGCAAATAATATAATCCCCTCTAACAACTTTGTCCTACCAAGTACAAATCATTTAGTCCGACAGCCAACAATCTGGCATTGCAGCTGATCATGCAGGCTTTGTTCAAACCCATGAAAAAAAAAAAAACTACAGCTTTTGGAGGGAGAAATGAACAAGAGAATCGAAATTGCGAAACTGTATGATTACGGCGATACTGCCCAAATCCTTTACAAACAGACATTTGGTGAATACTCTCAGTGAGAGCCCCTTAGAGCATGTGTACACAATTTTAATGGGCTAACCATTCCCATCAGGCGGGCCCATTCTGGGTAATCAAACTGTAGGCCGTGATGTCCAGCATTTTTGCGACACCTCCCGACGAATATGGCACTAGTAAGCTCTCCGTAGCATCACCTGCATCTGACTCTGGCAGCACGTTACGATATCCATGCCTCCGGAGTATGACGATTTGGTTGAGGCTTACCGTTCTCAACTGCACAAGTCAAACCACAAACGATTAAGCTTCTATGAGGGAGAGTGAGTTCACAACAGAAGGCTAAAATTATCCCCGCATTAGGGCACACTGATCTATTTTAATCAGGATGTGCATTGTGTATTTTGATTTCGCCAAGTTCCATTCATTCCCCCCATGCAAGTCACTGGCTTCTAACTGACTGGAATAAAAATGCTCTCTGTGGCAGTCCATGTGAATCATTTTTAGGTCAGTGCCTGGGTCAAATATGTAACAGATATATTTTCCATCTTTATCTGCTCTTGTCTGGCGCTTTCAGTCGTCTAAAAAGTGCAGAGTTTGGGTGCAGAGTTGGTTGAAAATGGGATAGCTTGAGACCTAGCATTGCACAAGGAAATATTCCAGCAGTATAAATATTTTTAACATTAAGCTTTTGTTCCCGACCCGCTCAAGTAGCTTCGATGGCATCACTGGCTAGCGTGACCTAATGTATGGGCTATTTCTGTCGACTTGCCGTTTAATTTGACTGTTGGGTGGATGGATTGTTTGTCTGTTTGGGTGGGGCCTCTCAAGTTACACCTCATAGCCGAGAGCTATAGCAGAAATATTAATATTCAGCGGTTCCCTAGCAACAGCCAAAATAGACATTCCATACGTGACTTTAGTATCGTCACTGCCATTATGAAGGGCTCAGCAGTTCATTCCCTCTGGCTCAGTCACGGGATATATTAAGCATAAATACTGACATGTTAAAAATGGCCATTTCTTTGACGTATAAACATAGCCTCTCCGTATCGCAAGTGTCAAATTATGTGTGCAATACTTATGAAGATCACTGGGCCATCCACGCTTTGCATAATCCACCTATAATTGGTCAAGGTTGCGGAAGGTGCTTGATGGTATTGCACACTGAGCGAGAGAACGCGCCCTTGGCTGTGCTCCATCTATTTCAGGTCCCGTACTATTTGCTCATACCTATTGGTACACACTGACAGGAATATTAACGGTAAATTTAAAGTCCTTGTTTAACCTAAGCTGCATGTCATTGGGCTGTCGGAAGTTACCAATGTACAGTGAGGAACTTATAACAGATTTGGAGAGAACTCGCAAAATCCATCTTGAAATGTCTTGACTGGTTTTTGGACCATATAAATCAGTGATTTTTGTGTGCAGGTTGTTTTCTGACCTGAGTGTAACACTTTCAGTGTCACCATTCACACTGTGGGCCAATGTCACTGCTGCTCTCTGAGTTAAAATGATACCTGGACACCTTTCGGCACAGGCCATTGGGTAATTCATGTCACTGATGCCATTAGCCTTTCAAATAAGGCACAGCAGCGACTGCACAGAAGGGTGATGCGCGGAGGTCTGTCTGTCATGGAGAGAGGACGTTTGATGAAGTCAGAGGAAATTGCAAATGAAGAGCCTAGTGCCCAAAAGTACTCGTCACATTTTCACACACCGTGAGACAAGGATGGGAATACAAATTTTATACAAAAGTCCACTGCCTCGATTTTCTCAAACTGGACATTTTGTCATTTAAGTACTTCTAGCGCTGGGGTCTGTAAAATAAAATTCTGCTAAGAGATCAACAACAGCAGGAGCGTTTGGGTGACATAAAGTTTAAAATGCTAATTTGTCCTGACAGAGCTGTCATCAGGAATTGGATGCATCTTGTCACATTAGCCTAAATTTGCTCAAAGTCTTGACTTGGGTCCACAAAAACCCTTATCCTCCTGGGTCATGGAAACAATCCCCCCAACTTGTCATATTTCAACACATCGAAGCCTGGTGCACTTTTTACTATGGAAGAAGAAGGTCTTGTTTTATTAGAGTGCCATTTTTTCCCTCTAATTGTATGATTCATCATGAGAACTGTGGTGTTTGAAGAAGTCACTTTACACAAGGCTGCATTTCCTTTTTCTAGCCTTTCCACTGCTGGAGCTTGAATAGAATCCTAAGAATACTGAGAGCAATAAAGCAAATTAGGGCCTGAGAAATTGAAAAAATATGAGTCCATAATTTTTTTTAGCAGAAGGAGCATCGAAACCTCAGGCAAAGGCTCTCAAGAACTCAATTTTGTCCTATTCATAAGCCGTCTGTCACAAGGGTTGTGCAAACATGGAGCGTTAGGGGGTTTGCGATCGCTCTTTGTTTCAGAGAATTTGTATAATGAAACATTGCAAAGGGGGAACAATGTGGGAGATTCTGCTCAGGGGCTGGGGGGATGGTATCATATTTTGAACAAATAAAGGTCATATGTCTTGGATAAAGCATGTCTTATTCTGCCTTATTTCTGTTTCTTTTTTTAATTTTTTTTATCTCCTCATTGATTGGACAGCAGGCCTCTCGCCCTTACCAAGGGCATGAAACATTTTTTGACATGCAAAATGAATCCATCAGGATCAGTTTAAATTTAATTGATACTCAGGGCCAGATTGATCTGGTTGTCAGACTCTATGACTCCGATGTTATTACCACACACAAAACTTCTATTGTTTGGTTCAAATAATCTTCGCTCCTCTCCTCACCTGAGCGTGGCCATTGTTACACAAGCCTTGCTTTGTGATGTCACCAGATTGGGGCACTTGCCGTGCTCTCAGATTTGATGCCATCTGCATTCCTATCATGTTTTACTGCGTGTCCTAGTTTTCCTGTGTTGCACTTCAGTCAATTCACTCACGTGTAAATCATTAATTACTGTGATATTAAATGGATAAAACTCACCCTGACACACCCTGTGGCCTACTGAGCACGAGCAAAAGTGAGAATGGAGCATTGGGATATTGCCCCATCCGTCCTGGGGAAATATTGGGGAACCAGAGGTGGATAATGGGGTGGAGGTGAGATGTTGACCATCTGCAGGGGGATGAGAGGGATGCAGCGGCAGGTAACGTTACTGGCAGTAGAGAGTGATCCAGTGCAGTAGCAGGCAGTGGCCTGTTTCCCCCCCAGCAGACAAGGACAAAGCAGGCAGCCTAAATAGGCAGCGCAGTGGCAGATATGCATTAGTCCAGGGGCGGGCAATCACGGTCCTGGAGGGCCGGTGTGTATGCAGGCTTTTATTCCTATCAATTACCCTGACTAATTGAGTTTAATTGATTGCATGCACAAATATAGATTTTCGCAATGATTCGATCAAAGGAAAATGTTTTATGAAGGGAGACAAGACTAGTCTTTGTAGTTTCATGATAATTTAAAGAAATGCGCATGAAACGTCAGATTTCATAAAAGGTTTGGCTAATTGAGACAATCAATTAATTAAAGACCAGACGTTGGTGTGGAAACCAGGGACAGATACGGCCCTCGCTGCCCACCTCTGCATTAGTGTCTTTGAGAATGAGGCAATTTCTCAAGTTGTTCGCCTGAACTACCTCCATGAGATGCGCCCCACGTATTGTCTCGTACTCAATACAAGGTGATCTTTGAACTTGTCGGTTCGCTTGTACGTAACACCACACCTTTCAGCTATCATCAAATCTTTACCCTGAAAGCCCAAACCCACTAGGCATCATCTTGAAGTTCTGGTCCTGGTTTATTTGGATCTTAATATTTGCTCCTCTCTCACTGTGTTTTTGCTAGTAATAAAACTTCTGTAATTCTGATACGGTTTGCTGGATATGGATGTGCATACACTTCTATTAGAGTTGACAGTCTTGAGTCATTTCAGGGCATTCACATACATATGGAATGAACCATGTTAGAGTTGCAGCTCTTTAAACATTGACAATGATTTAAAAAAAAAAACCTTTGGATTTGGTTGTATACACAGGCTTTATTTTATAAACGAGCCGTCTGGCAATGGTATATCCCCCCGGCCCCCTGCATTCATGGATTAACTGTTCATTTTACATGAGTAAATGTTCTACAGTATTAAAGGACTTGATCTGAAGTAATAAGGTAATGAACTTGCCTGATTATGAATTGGCAATCCAGACAATGTTGTGGTCAGACCAATATGTGCTCAGTGTCCTGTCCATCTGTTAAGGTATGTTGGTGTAGATGTGGTCAATCTGTGTTATACTGTCTGTCTTAGGACATTACCTGTAGTAGCTGTGATTGTTTGTTGATCTTGCTGTTCATGTTACCGGCACTCAGTACAAGGAAGTGGGCTGCCAGGAGTTTCCCAGCTTCACATTTTATTTATATTCAAATAATGCCGAGGGGGATAACAAACATTTCAAAAGACAATAAATCAAATTGAACACATTAAACTAAGTTTCGCTTACACTGGTGTAGTCGAAGATTGCTTCAGAGATATTGCCCAAACAAAATTATCAGTGAACTAAGTCCATCTTCACACACATTTGCATGAAAGATGCAGAAAAGAATTTGTACAGAAACTCCTAAATGTGAAATCATGCTCAACATGTCAATCAAGTCAAAATTATCAGTGAGCTTAGCCCAATTCAACCATGTTTCCATGTAAAGTGCAAAAATCAACTATTGAAGAAATTCCTAAGCATCAAAAAGCACATCCAGACATAATGCTTAACATAACGATTAAGTTTGGTGAAGGTAATATGTATAGTCTCTAAGATATGGCTCAGACAAGCTAAGTTTCAATTCAGAATTCATACAAGTTTCCATGGAAATAGCAAAAAAAAAATTCCAGAAATTCCTAATTATGAAAAGGCACATTTAGACATCATGCTCAACAGATCTGTCAAGTTTTGTGAAGGTTGGATGTATAGTTCCTGAGATATGGCCCGGACAAGCTAAGTTCCAATTCACACAAGTTTCCATTGAAACGGCAAAAAAAAATCCAGAAATTTTTAAGTATGAAAAGGCAATTCCAGACATCATGCTCAACATATCTGTGAAGTTGTGTGAAGATTGGATGTATAGATTCCAAGATATGGCCCAGGCAAGATATGATTACAGACGGACGCCCGGACGAACAGACGGACACACTGATGACTATGTCCCCCCTGCATTATGCCGTCGGGGGGATAAAAGGACATTTTCAATGAGAAATGTCAATAATTGATAAAGGGAGATGAGGAAGAATGCCAGTTGAATGTGTGAGAGTGGGCTATGGTTGTCCTAAATATGGTCACCAGCCTGACAAAGGGGTAGTGAGGGAACTTTTATATTTTTACAGACTGGCTTAACTGAGGTGTGATAATTTAATCTGATTGCTCAGTCATGACTGGAAATTAATCACAGCTTTTTTTTCTAATCTCACTCTCTTAAAAATGAGGAGAAAGAGTGCGGTACTTTGTCTTTGCTTAGACTCTTGAACACCAGTCGTGGGCTCCACCAAAGTGGGTGGGCCATTTGTGCATTACACTAACATTACATTGACGTTACATTAATTTGAATTGCAGGCAATTTGCAGATACCGTTGTCCACTGTGACTTGCCTTTTATGCAGTTCTGTTTCACCCATGTGCACTGTGTTTGTGCGGGTGTGTGTGTGCCTGCATTTGTGCGTGCACGTGTGAGTTTGCGCCTATATGTGCGTGTATGTGTAAGTAGGTAAATATATATGTGTGTGTGTGTGTGTGCGCGAGCATTTGCATGTGAGTGCTGGTGTGTGTGTGTGTATGTGTGTGGGCTGACATGTTTGTTTTTTGTGTGCGTTCTGGGGTGTGTGAGGGTGAATTGGTGTGTGTGTGTGTATGACCGTGTGTGAGTGTTGTGTGCATGTGTGTGTGCTGGTATGTGCAAGTGTGCATGGGTGCGAGTATTTTTGTGTGCCTGTGCGCAGGTGTGTGTGAGTATAAATGTGTGTGAGCAGAGGGAATTGTATGTACCCTGGAAGTGGCAGTTTGTGTTTACTGTGAGCGCAGGGTGGACTATTCCTTGTGCTTCAAAAGTTACAGTGAAAGGCTTATGCACACAGGGACATATTTCAAAAAGAGTTCTGGTTCTATACCATTGAATGCAAACATGACCTGCGTAATATGTGCTAACCATGCATTGAAGCTGTTGTGTAACTGGCATCCACTGTCTGTCTTTTTATTTACTTACATTCAACAACACTTGGCCAGCTGGAAACCTCATTGAGTCTTTGAAGTTGAGGTTTTTGTGCAAAATTGTACAACTCTTGGTTTTAAAATACGTCTTTGCAATCGGAACACAATTGAACAGTCGGGACACATCGCCGTTCATACCTGTCCATACTATGCATCTCCAAAGCGTCTCCGCTGACACCCTGTGTTCAGCCTCATTACAGACAACACCTGTTAAATCCTTTTCAGGGACGGTTCAGGATGTTGTGGCATTTGCATTACAAATTATATTTGACCAAATACATGCCAGACTACCTCGACGTGTGGTTTTAGCGATTGGATCTCGATGGGTCTTTGTGGGCATTCACACTTGTAATTAGCACTGTTCACTCGTAATCTGATCCCCCGAGACATTTTAAAATCACATTTGAGACACATTTTCACCAGTTTAATTACATACTTTTGTCCTTAATCCTCTGCCCCCTGCAACCCAGTGTACTAATCTGTGTCCTGTGTCAGTTAGCTTTTCGGCCCATAAACTATTGTCATGGTGTGGTGTCCGTTGTCCGGAATGAGTGTAACTAGTTCAGGCAGGAAACTGGAGAAGAGCTACATCAGCTGACAGCAGCCTGGTGAGCTACCAGCACGTCAGCATCAGCAGGCACACAATTGGAGGAGACACATCACGAGGTCATACAGGGGTCTACTTGAAAGACGTCAAGCTCACTTGCTTCCGCTGCTGTTTGCAATGACTTTTCATGCTATGCAACATGCTCTTTGGTTTTTGCTTGCCACCTCCACCCCAGCCTCCACCTGTTTGGTTCTGCTCACATCGGGGGGGATTTTGATTTCTGTTAATGACTATGTTGGTATGTTTGCTGTGCCTAGGTAGGACATTCCTCTAGAGCAGAACCGCTGCCAAAATGCAATGTCATGCTTATACCCATAAATAAATTGTTCTATTTTATTCAAACGTGAGTTTTCCTGACTGAACATTTTTTATCTTTTTTTTGGCCTGATGAATTTTCGTGTAAATTTGCAATAAGATAATACTGGACCATATCTCCAGGTTTTTTTTCTCGGATTTTTGATTGAATCACTTCTGTCCATTTTATGGGCCCTTGAAATTTTGGTTCCAATGTTAGAGATAGGACTGAGAAATTTGTAAAAAATTATTTCTCAAAAACTGCTTGATAAATTTTTTTCTAAATCTGGCAATCGACTTAGCTTGGCACCATCAATGCACAGTGTGAGTGCCATTTTGATTGAATCGATAGAAGTAGGTCTATTGGGAGCGCTGTATGAATATGCAAGATGGCCTGTGAAGGCCAAATGGTTGCAGATAGAGATTAAGTTTGTATTATCGGTGAATAGGAAGTCATATATAACACAGATTTTGGCAATATTAAGTTGACCACTGATGAAAGGTCAAACTCAAGGTCAGGGAATATATTAACAATGTTAAAAGATATAACTTGAAATTTCAAAAAATTATTTCTCAAAAACTGTCAGATAACTTTTTTACTAAATCAACTCACCTTCATACATTTTATGTACAGTGCGAGTGCCATTTTGATTGAATCGACTGAAGTGGGTCTAGTGGGGGCGCTGTACTTTAACATTGGCTCCTATGGAGAATGGGCCAAATTGCCTATGGAAGCTAAATGGTTGCAGAATGAGATTAAGTTTGTATTAGACACATATAGGAAGTTATATATGACCTATATTTTGGCTTTGTTAAAGTTGACTTCAGATGACCTTGAATGGTCAAACTTGAGGTCAAGCAAAATGTTACAATTTTCAAAGGCTTCTGTGCTTGAAAATATTGAAGATTGGGAAAATATGTGCATTGAACACTTATATGAACTCATGTATGAAATTTCATTTGGTGGCCTTGAACTTGTCCTTCAGCAACCTTCGAAGGTCAAACTTCATCTAGTGAAATTTCAATTACTTCAATCACCAAAACTATTACAGATAGAGCTTAGGTTTGTATTGCAGGCATGAAGGAAGTGATGTATGAAGTTTCATTTGGTGACACTGGACTTGACCTTCAGTGACCTTGAATGCTCAAACATCACAATGAAATTTCAATGACTTTTATCAATATGGTTACAGATAGTTTCAGTTTTTATTGGAGATATATAGCAAGTCATGTATGAACTTTCATTTGGTGACCTTGAACTTGACCTTCGGTGCCCTTTGAAGGTCAAACTTCACATAATTGAATTTCAATGACCTCTATCCCGAAAACTATTAGAGATAGAGGTTAGCTTTGTATTGTGGGCATATAGGAAGTCATGTATGAGGTTTCATTGGGTGGCCTCGAACTTCAGTAACTTCAGACCTTCAGTAACCTTCAATGCCCAAACTTTACAGTGAAATTTCAGTGATTTATATCAGCAAAATTGTTACAGGAAGTCATATATGAACTTTCATTTGGTCACCTTCATATTGACCTTCAAAGTTCAAACTTAACCAAGAGAAAATTCAATGACTTCTGTCTCTGAAAAGGTCACAGATGGAGCCTAGGTTTGTGTTACTGACACAGGAAGTCACATATGAACTTTCATTTGGTGACATTCAGCTTGACTGTTGGTGATATTTGAAGGTCAAACTTGACATAATAAAATTACAATGACTTGTATTGCCAAAACGGTCACAGATGCAGTCTGTTTGTATTGGAGACATATAGGAAGTCATGTATGGACTTTCATTTGGTGACCTGTATATTGACCTTCAAAGGTCAACTGTGACGTGACGTGAAAGACTTGTATCACTAAAATGGTCACAGATGGAGCCTAGGTTTGTGTTAGTGATTTCTAGGAAGTCATATGAACTTTCATTTGGTGACATGCAACTTGACAGTCAGTGACTTTTGAGAGTCAAACTCGACAGTGAAATTACAATGACTTGTATCACCAAAATGGTCACAGATTGAGCCAAGATTTGGAAAGAGACATTTACTTTGTAGAGAGTTATATATGAAGTCCATTTGCTGGCCACAACTTCACATTCTGTGACCTTTAAAGTTCACAATTGACATATTGAATACATATTGAAATATTTCAATGACTTGTATCTCCAAACCTGCTTCAGTGCTTAGGATTGTATTACAGAAGGTCTTATAAATGTATGTGAACTTTTATTTAGTGTCCCTGACATTGACTTTCATGAATTCAAATGTCAAACTTCACATTAAATTTTCATAACTTGTATCATCGCAGTAAGACGGCTTTCTGGTAAACTACAGGACCCTTGGTCCTATTTTTTTATATCTATACCTGTGTGAGGTCACATGATCTGTGTTATTTGTTCTTACCTGTGTGAGGTAATTTAGTTTATTGTGTGTGTATTGTATTATTTAGCTCTTTGAATCAACTTCTGTTGTGTTTAGATGTGCTACAGAAATAAAGTTGACTCGACTTGATTGATTCGACAAGTAACCTGTGTCAGGTTACTTGTCCTGTGTTGACAGGCACACGGACACCGGGTGAAGGGTACCAGGCTAAAAACGAGAGCACACATCATCCCTAAAACAAGATGCGAGGAGAAGTGTCGTGTTCTGTGCCCTGTCCTTCCTCTGTAAATGGGCAGAGAGGTGCCAGAGCTGAGTGACACAGATGTTTCCTTGCTCGAGAAAAGAGGATGTGGATGCTGTCGTCTGCAAAGTTATTTTTGTGCTATATCCCGCGCTGACTGTCTTTCCCTATGAGAAAGAGCTTTCTGTAGACTCCATAAAATGAGATATTAGCCTTATATCCACTTATCATGCTTGGCTAAAGTTATAAGCAATTAGATTTAGTTTCCTAAGCTTATTGGATTCAAAGCATCATGGATATAAGTTGTTGGTCATCCCAAATCTAAGAACAGGATTTATCTGGAGCAAGTTTCCACTTATTATTCATTCCCACCTGTCCCAAAATTTTTTGTCTTCCTGACAAAGGTCTTGCGAAATAACACTCGCAATCTGCTTTTCCCCCGTGAACATTTTCTCTGTGTTCTGGGTAGTTTATTGTCTGCATTCATTACAGCGTGCTTTAATAATCATGCTATGATGTTACAGTATATTAATATAAAACAGTATCACACATGAATATGAAGTTGTTTAACCATATTCTGTTTGTTTTGGGTCAAATCAGCTGTGATGCTGCTGATTTCCCCCTCCCTCTCCCTAAAGAGGCCCTTCATTAATATCACCAGACATTATGTTTCCCCTGCAGTTCATGCTGAGTTGTGCTACAAAACATTAATCTTCCATTTAACCGTGTTTATTTATTTTGGTTTTGATGACAGGCTGCAAGATGGTGCAGTGGGTGGCTGTAAAGCCTCCCAGCAAGAGGGTTGTGGGTTTGAATCCAGCCTGGGGCCTTTGAGTGTGGAGTTTGCATATTTCCACTGTATTTGTGCGAGGTTTCTTCCCATCGTCAAAAAACATGCATGCTGGGTAATTTGGAGGCCCTGAATTGTCCATAGGGGTGAGTGTGTGAGGTAATGGTGTGTGACTCCTGCGATAGATTAGCGGATTGTCTAGGGCGTGGTCCTGCCAGTTGCCCGTTGCATGCTGGGATAGGCTGCTGCCGCATGTGACCCTGACCAGGAGTTAACCATTGGAATAATGGATGGACGGGCTGTGATGTTTCCTTGCGCAATGGAGCTCCTCTCCCCTCCCTCTTTCTCTCCCGTTATGGCCGAAGGCTCCGTTTAGAGTTCCCCAGTCATGAGACCAAGGAGTCTGTTCTTTGCCAGCAGGAACCACGGGCTGTGAACTATGATGTCCCTGGGTGACAACACGGTTGCATAATGTCTCTCAGCACTGAACTAACGTTCGCCTGGGTGTACAGTCTGCTGTGTGACTTCAGAGCGTACAACCGTTGGACACCGAGTGACACATCCAGGTGAGCGTTGTCACTCATGCCATGACATGGAAATGTGCATTACTATATATAGGTGGTACTTTTATCTAAAGCGGCGTACAGTTGATTGGGCCGGGCCGGGCAATGTGGGGTCGAGGGCCCAACAGCTGTGGCTGCAGGGGGACTTGAACCACAAACCCTCTGACCCTCAGTCAAATGCCAGAAACAATAGATGACCCCACAACCCCACGGTGAAGTGCTAGAGGGACACTGGTGCTCCAATTCGGATACGGTTTGAAATTTTGCTTCCAGGCTCTTTTCATCCTCCGAAAGCTGTAAAGATCTTAGTCTCTCGCGTTCGATTGAGTCGAACATTGTTCCAATAATAGCTGATGCCCTTTGATCAAGTTTCTCATTACATCTGGAAAATGTTTGGAGATAATTGCTTCATGATGAATGAATGGGCTGTTATGTAACTCTGTTTGCGTGTGCCTGTCAGTTAACGTTTTTGAAGCGTGCGTGTGTGCATGCCGATGTGTTTGTGTTTGGGTCTACGTCAATGAATGTTTGTGTCAGTGTGTCATCGTGTGTGTGTGTTTGTTTGCATATATGTGAGTGTATTTTCTTGCATGTATGTGAATCTGTGCACATGTCTGTGTTGTTTTCTGTTCCTCATTAGTGTTCATTAATTGCAGAGTCAGTATTTCTGTTAACACCTTTTCTTGCTCCATAAGTCGGCCATCTTGGTGAAATATGGAAGCAGGGTCCAGGAGGTCTTACGCTGCATTTGATTTGGGTCAGAAGTTGGAGGTTGGAGCTGAGAATGACCTCATACCCGAGCTGACTGCGTTCAGTTTAGTTGGAAAACTGACTTGGGGTCAGTGGGGTTTCCTCTTGCCAGGATTTTGTCATTTTTGGCTATTGTTAGCAATACTAATTTTTAACAGCACATTGCACTGTATTTTGCGCATGCAAACACCACAACAACTAGTCCATCGATAAAAGCTGTAGTGTACTGTGTGTGCCACTGATTTAATGACACACAAATAAGACAGAAGGCACATAACTGCAGCTTTGACTTTGTTAATACAGGGAGAAGCCATCTTAAAGGCTGAACTCCTGGTAGGTGAAGTTTCTCTGACTTGGGAGAAATGGGAAATTTGACTTCAGGGGGCGCTCCGAATGAAATTTCCTTCTGGGAGTTCGTAAATCCCAACCGCCCAGTACAAATGGAAGGCAGCAATACTGCAGTGAAACAAAATGGCTTCCCAATGCAAAGAAAGCCCCCTACCCCAAACCCTGGCCCCTTGCTCATTAGATTGACATCAGTCTTTCATCTTGACCCCACAAGCAGGCAAACAGCAGGTCTGTTCTCTCAGGCCAGCCCAGGATGGGTGGGGGGTGGTGGTTCTGTCACTGCTTTAGCACATGTGTAGCATCGTGCTCAAACTCAGCAGCTCACCATGTGCTATATGGCTCAACTGCCTCCTGTACCCATCCCCTGGATTCTGTGAATTGTCAGTATGCCTCCACTGGTTTGGATGCTGGCTGTTGTATTACTACATGACCTCTTGGTAATAAAGATACAGAGGATGGTTATTTTTTAATTAATTAATTTATTTATTTTTTGCTGTACACTGAAAAAAATGTTTTTTTGAATGAACATAATTTTTTTTAAGGTAAGTGGTTGCACAAAATATTTTTATCTGAAGCTAGATATTTTTATTATGTTGACTATTTGAAATTACTTATATTTTTTAAGTGGAGTTAAATAACACACCTATTTCAATGAAAATATGCTTAATTAATATATGAAACATTTACTAGGGGTCAAAATCACTTTTTTCAGTGTAGGCCTGTTATAGTTCCCAAATGTAACCCAGAGGGTACCAAAGTGTTACTCAAGTACAAATGAATACCCATTGCAATTGAAAAAGTAGGGGAAAAATGGCCATGTTAATGCCTGTCAGAACGAATTTGGGGACGAGGAGGAAGAGCCACCTCATAATAACCTTTTCTGCCTCTCAATACTTTTTGTTCCTTTTTTCTTTCATGCACCTATCAGTGAATCTGTGCCTCTGTTTCCAGGTAAATTACCCATTTTGTAGTGTCCTAAGAAGACGTACTATAACGTGGCCGAGTAACAGTCAACTGCTGTCATAAAAGTCTGAACTCTGAAGTACATCTGTGTTTGGTTTTATTTAATCTCAGTGCGGACTTTAATGCTGCGGAATGTGAATCATATGAAACACAGTTCCAACCCATGTAGGAGTAAGCGGCAATAGTTTTCAATGCTTATTCAGTGCCGATTTATACGGTTGAAAAATCTGGATTTGGAACCACCACTGAAATTTAAAAGCTAATCCCTTTTATATAAGCCAGGTTACCATGACATCTGTATTTGATTCTGAGGATAAACAGCTCATTGAAACAATCCAATAGCTAATGGATTACACTGTTGTGTTGCAATACCAATTCACGAAGGCTGGGGCTTTGGCTTAATCTCAAATATTTGGTCCAGGCTTTGATCTCATGGATGGTAAGGGCATTTTATTTATGCACAAGGTGCATGTCTGCAGCTCAAATTTTCCAAAGTGTTTGGATAAGAAATTCACCAAACAAGATTGGTGAATTGTAAATTGTATTGTAAATTAAAACATTTAAAGGACACCAGCTAATACTTGGGACTATATATATATATATATATATATATATATATATATATATATATATACAGTTGCAATCAAAATTATTCAACCCCCATTGCAAATTGGGCTTAACAGAAAAATTTACAAACGTTCAGCTGTTTGTGATGAACAGATTTAAGAAGAACATTTTAAATAGCTGAACACAACTAATATTGCAAGTGGTTTCTTCAAATTTAACACAAACTGCAGTTTTTAATGACTGCTGCAGTCTCAAAATTATTTAACCCCCCAAATAGAATCCCTTATAAGAGCATATTTGCAAATCAGGTATTGTCTCAAGCACACCTAGTGCAGCTAATCAAAAGCTTAGTTAGTTGCATCAGGTTTGCTTGAGGTAGAACACATCAAATACTAGAACTCGCTCAGGGTTTGTTGACAGTGACGGTAGCACAGGCACTTAATGTTCGTAGAGATACAGTTGGAAGCATAGTTCCCAAGTTCAGAGTTCAAGGAAGAACGGCTGCAGTACCAGGATGTGGCAGAAAGAGGAAGCTATCAATGACTGTCACCAGATCCCTGAGGAGATGGGTAGTCAAAAACCCTCGAGTGACTGCAGGAGACCCGCAGCAAGACTTGGAAGCAGGAGGCACTGAGGTTTCAGTTTGCAAAGTAGGGGGCATACTAAACATTGAAGGTTTCCAAGACGTACACCACAACTGATCCAAAAGCACAAGCTCCAATAGGCCCAAAACCATATAAATAAGCAACAGAGGCTTGGGGATACTGCTCTGTGCAGTGAAGAAATTAAACTGGAATATTTCCGGCTTATGAATCAGTGGTATGTCTGCAGAAGGAATAAAGAAGCATATGCTGAAAAGTACACCCTGCCTACAGTGAAGAATTGGGGGGCTTTTTGATGCTCTGCGGCTGCCTTGCTTCCTCTGGCACCGGAAACCTGCTAAGTGTGGAAGGTGAGATGGATTCAGTCAAGTATTAGGATATCCAAGGTGAAAAAGTCATGCCGTCTGTCGGGACGCTGACACTTGGGCATCATTGGACCTTCCAAAAGGACAATGATCCTAAGCATACCTCAACATCCACCAAGGCTTGGTTTCAGAAGAAGTCTGGGAAGATTCTAGAGTGCCCATCACAGTCGCCTCACTTGAACCCCATAAAAATCTCTGGTAGGATTTCAAGAACCCAGTTGCAGCATGCAAACCCTAGAATATTAGTGAACTGGAGGCCATAGCCCATGAGGACTGGACTAAGATTGCTTGGGAATGCTGCCAAAAGCTGACATCTGCCTATGCATCACATTTCCAGCAGGTCATAGCGTCAAAAGGGTGCTCTACTAAGTATTAAAGATGTTTGTCATGAAGGGGTTGAATGATTTTGAGCCTGCTGTAGTCATTAAAAGTGGCATTTAGTGTTGAATTTGGAGAAGACACTTGTAATATTTGTTGTGTTGAGCCATTTAATCTGTTCTTGTTTGATTTGTTTATAGCAAACGGCTGAAAGTTTGTAAATTTTGGAGTTTATGTAGGTTGGGCAACCATACCAATGTCAGAGATAGGCAAGGCTACAGCATGAAATGCTCTAAGTATGTGTTTACTTACAGGCTGCAGTATTATGCACGTGTAAATCTAGCATTTAGGTGTTGATTTAAAGCGCACAATGTTGCACTGTAGATCGAAAGGCGCTCCAAATTACCCCGTCCCTCTTTATCATTGCAAGATGTGAGACACGGTCAGTAAGGCCTGGAACTTGTGCGCGTTCTTTTGACAGCCGCCCTGTCACAGTCCTCGTTTTGTATCCACCTCTATCCCCATTCCACTCCCTGAATAAAACCAAGAGATGAGCAGTGACGCGCGCAAGGGACCCGGCGCGGCTCAGTCACCTGTCCTTACAACAACAAAAAAGCTCGACGTATCGCCCAGTTCCCTATTCTGACCCCGCCTTCCAATTGAGTCAACCAATAAGATAGCGATATATTTCGCCTATCTTTAGCTTTGGCCTTCCCACCCAGTTACATTACAGGTGGCTTTTTCATGCTGGGTAAAGACAATCCGGCTGGATCACTTTCAGCCAGTTTACAGTTGTCAGTGTCTCTCCGATCACAGCGCAAAATTTGGAGAGCGTACGAACGGGATATTCGTGAAGAGGACTATATCGCAAGATCGTCATTTGGTTACTTCGACACATTCACCGTTTATTCCAAAACCAAAACATTTATTTATATTAGTTGAAAACCAAAGCTGAGAACTTTGCGTATTTAGGGCACCTTTTTACGCCTTGTTGAACGAAATTACAAGGAAAACCTCTCTTGCTTCTCGAAGCGACATTACAGTTTTCTTGAATTTGTACAGCTACTACTGTATTTCAGAGTTTTAAACAGATTTGTGGATTAAAGGAAGATGGAAGTTACTACGCCGTGAAAACGAACATACAAGTGACATCTTTTTTGCTCAGTAGACGAACTCTGTACTTGAACGAGATGGGGAAATGGGAACTGACGATGGTAATTATCTCCATTCACTGACTTTTTGGTTTAATTTTTAGTGTTGTGGTGATTGTGGTACTGGTTCTGTCCGTCGTATTAGAAAGGAAACATTCAAAATTACTTTGTTTTGGAATAAACTGTGGTTAAATTCTTTGTGGCATGATTTTAATTACCGGTGATGTTAGTTTTGATTAAGAAAATGTAACGTATATTCGCAGTGTCTACAGATATGGAAGTTTTTATTGGTACGGCAGTCGATTATGAGGGATAAGGATTCGGGTTAGGGAAAGAGCTAGGTTAGGGGTTAGGGTCAGGGTCAGGGTTAGGACAGTGTTTGAAATGGGGACTGCCGTACCTCTCTACATTGAAATGCATTGGAAAACTGCCGTACCCGTAGCAACTGCCTTATTAATTAGTAGAAGCCCGTGTTTACATGTGAGCGATGTACATTAGACCGTGATGTTGCCATTGAATTCGTTAATGTTTACCTTACCATTGTGCTTTTGCGATGGGAATGAGCAAGTACATCATTTGATTATTTGTTGAGACGGTATTATCTACACATTTGTCATGCCGTCCTTCCTATTGAAATTTGAATATAGTTTTTAAAATTATTTTTTAATCGGATTATATTGAAATGTTTCAAATTGGAGAAACTATTTTTTACTTTGAAGTATTGAAATCTCAATCGCATCCTACCTTCATCGACGGTTGTTAACCCATGCGCTTGCCTCGCTATGCAGTGTTCCATGGAATTCGTCATCACACGACGGGAACATTCGCGCACAGATAGGCCTAAATACTGGCAGTGTTATATTTCACCTGGAAACGTTATATAAGGTCATATCCCGCCGTTCTTCACGCTAATCGGATACAAATCTAACCGAGGTAGACAGAATGACCTGCGCAGGACGCGCTTTCCGCTGCTTGGACTGAAACGACCAAAATTATCCTAAAAGGATGCTCAGTATTGTTCTTTGTCAGGGGCTTCCAGTTTTTCGTTCTTGTGTGTTGCGAAAGGACATGCAAATGAAATTTATTTGGATAAGAATAGCCTATTTGACTTAACGCATGCAATTCTTAGTAAAATAATAATTCGAGTTACATTATGGGAAGTTTCATACAGTATTATCATGTGAAATCAACTGGCTGTGTCTTTGGCACGAGTCCTAAGATTCCACTTTCTGTCTGTAATTTTTAGGTTTTTTAAATTACATAGACAGAAAGAATATTATGGAGGCATTGGTAGACATAACCAAGCCCATGCAAATTCAACAGACCTTCTGCAAAATTACTGGGATTGCCATATTTTAATCCAGTCACACAATTGCCCTTGGTTTGTAATTTACTGCTGAGGAAAACCTCACTCGCTTTAGTTTTTTCATTCATGAACTTATTCTATTCTCTGCTGTCACCAGTGAGTGGGTGTTTCAGACCTGTCAGCGGTTCTCAGTTAAGTGCACGTGCAGCACGGCCATTTCCTTCTTGTACATTTGAAACTCATAGTGTTGACACTTTGATTTTTGTTATTGTGAACAAAACAAAGGAGGGGAGTTATTGACGATGTGTGACATGAATTTCATTTCCCGGAGTTCTGCACGTCTCTCCTGGGCTTTTGATTTTCCGGATGTAAAAGACACCAGGAGTTTCCTGAAAAAAAAAAGAACCTGTTTACCTTTCATTGGCCATTTAGTGCATCTATCTGTCAGACGCTTGGTGTTAAAGGTAGTGTTTTAAAGTGAATGGTTTCAAAAATAGCTTTAAAAATGAGTGTGTCAAATAGGAAACAGAATGCACATGAAAATGGCTACAAAGTTTTGTTAGTCACTTGAAAAAGGCCATTCTTTTTTATCACTGCATTTTCCTTACGTTTCCCTTCATTTGATTTCGGCTCTCATTGTGGCGATAAATATCATATAGTAAAAAAAACTGACAAATGCACACACACACACACACACGCACACACACACTCTCTCTCTCTCTCTCTGTGGGAAATCCTTGCTGTTTTTTGAGGAAAAAGAGTAAACTCTTAGCTAAACTACCACCTTATGTCACTGCTTAAATTTTGTAAAGCCCCTGTAAGCCATACTGGGCGAGGTTCTCCTGCATAACACTGGCTGTTGTTGTTTTTACACCAAAGCTGAGTGCCACACTCTAACGCCCAACTCCAGAAGGGCAGGGGGATGCTACATTTGCATGTCTTCGTCCTGTTTGAATAGTTGGAAACTGCGCCCAATTTCTGCGTGAAGTGGCCACGAGGCCGGCAGCCAGTGACGTCAATTGCCAGTGAATTGGAAAGCAGAGAGGCTGACAACAAGCGCAGTTTTATCTGGCTTCTAATGCGAGCACTCATACACACAACTGTCATTAACTCATTCCCTGCGGAATACTTTTCATATAAAAGTGTTGCATTTGTACGGAATACTTTTCCTGAAAATTACACAATATAAAGTATTGAAGTACAGGTGGCCGCAGTCGTCAACTGATTTTGTGTTTTCATCGGACTGCGAATGGTCATCTACGCCGCTGGCACCGGCTTACCGTAGGGAATGGTAGAATTTGCCACGGCTTGCCATAGGGAATGTGTTAAGACTGTCCTACTGCTAAAAACCCAAGAGAAAGGAAGTTAAAATGCACACAACACTGTGCCAAGTTGTCGGCTGCTGTAAGAAAAAAATGCAGATTTATGTTGATTTATTGATGAGTCAGTTGCCCAACCCATTAATCGTTTTGTCCTGTCTTTGTCAAAATGGCCGCCGAGTCTTTGAACCTTCATAAGTGCGCTCTTCAGCGGAAAGCCCTTCTTCTTTCATATAAATCTCTTTATGACTTTATTGTGGCATTAATAATGGGAACAGCTCTTTCATGGGGTATTCTGAACAGAAAATGCAAGCTCTCATCTCAGCTCAACAGGAAATGCATTGTCTTAAAATGATCAACTGCAGATTTGCTATCCAGTCTCCCACAGTTTATGAGAGAGTGAAAACTGTGCTGCTTATTTGCTGTGTACATAGTCCATGTAGACTGAGTTCTCCATTTTGGCTCAAAATAGCCTCCACTTTTCAGTTCTATATCCAGCCCTTGTGTCATACGCACTTAAAGGCCACATCAATACACGTCTGTTTTAAAAACTGCAAACTTATTTGCGCCTAAGTGCAAGGTCAGGTTTTCAAACTCAGCAGTAAGCTGTTTTGTTAGGTGTTTCTCTTACTGCTTACACTTTGTCTGTAGTGACATGTCAATATTGGCCTACTGGCTAAGCTCTTAATTACAGGTCTACCTGGTTGTGGCCTGCTATCTCGCAGCAGGTCTTCACCTTGAAATCAACTGCAGTTTTGCTGTGTTTGCTGATTGAAAGCGATCTGTAGCGTATTCTACTTTTCTGGGATTATGAGTTGTTGTCACCATGGGGCTGTGTGGCTTAGAGGAGGTTAAAATGGGGAGGTTTTGCATGTGAGAATTACGTCACTTTGTTTAGTTGGTAGTTCACTGTTTATATCAGTTCAGGGTGTGATGGGTTTTTTGGAAGAAATATGTCTTGCTTGAACATGCATTTATACACACGCACACATGCACAAACATACACAGACATACATGAACTCATTATACATACTCATTAGCAAGTATATTCTATTACGCAAAAATTCAATTATACACACACACAAACACCAACTCTCACACCCTGATTTTCTCAGCACACACCATCACAAACAAATAAAAATGCTCACAATCACATGCTCACACACCCACATACCAACTCACCATATTTGCATGTATAAGCAATCACTTGTGCTATCGCACACACTTGAAAACACTTTCTCACTTTCAGCTAGTTTCACAGAACGAACAAGACCGTCCGCAAAAATCTTAATCTAAATTTTCATGTCCTCTCTCTCTTTCCGTCCACCATTATGACTCCAGCTATACCAGAGAGAATGGCAATATCCGTCCCACAGTCCGGATAAGTGGGGACAAGTTTTTTCTGAAAATACTTCACCTAGATGAATGAAATTGTGTGTGTGTGTGTGTGTGTTTGTGTGTGTGTGTGCGTGTGTGTGTGTGTGTGCGCAACTACTCCTGACTTTGATTGGATCATAAAACAGGATTCCATGATGGCAGGAAATATTGATGACAATGTCATCTTGTTTCTATCGGTGCCCATCTCTCTCTCTCTCTCTTTCACCTTCTCCCTCTGTTCTTTCATCCTCTGTCCTCCTGTAAATTTTGGCCAACCCCTCATCTCCTCTCGTCCCCTCTCTGTCGCAGGACCCTGTCCAGGAGTGGGGGGAAGAGGTGGAAGACGGGGCAGTTTTTGGGGTGACTTTGCGTCGCGAGCCTGTCGACACCCCCCCTGACCCCGCCGAGGACCAGACGGACTTGGGATTCGTCCAGTACCGCACCTGTAAGGTCCGCCGAATAAAGGCCGCCACGCTGGCCCGACTGGTCTCCCATCTGCTGGACCCTGGCTGCCAGGAAACAGACTACACTCACATCTTCCTATCCATGTACCGAGCTTTCACCAGCGCTAGCACCGTGATCAAGCTCCTGTTCCAGAGGTACAATGCTTATTCCAGTGCTAGCTTTATTATCAAACTCGTCTTTCAGAGGTACAATGCTTATTCCAGTGTTTGTTTTATTATCAAACTCTTCTTTCAGAGATACAACGCTTATTCCAGTGGTAGCTTTATTATCAAACTCCTCTGTCAGAGATACAATGCTTATTCCAGTGTTAGTTTTATTATCAAACTCCTCTTTCAGAGATACAACGCTTATTCCAGTACTAGCTTTATTATCAAACTCGTCTTTCAGAGATCTAATGCTTATTCCAGTGCTAGTTTTATTATCAAACTCCTCTTTCAGAGATAAAATGCTTGTACCAGTGCTAGCTTTATTATCAAACTCCTCTTTCAGAGGTACAATGCTTATTACAGTGTTAGTTTTATTATCAAACTTCTTTCAGAGATACAACGCTTATTCCAGTGGTAGCTTTATTATCAAACTCCTCTTTCAGAGATACAATGCTTATTACAGTGTTAGTTTTATTATCAAACTCCTCTTTCAGAGATACAACGCTTATTCCAGTACTAGCTTTATTATCAAACTCGTCTTTCAGAGATCTAATGCTTATTCCAGTGCTAGTTTTATTATCAAACTCCTCTTTCAGAGATAAAATGCTTGTACCAGTGCTAGCTTTATTATCAAACTCCTCTTTCAGAGGAACAATGCTTATTCCAGAACTAGCTTTATTATCAAACTCGTCTTTCAGAGATACAATGCTTATTCCAGTGCTAGTTTTATTATCAAACTCCTCTTTCAGAGATAAAATGCTTATACCAGTGCTAGCTTTATTATCAAACTCCTCTTTCAGAGGTACAATGCTTATTCCAGTGCTAGCTTTATTATCAAACTCCTCTTTCAGAGGTACAATGCTTATTCCAGTGCTAGCTTTATTATCAAACTCCTCTTTCAGAGGTACAATGCTTATTCCAGTGCTAGTTTTACTATCAAACTCTAGAGGTAATGTGCTTATTCCAGTGCTAGCTTTATTATCAAACTCATTTTCTTGAGACAATGTGCTTATTCCAGTGCTAGCTTTATTATCAAACTCCTCTTCTAGAGGTAATGTGCTTATTCCAGTGCTAGCTTTATTATCAAACTCCTCTTCTAGAGGTAATGTGCTTATTCCAGTGCTTGCTTTATTATCAAACTCCTCTTTCAGAGGTACAATGCTTATTCCAGTGCTAGCTTTATTATCAAACTCCTCTTTCAGAGGTACAATGCTTATTCCAGTGCTAGCTTTATTATCAAGCTCCTGTTCCAGAGGTACAATGCTTATTCCAGTGCTAGCTTTATTATCAAACTCCCCTTTCAGAGATACAATGCTTATATCAGTGCTAGCTTTATTACCAAACTCCTCTTTCAGAGATACAATGCTTATTTCAGTGATAGTTTTACTATCAAACTCTAGAGGTAATGCGCTTATTCCAGTGCTAGCTTTATTATCAAACTCCTTTTCTTGAGATAATGTACTTATTCCAGTGCTAGCTTTATTATCAAACTCCTCTTCTAGAGGTAATGTGCTTATTCCAGTGCTAGCTTTATTATCAAACGCCTCTTCTAGAGGTAATGTGCTGATTCCAGTGCTGGCTTTATTATCACACTCCTTTTCTAGAGATAATGTGCTTATTCCAGTGCTAGCTTTATTATCAAATTCCTCTTCTAGAGGTAATTTGCTGATTCCAGTGCTAGCTTTATTATCAAACTCCTTTTCTAGAGATAATGTGCTTATTCCAGTGTTAACTCATTATCAAACCCCTTTTCCAGTGATAATAAGCACTTTCAGAGCTTGTCCTACACTCAAACTCCTCTCCCAGAAGAAAAGGACTTCAGCCAGGGCTAAGATGGACAACAATTCACTTTAGCATTTTTATCGGTGAATCAGTTTACCTCTCACCTGCTGCATTGTGTCTCTTTTCAAGAAATTTACATTTACATACCATGGATTATTTAAGATCCTTTTTTTTGTCATTTCACTGTGACTTCATTGATAATTTCCTGGTAGATGAATGAACCCCGGTTATTGCTTGCAGCTCGTATCGCAGGGCTGTTTTGTAAACTGAGTGACACAGCACTGTCTCCATTTCATAAATAAATCTGCCCTTCAGTCACTGTCGAGCTGCTTTCACCCCGGACGCGACACATATTTTTAGCACGACAGATTACATTCAAAGTCAATGCAAAGACGCGAATACACGCAAAACTCATTGACTTTGACTGTAATCTGTCAAGCGAAAAATTTGTTTTGCGTCTGCTGTGAAAGCAGCTTCACTCCACGGGATTTTTAGGCTTTTTATGATGAAATTTCCACAAATGATAATCAAGAAGGGCAAAGTAGTCCTCTGTTTATCGTTGTAATACAGTATTTTCCTGTTTGTTGATTGTAATGGATGTGACATTAGTCTCAAATTCCAAGGCATGTGACTGACTGATTTCTTCTTGAAAACTTAGAAGGAAGTTACTTCACGCTGAAGTTCTTCAAGCGCGAAATAGCCGGAGACAAGAAAACTCATAAAATGTACTTTAAAATTTCTCGTGTTTACATTCACGCCATAATGATCTGCCGAAGGATGGAATGGCATCAGGGGTGCGGTTCGTACAGGTGGGGTAAAATTTGACCAAAGCTGTTTCTCATACCACAACAGTGGCGTTGCAGAACTGGAAAACGAATAACTTTGTATCCTTAAAGTGTGTGAGATCGGAAGCATGTAATCAGAATGTTCTAAAGTGGGCGGTCCAATGCTAATGTCCAGTGCTGATGTCACAACTCAGAACCAGTTCAGGTCCCTGGGAGCACTTGAGAAGGGGTGTCACTGTGATTGTGCAGTGGTGATGTTTCATATGTGCGTCTCCTCCTTCCACAGCGTCGAAGAGGCTGTCAACACTGACAATGGCCAGTTTCAAACAAAGTAAGTACGCCATTCTGTGTGCTACCCCTGTATCTTTGAGTTTACTAAGCTTCAAGGCCATTGGTTGTAAAGAAGAAACATGTTCTTGGTCAACTCATAAACACATAAAGTAAAGAATTTAATGGAAGTGTCCATGCAGATTTGTAATGATTGGAATGCTGCAGATCGACCCATCACCAGCATGATTAATGAAGTTTAGATTATTAATGAAGGGATGAAATTCATTGAATCTGTGCACAGAACCCTGTATTCTTATTGCCAAATGCCTTTGTGTGTACCACTGTGCACTCTCGGACATAAAAAGTACGGCAGGGGTGCTTGTTTGTCCTTTAAGCAACAAATTTCCTGAATGTATCAAGCAGGTGCAAAGCTGTTCAATACAGAATTTAATAGGTACCATTGCATGATAAAAGGATGCAAATGAATTATGTTTTTCCAGATCAGGTACAATTCAATGTGCCTGTAAGGGTCAATAACTGACATTTGTTCCTTTTAATCCACTTGAGCGGGGTCCCTAAACAAGTGTTTACATTCGATTTGAGCCGAGTTACCTGTTTATCTGCTGGCCACCGTTTACTGTTTTTATCTAATGGCAGTCCATGGCTATCTGTGTCCTTATTTAAACTCTTAATTTGTCGAACGCCCATGTGCTCACCTGACCCCCCGCTTCTTTACCTGTCCCCCCCCCCCCACCACAGTTCCCTGTCCTCGTTGATCCTCACCTGGCTCGAGAAGCACGGGGAGGATTTTCGGGAGCCCCCCCTGTACCCCTCCCTGCGTCTGCTGTCGGCCCAGCTTCGGCGAAACCTGCTCTTTCGCCGTCTGGCCCAGCGAGCCGACGCCCTGCTGAAGAAGTTCAAACACAATGGTACCGTATCGCCACAGAGCCGCCATATTGTTACACACAACATTCACTGGTGTATTAAGCATTCCCTTTTACAGGACCAGTCAAAATTTGGACATACCCACATTTTTTCTTACAATACATACCAAAACAAAAGAAAGAAACACTTTTTATTTTGCAAAATAGATCTAACTCTTAAATCCATCAAACTAACCAGCATTTGTTGTCATACTTACCGAGCATTTTTTTTTCTTTTAAAAGGAACGCTGTATGACTATAATCAGTTTGCAGCTGAGTGGCCGTCTAATTTCCCGAAGATGAGCTGCACTTGCAGTTCACTTTTCATCAACCTTTTTGCCCAATAAGAGCTTGAATTCAATTCAGCTGTTGGAGAATGGAGAGAGCTTGTTTGTCCGTTTACTTTGCAAAATATGGCTTCTCTGAGAATTCCAAAGTTGTAGACACTATTCACACAATTAAATTACTCTATTTTAACCTCTGACTGTTACCCTCTAACCAGATTCCGCTTGACGTTATACAGAGAAGTCGAGCCGTTTAAATTTCTCTCGAAACAGAGTGCTGTGACATTAGCAAAGTGTGTCCAAACTTTTGGCTGGTACTGTATGTACTCGGGGAAGGTTACCTGGGGTCCTGCGGGAGTAAATATTAGTTTGAGAGAATGTGATGTTTATTATAAGTTGGTTTGGTATAGATGCCTCTGCCCATCTACCAACTCTGTCTTCCCAGAAGCCACTTCTCCTGACCTGGCCTCACCCCAACACCAGGCTGGTGAGGAGGAGGAGGAGGAGGAATCCGAAGATGAAGGCTTGTGGTGTAAGAGCATCGGTGACGCAGCGGAATTTATGGACCTCCCTGTCACCGATGTCGCCGAGGAGCTCACCCGATTGGACGCCGTAAGTGAGAATTGCTCAGAACCCTGCACTGTGATTGGTCAACAATGAGCAGGCTCATTGGACTCTCTCAGGTCCCCCAGCCAGTAACTTGGTGCGGGGATCATCAAAACCTGATCCTCTTGAGCCAAATCCTGCTAGTTTTCCACTGTTCCCTTACCTGGAAATCCGGAGTCAAGACAATCTGGCTAATGAGTTGTGCAAATTCCTTTGTTAATCACCTAGGAGAGAAATCATGAATGGGATTTCGATTTCAAGGCTAAATTTGCTAACCCTTGCCTTAGCAAGCAACACATGCAAACTCATCAGGATGAAAATAGACCATTCAGCCAATCCCGGCCTCCGGGTACAAGTCAGGGCTCTCCAACAGAGGCAGACGAACACTCGGTTTAATAGTTGCCAACTGCCTCTGAACTGCAGCTCTGAGAATTCGCACAGAATTAAATCAATCTATATCTGAATGACTCAACAAAAACAGTTCATGGCGAGGTTTGTAAAGCTTGTATTTTTGGCCGCCTTTTCAATGATTTTGACCCACCTTCGTAACTCCTTCCTTTCTCCTGTCGTCCTCTCAGGACCTTTTCCAGAAAGTTGTCCCTTTCCAGTGCCTGGGCTGCCTGTGGTCCCAGCGGGACAAGAACGAGAGCCTCTGTCCAACAGTGCGGGCCACCATCGCACAATTCAACGCCATCACCAACCGGGTCATCACCTCCATCCTGTCCCGAAGCGTCCAAAACCACGCCCCCTCCTCTCCCCGGGGCCCGCCCCCTAGCCCCGCCCAGAGGGCTCGCATCATTGAGAAGTGGATCACAGTTGCTCAGGTTGGTGCGCAGTCGAAATGCCACTCTGATCATTATAATAAAGATTTGACATTCATAGCTGCTAACTGGAAGCTATTGACTGTAAACCTACTCTACAAATAGTTGAAACACAGCCTTACGTCGGCTGTTGACTTAAATTGAATTTTAGCGTTGGGGCCAAAATGGGTGGAAATATCATGTAATCAGTGACACAACCAATGTCAACCAATCAATTCTACATTATTGCCAGTTGATGATTGGCACATTTGGCACCTATGCGGAACACCAATGAGAAACACAAAGAATGCACACTTCCGCAAGCTCAAATTGGAAAAGCACTGAGTATAGAGTAGTTAATTAATTAATACTAGACAGTGGAATTTCGAGTTTAATGGCTCTTGGCACACAGTAGGCCATGAGTACGTCAAACCACTTGTTTATCGTCGTGTTTCTATCTCCAGGAGTGCAGACGGCTTAAGAACTTCTCTTCCTTGAAAGCCATTCTATCAGCCTTGCAGTCTAACGCCATCTACCGCCTCAGGAAGACTTGGGCTGCCATCTGCAAGTATGTTTACACACTGAACCTGTCTTTTTTAGCCATTTTGGCTCAATTGACGGGGAGCAAACTAGTGGTGCTCTTTTGGGACTTCTAAGACCTGCGTAGCTGCATTATGATCATTCCAGTTTTGAGCAATTTGCCCTCAACCAGAGGGGAGTTGTGTTCACTTTGCCTATTGAACTGTAAATTGCTTTGGAAAACTGTCATGTGTGGGGCAGCGATTCAGGGAAAGACTGTTGAAAGGCTGGGATGTAATCATCTCAGCTGGGCTGTGGCGCTCTGTGGTGTCACCTCATGATGTTGATGAATCTGACCTTCCACCTCAGAGGTCTCGAAAAACAATATTAACTGTAATAACTTGTTAATGAAGGCTTATTATTGAAAACAATAAACATTATCAGTGATGAAGAGAGTCGTTTCCTGGGCTTCCTGTTGGAAGGAGGTGACTTCCTGTTTGCATGTGCCCTGTGAGACTGTAGTGATTAAGATGAAGGATGCAGTGGTGATGGGTGTTCATGGGTTATTTCCTGTTACAGGGACAGCATGGCCACATTCGAGCAGCTCTGCGAGACCTTTCCTGATGAAAACTGCGTGCTGACCAGCCGAGAGATTCTGCTGGAGGTGAGAGAGATCGAGAGAGAGAAAGAGAGAGATAGAGAGATATAGAGCTAGAGATAGAGATAGATAGATATATTGTACCCCAGTGTGTTGACAGTTCTAGTTTGCTCACACGCAAGTATACAAGCACACACACTCACATGTATGCACATGCACTCACAATTTCTCACACTCACACATGCACACGCAACTGCGGTTACGCGCACAATAAATGCACACGAAAACACAACCGTGACACACACACACACACACACACACTCACACAAACACATTATCAGTGATGTAGCAAACAGCATCTGCTTTGTCCCTGTCGTCACTGCAGTGGGATACACTGGTCAGGCCCTCTCCATCATAATGGGGTTGAGTGGTTCTTTAGGGACCCTTAAGATTAAGCGTGGAATTCCCTGTGATGAGGTCAAATTTCAGGGAGAGAGAAGATGGATCATAGGCCCTATTGAGAACTTAAGGGCCCGTGGTCAGCCAGGAAGGGCCACTTTTATTGTATGACCGAATTTCCTTTAAACATCATGCGCAAGTGGAACCTGAATGGCTATTCCAGCTCGTTAGCCTTGCGTTCACAAATTTGACTGTGTGAATTTTCCTCACACACACTGCGAGGCAGAGGAATTTGCGCGCAACCTCACACAAACGCACCCATGCGCTTGCTGGCCCGCGTGCACACACACACACACACACAGACTTAAACAACAGGCGCAAACAAACAAGTCACTGCCTGTTTGCATTGCATTGTTTCTCCGGTACAGCGAGATGGTTTAAGTGCTTTCATTACCACAAGCATTTGCGTCAGTTGCCCTCGTTTAGTGCTCAGGTGTGTGTGTGTGTGTGAGAGCACTTCATATGAGACAGAGTGGTCATCTGCCTGGCCTGGGGAAGAAGCAGGTAGTGTGCGTTTTGAAGAGTCGGCTTTAGGAATGTTGCTGGTCGCAGTTCGAGATCATCATAGCTTTCGCATACCAGTTTGTTGCTATTCAAACCAGCATTGGAATGTTCAAATCAGAGCATTCTAATTGCATTTTAAAATTTGACCCCGCTCTTGAAAGGGTTAATCGTGATGGTTCTTTGAGCTTTTTCCCCCAGCGATCCTTTCATCTCGGTGTCAAGTCACAAAGTGACGAGATGACGGGGTTTTACACTGACTTACGGTCAATTTGGAGGGAAAATTTTGCTCCAATAATACACTCACAGAAATGAAGACTCAATGGAGCTACACTTAATGTTCTTTGAGCCGCATATTGCCGAAACCTATCAAGAAAGGAACAAATCATGTTTTTTTATGGAACTAATAAGTACATTTTGCGAAAGAAAAAGGCTCTAATGAATTGTTTAACTCATGCCTTGGGGCAGGTGGTGACATTGTCCATTTATGAGCCGTTTGTGGGACATATTTGTTGAGTGTGAAGCATTTTTCTCAGTCCAACATGGACTCTTGTCTTTTTGGAATCTGCATTATTCGTCCTCTGACGAAAGGACTGCGCTTAACCTCCTACTATTCACAAATTCTTCTCCCGAGTAAATTAATTTTGTACGTCATTGGGCATGTTTATTGTGCTGGTATAGATGATCTTGGCCCTTTTCTGTTCCGTTCAGAGGTCTTAAGTTTCATATCAGTGTTTAAATGGAGATATCAGTGTTTGCACTGTAAGGAGTTTTACTGTTCCATTAATGGCCAGCGAAAAACATTGTGAACGCAAATAAGATTGTCACAGAATACATTGACTTACACATAATGGCTTTGGTATTGTTAGGATTTGTCTTCATTAAGCCGTTGGTGACCAAAAAAATCAAAATTTCTGGTCAGCTTCAGGGATTCCTTCATCTTGCTTACGTGGACATTTTGCCCTTTAAATTATTAGATGACATATAAATCCTTGACTGAACATTCTAGCACTGAAGGAGTAATGTACTACTGGTAACTGATCGTAATTGACAGAATTAGAGACCCCGAACCCTATCTATTTGAGTTTTCTAGAAAGATTTTAAAAATCCACTCTTTAGGGGGTTAATCGTTATGGCTCATCTCTGTTTAGGCATTTCCTCCCTGCACCGATACGTCTGTGAATGTGTGTTAGTGAAATGAGCCTATTACAAGATTTATGTCACTCTAAAATCGACACTGTTCACTGTTTTATAGCTGTGTTTATTCTCTCTACAGGATGGGGCTCATCCACCTGTGGACACTTCGTCGCCAAAAACGCCCAAGGGCTGCCCCATCCCTCAACCGGTGAGGTCCCACCCGCCGTCGACCGACAGGGAAATGCGTCTGTGCCTGTGTGTTGGCGTCTGAGGGGAAAATGGACATAAAGCAATAGCAACTTTTCAGAAACAGAAAACACAAGCTCAGCAGAGCCGGTACTGTCTCAGTGACAGATTTGCGGGGTTTATAAGGAAGTGGAGGACCTGCCGAGTTACACTGGTCCCTTAATGCTTCAGCGTGAAGCTCTCTGACGTAGGCGAAGGGCACATGACTACACTTCACCAACCCCACCACCACCCCAGACACTTCACTTACCGCCGTCCCGTCCGCTGAGGCCGATATAAGTCGGCCAGTTGTTCAGAAGAAAGCTTCCCCTTTTTATTTTTAGGGTATATGCCATCCAGTGGAAAAAATTTCAAGTTTAGCCCTTTTAGATTTGTGTGCTGATAACCTCTTTGACTGTGTTTTCTTGGCTAGAATGTTCTCTGAGTGCCAGAGTCAGTACACTCAGCAGTGTGCGGGCTGATCCGCAGGCTACCTGGCTAACGTGGACGATCGCATATTCACATTTCTGGCTGTGTTCCAGTCCTGACTGGGTCACAGAAGTTGTATTCTGACACGTGTGGGTTATGCTACAGCAGGGCAGGGCTTCAGCATGGGTGATACTCAATGAATTCAACCAATCACTGTGCTCATCTGGGAGGATAAAATTATTTTGATTGGCTGAAACAATTTGCCGAGGAAATTCTTTGATTGGCTAAAACAACTCAGTGAGAAAATACCTTTGATTAAGCAAAAACAATGAAGTGATTTGGAGCTTGCTGTAGCGTAGCCCAGCCCATTACTGTGGTTCATCAACTCTCACACTCAAAAAAAAACACAATAAGATTATGTGCAAAGGTTCCACACAATATTATTAAGTAGCAGGGGACTTCAAATAATTAAGTGACTGCAGCAAGTACTTAATCAGATGAAGTCAGTTAATAGTATTGTGTGCAGCCATTGTACATAATTTTTTGAAGTTGGCCCAACAATTACCTTTTTTAAGTGCACTCTTCCACCTCTGTGTGGTGAGTTTGAATTCCAGGGACCCTAAGTGACCCGTTATTTATTTTTTTCACAATACAGTGTCTGCCTGAAGGTGTGGTGCCGTACCTGGGGACGTACCTGACCGTCCTGACCATGTTGGACACTGCACTGCCAGACACTATGGAGGTGAGCACCCCAACTGCACCCTGACCACACCCCAACCGCACCCTGACCACACCCTGACCGCACCCTGACCACACCCCGACCGCACTCTGACCACATCCTGACCACACCTGCAGACTGGTGAGCGAGAGACACACTCTCTGACCGGCAGGATCCTCATCTGAAGGCACTGAACAGTCACTTAGGCAATCAAACTTAATTTTCTCTGACCTAAGCCCTGTCTCTGCTAAAGGTTTGCTTAGGAAATGTGACATAATTAAAGTAAATAGCCAATATCTGAGGCTCCTTTTCAGCCATTCTGAATTTGGAACATTGTGAACTGAGAGGAGTCAATTGTATGAATCTTATAGGATCGAAAATTGTGATTCCCACCCTAATTTTTCTCCCTGTTCTCTCCTTCTGTCCCCCCGAACATATCCGCAGGGTGGCCTCATCAACTTTGAGAAGCGAAGGAGGGTAAGTCTTCCTCTCTCTCTCTCACACTCACAATCTCTCACTCAAGTGCTCGGAGTTTGGACACAAGGGTCACATTTGCAGTTACAATCATGAAGTTGACACAGATAAAACGACCCGTGTTTGCAATGACATGGGGGGGGGGTTTCCCATCAGGGTGGGTGCAGCTCTATACATCTGAGCACCTTTGCAAAACACAAAGCCCCCCAAATCAAACAATACTCAGAATACACTTTAGCATACACTGCAAAAAATGAAAAATAAGTTCATCTTACCAAGCATTTTAATCTTGTATTCTTCTTTAAAACACATACTTCTATTACTTATTTTCTCAGTAAGACATTACCAGTGAGGTAATATAATTTCTACTCCATTCTACAAAACCCAAAACCAGCGAAGTTGGCACATTATGTAAATCGTAGATAAAAACAGAATACAATGATTTGCAAATCTTTTTCAACTTATATTCAATTGAATACACTGCAAAGACAAGATGTTTAATGTTCAAACTGAGAAACTTTTTTTTTTTTTGCAAATAATCATTAACTTAGAATTTAAAGGCAGCAACACATTGCAAAAAAGTTGGCACAGGGACCTTTTTACCACTTTGTTACATCGCCTTTCCTTTTAACGACACTCAGTAAACGTTTGGGAACTGAGGAGACCAATTTTTGAAGCTTTTCAGGTGGAACTCTTTCCCATTCTTACTTGATGTACAGCTTAAGTTGTTCAACAGTCCGGCATCTCCGTTGTCGTATTTTACGCTTCATAATGCGCCACACATTTTCAATGGGAGACAGGTCTGGACTACAGGCTGGCCAGTCTAGTACCCGCACTCTTTTACTATGGAGCCATGCTGTTGTAACACGTGCAGAATGTGGCCTGGCATTGTCTTGCTGAAATAAGCAGGGGCGTCCATGAAAAAGATGTTGCTTGGATGGCAACATATGTTGCTCTAAAACCTGTATGTACCTTTCAGCATTAATGGTGGCTTCACATATGTGTAAGTTGCCTATGCCTTGGGCACTAATACACCCCCATACCATCACAGATGCTGGCTTTTGAACTTTGCGCCTATAACAGTCCGGATGGTTCTTTTCCTCTTTGGTCCGGAGGACACGACGTCCACAGTTTCCAAAAACAATTTGAAATGTGGACTCGTCAGACCACAGAACACTTTTCCACTTTGCATCAGTCCATCTTAGATGAGCTTGGGCCCAGCGAAGCCGGCGGTGTTTCTGGGTGCTGTTCATAAATGGCTTTCGCTTTGCATTGTAGAGTTTTAACTTGCACTTGCAGATGTAGCGACGAACTGTAGTTACTGACAGTGGTTTTCTGAAGTGTTCCTGAGCCCATGTGGTGATGTCCTTTACACACTGATGTCGGTTTTTGATGCAGTATCGCCTGAGGGATCGAAGGGCACGGGCATTCAATGTTGATTTTCGGCCTTATCGCTTACGTGCAGTGATTTCTCCAGATTCTCTGAACCTTTTGACGATATTACGGACCGTAGATGATGAAATCCCTAAATTTCATGCAATAGCTCGTTGGAATGTTGTTTTTAAACTGTTCGACAATCAGCTCACTCATTTGTTCACTAAGTGGTGACCCTCGCCCCATCCTTGTTTGTGAATGACTGAGCATTTCAGGAAAGCTGCTTTTATACCCAATCTTGGCACCCACCTGTTCCCAATTAGCCCGTTCACCTGTGGGATGTTCCAAATAAGTGTTTGATGAGCATTCCTCAACTCTCTCAGTCTTTTTTGCCACTTGTGCCAGCTTTTTTGAAACATGTTGCAGGCATCAAATTCCAAATGAGCTTATATTTGCAAAAAATTACGAAGTTTGAAAATTAAGTAACTTGTCTTTGCAGTGTATTCAATTGAATATAGGTTGAAAAGGATTTGCAAATCATTGTATTCTGTTTTTATTTACGATTTACACAACGTGCCAACTTCACTGGTTTTGGGTTTTGTAGATTTGCTTGTGGGACAGGAAAGTTTCACTCGTCAAGCACATCGTAACTTGTAAACAGGTTATATTTTCTCCTTCTGAGAGAAAAAGTAAATAGTTGAGACTCCTAATAAGATTTAATCTCTTAAGACAAACACTTTTAGAGGTGCAGCCGTCCCATATGCCGCATTTGAGTGTAGCCACCTGGTGCAAAAAGAGATAATTGCGTTATTTCATTTCCTCTTGCAGGAATTTGAGATCCTGTCCCAGATCGAGCAGCTCCAGAGCTCCTGTTCCCAGTACAGTCTTTCTCCGCGCCCCAATGTCGGCTCCTGGCTCCTGGGGGCCAAGTTACTGAGCGACCAGGAGAGGTGGGCGCCGTTTCTCTGGCTGATTTATAAATGGATTTCGCAGCCTGAAAAAAAAAGCGAGCCTTCCTTCTCAGAGCACTCATAACATACGTAATTGCTTCGCTATTTTCCTTGAATTTCCACCATGATACTAAGGTCAAATCATCAAGCATTCTTCTAGCACACGGCACCAGGCCTTGTCACGGTACACCTGACAGAACACCTAAGCCAAGTCCCTTCGAGAGTTACGCAAGGGCAACAGCGACATGGAAAAATATTGTTGCTGCTAACAGGAAGAAACCGTGGAAGGAACCTGAGCCAAGTTATTGTTAAATCACGGGGAACATTCCTCCGAAAGCTTGAAACAATGGTCATTTTTGTGCGTTTAAAACCGCTTGCGTCATTCCTGTCATTTTATCAAGAGTTTTATCTGTGGCATGAAACAAATCTTCCATTTCACTAATTTGATTTTAATGCGTACTTCTTCATTTTTGTTTCAGTATTAAGTTATAACCATCAGTGGACCCGTTCTCTGTTTGTACGTGAAATGTCTGGATAGTTTGTTCATGCCTTTGCCAAAATCTACTTGGGAAAAAACACAATCTCTTCTTGGCACTACGCATTTGCATACGCATTTACATGTTCCCGTGTGCATTTGTTTATTCACGTACACATTTACCTATACTCTCTCCGGTCCAATGTGTTGTTTGAGCGGCCAATATCACTGCTGCTTATATAAAATTCAGCAATTGTGCCTTTTCTTTCACAATATCACACAATATCTACGCACTGGAACTAAATGGAGTTAATTTAGTGCAATGCATTTACTTACAATTGCAAGTGTGTTGGTTGTATGTGCTCAGTGCTTAAAGGTCCCCTATTATGCCACCAGGTCCACAGCTAATTAGCCATTATGAGCCAGTTCAAAATCTCCCCTTCCTGACATCACATGGGGGAGTGACGACCCTGAATTGAAGCACCTATTACTAAAACCCCATTAGTCACACTTGACTTGACATGACTTGTGGGGTTTTAATAATCAGTGCTTCAATTATGAAATCTGATTGACTGCTCGGCTGAAGTTGATCAGTTACCCTCCTATGTAATGCCAATAGGGGATAGATTTTGAGATGACTTGTAATAACTTATTGGCTGTGCCCTTGGTGACATAATAGGGGATCTTTAATGGATATGCTGCCCTGGGTGCTGTAAAAGCTGTGTTTGTGAGGCTCAGTTGTTCAGGCTTGTGGGAGGCCCATGTGCAATTTAGTTGTCTGTGCTATTGCCTGTTGCTATACATTTTGTATGTCCTGTGTGTTGTCTGTGCTATATTTGCGTTTGTGTGTTAGCGGTGTTGCTCGTTAGCTTCTCTGAGAGTTGGATTGCTTTGTGGTGATTATGCTGTATGCTAACTTTGCTTCATGTTAGCTGTGCTGTGCCTTAACTTAGCTGCATGTTGGCTGTGCTGTAGATTGGCTGGGTTTTCTAAGCTTGGAGTCATGTTAGCTGTGCTGTTATTTGGCTGTGTTTTCTAAGCAGGGTGGCATGTTGCTCTGCTGTTATTGAGCTGTGTAAAGTGTTAGCCACACTGTAAGATGGCTTTGCTGCATGTTGGCTGTGCTGTGTATTGGCTGTGCAGTGTGAGCTGTGCGGCAGGTTGACTGTGTGACGCGAGCTGTCATAAAGGCCCCCCACTCTGTCGCTCCTGCAGCTATGAACTCTCTCGTGACCTGGAACCCCCCGTTGACTCCTGTCCCAACTCCCCTGTCACCTGGAGCCAACGACTGCTGACCAGGAAGCTTGCCTCGTGAGTGTCCTTCTCTCTCTCTCTCTGTCTCTCTCTCTCTGTCCCTTGCATACGAAGCTTGCCATGTAAGGAATAAGATGGAATAAAAACAAATTGGATTGGATTAAATCTCAAGTCTCTGAATCTCTATCCCCATCCCCATTCCAACTATCAATTCATCCACTTCTCTCGCTTTTTTTCTGGAAAAGAAAGCAAATATCCACCGAATGATGCAGTATTTGGCCTCGGTTATGCATATTACTAATATTGGGATTACTCTGTGTGTGGTAATGGTGCAGGTTACTGGCAGTAGGCGAGGGATCTGGCAGGAAAACACATCTGGACCAGATCAGCGTGTCGTCTAATGGATCCAGTGGATCTGAAATGGAGGATCTCAGCACTACTAACTCCTCCCCCCTCAGTCTGAAGGTACAAACATGTCCTCACACACACACACACACACACACACACCAATACTCTCATGTATGCACACTCCCATTCACCTACACTCATATTCACCAATACTTATATGCGCTAATACTCACATGCACCAGCACTCACATGCTCTAATACTCACATGCACCAGCACTCACATGCACTAATACTCACATGCACCAGCACTTACATGCACTCATACTCACATGCACCAGCCAGCACTCACATGCACGAATACTCACATGCACCAGCACTCACATGTACTAATACTCACATGCACCAGCATTCACATGCACTTATACTCACATGCACCAACCAGCACTCACATGCACGAAAACTCACATGCATTAGCACTCAAATCTACTAATACAGTACTCATATGCACCAGCACTCACATGCACTAATACTCACATGCACCAGCACTCACATGCACTAATACTCACATGCACCAGCACTCACATGCACCAATGCCTCACCCTGCAGATACATGTAATCAATTGTCACACACCTCATGCAAGCACATGCAGTCACACACAAACAGTATCGCACATACACTCTCACATTAGTTCTATCTCTCTCTGTCTTTGTGTGTCTCCATCACGCGCACATACACTCACACCACCGTCACTAACATCACACAGTCCTCTGTCTCTATTATCTGAAAAAGTCCCTCTCTGGCCCTGTTGTAGAGCACGGTCCCTTTCTCTCTCGGACAGCAGTGAACTCTCACAATGCCACATGCACCTGTCCCAACTGAAGACTGTTGCGTGCCCAGCACCGCTGTGGCACCGGCAACACCACACAGAGTTATTATGTGTTCGTCAAGGTGTTTCTCTTGCATAAGCCTCCCTGCCCATATCCCTCTGTGCAATCTGGCCCCTGTTCACAAGGCTTTGCCCTTGAGGCCTGTTGTTTTTCCCTGTTCGCCAGGCATGACTGCAGTTTGCTTTACAAATTCCTCGCAGGTGAAACACTGCTTGTTTAGCACAGAACAGCCTGGTCTGGCTCGGGGAATTGCTTGTTGTTGCCAGGTTTTTTTTTTCAGTCCTATTTTGTGAGGTCCATAAGTATTTAGGCAGTGTCCATTGTACAAAAATGCCTGCCATATTTACGCGATTCACACCAGCGTTGATGTGTACACGCAACTTGGAGCAGACTACTTCTACTTTAAACCCACAAGCCGCTTTCACACGGGACGCGAAATGAATTTTTCGCATGACAGATTACAGTGAAAGTCAATGCAAAGACACGAATACACGCGTTTCGTGTCTGATGAGCCATGGGGACCAATGAGCCACATCCCCATTTTTCATATTTTAAGCACCTCTGATATCTGTTAGTTTCCTTGAGTTTATTCCGCACTTTGGGTATTTTAAATGTCTTACAAATCATACAAATAAATGTTGATTTGACTATTGACTACAAATATGTGATACGGCTCATTGGTCCTCACAGCTCGTTGGACCCCAGTCTACCTTATATGAAAAGTGTAATGCCATTACAATTAGTGAGTAGAAAGTTAACCCCTTTGAGCAGATTTAGATGCCAGTATCCGTCAAAATTCCGAGATTTTATTCCTAAATAATTTTGTAATTGTATTTCCAAATGTCTTGCTTCGCTGGAATAACTTTCCACAGTCTCTGTGACACAAATACTGAGTTATAAAGCCTAAATAGGCTCATAAGGAAAAAAAATTGCCATTGTTTGTATTCTGCGCAAAGGGGTTAAAAACGCATGTGTATAATATAATATAATTGTGAGTCTATAATATAGACTCATTCATCTTTTCAAAATGGCCGCCCGGTTGCCTTCAGTGTGACCAACTGCTTCCCTCATTTTCCCTCTACAGTCTCTCTCTGGTTCCTGTCACAACATGGAAACCTTGTCCCCTGGATCTTTCCAGAACTCTAGCAGCCCCGTCAGGTCCGCCTGCACTTCCCAGCAGGACCTGTCTGTCACCTCCCCGAACCTCCCCCGCCGCGCCCTGAGCCCTGCTCACCACACCCTCAGCCCCTCCCCTCAGCACAAGCGCTCCGTCTCCATGTTGGCGCTGCCCGTCTACAACCGGCAGGGGGCCGATTCCTGCATTGTGAGGGTCAGCGTGGAACAGCCCAACAGCTGCAACCTGTATAAGAGCATACTGGTGAGTCCTGGAGGGGGGTGTGTGTGTGGATAATGCGTCTGGGGTCAGAGGTCAAAGGTCGGATGAGCAGCTATAGAGAGGGGCCGTCCTCGGCCCAGTTCGTGGAGATAAACCTTCCTGTAGATTTTAATTCCAGCAAGAACTAAGCACATTTCATTCAATAGGCAATGATCTGCTTATTTCGTGGAGCCAACTATGCTAAATTATTGTCGACATGGATAGCAGATCTGTAGAAACAGGGCTGGGTAGCCCTGTAATGGATTCATCAATTACAAAACCCAATATTCTTGAAGTTCCATCTCCATTCGACGCGAGATTGTTATTATTTGATGCATATTCTGAGAATAAGTACAATTATCACAATGGAATTCTGTACTGGAATATAGTGTGAAACTCATGTAGCTACAAATGCATGAGAAAAAAAATGCATGCACCGTATACCCAGTGATTCTGTAGAATCTGTGCAACCGCAGCAATTATTCAGTGAAAAGAGTGAAGCACCACCTATAATAATTAAAGCTGTCTTTTGATCCAGTGAAGCACGTAGCATTTTTGCATTTCTTTCTGCGGAAAGGATAGCAGTGCTGTTATTGGCTGGGTTCAGACGATTAACTTTAGCTCCTCTGTGTATAAGCTTAACAAAAACTGAATCTACTTAAATTCTGGACTGTGATTACATGCAATCTTTTTAGTACGCTACGGTGGTCATCACCAGATGAAATCGCAGGTGTATTTTGCAGTGTATACGTGACTTCCGCTGATTAAATTTGGTGACCCTCGTCTTTCCCAGCTCACAAGTCAGGACAAGACTGCCCAAGTGATCCAAAGGGCCCTTGAGAAACACAGCTTGGAGAACTATGACTGCCAGGACATCACCCTCAGCCAAGTGCTGTCCAGCGACAAAGGTGAGTCCAGGTCGATGGCTGTTCTGCTGCCATAACGTCTTGAAGAATAGGTATTTTGTGGAAGTCTGTGTTCTAGAACTCCACTGTTTTCAGTTCTTGGTTGCCATTGTGACATCATTATGACATTGTTTGTGCATTGTTTGTGTGTGTCAATGTTGTGAGATTGTGACATCATGTGACATTAGCAATTCAGCTAAGAACAGCCGCCTATTAGTGACCATACATCCTTAAAGGGTTGGGAGTTATGGATTGCCTTCATAGCAAGCATATCCTACCTCATCCGTAGGGTCGGGAAGACTCCCATTATTAATTAACTGCTCCCAGATGCCAGCCATGGAAACAGTCACAAATCTCCCGCCAATCAGCAATCGACAGTATTTGTGTCAAATTGGCATCATCCCGTCACCAACTGGCAATTATTTGAACACGAGAGAATTTGCATAGCAGAAGTAAATCCCCTTGTATATTCTTCCATTGAACACCTCTCCTCCTCCGCATATTTATTTTGCTGGAGTTAGGTGTTAATTTTGTTGTTCTTGATTTCAAAAAGGGGAAAGATCTGTTTATATATTGTTTTTTATTATATGGTTTATGGTGACAAGCTGGGAAATTCATCGCAACCGATGCCAGTATGTAACACCCTCATACTGTGTTAAACCCGTTAATGATAATATCAGAAATGCTCGCCATGTATTTACACATCGTCTTCCTTTGTGTCTTTCTCAGAACTGATCATTCCCGACAAGGCCAACGTGTTCTACGCTATGTCCACCACCTCCAATTTTGACTTCATCTTGCGTCACTCAGGTGATGGTCACCGGAAACCCATGGGTTCCACCGGCAGCTTGGGTTGACTGATATTAAACAACAGTGGAAAATAACAGCGCCGCCTCTGCTGTGGAGGAATCACTGCAACTCAGTAGACTGCTCACCACAGTACACTGGTGGGATGTTATTTTTCAGCAAATTTTGTTTGTTGATGAAAACTTTGGTGCAATGGACCTCCTCCTTCATAGCATCTAACTTTAGGATGGACTCCAATACGGGCTCATAAGTGGAGATTTCAACTGGCAATCAGACTATATGATTGGCTGGGACTTGAAGGACAGAACTGTGGGCAACCCCAAGAAAATGTCGGTCCTGGAAAGACATTTGTTGGAAAGAAAAACAGAGCTCATTCGAAAAGACCTTGACAAAAAAGCACTTTGCGTCAAGAGGTTTGGAAAACTCAACCACCATGACGGCTGCCTAGGACCAGATTGTCTTACCACAAAAGAAAGATAAACCAACCTCTTTAAAATATTTTAAGGTTGTAAACTAGACTTCTGTGTGAGTAGTGTGCTCACTGGTCTTCAAGCTGACTTGAAAATACCCTTCTTTCCATATTTACTGATCTCAAGGACATTTATTTTAGCACCAACAAGGACAAAATAGTGGATAGTCGTACTCAAGTGGGGTTTGAGCGGTAACTACTCAAAGATATGTCTTATAGGCTGTGGGACTGCTGTACCTATGTGGCTGTTATTCGTTACTTCGGTCAATTACCCCTTCTGCCTTGGAAAAAGTGTCATTACTATTACCACAGTTATGAGCCAGTGTTAGCCACAACGCTCATATAATTTAACAATAACAAGAACATGAGTAATCTCACTGGTTTCCTAGGTAACAAATCTTTGGTCAAGTAAAAGAGACATTCACTCCTGCGAAACCGCTATCATGTGACCGAGGATGGGCCCTGCTTGAGTGAAACCACAGTGGGAGAAAGTTGGAGAGGGTGGGGGGGAAGTTGGAGAGGGTGGGGGAATTAAAGTGCTCCTGTAGGCCTGTGGGCAAGTTTCTGTTAGACTGCTAATTGGCATGGGAAAGCATTCTGGAGTGTGCGGTTCCTTTCAGGATTCGATTGCCAGATTTCCTTGTGACAGTGACTCAGAGCATTACAGAACAGGACTGACTGCCTTAACTGCCCCAATGACATTCCCCAAAAGCTCAGTTTGCCAAGAGAACTCTCATTTCAAATGAGAGTGACTGTATCAGTCGCTCTGAGGGTAATTTGTGATTCTTTTAGAAATTTTGATGATGTTATTTTAATGATGGGTTGCATTTCAGTGCAAGTAGGCACTGCTGAGGTCAGCCAACGACTTGTGGCTATTTCCAATGGTGCCCTGAATGGTGGAAACATCTAGAAGCCTAAAAGTTGTCAATTGTTTAAATCGGTTTCATGCGCTGATGAGGAAGACCGAGTCAACCATTGATTGGTATCCTGAATTAAGTGGTGCCGCTTGTGTGTATAGGCTGATGTATAGCAATGTGTGTGTGTGTGTGTGTGTCTGTCTGTCTGTCTCTCTGTCTGTCCGTCTGTACACTCTATAATGTGCAGCCTTGCTGAAAAATTCCAGTTTAGGCCTGCTGGTTTAGGTTTTGTCTTCCAAACTTCTTGCTAGTCAAAGCCAGTATAGCAGGTGTAGGCTAAACTGGCGTTAAACTGGTAAATAACAGCAATCAACCTGCAAAATATGCCTAAAAACAGAGCTTAAACCATCTCAGGCAGGACTCAGCTAGAATTTTTTCCAGGTTTATGTTGTTGTATGTGAAATAAGATGTGTATCTCTGTAAGTTCCATTGGATTTAAAACATAGGCTACTCAAATGATGAATTGGCATGTTATTTTCCCACTGGCATTAAAATCCCCGGTGAAAATATAGCTTTGGGGATATAGGCCGTAGTCGCCGTTGGTGAGTTGGCATGTATTGAGAATGTGTATTACTGTATCTGCTTTATTTTAAAAGCCAGCGACAAAATCAAGTTCTTTTTTTCTCTGAAATCCTCGGGTCTCAAGTTTCAGTGACGTCAAAAGATTGTCTGATGTCTTGGGTGACATGTCACTTCTGAATAAATTTGCCAGAATTGTTTAACAAGGCTAAAACGATGACACGTACGCCCATATACACCCAAAGTTTATACTGGCTCCATATCTTTTCATCTCGGCATAATAGCTGATTCACATCTCGCCCAGCAGCGAATAATACCAGGCATTTTTGGCTTTTGTCTCTCCTGGACGGTGAGGAGTTGTCTACACTGGACCTATTCATTTGAATATAACAAATCTGAAAAGGGCTTCTCTGTTACAAGAAGTCTAAAAATAGCCATGAAAGCGATATTTTCCTTCTTGTGCGGTGTTATTTTTTCGTGGAAATTCTGGGGAACGTACGAGTTTGCTTTCATATGACAGTGTGGCCTAGCCACTTGTCTTTCTGTGACCGTGTTTATGATTTACAAGGCGAATATGTGTCTGAACGATTAATAGGATGGTGTGTTACTTTTTAAGGCCATCGCGGAGTGTGGAAGCGGCTGGTCTGATTTCCCTGAACCATTGCAGGTTTAGAATGACAGCCGTATAATTACGGACGTTTATTGACCTTCTTCTTAAGTTTCGTGAAGAGCATCGAAGCCTTATAAATGATTAAAAACAGCCTTACTCTTTATTGAATCAAATGGTTCTCAATATTCAAACCCTTTGCTAGTATCATGCCGCACTGCTTACCACCCCGACATTGTAGCTGTTGTATTACGTTTTATGTTTTTGTGTTGAATGAAGGACAAAGAACGATCATGTCACTGTAAAAATGTAGCCTATCCAGGAATTTTTGATTTTTCAATTTGCCATTGAACGTCATGGTTGTTCTACGCAACTACCGTGAAGCAGCCACACTTCCCGGAGGAAACCACTGATTTTTGACTGAAATTGAAGCAGGCGTACAATAGGCCTATTGAAAGTCCATTGTTTGAACTGACGTGTCATCGCACACGATATGGAATTACATGGAATGTTCTTAGCCAAGTGTTTTATCTCAAAGTGTAATATTTCATGGTTTTCCCCAAGACGGTCATTACTCGGAATATAACAATCAGGGTTGGCTGCATAACCAACCTGATGAAATCACACTCCTGGTGAATATAAGCTGAAATAAAGACCCCCTCGAAAATGTGATGATGCATCTCAAGGGATTTTTCAACCACTAAATTTGTGAAATTTCAGAGGTTTAACTTTTTTATATGTTTAAGTCTGAAGATAAAATTATGTTTTAGCACGATCATATACCAAGTATTTTTATTTTAGATATTTCAAGCGAAATAAGCACTTTCTTTTTGGGTGTCAAAGTATCCCTGTATTTATGATCATAAATAAATAAATGAATATTATTTAATTAATGTGCTTTGTGCATCTGTGCTTTTGAATTAATAAATGCGGAGTGAATAGATTGTATGAACATCGGCAGAAACTTCACCTTCTTACGCAGGATTACTCTTAATTTTTTTCCTTTCGCTTTGCCTGATTATTAAAAACCATCAGTCTCCTTTTTTGCTCTTCTTTCATCGGAAAAATTATTCATAAAGATTGATTGAATGTCATGCAACATATTAAGATTACACTTGATTTAGTCAAAGCTTTGAAAAGCATACAAAATGAAAATGTCTTGTTATGCATGTACAACCAGAACTGGGTGCCATATAGTAACGTTTTTCACTTTCACGCATTACAACTTCATGAGCAGTGAGGCTAGCAAACAAATTTACTGAAATCTTTTTTGTGAGCATTGAAATTTCATAATGCGGTTAAGCATGCATTTAATTAATTGCTAAGGAAACAAAGTCAATAAAAACTAGAGCTGCGTTTTGTCAGGACGAACCTCGAGGGTGTGCTTGCTAAACTACACACACACACACACACACACACACACAGAGAGAGAGAGAGAGAGAGAGAGAGTTATTATCTGACATTGTTTAAAGAACATAAGCGCTCTGAAATTTGTCAATTTACTGGTTGTGGTGTTGAGGCTGCCCTCTAGCGTTTCATGATAAAAAGTGATGAAAAACAGATTGCGAAAGAATGAAAAGGGGTTATACAACAGTTTATACAAGGCCCACAGACACGTCGGGCCGGACTGCTCGGCGTTTGATCCGCGTCTCTATCGCGAACACCCGTGCACTTGATACGGGGAAAAAATGTGTGTGGAAATGAAAAAATAAATAAATAAACGGACTTAAGACGTAGAATGTGTTGCTTCCCGTAAGCACTCAAGTTGACAGGAGTTGTGTTTAAAAAACGTGAGGATTCTGCCAACCCAAACCTTCCTTGATGGCTTGTCACTGCTCTGAAAGATGGTGCATGTTTTTCAGTTTTTCGAGCCCCAACTAACCCATGACTTAATTTGACATTTACAGTACATTACAGTTTTTTTTTTGTTTGTTTTTTTTTTTTTGTTCAAAAATATTTGAAGTCAAAGGTGGAACACAGAGGCTTGTGGGTTGAGAGCACTAGATTCCGTACACTGGTCTTTCAAATGTAAATTTAAATCATCAAGTAAGTGCAAAGCAAAGTAATATCAAGTGAAGTCAGGCAGGAATTTGAATCATAAATTGTCCTGATTTGAATCAAGAGGGATGCACTGACTGTGAACCCAAAAAAATAAACACAAAACCCAAAACCAGTGAAGTTGGCACGTTATGTATATCGTAGATAAAAACAGAATACAATGATTTGCAAGTCCTTTTCAAGTCCTTTTTTTATATTCAATTGAATACACTGCAAAAACAAGATGTTTAATGTTCAAACTGAGAAACTATATATTTTTTTTGCAAATAATCATTAACTTAGAATTTAAAGGCAGCAACACATTGCAAAAAAGTTGGCACAGGGGCCTTTTTACCATTGTGTTACATCGCCTTTCCTTTTAATGACACTCAGTAAACGTTTGGGAACTGAGGAGACCAATTTTTGAAGCTTTTCAGGTGGAACTCCATGAAAAAAGACGTTGCTTGAATGGCAACATTTGTTGCTCCAAAACCTGTATGTACCTTTCAGCATGAAGGGTGCCTTCACATATGTGTAAGTTGCCCATGCCTTGGGCACTAATACACCCCCATACCATCACAGATGCTGGCTTTTGAACTTTGCGCCGATAACAGTCCGGATGGTTCTTTTTCTCTTTGGTCCGGAGGACACGATGTCCACAGTTTCCAAAAACAGTTTGAAATGTGGACTCGTCAGACCACAGAACACTTTTCCACTTTGCATCAGTCCATCTTAGATGAGCTTGGGCCCAGCGAAGCCGGCGGCGTTTCTGGGTGCTGTTGATAAATGGCTTTCGCTTTGCATTGTAGAGTTTTAACTTGTACTTGCAGATGTAGCGACGAACTGTAGTTACTGACAGTGGTTTCCTGAAGTGTTCCTGAGCCCCTGTGGTGATGTCCTTTACACACTGATGTCGGTTTTTGATGCAGTGCCGTCTGAGGGATCGAAGGTCACGTGCATTCAATGTTGATTTTCGGCCTTATAGCTTACGTGCAGTGATTTCTCCAGATTCTCTGAACCTTTTGACGATATTACGGACCGTAGATGATGAAATCCCTAAATTTCTTGCAATAGCTCGTTGAGGAATGTTGTTTTTAAACTGTTCGACAATCAGCTCACGCATTTGTTCACTAAGTGGTTACCCTCGCCCCATCCTTGTTTGTGAATGACTGAGCATTTCAGGGAAGCTGCTTTTATACCCAATCATGGCACCCACCTGTTCCCAATTAGCCCGTTCACCTGTGGGATGTTCCAAATAAGTGTTTGATGAGCATTCCTCAACTCTCTCAGTCTTTTTTGCCACTTGTGCCAGCTTTTTTGAAACATGTTGCAGGCATCAAATTCCAAATGAGCTAATATTTGCAAAAAATTACAAAGTTCACCTGCTCGAACATTAAGTAACTTGTCTTTGCAGTGTATTCAATTGAATATAGGTTGAAAAGGATTTGCAAATCATTGTATTCTGTTTTTATTCGCGATTTACACAACGTGCCAACTTCGCTGGTTTTGGGTTTTGTATATTGTCTAGTGAAAGTAAAACCCTATATTGTTTATTAGAAAATGTATTTAAATATTAATTTACTGCCATTTATGTGCACACTCATTGCTTAGGCGCTAATTATTGTATGTTACCTTGCAGCTGTTTCAAGCTAAGATTTTTAAAAAGGTGACCGCGGTCATCCTATTCTTTATTTCAATAACATACAGCTTTCAGTTACAATGTTCCGGACCTGGGTTTTTACTTTGTATGTCAGCGGCCTCTAGTGGCACTGACTTGTTAGCACACTGGTTTTTTCGGTTTGCGGAACTTACTGGCTAGCAACACCAGAATGGTTTTTCTGTACATGTCTTTGATTTGGGTTCTACTCATTCTTGTTATCCCGCTAACTGAAATTTTGCTTCATGAAATATCTTTCCCGCTGTTTTGCTTCAGTACAGGATCCAAATTTGGGAGGTGGTCCTTTTTTTTTTTTTTACCACCTTGCAGTTTTCCAGTTAACTAGGCTTTTCTGCACCCAGGTAAGGTGAGGAAACTGTACCGTCAATTATATTTATTGATTTATTATGTGCTGCCTAGCTTTGAAAATCAGGAGGCATGTGATTCTCTAGCACAAGCCACTCCGGCCCCTGCAGTAAAGCATCAGTGAAACATTTCACTGATCAGAGGGTAAAATAATTTTCAGCGGAGTTAAAAGCACAGCTTGAGCACTTACTGAAAAAGCCCTCCTGCTGTGAATCATAAAAGAACGATGATTTGAGGTAATCTGTGGAACAGGACACTGTGTTTCTGTCTAATCAGCAGTATTGATTTCTGTATGTTTTATGAGGCAAAACGGCACTGTGCCACTGTAGACCATCCACTCGTTTCAGCATATACAGTATCTCACAAAAGTGAGTACACCCCTCGCATTTCGAAAATTAATTTTTGATATCTTTTCAAGGGACAACATTGCAGAAATTAAACTTGAATATATTCTAGAGTAGTCATTGTACATTATGTGTCGCAGTGCAGATTTACGGCACTGTCCAAATAACTGAACAAACGGTCACTTTTTCCAAAATGGGTGTCAACAAAAGTGAGTACGCATCCCAATTGGTAATGGTCAACCAAGCAATGAAACGTGTCTTATTAATCATGTTCATACTTTTTTCTGTTCGAGTGGGCCATATGAAGTTGTGTAACATGTTGAAGGATTAAATTGTGGCGCTTTTGGCGCAATGCTCTCATTCTGGTCACTGGATGGTCAACATGGCACCTTGCAGGAAAGATCTCTCTGAGGATCTGAAAAAGAGAATTGCTGCTCTCCACAAAGATGGGCTAAGCTACAAGAAGACCTGTGAAACCGAAACTGAGCTACAGCACGGTGGCCAAGTTTATCCAGCGGTTTTCCAAGACAGGTTCTACTCGGAACAGGCCTCATCAGGGTTGACCGAAGAGGTTGAGTCCTCATGTTCTGTCTCAGGTGTACAAGCTGCCTTCAGAAAACAGAAGCAGGAGTGCTGGCGGCATTGCCAACGAGGTTGCAACAGTGGGAGAACAGCCCGTCAGTGCTCAGAGTATACGCCTTGCTCTGCACCAAGTCGGTCTTTAAGTTCGTCGGCCAAGACGGAAGCCTCTTCTGAAGCTAGCCTACAAGAAAGCCCGAAAACAGTTTGCTGAAGACAACCAGTCCAAGAACACAAACCACTGGAACCATGTTCTGAGGTCTTATGAGACCAAGATAAACTTGTTTGGCTCAGATGGTGTCCAGCATGTGTGGCGGCACCCTAGTGAAGAGTACCAAGACAAGTGTGTACTGCCTACAGTCAAACATGGTGGTGGCAGCATCATGGTCTGGGGCTGCATGAGTGCTTCTGGTCCTGGGGAGCTGTGCTTTATTAATGGAATAATGGATCCAACATGTACTGTGAGATTCTGAAGCAAAACATGATGCCCTCCCTTCGGAAACTGGACCGCACAGCAGTTTTCCAACAAAACGACCCGAAACACACCTCCAAGGTGACAACTGCCTTTCTGAAGAAGCTGAAGGTGAAGGTGATGGTGTGGCCAAGTATGTCTCTAGACCTGAATCCCATTGAGCACCGGTGGGGCATCCTCAAGAGGAAGGTGGAGGAGCAGCAGGTGTCCAACATCCACCAGCTCAGTGATGTTGTCATGGAGGAGTAGAGGAGGGTCCCAGCAACAACCTGTGCAGCTCTAGCGAATTCCATGCCTAGGAGAATCAAGGCAGTGCCGCACAACAATGGTTGTCATACTAATTACTGACACTATGGACACAATCTGGCATGAGGATGGTGAGGTGTACTCACTTTTATTGCCACCCATTTTGGAAGTAGTGACTCTTTGTTCAGTAATTTGGACAGTGCAGTAAATCTACTTATATTGTACAATGGCTATTCTAGAATATATATATATATATATATATATATATATATATATATATATATATTTATATATATATATATATATATATATATATATTCAGGTTTCATTTCTGTAACATTGTCCCTTGTAAAGATAATATTGTCGAAATGTAAGGGGTGTACTCACTTTTGTGAGATACTGTTTAGCAGCCATAGTCCCCAAGTCTTTTGTCCTCATATAGCTGAAGTTAAAGAGCTTTAGCTGGATCTATACTTAAACCTGGGCCTTGTTGGAAATGTTCTACTTGCCAACTACTGAGTTTACACTTCATGTACAACTTGGCTATAGCTCATTTACACAATCGTGAGCCGTTCAATGATCCTGACACAGCCTCAAACTCCGAGAAAGTTTGGCATGTTGAGGTGTTTGAACAGTAAAAAAATGTCTTCCAAGAAAGCATGCGGGAGGCCATAAAAATTGTTTAAAATATTCTGATATCATCCAATAATCATTTTTAACAATGCAGTTCTTAGTGTCTTGTACTTCAGATGCGGTTTTGGTTCACCGAGTCTTCAGTTATTCAGGATTTCAAAAGCAAACAATTGATCAACTGGGCCTCTGGGCAGGATTTAGGTTTTTGTCAGGGATTTCAGAACAAGAGTCAGACACAGATCACATAAAAAGCCAAATACGCTTCTTTATTAACTGAAGAAGATTTAGATCAAGGTACTTGTTATGACTTGATCAAAGAAAACCAGCAATGGAAACTTCAAATTTATTCTTCACTGATTGGGGGGGGGGAATTCTACAAATAACCCACTGTTTAATCTTATAACACTCTAATGCCACTATGTAACTCTGTTGCCAAAACAAAAACTCTGCCTCTACTGAGCAAAATCACAACATTTATAAAGACTAGCAACTTTCTGGAAAGATCTACAGGATTTCTGGGTGATCCTACCCACTGCAGGCAAGTAGAAGCCAGAAACTTCTCGAAAGCACTAGTCTATTTCCTCACGCACAAGTGGTATTGCATCAGATCATGTTTTTTTCTACAGACACACCAGAAGGTGCTGATGAACAAAATAAATAGCGGACCAGTAAGGCAGCACAAATAGTATGTAACAAATCTCCATTTACAAATGATATGCAGTGCTTTACATAAAATACTCATACATAACACACTTTCGAGAAAACTTTGTCAGGAAAGGGTCCAAAGTTTGGTGGGTGCAAACAGGATAGCTGGGGGGGGGGGGTTAGGGTTGACGTTTTTAAAGGGACTGGTCCAAGGTTTGTGACTGGGATGACAAGCCGAATGAACCAGGGCACCCAAGTAGGTGCACATCTTCAATCTGGGGTGGAGAAGATACAGGAAGATGAGCTGCCAGGTTGGCTTATTCGGTTAAGGCGCCGCATTGCAGAGCCATAGTGACCTATTGTAGTGACCACCACGACGGGGGCTTGATCCCCGGGCGTACCAGCCGGCAGTGGTCGGCAGGAAGTGGCGGATTGCTTTGTTCGTTGCTCATTAAGATTCTAAAGCTTGTCCATGTTTGGGTATCCTCCACCTTCTTTGTGAGTTTAGAGCCAGCAGTGTAAATAAGCAGTGGCTGACAGGCGCGTGCTTTGGAGCAGAGCTGCGAACTCTCTTCTCCTGAGATGGCGACATAAGGTTGCATACGCGCAAGCTGGTGTACACAGTTCTCCAATTGGGTATTCCAGATTTGGGTTGGAGATACCAAATTAAAAAAAAAAAAAATTACATTAAAACATTAAAAATAATAATGAACTTTAAATTTAAAAAAAGGGGGGGGAGGAAGATATTGGAAGAAACATCTTGCCAGGATCGCAAACACTGGGAAGAGATTCCCTATTAGATAGTTACTTGCTTTACTTATTAGTTAACACCATGGACAGAAGAGATGAAACACTTAAAAATGCAAAGCAACTTTCCAGCAAGAACGAAACAAAAACCTGCAACTTAAATCCACAAGACAAGCAATCAACAGTGAAATAGATCTGGGGTGCTTTCATAGTCGGCAACACGTAACAAAACATATATTGAAACTGCAAAAAGTAGTGCACTGAACACCCCGTTGTGTCATGCAAGCGTTGCAACTATGGCAGCTGAGAGAGCCATACTGTGCGTTCTCTTGGAGGAATTCTCTGAGCCGGATTAAAAAAGGTTCAAATTCGTGTTTGATTTTTATACTTTTTAAACTTCTACTTACGGCAAACATGTCGTTTGATGTCATCAACCGCGGTGAATACCAAGCTGCAAGGGATGCATTTATATACTACTATACTACATTGGATTCATTGTGCCGCTGCCTTTTTAACATGCCGCAAATCATATATATGTTGCAGCTGATTGGATAAATCTCCTGGCACACCCACCAAACAGGAGAAAACATACCTCAAATGCCGTTGTGCACCATTGCACACCGGTTGGAGGAAACAGGTCGTTCAACCCAGAAACCGTAACAAAACGATGAGCACCGGTGTGACTTTGAATGCACCCTAGGGGTGAGGGAAAAAGGAATGAAACAGAGAGGGAGAGCAGTCGAATGAGACCATAATTGGATAACGAGGAAAAATTAAATAAAAGAGACTGAAACTGACACAGACGGGTTGCAGGGAAAACGATTACTGGCACGTCTTACACCTTTGGTGGATTCTTATGACAGTTGTTGGGTTACAGCTATTCCTTGATGCACAAGATTGCTGTTTGCACTTGTGAATTTTTATTTATTTATTTATTTATTTTTTGAGACAGGACAATCCATCAGGTGATGGAGACGGCTTCCACTTACGGGCTCAAGTAAGAGTCCGATGAGAGTCACTCAGTGGCACAAGACAATTTTTCATTGAGGCTGATACAGTGCCGCTTGAAAGTTTGTGAACCCTTTAAAATTTTCTATATTTCTGCAAAAATATGACCTTAAACAACTTTGGATTTTCACGCAAGTCTTAAAAGTAGATAAAGAGAACCCAGTTAAACTAATGAGACAAAAATATTATACAAAACCCAAAACCAGTGAAGTTGGCACGTTATGTAAATCGTAGATAAAAACAGAATACAATGATTTGCAAATCCTTTTCAACTTATATTCAATTGAATACACTGCAAAGACAAGATGTTTAATGATCAAACTGAGAAACTTAATTTTTTTTTGCAAATAATCATTAACTTAGAATTTAAAGGCAGCAACACATTGCAAAGAATTTGGCACAGGGGCCTTTTTACCACTGTGTTACATCGCCTTTCCTTTTAACGACACTCAGTAAACGTTTGGGAACTGAGGAGACCAATTTTTGAAGCTTTTCAGGTGGAACTCTTTCCCATTCTTGCTTGATGTACAGCTTAAGTTGTTCAACAGTCCGGGGTCTCCATTGTCGTATTTTACGCTTCATAATGCGCCACACATTTTCAATGGGAGACAGGTCTGGACTACAGGCAGGCCAGTCTAGTACCTGCACTCTTTTACTACGGAGCCATGCTGTTGTAACACGTGCAGAATGTGGCTTGGCATTGTCTTGCTGAAATAAGCAGGGGCGTCAATGAAAAATACCTTGCTTGGATGGCAACATATGTTGCTCCAAAACCTGTATGTACCTTTCAGCATTAATGGTGCCTTCACATATGTGTAAGTTGCCCATGCCTAGGGCACTAATACACCCCCATACCATCACAGATGCTGGCTTTTGAACTTTGCGCGTATAACAGTCCGGATGGTTCTTTTCCTCTTTGGTCCGGAGGACACGGCGTCCACAGTTTCCAAAAACAATTTGAAATGTGGACTCGTCAGACCACAGAACACTTTTCCACTTTGCATCAGTCCACCTTAGATGAGCTTGGGCCCAGCGAAGCCGGCGGCGTTTCTGGGTGCTGTTGATAAACGGCTTTCGCTTTGCATTGTAGAGTTTTAACTTGCACTTGCAGATGTAGCAACGAACTGTAGTTACTGACAGTGGTTTTCTGAAGTGTTCCTGAGCCCATGTGGTGATGTCCTTTACACACTGATGTCGGTTTTTGATGCAGTACTGCCTGAGGGATCGAAGGTCACGGGCATTCAATGTTAGTTTTCGGCCTTGTCGCTTAAGTGCAGTGATTTCTCCAGATTCTCTGAACCTTTTGACGATATTACGGACTGTAGATGATGAAATCCCTAAATTTCTTGCAATAGCTCGTTGAGGAATGTTGTTTTTAAACTGTTCGACAATCAGCTCACGCATTTGTTCACTAAGTGGTGACCCTCGCCCCATCCATGTTTGTGAATGACTGAGCATTTCAGGGAAGCTGCTTTTATACCCAATCATGGCACCCACCTGTTCCCAATTAGCCCGTTCACCTGTGGGATGTTCCAAATAAGTGTTTGATGCGCATTCCTCAACTCTCTCAGTCTCTTTTGCCACTTGTGCCAGCTTTTTTGAAACATGTTGCAGGCATCAAATTCCAAATAAGCTATTATTTGCAAAAAATTACAAAGTTTACCTGTACGAACATTAAGTAACTTGTCTTTGCAGTGTATTCAATTGAATATAGGTTGAAAAGGATTTGCAGATCATTGTATTCTGTTTTTATTCACGATTTACACAACATGCCAACTTCACTGGTTTTGGGTTTTGTACTTGTTCATTTATTTATTGAGGAAAATGATCCAATATTACATATCTGTGAGGGGCAAAAGTATGTGAACCTCTAGGATTAGTGATTCATTTGAAGGTGAAATTAGACTCAGGTGTTTTCAATCAATGAAATGACAATCAGGTGTGAGTGGGCACCCTGTTTTATTTAAAGAACGGGGATTCATCAATGTCTGATCTTCACAACACATGTTTGTGGAAGTGTGTCATGGCACGAACAAAGGAGATTTCTGAGGACCTCAAAAAAAGGGTTGTTGATGCTCATCAGGGTGGAAAAGGTTACAAAACCATCTCTAAAGAGTTGGGACTCCACCAGTCCACAGTCAGACAGATTGTGTACAAATGGAGGAAATTCAAGACCATTGTTACCCTCCCCAGGAGTGGTCGACCACCAAAGATCACTCCAAGAGCAAGGCGCGTAATAGTCGGCGAGGTCACAAAGGACCCCAGGGTAACTTCTGAGCAACTCAAGGCCTCTCTCACACTGGCTAATGTTAATGTTCATGAGTCCACCATCAGGAGAACACTGAACAACAATGGTGTGCATGGCAGGGTTGCAAGGAGAAAGCCACTGCTCTCCTGAAAGAACATTGCTGCTCGTCTGCAGTTTGCTAAAGACCATGGACAAGCCAGAAAGCTGTTGGAAAAATGTTTTGTGGACGGATGAGACCAAAATAGAAGTTTTTGGTTTAAATGAGAAGCGTTATGTTTGGAGAAAGGAAAACGCTGCATTCCAGCATAAGAACCTTATCCCATCCGTGAAACATGGTGGTGGTGGTAGTATCATGGTTTGGGCCCGTTTTGCTGCATCTGGGCCAGGACAGCCCGCCATCATTGATGGAACAATGAATTATACCAGCAAATTCAAAAGGAAAATGTCAGGACATCTGTCCATGAAAAGAATCTCAAGAGAAGGTGGGTCATGCAACAAGACAATGACCCTAAGCACACAAGTCGTTCTACCAAAGAATGGTTAAAGAAGAATAAAGTTAATGTTTTGGAATGGCCAAGTCAAAGTCCTGACCTTAATCCAATCAAAATGTTGTGGAAGGACCTGAAGCGAGCAGTTCATGTGAGGAAACCCACCAACATCCCAGAGTTGAAGCTGTTCTGTACTGTGGAATGGGCTAAAATTTATCCAAGCCGATGAGCAGGACTGATCAATGGTCACTGGAAATGATTACTTGCAGTTATTGCAGCACAAGGGGGTCACACCAGATACTGAAAGCAAAGGTTCACATACTTTTGCAGCTCACAGATATGTGATATTGGATGATTTTCCTCAATAAATAAATGGCCAAGTATAATATTTTTGTCACACTTGTTTAACTGGGTTCTCTTTGTCTACGTTTGAGACTTGTGTGAAAATCTGATGATGTTTTAGATCATATTTATGCAGAAATCTAGAAAATTCTAAAGGGTTCACAAACTTTCAAGCGCCACTGTATGTTTCACAGTGGGATGTTTATAAACATGTATTTTTTTTTTTGGTACCAAAGCATGCGCAATGGGGACCTGAACAGGGGGAGGAATAAAAAATTATTTGAAAACTTCATCTGCCCGGCTAAGTTGAAAAGTAAGTCTACAGAGGGTAAATATGTCAGTGCGAATACATTTTAGAATTTAAAGGTATAATCAAATATATCTCTGAAATAGTTTGGCCTCAGTAATTAGTTTTCAATGGACTTTCAATGGACTGGATTTTTTGGCACAAAAGGCTAAATAACCTGCGATAATCTCCGGTAATCACTGGAGTTATTGCCTTTAAGTCCATCTTCAGTCTGCACAAGACTAACCTCCCTGTCTGAAGATGGCAGTAATGCGCGTAAAGCAGTTTTCAAATTAGAAACTACTAACGAAGTGGAAGCAGTCGCTAAGTGATAATGGCTGACGAGCAGTTAGGGCACACTGGATTGAACGACACACTTCATAGAATAGGTAAACACCCCGATGGGAAATGTGGTCACTGTGGGATGACAGAATCTGTCCAACATGTACTGTTGGAATGTAGGGCATATGTGGAGGAAAGGAGGGCACTGAGAACAGGAGCAGAGAAAGCAAACAACTTGAACATAGGGAACCTACTTGGGGCAGGGTCAATGGTGATCAGTCCTCTTGCAGCATTTCTGAAGGATACAGGGCTAATGAAGAGGATTTAGTTTTTTTTTCCCCTCAGCCCTCAAGGCTGACGGGGTATTGCTATCCTTCGTGCGGTTGGGCGGGCGTCTCCAAAAACTTCGACATCGGGCTGAGGGGTATTCCGTGCATTGCACGCCTTTTTTTTTTCTTCTTTCGCCTGCTTATCTACTGTATCACACTCCAGTCCAGTCGGTGGCGGTAATGCACCTTTAAGTCAGCTCTAGAAAACCCCATTGAAGAAGAACAAGAACGCTGACGAGCAATGATTGAGGTGAGTCTTGAGTCTTCGCCTTTTGCTCGGGATAAACCCTTGAGACTATTTCAGAGGTAATATGACTTCGAATCATGAAAAGTCATTGTCCATTTCCACGGTTTTGGTTTCGTGATCCTGCTTAATCCATATGCAACTTTTAAAAATGTGTATTTTCAGTTACGGAACTGTACAGTCTGCGTCTATTGTTAATGGAAAATATTCGGGAACAATATACACAGAGTTATCAATGGTGTTATTTGGGAAAAGAATTCCGTATCCAACCAACACATTTTTAATATTTTTATTTTCCGGAACAATTTTATTACGAGGGACGTCAATAGATTTTGGGGGGTTTAATAGTGAGAAGGGGGGTTAGAGTTTAATAATAATATTTAAAGTCGCGAATGCATATGCTGTGCATGCCCCAGCAACCCGATGTGGCATCAGGAACATGACTGGAGCTGTTAAATGCCATTTTCATGTGCAGCAGCCCTAGAAATTAAACCCTAAATTTTCTTGACTGGATTTGCGGTTTTACACCCCAATCTTTCTCTGGTTACCCAAGCATCAAGGGAAGCCGAAAAAGTACTGATTTCAATCTGTGCTGGAGGAGGTTGAATACTGAGTTCTTTCCCTTTTTTGTACATTTTATTCGCACACAGTTTTAGCACTTGCTCGGCCAAGCAGCAGCTTGCAGCTAAGTTAACCTAGGTGAACGGGAGTTGGGGGAGGGGGTTGACTATTAATAACCCTGGCTTGCCGCTAGATGGCAGTGTTTTCCAGCTCAATGTCGCGAAAGTCTCAAAGGTGCAGCAGAATGACGCAGTTCCTGTACTGCCTTCTTTTTGCTTTGGTCGTTTCATTGAAGATAGCATTCCACGTAATGCTGTTTGAGATATCGCGCCATCAGATTACATTTAAGCATTTTTTTTCGGGGCAAAGTGAGAGCTTCCTGTTATTTGCACAATCTAAAATTAATTTTCCTAAAATTATTTTACTTTAAGAATGGAGGGTGAGTCCGTAATGGAGTTAGTGCCATGTTTTAGTCATATTCCTGCGTTAAATCAATTTTATAGATGCATTTTAACAGAGAAAAAAAGAAAATCCCACAAATAATTTTGATACCTTTTTTGCTATAAGAATATTTGTGACGTCATTAGAGTGCACTTAGGTCATTTCAGATAGTTACTGGGCCTATGAAAGATCCACTTATTACACTAATGGCATCGTAAGTATAATGTAGGGATGGGATTAAACTGGCCAAGACAACCAAAATTTGAAGCTTGGGTGCTGTAGTGAAAGATGACCTTTTTTTTAACAGGAGCAGTCTTATTCCCCTTTTTTTGTGGTTCAAGTTTAAAGCGATAGTTTATGAACTCCATTCACAAAATCTGTTCTTTGTCTGAGTAGTAAACCATCATACCAGTTATAACACTTAGCGGGAGTGCAAATTTTAATGGCTGGCTTGCAGGCAGTGACATGATTCATTTCATGGGCCTCACCCTTTGTGGATTCAAATATGGATTATGCGCCTGACATGACCGAAGCATTATTAATGGGAGTGCCAAATGCACAGTAATGTACACTTCTGATTATTGATCTGTGTGAGTAATAGACTTAAATTGATTAGGAAATGCTTGTTCTATGGCCTGGTACTTAATTTCTGCCAATGGGTATGGAGTAGACATTGAATTTGGAGGGTTTTGTTGAGGAAGTAAAATAAACTCTGTGTGTGTGTGTCTGTGGGTGAATGCTCGTTCACAAGCATGCAAATGAGACATTTGCATATGTAACTGTTTTTCTAGCGATGATGTGACCTGGAATGACCTAATGGGTGAGTTTAATTGAAAGCAACTTTCATAATATATTTTTGCCTGAATATATATTTCCATTGCATATTCTGCCCTGCTATATACAGTGAGTCTCCAGTAAATATTAAGCTCTCATTGCAGTTGGGAAGATTGGCAGTTCACTTGGCAGCATTGTATACCTGCCTAAACACAGTTACATTTTAAATGGACGCATTATTAAACAGAGGATTTCTTGAAATGGTTATGAGTGACTGGTGCAAGGTTAGTAGTTTTGTATCATGGTATTATTTGCATAAAAGTCTGCTTGTTGCCAGAGTTGTCAGGGATTTCAAAGACGGAGCAAAATGTCTGTGGGTGGTGGTTTGTGTGGGCGGTTTTCGTGACCTGGGCGAATTCCCTTAAGAACAGGATGACATTCTGTGTCGGCCTGCTGCTGGTCTTAGCCATGTTTCAGCTTCAATTCAGGCGCTGTTATGCAGCTTGTTATTCTTTTAAGTTTGTGGAGATGAGTTTGCACTGGTATTTGAATTTTTATCTGAAAAAAAGGAGTGGTGGTGCTGACTGCTGTTTTGTTGAAGGCTGGGTCGTTACTAAAGTGCCCTTCTGATACCCCATTTAGATAATCAGCTCGCACACACCAAAGAGATGGCCTGATAAGACTTCAGAGAGCCTATCGGCCAGGTAAACAGTGTAGGGCGACTTGTTTCAAACAGACTGTGTCACGTTAGATGGAGGTCACCCAGCCAGGGCGGTCTGAGTTTTTGCGGGGTCAGTTTTTTGGTCAGGGGCAGTGATGGGAGGGTCCTGGGTTGTGACATGTTGAAGAGATCATAAACCTGTTTCACAAATCAGGATTGCTGAATTAACTGGGTACCTAAATGAACTGCATGAACTGTCATCAAACTTGGAACCGGGGTTGAGGCAAAAATGGTTGCTCCAGTATTACTTAATGTGACAATCCAGCAAAAACTATGATTTCGCTTCATGGAATATCCCCGGATTGTTCAACAATGCTGTCTAAAAAAATGGCAGTGTTCTGTTTAAATCTGGAACCATTGGACTTGCGCAGTGCTGTGGAGATCATGTTGGTGGCACTGTGGTGCAGTTAGTAGAGCAAATGCGATAAGAAGGTAATGGGTTAGCATCCTGCCTGGGGCCTTTCTTTGCAAAGTTTGCATGTTCTCCCCATGTTCTGTCCAATGATATGCATGCTAATTGGGCAAATTGGAGACATAAAATCTCCCATTGGTACACATGGGCAATAACCTGCAGTGGATTTGCGATCTGTGCAGGGTGAGTTTCTGTCTCTCTCTCTCATTGATTGCTAGCATAGGTTCAGACTCCCCTGTTATTGGTCAATCAGCAGCAACAAGGCGGAGCCGATGAACCCCATGTCTCAGCTGGTTTCTCCATCAGCACTACTGTAGGTGAGAGCTGACGCTGATCTGAATCTAATGTAGTGGACACCATGCGAGCGCATACACGCACTGACCTCTCAGGAATTAACCATCAGTCACCGGCCCCCACCCGCAGCCGTCCCAGTGATCCACCGACCTATGACCTGAATTCAGGATGCAGACACCATCTCGCTAATGAGCTAATGCCATTGACCTGCAGCACGACCGCGTCAGCTGGCGCGAGTGACATTTGACCCCGTGCCGCGGAGAGCCGCACGTGTTTCTCTGTCCATGTGGCCGATGGTTCTGTGTCACTGGCAGATGAGACTGCTCGGCCGAAAGCAGTCCTCTGCTTCTCGTTAATAAATCAGGCATGAGGATAGACGCCTATGCTCTGAATGCTTCAGTCTTTCCCTTCTCAAGTCGGTCAATACAACATGAGAACACAGCAGAAATTAGGCCACTGCAGCTCCGAAATAAATCAGGTTTGAGGATAGACGCCTATTCTCAGAATGCCTCTGGTTCTCCTCTCTGAAAGGGGCTATGTCAATATCTGGGCAGGCGCAGTTTGGTCACAAAACTCATCTTTTCCAGGGGCCACGGGAAGGTCTGGTGTTCGCCATTACAATGGGGGAGCACGACAAGCTAAACGAATCCAGCTTCCTTTCATGTATCTGCGCAAAATATTTTTTTGAAAAAAAGAACAGTGCTGTATTTTTAGAAAATGTCTTGGTAAGGAGATTTTGGTTATTTTTAACTTCCATTGGCCAAAATATGGCTTGGAGGAATCAGTATGTGAGACGGGCCATTATTTTCAGACCGATGCTTTCGGTCGATCACTTTCAAAACCAGGAAAGCATGGGGAGACATACACAAAGGGATATGGATTGAAAGGGAAGTATCACAACTCGGCAAAGCCTCAAAAACACCCATTTGCACAGCACTGATTCCACGTTTGCCAGCCATTTGCTCTCGCTGGAGTTACGGAGAGGAGAGAGGTGAGTGCTGAGACATTTCAATTTGCCACCGCATCGTTAGTGATTGCGCAACATATGTATTTGCAATATTAGCATTCAATGTTAATATTCCAAACCCCTTTTCACTTATAAAACCCCCAAAATATATTTGTGCCCCCTTTTGAAATCGTTCCGGCGAATAAAAAACCGTAAAAAGTGGAGATTGAATTTGGAAATGTCTCCACTCTAACCCTGGTTTTGAAAGGGTGATTGGGTGAATGCAACGGTCTAAAGATAATGCCCCATCTCACGTTTGGGTTCCTAAAAGCCATATTTTGGCCTCGGGAATTAACGAATAACAAACATTTCCTTCCCATGACATTGATTCGTTTAGGTCGTCGAGCTCCCCCTTTGTAATAGCGAACGCCAGACTTTTCCGAGGCCCACGGAAAAGAAAAGTTTTGCGTCCAAGCTATGCATGCCCAGCTATTGACATAGCCCCTTTAAGCCTGGTCACTTTGGCCCTTACCCAAACTGCTCACTGTCCACTAGCGCTTAAGTACCGAGGGTCACGCCACGTGGTCTCCCTTGCAGCTACGGAGGGAACTTCATTAAGGGGGAGGGTGTAAATGCGTTGATACACTTTGGGATGCTCTTGCCTATGTTCTGACGGGAAGCGGAAATAGTCATCACCACGCCACCGATAGGCACATTACGCTGTGCATAACGGTCGGGTCCTTGATACTCCTCTCAAAAATATTTCCGAGAGGATAATGTTATTAATACTATGGTTATATAAAAGATATTTCATATTTAGCATTGAAAAAGATTAAGGTGTTTGTGCAATGACAAAGGGAACAATCATTGATTCAATAAATTAAAAACTACTCACTCAACGTTTTCTCAGGTACACAACTGCATATTCATTCCTAAATACGATGAAACCACGAGTTCCGTGATGTGCGCATGAAATGGTCTGTTTGAGGTCAGGCAGTCTTTTGGAAATGGCTGCACGGAACTCATTCACAGATATGCGGCGTTTCTTCCATCCCGGACACAGAAAAGGTGCCGCACTTGTAAGACGTGGTTTGTAAGCTGACGTCGATGTAAAGTCACTGCGGAGGGGCTCATAACCCTCTTCCACTCTACACTAACTGGTTTGGAATGAACTTAACATTGTGAACCTTTCGCATGAACGTGCAGGTCAATTCCATGGTAACTGACGTAACATTTAGAACAACTTTAACTTCAGTTACTCCGTAATTACATGGTGGGTCATTACAAAATATTACAAGGATTCCAACATTTGTTGGTGCTTGAATCCCAATGTAATAGATTTTATTTTGCGTATTGCACTATCCCACAGTTTGTCATTTTACAGGGTAACTGACGTAACATGAAAAAATACCTCAGTTTTTGCATGCTTTTTTAAATCGAAGAGTTCTCCGAATTCTGTCCTTCAATCAACTTAGTCTCTCTGTCAAAAGAAGGTTGACAGTCACTTCTCCAGCAATCAGAATGAAGAAAGTGTTCATGTTGGCTGAATTATATTTTCTGAGTCAAAACGTAGAGTAACTGACGTAACATTCTTCGGTAACTGACGTAACGTGTCTGGGACTAAATAAGAAAGCTGTGCTTCGTTGACTTTTCTGTGGCATATGATTCTGAGGAGGGAGTGCAAGCATCTTTCACTGACAAAAAAAAAACAAAAAACATGTTTTCATTGCAGAAAGAAGTTCAATCCTATAGAAATCTATGTGAAAATAACCCTACTTTTCCACCTGATTTATTATCTAAATAATGATTTTCCACATGACTTTATTGTATCTATCACAAGTTTCAAGTCTCCTTCGATATATCTTGATCTGCATTTTTGTAAATTATATTCCTTTATAGACTAGAAGAAAGGATAAAGCCAGAATATGCTTTAACGGTGTGGCTATCCTCTGGTCCTCGTCTGATACGGTCAGACATGTAGATCCACCCCTCGCTCCTCCCTGGATATTCAATTCACGCTCTCGTCCAATAGGAATCACATCCAGTTTCAAAATGACAAAATGGCGCAATTCAAATTCCGAAAAATCGAGGCTTCCTAAATGGTATGCTGAAACCAATGGGTGACGTCACAGTTGCTTTGTCCATCTTTTTATACAGTCTATGGCACTAATAGAAGTAAATTATTGCAAAACAAAAATGATTCAAAATGTATGACAAAAAATTTCCCCTGAGGTATCATTTTGCATGGAATTCACCTGTAAACAGAGCGGGGGTGGATAGGGCAAGAGTATATGTGCTGGTCTGGGATTGGACCCTCAACATCAGGCCCCAGAAATTAGGCCCTGCTGCTCTTCAATAAATCGGGCATAATGCTAGACGCCTACTCTCCGGATTCTTCTGCCTGGGAACAATCAACGTTTCATCTTTGATGCCGACTTGCAAACAAATGCCTCCTTTGTCTTGGCAGACTGTATTTGGGAAGTCCCTAGATTAATTAGCCTGACAGTTTGTGGACAAAATAGCTGACACTTTGAATTCGTAAGTTGAAAGGAAGCAAGAGACAGATGTTTTGAATGAAACCAGACTACATTTCTTAGTCATACGCTGGGTCTGTTTGGCTAAACGGTAGATCTCAAGGGCTTTGTCTTTTCTTGCCCAAGATGGGCACAATAGTTGGGCCAGCCCAGCCACAGTGTTGAAGATCTTCCGTCCTGTCGGTTTTCACCACAGCCCCAACGAAATGCTGCATTAAACTGCGAGATGTCATGAGGCTGCTAATAAGATTCCTGCTATTGCGTAAAGGTTCATTTCTCACCAGTTTCCATGGTGAACATGACTATATTAATACAGTCTGTGTGCTGCTGCGTGGTCTTTTACCTGGGCGATTGTGTGAAAATGTCCTGATCTGAGTCTAACTGAATGGACTGCAAACCACAGGCCTCAGACTGGAGTCGGTTTCCAGGCGTTATACCGTGGAGGCTCACTGCTACAAAGGCCTTGTTTCCCCCCCCAAGCGGTCTGGTTCAGTTCGGTTCATTACACATTAGAATGGTTCCTCTTGCTTTTCCATCACCAGAAGTTGTGGTCAGTACTGAAAGCATCATTCAAATCTGTCCTGTGTTTTTTTTTTTTTTTTGGTTACCGCTCTGTTGAGATGCTCAGAGCACCGATCCAATACTAGTAGGCGGAGCTAGAAACATTGAAGTCAGTTGATTGGTCCAGAGAGAATCGCCCACTCTTATTTATCCTTGCCTCACCAGGCTGTTCATACAGGGGACAAGAGCCTGGTTTCTGAATTTTGTCTGGATTCTGGTTCCGGTCTAGAGAGCGGATCTGGAATTCACCAAATTCACCGAAGTAGAAGTGTTCACCAAAATAAAACTATAAATTCTGGCGCTCCTTCGATTTCCGTCTCCAGTTTTGAAACATTTTATTCATTTAAAGATGGACGTATAAAATCATATTCTTAAAATATAAAAAGTTTCAGCGCATTTTTATTAGTTTGGCGCATCCATTGAATTCCGGATCCTGCCTCTCTCGCCCTGGTTCTGGTTGCTTACCAAAACAGCCACTAAATGGCCCCAAACTACTCTTGCTTGACCGAGGATGTGATTGAGCGGCTATTGCCATCCGGTAACGACCTCACCTACCGTCCTGTTTGCATTGGAAACGCAAACCAGATCCAAGATTCAGATAACGGTCCGCACAGGTTGGAGGAGTACCTATCAAAAGTCTTTGGTGGATACACAGTTCGTGACCTGGATGGCTCTGGCTTGGGGTACTCGAGGGGTGGCTTCCGTGCAGGTTAACTTGAGGAAACTGAGCCATCATGTCCGACAGCCACAGCAAGTGGATGATGCAATAGCTCTATGATCCTAAGCATACCAATAAATTATCCCTGAATCATGAAAATGGCTGGGAAAAGGCTAAGTTTTGTAATCCCCCAGCTGGACTCTGAATTATTTTGTTTTCTTGCTGTCTGAGCCGGTTGGATGATCCTGGATCAGTTTGGACATGTGGTGCCATACTGCGGTGGTGGATATGTCGCAACTGTTGGTCGCGTGCTTCCTGTGGACTTTGTACTATTTACAGCGTTCAGTGCAGTGTGTCATTAGCGTAGTGCCGAACCGCGTGGAATAAGAAGTGGTGCGTGCGTGTACACATATGCATTTCCTTTGATCAGAATGAGTCCTATTACCACAAACTTACCCTTTGTAATGCACAAATGCGACTGACTCTAGAGTGAGTGGCATCCTTGACATAAAATGCTCTGAAAATATTATAAAAATAAATGCTATCATTATAAAGAAATCCTGTACTTTATTTCCGAAGCCTTTTTTGAAAGCGTAGCTACAGGGAAAGACTCCATTCTGTTATCCCTCCTGGTGGTGGTTGCACTAAGCAGTGGACCAAGTGGGTGCAGATAATCTTCCTACCTCATTTCAGGTGAATTTCTTTATTAAATAAGCGAATGATTTTGATTGGTTCCACTGGATCATTGATAAAACTTCATTTTTTTTCCTCTTGGAATTATGAGTTCTCCTTGATGATGATTTTTTTTTTTTTTTAATATATTTACAGAACTTTTTAATCCATTTCCATACAGGGCTGCCAATAATTCTTGCACCATCTTCACACCTGCATCTCTCTCGAACACACAGGCACCATAAACACACACATACGCGCGCACACACTCCCGCTGAAACACACAGGAACACATGCGCCTGCGGCACATGGCTGCCAGACTGCACGGACTCTCAGTTCACATGGCGACCTCAATTCTCACCCCCCTCCCGATCATCTCACCCCCACCTCTCGGTCTTGACAACTGCACCATTTTCTCCTATAATTTTGAGCTAGGTCCCTGTTTCTGGTTTTAAGAGAGGCCTTTTCAAAGGTACAAGATTACCAGTACATTTGCTTCATCCTTTTGCCTTGTTCCCCCAATCTTCACCGCAAATCAAACAACAACAACAACATGAAATGACCCGAGTTGTTCTGTTGACAGCAGAATAAATCCTTAGCTGTGATTTCAGGCCAAAACATTGACACCCTTAAGGTTTTGAACTGTTTACATTTCTCGGCGTAGTAATGGCCATTGATTCAGAAATGGGAGATTAAATATTGATATTTTGAGGAATGAATAACCATCACGCTAACTGGTTGGCAAAACCATGCGCCATGTGTCTGTATGAGAGTGCGCTACGACAGTCTGCACTGAATCACTTTCAACTACATTTATATGAATCCGGGATACAAAAGGAATTACTTGGGCTGTATCCGTGACAAAAATAGGGCTGTCTGTCGGAGTTTGTTTTACACCGAACATGCCGTGGCGGCTTTCTGACAAATGAAGGGGTTAATTTTTTCCTCTTCTTGGAAGTGAAGTGAGAAGGGAGGAGCTTAGGAATATTCTTGGAAAGTTGGGGAGGAGGTCGCGGAGGAGGGCCAGGGGATCGGAATGGTCGGGGGAGGGTGAAGCTCTGGAATTTTCTTGGAAGGTTCGTGAGTTGGCCGATTGGTTGGAGGCTCCTTTCGCGACAGGCAGTTTCAATAGTGACTCGGCTCAGAATTCTCCTGTGAAAATAGCCCATTTTTCGGCCCATAATCCATCCAGCTCATATTTGCTGCCTCGCGCATGCCTGATTATTCCGATACAGTGCAGGCTCGCATGTGAGTCCACTGAACTGTGCTTGTGAGTTGCAGTTTTCCCTACCGAGAGCAGATTTCTAACAGGCAGGACTTTCCTGTCTCATCACAGGAGCGATTATGGATCACGTCCCGGAGTTGAACCAGATCTGATGCTTGGCTGTCTAATATTTTGTTAGTGTGCTCGTGTCAACTTGAGAAACATCAGTAGCATCTGCCGCGAGACACAGTTGAATAAGTTATGTGACCTGTCCCCCGTTTGCACGGAGATTTATTGTCGCTTTGTGCTATCTGTAGATCTGGCAGGTTAAAGCTTGAAGTGACCCTTAATATTACTGTAGCTGTTACAGTCCCTGAAAGAGCCCCGTCTGAGGTCAGGTTATATATATCTAACCCTTTATTTAGCCAGGCATCTCACCTTAACCCTCTATTAACCACTGAAGCATATCTGCTACATAAAGTGAAAGGGTTAACAGCCTGGACACCCTGCTGGTTTTGTTTCTTATTGCCAAATAAACATTTGAGAATAACTTGAATGGTCCGTCACTTTAATTTTTCCATTCGCATTATTACTCAGTGTAGCAGATCTGCTACATTTTGGAAAGGTGGGCCAAAGGGTTGAATTTTTTAAAAACTATTTTTCCAAATATTGGCCCATAATCAACATATTTGCCTAGGGAAATTATTTTTACACAGTTGGATAGGTACTTGGTTAACAGAGGGTTAAACAACAAATTCTTGTTTGCAAGGACAGCCTTGAGAAAATTTATGGGAGGACAGTCACCAGTTGGAGGACAGAATCGGGTATAAAGCCCTAAGAGTGGTCTTGAGGGTTAAGGGCCACAATCAAGGGCCAATGACGGAGCTCTTCCCGACTTCATCTCTCATGATACAAAAACCCCACTGCTCCCTGCGAACTTGAACCAGCAACTCTGCAGGTACCAGTCAATTAGTACCACAAGGCAACCTTATATTTCTCAACCTTTTTCCAATAGTTGCTGCGCGACTGAAAGAAGTACTGGTGAATAAATACTGAAGCAAACATAATTGTTAAAAGGGGGGGAAAAATGTTATTTATCGACAGCAGAAAGTCACCAGTTCACAGACGAATAGAACCTTTGCCCTCACCCACATGAGCAAACACAATCACATGACACACACACAAACACGGTTCATTGTTTATTTTACTTCCTTCTGGCCACCTGCCAAGGTGTTACAGTAACACGTTAAGCGGAGGCTGCATGTGAGCGCAGGGACACGTGGACTCTGGTCCTGCCCTCGAGGTGTTTGGATTTACGGAGAGGTCTTAACGTTATTGTTGTTTGGTGCGAGGGAGGGAGGGAGGGAGGAGGTTTCAGCAATCGGACTCCGCTCCCGACAGAGATCCTCCACTTCCTGCTGGGCTCACGGCCAGCCCTGTTGTTTTTGCTGCTCTGGTTGAATGGGTCCCTGGGTCCCACCCCCTATTTGTGAGGTCACAGCAGCCAGGATCAGTGTGCTGACCTCGTTTCGTAACGGGGAGTGGAGGGGGATGGGGGTGGTCGGCCGGTAGGCTATAAACTCGGACAAGCCAGTGCTGTGCCTGAGCGGTTCTTGTGGGAAGGAAAATGCCTTTTTGCTGCTTTGCGCTGTTCGTCATCGGTCTATGATCCTATATGTGTTGTGCATAGAATTGATTGATAAATTGAAAACGTGAATATGTTTGACCGCACTTCTTCCACTCAAACTAGCAGGCAAACACCCTTTTTTTCTTTTTCAGACACACATATGCTCTAACACACAGGCACTGGCAGACACACACACACACACACCTGCAGAAACTCTTTCTCACATGCCCTGTCATTAACAAAAACACTGTCCAGCGGCCAATACGATGAGAAAACCAGAGAAAATCTTTCTAAACCTTTTTTTTCGCATTGAGAAACTGATTTTCATTTGGCGCCTCTCTCGGAGACAGAGTCGCTGTTTTTTGCGCCTTTGTCAGTTGCTGCACACATTAGCGGTGGACCGCAGCTAATCTCCACGAGTAGATCATTGACTCACCGCGGGCGTGGTCTTGGGCCAGCTCACGTGTATGGCTGCGGCGCCGGGCGAATGAGGTCAGTGGAGGGAACGTGAGGTTGGTAGCTCCACCCATTTACCTGCAGTCGATGAGCTCATCCCAACGTCTCTCACCTGGGGACTGAGAATGCTCAGTTTACCTCTCCTGCACAGGAAATCAGGTGTGTGTGTAGACGGGAAGTCCTATGGAAACTATTTGCGGAACACCTCTGTTCCTCAAGGAACTCAATTTGAGGAAAGACTGCTTAAATTGGTCTAAACCCATTAACTTTCATTTGTTTGCACATTTTTACACTCTCAGAAATAGTGGTACAGCAGGAGTCCATTTCTGTTCCCCAAGGTACATTCAACACTTATGTACCCTTTGGGCTAATTATAGGACCCCCCAGTGACAAGCCAGTACCTTTGAGGGTACTGCCCCAGTGACAACTAAGGCTTGTCACTGAGGCAGTACCCTCAAAAGGTACTGCCGCTGTAACTTAGAAGTGGGTTTTTATTTGTTTTGGAACATAAAAGTACCTTTCAGACCCTAAGAAGGTTCACGCATGTACCCTGAGGTCCTATAATTAGCACTAAAGGGTACATAATACCTTGGGGAACAGAAATGGACCCTGTTCCCCTATTTCTGAGAGTGTAGGCAGCCAAGGATGGGCTTTCCCTTGGTAGCCACATTTGTCCCAAAATTTCTTCCCATCAGCGAATTCTTTTCTCAACATTTGTTGATTTTCTTTCAGCATTCCGTGAGTTTTTTTTTTTTTTTTTAATCTTGCACTTTTTATTTAGAATTCAGTCCCAGTTTTTGCACTTTTTTTCTCCCATTCCATGGTATTTTAGCATATCTTTGTGCATAACACAATAAAACAGATTAGTTTTGGTGACATCCATAAATTGATTTTTTTTTTTTTTTTTTTTAATTGGAGCAAAACTGAAATGAATTCAGAGATCTGATGGCACAGTAAAGTTTATCATGAAGTCATCTTTGCTCTTGAGGTTTCAAGACCTCTATAGAGGATCGTTCTGCCCCTCCTCAGTGGTCGGGTGGAAAGATCGAGGGGAATTATCCTGTCACCTAACCATGGACTGAGGTGGTTGATGATTCTTGGGCACAGTGGATACACTAACCGTATATCCTTCCAATAAGGTGGTTTTGGTTGGAGCTGTGTTAAAGTTTATGAAGTCAGTCAAACGTGTCTGCAGCAATACCTTACTTTGGTAGCCTCCTTGATCCCGTAGCCTCCCACAGGCTGACTACTTCTGTAGATGGTTTTTGTGATTCATGTTGTCATCCATCCATTGTCTATACTACTTCTTCCTCACTAGGGTTGCAACGGAGGTGGAGACGATCGCAGCTGACTATGGGCAAAAGGCATGAACCCACCGTGGACAGCTCGCCAATCAATTGCAGGGCATGCACACCATTCACTCACACATTTATGCCTATGGGCAATTTAGAGTCTCCAGTTAGCCTGACATGCATGTCTTTGGACTGTGGGAGGAAACCACGGAACTCGAAGGAAACCCATGTGAACACAGGGAGAACATGCAAGCTCCAGACAGACTGGCCCCAACCCACATTTGGACCTGCAGCCAATCTCTATGTGAGGCGGTAATGCTATCAACTGCGCCACTGTGCTGCTCTCATGTAATCATTTTGATCATAATTTATATGTCTCCTGGCGTATGGGGACATGATCGGTACGTTAGTTTGGTTAATGGAAGAGAACTCAGAGGTACCCAAATGAACATGTAGCTGAAGAGGCACATGGAGCTGCTGACATTGGTGGTAGGTTATATGTGTTCTTATCTGCAGGAAGTGAGTTCTTAAGGCCATCAGCGTAATTTTATCTCGTCTGGTTTCTCCTGACAACATACTCTGCACAGGATGGACTTGAAAATAAGCAGACTGTTGGCAAAAGCTTGCTAAATTTTTTGTACACCACAATAAGTAAGCAAATTTCATCATGCCCCGCCGCATCAAGTCACGGCAACACCATCTACTTATGCCGGAAACCATAGCGACTCAGAAATTAATTTTTTTTTTACAAAATTTGGCCGGTCATGTTCGCACGTAAATAAGTGTATCATGCGGTCTCCTGAAGTCTTGCGTCGCTCCCATTTAAAAATTCACGTGGCCAAGAGACTTGCGTCAACTGTGACGGGTGTAGCGCAAATAAATTGTTTTCAAAAAAGCAGCCAGTAAAATATGCGCTGTGACGCCGCTCTGGCTTCGTTTGTTTGTGGCAGCAGAACCGAAAGGCAAAGACAGAAGCACGTGGCGTCTCTGCGCGCGACAGCGCTCCTCGGTTTTTATTCGTTATTTCTTTCCTCCTTCGGATTGTTTTCTCTTTTGCGCTTTTATTTCGCGCTCGTGTATTGCACAAGATTTCATATCCATGTGGTTAGAATGTGAGTGTTTCCCTCGTCTGCTCCGTTTGGAATCATCTCCAAGGGAAAAATAAAAATGGAAAACCGATTTCAAGTGTCCGGGCATTTACTTAAGAGGTTTAAGTTGTCGGGCCCGCAAAGAAAATGTATCCAAATAGACCTGGCATTGTGTGGAATGCGCTCAGATAATTATTCTGTCCTTTCTGTCCTCATTTCTAAAGAGAATTGAAGCAATATGTGTGTTATGTATGATTACGACATGAATACTTTTTCTGGAAATCCCTAGTGAAGAGATGCTTTTGTTCTGCTTTCCAAGGCCAGGCTCAATATCCTGGAATGTTCATACAGATGTGGCTTTGACCTTGAAATTGGCAGTTGCTCTGGCTGTGGCAGCGATTTCAGTTGAGCATGTGGTCCAAAATCTGCCAACAGTTGAAGGGTTTTGTTGTTTTCCAATGATGACCTCAAATAACTTCTACAGAGGACCACATTTCTGGGGCAATCTTGCATTTGCTATCAGTTACAGTGCACTCCATAGTTATTTAGGCTGTGATTCAATTTTTGTTCAATGTTTTCCCTGTACGCCAGTAAACTGAAATGCAGCAATAAATATGACGAGAGTGCATTGGGAAGGCATGGGTCTAAACTGACTGCAGTAAATCATAGGGTAAGTCTGTACTGCGCTGGAAGTGGACATAGAAGTTTCTTTGTCCTCGTAATGTTTATGGGCCTTTTAGTTTGGCCTGAAAATTCCTGAAGTGTCTCAAAATAGGAAATCTGGTCCAGGTTGTTTTTTTAGCCCCATTGCACAATAGGGAGACATGCCTTTGTCTAATCTACTGTAAATTGCTTTAGAAATACAACCTCAATTCCAAAATAGTTGGGACAAAGTGTAAATTGTGAATAAAATCGAAATGCAATGACTTTCAGATCACACGAGCCAATATGTCATTTACAATAGAACATAGATAACATTTCAAATGTTGAAATGTAGACATTTGACATTTTTATCCGCAAAATGAGCTTATTTTCTGGCTGCACCAGGTCTCAAAAAGGTTGGGACACAGGCAAAAAAGGGCTGGAAAAAAGATTCATATGTGAGAATCAGCTGAAAGAACATTTAGTCAGTAAATAAGTTAACTTGCATCAGGTGTGTAACATGATTGGCTATAAAAGGGATGTCTTTGAGAGGCTGCGTCTTTCAGAAGTAAAGATGACCAGAGGCACTCCAACTTTTGAAGTCTTGCATAAAAAAAAATTGTGGAATACTTTGAAAACAATGTTCCTCAAAGTCAAATTGCAAAGGCTTTGAAGGTCTCATCGTCGACTGTGCATAACATTTTCAAATGATTCTGCGAAACTGAAAAAATCTCTGGATGAGACCGAAGACCTTTACTGGATGCCCGTGATCTTGGGGCCCTCAGGCGCCACTGCATCACCCACCGGCATGATTCTGTCATTGACATAACTAAATGTGCTCAGGAATACTTCAAGAAACCGCTGTCAGTAAACACAGTCCGCTCTGCCATCCACAGATGCCACCTAAAACTCTATCATGCAAAAAGGGAGCCATTGTTGAGCATGATCCAGAAGCGCCGCTGTGTTCTGTGGGCCAAGACTCATTTAAAATAAACTGCAGCAACGTGTCCTGTGGTCAGATGAGTCCAAATTTGACATTCTTGTTGGAAATCATGGGCGTCGTGTCCATGGGCTAAAGAGAAGAAAGACCACCCCTCCTGTTATCAGCGTTCAGTTCAAAAGCCAGCATCTCTGATGATATGGGGATGCATTAGTGCATATGGTGTGGGACACTTGCATGTTTTAAAAAGCACTATGAATGCTGAAAGGTATATAAAGGTTTTAGACCAGCATATGCTCCCATCCAGATGACATCTGTTCCAAGGAAGGCCTTGTGTATTTCAGCAGGAAAATGCAAAACCGCATACTGCAGCTATTACAACAGCATGGCTTCATAGTAGAAGAGTCTGAACTGGCCTGCCTGCAGTCCTGATGTTTCACCAATTGAGAACATTCGGCGCATATTAAACAAAAAGTCTGTCAAAGGAGACCCAAAACTCTCCAGCAGCTGGAAGCCTGTATTAAACAAGAGTAGGATCAAATTCCAATGGCTTAACTCGAGAAACTTGTCTCCTCAATGCCCAGATGCCTCAACTCTGTGTTAAAAAGAAGAGGGGATGCTACGCCATGGTAAACAGGCCCCTGTTCCAACCTTTTTGAGACCTGTTGCAGCCATCAAATTTGAAATTAGCTCATTTTGTGGATAAAATTGTAAAATTTCTCAGTTTCAACATTTGCTATGTTATCTCTGTTCTACATGTAATGTGAATAAAATACTGGCTGGTGTGAGTTGAAAGTCATTGCGTTTTGATTTTATTCACAATTTACACTTATTTATATTGTGTGAAAATACTTAACAACCAAAATCATAACAATCATTTATTACAAAATGAATATCAACACAATCGAATTTGCATAAAAATTGGCACCTATCATTTAGTACTTAGTGCAACCACTTCTGGCAAGGATAACAGCGTGGAGTCATTTCCTGTAATTTTTGACAAGGTTAAGGCACACATTTGGGGGGAGTTTGGATCATTCCTCTTAGCAGATCTTCTCAAGATCCGTCACATCCTTGGGTTTTGCATTTATCCACTGCCCTCTTCAACTCAGCCCACAGGTTTTCAATTGGATTGAGGTCTGGCGACTGAGATGGCCATTACAGAATGTTGATTTTGTTGTTGAAGAACCATTTCTGTGTGGATCTTGAGGGATGCTTTGGGTTATTGTATTGTAGGAAGGTTCATTTATGGCCAAGTCCCTGCCTTCTGACAGAGGCAACCAGGGTGTCAGCAAGAATATCCTGATTCTTGGTGGAATTCATTATTCCATTAATCTTAAGTAGTGCCCCTGGACCTCTTGAATTAAAACGGCCCCAAAACTTGACTGACCTACCGTCATATTTCACCATGGATATGAGATGCTTCTCCTTGTATGCATCTCTGTTTCAATGCCAAAAACACCGTTAGTGTATCTGACCGAAATGCGCAATTTTGGTCTCATCTGTCCAAAGCACCTTGTTCCAGTCATAATTTTAATAACAGTTGACAAACTTCAAGTGCTTGCATCTGTGTCCTCTGGTCAGCAAAGGCTTTCCTCTGGCAACCCTTCTAAAGAACCTGTGGTTGTGGAGGTGGCACCTAATGGTGCTTTTTGGAACCTGGTGACCCCAAAATGCCACCAAGGCCTGTAACTTCCTCACAATGATTCTTCGTGATTTTATTGCTTCTCTCACCATTCTCTTTGGTATCATGGGGGGCAAAATGCAGTTGCGTTCTTGTTTTCAACAGTTCGGTATCAATGGAATTTTTAAATAATTGCCCTGGCAGTGCTCAATGGCATATTTAGTCGTTTGTGAATCTTCTTGTTGCCATTACCAGATGGCATTTATGAAGATCTAAGACCATCTCCCGCTTTTGAACTGACAGTTGTTTTGTTTTCTTCATGGTGTTGGATGACAAAAGGATATTGCATGTGTGTTACCTTCTTTTTATATCCTAGTGAAGCCGGGAGTAATGCAGTGGCTCAATATACTTAACTCTTCGATAAAACTCATGGAATTTAATTCTTGGTTTGATATTGGTAGATGTTGTTTACAACAATCTTACAGGGTGCTATTAATTTTGAGACCTTGCTTTGGAGGAAATTGATTTAAATCAATTAATGATTTTGGTTGGTTCCATTGGAACATTAATATCGCACAGTATTTCTCACGTTTCTCAATAAAAATAATTTTTTGAAATAATCAAAGTATTGTTTGGCAGGGGTCGGCAGCTTTTTCAGATTAGCGCACAATTGGCTATCGCGCTACAGGGTTACAAATTGGGAAGGGACTGCCGGATTTGGGTGTTCGATAACAGCTTTGTTCGTTGCTCCAGCGCCTCCTGTTGGCCAGACGGGCGCTCGTCAGGAAGACTCCGGCTTGGTTCATGTCCGGGTATCCTCCGCCCTCGCTCTGAACTTGCGAAGATTCAACCAGCGAGTGTATAAGAATCAGTGGCTGACAGGCACGTGCTTCGGAGGAGAGCCGTGAACCGTCTTCACTATCCTGAGTTGGCAGCAAGGGGTCGCATACGAGCAAGCTTTGTACATAGTTCCCCAATTGGGCATTCCAAATTCGGGTGGGATTGGAGATGCCAAATTTTTTTTTTATAAAAAAAAAAAAAAAAAATTAAGTTTGGAACCCACTCTATAATTGTTGAACGATAATCTCATGGTCAACTGTGCCACTGATGTCTGACACTTTCTTGCCCCGTAGTGGCAGACATTAAAATCAAAACCACATTAGAAGGTCTTCTGAAACACTCGGACTTCCTGTGGAAAATCTCTCTCTCTCTCTCTGAAGTTTCCCCCCATTTTGCCTTTCACGGTTCTGCAGCTGTCCTCCGGCGGCAGAACAAGGGGAATGTTTTCCCAAGCCGAGCGGGGGAAGGGTAGGCGAGAGGCTGCTTGAAATTTTCCCAATTCTCCCTGCTGGCATCGGAGCCCCCAGACATTGTCTGACGGCCAGATGACCTCATGCGACCTATAACCGAGAGAAGCCTGGTGCTCTCGACCTCCATCCGATGGCACTGTAAGCTGGTTCTGGTTCTGTCCGCTGTCACCAGACATGGTTTCAAATGTGTTTACCTAAATATTTTAACTCTATAGACAGTGGAAAAAAAACAAATGACAAAGAAAATATCATGTTAAATATAAATGTTAATATGAGCAAAATTCTCCTGAGATGAGGTTGCAGTTTCGGTGGTGAATTGCTCAGAAAAAATAAGATGAGAAAAAAAAAGCAATAACATAGTCTTTGCGCGTTATCTACTATATTAAAGTCTGCTTAGATGTTCCTGTGCCATTTTTCCCTTGTCTGGTTGTAGCTGGATTTGCATCATCTAAGCGGGACCTACACGAGTGGGTGGAGGGATGGGGTGACAGTTAGACGATGGCATAAGACCACAGAAAGAGAGGCTAGCACCACGGATGATATCTTTGACATTTCGATATCTGATTATTTAGTACCTGTAAATGTTGTCTTCATGATATGGAAGTTGACTGAAGTATTTGAGGTTTGCAGTTTTTCTGATGTGTCAGCGTTTGTGGTGTTTGAATGCTGGGGTCGAATTTATCTGTGTTTGACTTCCCATACTGCTGCGCTTCAAAAAAATTCTTCTCTCCCATTGTCTGCCTGCCGGCCGACTTGGCAATGTCCGCAGCGTCTGCTTTCAACGGCCATTTGGCCCCAGCGGTTATGTTTAATTTGCTCACTCGACATAGTTGTAAACATCCTCCCTCCTTCCCTCCCCTTGTGCCCAATACACACGCGCCGGTGTCGGGGTGCTTGAATGGTTCGCTCCCTTTCGCCCAGTTTAAAAATCAACGGTCACAAACTTGGCTGAAACATGGATCGGCCTCTTAATCAAATGTGATTAGCGGAGGAAGGCGCGGCCTGGATTATAACGATAGTGGGACCCGGGATATGTCTGTCTTAAGCTGCTTTCACACTGTACGCGAAACGAATTTTTCGCACGACAGATTTCATTCAAAGTCAATGCAAAGTGGCGCGTTTTTGCATTGACTTTGGATGTAATCTGTCGTGCGAAAAATTCGTTTCGCGTCCGGTGTGAAAGCAGCTTAAAGTGTTTAATGCATTGGCTCATTAAAAAAAATTACGGAGATTTCCCGAGCTGCTTTTTGTACTTCTTTCCTCGTAAGCGCCGTATAAGGTCAGAATTCCGTGTAAACGGTGCTGCGTTTCTAAGAAATGAGGGCGGGGTTATTGTGCGCTGTGTTTGTGCGTTCGTTCGACAGACCCCTCCCGCCTGCTCCGCCTCTCTCCCCTGGCGGAGCTGCGGATCTGCTGCTGCAGCGCCGAGGTTCACCCAAGGTTTCCAGCGCACGAAACATGTTTCCCGAAGGGGGGAGAGTCTAGGGCGGGAACAGGCAAAAGTGGGGAGGGGCTGACCTACATTGACGCTCTGAACTATCGGGATGCCAATTCTGTTTTCAAACAACGTGTTCTGGCGGACTCCAAACAGAGCCGTTGATGCTCGGCGCTCTGAGTTCCAACTGGCCGCAGCTACAGTTGCGTAAGGTTTCTGTATGCTTTTTGGCCGTTTTACCCGACACATGGGAAATTCGAGGCTAACTTCCCATATTGTTATCTGTGTAAGATAACTAAACTAAAGCCGCGAATAAATCCCTTCTGTTCAGCTGTCAGCTCTGTAGCCTCGTTGGTAGGCGGAAGGCACCTGTTGTAATGATCAGATGGTTAACTAAGCTATGCTTCTGGAAAGTGTTACATGACTGTTGGCTCTAAGCGTAAACACGACATAAATTGAAGAGATTTCTCTCTCTCTCTCTCTCTCTCTCTCTCTCTCTCTCTCATGTGAAGCCCTCCCTCCCTGTTGAGGAATGCACAGCTCTTACTACTTCGGACTGCTAAGTAAATAAAGGCTGGTTGTAAAGATTTGGGGGAGGGAGTGAAGTGCCTGATTTGTCTCCAGAACCTCCCTTCCCTCCCGTTCTCCCTCTCGCTTGACTCCAAAGTGGTGCCCCCCTCGTCCCCTGACCACAGGAAGACTGACCTATTTTTTGAGCCGTAATGTCAAACAAAAACACCGAAGAAAAACAGGGGTGATGGAGCAGTCCCTTCAGTGTACACACCATTTCCTGCAGGTGGGCTGTCTGTCGAATAGTTTTATTATACCCCCTCTCCCCCTTTTTGTGAAAGACGACGTGTTTTGTAACTGCATTCCGCGGCAGGGCTGCTGAAATGCCTGCACCAGCAGTGACATACGTTACATTGTTTTTGATTCAGAAAATTCAAGACCCCAAATGAATTGAAGCTTGTTGGATATGTATATACGATAACTACCAGTTTGAAATAAATTACAGTGATATAATTCACTGAAAAATTAATTGAGATAAAGTGAGGTCCACAAATATTTGGATGGTACAATTTTAAGGGTTTTTTTTAAAGCCTATTTAATTAATAATAGACGTAACTTGTGGATCTCCCTTTTGGGTGACAGAGATTGGAAGTGAATTGTGTTGGAATGCAGCACTTTAAAATGGCCACAATCCAAATGCTTATGCACCTTACAGTATATGTACACTGGCTGCATCTAGTCCGGTCAGGTGTATAGTTCCCCTATGATGCCACTGTAAGCTCAGTCAATTAGCCATTATTGGTCATTTCAAAGTCTCTCTCTTCTTGACATCATGTGGGAAAATCACAGCCTCGAGGTAAGAAGGGTTAATCAGCTTCCGCTAACTATATAAGAAGTTCCTTCTTAATGCTGGGTGGTCACTCCCTTTTGTGATGTCTCAAAGGCAAATGTGGAAATGGCTTGTAAGGCTTAATTGGCGGTACACCTTGTGACATTATAGGGGACGTTTCTCATTCGTGTTGATTCACTTGCATCTTGTTTTGCCATTTTATTTTGCTTATTTCAAGTATATCAATACATTACTTTTTATCAGCACGACTGTTTTTTCTTCAGAGATGACGTTAAAATCACCTGTGATTCCATTTCGATTGCAGAAACGCCCCACACCAATGATTTATGAATATATATATTTTATCACCTTTGCTTCTCACCGGCCTTCTAATGGCTTGTTAAGCGTGCACACTCCCCACACAAGGAGCCCGCATACACATCTGATTGGCCTATTCATTTATAACTGAAATACACAACGCGCTGTACTCCTCTACTCATTTATAACCGAAATAAATAACTCGCGCGTCTCTTACTAATTTAATGAACCGCACAATCATTCATCACTTTGCCGCAACCGCTGCCACTGTAATCATTCACAAAATCATTAAGAGACGCGATTAAAACGCCGGGTTTTTTATGCAAGTTACTTGCGGTAAAATCCTCCTCCGCAGCGAGTGAGAGGAATGACTGTTTACATGCGCGAGAGTGACAGAAAATATCAACGCCGGGAAAATAATTAGCGCATGGAAAGCCGTGTTGGTAACCGCGTTACAGCACATTTGCGTCAATGTAATATTTCTCGACCTCTCATCAGAATTGTTTGTAATCGGCTATGTTCCTGAATCGCAGCCGCGCTGGAAGCAAAATGCGGTTTGACTGGATGTTTTTGGTGTAACAGGAAGGAAGTTTTCATCCAAACCAGGGGAAGAGACTGGCTTATGAGGTTGCTTTAGGGAGCTTTGTTTAGTGTGGGTATAAGCGCTGGTCTCCTGGTCGCCCCACATTCTTCAGAATCCCCCTACCCACCCATTACTCTACCCGTCCTCCATTCCTCTCTCTCCCATCTTGCTCCTTTCCATCTCTCTGTCTCGCTCACACCCCCCTCTTCTCTCTGCATATCTTTGTTCAACATTCCTCTGCCCTCAAATCTGCCGTGACCTACTTTTTAGGGTGAGGGAAAAAAAAAAGAAATTCGATAGTTACGTAACTTCATGCAGATGGATACACCTAACCCTCAGGCTACCAGTGGTGTAGCTGTCACTAAGGTACGGAACCCTTCAGAGGCAGAAGGCTAGGGGGAAAGACTGAGGTCTCTATTTGTCCTACAGGGACGGGACAGGCTTATGGGGATGTAACTCTTCATGGGTTGGAGAGAAGTTGAAGAATGGAGTGTGTGGGGTTGAGATTGAGTGAGTGAGGGGTGGAGAGAGAGAGAGAGCGAGAGAGAAGCCTCTCAGGCCTCTCCTAACAATTGTCCCCTGTTTCCCTGGTTTCAGTGCAAGTCTGGGAGAGGAAGTTTCATTACAGTGACCTTTAACAGGAAGAGAGATCACAGAGCCGGGGGGGGATTGAAAGAGGGACAAAGAAGAAGAGGAAATGACCATAGACATTATTGCAAGTGTGTTCGTAAACCCCGCTGTGCTGTGTGTTTATCTGTCACCTTGGCCTTTTAATCTGGGAGTGCTGGAGATCGACTCTCGAACTAACTGCTAAAAATGTCTGCCTCATAGAGTGTTTTCTGATAATGAGAGTTAAGACCTTATTTTTCCTCATTTTCTCAAGTAAATCATATGCACTCGTGTAACATTACTGTTAGCCTGAAAATTGTGATGATAACTCAATGAGTCCTACTACATGTTACGTAAATTGCCCTCTGCGCTAGCATTTGGAGCAAGAAACACTGAAGCATTTCTATGTAAGCAGCTCTGCAGCGAACTTGGCCTACGGAAAGTGCTGGAAGCCTATTCCTGGAGTTAGGGGAGGGTGGTTTGGTGGCTGTTGGGATGTCAGGTGTCTGTATATTATCGCCTGCTGCCGCAGCCATGGAGGGTATTTAAAGTCCTCGTCAAGGTGTCGCAGGCGTGAATGAGCCTCTAAAACCGGACTGGATTCCTGGTGCTTTTCCCTGGGGGGGACCGAACCTGCTGACCTTCCAAAAAAAAAAAGAAATCTATCTGTACCCCCAGCCCCATTCCATTTTGAAATTCTAAAGGTGTTTGCAGGGAAAGCCCTTGAGTGTTGCAGTTCATTTACAAGGGGGAATCCCTACCGTATACAAAATGGCACTTTTCAGTGAATGACCAGGCCCTCCTCTCCAGTGCGATGGTGGTGTTTGGTGTGACGTGGCTGGGGGGGCATTTGGCCTTACTGGGGTCTCTTGCAGAAAAGAAAAGAATTTGTGAGTCATTTCTTCATTAATTTTGATTGCTTTCATTTGTTTTTGGTTTTCATTTGCCCGCTTGCTTTTTTTATATTTTTTATCTGCAACTAGAAATCAATGATGGCACTGAGTCGGCCACTGCTGTTTGAATTGTGAGTCTGTTCCTCTCTGATGCGGTGTTTATCTTGGAGTACCCCCTCCCGTCCCTGCTTCTGTCGGTTGCATAATCATGACTCGGGGAATAACAAGTAATGTTTATTTGTGTGGTGCCATCTAGAGAGGAGGAGGGAGGGGTATTTATCGGAGCTGGTGAAAATGTAGGTCACATCGATGCGGAGGCAGTCTACACTGCGCTCAAGGTTAGGAATAAAATGGGGAGGTGGATGATGGGAATTCTGTATTAATATAGAGAGGGAATTCCGAAAGCTGTTCAAAGATATGTCTTTCTGCCGCTTTGCCAAGCAGAACCGTGACGATCCCTTCCTCCACAATCCAGCAGAAATGCCGTATTTGGAAATCTCCTGTTTTGACTCGCGACTGTCACAGCTATTCCTATCGGTTACGTAACGCGAAATGCTATTTATTCCCCCATTTCTCGTCCGTCGTGTTGTGCGTTTGGAGAGTAGGTCTCGCCAGATCGATTTGGCTGGGTTAACTTCGCAGCATTCTCAGCCGAGCGAGAGGAGGGATTGGCTCACACTCGTACTCCGGCTGGCCCTGATTGGGTGCCCCTTTGCACGCTGGCTGAAATGAGGGAAACCGAGGTGGAACAATCCGGAAGCGGCAGTGCTTGTGTCTGGCGAATCAGGGCTTGCAATGCGACAGAGAGAACAGGCTGTCCCTGTTCTACCAGAGCATAGTCGAGGCCTTGTCAAGGGGTTAGGGATACAGGTAACCCAAAACCCCTATTTTCTAGAGAATTCCAAAGGGAACTTTGCTCTTAAATGAATTCCTTCGCTGCACCCTCCCCCGACTCTCCCTCCCTCTGTTTGGTGAAAACCCCCCACTCCACCCTGATCCTGACCTACTTTTTCTCCCTGCTAGCCTGTTTACACAGGATTGTGGTCATATCATGCCGATCACAATGAAATGTGAGTCACCTGACAAGGAGGCTGGAGATGATGAGAAAGTGGAGCCAAAACTGAAGTGAATTTAGAAGCAGTACGGCAGCTGATGGATGATGTCACCTTTCTGTTGCTCGATGCGAGTCATGAAGGAGCTGGCTGAGGGGAGAAGGGTTAATTAGGGGTTGCTCTATCTTCTGGGGGGGAGGGGGGTGTTTTGGGGATATGGCCTTGAGCAGAATAAAGGAGGCGTGCAGAAATGAATTCATTAATTTAGTGGAGGACTGAACTGAGGGTGTTTTCTTTGAAACAATTACTGAGATATCCTGATAATTTCAACTGAAACCCCTAAATAGCTCTCCAGTTTAGACCATGTTCTAATGTTGGAGGGGTCTCGGGTTTAAGTGTAGTCCAGCTTCGGTTTTACCCACCAGGACCAACTTTCACATAGCGGGATTACTTACTTAGCTGGATGACTCTACTGACAAAAATCCGGAACTTTCCCGATGTATGGTGGACTGAAATCAGAAGAACTGCTTGCAGTTGGGTGCAGTTATTGAGGTAATCCTGATTCTTGTAACCAGGCTGTGGTCTTTCAATACATTCTTTGTGGTCATGATGCACAATTTGATTATTATGTCTGTGCCACACACAGCGAGTGAGAGGCATTCCGTTACCTGGTTGTCTGTCTGGTCAAGTCCATCACATCATCCATCACAAATACCTTGTTCACACTGTATCTACTGAAGGGGAAGAGGGATTTTCACCAAATCAGACATGGTAACCCCCTACAGAGGGTTGCTGCTCTGATTTGGTTTTGGAGGTCATTGGATCAAAGACCTAGGTCCCGTAATGTCAATTGTGTTTAGGAGCTGAAGATCAACTTTTTGGACGTTTAAAGCTATGGCAGGTGGAGCCTTATTGATCAACGCTTCGAGTTGAGTTGTACCTTGTTATTATTTACAAACCCAAAACCAGTGAAGTTGGCACGTTATGTAAATCGTAGATAAAAACAGAACACAATGATTTGCAAATCGTTTTCAACTTGTATTCAATTGAATACACTGCAAAGACAATATATTTAATGTTCAAACTGAGAAACTTTTTTTTTTTTTGCAAATAATCATTAACTTAGAATTTAAAGGCAGCAACACATTGCAAAAAAGTTGGCACGGGCCTTTTTACCACTGTGTTACATCGCCTTTCCTTTTAACGACACTCAGTAAACATTTGGGAACTGAGGAGACCAATTTTTGAAGCTTTTCAGGTGGAACTCTTTCCCATTCTTGCTTGATGTACAGCTTAAGTTGTTCAACAGTCTGGGGTCTCCGTTGTCGTATTTTACGCTTCATAATGCGCCACACATTTTCAATGGGAGACAGGTCTGGACTACAGGCAGGCCAGTCTAGTACCCGCACTCTTTTACTACGGAGCCATGCTGTTGTAACACGTGCAGAATGTGGCTTGGCATTGTCTTGCTGAAATAAGCAGGGGCGTCATTGAAAAAGACGTTGCTTGGATGGCAAGATATGTTGCTCCAAAATCTGTATGTACCTTTCAGCATTTATGGTGCCTTCACATATGTGTAAGTTGCCCATGCCTTGGGCACTGATACACCCCCATACCATCACAGATGCTGGCTTTTGAACTTTGCGCCTATAGCAGTCCGGATGGTTCTTCTCTTTGGTCCGGAGGACACGACGTCCACAGTTTCAAAAAACAATTTGAAATGTGGACTCGTCAGACCACAGAGCACCTTTCCACTTTGCATCAGTCCATCTTAGATGAGCTTGGGCCCAGCGAAGCCGGCGGCGTTTCTGGGTGCTGTTGATAAATTGCTTTCGCTTTGCATTGTAGAGTTTTGACTTGCACTTGCAGATGTAGCGACGAACTGTGGTTACTGACAGTGGTTTTCTGAAGTGTTCCTGAGCCCATGTGGTGATGTCCTTTACACGCTGATGTCGGTTTTTGATGCAGAACCGCCTGAGGGATCGAAGGTCACGGGCATTCAATGTTGGCTTTCGGCCTTGTTGCTTACGTGCAGTGATTTCTCCAGATTCTCAGAACCTTTTGACGATATTACGGACCGTAGATGATGAAATCCCTAAATTTCTTGCAATAGCTCGTTGAGGAATGTTGTTTTTAAACTGTTCGGCAATCAGCTCACGCATTTGTTCACTAAGTGGTGACCCTCGCTCCATCCTTGTTTGTGAATGACTGAGCATTGCAGGGAAGCTGCTTTTATACCCAATCATGGCACCCACCTGTTCCCAATTAGCCCGTTCACCTGTGGGATGTTCCAAATAAGTGTTTGATGAGCATTCCTCAACTCTCTCAGTCTTTTTTGCCACTTGTGCCAGCTTTTTTGAAACATGTTGCAGACATCAAATTCCAAATGAGCTAATATTTGCAAAAAATTACAAAGTTTACCTGTTCGAACATTAAGTAACTTGTCTTTGCAGTGTATTCAGTTGAATACAGGTTGAAAAGGATTTGCAAATCATTGTATTCTGTTTTAATGTACGATTTGCACAACGTGCCAACTTCACTGGTTTTGGGTTTTGTAGAATTAAATGCACTCACTTTGAATCCATGGTCATTTCAAATTTCTCACCCCACCATCCTTGCAGCATTTCGTTTCTCAAATGACACTTGTCGATGGTTTCAAGAACTACCAGATTTCCACCATCCCTTTCTTCGGGAGGCGGGTGAGAAGTCTGGCCTGTCGGTGGCACTAAGTAAGTTAATTACTCACAGACAGAAAATCAGTTTTGCATGTAGATTTGAGGGCCCGGTTTGACGAGTTTTGCTCTGTGCGACGTGACATTGGAGTTCAGCCAATGACTATCCAGAATACCGACTGCGACCCTTACATCAGATTGGTTGAGACAGTGGTGCTCTGGCTCCATGGAAATGTGCTGTGGTCTTGTTCCAACAGTAGGTCTGATTTAGATTTTTAAATCCCTTGCTCTTCCAAATCTTTTTAGCCCTGGAGTAGGCCTGAGTCAGTAGAGTTTAAAGTGATTTGTTTTGGCCATGTCAAATTCAGGCTTGTTTTTTAAAATGGAGGTGATACAGATGTTAAGTCTTTACGGTTGATGTTAAAATCCCTGACCCTGATTTAAAAACAGTTCATCTCCCATCTTCCCAGTAAAAATGAGTTGGTGAGCACTGATCTAACAGTCCTGGTTATACCTCAGATAGATGAATCATTGCTTAATATGGTTTTATTTGTTTTGGTGGGCATGAAGTATTGCTAGCCTGACTAAATGGACCTTAACGGATTTTATAGATCCGCGAACATGAAATCCTGCGGTGTTGTGCTTGGAAGCAAAACATCACGGCAGGAAACTGTCTCCCCCACCATTCCTCCAGTCTAATCTTAAAAACCTGTGCTGTAAGACCGCCAGATTTCTCTCGGCATTCGAGCCAAAATGGCGCTCCGCTACACGGTGTTGCAGATGGAGTGTGTCCAAACCTGCGTCTCTTGTGAAAAACATGTTGTCATTTTCTATCATATCAAGACAGATGAGACCATGAAACTAACTGTGAAATGACATACGGAGACGTGTTAGGCTCTTTATAATTATGTTTATTATGCTCTGTTATTCTCTCCATCCTTAGCACCAAGGTCACTGAGCATCTCTTATGAGAGAAGTAGGAAAAGAGGACCTTATCCATTCTTGGTCTCAGTGCCAACTTCTGGAATGAATTATTTTATCAGCCCAAACATTTAGGCCACCGGAAATTTTAGACCAGGATGATGGCTTGAGTATCTGCAGGCTTTAGTGGCATCCGTTTGACCCGCAGCCAATGAATTCTTTCTGAAAAGGGTTTGCCATATTCTTTAGCCAATCAGTGACTGTAATTAATTACTTGCATGGAAAAATTCAAAAACCAGCAGACCCTGCAGCCGCCTGGGACTGGAGTTTGATAACCTTGGGTTGGACACACTTCCTGATGGAGCCTATGAATGACTACTAACGGCTGATCTTTCGTTCCTGTCTTAGCTGTTTTATGGTAATCTTTAAGTCGCTTTCACACCGGACGCGAAACAAATTTTTCGCACGACACATTACATTCAAAGTCAATGCAAAAACTTTGCATTTGCATTAACTTTGAATGTAATCTGTTGTGCGAAAAATTTGTTTCGCGTCCGGTGTGAAAGCAGCTTAACTGTAACAGAAATGGTGGCCGCACGTACGACCAATGAGCTCATTTACTCAGAGTAAATGATGTAATCTGGAGCCAGAATTCACAGTAGCCTTTTTGGACTGTAATTATCCACCCTTTCTCATGGCCAGTGTGAGTCGACTCGCTGATGGCAGGCAAATTTATTCATGTGTATTTGCATAATGGCTATGCTTGACTGCTGACAGCGTCGCAAGACGCTGCTCCTGCCTGGAGCAGGATCTTCGCTTCATAAACCCATTTGTAGTTTTACCATGAAAATGCTGTCCAGTTTAATCAGGTATGAATAATGTGGAGATATGAGTCAAATATCTGCAGTTTGTTTTACAGTTAACGCTGAATGGCTGAGCCTGCACTGTTTCTGTGTGTGTCAATAGGGCAGCTTGAGTTCACTGATGGAGGTAGCGTAAGCGGAACTCAGGCATCAGAACGTGAAGAGAGGAGGTTGTTGTATATTATTGTAGCTCCTCGGACGAAGTCGGGGCTACTATGGATTTGGCCTTGTCACGCATCCTCCGCCGCCATAGAGATCTCGTGGACTCTCTGCAGGCCACAAAGTTAGTGCTATTTCTTTTATATTTGGTGTGTATATGGGCAGTGGTCAGGACACGGCGCCTGTCAATTTTGGTTGTCAGGGTAACGCAATTCACTAAATAATAGAGTTTTGTGTCAAAAATAATCCAAAATGAGCTCAGGAGATAACCGGAGCTCTCCTGCTGAACCCCTCAGCGTGTCCAGTGCAGTTGTAAAATTGGTCATTCTTGGAAATATGCCTTATGAGGAGCAGCAGCTTTTTGTGATGTAGTGATATATTGTGGTTCAAAAACTTTCAGAAAATGAGGGGAAAAAAGGAACACGTGAGGCTTCGAGGGCTACACCCCTCGGTCGTGGGGGGCCGACCTGTCTGGTTTTCATTTTGTCTGTCTTTTTTTTATATTCAGGTCATTTATTCATGAAGTATTTTTTCTTCCTGTACACAATCATGTTGTAAATTTTCATGTACTATTTTCCGACACTCTTAACAGTTAATTGAACACAAATGACTCCAGGTAAGGAAGGACATTTTTTGTCTTGCCGTGTTTGGCTGAAACATTAATTCTTCTGTATTGCAGTGATTAAAAAAAATGTTCATTGCAAAACTAACAGGAAAATTAGGAAATTATTGTTGATACAAACCTGAAGGCGCCTAGAATGAAGTCAAAGTGTGGGTGTAAATCAGGGGTTACCCTGTTAGCATGTTTATACAACGCAGTGGCAATGTTATGACGTGTCAGACCTTGTGCCAACTTTGACATACTTCCCTCTTCAGAGTAAACGGGCCACAAATTCTCCTATTTTGGCAGTACAGCTCCATCACAGCATCAGTTCCTCTTTTTAAAGAATTCTGTGCGTCACAGTGAATAAACTGAAAGCAGGCCAATAACATGATTCATTAACTGGTCATTAACAGTAGAATGTCTTGTGTATAGTGAGTCTGGCTCCATGTAGCTACCTGCACATTTATTAACATTTAAATGCCATTTGTCTGAAAAAGTGCAGTACTTTGAGCAGAAACACCTTAGTCATGCCATTCAGTAAAATAAGAGCACACAAGCGCATCTGGAATAATTTTTGAGAACTTCAACATTTTATTTATTTTTTTCTTGCCATTTTTTAATGCACCCATCTTCCAAAACAAACAATGGTGGCTTTATGTACATCATCATCATCCATTTATAAAAGGGACTGAGTTTGGGGGAGGGGCTGCATTTGAGCACGAATGCAAGCAGCTCCCTCATGTCAGACAAAGTCAGACTTTAACCCTGTAATTCAGAGATCATCGAACCTGGCCCTCCAGTCAAAATCCGGCCCAGGTTTGCTTTCCACCAGGGTGATTAATTATTTAACAGCTGGCATTACTGATTGGGCCGACTGTCTTCAAACATGACTCTTGAGTGAAGAGAGGCTGGAAAACTAGAACTTCTACACTCTCAAGGACTGTGATTTGATGATCCCAGCTAAAAGGAGTTCAAATTTTTTTTCGGGAACTCATCAGCCAAAAGTAGGGAAAAAAAAACGCACATCACAGCTCGGTACGCAATGGATAACAGGACGGACTTTCGAGGATACATCACGATTGAGGAGACGGACGCACGGCAACAAAAAAACAGCAACAAGTTTACCTTTAAAAAAATAACCAAAACGGGGGTGGGGGGGGGGTGGTTGCGGGGGCAGAATTAAAATTAGTACAAAATGAGGGGAGGGAAACTACTCACGAGAGAAACGAAAACTTTACATTTATACACAAGCACTGCTACGAACTGTAGGCACAACAGAGATGGAGAACACTTCACACCCACTGTATAAACCGTACTGTGTTAGCATTATCGTAGCTTAGCATTATCATTACAGTGGTTGTTACTGAAAGACTCGGGTTGAGGGGGTAGGTAGCAATGCATTGCACAGGAAGAGGGAGGAAAGTAAATAAAATTTCTCTTCTTGAAAACTGGGACATTCCTGCATATTTATAGTCTCATCCAACCTCAGCTCCTCTCCTGTCTGATTGTTGCCTCTGGTCAATTCCACATTTCATCCACAGTGATGGTTTTGAGTTTTTTCGCCATTTCATAAATTTTTTGCTTTATCTACCGTCCACAGCAGTGAATGTGTGAAACCGAATGGAAACGCAGTTTAAGATTGAAGCGGGCCAAGAAAATGAGAGTGGTATCACGGTAAGGGAAAGAGTTTCAAATGTTGCGCGACCTACTGATGGAGTACGTTCTGCGAGCGCTTCAAGAATGTCGAAAAGTAATGCCTTACACTGTTTATACGTGCTGCTATCTAAGCCCCATTTCAGAACCGAAAGGGCCGTTTGGAGTGGAGTTACCGATGAACGGACATCATTAGAGGGCAAATAACCGCACAATAACAATCACCACACAGATCTCTCGCGGTTTGACTGTCTGCTTTCAGACGTTTGGGGAGCTGAGAAAAGGCAACAACCTGTAGTTCATACTGGTGAAAAACACAAAATAAAGATAAAACAAATGATAATTTAAGTGCTAACAGCTGATGATAAAGGACTGTACAGTAATTTGGACATAAACAGGACCTCCACTCTTCTCCTTAACAGTTTAGGCTTTTTCTCAACCTGTTTTTTTTATTTTTTTTTTCTGTGTAATTTTTTTCCTTTTCATCATAAAATATATATTTATATATATGTATATTTATATGTCACAGCAATATACAAACCAAGTGCTTGAAAAATAGAGGGAATGGGAGGATTGATGTGAATGGAGATGGGGAGGTCAGGGAGAGATTTATGGAACTCCAGGTAGAGTTGCCTCTTTGGTCAAGTGGAAACTTCCCAGAATGCCTTGTGCACAGTGTGTGTGCAAGACACCCTCTGAAAGAGTGTCAAAAGGCCTTGCACCCCATTGCTAACTGACACTTTTGAAAAGGGTTCATAATTCACAGGAGTTCAGTAACAGACTGTTGTAATGTAAAGTCGCCAGCAGTAGTGTTCTGTTTACATGTCATGTGTCCCAAATTCTCTTTAAACAGAAATGGGTGAGAAATAAAATGGTGAACAGGAGAATGTCTCTCCTACTTGCTGAGGCGACTTGACTGTGATCCAGAGGGTAACTTTTGGAGCAGGCGGGAAATGGAAAAAAAAACAAAAAAAACAATCTGTACAATGTACAAGTCAGTGTGCCTGCGAGTCCAGAGGATTACACACTGAATCCTGTAACCAGGATCTGAAGTTTCGGAGAGGAACTGAAGGTCGAGGGCAGAGGTAGGAGTTATTCGGGTCACAGGTTATTAGCGGAGGTGCAAGAGAAGGGGGTAGTCAAACTGGCCTACTGAGCTGAATGCTCCCTCCCACCTCCTGTCCCCAGTATACCGAGTCCCAGTGGCTCCATCTAGGTCTCGCTCAATCTCTCCTCTTATTCCGACTGTTTCGCCCCCCCACCATCTCCCTCTTCCGGCCGTCTTCGGCCAGCTTGCAGAACCCCACAGGGTTCCGTCCCTCCCCCATGTCCTTATAGGCGCCCCCGCTGGTGAGAGCCAGGTAAGGGTGCTGGGGAAGAGCCGGGGCCACCGATGAGATGGTGGTAACGATTGAGGGTCCTTCGTATGGGGGGACGGTGTTCCCCCCACAGCTGAGGGCGCGGTGTTTCAGCCGCAGTTTGTGGGGCAGGGCAGTGCCCCTGACCTCCGACGGGACCTCCTTGCTTTGTCCTGAGATTGCGGAGCCAGTCGACATGGTATGGGTCGGCAGTTCAGGGACACGGGGTCGGTAGTTGCCCGTCTCCGAGCAGGAGGAAGAGGAGGACGGGGAGGACTCGTCGTCAGTTGATGCGTCCTTATCCGAGCTGCGGGGGTCGCCGTCGCTGGAGGAGGTGTCCTTGCCTGAGGTCGAGTGGTCCTGGTAGTAGCCGTCGTCCGGACCCCTCGGACCTCCCTCGTAGGTGAGCACCGGCGGCTCCTCGTCTTGGGGGCTGAGGTAGGACCGGTGGGCGTGGTAAGGATGGGCTATACCCTCTTCGTAGCTGTGTGGGATGAGGTCTGGCGCCATACTGCAATGCTCACCCCTGCTGCTGTCCGTCTTCTGGTCGTCGTGAGAACGGGCCATGGTATAGGTTCCTCCCTCATCCATGGGAACTCCAGGACTGGCGTTCTCGTAGGGCGGAGAGTCCAGAGTCTTCCTCTCCAGTTGCTTGGTCACCTCTGCCAAGGTCTCCAAGCTTCCTGCCCCCTCTCTGGTCAGGTGTCCAATCGACATGATAGGGTGGGCAGGGGAGGGTGGAGTCTGTCGCTCCGTATGGTCGTGAGGGGCGGAGCCGCTGCTGCTGGAGCGGTAGAGGATAACGCTTCGCTGGGGGGCAGCGGCTGAAGGAGCAGGGCTTGCGGGGACGTCTTCCCGTTGCCGGTATTCCGGCTTCACCTCCTGGGTGGGGTAGTGTGGGAGGTTGCAGTTTGGGGGTGCAGCGCCCAATCCGAGGGGGACCCCAAACATCGCCTGTGTGGTCATGTCACTCGGGCATCTTCCAAAGTCCGCCTCAGTGTCCACACCCTCCGTCATTTCACGTTTGATATCGTAGCTCAACGGCTCGGGACTGTCGCGAGACGAGCCGTCCGACATGTCGGAGATCGAGTCTCGGGGCGAGTACTTTGCCAGAGGGGCGCGCCCCTCCCCCTGACCGGACTGCTCAGCCTCCGACGAATCAGAGTTCATCAATGCCTGAGAGCTGCTGGAGTATCCGCTGGAGAAGTAGTGATTGGACGAGCCCACATTGCCGGCCCCACCCCCGTTGCCGGCATTGGCCCCGATCTGTTGGCTCTTCTCCATGTAGGAGGCGGGGCTTATGAGGCCGAACCGGAGCTTCAGCTGCAACAGCTCGGTCTTAAGCCGCACGTTCTCCTCATTAAGCGCCATCACGCGGTTCTCCAGAACCATGTCGTTCAGACGCCGCTTCTCCCGGGAGCGCTTGGCCGCCTCGTTGTTCTTGCGCCGTTTCTCCCAGTAGGAGGCGTCCTTCTTCTCGTCAGAGATGAACTCGCGCTTTCGCCGACAGCTCATGTTGGACTTGGTTTTGGGCGGCCGCTTGGTCTGAGCGTTGGCGCCTTCTTCTTGAATCAGAGATGGACCCTCGCTGGAGTCGGAGAGGGTCGCGGACGTCTGGCGGATTCTTCTGTTAGTGTTGGAACCGGGTGTCGCTGTCGGGGCTTGCGCGCTCACGCTTTCCATTGTTGTCTAGACCGTGCCAGTTTGAATTGTGTGTCCTTGGAAAGCATTGGAAAGAAAATTAATTGACTAAAATAAAAAAATGAGTTGGGTGGAAAAGGTCTACTAAAGGTCAGGCAGGAGAGCTGCAGTTGTTTTGCTTCTCTGTTGTTTTGAGTTTCTATCAAGGTAGTAGGTCTGTCAAAAAAAATATGCGGAGGTGCTTGTGCTCCTCCAAATGTGAAACGCCCTAAATTTTCCTGCCGCCTTTAATTTTGTAAAAAGTCGTTCAAGTGTCCAAGTAGGTTAAAAATATCAGGAGGAGATGAGACTCCACAGAAAGCTCCTGCATTTATCTTGCAGCTTCTTGAAACCCGTCACTCTGTGGAAAGCAGTGAAGAAGAAACTCAGCTCTCAGTCCCTCCGTTAGTCTGTCCACACGAAGGTCCGCTTCCCCCTGTCTTTCTCACAGCAGAAAAAGAAGGTTAGGGGAATTCCTCAGGTCCCATGAATGACGGGCAGTGCTGGAGGGAGACCTCTGGCCTGGATTTTCTTTTTCGATCACGTTTGTTTTTCCTTTTGTGTCTCTCCAAGTGACTTCGGGCTGCCTAGGATGTGGTGTGAGCCGCTAGCAGCCCTGAGCAGGATGTAGGTCACTCGGTCGCCCTCGTCTCGCTCACTCTCCTGATGAGACACGGCCTCTCAGCAGCTGCTCACAACACAAAAGGCTGTGGGGAACCAAAGAAGCAGAGAATCAATTAATCTGTCAGCTCTGTCATCACTTAGTCTCAGTGTTCACTGCCTTGGCTATTTGCACAACAATGCAAAATCCACCATATAATGGTATTTATTTTGTATTTTTAAGGGTATTTTTACGATGAGGGAGTATATTTTTAGATGAATGTTAGTTGACAGGAGGATAAGTTGCCTGGCTTTGACGGTTACTCCTAGCAACCATCAAAAGGTCTGTAACCCCGAGCGACCACTGTCTGACCTCTCGCCCTGTGATCGATTGGTTCTGTCTGCGACCCCTGGCCTCAGACTGTTATCGTCTGGGAGTGATGTAATGACTGGGGAGATTGTCTTGAGCTCACTGCTAGCAGTAGGTGGTATTCCCTTCTGTTTGTTGACGTTTCTCTTTTTCCCAAATAAAACAAACAAACAAAAAATTTGTGAGTACAGTGTATTTGAATACCGGCTTCACTCCAAGTTGTGCTTGTTGAGTCTCAGTTATTCTTACAAATGGCCCAGGCATGCTGAAGATAGCACGGCCTTTGCTATTCTGGGAATGAGTGTTTTTGTCGAATACAGGCCCCTAATGTCCTGACAGAATGTCTGGAGAATGCGTGTTTGGGCGTGTGTCATTCCCCGGTCTCTCTCTCACACACACACACATATTCTCCTGACATAGTGTTCAGACTCTGGGGGGCTTACCGAGCAGCATAAACAGCCACACCGTTCATGCGCCATAAATGATTTGTAACTCCCATTCGAAAGCGCCATAGCATTGCGAAAGAAGGTTAAATGACCGCAACATCGCGATTGCGCAATCTTAACCAGCAGGCCCAGGAAGCCTTTGGGGTTGTGTTTTCGCAATATTACACACCGCACTTTATTCCCCCCCACCCCAATCACAGTCCTAGCTGTCAGAGCTGAGGAGGGTTATGCATGGCACAGGTGCATCATGGGAAGGGATTGGGTGTGGGATCTGGGACATCCCATGCTCTTTCGGAATGTGGGTCAGCGTTCGGAATTTCAAAACTGCCCCACGACAGCCGCCTGAGTTGTTAAGACCTTGCGGGAAAAAAACCGGCCACAGAGAGAGGCTTAAGACGTGAAGGCTATTTATACATAAACGGCATCATCTCCCATACGATCCCAGCCAAAGCCGAAATTTTTGGACTACCCTCTCCAGCTATCCTCGAAACTATGCTTAAGTGTGATGATTAAATGATGCTGATGCACCCACAAATGCAGCAGGTTGATATTTGCCTTCAATCGATGCAGAAAAAAATGAAACAATGTGCTGTGTGCACAGATTAATTGGAAATGTGCCCCTGGCCTTTCAGCTTTTTGTTCACGGTCTAATCAATTTGAAAGGTTATTAACTTGTTTTGACTGTGTTTTTCGCAGCGAGGAACACGTAATGAAAATATTTACTCGGTCCTGAGGAGTTGCTGAAGCCTGCAGCAGGGGGGCAGTGGGGCTTCATGTTTTCCAGGAAAATGTTTTTGAACGGGATGCTCAGAACTGGTTTTGGTTTCCCTCTAATCCGTTAGAGAACTGGCAGTTCCTGTGTGCGGGCGGCATGCGGATCGCCTGACGTCGAAGGGTAATGTAATAACGCGCCGCATTTGGTTTTGTAATCGAATCTCTTTATCCCCGGAGAAATTGAGCCTTGATGTTGCTTGATGGCGCACGTCGTTAGCTCTAGAGAGGGTTGTTGTTGCGCCTCCTAGTCCGCTCCTGTCCTTACCCCCCCCCCCACACACACACGCACACGTCCTCTCTAAACATCTAAGAACACCGGCCCTCCTTCATTTTGTTCTGTGCTGTGCAGTGCATGTTGTCATCTCTTGTTTCGGAACATTCCGCAGCTTCTCTGAAAGTTGTTTGCTTATTCAGTTACCGGCCCTCAGAGACTGGCCATGGAAAAAAAAAATGTCAACCACGCGCAAATGTTTGTATCAGCAGTGATACAACAGTACAATAACAGTGGCAATTTGACATGATGTTTCCGTGTGCTCAAGTCAGAATGTAGGATAAATTAAAACTTTAATAGATATCAATGCCTTGCACATACAGTATCTGTATTTCAACAAAGAGCTCACGGGATTATTGCAGTGAGAGATGGGACTTGTGAAACTGTGTAAGCTGCAAAGGTTTATCCTCCGAGACTAAATCCACATTCCAGAACTCTTGGTTGCATAACTTGCTATGTTTGGTTATCTATTCCGCTGTACAGTGGAGCAGGGAAAATTACAAAGGAGCTTGTCCATCCGACTGTCCATCATTCCATCCGTCTGTCCGGATGAGCTGGTACCAATTTTATAGAAACTACCTAGATGAATTCAATTGTGTGTGTGTGTGTGTGTGTGTGTGTGTGTGTGTGTGTGTGTGTGTCCCTGGTCATGACCTTAATTGGGTTTCGTAAACGGAATTCCATGGTGGCAGGGGAAGTTGGTAAGAATGTCTTCTTGTTGTATTTGTACATAATATTCAAGTCCAAAGCAGTCCAGCATTTTCTAAAATATTTTATTTCTACAATAATGATAAATTTGTGGAAGAAGAGGATGACTGTAATCGGGAATGGAACGGTGGAGTGCGAGAGTCGCTCCAGATCCCCGTGAATGAGAGCGGGACGGAGAGAGAGAGACAGGGGCTCAGGGAGAGGCCTTCTAGCAGCATGTCCCACTGACCTACAAACCTGAGCATCACTGTAAATCACTGCCTGCACACCGCAGCATGAGAAATGGGTCAGACAAAAGAGGCAGAGTGAATTACTGCTCAATCTAAAAATGCGGACATCGAGGGAATGAGGGACAACTGAATTTCAGAGGATCTTGGTCATTTAGGCATAAGACTTCTCTTTATGAGAGAATATATTTTTAAAGAAACCATTACAGCGGCATCATATACCTTTCCCCAATGCACAGAGTACAAGGAGTTACTGTTACATTTTGTAATCGTATGTTACCGTCTTCAACAATCCCAACCATAGCAACCCCATTGTTAAAGCCTGACGACCAATATCCAATGGCTTATTTGAGTAAATAAGACAAAAATGAACAACTTGCATCACAAAGTGTGTCACAGGCGCATTTATCCCCGTGGCGGAGACCTGGCTCGTATTTAGGCTTCAGCACTTATCCGCGTTTTACCGTGTTGGGTATATGTTCTCTCGAGAAGCGAAAGTTTAGCAGAGGAGAAATGGTCCTCAGAAACAATAATTAGTATACCCACAGAATCAAAATGCCACAGTAGTGTGAAATAAAAGATCTGCCGTCTAATATTGTTAGTGCGCTCTTAGATTTATTTTTTATTTAATTAATCAGTGGTTTTATTTTGAAATGTCCGCCTTCGAGATTCCATGAAAGACGTCTCATAGGTGATACTTCTAAAGTTTTCCGAATGGATCATTCAGGTATGCTCTGCGCAGATAGAATATGCACCCATAACTGTTACAGTTCTGAATACACATGCCATTTGCTTACTCCAACCAATCTCGCTTTCTCGCAGTCTCAATCTCACTTCACCATCCAGATCTCAAAGAAAAAGAAACGCAAAACCCCCAATCTTCAGGAGGCCACAAAACACTATGAAAATACTGCAATGTGAACATTTTTGCTCATGTTTGTTTATTAAAGAATATCACAGAGTAATATCTCGCCCTTTTTCCTTTGTCCCAAATTAACCTCATCATCAGCCCGCCATTGCCAGGAACCTTCAACCTCTCTGGCAGGCGTAGTGTTTAGAATTCATTAAGGAGCTGGAAAAAGTCATTAAAATGTCTGTATGGGTTATATGAGGGTGAGGAGTTACAAAATGTTTTTTTCCAAAGACGAATCTAAAGAATGTGGCAAAACTGAGAGCACTTCAGGTTCTGTGGCCCCGACTGAGAAGCAGATGCAGCCAAAATGCGCTTGTTAGATAGATTCAGTTTTGCTGTAGTGTTACAAGGCTCTGTTACTTCAGTCAAAACTGGACAAAGCTGTTCCAAAAGAGGGGGAAAAAAAACCCAAAACAGTAAAGCAGATGTGCAGTGATAAAAACCAGCTGAGCTCCCATTATGCTCCATTTGAGGCTCATCTCAGGCCGCCATGTAAAAATGTAGTGTCTGGCGTTCTTCTGCGGGGAACGAGGTCTTCCCTTGAATGTATGAAAATCTGCAACGCAGCATCCCCTCCTTTCCTTGTTACTTGGTTAGGGGCGGACGCCGCCTGCCCAACGTGTGTTTACCTGGTCACATGTACCGCAGTTATAACTGCAGTGGCTACAATCACTACCTCCACCCGACCTCTTACGCACTTCTCGCCACAACATGGGAAAAAATACCTCCTACTGTTCGTAAAACCACTGAAAATTATGAGGAGGCTCTAAAAGACGGGAAACTTTTGAGGTCAAACCCAATTCCCTGCCAACTCTCCGGAGCTGCGATTCTATCATCTACGTGGCTGACCGGCACGTGGTGACAGTTCGCTCGTTACCTCCAGTCCTCTGCTGCTGCCTGCTGCTTCCTTCCTTTGAGATTTAGAGTGTTTTAAACTGAATAAAGAAGGCACCTAAACCGCCGACCAACCGAACTTATGTAATTTATTTGGCGTCACAGCGCGTATTTGACAAAAATGCGAAGTAAAACTGTATCACCGTCAACGGCTCTGCGCGCCGCATCGCGCGCGCCCTCCGCACCCTTCCCTGGTAATATGACCTACATTACAAAACTGCCATTGCAAACTGGGGCGGGCGCCAGAGAACAAGTCAGCTCTCCACCGCCAGGTGCTCAACAGACTTTGGGTTTGGGTTTCGGTGCGTTGCATCATACCATCTTAATGCGCGTCATTTATTATTTCATTTATTACGTAACCCACAAACATTCGATGTTTAATCAAGTGATCCTCCACCTGTTTTCGTTATATCAAGTGTTCAGAACGCACTGCGCATAATTTCACGGTGGATTATGCTCTGTCCTCGAGTTCTGTTCGGCATTCATGCAATCCGTTTACAACAAAACATTCCAAGTTAAGGGAGTCCTTTACAAAGGCGCTAGAAAAGCATGTGAGGCTCAGCTAATATAAATAGAAGGGGGATCCAGTACAGGCTAGTCTGTCCTCGAGAAATCAATGCGCTCAGTCCAGATACCTGGGGATCGAAAGGTTGGGGGTCTGCGCACACTCCTTATGCCAAATGTTGCGGATGCATTCTGAGCACAGGAAACATGAGGATCGAGAGCACAAGGCCTGATGAGACACAGACCTCCTCTTAAAGAGGACTGTGTACGTGCTCTTGCTTTTATTTTGAAGATAAGCGTATCGTTTATACCAAGTTGGACCACAATTTACAAGGAGTGAACGGAACGAGAATGACCCCGTGTCGTTTCAGTCCTCGATGGTTTAACTACTGAGCGACATGCAGATTAAAACACGACTGTAATGTTTTAAATCGGTAGGCCACCGATCAAACGTGGGTTGTGGTGTCTGCAAAATTATGCCCACGGCGTAAGCGTCTACAATACTACTCGGCGGCACAGTTGTATTATGCAATTTTCGATGCATAATACATAGCACCATGGTTCCTCAATTACTGCACCCGAGAAGCATGCGAGACTTTGCTGAACGCGTCTGTTGTCGAACAAAGACGGATGCCGCAAGGCTGTAACTCCAAACCATGGGCAAAATTACCAGAATAATTACTATATTTTACGCGTGTGTATTTTACAGAATTTTTGCTCTCAATCACAACCATAAGAACGAGTCCACAACTGCTATATTTTACCTTCCACAGTGCAGTCAGATGATCTGAATACCAAATACTGATCTTAATCGGGGTTTAATAGCACATACTGAATCATTTGAATGTGAGTATTGACGAATAACGCGATTTGACCCGTGAAAATATGGCTATGTCATTACATTGCAAGATAAAAAGTGGTATTTCTTAAATTATCTCGTAAAATCACGAAATAAAAATAAACATTTAGGCTGTATTGGAGAGGGACAGCTGGTCGAGAGAGAGCCCAGACTTCACGCCTTAAAACGCCCGGCTATCTGAGGCGAAAGGCACGGGCTCCACTCCAGAATGAATTCTATATGAGCTAATCATAGAAAGCTTGTGCAACAATTCTGTCCACATATTATCGCAGTCGAGTTGCACTCCCTCATTTAAAGACACAACGAGCCGCAATCAGGAGCCGATAATGTTTCACTGCCGTGACCGCACTCTCCCTTCGCGTCAGTCAACAAAGCCTGTGCAACCAGGCATCTGCTATTCTCGGAGAACAAGAGCACATTCCCACCCCGCAATCCGCCCCTGTTGCGCCCGGGAAGGGGTTAACGAGGTTGAGTTGGCTATATAACCACCCGCGTTAACCTCTGCGGAGCACCGCTACACGTGACAGCCAGAAGTGTTCTCCCAATACTGACATGGAATTATTCCAGTAACCCGCGTGGACTGGTAACCCGATTAAAAAAACGCGTCAACTTGAGTGAAAATACCTGCCCGTTTGCCTCATACTCTGGCACGTACATTAATGGTCGAACGACTGGTAATACAAGTATCCAATAATTGACTGACTCGAGTACTAATTCGCTAATCAACTGCATACTGAACAAAAGGTATGCAACTGTGCATCCCAATAATAAACTGAGAATTCCGCCCATTCACAAAGCCTTTAATCAGAGCGCACTAAGGAACCCGTAGACGATTATTGTACTATAGAAAAAAATCCTATATTGTTACGATTCATATCATTACCATCGGCTATGTAAGTCACCCCACCATATCCAAAAAATCGTAATTCCACGTCTAGTCTAATGTTTCTCACCGATATAGACATTTCTCAGGGAATTCCATATTTCTTTTCTCGTTCAAGCACTGGTCTCATTTAACTTATCGGCATCCACTGAATTCAGCACTGAAACGTGAAGGGGAAAACGCCTCGATTTGACATTGAGAAAACATGTGCCGTAGTCTGGATATGACAGCATTTGGTACCACCCAACCCGCACCACAGCGGCAATCGTGCACTGCATTTATAGGGCACTGTAAACATGGTTATAATCGAAATTGGAGCCTAAAAATATGATATTTAACTTGCACTTTATTTCAGATTAACTGGAAAAAATATAAACTGCCGGAACGCGCATGTCGTATGTGTGGACATGCATAAGAACATGCTCCCTATAGTGTAAATACTGAAGCACGCCCTTATTTTGTGAATGATAGTATTTGTAATAAACGTTCAAATGCTCAACAAACAACCCCCAAAATTAAGCTATTTTTTCCCCACGGAGTCGTGGAGTAGGTACTACAGCAGGGCACACAACGGAACTCACCTTGGTGTCGAGACGTAAGAAATCCACTCTTTGCAACGCTCCTGTTCCACTGTGCTTTTCCTTCGGTAGCCAATATTGTGTCTTCCCAGTTTGCGTTAAAATGTACCGCGCGGTCGTCTTGCAGCACTCGCTCGATTGCTTGCGACTCAGTGTGTCTATGGATTCCTTGTCTTATGTTTTACTTTGAATCCACATGCTGTGTTGATAACTTGCTCCAGTTTCCCCCCTCTCTCTCCCTCTCGCTCTCAGTCTCAAAATGTATGTTAGTAGGTCAGTAGTTGCATAACAGGACGCTTTGGCTGCCTAGTCACGTTTGTTTCTCTCGCTCTCTCTCGCGCGCTCCACCACCCCGCCTTCCCCTTTCCTGGTCCGCCCGCATCCAGTTGAATCGCGCTACGGGGAAGGTTAGGGAGGGACTCGGCACTTCGCCAGGATGTAGGGCAGGGATACTCATAATGAGGTTACTAAACCGGGAATGTGACGAGGAGCCAGCGCAGAAAGAGGCCGGCAGAATATAGAACCAAGGAGCTGTTTTTAGAAACAAGCCCTGAACAGACGATGTATAAAAGAGGTTTTATGGCGCAGCATTGTTATGCATTGGTCAGCCCGTGCGCGTCATTTACCGAGGTGAGAAGACAGGACAGCTGAAAGGATGTCCGCGAAAATCAATTTAGTTTAATTGATTTTGCGTTTGTCGCTGCGCATACTTCAGTAGATTGGGCCCAAGGATATGCTGATTATATATAATAACGGGAAAAAGAAGCTGTCCGAGTGCTTGGCTAATAATAGATACCATATAATTTACTGGGTTTAATTCCAAAATGCTATAGACCTATAATTAGAATTGAGGTGCCACACTTGAGCATACATGTGCTCGCGAAATAATTCAGTAATATGCATAAGAGTTTGTGAGTTGTTAAGGCCTAGAGTGCACTCTGATACAGTGAGGGTGCCATACATGGACATGATCTCTTGTAAATGCTTGGCCGATACGTCAACTATCGCCCACCGTACAAATATTATTTTGATTACGTCACTTGTTAAGATCCATAATGCATCTGGATTTACTGGTGAAGCACAAGGAAGCCTAAAATGTGAAAGCCAGCTGCTACTGTATTTTAAATGGGCTAATTTTATTCTAAGCTGGACGGCTACCTGTAATTTTATCAGAAGACAATTTATGTTTAATTTGTTTTACGATATGGAGTTGATCAAAATCATGAGGTTTCACTGTTGGAAGAAGAATATGCTATAGAAGCTGTTTGATCCAAAGTCCTTGAAATTTAGATTACTAATTTAATTTAATTCACTGACTCCACCCATCTGAGGTAATTTCGCAGTGTTTGTTTGATTTGAGATGCACGTCAGATTTGTTTCTGTTTAGGATTTTGTAATATCGCGATATGATACTGCACACCGGGAGATTTCATGGAGGGATTTACAGATCTTATCAAACTGCTTGGCATCAGTGCGTCCTCATTTGTAGGCGAGAATAAGTTTATTGCATATGTGCTTGTGTGTGTTGGCAAGTGTATGCTGATTGTGTGGATATGTGTGTGTACAGGGAAATGCAAGTTTTTTGTGTACATGTGCGTGCCCGTTTGTGTGTGTGGGTGAGTGTAAATTGTTTGCAGGGGTGTGTGTGTGTGTGAGAGTGTGTGCATGCAATTGAAAGTTGTGTGTTTGGGTATATGTGTGTGCTGGCAGGTGTAAGTTGTTTGTGTGTGTGTGTGGGGGTGCGTGAGAGAGTGTGTGTAGGCGAGAGTAAGTTGACTGTGTGGGTGTGGTGACATGACTGTGCGGGGTGGAGCTGGTTTGTGGCCCTGAGTTTTGCCAGTCACATACGCTAATACTGGTCTTCTTCCAGTACCCCTAATCTCCTTCATGTGAAGTGTGTGTGTGTGTGTGTGTGTGTGTGTGTGTGTGTGTTTAATTACAACAGTTGAAAAAAGTGGCAATTATTTCCGCTGGTGTGAGGTCAGCATATCATTGCCAAGTGCTGCTCATTAATAAGCGGTGACTTCATTCCCTTTCCATTGAAAAATAAAATTTCCATAAAGGGCACAAGGATGTGGGGCATATTTTAAATGGAATAATAATAATAATAATACAAGTCAGCACTTCTATGGAATGCAGACCAAAGTCCAGAGCTGGCACGTTGAGGAATAGTTTGAAATGGCATTTAAAGGTGAGTCACCAGTGGGGTCAAAATGGCCGTCATGTTTCCCGTTGGTCCCCTGCAGTCTCCTGTCTTTGTGTGGAAGAGACTGGTCCAAAATTGCGGTTTGACGGACCATCGTCGGCCCCCACAAAATTTCTTCCCTTCCCTCCATACCTCTCCTTTGTTCCTAGTTCAGTGAGGCAAAAAAAAAGCAGACTGCAGACGTTGGCCGTGAACTTGAAGCCCTCTTTCCCCTCCCCCACAGCTCGCACTCCTCAACCCCTCCAAACCTCTTCCCTCCCAGCTTGGTCTGCGAGAGTTCCCATGGCAACTGTCGCACTGCCTGCCTGGCAACAGGCTTGTTCTCCCTCAAAAAGAGGTGGGGGGGGGGCGCTGTGCGGTTGTAAAAGATTCTGTGAATCAGAGTACCCCCCTCCCCAAATATCACGCAAGCATTACGTATCCCGCGGCAAACACCGCCTTCAGTGGATGCGAGCACGTGAAGAAATGTGTGGTGTCCTTAAGAGCGCACTTCGAGAACCGTGATGCTGACCGTATTCTGCTTCATACCCCGACATCTTTCATTATGAAGAAAATATCTCGAAAATTAATATCTCCGATGACGGCAGAGCGTTAGTTTGGCGTCGTACAAAGCGAACACCCGGCTTTGTCTTTTCAATTGCGGACTAAACCCGTTCAGGTATTTATCTCGGTACAATGCAACTCATTCACTTCAATCGTATACCCTGTATTAATGCATAAATGACTATAAGTTAACCAGAGTTTAAATGTGCAGAAATGGGTAAAAGAGTCCATTGTTGAGTTACTGCACGCGAAGAAGAAACCCGCCCATGCCCGTATTTTGGATACATCGTGTTAATGAAAGCCTGATTATTAGGATTGGCTTCCCTCTGCTGGCTAAAACCAGCAACAACGTGTAAATCCAAATCGATTTTCGCGGTCTAGTACCGAATGCACAAAGGAGTCGGCTCCAGTCTGATCGCACTATCTCAAACTCGTTCTCTTTGGGTTTTTAAATTTTATACTGCGTTCTTCCAAATTATTGCGTTGCATTTAACGAGCTTTAAAATTGAAGACTGAAAGAGATCCCTTTTTATTTTCTCCAGTCTTCCTGTTGGCACTGATTTCAGTCTCATTCTGAATACACGCTTGTAAGTCAGAGAAAACGGGAGCAATTTTGCACTTGCCTGCTGCCAAACTTCATTTTTTAGTGATACACCGACTGAATGGTGAATTACGAATATTTCCAGACGCTTGTTCCCACATTACGTTGCCTTGTACTGCCCTTAATCTGCGTTTTGTCAGCCCCCCCCCACTACTCTCTTCATTTTCCTTCACTCTTTTAAAGTCTTCCTTTTGTCTCCCTCGATCCACCTCACACAGACTTTCTTTTTCTTCCTCACTCCTGTTTCTGTCTGAAACTCTCCCTCCCTCGCGCTTTCCTCACGCACCCTCCCATACATCGCGTGAGGATTAATCATATTGAATGGTTCTGCAGGACACTCGCGGCAGGCCTTAAATGTTAGCCGACAGAGGAAAATCAATAGCGCTCCCTGCCTCGCTTTTAGCCGGCTGTGGCTTAAAATAGCCTGCGTACTGCAGATGCTGTTTTTCTAAATAGTGATTCATTGGGGGAGGGCGAGAGGCGGGCTCAATGGCCCATTGACTGCTAGATGGTGATTTTAAATCCCTCCACCAGACAAAACCACGATCCCGAGCAGAGGTTCCACAATAGGAGTTTTGCAACAGACATCCATTCCGTCACAGTAAAAATGGGTACATGCATCTTAATATAATTGAGTTTTTTTTTTTTTTTTTTAAGAACAGGGAACAGTCCCCTCCCATTTTGAACTGACGTCACCCTTTCTAAGACCTGCACAGCGGTTGGCTATTGAAGTTCTTGGCAAGTAACTTGTATTGCAAGACATTTTGTTAAGATGTATTACCCTTTGTTCAGGAAAACTGCACTGTAATCGGGAGGCATACAGATTAGCAGAATTTGGTTCTCTGTCTTTTGTACCGTTTCAGAGTGGTCACTGTGTCAAAGTAAAATGGACACTTCTTTAAGTGTCGTTTTTATTGCTTTAATTCCTGAAAAATAGAAATCATTTTGTGACATAATATAGGCTTCCACAACCTTGTATGTAAACTGCTAAGAGTGCTACAAATGAAGCATCCATCCCAAGCCAGCCGAAATGCTAAAGGCACAATTACAGGACTTTCGTCCCTGGACTTTTTGTCTGCGGACTTTTCATCCTGATGAACTTTTCCTTCCCATTAGGGGCAAGACATTTTGGGGGACACAGGGTTCTCACTAGGTTTTTAGGATGGATGGTCAAAATCAGTTTTTACAGAAAATTGGAGAGGATCCTCCTGTATAAATTCCTGTAACTGTTTTTAATTTCCGGGGACAAAAAAAATCAATGGCCACAAAAAGTTTGGGGACAAAAATTTCATGGGGATGAAAAACTTTGGGGACGGAAAAGTCTGGGTACGAAAAATTTGAGGATCAAAAGTCCAGGGACATAGATTCCTAGAGCCCGAAAGGCACATTTAAAGACTTTGCCTGAATCACAAAAAAAAAAAAAAAATTTGCATAGTGCAAAAAGAAATCCTTCTGTTATGGGAAGCATTCTTGTCTGGTTTTATGACCATTTGGGCCAGTTTTGCAGTTGCACATGAAGTTTAATCCTGAATTTAATTGAGTCTCCCGTTTAATATATCAGCTTAAACTGAATTGTCCAGAAATAGACCTGGGCCGTTTTCACAAAACATCTTAAAGCGAAAAGGAGCTCCTAACTTGCTGATTTAGGGGAAACTCATAGAAATAATGGGCGTGTCAGTCCTAATTTTAGGATTCCTGAATTTCTCCTCTAAGAGTATTTCACAAAGCGTCTTAGCACTAAAGCTAGCCCCCCCCTATAAGAAAAGTTAAAGGTGGTCAAGAGGACTGCTCAGTCACCTAGACCTCATCAGAAAGAATCCCAGCACGGCTACTGCTGGCAATGTAAGGAGTAATTGCGTCAACATTTTTGAAGCATTTAATGATTCTGATTATAAAAATGCTAATACTAATGATACTGACACATTTCATCCCATGCTTCTTTTTTATATTTTAATGTTATTTTTTATTACAAATTTCCCTTCAATAATGTTCCTCCTTTCATGCACAAGTTGTGCAAGAAGGAAGAGCTATTCCTGTGTCCAGTTAGATTCTCTTTCGTTTTGAGGGCGCAGCTTCACGTCTTATCAGCGGCAGTTACTGTAGAATCTATATAATAATTGAAAGAATGATATACATATATTCAAATTGTTTAACAAGATACAGACATATCAGCAGCTGCACGTGCTTGACGAGTCTTCATATTATTCTTTGTTTTGTGTTTAGTCATTGAAAGATACATTTTTTATTTCAAAATGTTTGTTTGAATATGGCAAGAGCATTATAATACCTCTTTCGACCGTTTATTTATGATGAAATCACTCACGAACACCCATTCCCTATCAACCAATCACTGCAGGGATAGTAAGTCAACTTGTTCCTGAAACATGACATCATCCACCAGGTCAACCCAGCCTCTTTCTCTTAGTTTAAGAGTTTTCTGAGTTCCTGTATAAGAGTTAGCCTCAACAGCTTTGTGAATAGCTTTTAAGAGGAAACTTAGCGAGGAAGTTTTCATGTCATTTAAGAGAACTCTTGGTGTTAAGATAAAATGTTTTGCGAATACGAGCCCTGATCTTTGTCTGTGAAATTGGCAGATGATTTTTTATTCAGCAGGATCAGTAGGTTTTAAGGGGCTTCTCGCTTTTGATCAAGACATCCAGTTTTATTTCTTTTTGTTTGTTTATTTGTATGTTTTTATATGGTCGGTCTTTTCAGCGATCCAGATGGTATTTTTAAAGCAGTGTTGTTCACAAGTTTCTGTCTGCAGAGCTGAGAACTGTTTGTGTAAAGCGCAGAAAATGATTCAATTATCCAATATGGCAGCTGAGTCAGGTGACCCCTTGACAGATGTAGAGCATAGTCATGATTCTAAAAGGATGGGCTGCATTCAATCTGGTTGTGTGCTGGCACAGCCAAAAAATATGTATTGCACTGAAATGTAGGCGGCCTTAGTAAAAAAATGTATTCAGCTAATTTATTCCTCCTTAACTAAAAACACTGGCATTCTCATTCTGAAAAATTGTGCCCAGTACAAAGAGCTTGACTGCTTGCTGTTGCAGAGACTGCCATGTTTTGCCTGATATGGTTGCATTTTTATTGTGATGGTTTGTCTTTTAGTCCTTGAATTCAATGTTTGAGAAAATGTGAGTCAGCGAGATAATAGTATTGTTTTGAGGACTTCATTGACAAGTGTGATCAAAAATCAGACATGATTCTGCCATGTGTGCAGTGTTTGTGCCATCATCTGTCATTCTCAGACGCCACTAAGACCACGACTGGCTCCCTGACTGATGATTCTCAGTTCATTTGAGGGCAGTTAAATTCTGCTGCAATTAAATCTTGGCTTTCTACATTCCATTCAGGCGCAAGTAATAAGGATATGCAAAAAAAAAAACTCAATTTCTTGGCAATTATGCCAGCACTGTGGATGTAAGTTACAGCCAGTTCCAGGTTTTTTTTTCTATCAAACTCCAACAGATAGCATCTGAACTGACACTGCACAAAGCTTAATCAATTTTTGTGTGTTGTCCCTGCGACAGGCAGTAGTTCTACAGCACGTCCTGAAATCTCTTCGGAGATGCGCCCACAGTGACAGGTTATGCTGAAAACAGCTTTCTGAATGGCACCCACCATTCACTTATAGCCAATACTAGCCAACATTGACCTTGAGGAATCTGGCTTTTGGGGCTGATAGGGGAATTCTTGGACGAATACACTTCCCCTATAGAGTTGCCTGCACCATTACTTTTACCATCGCACTTCTGCCATAACCACGCCCCTCAGTTATAACTGTGGTTCAGGATTGGTTAATGTTAAGGTTTTATGCGATCTCCTGAGTCTTTATCAATGGCTGTGGTTGCAAAGACGCAAGTTACCTCAGAATCCCCCTCAGGCCGGTGAAATATTTCAAAAGCCACCTATACAGTCTCACTCCTCGTGATTGGCTCCAGCCACTTTCTCAGTTGGAATACCTTACTGTATGGGATCAAAGTGACTGCGGTTGCCCTTAGGGACCCCGGAAGCTGATAACCAAGCCTGCTGTAATAACATGGCTGCCATTTTGAATCACGTTGTCACTTCACCTGTCACTTATACAGCCCTTTGTCAACCAGTGGGAGCAAGATTAGGCTAGCAAGGCAGTGAGCTCCTGCAGTGAACAGCTGATCTTTAATCCACCCATGACCTAGTCAGGTGTAAGGACAGTCCAGCCAATCAGCATTGTAATTGTTTCATTGATTATCCAGAAGGGAAGGAAACCAGAGCTGGATTATTGATTCCTGGTCCAGATTCAAGAATCCCTGTTCTATGTGCTTGATTATCAGCTTGGGGACATGCTGAGATCAGTGCATGTCGTACTATCCAGTCCCTTGTGGATGTTCTGCGTATTACAAAGCAGACTGTCATCTTTATCATAATTTCATCAGTAGCCTATTTTTCGGAAAAGCCAATACCCGTAGGCAGTGTAGGTTAATTTGTGGCAACTGTGATTTTCTGCAGGTTTAAGGTATGCAGAATCGATTTCTGTAATTTGCCAAGCGCCACCTTGGTCCAGTCTCCCATGGTAACGGCTCAAACAATATGGCCGCCAAGCCGAACGAAAATGTACATTTTTTCCAAAAAATCAACAACTGAGTCAACCAAAAGTAAACAATACTGCTTTAAACCTCCCAAAATAGTCATTTATACCAATTAAAAAAGGTTTTAACACTGAAATATCTTCTTGGTACTAACTGTTGATAAATATGTTATCCACAAACCACCAACAAACACTGGATTGATATCGTTTGAGACATCAGAATGTCATATCTATTTTTGTACCTTTCGCCACTGCTTTTGTGTTTTAGTGTGCAAAGAAATTTCCTTTTAAACCTTTCTAGAATTATCCGCAGCAACGTCACTGAACATTTGTTGGCGGTCAAGGCCAGTTTGTGTGCTAGGACCGACGAGTGCAGTTCAGAGACACTTTGCACCGGAACAAATGCCTAACATTCGCATCCCTGTTTGAAGTGGAACAAAACCAATCCAAGACGAGTGCACAGAAAGTCATCCAGGCCGACAGAAAGTTTCTGCAGCGACATGTCATGGCATACAGAGCTGGAAGAGAGGTCAATCTGCAAGACATGCTACAGCCAGGCGCACTGCTAGAACAGGGAATTGGGGGGGGCGCAGACACGTCCCTTTATCACAAAAATTAGCCCTGGCTAGTTCTCAATCATTTTCCTTCATTGACGCATTTTCAAATTATCATAATTGGCAAATGAAGTTTCACACAGTTTCCCTCCATATACAATCTAACAGCGATTAGTTCATGGGCTAAATTCATTACAGTTGCGGAACAAAAACAGAGAATTGGCTTGCACAAAACATCAATTTTAAACAGTTATTAGTCCTGAGTCCTGACCTGTTCTCAGTCATTTTCATGATTAACAAATGATTCACTCCGAGAGCGCTCCGCACTTAACAGGTGCTGCTTGTCCTCCCGGATTACGTAAGATGACAATCATTCATCTGGACGCATAATTGCTGTATTTAAATCAACGTTATTCAAAATTGCATACCTGCGCAAATAGCTTGAGCCGCATGCTTTTTATAGCCTATTTAACCGCTGAGTGCCACTTTTTTTTTATCAACCCACACAAAATCGAGAGTGAAAGGCGATATTTCAGTGGAACACAGACCAGTTCAATCCACGTGAAGCATTGGCCTATTAGTACATAAATTATTTTTCTGTACTGAATTTAGCCCATGATTCCAGCAGTGCCTGAAGCCTGTGTTTATCTCCTTAGCTGCAGTTGCAAAACACAGTATCAAAGGAGTAACTGCCAGCGTAGAAAGCATAAACTGCAATGTACTGCTGCATGCAAGAGCAGCACTGGTGTCCCTGTCTGCAGACATGGCAGTACTTGAAAGCATGAACTGAAAGAGCATCGTCTCACGTCATCAGCAGACACTGTTCTTCTTTCATTTACATGCATTAAAACTAAAATGCATGAATTGAACCAGAAAGTCACGAATAGTTAGGCCTCTGTTCCATTGATTTAACTTTGCTGGCTGTGTTTATCAAGAGATTTTATTGGATTTAGCAGATTGGCACAGGAGAAAGTACTGTTGTGCAAGAAAATTGACAGATTAAAAAGTCTGGCAGCAATTTGAATCTGTCTTCAGAAAAAAAAATTGTACGAATTTGACACCCTCTTTGAATTTAACACCCTCTTTGTGTTCAATTCCTTTGCTATTTAGTTTGGTCTGACAAAGGCTTCCTTATGTAATTATCATTCAGATAACTCAAATTTGACTGTTTTTGCATTTCCCATGTACAAAGAATTTCAAATCAAACTTAAATGTTAATTTTCATTATTTCAATTCTTTGCACAGGGAAGGGTCGAGGTTACATTTTGAGAGAAAGATGATCCAGTCCTGACAATTATGAAGAGAAATAGAAGTTTGAAATTCTTTTTTTTTTCAAATTTTAGTTATTTGAAATAAACACTAAAGTTTGTGTCCACTAACGCCTAAAGGAGTTTTCTGTTCTGCGAGGCGGCCATTTTGAATAACTGATTATATCTTGGAAAAGAAGCAAGATTTCACATGGCAAATTTGATGAATGAATTTAGCACACTCAAAACCTTTAGGAAATGATATGCAGCATAAAATAACCAAAAATGCCTACCACTTTTAAACTATTTGGAAATCTCATATTTTAAAACGGTCTACAGCTTTATTAAGGAGAAGCCAATGTCTGTGGCTGTTTTTATTTTTGTGATGTTCTGATGTTCTAATATTAATTTGGTCAATGACAAATAAGCCTTTGAAATTTTTTTTTAATACAGTATAAATCTTTAAAAATGTACAGAATACATTTATGTGAAGTTGGAAGAGTGTGTTTAAACAAGTCTTTATGATTGCACAACATTTACATGGTTTTTTAAATACACTTTTAGACTGCATTTGCAATTTCACCAGCCAAAAAATGTCAGATGGCGCAACCCAAAGTAAAAAAAAAAAAAAAAAAAACAACACTTCCCTCTTTTTTTCTAAGTGAATATCTGAGTGTCTACTCTACTTAAAAAATTACTATTTTGTAGTTGAGCTGGGTATTAAAAGTAACTTATGGATTCTTTATGTTAGGGGCGGGTATTTTGGTTTTCCAAACAATTTAAGAATGATTAAACTACTTTGCTTATTTGAAAGGTTTTCAATATAAAATTATGCCCCCATATTAATATTATATTAATTCATATTTTTAATTACATATTTAATACATTTCACATTGTGTTAACTTGCTCGGACGGTTGCGCCACCTGACATTTTGAGGTTTTTAGATGGCAAAACATAAAATATATATAATTTTTATGATAAACTGGAAATATGTTCAAATTGAACAGGTTCTATAGAATGAAATGATGCTTATTGTGAATTATTTATAATTATTTTAAACCAAAGTAGTGCGCTCGGACACAAAAATCTGCATATCACGTCATTGACCCAATTGCATTTTCAAACTGGGGTTTTATCCGTGGAGCCCGGATTAGGTGCGTGACTGTGTGTGCCTCTTTGTGTCTTTGCGCGTGCCGTGCATGTGTGTGCGCGTGTAAAAAAACAAAACAAAACACCTTTTCCCTTTCTCAAGATAAAAGCATGATTTATTTCATTCATAGACTTCTGGTCTTAATGGTATTTTTGTGTATTTGTGTTTTTGTGTGTGTGTGTGTGTGTGTGTGTGTGTTGATTGCCTAGCCCTCATGTCTCATGTTCTGTTTTTCAAGCACTGCGTCAGTCAGAGCGCACTGACACTCTCCTGATTCCTCGCACGAACTCCCCTGGCGGTCTCTGTCGCATTGAAAACACGGGCAGTCGCGGCGTTTCGAGACTATAGTGACCCTGGCCGGCCTCTCTAAACACGTTGCTATTACTGGTTTCGCCGCGCTATCACGTCACTCGGTCTCTGCGGCAACTGCAGCTGGTTGCTAAGAGCGAAAAAGCAGGTATTTAGGGAAAATGGAAAACATCACTGGGGGATTGCTGTTCAGAGACTATGTGTAAATCAGAGTTATATGCAACCATTTATTATTGTTTATAGCCCAGATCCTGGTAATATTGCTGGGTGAGAAAATGATCTCCAACCCAGTGGGCTCTCTGATCTCAGAACTCATACCCACAAAAGTCATATCTCCAATTTTTAAATGCAGCAGATTTTCTAAAGCAGTTTAAACGATGAGCTCCTACCTGTTTCTTTCTTGGAAACATAGGCCTATTGAAAATTTACATTCAGTGCTCACTCCTTAGCTCAAATTCTGGTCATTGTCGTATATAGAAAATACAGCTCTATACAGACCCCAACCCAAGATTTCAGGGCACTGTAATGTTTGGGACTAAATTCTGCTCCGAAGTACTCCATAAATCTTATATGTCTTTTCTTTTCTATTCATTGTAGTCTCTCTCACCACTTTTTCTCTTCAATTTTCATGCGTGATACGAGTACCTCAGTCTGTCTCCTTTCCCCACCCTGTTATCGGGTCACATGCCTTCATCAGTTTGTCCGTCTGTATGTCTGTCTGCCTCTGTGCCTTTCTGAGAGCACGATTGCAGTGTCTGTATGACTCATTGGTGACTCATCGGTGACTCATCTTCTTCGCTCAGTGCCATGTGGGACTGTGACCCGGCAACAGCTTTGTGACATCATAGCAGTCTCTGCGCTTCCGCAAGCCTGTACAAAGGGAGATGGGGCACTCTGTCTGTCCTCTCTCTTTCACCGGTAGAATGCTTGTGAGAAGGCACCAAGATGTTTAGCAGGGGTGTGTGTGTGTGTGTATGCACATGTGTGCATGACATTAACATGTACGGAGATGAACCTAATGGGGTATATACAAAGGCACAACCCCACCACTCCTTAAAAAAATGTAATGCAATCCCGAGCAAATTTTTCACAGTTAAATATCAGAAGAGTATCCTGAAAATGCATAAATTCCACCACAGACCCTGAAGCACGACTAGCAGTGAAATCTTGGGCCATACTCTGTTAAAACCACGAACATGCTTATTTTGGAACAAACTTTTATACCTGGAGTAAACTCATGCAAACATGTGGCATAAACTCCTCACACAAATTTCCAGGTAGTGTTTAAACGACAGACTATGCAGTGCGAACTCTGAGCGTCGCCCTCTTTATGAGCGCCTCCCCAGTCCGACAGACTCTGCTTGTGACAGTGCTGACCTCTAGTGTTATAACCAGGTCATTGCAAATTTTGCTATTTTAAATGTCTCCTATGTATGCAACTGTGTTTGAGGCTTGTGTTGATAGGGAGGAGAACTCAGGGGTGAGAGAATACTCGATGTTTGTTGAAAAACAAACAAAAAAAAAGTTTTTGGACAGAGGGAAGTTATGGCTGGGCAGCATTGCACATACTCAATCTCCTTACAATACTACGGTCGCTCGAGAATGTCTCGTATTAATTTATTTTACTGCGCTGCCCTCAGGCTGATGATGTTGGGATAACCACGAGCACTGGTTTTTGAGGACCAACTGTTTTGCTGCCATACATTATAAACTGTCATCATCACGCAGTGTGCATCGCACAGCACTTCAAAAAAAAAAAAAAATTAAAAAGTAATTTGTTAAAGGAGAGCATTTGCTTGAGCTTGGTTCTTGCCAGTTTTGTCTGTGGGCGACAGCATCCAAAATGCAACAGCATTTTGTGGCCAATTGGCTTGGTTGAAATTTGTTCATCCCTGCTGAAAATTCCAGCTAAGACCAGCTACAATTCTAAGCTGGTTTAAGATGGCCTGAGCTGTGTTTTCAACCCCATTAGCTGGTCTGGATGTTTAGAGCTGGTCTCTATAGCTGGATGAAGGTGGTCAAAGCTTGTTAAACTGGTATTGTCAGCTGGTGAAGGCTGGTCGACCAACTAAAACTGTCCAAAACACAGCATAAACCATCTTGACCAGTTTAGGCTGGTTAAAGCCAAATTTTTCAGCAGGGATATCAAAGTTATTACCCCAGTAAAGGTCCAACAATCAAAATTTGCTTCTGGTTTCCATCAAGGAAACACTAATTTGGGAAAACGCCACCACAAAACCAAAGTTTACTATGCGCGTGTAGTACCATCAGTGTACAAAGCCTACCAGATGTGTTAGCTGGCTGGTGATGTTTTGCGTGTTTACCAGTGAATTAACAAATTCTTCAGTTCCCCAATCTCTTGGCATTAGGCAAATGCCCTGCCGTGGCGGCTGGTTGGGCGAAGTGTAATCGCTTACGAAGGTTTGTGCAATGTACCAAAGCTAATCTGATCGCATGCTTGATGTCAATTGCGATGTAATAGGGTGTAGTTCAGGAGTTCATTGCACTCTTCAAGATCTGCTCAATTCTCAAAAACATATATCGTCTTCTGCTTTGTTCATTCTCTGCCTTTTTATCCACACATTTCATGATTGGAGTAGGTAATGGGAATGGACAAAGGGACAAATCATTTTTTTCCATGTTTCCTATGTCACGCTTGGCCATCCTGCAAGTTAGGTCACTTCTTTCCCCTCCAGCTCTGATTGGTTTTATCCGTTTGTTGCCCCCAAAGACTATAAAAAGATGGACGCAGCACCAGGGTCGGAAAAGTGAGGCCAATGCGGAAATCTCAAAAAAAAATTGCATTCTATTTTATGGCCAGCAGATGGCGACGTCGGTGGTTGCAGAAAGACGTTCCTCCATGAGAAAATGACCCTACTTTCCCTCCTGATTTATTCTTTCAATAATTATTTTCCACGTTATTTTATGGTATTTTTCGCAAGTTTCAAGTCTCCTTCGGTCGATCAAGATGTTCATTTTTTGTATATTATGTTCCTAAATAGACTAAAATAAAGGATAAAGCCAGCGTATGTTTTAGGGGCGTGGCTATCCTCTGGTCCCCGTCTGATACGGTCAGATCCACCCCTCGCTCCTCCCTGGATCTTCAAGTCACTCTCTCCTCCAATAGGAATCCCATCTGGTTTCAAAATGACAAAATGGCGCCGTTCAAATTGCCAAAATCGAGTCTTCATAAATGGTATGCTGGGTACATCTCAAAGTCTAGGCTGCATCCTTAGAAGGCCACATTTTATGGGGTTGTCACATACTTCTATCCGCTAAACTGACATTTATGGGTAGGGACAAGGTTGAATTAAGGTTAGGTTTAGGGCTAGGTTTAGAGTTAGGGGTTAGAGTTAAGGTTAAGGTTAGGGACCAGTAATGAGTTGCTTTGACCAAAGCTGTTGAACGGAGATAAATTTATATAACGTCAGTTTGGTGGATGGAAATAAGTGACGACCCCTAAAAATTCAGCCTTCGAAGGATGCAGCCTAAGGGGCTGGTCACACCGAACGCGCTACATCGGCGTGGAAACGCATGGCCCTTCTGACCTGTTTCTTTGAAGCCAATGTTGTAAAAAAAGGGCTGGGTGCATTTAATCATTGAGAATATTAACAAAAGGGCGCCCCAGGCCAATAAGGCGCGTTTAGTGTGATCGGCCCCTTGGGGTGCATCTCGAAGCACAGGCTGCATCCTTCGAAGGCTGCATTTTTTGGGGTCGTCACTTAATTCCATCTGTCAAACTGACATGTCATCATTTTATCTCTGTTAAACAACTCTGGTTGAAGCAACTTGTCTCTGGTTTCACTAACCCTAACCTTAACTCTAATCTCTAACACAAAACCTTGTCCCAAACATAACCCCAACTCTAAATTTAACTTCATCCCTAACTCTAATAGTCATCTTGACAGATGGAAGTGACTGATGACCCCTAAAAATGCAGCCTTCGAAGGATGCACCCTAGCTGTGAGATGCCCCGCTGAAACCAATGGGTGAGGTCACGGTTGCTTCCTCTGTCTTTTTCTACAGTGTATGATTTCTCCGTGCACGGTTTCCTGCTTAACCCCTTAAGAACTGAGATCCTTAAGAACCCCGGTACCGAGGACGGTTATTACGCATTATAAATACAGCATTTTTTCAAACCGCAACATTATCAAGCGGCATATCCACATTTCGAGAAGAAACTCGTGTAAACCATTTTTACCTCAACTGAACACAATTCAAGCACCAAGCAAGTAAATAAGCATGCAGCAGAACATAGGATAAAATCATATCAGTGCTGAATCGTCAGGATTTCTGCTGAATTCGTGCTATGCATGAAAACGATACCTCAAATAAAAGAGGAAAGTCCACAGAATGCAACAATATGAGCCCTGTCATTTTAAACCGACACCACATTGAAAGAACAGTAGGAATACACTTTACAGTCTACAGAGATGAGCAGAAAAAAATTCTTACCTTTGATATTTTGCAATAAAAAAACTGCTCGAGGGTAAATCTGCACTTGCTATTGTTAGCCCAGTGTGTTCGTGTTATAACGAAACTAGATCTGCCGGGATCCTAGCATGTTCTTTCCCTGGGCGTTGCTTCAAATATCTCAGCTCTGTAGCATTCCGCCTCCTTACAATCTACTTTCCAATCTGCTTTCGGTCTGTGATGCTGTCAGTAAGACTATGACGGTAGAAATTTGATTGTATGAGTCTTGATGATTTTAACGAACTCTAAACCACATCAATGGCAGAAACCGAGCCTGAGCTACAGCCTTGCGCTCCGAGTGCATCAAACTGAGTCCATGGGACATAATGAATGTTCTTGAATAGCGCAACAATATAAACGCATAACTAGTTTGTTTGAGATATTGTCCGAATAATTATCCGCTAAATACTCAACATTCATTTTCAAAGTCGTTTTCTGACAGAATCTTTGCTTTATTCCGCACAAATACTGAGCCTACAATAGTACAGTAGCCTACGTATTTTCCTTACCCATTCGTTGAATGGCCAATTTCACCATAGACTGTTGTCGATTGGCGCAGCCTATTGGATAAAATGCTGCGCTGCTGAAAGGAAATTGTGAAGGTACGATTCCTAATCGGGGTACCTTTTTTGTTTTATTTTTTGGAAATAATCGCAGTTGCCTTCTACAAATAATCGCTGGGGTTTTTGTTATTCTTACTTTTCTTTAACATATTTTCGCATTACCTTTGAATTTATCATTTTACTTATTTGTTTTGTTTTTTAATAAATAAGCTCCAGTGGAGTCAAACTTAATTTTCATTGTATGTATTATCTTTGAATGGGAAATTGTATAGGCAACAAAACTGGCAGAAATAATAATAATTTTTCTTTTATTCTAAAAATTAAAAAATGTTCTATTTGGTTGGAATGGATGCCTGTAGTGATATATAAGCGAAATTTTATGGGTTTTACAGCTTGGTATGTAAGAAATCTGAAATGGAACACAAGGTACCTAAATTGCCAAAATGGAGAGGCCACCTAGACATGCCTCTCTAATTTTGCTCTGATTGACCAGATCAAAATAAACTTTGGCACAGATAATAATGACATTCTGTGCTGTAATGTTTAGAGGTTTCAGGCTGAAACTCAACAAATTTACAAGGGATCGAAGTAAAACTTTGTTGGGTGCAAAATGAGATCTTTCATTTACACTGTGTTCCATCTCCATTTACTCTGACTCAGTGACATATATAGTGATTTTTACACCAGGTATTAAATCCCAAATGGTTTTACCTTTGTTACGATATCAAGATTATTCAAATGGACCAAGCAGTCGCAGATATATACTCATTTATACTCATTTCATTTTGGGCTTAACATTTTCAAAAAAGAGGCTCAGGGCTTAAGGGGTTAATAAGCCCAAGCTCTCTATTCTACGTTTCAGTGCCCTCTGGTGTCTGGCTAGTGTACCTTCTCATACCTAAGATGCTCTTATCCCGGGGGTAGTGACTGCAGTTGTGGGTGTAGCTGAAAATATTTTTTCTCCTCTAGAACCTCGTCCTCTGTTCCTTGCAAACTGTACGGAAATAAAGTGCACCCCCATCTCAATTCCCTCCATTCCTAAGTGTTCTCTTAATGCTTCCTAGAATTTTGCATGTATGTTTTAACACTGCCTGCACATTGCAGCATTCTAGCATTGTGAGAACGTTTGTCTTGGCAGCGGCATTGTTTCCCCCTCATCTGGTTCAGCAGTGAATCAAAGTTTTTGCTCTGAATCTAATAGCTCTAGCTTTATTTACTAGTCTGTTCCTCTGTGCCATTGTTACTGGTTACTCATCCGTCTTGCCTCTATTGTTTTAATTAGCATTTACTACTTGTTTAATTGTTGTGTTATATGCTCTCGAACCAGCAGCACAGCTCATAATTGGCTATATTATCACCCCTATGGGGCTTCAGGCACTAAACTACACACTTGGCTTCTCCGCTTAAGTGTACACTGTAATATAAATCAGAGCGTTAATAAGGGAGAGGGAAAAAACAGTAGAGAATAGCACAAATTGCATACACTATGCAGATAGTCGGCTTGTTGAGCTTGATAAGAGAATTCCTGTTAATGTTTGACGACCGCGAGAAGTTAAATTTGATGTGCCGATGAATAATTACATTACCAGAGTTCATGTATCTCGCGTGACCCCCCAAATGCTGGAAATATTGAGTGTAAATGAAGAGTTGTTAGTGCAATTTTGCAAATGAAAACGTTTTTCATTATTTGTAGCCTGGTTTGTCATTCGAGATCGGCTCCACGCATTGCACGGTAGTAGCTTTGAAATGTTCAAAATAGCCATGGTGTAGGCTAGCAGATTTTTACATACTGTCATCAAATTGGTTTCACTCCTAATTGATGTAATTGGGGGATCCTAACGGCGCGTGTATTCATTCAATTTCCTCCCGTGTTCTCAGTTCATTCACAGTGAATACTGGGATGTCAATTTTGAGTAATAGCCAGCAGATGGCACTAAAGTTGCATAGTTAAAAAGAGACTTGCATTTTCACTCTCAGTTGCCATTCAATTATCATTAGCGGCAAATGTGCTTAAGAGGTGCGTGCTTATGAGAGACTAATAATAGGCGAGCGTTCGGGGGACTCCGGACATGACTCCGGAAAACCGTCCATAAAATGAAGCTGAGAACGAGGATCAAAGACCCAAGAAAGCATTGTGCTGTCCCTCACACTGCCTGTCTATATATGCTCCAGGCAGGTTCACTGAAGTGCAGTGTTCATGTTGAGGAGGGCAATAGCGAATTCATTTAAACATCTTCGCTTCAAGTCCCCAAAATATAGATAACAAAATGAAAAGGTATACATCCTCCAATCACATTCATAATATCAAACAATACAGCATATTTCCGCAATTACTTTAAAACAAATTTCTTATGAGATACTTTAATACGGGTTCAGATGAATTGATTCACCAGTCATTTTTCACAGATTCCTTTTGTATTGGAGAGATACATAATTTCTCATTAGAGCAATCAGAAGATCGAAAAACCGCTACGCGTAACATATAAATCAGTGTGGTAAGCATCTCTAAATGAAATATTCAGTGTTTCTAGAGGCATTTGTCATTCTTGATTTATTTAAATGCCGTGGCCTGCAAGTCATAATACAGTGGCACAACGAATAAATAAAGATTAATTTTTCCAGGTGGATGTTCCTCTTCATTTTGCAAGTGTGGGAAAGTGGCCTTGCGATTCTACAGTTTACAATTTATCTCCTTGCAGAAGTGAGCCAATAGCGTGCTAATGCGACAGAACTATTGACATGCTGGTAATATAAGACGATTATGGTATTTATTAATGTGGAACTGCGACTGAACATCGTTATCTTTGCAATGAAATATTGGCTTGGCGCTGATATTCTGCATGCAGCTATTTAATCACAAAATCAAAATTATGTTTTTATTAAAATCATTATTCACATATAAGACACATTCAACTTTCATACATTCCCCCACACCTCCTACCCCATCGCTGATACACTGCTAACATTTCGGCATTGACCATGGCATTTGCAAAGAGCTGGAGTGTTCATATTCTTCAGCGCAATTTTCTCCATAATGAACAAATGTGATGCATTAAGAATATTCACATGCCCTTTTAATATACTCCCTCAGTGAAAGTACAGGAGATGTGAAAATGAAATACTGTTATTCTTCGGATCAGAGATGGCACGCGAAATAACACAGTGGGAAGTTACAGGAATTCTTTCTTTTAAGAAATATGTAAAATTGCAGGTCATTTCAGTTTTTAACTATATGCATAAACAAAAAAACCTTTTTTTCTAGTGATGGGGATCATTGTCTTCCAGAAGTGCCTTTTCAGCTCTGCATGTACTTCAACTGCAAAAAACAAAACAAAACAAAAAAAAGAAAACATCAAACTACGAAAAATGAGAAAATCTTTCATTTCCTCGCAGTGAAAATCCTGCTAGCACCACCTCATTGCATTCAGCAGGTGGAGCGAGATGATTGGTTGATGCTGTGCATTGGTTTGTAACAGACCGGCTCTTAAAATAGGCCCAAGCAGAGACGATTTTTCATGCTGTTACTGCGAAGACCCAAAAGGCTGATATTTATGCATCGGTTCCTCTGAGGAGAGCAGTGGCGGCCAAAATCATTTCACCTTCGGTTTGATTTGATTTCCCTCTTCATGTTTTTAAACATCCTTTCACAATTAAGCAGGAAATGGCGCTTATTTTTTCATTGTGTGTTTTCAGGAATACTGAGATCAGTTTCCTCTTGATAAAATCACAGAATTTCTCCCCAGTACCAACAATGACAGCACTGAACACAGTCAGAATGAATGAGAGAGAGAATAGTTTGGGTCCAATACACTGATCCTTCCTGCTGTTTGAAAAAAACAGAACTTCAACTATTTAGTGACACTTTTATCCAGAGCGATTTACGGGGTCATCCAGCCATGACTGTTGGGCAAAAGAGCTGAACCCGAAAACCTGGCTTGTATTCCAGACACACAGTATTATGCTGGAGTTTTGGCTTAGTTGCTGTCCTCTATTTAATATCCAATATGTCTCAAACAAATCTTAGAAAAATAAATTAAAAAGCCTTACAGGCAAAATGAGCATGCCAAGACAGAGATTTGCTTTAGCACCGTTATTTTATAATATCCTCGACAGGAGCCAAGATGGCGTGTCTTTACCCATGACCTCCCTTTTCTGTTGACTCAGAGACCGGAGATGTTCTACCATAATAGCTGCAGAACTAAGAGCTGTAGAAAGAGGGCGAAGAGAGGGAGAGACTGAAGTAAGTGAGATTAAAGGGGGGCGATAGAGGGATGACACACAAACAAAGTGTGCTGATGGAGGTATGCACAAAAGCAAAGTCTTGTATTCAAAAAAACCAGAGAGGGAGTGGTGCAGTGGAGAGACAATATGGCGCATATCCCAGATGAACTCTGGGAGTTTTTGGGAGGACACAAGTTTGGCTCTTTCAAGCCCTTGCTGGGGGTGGGAGGGGTCGGGAAGAAGTCACATGACTGAGCAGCACTGGCAGGTCTTGTGTTTCGGTGAAACCCCTCCCTCTGCCCGGCTGGGCGGGGGGGGCTCGTTCTCAGTGGTGACAAGAGCCTGGAGTTCGGCGGGCGAGGCGGGTATCTGCTGCTCTTCTGCATGCGTCAGGAGCTGCGAATCAGATTCACTCGTTGCCATGGCCTCTATCTCTTCTTCGCCCAATGAGGTGTCCTGGGGCTGTTCAGTCCGAGCATCTACTTCCTGCGTGGTGGTCGTGGGAGTTGCCATTAACGTAGTAGCGCATACCTGGGAGGATATGAGCGTGGCTTCGAGCGCAGAACCTTCCAGAAGCTCACCCCGCTCCTGATACTTGTCCTGCTGCAGAGGTGTCACCTTAGGAGTTCCACCCTCCTCAGTCTCCACCTCTTGCCCTGCAGTGGGCATGTCCTCGTCAGCTGGTGCTGATTCTGGGATGGCCCTGGGTTCTCTTTGGGTCAATGTTACACCAGGCTCCTCTGTTGTGGGGAGGTCAGTCTGTGGGATGGCACTGTTGACTTTGGCACCCCCTGGTGGCAGTGGCTCATCTGCCTCATCCATTATCACTACTCGCTCAGCGTGTATGGCCCCTCCCATCGCATCCTCTTCAGGCTCCGCCTCTGTGAAGCCTAGGAACGTCATAGTAACTGGCCCTGCCCACCCACCAACATTAATGTCTGTCTCCCTGTTGCTCACAGTCTCCTGCCCCCCGACTCCCATTTCGGGGCTTTCCAGCCTCTCTTTGGAGCTTTCAGCACTAAGATTAGCTTCTTGCTGTGGAGCACTGTGGGTAATATTACAACTGACGTCTGTGTGCGTCTCAGGTCCGTTATGTGCATGAATGCCCTGTCCCTCCTGCTCTGTCTCTGTACCCTTCCCCTTATTGTCTGGCCCCGCCTCCTTACAACCTAACTCCTCCCACTCCTTCACATCCTGACCCGACCCCTCCCCCTTATTCAGCTGCCCCTCTTTTGGTTCTGGCTCCTCCCCCTTCTCCCGCTCCCTTCTCCTATTGGGTACAACCTTGGTGTCTCCCAGCAGTGCCTGTAGCCCCGCCCCTTTCAGGACATCCAGTATCTGTCCCAGCTCCTCTGGGCCAGGTGTGATGCCATCCAAAGCCTGCACGTGCCTGCGTCCGTCATCAAACACCGTCTCTCCTGGGGCCCCCGTCTGTCCCGGGGCCACAGGGGCCACTGAGAGGATCACTGTGGCCCCTGTCTTCAGGTCTCTCTCCACCTGCAACTCCACCATCCCCAGAACTACAGACAAATGGAGAGGGAGAGAGTGACCTGTCCCAGTTAAACCAGAGACTCCATTTCAATGGTCACTATACAGTCAATCAGGATTCAATACTCAATCTCCTCTTTCTCAACACTTGACAATTCACTTGTTTGCTGACGGGGCTGAAGTTGACGCGGGTTACTATGGTCACGCGTCTCCAACTGGCAGGAACGCTTTCAGGAAGTGACAGTTAAGTGCATCTGAAAAAACATACTCAAACGTAATTATACATAAGAAAGTATATTGAACGATATTACGTATGTTAAGTAATAAGTATGTAGAGCATAATGTGCGATTTTGGACACAGCTTCATTCTTCAGACATTAGTGTCGATATCCTCAAGTTCTAGAGATCAAAGCAAAGACATCACAGCGGTAGTATGCTGGGTTCTGAACATTTTAATCACATGCTGGTGCTCTGACTGATCCTGCGAGTCATCAGTGTACTCCACAGCAAAAAAGGACAAGTTTATGATTTGAAGTAACGCATGTAAGTGTTTAGAGAAATGCTGAACAAAATCTCTCTGCCTCTGTGGATTTCTTCCCACTCGCCCATTTGCATGGTTTTCTCTGCTGGCCTTTTAGAAAGCAAAGATTTTTTGTTGACAATGGAGAGCTGTGTGTGTGTGTGTGTGTGTGTGTGTGTGTGTGTGTGTGTGTGTGTGTGTGTGTGTGTGTGTGTGTGTGTGTGTGTGAGCGCGTGTGCTGGTGAAACGCATCAGAGACGTGGGCACGGTCGACTACCCTGACCCATCCCCCCAGGGTGCCCATGAAAAGACGCGGGGCAGATATTTATACGGCTGCTCGCTCCCTGCTCTCTCTGCTCCCCAGTTCCTCGTCTCCTGGTTCAGCCAAGCCCTGCAGCCAAGATGGCAGGAGCAGGTCGGTCTGTGTCTAATCGAAGCGGAAGGGATGCTTGTTGATCTGATGCCTGGAGGCAAGGTCCGATGTGAGCGTTGTTGGGATGTCACTGAGATCATGAAGGGGACGTCTATAGCCATTACAGCTGCAGAAATGCAGGCTAATAGAAGTGAAGCGTAGCTTTGGAGTAGCGATGTGGGGTTCTATCCAGCCAAGGCTTCTAGCCCCTCTCTTCTGTCTTGGCCCAGCCCCTTTTGAACAGGCCCCTTCTTTCCTGACCAGGCTCCTCCTATTTGGCCTGCCACGCCCCTCCTCTCCATTCTTGGCCACTTCTCTGCTCCCTGGCCCAGACCCTCTTTATCAAGCCCCGCCCAGTATCTCCTGGCTCCTCCTGCGCTTTCCTGACCCCGCCCCCTCATGTAATGGCTCCATTCCCCCCACCAGCAGGTACCTGATCTCTCCTCTGGTCCATTTTTGAGGGCGGCCGTCCAATTGAGGGGGTCTGGCTTGTGGCCTACGGGAAGAGTAGAGTAAGAGATTCGTGCCAATACAAACAGGCTGGGTTTTAGCAGCTGACAAAGGGTGTGGGAGGAGCAAACAGGGGTGCATTTCCTGAAAGCACGGATGCTGACTTGAACAGTTGGAACCATTGACTGTCAATGGACAAACCATATAAGTTGCTAACTTTAGTTGGGGAACGCACCCCCGGCTGGCTTCATGCCTGTTTCCTCACCTTCCATATCCTCTTGTGACAGGTATTTCTGTAAGAGAAGAGGGCACAATGTGAGATGTTATAAAGGTATTGGATGCCCACTTAACCCTTTGAACGCTGAATACATTTTCGAGGAATTAAAAAATGTAGTTATCCCGAGCTGTTGAAAACCTATCATGTGGCAACTTGTTTAAAAGAGCTCCCCTGCGGGAGCTCTTTTAAACAAGTTGCCATATGATAGGTTTTAAACAGCATCTGATTTTGACATCTTACATTATTGGGCAACGAAAGGGTTAACTTAGCTTAATGGCTGACATTGAGGCAGGCTTTCTGATAAGATGGTAAAGCTGGGCTATCAGGGATCCAGCCGCAGATGAGGCGATCGTCGTCTGGTTTTTATGAAATATATTAAAATATTGACAACGGAGGACCCTCGCCTATACTTTGAGATGTTTATAAATATCAGCTAGAGTTACTTGTGATCAGAAACGTTGGGTGAAACTGATGGGGGTGTCACACTGTGGCTGTCATAAGGCTTCTGTCTCAACAGTGTCATATGACAGATACTCGCGTATTTACAGAAGTTCCAGCAGATGCATCCAAAACAAAGAAATGATTGAGTTTCAAGAACCTGTTTTTCACACGTGATATTCAGCTCGCTAGCGCTGGCTATGCTAGCGTAATATGAGCCTCCCGGTGCATTCTGGCCCTGTGGGGCGATAATGGAACAGAGAAAGTATCGTTTTTACAGATCTCAGAAAAAGTTTGGAAATATAACTCTTATTTTTTGTAAGTAAAAGTATGTTCTCTATTACAGGGGCCCGTAGCCGAGAACTTGATCTGTTTAGTTGATACAGGAAGCATCCTCGCAGAATTCTGATCCTGGATCAGTATCCATTCTCTACACTTGGACAGGCGGGTTAAGAATTGGAAACTTCACAAATATTCAGCAGAGATCAGCATGGTGTCTGAAACAAACGAGCAAAACTTGTTCCAACAGGGATCCGGTAGTTTGTCACTTGAGCTTTACCCTCAAATGTGCGCAGTACAGAAGTGAAAACAAATCTGCACTGCACCCCTTTCATAAACTCAGAGGGAAACACCCAAAAGACCCCTTTGATTCCAAAAAGACCCCTTTGATTCAGTAGAACAACCCTATGCAGAGCATGGATTCTCTGTCCAGCGGTACAGTTCCGTCTGTGAGCTTTCACACTTAGCACACCTACTGTGTGTACTGGGTTCCTCGCAGAACTGTTAAGGGTTTCTCTGTGGGAGGGGTCTGGAGATCTACCATCTACGGCGTTTTCATTCCAGCCCTGACTTGGCCCGTCTGATGGTACTAAATTGCAGCTCATCAAGATCACTGGGGGTTGAATAAGCTGTGATTTTTTTTTTTGTTTGTTTTTTTTTTTGAGGTTGGAGTTCGGAGTGAACCGGCCGGATGGTAGATCTCCAGGAACGTGATTAGTGGCCACTGCCGTGCAGAGTCTAGTCGATGAAATAGTTTTTCTAAGAGTATTATACAGCTTCAAGTGCTATCCGTTTACATATCTCATGTTAGAAGAGTTTGAGCAAGTGGTGCTGATGTTTGGACGGTTGGGGGGGGGTTGAAAATAATTGGAAGTACCTGCTGCTCGCTGTCGCCCCCTGGTGTTGGCGCACTCAGTTCAGCAGTGTCTTGTGTCTCTCCATCTGTGTGGGTCGGGCTGCATCCATCTTCCAGATACTTCCGCTTATCTTCATCTACCAGTGGGCCCTCTGCCTGTGGCCTAACACACACACATGCACGCACACACACACACACACACAAGTATTTGTCTTTTCTCAATGGTGCGGACATTAAGCTGGTATAGCCTGGTGGGGACACGGGCCACAGACTCGTGCACACACACACCCACCCACCCAGAGACACATGGGCACACTTTCGCGCACCCACACACATTGACTCATGCACACACACACTTCCTCACACATGCACACACACATCGACTCGTGCACACACGCACACAAAAGCAGACTCACGCGGACTCATAGACGCTCGTCCACATGTGCCATACACCCAGACTCATACACACACGTACATGCATGCGCGCACACACACTCACAAGTGCACACAAGCGCACACACACACTCACACGTGCACAGAAGCACACACACACTCATACGTGCACACAAGCACACACACATACGCGCGCGCACACACACACACACAGACACACACTGAGCGTGACCGTGACAGGTGAGACGTGCAGGTCGTGAGTGGGATAAGGTGGTAGGTGGTGGGGTCCTCACTCGTCTCTCCGATCCCCTTCCTCAGGCTCCGGGCTCTGAGCTGAGTCGGCCCCGGGGCCATCTGGGGAGGAGGGAGGGGTCTCCAATAACCACTGATCCCTCAGAGACTTCCTCTGAGAGAGAGAGGGAGGGGGATGGGGAGAGGGGGAGAGAAACGGAGGGGTGGAGTGAGGGAGAGAAAGGGAGAGAGCGAGACAGAGGGAGGGGAGAGAGAGAGAAGGGGAAAGAGAGAGGGAGGGATGGAGTAATGGAGAGAGAGAGGGAGAGAGCGAGGCAGAGAGGGGGGATGGAGTGAGGGAGAGAGAAGGGGACAGAGGGAGAGAGAGAGGGAGGGAGAGGGATGGAGAGATTGTGGGTTAATATTACAGTGTGTGAGGGGAAAAATGCTGGACCGGGTTAAAGCTACAGTCTTAATGTGAATGAACAGAAAGTGAAAGGGACAGATGTGCTGCAGTGAGGGAGAGGTGTTTCTCTCAGGGGCCTGAGTGACTTGAAGCCATTCAGATCTGGACTGTTGTTTTGTTGAGTCAGCTCCCAGAATGCAGCTCTCCAGGGTTCTGGTCTGATCACTGATGTGCTGAGAACTAAAACCTTAAAGCCATTAGCTCGTTGTGTTGCTCATGCTCATAAAAATAACTGTTGCCCATGAGACATGTATTTAAATATAGCGAGGGGGGTTATCCAATCTAGAATACTGCCAATGCCCCCTGGACCTGGTATTACAATTGTTATTAACAAAAGGCCTTTGTTATTACACGTGTTATTAAGATATGCATGACCTGCACTAAATATCGTCCAGTCATAGGGTAAACAAAGACTGAAGTTCACGTTCTGGAGATGTTCCTCCAGTTTATCATAGTGTTCTCATAACGTTGCGGTAATGTTTTGATGACGGTATAAAATTGCTACTTTACAAGCAGCAACATTTTGAGACCATTTGTTCTTATTCTAACTGAAACACTAAGGAATCAAGTTTTTCGGAGTTTATTTTCTTATTTTAAGAAACAAGAAATTCCCAAATCACCCCTGGTAATAGAGCTTGAAACATAATCATCTTCTCAATTCTGTATCGAATATTTACCTTTGCACAAAACGATTAAAAGCACGCTTGGGAATAATATTAAAAACAAACCCTTTTGACTCTTTACAGTAGCACAGCTTCACTAAAAATAAAGCAAAAAATTAGCGGGGAAATGAGGGGGGCACAGAAGGAGAGGACGAGGTCACTTTCACCAGGTGCATTGTGGGATATGATATGACCGTTCACATGCAGACCTGCGGCTGTCAGAGCAATTTCCCAGCATGCAACACTCTTTTCCAAAAGGCTGCGATCTATTAGCTGGCCTATCGGAAACGAAACGGTGCGCCTCGTCGGTCTGAGAACGCTCCTTGCGTTTGGCGCACCCTCCAGGCTACATGCTAACGGAGATCCGGCTCGGCTCGGTGGTTTCAGAGGAGGAAATGGGCCCAGAGCATTTCCTTCCTCCAGCCAAGAATTGCGGAGGTCACGGACTTTCGGAGAACCGCTCAGTTTTATGGCTGTAGGGAAATACTAGAAACGCCACAGGAGGGTCGAGCGCATTCTGCTTAGTGCAGTTGGGTAAGTTAGCCTGCTCATCTACCCAGCAGATGCTACCACCTCAAATTTCTTCTAAGACCTTAGACCAGGGATACTCATTCTTTTCCAGAATGAGCCACAGTGGGTGCTGGCTTTCGCTCTATCCAACCTGTCCCGCACCTGATTCTACTAATGAACCCTTAAAGCTTTTGCCATAGACCCTTGATAAGTAGAATCAGGTGTGTAACTGCATGGTTAGAATGAAAGCCTGCACCCCCTGCGGCTCATTCTGGAAAAGAGTGAGTATCCCTGCCTTAGACTGTGACAGAACAATACAGAAGTACAGTACTGTGCAAAAGTCTTGGGCACATTTAAAGCAATTTTGTTAGGAAAATATACTTGCAAAAATGGCAAACTTAAAAGTTTATAAAAGTGTACTATACAGAGCTGAAAACTGCTAAAACCTAAATAAAATCAATATGTGGTGTGAATACCCTTTGCCAAAAAACCTGGGACACTGTCTTGTTGTGCTATAGTTTTATAAGATGCTTGACTTTCTGCTTGTTCCGGGTAGAGAGGAAAACTTGCCACTGTTCTTCTGCAGACTGACGGTCTCACCTGTGTCTCTCCCGCTCAGTATCTGCAGACAGCCATGATGATGGTGACATCAGGACTGTGTCCAGACTATATTATCTGTATTGGCTGTTTTATATGAAATGCAACCATTTACTTATGAAACTTCTCTTTATATTAGCATTTGGAAATTTCAAATTTACCTCTCATCTTCAGCAGCTCGAATATGAAAAACAAAAAGTAAACATCTAAAACAGATTTAAATGTTAAAAAGTGCATGGTGCCTAAGACTTCTGCACAGTACTGTATGTATTGAAAGAGGGGTGACAAATTTAGGTGATCTGGATGGAGTATGAAATTACGCAACAGTTAATATTTAGTCAGGGCAGGAGGGTATGGCTACCTGTCGCCTGAGCCACCGTACACCTTCAGAAGATACCTCTACAAGCAACAAACAGCCAGATTCTAGGCTAGCTTTTATGCTCATGTTATTTTGACCCACACTTAACGTTAGACAACAGTTCTGTAATTCCCTCTCTTGACTCATTCAGCATTGCTCCCCATTCAGAAGGGGTGTTTTATGAATACTACACCACAGGCGTCAATGAAAATTCTGATTCTGAACTTAAACGTCCTGAGAAAAATTGGTTTTTATTTGGAAAGATATTTCAAAATGGTTTCTGTGGCAACGTAGGTCAGATACGCCAACACGCGCAGTGGCCTTTGTTAAGGTGCAGGTCCTTCTGAAGGCTGGTGGCAGTCCTGTATTTCCCCATAACACCAGTCCAGGCAACTTTGTTAATTGCCTGGCTCTGAACTCAATGGAATCAACCCTACAGGAGGCAGATAAAGTTCTCAGAGTTCTTACTGACGGAAAAAACCTTGATGAGGCGAACAGCTGTGCTGGGGGTGGGGCTGGAGGCGAACAGCTGTGCTGGGGGTGGAGCGGGGAGGCAAACAGCTGTGCTGCGGGTGGGGCTGGGAGGCGAACAGCGGTGCTGAGGGTGGGGCGGGGAGGCGAACAGCTGTGCTGGGGGTGGGGCGGGGAGGCGAACAGCTGTGTTGGGGGTGGGGCTGGAGGCGAACGTGCTGGGGTTGGGGCTGGGAAGCGAACAGCTGTGCTGGGGGTGGGGCGGCGAGGCGAACAGCTGTGCTGGGGGTGGAGCGGGGAGGCGAACAGCTGTGCTGGGGGTGGGGCGGGGAGGCGAACAGCTGTGCTGGGGGTGGGGCGGGGAGGCGAACAGCTGTGCTGAGGGTGGGGCGGGGAGGCGAACAGCTGTGCTGGGGTTGGAGCGGGGAGGCGAACAGCTGTGCTGGGGGTGGGGCGGGGAGGCGAACAGCTGTGCTGGGGGTGGGGCGGGGAGGCGAACAGCTGTGCTGGGGGTGGGGCGGGGAGGCGAACAGCTGTGCTGGGGGTGGAGCGGGGAGGCGAACAGCTGTGCTGGGGGTGGAGCGGGGAGGCGAACAGCTGTGCTGGGGGTGGGGCGGGGAGGCGAACAGCTGTGCTGGGGGTGGGGCTGGAGGCGAATAGCTGTGCTGGGGGTGGGGCTGGGAGGCGAACAGCTGTGCTGGGGGTGGAGCGGGGAGGCGAACAGCTCTGCTGGGGGTGGGGCGGGGAGGCGAACAGCTGTGCTGGGGGTGGGGCGGGGAGTCGAACAGCTGTGCTGGGGGTGGGGCGGGGAGGCGAACAGCTGTGCTGGGGGTGGGGCTGGAGGCGAACAGCTGTGCTGGGGGTGGAGCGGGGAGGCGAACAGCTGTGCTGGGGGTGGAGCGGGGAGGCGAACAGCTGTGCTGGGGGTGGAGAGGGGAGGCGAACAGCTGTGCTGGGGGTGGGGCTGGAGGCGAACAGCTGTGCTGGGGGTGGAGCGGGGAGGCGAACAGCTGTGCTGGGGGTGGGGCGGGGAGGCGAACAGCTGTGCTGGGGGTGGGGCGGGGAGGCGAACAGCTGTGCTGGGGGTGGAGCGGGGAGGCGAACAGCTGTGCTGGGGGTGGAGCGGGGAGGCGAACAGCTGTGCTGGGGGTGGGGCGGGGAGGCGAACAGCTGTGCTGGGGGTGGGGCTGGAGGCGAATAGCTGTGCTGGGGGTGGGGCTGGGAGGCGAACAGCTGTGCTGGGGGTGGAGCGGGGAGGCGAACAGCTCTGCTGGGGGTGGGGCGGGGAGGCGAACAGCTGTGCTGGGGGTGGGGCGGGGAGGCGAACAGCTGTGCTGGGGGTGGGGCGGGGAGGCGAACAGCTGTGCTGGGGGTGGGGCGGGGAGGCGAACAGCTGTGCTGGGGGTGGGGCTGGGAGGCGAACAGCTGTGCTGGGGGTGGGGCTGGAGGCGAACAGCTGTGCTGGGGGTGGGGCGGGGAGGCGAACAGCTGTGCTGGGGGTGGAGCGGGGAGGCGAACAGCTGTGCTGGGGGTGGAGAGGGGAGGCGAACAGCTGTGCTGGGGGTGGGGCTGGAGGCGAACAGCTGTGCTGGGGGTGGAGCGGGGAGGCGAACAGCTGTGCTGGGGGTGGGGCGGGGAGGCGAACAGCTGTGCTGGGGGTGGGGCGGGGAGGCGAACAGCTGTGCTGGGGGTGGAGCGGGGAGGCGAACAGCTGTGCTGGGGGTGGAGCGGGGAGGCGAACAGCTGTGCTGGGGGTGGGGCGGGGAGGCGAACAGCTGTGCTGGGGGTGGGGCTGGAGGCGAATAGCTGTGCTGGGGGTGGGGCTGGGAGGCGAACAGCTGTGCTGGGGGTGGAGCGGGGAGGCGAACAGCTCTGCTGGGGGTGGGGCGGGGAGGCGAACAGCTGTGCTGGGGGTGGGGCGGGGAGGCGAACAGCTGTGCTGGGGGTGGGGCGGGGAGGCGAACAGCTGTGCTGGGGGTGGGGCGGGGAGGCGAACAGCTGTGCTGGGGGTGGAGCGGGGAGGCGAACAGCTGTGCTGGGGGTGGGGCGGGGAGGCGAACAGCTGTGCTGGGGGTGGGGCGGGGAGGCGAACAGCTGTGCTTGGGGTGGGGCTGGGAGGCGAACAGCTGTGCTGGGGGTGGGGCTGGGAGGCGAACAGCTGTGCTGGGGGTGGGGCTGGAGGCGAACAGCTGTGCTGGGGGTGGGGCGGGGAGGCGAACAGCTGTGCTGGGGGTGGGGCGGGGAGGCGAACAGCTGTGCTGGGGGTGGGGCGGGGAGGTGCAGACCTTCAGCTGTTGAAGTTTCAGTCTCTCCTCCTCCGTGTCCCGCCTCCTTCGTTCCTCCTCTTCCTGCACACGTCTCCTCTCCTGTTTCAGGAAGGCCCAGCGGTGCGGGAAAATGACAACGTTACCGTTGGAATGATGGCACTTATGTACAACTGCATCATTACATTTCGCTATTGCATAGTAACACAGGCCCATAAGCTGTTGTGACTCACTGCAATGGCCTGCAGCCGCTGTTGGTACTTCTCCGCTTCATCCATCTCTTTTCTGTGGAAAAAGGGAGGGGGAGAGAGGGAGCGAGAGAGAGAGAGAGAGAGAGAATATTAATTCTGAGAGAATACTACTTAAATTACTGTAGGTTATTTTTACACTGACTCCAAAAAATGCAACAATATTATGTGTGCATATATTCTAGAACAGTGGTAACCAGTCCTCTTCCCAGAGCTCTACACAGGCTTTCTGCTCCAAACTGGCTCTCATTCTACTCAGTGCAGATGTTTAGATGCTGCTCATTGCTTTGCTTGGGTTTAAGTGAAAGCCAAGCGGATGGCAGTTCTTTCTGTAACCGGTTAGCTACCACTGTTCAAGAATAATTCGGACCTGAATTCAGATATATTTACAGTAACAGGTTTTCATGCGTCTTCTATATGAATGCGCCCTCCATTTATTTCACTGTGGTTGTCACCTACAGGCTCATCACGGGATGACATTCTGAATACCATGTGTGTAATTTACTGTGTTCAACTGCTTGATTTTGAGTTTGGTCGGCCAGACCAACTCATTAGACCTTCCTGCTGTTTCTTCACCCGCAAGAAATCGTCATAAAATAACAAACGCTTAACGGCAGCTTTGATTAGAATGGCTTGATGGATTTTTCAGTTCGACTGCAACTATTAAAGGGATCACTGAGCATTCATTTTTACCCAGGTCAGCATTTTCTTCCTCGCTCGTGTGCAGGTATGTCAACTTAGCGTTGAGCCGTCGTGAAAGTGGGAGCTGTCATTCTGTAATGTGCGAGCGAACACCGGCCGGCCAAGTGCCACCGAATTTGAAAAAAAGGCAATGCCCTGTGCAGATTTTATGGAAAATTGAACCTTATAAATGAGTGATTTCTGAGGATGTTGCTCAGGGTATGCAGAGGACTGCTTGACTGGTTTGAAACTCCGCCAATTCGCATGCTCTCAGGAGAGCCTAAATTGAAGCGACTATCGGCCAATCCTCTCTTGGAAACTCGCCAGCGTCCCGACCCCTTTCCAGTGGGAGACTGAGGTGTAAGTAAAAAAGAAAAAAAAAAACATTCAGCAGCAGTAAGATCTGCTCCATAAATCACAACCGATGCGAGGCGACAAACGAGCCCCGACAGCAGCTCGCGTTCCCCTGCGCTTCAGCCTTCTATCTCGAAGCACGGATGACAGATGGTGTCGTTGGCCTCTACGGACACGGTTAGGCATATGTTAGCGGGATAAGCGATGACTCCTGCACCGTCCAAATCCTCTCTATGAAGAAGAAGAAGAAAAAAACTGGGGGATAATCTAGCGGACTTGTACCACGCTACCAGCAAAACGTGCTCAGCAGTAAAACTAATGACAGTGCCAAGCTGCACTAATACAGGAAAAGAGAGAGTAGTGCACAATAACAACAAGTGGCTAGCTAGTCCTTAAACTGAGAATTCAGCCTTAGAGAGTTTGCTGAAAAGGCACCGTTAGCGTTGCACAGTTTGTTCAGTGCAGGTCAATACGTTCGTTTGCTGACACCTGACTTACACTTAGGCGTATAGGCCTCCGCACTTTGCTAATTTATTCACGAGGACTTTCATTAAATTTTAACTGAACTAAGAGAAAGTTGACTGAGAGAAACATGAGGCAAGATTAAGAGGGGTCTCTGACGTCAGATCTCCCCCTCTCTCTCTCGCTAACAGCCCAAGGTTATCGTTCTCCGCAGTTGCTATGACGACGAACCCGCGAATGCCGCTTCGGCGAGACGCGGCACATCAGGGGGAAGCCTTACCGTCGATTTAAGCCGCTGATGAAATCGTTTAAATGTGCCGTTCCTTCCCATGTTTGTGTGAGAGAGAGAGCGAAGGAAAGGGGACAGCGCTTGTCAAATCCTCTCCACATCACGAGGGTTTCGAGAGCGGTCGACGCTGGACGAGGCCGCGGAGCAGCATGTTGATGCTACGGTGGAGATGCACAAGAGCGCATTTCACGGAGTGTGAAATGGTGCACATTTGTCCCTCGGGAAACTACAGAGCTGCGAGGAGGATTTTTTTTTATAGGCTGAGGCTCTGTTAAAGAGATCATAGCAACATTGGTTTTATATGTCACTGAGGGGTGGGCTACAGTGCATTAACAGAGATGTCTGATAATTACATGAAATATATTTTAAATTAACTCCTCTATTAACGATTTATACAAGGACAACATGAGTGCTTTTACCTAAGAATACTAAAGCTGGGTCAGGGTCATTAAAAAGTATATACCCCCTTCTTTATTATCTTCTATGTTTAAACTAATGGCAACAATGCTTGACATGGACCGGATGAGAGAGTTAATCAAGCCCCAGTGTTGCGATAATATCAGTTGTGTTGTTTAGCCCCTGCACGAGACCCTGAACCCCACATTGCTCTTGGGGAATTGGCCCCTACTCCTTCCAGCGACTTTGGATACAAGTGTCAGCTAGATTAAGAAAGGGCCGAGTACTAGGCTTTGGGGAACTCCGCCAGCAAAGTCATGGGGTTGGGTTATCCATAGATAGCCTCTTTCAGGGCCATTCATGTATGTAGGACAGGATACAGTCAAATTTAGGTCTGTGTCTTAAATCTCCAGTAAAGGCTTGTGAAGAAATTCACAAATGAATGTTCAGATAGAGACGGGCCATCCCATGTATCATGAAGTATGTGAAAGAATATGATAATGGGTAGCTTGGAATGTCCCACAAAAACCCTCCAAGTTTCCTGTACAGACTTTGGTCATACTCGACATTTTTGTCATTTGGGGATAAAAATGGTCTTTATGTGCAATTTCAAATCAAGGTCTCCAAAGAGATTCTCTCATTCCCTCTCTGCCTGCACAGTCGTCCCAATCTTAACGGTTCCTGCCCCCCTGGAGAGCCGGAAAGCAAAACGGGAAGATGAAAAGAGCGCAAAGTCAGAATTGTGCCTCCGACGGCACTTTAATACAAGTTACCTGCACCCTTCTGGTCAAAGAAGACATGTTTATCCCACCGGCTGCGTAATATTAACAATGTGAGGCGGGTCAGTCAGCTTGAAAGCGTGACGTGCCTGAGGAATTTGAGCAGCCTGAGGAGGCCCACAGAAACACAGAGAGAGCATAGAAGGTCCACACTAAGGTCCGAGGCCAGATTTTAACACCCAACCTTCTTGCTGTGAGGTGACAGCTTGGCTCACCGCCCCCAATCTGCCACACTGACACAAAAACCTGCATCTTGTCTAACTTCAAGCATAACAGTCAAAGGGAAGGGAGATGACGCATGCATTTGATTTATGTACTCTCGTTCGAGTGATCTTTAATTATATCTAACATAGTTTTTCAAGAAGGAGGCTTGAGTGTCCTTTGTTTTGGTTGGGCGGTTTTTCTTTTGGTCAAACACTCAAGAATATAGATAACAAAGTGAAAATAGCCATCAATAAGGGTACTCTCAAAGTAGCTGTGTCACGATTACGGCACATGCTCTCAATTTAAAAATTGAAAATCGTGGTCCAAAGTAAATCGGCTCAACTGCAACTTGAAATCTAAAAGGTATTTTTTTGCTTCTATGATTATTAGCGATTGTAACCAGCCTACATTCTTCGTATCCCATGGTGAAAGCTTAAAATAGCACTTTGAATCCTCAAAATTCCATGTAAGGTGTCACAATATAAAAAGCACAGTGCTGGAATAAGTAAAATATATAACAATGATGCAATACAAAGAATCAGATTATGAATTGCAGTCAAGCAGATTCACTTTCTTGGGGTGCACATTCTGAGCATGTGCAGTTATCTAGACGCAGCTCCTTTAATACCACAAAAAGTCGACCTCGTCGCAGTCAATGCCTCACCTTGAAAATGAGCAGAACCCCGCCTGTAGCTAATCACCAAGGCAACTGAAATTATTTGCAAAAAAGAAAAACTAATCTCTCTCTCCAAGATTAATGTTCATTAAAGAAACTCAGTCAGCCTGACATAAATAAAATAATTTAATATATAGCGTGCGGCGGTGGATGCCAGAACATTAGGAGCGATCAAGCGAAGCCGAAATTGGCGGCTAATGAGGGGGCTCTTATTTGGAGTGACAGGGTTTTTAGTCATGCATAAACGGGCCCGGGACAGATGGAATTTTTACGGGTCCGCATTTAGACTGCCGAGCATCAAACTCGCACATGCACGCCGAGGTGGGCACGTGAGCCACGAACGTCAAGGTGCAAACCGCCACAGACCGAGCCGTGCGGGAAGTGTGACTGAATCCCTCTCCCCGCTGTCAATCGAACTGCGTTCAGCTGCATGGGGGAGTCTGTATCCTCGACTAAACCTGGGGGGGGGGGGTGTTGGGTTGAGGTGGATCCCAGGATATGGAGCAAGTTGGGCCCCAAAGATGGGCTGCAGAGGCTGGGCGGAATGGACACTTCTTCCCCAGCGTAACCTTGGCGGATATCGTCCCGCTAGCTCAGCCGCTCTGGCAGTGATGGATTCTACACCGCGCTTGCTGCTTAGCGCTTCTCGGCGCGAGATCACTGAACATTCCAATGCTGATGTCACAATCACTTCCGGTGAATTAAATCGGCAGAATTCTAGAACAATCACTTCTTGGATTATGAAAGGGGGAAAAAAACAAACAAAAAAAACAAAACGGATGAAACTTTTCCTGCCCAGTCCTGCAGTCGGCCAACAGTAATTTAGATCCTTGATCGTACCCCCTCTCGCACCCCCCACCCCTCACTGGAGGTAACAGTCACTGTCAGTGAGGATAAACACGTCCTCGTAACCTTTACAAGTAACATTTTTCACGCAATCATCTAAATAAAGCTGTAGGCGTAATTATGGCCCTTGGGCACAATGGCGGTCATTAGCATGTAATGTAGCAACGCAGTTTGTTTTCAGTAGAAAGCATACGGCGCATCCAGTTTAAAATTAGCACAGCATTTGAGGGCTGCTCAGTCAGAGTAGGCTATATAATAATACTGCAATAGATACAGAGAGATCCGTAAGTATTTGGACAATGGGACAATACCAGTTCCAGCAGATTGGGTTTGAAAACAGCGGGAGAACTGGAGACTATCAGCATTGATTTGTCAGTAAGGACGTGTGTGTGTGTGTCTCGTGAACCATGTAGTAATTGCAGCTGTCTTTATTGAGAATCACAGTCCAACTTTGAGAGGATTTCACAGTGTATGGAGTGATTCATAATGTTCCATATACTGATTGTTGTCCTGATGAGCAAAATCCTTTTGGCATATTCAAAACTACTTACATCACCAAGGCTTGGTTGTGATATCCATTTTGAACCAATCACTGATGTGTTATTAGTTGCATGTGCCAAGTGTTTTTTGCCTGAGTAAAATGCGTCAGTAAATCGCGCTCAATTGCTTTAGTTTACAACGTGGTCATGGTTGATGATGAGGCCAGTCACGCCTGAATGTGTTAGACTCTCACTCGAGGTGTAAGGTTTGATTCACACGAAGCCTGTTACCAGAGCGAGGCAGAAAAGTACTGTTGCCAGTTCCTCATTAAAACCCATCAATAGCTCTACAGGAGGTTCTGTTCAGGGGTGCATTTTTAAACTAGGAGAACAAGTCAACAAAAAGAAAACACGACACTAAATTCTGACTTTAAGAGTTGATATTCTGAAGTACATCTTGCTTATTCTGGACTCCAATTCCCATCAGCCACCTTCCATAATTATGTTTTTGACTGTACTTTGCCCACTGAAAGTGTAGTCTGGACTCCATTTCCCACCAACCCCCCCTCGACCATTTGTTCTGTGGGTTCTTTGCCAATTGAAATATGGCGAAACCCCCTCCCCCCTCAGGAACCCACTACAAGGCCATTACCGTATGTTTTTAGCATAGCTCGAGCAGCAGCGACCCTGGACTAGGGAAAGAGAGATATGGCTCAATGGTTTAGCGCTAACGGTGCTAGTCTCTCAGGAGCAGAGCTATTTTCACAGTACGAGACTACAAGCTGGACTGCATCTACTCAATCAGCCCGAGCATTTGCGGGTCAGTGGGCAACATTGCACTTTGAAATAAATTCAGCTTACACCGTCAGCTCTTCAAATCATCAGGGAAACACCTGCCACTGAGTAGGCTGCTTTTGAATTCCGGCACCCCTGTGTGATATCCCAATGTCAGGCTGGGAAATGCATATCTTTATATTGTTACTTTTTTTCCCCTCTTGGTGCATACTGTATGTGCTGCAGGAGAGAAAAAATTAATGATCTCAGAATTGCAATCCCAGTTAGTCGTTAGTTCCTCATATTATTTTACAAGAGATCTACCTCAAATCCATTTTCAGGAGCGCATGATCCTAAACTAGCAGTCCAACAGGCTGTGGCTCGGCTCTGAGCTTTGGGTTAGTGGTAATATCATCAAGGGTTCAGACTCCTGTATCACCAAACTAGGATCACTAGCTTTTGGGGCCCATGACACGGCCCCAAACCCCACACTACACTGGGGAGATTTGCCCTTGCTAAGCATAACCGATTTGAAAGTTGATTTAGATGAAAGCATTGGTTAAATGACATTAATGCAATGTTATCTGAGGGTCTTTTCAAGCCAGCATCAAGTCAGTCTTAAGACAATCTTTTCCCCCGGAAACCTTCCTTTTACAAACACATGGCTAAGATATCCAGACACTTCATTCATTATTCACTTTTCTGCCTGACTGCAGAGAGCAGATTCAAACTAAATGACAGCACAAGAAAGGCATCTCTTATTTATGGCTTGTCCCACTGCAAACTAGTGCATCGTGAATCCCACGATGACACCATGAAAAGGCTCATCGCAAACTACAAGACACATTAGTACTTGAGATTTGAATTGACCTTGCAAACCTTTCTGAGGTGAGAGGTTGGTAAAACATTCTCTGAGCACTCAGGTGAATGCGAGCTTGCGTAGGTATCGCCGAGTGATATCTCTGTAAAATCTGAGCGATATTCAGAATAATCTGCATTACTCAAGTTGTTAGCTATAATTCCTGTGGACCTTTAGATTTCAACTCCACATCTGTCAGAAGACCACAAGAGCGCATTTGAGGTTCGCTAGGCGAAGATCAGAGAGGATTTCGGACACAAATTAGTGCTTTGGAGCTGATAGTCGTGGGTAGAGTGAACTATGAGGTGGATGGGAGATATAGGATTGTGTGCTGTCCCTCCACGTGTCCATCCGTCTGTCTGGCTGCGTCTGTCCATCGTGCTTCCTCTCCGGGTGAGACCTCCTAGAACCGTTCAGTATTTCACAATGAAATTCAATGTATGGATACATCATATTGCGCAGGTGTGCCTTTTCATATCTCCACCTGTACTCCGGTCCGTCAGTCCGTCCCGCTAACAGGCCAGATATTGGCCATCCTGTTCTTTTCTGGGCCAGAACTCCTAAATCTCTCAATATTTCTCAATGAAGTTGAATATATGGCCACATCATGAGATGTGCCTTTTCATACTTCTGTCTGTCCTCTTATCTGTCTGTCCATCCCTCCAACGCATTTGTTTCCAGGCCAGATATCAGCCATCACATGGCAGGGATCTGAGTATTTCATGCTTGTTTCACCAATATTTGAAGTTTGAAAATGCTATTTTAATAAAAATTGCAGTGGCCACAGAGGTCACTTTGTTTAGTGCTGAAGGATTTTGCGAGCTAATGCGGAACATTTACACTTATCGTGCTATCAAATGCCTTAAATTGTCACTTAAAATTAAATTTCTTTAAAATAGTTTAAAAAAAATTGTTAAATTAGTGATGTTCACAAGGAATAAAAACCCTTATTTTACAAGGCTAGTCCCTCTGAGATTAAAATCTAAATATATGAGAGAGACCTGCCGATAAAGAGAAACACATTTTGTTTTTGTCCGAACAAAATACAGTAGTCACGGAAAAAGATCGAGGATGAACACTTGATGTAAAAATACACTCAAAGGGCAAAAAAGTCATCAAATTGTGGCTAAAAACAAGCTATTTGGACAAAATGATATAAAAACAAACAAAAGGATACAGGATATTTTGTGAAAATGTACAAAATGTCGAGCGAAGCGCAATCAACCTGCAGCGAAATTATTTGCGATTCCCAGCCTGTCTCTGATCTGGGAACAGTGGCTGTAAAGTCGCTGAGTGAATTTGGCGGCCGTGGGTGGGGTTGGGTGATTCAGGGCGGTTAAGAGGAAATCTGTCTGTAATCGAAAACAGCCGTGGAGCCAGGGGTCGCCATCAGTAACACTGGGCTGAAAGACAGGGGAAAAAGCACCGCGTCCCTGACGGATGCTGTTGACGGATGCTGTTAACACTCGGTGAAAATAACAAAACAAGGGTAGAACCTTGAAGGTTTCGGAATCACCAAAAATCCAGCAGCACAAGCCGGAAAGCTAATTCTCCAGTTCCTGGTTCTCACTTTTGCTGGTCAAATGCATTATACGCTCTACAAAAAAATAGTGGAACACACTATTTTGACTGGAGTGGGTGAAATGTAAGTTATGTAACGACTGAACATAAATCCCAGGTGTTGTTTTCGTCATTTGGCGTTAATCTGAGGCACAAAATGCATCAAAAACATTTGATCAGATGACTTTATTACCCCAAAACAGGGTATCCACAGGGAAGACCAGAATCACACCAAAGTCCAGACCATTAAATTAGAACCTCAAACAATGTCCAGAGTCATTTAAACATCTTCTGTGACCACCGCAGGCTCTCCGCACAGCTTGAGCATCTCGGGAAGCTCAGAACAAGAGAAAATTAAAGAAAAAAAACTCTGAGATCCTTAACTTTCGTGTTAAACATATTATAACTGCAACAAATATGCACTGCCCCTCTTACACTCGCAGATGCACGAATATGCGCACGTGCACCACACACACACTCCCTCAAAAATGTACACACCAGGACCAGGAAGCAAAATGGAGGCAGTCACTCTAGATTGTGGTGACTAGTCGATGTTTGAGCAGAGAGCATGCTGGGATGTGGAAACAGAAGGCCAAACTGCTGCCCTACACAATGAGGAAGGGCATTTTGGAGCCCCAGAAGCATCAATGCTCTCTCTGTCGTTGTTTCCCAAGGCCCAGATCCTCGAACAATGGCTCCCCTGTCTCAGATCAGCCAGGTAAGCCAGGAGTCCCTCCTCGACTAGCCTTTTCTCCCGGAGTTCCACGGTCGTATCACACAATCATTTTAATGCAAACAAATCCTGGTCCCATAAGATATTACACACAATCATTTTCCGGGTTGATCTGAGATCAGTTAGTACAGTTTTCCACAAAAGCTCTAAGTCCAATGTCTTTACTGAGATTGCACAGTTTCACAGAGAGGACTGCCATCCGTTCTTAGTCGCGCTGATCTGGGAACAGTTTCACAGTTCCCCCTCAGTTGTTCCCTGTCCGCTCAGTTAGCTGTTCTTCTGTCATTGGGCGACATTGTTTATGATATGCAAGGGTACTCCACATCTGACAAGCATGGCTCTGACGCTTAATAGCCGATAGCTTAACGGCTAAAATGCTCAGCTGGTTTGTGGTTGAACTCCCAGTGTAGTCACCATACGATAAGTAAAGCTGTCAGGGCTCTTTAGCAAAACCCTTAAAATGGCACTGCCATGGCCGAGGAACATCAGGTATTGGTTGATGTATTGTGATGTGATGTACGAGGAATACCCACCATTTTTACATACAGGATTTCCTTTTGTTTATATTCCTAAATATCCTGTGCTATCAAATATCACATTCATTGAAGCCAGTAGAAATTCCACAAGAGTACTTTTTTTTGCAGGATCCATGGCCAGACATAGCAGCACACAAACGAACATCTCAATGTTTGCCCACGCAAAATGGATATTTGTTTAAAAAAAAAAACTCAAATAAAATATATCAAATTATTTCCTGCCTGAAAGTTAATCATTTGTTTTTATCAAGAACAGTCATTTGTTTTTATCAAGAACAGTTGAGATTAACAGCCACTAGCCACACCCGTGCTCCGCAGGGGGTTGATTGTGATCAATAATCCTAACGAATAGTGACGTCACCCGTTGCCGTGGTCATGAAAGGCAAAAAGGGAAGAAATCGCCCAAATGTCAGTAACAGGGTGGGTTGGTGCGATCCCACATGGCGGAGGACAGAGGCAGGCGCGTCTGGAACACATATGCCTGAGGGCGTGGGGATCCGTTGGGCGGTTTGGGAGGAGGTACTTCGAGAAGGCAGGGAAAACTGAGAATTAATATGTGGAGGATAGACTGCAGTATAATGTTAAACTAGGAATTACCACCAATGAGCCAATTTTGAAAAAATTGGCCAATTTTATCCAGTTTACTGTACATGCTCATCCATGGCCGTTTGCTTGAATCTCAGATTTCTCCCGAGATGATTGGCCCTCACTAAATTTAAATAACTGTATGTTGCTTTGGGTGAACGCTTCAGCCATGTTACTGTAATGACAGGTTCTGCTGATGTTCTACTGCAAACAGCTTTAAACTTCAGAGCCCTTACTGGAGTCATTTTTCTTCCCACCGCCTACGTGGGGTCCACTGCGACCGCCGGGAAGACTGCATTCCCAACAGGAGGCGATGTTTCAGCCCCGCCCACCATCCTGAAGCCAGGATCTGTGATACCAGCGAGCGCATCCACCTGCTCACACTGCCAAGATATGGGAAGCTTTGTGTGCTACTTAATTTAAAATCAAGGTCATTAGCGCACCTGTGTTTTCCTGTAAAATGGCCAATAGCCACCAAAACATGAAATGTGAATTCTGCCCTTGGAAGAAGTCATTTTCTCAAACGAAGCAGTTTGTTATTGCAATTTGAACTGAATCTGCCAGGGCAATATTTTGTTTCCACGATATGAATATGTCTGTGTGTGTGAGTGTGTTTGGGGAGCAGGGATATGTTTCTCAGAGTGCACATCAGGACCGTGCATGTGCTCACGCGCTCGGATAAACTCGCAAGCTCACACATGGATGCATTATTCCTTTTGTACAGCATTTTACTGTTTCAGAAATGCACATATGTGTGAATGGCTGCACATGTGTTTGCAGGACAGACGGTTTGTCGTTTTGAGCATGTGTATGTGATTGTACGCACTTCCAGCGCGTTTATGTATGCGAGAGAGAGAGTGAAGTAAAGATTGGATGATCTCTAGCCTCAATACACACACACACGCTCACACAATTGTGCAAACTACCAGTGCATACACATCAATAAATGGAATAGAACAAAAAAGTAAATAACCTAATCCAAACCTATATTAATTATTGAATGATGAAAACCAATTAGGACTCTCTCACGCTCACACATGCGCTCTGTGATGGAGTTTAATTCTGTGCAAATGTGTTTTTCTCTTCACGCAATGCTGAGTCACGGTTCCTGTTTTTTCGATTCCAGACATTTCCTTAATTTCTCTACTGCGCGGTGGGAGTCAGAATCGTAAGAGAAAGAATGTGTTTCTGTTTGACGGGACTGAATATCCAGAGAGAAGGCAGCTCTTGTTTTGAGAACATCATATCCTTTGTTTTACGATATAATACATGGGGAGAAATCATTAACAAAAACACAACGAGTCCTTTTTTTTTTTTAGCTAATTACAGAATGTAAAGAAATAGCTATCAGCTTATGCCTACTTGAAGAAGGTGCCTGCTTTTTTCACCAATATTCAATATGACATTTCATTTTCTTTTTGTAAAAAAACAGAGTCCTATTTGAGTAAAAGAAAAGTTAGTCCTCTACGGATAATTTTAAGCCTTTAAATACTAGTTATTGTGTCGAAATTGGAATATTTTTGCCAGTATGACAGAACGCAGGTACTTTCTGTCGTCATTAGTTGTGACTGTTACAGCAGGATGAGAACAGTCAGTTAAGTTCAGACTGATGTATTTGAGATCTCTGACCTTAAAGGGTTAATAAGAAACTAGCCCACAAAATGTAGCGGTTGAGCTCGTGTATAAAGTCACGGACAGCAGGTGACTGCAACCCTCTGACCTTTAGAAGTGCAGCGTGTCTCCGAGGCCAACCTTGACAGCAGCAGTACTGCTAGGCTAAGCAAACACATTCAACTCCCCCCCCCGTGCAGATATGCACACCGCGGTGTAGCTATCTAGAATCTTTTTTTGTGCTGTCGGCCAATAGAAAACAGCCGAGATTAGGTCATGGACGAATCACGCGGCGGCTATGAGGAGGCCAGCTGCGGCAAGTGTTGTTTCCCGACATTTTCCCCTGTTTCTACAGATAACCTTGACAGCTTCAAGTATGACAAACTTTGCTCCCATAATTCAGTCATACGCTGTGAAAGAGTGGGGAAGTGGACCTAGTCTTGTTAATTAATAACCCACCATGACACAAAACCGCTGTGGTTTCTAGCAAGTTTTGCAAAATCATTACATTAGTGTCCTTTTTTTTAGCTACTCTGCTAACTTGACAGGGCTACTGGGTCAAGCTCTGTTTCCTGTCTTTGAATTTTGGAAATGATTCAAGACTCAATGCATAGATTGAAAAATTCTCATGAAAAGTCCCGGCCAACGTTGTGATTTGGGTGGTAATTTCTGCCTACATGTGCCAAACATCTGCTAGCATCCAGGATGTACGTATTTCTTGATTAGCAAAAGTTTCAAAAAACTCCCTGAAATGGAGGTTAGCCATGAATTGCCAGCCAATGACTTGTCAAAAAAAACAATGAGTCCAATAAAAGAGCATTGCTAATTTGAAATTACAGATACCGATGGGCTTGAAGATACCAAATTTTTATTTTGGAAGAATGCCATCATGTAACACAGCCACCATCCCCCTACCCTCAAACTAGCTGTAAGCCAAAGAACCTTAAGAGCCGGAGTCCGGAGGGGTCAGCCTAGCTGGAAATCATGCCAATTTTCATGCATATATCAATACTGTGTATACCCAAACAATAAAGGAAATGAGTGTCTGGCGGGGTCTGGCTGGTGGGTGTGGTCAGGAGGGCCAAATATATTGATGAAAAAATTTGAGCTCTCTCACACCTGAATCATACCGATCTAAACCACTCTAGATTTGTAGCCTCTTGTCCCAAGGTACTTAAGGTACAACTGCCAGACATTTTTGGTGATGGGTGTGGTCAACTAGACAGGATAATGGGCACCCAATTGTTGGGCTAGCCTAGCTCGTGATCATACCGAATGAAACCAATTGCAAAATGTTCACCATACATCCCTCTACATGAAATGACCACTGCCAGACATTTTTTCTGGTGGGGTGGCCCTGCCAGACACGCCCAAATGCCACGCACTCAAATCTGAGCTAGCCTAACACATGTTCAGCATACTGTCCTCTATAGGAATTTACCACAGCCAGACATTTTCGTGGTATGGTATGGTATGACCCCGCCAGACGCCCATTTCCTTTACTGTTTGGGTACACAGTATTGATATATGCATGAAAATAGGTATGATTTCCAGCTAGGCTGACCCCTCCGGGCTCCGGCTCTACTTAACCATCTTCGGCCCCTCTTCCTCAACTGCAAGTCAATCCACACTAACCATGCACCAGTTCGTCATGTGCCCTCACTAACTCGATCAGTCAGGGTCATTTAGCCGTTAGGCTACATTTATTCACGGCTGTGCTCAGTATCATATGGTTTTTTCGCCCATTAGCATTAGCGCCACATTAAATTCTGATTTGAGCCGTGGCTATGCTTCGTGACAGCGGCGCACGAACCCAGAAGCAGTCAGAGAGAAACACTGGTCTGGAGGGGGCTCATTTACATATGACCGGATGATTTGCTGATTTAGAGGTCGCTCAGTCATAAAACCGTTTCCTCCATTAGAAATCACTGTGATGCCATTTTTGAGTTAATTATTCATAGTTACACATGGTTTCGGTGCTTGGCTGCGCCGTAAAATGTTCTGGGATCGAACAGGCTCTGAGGGGGATTATTTTCACTTAAGATGTTACCGTGTTGAACCTGACAGGCTGGCCCTTGAAGCCCCAATCCAGCTACGATAAGATCTGTGCAGCTGCGTTGGGCCCTTGAGCAACTCCTCCCCCTGTCTAAGCCAATCAATTGTAAGTTGTTGTGGATAAGATTCAACTTAATAACTGTCATCTGACTATAAAGCAAGGAGTCTGTGTGTACGTGCTTGTGTGTCCTTCGTTTCTCGAGAGCTGCTCATCCGATCGACCTCACTCTTGGCAGGAGTACTGCTGGGGACCCAAGGATGTTCAATGTCAAATTTGGTGCGATTCAGACATGAGACGCGTCCAATATTTATAAATTATGAATAAACAAGCAAACAGCACTGTGTGCAGCACAGTGGACAGGGCATCAGGACTCGGGGGGGGGAGTGGGGGAGAGAATGAGTCCCGCTGGTAATCACCAACGTTCGCAGCAAGAGACTGCTGGACGGGGATCATAGTTTTGGACCGGTGCTTGTATAATATAATTCTTTTGGGTTTGGTCTTCTAGTTATACTGCATATCTGAAATCATGTTGCATTTCCGTCCTTTTCAGTCTCTGTGATAATAAAATGATTGTGTCATGCTGACCCAGTAGTTTCTTCTTCTGTTTTTATGAAACTGCAACAGATCCCCCCCCCCCCCACATCTCTGCGACCAGTGCTTTGTGTGTGTGTGTGTGTGTGTGTGCGTGCATACGTGTGCTGGTGCATTAGTGTGTCAGACTACTTGCCTCGGGTAATCACTGAATTTGTGACTCTTCCTGAGAAATCTGATCCACAGGGTGACCTTTAGACTTCGGTGACATACACTCCAGCATTGACTTAAAACGGTCACAGCGGTATAATTCTGAGACCTGTCGGCTTTTCACACCGTCCCACTCAACACGCAGGATTTGTGTAAGCGCTAGACTTAAATGTTAGACACGTTCATGGAGCTTTTAATAAATTTGCGAGGTTGGACAGCACCTCTGAGAGTCGTTTCTAAACTATCACAGCGAGAGGTCATCAAGGCCTTATTACTAGCGACTGGCCAGAACGTGTCAGACATGCTAGAAGAGCTAGCTAATTAACACCGTCTCTCGCCATGTTCCTGCAAAGAGAAAACCGGAATAATGAATACGACAGTCAGGTCGCCCCCTGTCTGGGAGAATACAAAAAGAGGACGTCCACCAATCGCAGTACTTGTAGGCAGTAAGCAGAAAAACAACACAAATGCTGACAGGTACTTTCTGCCTGTGCGAGCCAAACCACACCTGGCAAAGCCAAGGCTGAGGACGTAATCCAATTAGCATTCATGTTGCATGTGATAAGTTGAGCTCATGTCCCCCGCAAAAGTGGAGGACATGATGTTTTTTCTCGTCCACAATTCCGTGACTCCGTAAGTCCGAAACACTATTGTTTCCGGGTCATATCTCATACCCTTTTAGAAAGTTTTCACCGATACTTGGTATCTGCTAAGAACTGAGAGATGAGCTGATGCATTCTGCTATTTTGGTAATGCTGGGATTTTTACTTTTCTTGGTTTCCACGGAAACGCATTTTATCTGGGGGCAGGGGACATGACAGTGCATCACATGCACATCACTCCAGTGTCTCTCTACAGTGACATCATAATCGGAGAGAGAGGCTTATAAATATACTCCAGAACGGGAGATGCTAATGTGAAATGTCAATCACTGACTTGTCAGTATAATCAAAGGGCTTTGTTTCTTGACAGAAAAAGACATTAGCTCATGATAACACATACGCCACCTATTTTTTACTGACATGATGGCCCATTTTCTTGTCGCAAGTTTACAGCAACATCGGCGATGTGTCCTTTTCAGTTTTTTTCCTTTAATTTTGTTTTTTTTTTTCAGCTGAAGCCATATGCTGTGCGACTGTCGGCAGAGCCCTTAAAAGTTTAAAGCTTTTTACTTTAGCAGACCCCAAAATTTTATAATCTCAGAGTTCCCAAAATGGCCACACTGTGGCTGAAGCAACCATCAAAACAAATTGGCTAACTTGGGAAACCTTTGCAGCATTTCTTGATACAGCTGGCAACCCAGTGGCTGTTTATTACCAGTCCATTCTCGCTCTTTAAAATAGGTTGGGTATCAGCCGTGGATTTCACATCGCAACTGCAATTGTGTCCCTTTCCTGAGAAGTATTCTGTCCATATGGCTGTGAATTGGCTCATCTTGTGAAGTCACAGTATCCCTCCCTACCTTTTGGCATGATAACCAGATGACCGGTCTGTTCAGGAAATGCCTCTCCATCTCCCCTCCACCCTGATTCCCAATGCCCTCTTTCACACTGTCCTTTCTTTCCCAGTGAAAAACAAACCACTCTGAACCTTCCCCTCATTGTGTCATTTCCATTGACAAAGGATTACCCCATAGCCAGTGTGTTACGGCCTGACCATTGCCCACTCATCAACTCCACCTCGGGGTATTGATTTACGAATCCAGGCTTCTACTCTGTCCTCTAATTATGAGTCGCTCTACATGAGGGAATCAGATAAATGACTGAAGTGTCAATGTGAATGCATATGGATGGGCCTCACTGTTTGCGCTTAATAAGGATTGTACCACGGCCAACTCTACCTAACAGTCACACACAATGACAGAGGTGGAGGAGACAATGTACTCGATGGCAGAATTGATATTGACAGAGCGTGTTGCAGGCCGGAATACAAATCTGGGGTTCCCACAACCGGCTAAGCTTCAGCATAAATTAGTCTGAAGAGAGTTGAGGAGTTCAAGAGGACATACAGTATTCTGTCAATGCTAAGTGTACTCTATAAGAGTTGATCTAACACTGAACTTCTTGGTTTGTTATTGGGAGAAAAACAGGGAAAAACAGAGGGACAAATCTTATGTCAGTCATCATGCGCCCACACTCCTGTCACCTACTGCGCTGCCTCTAATGGGGGGGAATCAACCACCAGAGCAGCCAAACTTTTTATGGTCATAATGGTGTGAGGGAACTGGCTGTAATTTCTCACCGTGACTAACACGTGAAAGGGCTCTTTGAGGACCATAATTTTTTATCAGGTATTGTGTTGGGTAGCAGGCTTGAAAGCACAGGACTGAGACACCGCACCAGGGAAAGGAGAATTCAGGTTGTTTTCCAGCTTTATGATGCCGCTGAGATGATTTCCACTGAGCTGCATAAGGTGGGTCAGACCTTCTCCCATTAGAGTCTGCCCACCTGCTGACTTATGAACCAGTCATACACACTACACAAGCAAGCACTTCATCTGCCTCTGCGGGAAACCTTGCCAATGTTGTGCGTGTGTGTGCGTGCATTTGTGTGTGTGCGAGACTTTGTGTGGTGGAAGAATCTAGGAGGGGTGTTACGACGAGCAGTACCCCTACAGTGCATTATGACTGTACCAACCCCACCTCACACCATGTCTCTCCACACACAAACATACAAGCATCCATCAGCGTGTACACACACACACACACACGCAGCCATGCACGCACACACGCACGGTCACACACACTGCACGTGCATGTGCACCTCACATTCCACTAACTTGCTTCTGCGCACTATGCAACCATATTGTATACATACTGCTTGTAAAACCTTCTCCATTTTGAGCCCATTCAGGCGCATTAACAGTGTGCTGGTGTCTGTTAGGCAGCACTGCATGTATTGTGTGCCTTGGGCACAAAATGGCTGCTCACAGAGAGGAAAGTCACTTAGCCCCCAGCTGAATGCAGGTAAAATGAAAGTGGGCGGTAGCTTTCAGACACAAAAAATGATTTACTATTGAGTTGTTCGTGAATCCAAACATTTATCTGTCAGGTGCTTGTAGATGTTCATGTTTTACAAAGTCAATTTCCCACCCTTCCGGCGCATAATCCTGCAAACGTGTCACATGTCATACGGGTCAAAAGTTACATGCATGAACGCACCTCTGATCTGACCCGTCGATGGTGCCAGAGCACTTGAGCTAGAGATGTTAAACTTGGTGGAAAGAATCAAGGGACTTTACCCAATCAGTGTACCAAACTTAAAAACTTTTTACAGAACAGTTTTAAAAGCTGCCACAGATGCCCCCCATCAGAAGAAGAAGAGAAGACAATGATGAATAAGAAAAGATAGAAACACTACGAACGCTTAACCCCAGAACACTATTGCTAAAATTAGTAACACCATCACTAACGCCAGGTGATTTTTCCCGATATAGTAAAATACCCAATAAAAAGTACTTGTCCTCAAAATATGACAATACATGACAAATTAGAGTAGTGTTCTTTTATTTTCAACTGTGCCATGTCTAACAAAATGAAAAAAAGTACCCTGAGGTAAACAAAACACCCATGCCTTCAAAGATGTCAAAGACAATGCTGAAGCTACCCAGGGACCCATAACACTCAGACAAACGCAACATAACGAAAATCACGTAAACACGTTTGCTCGGGTGAAAATCACCCAGCCATAGTGTTCTAGGGTTAAGCAGTATGGCTGCTTCGCCCCCAATAAAAGCCCATTTTACGACAAGACAGATTGAGTTATGTTGTATAACCTTGCAGTCGGTTGCGCGGCTATCATCAGCATGTTCCTTGCCTGAAAAAACTCCACGCTTGGCTCGCTTAATCGCATTTGCTGTCGGCCACGTGGAGAGAGAATTGATAAGTGCGGAGAAGTGCATCTAACTGACATTTGTTTTCTCGGAGCCCTGCAATTAATGACATGAGCAGTAATGAGCTTGATGTAGCAGTCTCTTTTCAAAACTAACAGTGCCTCTCAACAAACAATAAGAGGAAGTTAAAATTCAATGAGTAACATAATAACGTAAACATGCGGTGCCGATCAAAAGCGAGTTCTTGAAAAATAAGCCTTTAAATGCAATTTAAAAGATGACAGTTTCCTTCAGTCTAATATCCTGGGAGGGTTGATAAATAATTCCAAACCCATTGTTTATGGTTAGCACATCCCTTTTGAGCTGTCCCCGGGGGAAACCACTTGCCAAATAACAATTACTCAACTCAATGCTATCGTTGATTAGCCTGCTTAATTCACCTCAAAGTAAAAATCATTAGCAATGCCTGAGTCTGTTCCTTCCAACTCTTTCCATGAAGTCTGCACACAGTTTGTAATCAGCCGACAAGAGTTTGCACAAATCGTTTTGTTTTTTTCACATAAAGTAATCTTAAAGTGCAAAGTTTTGATAAGAAATGCTCTCGGCAGTTTGGTGTCAAGCATTGTATAATATCAGTATACGATTAATTCAAAATATTATGCTGGTTTGTGGCACTCACTAAACTTTAGGCTTTTGCATCCAATGGCAACCTGGTGGTCTTCGACCCATCTTCGCTCTTGAGGGACTAGATCTTTCTTTGAGACTTCCTGCATACCATAGCACTTAGCTCAAAACATGGCCTTTTTCACATCCCCTTGTTTTTGTAACCAGTCACAAGAAAATTCATCATAAATCGCCCCTGCGCCTTATTTTTGCAGTCATCAGATTTGAAATAAGTGTATATTCTCAGTAAGCAATCAAAAGCAGACGTTAAACATCAAATAATGCTGTATATTAGTGTTTTCAGTTTAGTGGGGGGTAAATGGACTTTTAAAATCACTCCTTTTTTAATTATTAGCGTTTAATGTAACCAACTTTATCGGAATTGAGGTTGTACTTTAAAATACATAGAAAATGCGTTATTTTGACCGGTGCGGTACTATGAAGCCATAAGTTAGGCTAAAGGTGTACTCCTGTCTCAGTTTGTGGCCACCACTTCCAATGCTGAGCAGTGTTCTTTCTTTAAAACTGGTCCCTTTTAATTAAAAAAAAAAATCTGAGAATTTGATCAAAGGAGAAATCTCAGTAATGTAATCTATAAAAACAGTTACCAAGGATACCTGCTGCTTACAGTGACGTTTATCTGGCTCCTCTGGTCATTCGAGCTGTAGAAGTCCATAATTACCGGTAATGGAGCGCAGTCAGAATTGTTGGGCGCCATGTATTGAAAAGTACTGCACAATTCAACACGTGTAATAACTTGAGTCCTTTGCTTCATGCTCTCTGAATAGCAAAATATTACAAAAGATTGTTTGGTGATACCGTTTCCGGAACAAGTAGCCTACAATATAAGCTGGGGTGAGTGAAAAGAGAGGTTGTTGCCTTGTGCAAGTGAGACCGCTGTGAAATAAAAAAAAGTTTGATTCTCCAGATGAATGGAAGGAAATACTGTTTATGAAAGCGAAAGCCGAAAATAAAACTGGAATTCAGCTTTAACGACCTTTTTAAATAAAAATATTTAACACCCTTACCTGGCGAGATGAAAGCAGACGAAACGATTAACTCCCACCGTACTGTCAAGCACGCTGTATTGCCAAACTTTTTTAAGCGATTATTTGACAGAATTGAATACTGTCGTAAAATCCTCAGGGTATTCAGAAACGTTTCACTTCCTCTGATCGCCAGAGAGGAAAATCCGAGCCAAACTAAGCATTTACACTTTGCATTTTAGTAACTATCATATTTAAAATCTGTTGAGAATCAAGAAGTCTCTCAATGTCACTGTACGGTAACCACAGACAAAGTCTATGAAAATCCTTGTTCTGTACACAGCCTGCGTCCACCAACACCAGCAGTCTGATCTGGCAGCTGCACTTACCTGACTGTAGATCCTGTATCACGCGGCCAACCCCCTTCATCGGTTTTTGTTTTCCAAAATAGCGGTTTTATTTCCTGTTTGATCCGGTGCTGCCAACGTTCTCCGAAAAACGGCCATTACCTCGTGAATATGGCATTTTTAACCTCAGTGTCGAGATGTTGTTCAGATCGTCAGTTTCTCTGACATGAAACATAGGTCATGCGACGAATTTATTAATAGTGAATCGTTGGTAATTCGCATAGGCCACATTGAACTATGAGGTTTAGATTTATTAATCGTGTAGAAACTAGATTGAATTTTTAATCTTTAAAAAGTAAAGAGAATTAAAAGGAATTCATAATGCTGACATTTGATCCCTACCGTGATGAGATTATGAAATATAATCATTTTCCATTATAATTCATCATGTGAAATTTGAATGACCATGTTGACCAGCTGGCTGCTTGATTGTGGTCTTTTGAAGGAAATGCATGTGTAAAATAGCCAAAAAGATTCTATTCAGGTAAAATGTGATGCCCCTCGAGTGTCCCGTGAAGTCAAAAGTGGCAATGAAGTGTAGGCAAAATGCTGAAATTATGAAAGTGGAATTTCATATATTGAACTGTTCCCACGGCTGTTCTTTTTTTATTTTTAATTTATGTAGTAGGAGCTGTTCAGGGTAAATAGCAGTGCAGTATGTGAATGGCTTCAAGCATCAGGCAAGTCTGGAGTTGTTCAAAAGGAAGATCATACAGATTTAGTTACTCTCAGAATCAGAGTATGGTGGTCCTTTCTCTCATAGGAATGTAAATTTAATTTAATATTTCAATAAACTGGAAATTTAAAAACGGTACGGTACCTTCAGTTTCAAAGCTGAAAAGTGATTTTTGAATGTCTAAAACTTGAAAAACATGCAGTAGATTACAGTTGCCTTTATGCGATATGCAGGCATGTATTTTGTATTGTTTTAACAAAACCGGATCTTTACCCTGGATACGCTAGTCCATGGCAAAAGGCTTTTAAGAGTTGTGTTTATACCTCAGTCCTCAAACATTATGCTTAATTATAACAATATACTTAAAATGATCACACTGTGATGGGTGATGAGTAAGAGATGCCAAACTCAGTGGCCAGAAATGAAGGAGGACATGCAGAGGGGAGGGAGACAAACAAAACCAGGCCTACCAAAGAACACGTAGTCTCAGCACACGACTTTGAAATGCACACATTAATCGCGGAAAAACCCTGCTACCGAAACTGTAAAAACAGCAACATAAACTGTTGATTCAGGCGCATAAGACTATGAAACTGCAACATTTCCTATCGCATCCGTCTTTGCCATTTACTGCGCTTGCACGTACAGGCCCAGGCTTCTTTCAGAGATGGTGGAATCAGGCTTGTCTCCTTCGGTTGGTAAGTAAAACTTCCAAATATGACGTTATTGTCAAATGCAAATGTATAACAATGAATTGTAAGACGTAGCTGTTACATCCACATTCTCGTAAGTTCACTTATTTTAGCATGTCACCACCGAAAATGAACGATGAAATGTGCACAGTCGATTTCGATATAGTCTTAGTGATATTTCAGAGAGGGGACGGGCTCACGGCAGCACCCGCTGCTCGTCCAGGACAACTGCAGAACGCAACGTGCTTTCATGTCAGTCTCCAAAACACCAGAAAACTCTCCAATAACAACAGAAAAAGTCGCTAGATTTGTCAGTAGTCGCTTTTCACCAAAAAAAGTCGCCAAGATGATTTGGAAAGTCGCCAGATTTAGTGAGAAAGTCGCCAAGTTGGCAACACTAAGACTATAAGGAAATCGACAGTGCACATTTCATCGTTCATTTTCAGTGGTGACATGCTAAAATAAATGAATTTACGAGAATGTGGATGTAACAGCCACGTCTTACAATTCATTGTTATACATTTGCATTAACAATAACGTCATATTTGGAAGTTTTACTTACCAACCGAAGGAGACATGCCTGATTCCACCATCTGAAAGAAGCCTGGGCCTGTACGCGCAAGCGCAGTAAATGGCAAAAACGAATGCGATAGGAAATGTTGCAGTTTCATGGTCTTATGCTACCGAGTCAACTGTTTATGTTGCTTTTTTTACAGTTTCGGTAACAGGGTTTCATTTTTCTGTTGCTATTTCCATAATTAATGTGTGCATTTCAAACTTTCTGTGTGCTGAGACTACGTTTTCTTTGGTAAGCCTGAAAACAGGAGAGCGAGAATCGCACTTCCAACGGACCAAGATGTAGTCCGTGGCAAGGAAGCAAAGCGAGCTCGACAGGACGAACAGAAAGAGGAACACACAGAAAGATTCCTTTACTAACTAGAACTCTTCCTGAAATATGCAGCTAAACCCTAAGAGCTCTCTTAGAGACCTAACCGGCTAAAGTGCGAAACATAGCTCTCACTCTCGCAAGGAAATTAAGGCGGAACTAGGGCTTAAATAGAATCCGGGCGACGCCCCGAATTAATACCGGCTGGCCCTAGAATTCGATTGAGAGCAAAACGATGTCGTGCCGGACTAGAGCAGCAAAGAAGGCTCTCAAAGCCCCCAAACCATGACACACAAAGGGAAAAAATGCATACGCCCGATTGATAATGTTGGGATTAAGTCAACACTTGCCTGATTTTGGCCAAATTGAGTGAGAGTGAATGGCAGAGACACCCAGGACTGCTCAACAATCCATCACAGGGATCACTCACCGCTCACCAGCTCACTCACACCCATGGGCAACATCGACTCTCCGGATAACCTGACATGCATGTCTTTGGACTGTGGGAGGAAACCGAAGTACCCGGAGGAAACCCACGCGAACACGGGGAGAAAATGCTAACTTCGCACTGGAAGTACATTAGCTGGATTCAGACTCGCAACCCTCTTGCTGTGAGGCTACCGTATCTACCAAAACTCCATCATACTGACTCTAACAGATCTATCCCTTGGTAGCTCTAACAGCCGTGTGGAATCCACACGTAAGGTTTAACCGGTGCATTTTTAGAACCTTAAACGGTGGATGATGAGGTTTTTTCTCATTTGTACTTGTTTCTACTCATAAACTTAATTACGGAGCTAATCAGCATGCAGAGTTTCAGGCGCTGAGCCACACCGCTGGTATTCACCTTTCGTCCATTTCCTGTAATAGCCGTCATGCCCACCATTTGTTCGGTTCGGATCTTTATTATGTGCCCAACCATTCTTTTTCATTGTGACTCCTATAGTCCCTGAAGATTTGCCGCCAAAGGACCAAATGTAGCAGCAGCCAATGGCTTTTGGGAGGGAAAAAAGTGTGAGCCAGGGGGCTGATCTGTGCACTCTTGGGATGGACCAGTAGTGCCCAAACTTCTTTGTGGAGACATGATCTGTTGTGAGTTTTCCTTTCAACGCTAAGTTGGTGCGCGGTTCTTGTGATTAACTGACAAATAAAATCTCTTTCTATTAGCTCGCCAGGATGAATCTCCTCGGAGAGCTATTGCCATACCCTCTGCATTGGTGTCCGCGTCTGTGGACAGCAAGGTTAAAGTTTTCCGGCGAGCTGTGTTGTCTTCTGACAACTTTTGTTGTTGAGTATGGTGTGCTATATTTGGTTTGGAGTGAAAACCCACAGTTTAGTTGATCCCCAGGTACAGGGTTAGTGATTACAAGATGGCCACCCCAGAAAAGATGGAAGTTCTTCCCAAATCTGTTAGGAGAAATAGCTCGTCTTTAGATTTAATTCGACCACAGCTAGGGAACCCTGCTCCTGGAGACTCCTAGCCTTGAATATTCTTGGTGTTTCACTTCTCTAACACACATGACTCAAATGAATGTGGCTTGTCAATGGCTTAACCCTTAGAGTACTGAAATAAATCTTCAAAAAATTATAATGGTATTAAAAACATGCAGAGATATGGGTCTCCAGGTTCCTTTCTCCTACATTAGATTACGGAATTCCACCAGTCATGTGAATAAGTTCGACGTAATAAATTCAAATAAGGCTAATTAACGAGCATTTGGAGGAAACTGATTCATGATTGGCAGCTCCCAACCCTACGTGGTCGTTATCAGTCCGTCTGAAGACGGAGCGACTCCCCTATCCTGTCTTGGAGAGGCCTGCTTGCATTGGCCAGCAGTGCTGGCAGGTCTTTGTCGTTTGCCAGCTTGTCACTTTTTCCTGGGTTTTGTTTGGAGTTTATGCCGTCCCCTGGGTGCCACATGAACAGCTGAGCGATGAGCTGGATCTAAGCCAGCTGGAGCTTTGGTGTCTGTTTGCTGAGAGGGGAGAGCGTGAGCAGTATGGGTAACTGACTCCTACACAAACGCCGGGAAAGTGGTGAAGATGAGGCTGGGGGGGGCTGTGTTCTAGTCCACTCTAATACCCCTTCCAGTGCTGGCCCAGGTCATTGTGTCGCTCCACCCAGTTCTTTGGGGGTGGTTTGCTGTGCGATCAATGGCATACATTTCAGGTGCTTGCAGTGGGGGCGCAATTCCAGAATTTGTGGGAAAATGGTTTATTTATAAATATTGCAGAGGTAAGAAATGTGTTACATGTACTCCAGGTACATCATTGGGCTCCATTTGAACCACAAACGTCCCCAAAAGTGGGTTTTTAGCTCACCGGCCAATAGGCTGTGAGCTATTGTGATCTGGTGGCATTGTATTCATGCTTGTCATCCTTTAGCAAAATCTTTATAAATTATCTTCTTCAAAATCACTGGCCGGATTTACTCCAAATTTGGTATAAAGCTTCCTTGGGAGCATGTCAACTAGGATTGTACACAGTTATGAAAAATTTCAATGTTTTTGATTTTTATTGAAATGTCATTTTTTTAAAATTGTAGCCCCTGGACATAGTGGGAGGGCTACTATGGATTCATGCTTGTTGTCTCCGCCGCTGCTTCCGCATCCGTAATCTCTTCCTTGTAGATGCTGTAGAAGCCGTAATTTTTGACTGATTACTTTCATATTCCGTATGGACATGTGTTATACTTCACTTATGGTGCCAATCAATTTTGGTTGCCATGGCGACAGTATTGGGCGAATATTGCGCTACAAAGGGAAGAACCGGGCTTTCAAGGGGCTACACCCATGCGGTCGCGGCCGACCGGACTGGCTAGGTAAATTTTCCCCATTTTCTTTTGAGTTAATCTTACATAATCATTTTCTATGAAACCGGTGGCCAGATTCACTTCATATTTTAGTACGCCGTATTCATACACCACTGAATCTCTGAAAAGCTTTTCTCTGAAATGCTGAACAACTGGCTCAGTTATTGGGCCAGGGAGCTACATTGGTCCTATTTTTTTTTGTACTTTACAGAGGACTTGGTATGGGCCCAACATGTTGATTGACCCACTCACAGGTATGACCATCAACATGGATGAATTATGTCTCTGTGAACTAATATGCCTCGGATCACTCGCTTCTGGTCGTTATTCTTTAATGAAGGGCTATCGTGTGTACACGTGATCAATGCTCACCATAAATTACCAGCCTCATGAAGACCTCAGAATATCTGGGCAGCAGACATGACTGGTCTACGAGTATTTGAGAACTGAGTGTATTATGACACAAACTAGAAACTTACATGATTGTTGAGCTGTGGTTGATGATGTCACTGTTGCTGTAGGAGTGCCTGTGTGTGTGCGTGTTTTGTACAAGTGCGCACGCTGATGCGTGTCTTATTTTCTGTTTACTTATCTGCTTTAAGCTGTATTCGTGTGCATGCACTTGTTCGTGCTTGTTGTTATCGTCTATAGTGTTTTTTTTGTGTGAGCGTGCATGTTTGTACTTGCGTGTTGTCATTCACATTGCTTTGTACATCCCTTCAACAGTGTCTGGTTTTTAGCCGTGGTTCAAAAATTTTGCCATGTCGCAGGTGTGTATTTTCCTCTCTCTCTCTCTCTCTCTCTCTCTCTCTGTACTGGTTGCTAGTAATAGCCTCTTGTTGCCACGCATAACCTTGTGTGTGTGTGTGTGCGTGTGTGCGTACATCTGCACGCTAACACGTCGATTGATAACAGCAGTCCAGACTGCGTGCGAGTGAGTGTACGGTAACAAAGCCAGGTTTCCGTGGCAACCAAAAAATCATGCCCCAAGTGCAAAAACACCCCCCCACTGCACCCCTCCCCCAGCTCAGCCCCTGCGCCTGCAGCAATCAGTCAGATGAATGCTCAGCACTTATTACCAGAGAGGTCAGGACCCCTGGGCCGGGAGGCCTTGTGGCTCCTGAACCGTAATGGCCCTGTAATCAGCAATGCATGACCCGCCAATTCACGACTGTAGGGCCAGGTGAACTGTTTAACTTACTGAAGCTGTGTGACGGTCTCAGGGCGTCCTGTGTATCTGTGCGCGCGTGTGTGTTCATAGACATACTGTATGTACACAACTGTCAATGCATCCTATGTTGTTATTATCATTACTTCAAAACCTTTTTTATTACCCCTCACCTCACAAGGCTGACGGGGTATTGCTATCCTTCGTGTGGTTGAGCGGGCGAATGGGTGGAGGGCAGGCGGGCGTCTCCAAACACTTCGACATCGGGCTGAGGGGTATTCCGTGCATTGCACGCCTATTTTTTTATTTTTTATTTCATTATACATCTTTGTCACTGCAGTGGAAGGTCCATCCTCTGTATGTTAAAATACAACAACAACAATAATAGTAATAATAATAATTTTACATTATTTATATATTTATATTTATATATATATATATATATATATATATATATATATATATATATATATATATATATAATTTCATATTATTGTTATTATTAGTAATAGTAGTATTTTTTTTTTGCAGGAGTAGCAGTAGTAATAGTATTTAGTAGCATAAATATTACTGTGAAGTATTTATGTCATATGCATTTATGGTAAATCAGGCTGTAATGTAGGTCAATGTGGGCTGCATGGCTGTCAGCTGCCTCGAAGTAATTTTTCAGTGTTAATAATGAATTAAAGGGGGAGGGGATGTCCGTTTGTGAGCACTGAAACAAATAAATATGCGACCTTCCTTGGCAATGAAGCCCTTTCATCTTGCAACTTAAAATAATGACTGTGCGGACTCAGTTTTTTTAAGGATACAAGGGTTTTGCAGCCCTTTTAAGGGCTACACGTTAGCTTTGGCGATGAAGTTTCATTTTCTATTAATTTTACCCCTCCTGCGCTTTCCTTATGAAGGTTTGTTGATGTATACAGCCGCCAAAGGGTCCGATTGTTTTTGAAAAAGATATCAGGTGGCTTTTTTCTATGCAAGTAAATTGAAATAAACAATGAAAACATTTTATTCCATTACTATATTAGGACTAGATTTGTATGGATGATCAATTTATCTCTTGCTGTGGTGTGGAACCGGAAAACAGATACTAGGATAAAAGCTTGTGGCTCATAATTGCATCTGAGTCGGGAGGAAAATACCAGAACTGAGTCAGCCTATGTATTATATATGTGACATTGCTGTGTGTTAACATGGTTCACAATTACTTCACATCCAATACCACTGACGTCTTTCCGGGAATTTCACCCACTCTCAAGCTGTGGGTTATTATTTCTATCGTATTATTTGCATTTTTATTTTGTTAAACACTGAGAGGGACACTTCAAGAAACCCTATATAATTTCACCTCTAAAATCATTGCATCTTTCTTTTAAACATTACCGACCTAGTCAAATTGGGAACAAAATATGCATAAGTAACCACGTAAAGCGCATTCTAAATACTTGCATGAAGTTTTGCTGAAGTACAGTGGGGTGCAAAAATTTGGGCACCCCTGGTTTAAATGTCTGTTACAATTACTCTCCAGGTGATTAGAAGCAAACCTGAATACTAAATGCCACAAAGTTAAACGTGACACATTTCATCACATTTTAAAGCAAGAATAATTTTTATTTTCAACGATGTACAGTTTCAAAATAATAAAACAAGGAAAAAGGCCTTGTTCAAAAGTTTGGGAACCCTGTCAGCTAGTACTTTGTAACTACTCCTCGGGTAGCTATAACAGCTTGCAAACGCTTCCTGTAGACAGCTAGGAGTCTTTCAGTTACTGTCTTTGGAATTTTTCCCCATTCCTCCAGACAGAACACCTCTAGCTCAGAAATATTCTTCGGCCTTCTTGCATGCACAGCATGTTTGAGGTCTCTCCACAGATTTTCAATAATATTCAAGTCTGGGGACTGTGATGGCCATTCCAAAACCTTCGTCAGTCTTTCCTGGAGGTACTTCATGGTGGATTTTGAGGTATGCTTCGGGTCACTGCCTTGCTGGAATACCCAACTTCTCTTCAACTTCAATTTCTGGACTGAGCTTTGAACTTTAGCCTTTAGAATGTCTTGATATTTGGTGGAATCCATTCTTCCTTCCAACCGCTAAATATTCCCTGTGCCCAGCTGCTACACAAACACAAAGCATCATGGATCCACCTCCATGCTTAACAGTTGGTTATGTGTTCTTCTCTACAAATGCTTCAACTTTTGTTCTCCAAACATACCATCTTTGGTTGTGCCCAAAAAGTGCAATTTTGGTTTTGTCAGTCCAAAGCACATTGTTCCAATAGGCTTGAGGTTTCTCAAGGTTTTCTTTTGCATACTTCAGACGCTTAATTTTGTGTTGAGGCCGTAGGAAAGGTTTCTTTCTTGCAACTCTGCCATGTAGGTCTTTGTTGTCTAAGGTACACTGTATTGCTGTCCTGTGAACAACTAGACCTCTGTCTGCTACTGATTTTTGCAGGTCTTTTGCAGTGATGTTCCGTTTCTTCTGAGCATTTCTCACCAGATCTCAGGCCATTCTATCTGAAATTTTTCTTGGTCTTCCAGATCTTGCCTTGACTTCAATTGTTCCATTCATTTTCCATTTTCTTATGATGTTTCTGACAATAAGAATGGGTAGTTTGAAACATTGTGGGAATTTTTTTGTAGCCCTCTCCTTGTTGGTGGAAGTGAATTATCTTGATTTTGACATCCTGGGACAACTGTTTAGAGGAACACATGGTTTTTAACATCAGACACCACAGTCGGATACTTTAGAAGGCATGGAGTTACTTCAGAATATATACACTCAACAAACATATAAACGCAACACTTTTGTTTTTGTTCCCATTTGTCATGAGATGAACTCAAAGATCTAAAATTCATTCCAGATACACAATATTACCATTTCTCTCAAACATTGTTCACAAATCTGTCTAAATGTGTGATAGTGAGCACTTTTGCTTTGCTGAGACAATCCATCCCACCTCACAGGTGTGCCACATCAAGATGCTCATCAGACACCATGATTAGTGCACAGGTGTACCTTAGACTGTCCACAATAAAAGGCCACCCTGAAATGTGCAGTTTTTGCTTTATTGGAGGTCTGGGGACTCAGAACCAGTCAGTATCTGGTGTGACCACCATTTGCCTCATGCAGTGCAACACATCTTCTTTGCATAGAGTTTATCAGATTGTCAATTGTGGCCTGTGGAATGTTGGTCCACTCCTCTTCAATGGCTGTGCAAAGTTGCTGGATATTAGTGGGAACTGGTACGCGCTGTTGTATACGCCGGTCAAGCACATCCCAAACATGCTCAATGGGTGACATGTCCGGTGAGTATGCTGGCCATGCAAGAACTGGGACATTTTCAGCTTCCAAGAATTGTGTACAGATCCTTGCAACATGGGGCCGTGCATTATCTTGCTGAAACATGAGGTGATGTTCATGGATGTATGGTAGAACAATGGGCCTCAGGATCTCATCACGGTATCTCTGTGCATTCAAAATGCCATCAATAAAAAGCACCTGTGTTCTTCGTCCATAACAGATGCCTGCCCATACCATAACCCCACCACCACCATGGCCCACTCGATCCACAACATTGACATCAGCAAAGCGCTCACCCACACGACGCCACACACGCTGTCTGCCATCTGCCCTGAACAATGTAAACCGAGATTCATCCGTGAAGAGAACACCTCTCCAACGTGCCAGACGCCATCGAATGTGAGCATTTGCCCACTCAAGTCTGTTACGACAACGATCTGGAGTCAGGTTAAGACCCCGATGAGGACGACGAGCATGCAGTTGAGCTTCCCTGAGACGGTTTCTGACAGTTTGTGCAGAAATTCTTTGGTTATGCAAACCAATTGTTTCAGCAGCTGTCTGAGTAGCTGGTCTCAGACGATCTTGGAGATGAACCTGCTGGATGTGGAGGTCCTGGGCTGGTGCGGTTACACGTGATCTGCGGTTGTGAGGATGGTTGGATGTACTGCCATATTCTCTGAAACGCCTTTGGAGACGGCTTATGGTGGAGAAATGAACATTCAATGCCCGAGCAACAGATCTGGTTGACATTCCTGCTGTCAGCATGCCAATTGCACGCTCCCTCAATGCTTGCGCCATCTGTGGCATTTTGCTGTGAGACAAAACTGCACATTTCAGAGTGGCCTTTTATTGTGGGCAGTATAAGGTACACCTGTGCACTAATCATGGTGTCTGATGAGCATCTTGATGTGGCACACCTGTGAGGTGGGATGGATTGTCTCAGCAAAGCAAAAGTGCTCACTATCACACATTTAGACAGATTTGTGAACAATGTTTGAGAGAAATGGTAATATTGTGTATCTGGAATGAATTTTAGATCTTTGAGTCCATCTCATGACAAATGGGAGCAAAAACAAAAGTGTTGTGTTTATATTTTTGTTGAGTGTATATTCACCTGACTCACTGAAGCCCTAACGAGTAAATCACCTGGGTCTGGGCCTTAGTAGTCAGTTTCCTAAAAGTTAACAAAGAATAATACAATAGGGTTCCCAAGCTTTTGCACAAGGCCATTTCCCCTTTCTTATCATTTAAAAACTCAAAAAAAAAATTAAATAAAAGAAATCTAGCTTTTAAATTTGCAGAAAGGTGTCATGTTTAACTTCGTAGCATTTGGTGTTCAGATTTGCTTTCAATCACTTGGAGATTAATTGTAACAGACATTTAAACTAGGGGTCCCAAAATTATTGCACCCCGCTGTAGACTTGCGAGTGCCCTCGTATCACCATCCATAGTTCAGAAGAGTGAAAAATGTCGTTGCCAGGTTTTAAAAATCAATTATTTAGGATTTATTTGTGGTAACACCAGCCATACTTGCATCTAGGCAAGTCCATCACAGTGTTGGCTGGCGACTGCGGTGCTTGACCCACATGGGCACGCAATAATTTTTATGTGATTACCCTCGAGGCAGGAGCTTGCTCGCGGGCAGAATGTATGGCCACAGCCCACCTGAGCTTTCGCTGGGCGCCAATTACCGGCCGATCCATCCAGCGCGCCCACCTCATTTGTGGAGAAGAGGGAGAACCGGAAAAAAACGGCACGCTTCGAATACAAATGAGCTGATCTCATCAGTGACAACCACGCGCTCTCTCTCTCTCTCTCTCTCTCTCTCGCTCCCTTTCTCTCTTACTCTCCCCGCCTGCTCCACATCTGTACCGGATAGCGGCGCAGAAGACCGAAATTTCCGCCACTTAATCAATTAGCCTCATCAAGCGATTTGTAGGCTACGCGGAGCCGGGGGGGATTTTAGGGAGATACCACCCGGTGCGTCGCCACGGCAAATAGATGACTGCCACGCGCCCGATAATTTGAGTGTGCATCCTTAAAAAAATCGCGGTGTGGAGCTGAACGCTGGACTTGGCACGAGGAGGGCAAAGGTAAATTGATTCAACCGAGCAGACGGAGTGAAATCAACGCATTAAAGGGGCGTTTCGCCAGCAGCGATCCGTGACTAACTGAGAGAAGACCCTCCGCGCCCCGTCCCGAAGTCCATCCTCGGTGTCAGTGAAAGGTGCTACCGCTCTCGCGCACTCTCCTCCCCGCGCCAGGCATGGCTTCGGTGTAGAAATCTGAGCCGACAGCGGTGCGGGAGTCCGAGGTAAGAGCTCGCGCTAACAGCTCGCGCTAACAGTATGTTTAGTCGCGTGCGCTTCGCTCTCTTGATACTGAACTAAAAACGCGAGGGAGGCTTTTCCGTGCGCGTGGTGGAGCGTGGTGATGCTGGTGGAGGCAGTATGGGTGGGTTTGCCGTTTTTCTTCCTGAGGCGCGCTTCGTGGCAGACAGGAGGCGGCGTGTTTTGGTCTGCGTATTGTAGCCTACCGGGGCGGTGGGGATCTCCAATGTACTCTATGGAGGTGTTGCTTCAGTGATTTCTATCTGTGCTTGCGCCCGTTTGTGCGGGTTATTGTCTTTGTGGCCATTTGTCATAATGCATGTGTTCGCGTACGTTACTGGCTTTGTTTGCAAATGTTCTGGCGCGTGCATCTGTTAGAACGTTTTCATTTTTGTCTGTGTGCACCTGTTATTACGTGTGAGAGTTTGTGCATGTGCTTGCCGTGTCTTTGTGCGTATCTGTCATAATGTATTCATGTTACTGCCCCACGCATGTGCTTGTGTGCATACGTGTTTGTGTGTGTGTGTGTGTGTGGGTGTTGGTATTATTGCCTGTGTGCACATCTGCTTTAGTGTGCATGTCATTGTATGTATGTGTGCACAAGTTATAATGTGTGTACTCATTCTTGTGTGTGTCTGTGTTCCTGTCTGTGTGCATCAGTTATAATGTGTGTATATATGTGCATGCTCGCATATGTTTCATACAATCTGTGCACAATTGTTTAACTGTGTCCTTACGTAAGTGCACATGTTCCTTTTGGGAGCCCTTTTCGGGGTACCATGGAGATCTGTAGGTTTCTGTAGTAAGAATCCTGGGCTTCCAGCGCGTTATAGTCCAGGCAACTTGATCAGTAGTGTCGCTCTTACACACACACACACACACACACACACACCTGTACCCTGCTCTCACACACATTGACACGCACGTATTCAGAAGCACAAGCACGCACCATAGAGACACACAGCACACATCCTCCATACAGCCGTGCACAGTTATACACCCAGGAGAAGGAGCAGTCAGAATCCAGCTGTAGTTGCGGTTTCTTTGGGGTTTGCTGGGTGACGAATTCAGGGCTGCACGGTACACAGAGAGCATAAAGGGCTAGTCCTTTTATTAGTGGTTATCGTCCATGTTCTTTCTTCTCTTGATTTAGTTTTGTGTCGTCTGTAACATTTAATGCTGCCATTTTGGCCTTGGCCTGGAAAAGAGATCATTGATCTCAGTGGGACTAACCTGGTTAAAAATGGGTTAAATAAAAATAATCACGATGAAGAAAGAGAGCGGTCTACTGGACATATGTGTAACGCACTGTAAAAACATGCACTGTGTGTGTTCCGCATCTCTTAGTCCAATTAATGGACTGTCCTGAGTCCCTGGAGGGGCCAGGCTGTGGACGAATGGCAGCTCTACACACAAGTGCCTGCATCTCTCTGACGAGGTGCGCTGGGGACGGGCATTGTGTAGAGTCAGGTGTTCTCATTTTTCTGTTTCGCCTCTTTTATATTTCTTATTGTTGCTTTTAAAAAACATCTTCCTGTTTGTTCCCGTCTCTCACCTACAATATTTTCCCCTTCCTCTGTCTCTCTGTAGCCTTTACTTCCTCCCTGGTGTCATCTCTCTCTTTTTCATTCGATTCCTGACGGATTTGTGCGGAATATTCCACAGCCAGGTCTTGACACTGTTGGTCTGCCCCTCCCCCTACTGTCCCACCAGATTGGGGGGAAATTCTGTTCATAATTTTGTCCAAATAACTGTGGAAACACACTTGAACAAATGTTCTCAGTCTTAAATAGCAAGAGTGTATTTTATTAGAGTAGCACTTCTAAGGTAATTACTATGATGAGTGTTTTGTCTGCTGGAGAAGTATGACACATTACTGTTATTACTATTATTGTTGTTGTTGAGTATTAGACAGTTTTGGAAGCAGTTTCCCCTGTTTGTAAGTTTTTTGCATGCGTAGTTAGTGATAATACACTGAACTAAACTGAAGAGATTGAGTTTCTTAAGGCTGATATCTCTCCCAGTGATCATGTGACCGTCTCTTGGAAGGAGCTGACTGGTTAGTCCCTCTCTGTATTGTCTCCCATTCAGCAGTGTAATGGTGAGAAGTTTACGCCAATTCATGAGTCAGCTTCTATGGTTCACTGGAAGGGTACACCAGCCCTGTTCCTGGATATCTACAATCCTGTAGGTGCAATTTCAATCGTAATAAAAATAATTATGCATCAATTTTATTTAGCACTTTTCTGGGCACTCAAAGATGCTTCACAATGGATACATTATTCATTCACTGATGGTGATAAACTACCTTTTTGTAGCCACAGCTGCCCTGGGGCAGACTGACGGAAGGGTGGCTGCCAGTACGCGCCTACGGCCCCTCCGACCACCACCAAACATTTGCACCCAGCCATACAGGAGTGTTCCTATATATTGCATGTTTTGTGGGTGGGGGAAACTGGAGTACCTGGAGGAAACCCACGCGATCACGGGGAGAACATGCAAACTCCACACAGAAAGGCCAGTGGCTGGATTCGAACCCGCAACCTTCTTGCTATGAGGCAGTAGTGCCAACCACTGTGCCACCGTGCCGCCCAATTTTCGAAATATTCCACAGTGAATTAGACTGTACTAATTCTGGGTGAAGTGCAGACCTGTAGCTTTTCGATAAAGCAGGGGGTTTTGCACCTTATCCAGAAGTGGCCAGTGCGTGTGCTAGCTTTCCGTCTAACCAATCAGTTATACACCTGATTCTACCAATCAAACCGCTGGAGTCTTTGCTCAAGACCTTGATTAGTAGTAGTCAGGTGTGGTACTGCTTGTTTGGAATAAAAGCCTACACCGTTACTGGCCCCTTCTGGGAAAGGTTGAGAACTGAAATAAGGGCCGTTTCTCAAAGTGTAGGCTGCATCCTTCGATGGTTGCATTTTTAGGGGTCGTCACTTAATTCCATCTGCCAAACTGTGACAAAAACAGCTTTGATTTAAGCGAATCGTCACTACTTTCCCAAACCCTAACCTTAACTCTAACCCCTAACCCTAAACCCAGCCCCAAACCTAACCCTAACCCTAAATTTAACCTTTTCCCTCACCCTAAATGTTAGTTTGGTGGATGGAAGTAAGTGACGACCCCTAAAAATACAGCCTTTGAAAGATGCAGCCTACGCTTTGAGAGATGGCAAAGGTGTGCTTTCCGGTAAGGCTTGAGCGAAGAGGGACTGTAGACCGATAGTAGCCCTGCGGGAACGGGGCTGGTTACCACTGGTGTGCAGTTTTATGGGTCAGAAAAGGTGTAGAGATATCATGAGTCAGTGCTTGCTGGATTTGTCATTTCCCCAAAGCCAAAACAAAAGAAAAAACTGTGCTGAGATTTGTATTTCTCGATGTAGGGAAAGGAGATGGAATTGACTCATTGGATTTGGGGATGGTAGGAGCGGGGGGGCATCAGCTCGTTAGCTGTGGTGTCGGTTCTCGATGATGACAGTTAGCACTCGCTTGCTGGCAGGCGTCACACATACAGCCCTCACAACGGCCTCTCCAGGCACTAAAACACCAGGCTTCTCATGGCTTATTCATCCGCCGCTCCGCTGTGACAATGTGGAGAAGGTCGGATAAAAGCTTTTCTGAAAAAGGCCGTCTGGAGTAATCCTGAAAGTGCCACTGTACCGTCGGGCGATGCATCAGAAACTCACACCAACGCCCCCTCGATTGAGGCCCTGTGACTGTGGGCGCTGGAGCAGTATTAGTCATTGATTGGATGGTCCTCTGATGAGTGACGTTTCCCAGGACAACCCCCCTGGGCTCCAAAGATGGTTTTGTTTGGTTCCGATTCATCCGGGCTGTATTAGACTAATCTTGTCAGTAATGTTGGTGACTTGAGTTCTCTCCTCTAAGCTTTTTCCTTCCAGATTTGTCTGGTGTATGTATATATATATATATATATATATATATATATATATATATATATATATATATATATATATATATGTGTGTGTGTGTGTGTGTATGTATATATATATATATATATATATATATATATATGTATATTATGAAAGCATGTTAAATACACAAAAAAAACCAAAAAGAAACTGAGGCTGCACATCCTAGCTCTCCAGCACAGAGGGACACTTGGTTGGACAGAGGTTTATAAAGCTTGAAAAATCACCCCGAATTTAAATCAATCTACATCTGAACAGCTGCAAAAAACCAGTATGTCATCAGCTTCAGAAATCTGGTATTTATGGCAGTGTTTTCGATGATTTGACCCCACCCCTGTACTGTTTGAGAATGTTCTGCCCACAGACAGTATTAAATAATTCTGGATTGGTTCTGGTATTGGTTCCAGCTGACTTTGGGCCAGAATTGGCCTAGAGTTGTGTAGTGAAGGACCAGGATGTGCTTTTTACTGTGGTTCCAAACACTAAGCATTCTCTGAGCTGTGATCCTGTGTGTCAGTGAATCAGATAGCCTTTTTAACTGTGGTTCTGTGTGTCAGTGAATCAGATACACTTTTTAACTGTGGTTCTGTGTGTCAGTGAATCAGATGACCTTTTGAGCTGTGGTATTGTGTGTCAGTGAATCATATCTCTCTCCGAGCTGCGGCTCTGTGTCAGTGAATTCCATCTGCTGTGGAGCTGTGGTTCTGTGTATAGGTGAATCCAATCACCTTTGACTGTGGTTCTGTGTGTAAATTAATCTGATCACCTTTAGAGCTGTAGTTCTGTGTTATCAGATCTCTTCTAGACCTGCGGTCCTGCGTGTCAGTAAATGGTATCCCTTTCCAAGCTGTGGGTCTGTGTGTCAGTAAATCAGATAATCTTTACAGCTGTGGTTCTGTGAGTCAGTGAATCAGGTCATCTTTAGAGCTGTGTTTCTGTGAGTCAGTGAATCAGGTCATCTTTAGAGCTGTGTTTCTGTGAGTCAGTGAATCAGGTCATCTTTAGAGCTGTGTTTCTGTGAGTCAATGAGTCAGTTTGTTAGTGAATTAAGTCCCCTATACAACTATGGTTTTGCGTTTCCAATATTCTGCACTGTGGCTTTGTGCATTTGAGATTCAGGTAATGTTTAGAGCTGTGATTTGATGAGTTTATGGACCAACCCATCACATGACATTACAGTTCCTGACGTAGCTCATGCTTTTAATCAAAGCAAGCTAAAATTGATTAGACGAAACTGCGACTAGTCCACCCTCCGACCAATTCAAGGATGGTGTCTTGCTTTGGGGGCCTGATAGTTGATCTGAGCAAACTAGGTTTTGAACCAACAAACTTCCGAGTCCAATTCAAGCGCATGAGCCCCTTGGATGTCGGCCGATGTAGTCATCTGAGAGGAACAGTCATCATTTCAGGTCAAGTGCTTGGTGTTGATGATTCAGGCCATTCTCTGAGCCGCGATTCGATGAGATTATGGCTGAGTCATTTTCTCAGCAGTGTCTTGTTTGTTTATGGAAGGAACGCTGTATGGTTCTGTGTGTTCCTGCATCGGCCTGCCCGTCTGAGCTGCGGATTTCTGCGTTACAGGAGCCGGGGAGAGCGAGAGAGGGAAAAGGGCGGGTGAAAAATGGCGGGAGAAAAGTTGGCGGTGAAGAGCAGCAAAAGCATCGTACCCTGCTTCCTGTTCGTGGAGGTGAGCCCATTTCATTCGGCAAATTTATTAATCAATTATTTATTTAATTCCCCAATTACACCACATTAGTATTGCCATTAAAACCTCAGTAGATGTTTTAATTTTGTTTTAATTTATCTTAATTGTTTTCACTAAGGTTTTCCAACATATTGGTATTGTGCTAGTCTGAAAAACTTCTGAGGCCTCCTTTCGTAATCATAAAATATCATGCATTCATATCATACAGATTGTTTCCATGGCAATAACTCCACATCTGCACAAGAACAGTTATACTGAAAGGAAGTAAGATAAGATACTTTATTGTCATTATGTACGCATGCACAACAAAATTAAGGTGCACAGTCAAGATGCGGACTCATAAAAGAAAATAACAAGTCGACATGGTCAACAACATCCCCCGCCAATCGTGTGCTTCTTATTTTCAAACTCCATCAGGGCCTTTATGGTCTGAAGCTACACACCAAATTTGGTTGTCCTATCTGTAATAGTTTCTGAGAAAAGTTGTCCCCTTTCTCTTGGACGGACGGACACACGCACGGACGGACGGACGGAGGTCAAACCTATATCCCCCTCCCACTTTGTATTGGCGGGGGATAATAAATAAATAGAACAAACATGCATCACCCACACATGAACATCCATTCCCTGACTCACACCATATTCAATTCACTGGCCACACAGCAAAACATCACATACACATCAGTACCAAAACGTATGCCGGGCCAATACCAGCAGTGCAATAAAATGTCTGTTAAACAGATAATACCAGTACCACTTTTAAACAGACATTACACATTATTATTTTAGTGTTGCTTCACTGTTCAGTGTGGTTATGGCTGTGGGATAAAAACTGTTCCTGAATCGTGTGGTGCGTGTTTTAATGGATCGGTATCTTCTGCCAGATGGCAAACGTTCAAAAAGGCGGTGGGCAGGGTGGTTAAGGGTCCTTGATTATGTTGTGTGACTTCTGCAGACAGCGAGAGGTGATGTCGTCGTTCAGGGCTGGTAGCTGGGAGTTGGTGATGTTTTGTTCAGTCATCTTTAGATTAACACCATAAACTCTGCTCTGTGCAATACTCAAACCTTTCCCGAAAACCCTTTTGGATATGATGAAGAATGAATACACAAACCTGCTCATGATTCTCTGCTGGTATTGCAGTAGGGCTAATCAGCGTTTAAATAAAATTTTAATTGCAATAAAAATACAACAGTTAAATACAAAACAATACAGCCACAATAAAAATAAAACAATAATGGAAAGCAAAATGATAATACCACCATAAAGCACACCAACAGTTAAAAACAAAAGAATAGGACGACAAGGAATATATAACAACAATTACAATCAAAATGATGTATCCACAGTATAAATACAATAACAATTTAAAATGATATGATACGCATTATCACGATAAAAATTCAACAATGTAAGAACGATGAGAATGATGGTAAATACAGTAAAAAGAGGCTGTTTTAGCCTACTTGCTCATAACCAAAAGACAAGCTCTCCTCCATGGCGCCAGGCACGCACCTGTTAGCAATTAGCGCGCACGCGTGCTGCCAGTGACGCGATATTCCCCTGCTGGTGCTGTTGTGTTTATATCCTCATGGGGTTTAACTGGAGAAAGATTGACCGTGCTGCTGATTAATTTTGCATCAGGATCGGCTCCTTGGTTGCTATGGATACGGGTAGACGGGTCAGCCCTTTTTTTTCCGCTGACTCTGATTTTTTTATTTTTTTGTTAAGTGCGCAATTACGGCTGGTCACCATCCTGAGATCGCCCTGCCGTAGCGAGAAATTATATCTCAGCATATAACGGTGCTCCTTCACCCAGAGGTTCGCTTTGGCTCTGGACTGAAGCAATAAACTATTCACCATTAAACGAGCGCTTAGCATTCTGGGACGTTGTAATCACATTGCAGCACTGGCGATCGGTGGCTGCGTTACGACGCACAATAGCTGACATTTTACGTTGTCACGCACGTTACTCATGACCTGGCGCTTGTTGAGATCGAGCCTCAAAAGAATGTACCTGTGTATATTGTACCCAAATGTTTTCAGTAAAAATTCAAGTGTGGCCGTCTTCAATAAAATGACTGAAATGTAATGGGATGTAAGAATTGATATTTGTACTTGTGAATGCTTTTCAGTGGATGTATAATAGATTTCCCACATTCAGCCTGCACACATACTGTATGGGCTTACAGCTCTCCTGCAATAAACATAATCTAGAGCTATAAGGCAGATTGCAGTACTAGAAAGTCACCGCATGTTTGTGTCCACCAGTTATCTCTTAAGTACAATTTGTATGGCATTTTGAACATGCTGACTGTTATTACACATACACATTTATTTATTTTTTAAAAATTTCACTAAATGAAGTCTTCACTGTGCGCTGAAATGCAAGATTTTTCAGTTTTCAATAGACGTGATTCATGTCTATAATGGCAGTCCCACGAGTGTTTTTTTGTCATTTCAGTTAAGGTTGAAAGCACTCAAAACACTGGGCCATGGCCCAAATGGAGAAATAAGAAGCTTTGAACAGGCCTAACAAATTAGCAAGGAACCAGCAAATGGATACATTAATTTAGTATTGGATGGCGTCTTCCTTTGACTTCTTTGAATGTTGACGCCTCTTCGGTAAGCTTGTGGGCAGGGTTTTACCTGATTTCGATGTTGTTCGATGGCTTCATCAGTTGATGAGCAGTTGATAAATATTTCCCTATTAGTTTCTGCTGCAGGTGAGACCAAGTATTCCCTAATGCGTTCAAATCTGGACTGTGAGACCTCTCCCGCCATGTTCAACTGTGTTAAAGACGCCCATTTGGCTCTTATTCGTGTGTTTATTTATTTATTTATTCATTCATTCATTTCATTTTTTTGCCCAGGAGTCTATATGTATAATATTGAATAATCACCAGCAGAGGTCGCTGTTGCACTTTTAGCATACCCAGAAACGACAACGGTTGTGAGATATGAGTGCGTGGTCCAACTCTGGGGACTAATTTAGCTCCTGAATTTGAGTTGCAGATGAAACCATTAGTCCTTGCAGCTTACGGCAATGAGGACAGGTCACCTCTGGAGTGGATCGAAGAAATAATTTATGTTTGTTCGTGAGTCAGCCCTGGGCTCTGACTGACTTATCTGCTCTCCTTCTGGCAATGGCAGGAATTTTCGCACTGCGAGCTCATTTCCCGCTGCGATATCTGTATGAGAATGTTTCATACGAGGCACAAACCTGCGTGAGAGTTACACCTGTCTCTCTGTCCTCTCTCCTCCTCCCTGTGTCATGTTTGTCTATTAACTTGTTTGCCCAGAATACAAATTATGCCAATTTTTCCTGTTATGCATAAGCCTATTTAGGCTTTATAACTCAGTATTTGTGTCAGAGAGACTGTGGAAAGTTATTCTAGTGAAGCAAGACATTTGGAAATTCAATTACAGAATTATTAGGAATTAAATATCAGAATTTTTGGACGCCGGCGTCTATATCCGCGCAAAGGGGTTTAAAGAAGGGCACAAGATGGCTTGTCCTTCTTGCAGTTTCCCTTAGGCACACCACGCACTGTTGCACACGCACACGCCAACTCTGTCCAGCAGTTGGCCCTTCATGTGACGTGACATGCCGTCTACTTTTTCATTTTTCTCTTCGCGGTTTTGGGTTTGTTGTTGAGTGGCGTTTAGGGCTCTGACTTCACCCTCTGTCTTAATCAGCTGCCCTGTTCCTTGTCTTCCCCTATTCCCTCCCCTTCTCCTCTCCCCTGTCTCCTATCCTCCTCTCCTCCCTCCCTCTCCTCCTCTCCTGCCCTCTCTCCACTCCCTTCCTTCCTCTATTCTCTCTCCACTCCCTGGCCTCCTGTCCTGTCAGTCTTGTTCAGCAGAGCGTGTTTGATAGAACCACTCTGGGGAACGTTCCTTAATGGACGGACCGTGTCCGATGCACGCCTGAACTCTCCGGGACTGTGGAACACAAATCTGCTCTTTTATAGAACACACTGTGAGCCCTGCCCTTGGGAAGGGAGTTTGAGCGCTTAGGGAGGGGATATAAGGTGGAAACCAGGTGACTGTCAGGCTGATCTTATGCCCTGGGTTATTTTACATTATGGATATTCAGCTTTCACTATTATTCAAAGTGACTTACAGGTGATTGTACTAAGTGAGGGCCAATGTGCCCTGGAGCAAGGGCCTAACAGCTGCTCTGATGTTACCGCGGCGACAGTAGGGTTTTAGCCTCCTACCCTCCTAGTCTCAGTCCCGTGTGCTAGTTGCTAGGCTACAGGCCACCCTGGACTAGAGTTCCTAGATAGAGTGAATTGTGGCAGGAAGATTTCAGAAAATCTGGTCACGGAGCCATTTTAACATAGCATAACATAACATAACATAACATAACATTACATAACATGAGTGGCGAGAACAGGCCATTCAGCCCAACTACGCTCGCCAATTTCTTTATACTACTGTGTATATATCACTACAGATACTCAGTGACTCAATGGTATCTAGCTTTAAGTCAAGCCTGCTCTTGAAAACCTCCATCGTATTAATTTGGCACCATCTCAATGTGAATGAGTCTTGATCTCCATTTTTTTTCTTTTCTCGTGTCCGAGCATGTTCCCCTCCTATGCTCGTCAACACCACTGCTAGCTGGTTTATTCTTCCCCCCCCTGCAAATGAATATTTCCCTTTCCAGAAAAGAGTGAAAGAATCCAGCAATTTCCATTGTGAAAAACGGCTCAGTTTCACATGATGGGAACAAAATGGCTCCTATTCATGAGTTGTCGTGGCTCTCTCAATCTAGGGACTCTACCTTGGTCTATATTCCTGGAGTTCTGCAACCTTCATGCAGAATGCCTTCAGAGCAGTGTAGTCCTGTGAATAGGTTGTTCACAAAACCCCACAGACATGACAGGTGTGCCGATATTGATCAGATAACACTCTCTTTGATGTGCTAAAGGAGCTTGAACAAGCACTATACGGGAGCTTTGCCCTTTCAAGAGTAGGTATTTTTAGAATGTTTTTTGCTGATTTTTAAGTTCGTGTTTTAAGCCACAGTTATGCAGGCGATGAGGGGAAAAAGGAGGTCCTGGGTTCGAGTCCCAGCCTTGTCTCTCTCTTGTTTGAAGATCGCATGTTTGTGCGGGTTTGTTTTCTCCAGTTGACCCAGGTTTCTTCCTCTGTCTAAAGATGTGTAACCTGTGGTTCTACAGATGAAAATTAGCATTTTAAATTGTCACATTTGGAGGGAGATGGAGGTGCGCGACAACAGTCGAGGGATGTACTGCGAGGAGAGGGGAGGACCGATGTTATGATGGAAACAGCAGACATATTTGCTGACACCAGTGTGAGAGTGTTTGACAAATACTGACCTCATCTGTTCAGCCATCTTAAGAGAATTCGTATGCTGTGTGTATAGCAGTGTGCTTTAGCCCTAAGCCCAGGGACTCAAGTAATGTGTTAACATTTAATGAAAAGCAAGATGGCTGTTTTGATGACCATCTACACATGAAAGCGTTATGTGTAACTTTTGTTGAGGGATTCACGCATTACCAGGCTTTAATTTCGACTCTGATTCGGCATGACGGGTAATACTAATTAGCAGCTGAAAGAGCTCTTCGGCAGTTGATTTGGGTGTTGTTCAGTTTCGCTCGGTGTGAAATCTACAGGACGGCCGATTTCTCAGTGCAGGGCTCGGCAGCTGAGTTCCGGAGGGCGGAGAAGCATTGACCGAGCTTTTACAAACGTCTCGTAACCACGAGCCACTGTGATTGGCTGAGGAGGCTAACCTCATGTTCTCTGCCTTAATTAACAGCTCCTCGGCATGTGAAATGGCTGCAGTTACAGCGGTCGTCCAATCCGCGCATCATCGCCTTCGCTCGCAGTCAGACGAACGACGCGTATTGAAACAGAAAATTAGGAAGCTGACTGTGAGCTGCTGTTAAATTTAACAGCCTGAGAGCTTTTTCATCCTCCGCCAGAACTGGAAGGGGGGGATACCGGGATTAATATTGTCCTTCAGCGTGTCTGTCTGTCTGTCTGTCCGCGTGTCTGTCTGTCAGGTTTCTTTTCCAGGCCAGAACTTCTGAACTGTTCAAAATTCTTCCACGAAATGAAATATGTAGATACGTCTCATTGTGTAGATGCGCCTTTTCGTACTTCTGTCCGTCTTTCTATCTGTCCCTTCGTCGCATTTTGTTTCCAGGCCAGAACGCCAAAACCGTGGCTGGGGATCTGAGTATTCCTGCATGTTGTTTTTGTGTTTGTGCATGCGCGTGTGTGCGTGTGGGCACGCGCATGCATGAGAAAAGCGTGAGTGTGAGAGGGTGAATGGTGACGTGAATCGACAGATGTTGTAACTGCGTATCTGAGTTGTAGTCGCTGCCTCCGTCTCACTACTTGGAGAAAAATTCCATCTTCAGGGACTAAGTCATCAGATTATTTATTCTGAGAGAAAACTGTGAGCATTGAGTTGTGGCTCAAGAGTATCGCAAACTTCAGGACACAGCGCAGCCTGCAGTGACAGGTAGTTTCATGCGACCCAACGCTTGGCCTTTGTTTGACCGAAGACGGAACCGCCCTGAGTGTCGGAGTTAGTGAGGGGACTGAGTGTCTTTTCCTGTGCGCTGACGGGAGGCTTGTCCTTTTGCACGGGATGGCAGTTTGCCCTTAGTGCCAGCTGTACCGTCAGAGAGGTGCTAAATAGATCCTGTCACGCAGCCTCCTCAGCGGGGATGTTAGCGATGCTGAAGGTAACAGCGGGAGGTTGTGTGGAAGCGATGATCTGCGTGATCTGAGTGCTTCATGAACGCAGGCTGTGATGATGCTCGGCCTTGTCCTCACTGCAATGTAACGGGCGCACGCTTTCATGCGATCATTCATGTGCACGTACGTGCACAAACACGCACATTTCTGCTATCGTGCGCATGCACGCATGCATACGCACACTCATGCATATTCGTGCACTTGCATTTGCACGCCTACTTATGTATGCACACAGAACCGTGTGTATACACACACCCTCACGCACGCTACGGCAGCCGTACATCTGCATACACACGCTCACCTGCATGCATATATGCTCACCAACACGCTCATGCACCGAAGTAGCCGTGCACGTTGTAATGTGAATATAGGCCACTAGATGGCAGTATTTACCTTTTTTTTTGTTAAGCTCAGACTGCAGTCATGTTTAGACATGTCCTGGACATGTCTGGGGCAAGTCTCAGAAAATTAAAAAAAAGAGGTCTAAATGTGGGTGGGGTCTGCAAAAGAGTATATAAGGAAAAGAATTGAGACAGTCAAGTAGTAGGAGAAATTGCAAGAAGATGACCAGACCTGCCATTCTGTTCAAGACCTGTGACGTTTCTTTTGTGGATTTCTTTGCCTGTGTTTGAGCATTTTCTTCATCCAGGACATCACCAAGCCACCCCACCAAAAAGGGACTGTAATTATTTCTGTTTTTTCTTATTTATCAATCTTGGTCTTTAGTTGTAGGTTGTTATTAGTCTTTGTCTTTGTTAAAAAATTAAATGTGTTTTAGTTGTTAAAACTGTGTTTGTCATCCCTTGCTGTTGCTGTTGTGTTATAAATGTAATAACAAATTGGGGCCATAACAACGTGCATACACTCACTCATCTGCATGCATACTGTATGTAGACAAAAACACGCTCATGCTGTATAGCAACCATGCACCGACATGCAGACCCTCACGTGGATGCACGTACAGAATCATGCATGTGCACACCCTCATGAATTAGTGCACACAGGTGCAATCGTAGAATCAGAATATCGACAAACACCATTATGCGCACATGCATACTCTTATAAACATACAAGTTACGGCACTAAATGGCAGTAGTCTGTTGCAAAATGGCCATTATGGCGCAGTATTAACCAAAGCTGGTGGTTAGTATTGTTAGCACACTCTATTCTCTTGAAAAGCAAAGAATTTTATGGATAATTGTGTAACATTATGTGCAGTAATTCATTACCAGAGAGATGAGCTCTCGGTCCTGGCTGTACATGGTTGCCTTGTGTGCTCTCTGGCATTTAAGCAGCTTAGTCATTTACCTCTGTTACTGCATTTCTGTTATCCGGTGAAACCCTTCGTTACCATGACAGCACTCCGTCGTGTGCTGAAAATGATACATCGGTGGAAGCCCACATGACTCCATCCAACAGTTATGTTCTTACTCACTGTTTTAAAGGGCTGACCTGCCGAGCAGTGGACGTCATCTAGAGTCATATACGCCAATCAGCCACAACATTAGAAACACCTGGCTTATATTGTGTGAATCCCCCTTGTGCTTCCGAAATGGCTCCATCAGACTGACGTCACTTGAATTCCCGGACCCTGGGTTTCCCAGCAGAACATTTCCTCGAGCGTCACACTCCCTCCACCAGCTCGTGTTCTTCCCGTAGTGCATCCTGGTGCCGTCTCTCCTCAGATAAATGATGCATACCGGGCCGATGCTCGTGATGTAAAAGACAAAAAAAATGAGACCCACTGGACCAGGCGACCTGCTTCTATTGCTTCAAGGTTCAGTTGTGACACTTAGGTGCTCATTGTAGGCGCTGTCGGTGATGGACCAAGGATAAAACGGGCGCTCCGACTGGTCTAAAGCACTGGGTGTGTGATGCACTGTGTGTTGTGACTCAGTCGTCAGGTAAGAATAAATGAAACGCTGACACTGCTGCAGTTGCCCCTCTGTCGGTTCAGACAGAATGTCCTCTGTTGCCCGTGTGCATCGATGAGCCTTGGGTGCCCAACGAGCTGCTGTCGGTTCATGGTTTGTCTTTTCTCGGACCACTGTCAGTAGGTGCTCACCAGCACTGACCTGAAGCACCCCAAACGCCTCACTGCTTCAGAGATTCTCTGACCCACAATTCTGTCCCTTTCAAATTCGATCAGGTCCCATTCCTCCCACACTGAACACTTCAGCTTCGAGGACTTACTGCTCATCTAACATCTGAGTTCTGACTGCAGATCTTAACAAGCGCCATTATTAGAGATGATGTAATTTGCCTCATCTGCGAGTGGTTTTCATATTTTTGGCTCTTACTTGTATTTTACCTTACATATAGGTTTTTTTATTTTCAAAAAATTAAGTGTTAACCATCTTTCACCTCAAAATCAAAGTACTTTCTCCCACAAAGAGGTGAGCACGCACAAATGCACGCGCATGCGAACTGTAGACTTGTACACGCTCACATGCATTCATTCAGATATTCACTCACACAAACACGTGGGGAAATGCCCAGTCTCTTTTAGACACACGCATACAACACACATTTTACGAGAATCATATAAGATAAATAGACTGAGCCGAGCAATAAGTTCTCACCCTGGCAGCAGGCTGAGGGAGACGCGGCGTCAGGGAGACGCGGGGTGAGAGAGACGCAGCGTCAGGGAGACGCGGTAGCGCAATGGTTAAGTAGGCTTCTCTTGGGATAAAAAGGTCCTGAGTTCAAGTCCTTGCCATGGCCGGCGCGGTGTGTTCTTGGGCAAAACACTTCACTCCCACACTGCCTCACTCCACCCAGGTGTGTAAATGAGTACCAGCAAATAGTCAGGGAAACCTGACTAAGAGCTGGGGGAGTACCTGCGATGGACTGGCATCCAGGGGGAGTAGTAATACTTCATGTCACTTCATGCCACAGAAAACGGGGTTAAGCACCGGCCCGATGGGTCACCGGCTCAGAACAGTCTTACTCTGGCAGCAGGCTACTGTTCTGCTCATCACACGCAGGCATCATGAGGTCAATATCGGACTTATGGGCTTGGGTCCGCAAATTAACCCTTTGGCCTGACAATATCACCTCATAATAACATGTGGCAATCATAACGGAAAGATCCAGAACAGGCTCCTTAACAGTCGTAGTGTGTGTGTGTGTGTGTGTGTGTGTGTTTGTACATCTGCGCTCATACTGCTAATGACATTCTGCTATCTTTCCAGTTGCCGAACCTCGTGCATAAACACAGCACATGCCCTTATCTACGAAACAAATTGCCTTGTCAAGACGATCCTCGTATCTTTAACGCTGGATCTGAAATTCACTGCACGCTGTCGCTTACATCCCCCCATTGCGTGGATCCCACACAATTTATTTCCGCTGGTTTGTTATGAATGGCAATTGTATTTGCAAGCCAAATCTGAGGAGCGATGTTCTTTATGCATATAACTTATAAATATGAATGAGGATAAATATTGGTTGGATTTCAAGCATAATATACAAGCGCGTCAGCACATGTTTAGTGTTTGAGGTGTAAGATGGCGAATGCGTGATTAGAATATTCATACCTGTATATTCTAATTCTGATGTAATAAATCGCCACTGGGATCTGAAAAGAATTGACTCTACAATTATGAAACAAAAAGTAACATTTCAAAAATACCTGCGGTCAAAGAACCTACTTGTTGACATGTAATGGAGGCGGGGCAAATTAGGGCTTCACTTCATGAATTTGAATGAGGTAAGCTGAGGTCCACATGGGAGCTATGTGTAGGATGCTGGACTATGAAGCGGTTGTTAGTTTAACCCCACTGTGGCCACAATTAATCAAAGCTGTTGGAGCCCTTGAGCAAGACATTAATCCCACATCGCTCTTGGTGGGATTTGCTCTGCTTGGTCTAATCAACTGTAAGTCTCTTTGGATAAAAGCATCAGCTTAGGAATGAAAGTATCTGAGGAGAGGAATCATGTATTAGAGGCAGTGGGTGGATGTAGTTTGTTTGATTTGGTTCCTGGGATGAAGTAATGTCAGGGCAGCCTAAATATGGCCCTTTATGTTATTTACGCACACAGATTCATTTCTGATTCCGTCTTATCTCTGGTCATCCTGGGACTGTTCTGTATTCTTACAGTGTAACTGAATTAGTTTGAGTTATACATTCGTGGGCAAAAGTGCCAGAGATATAATATTTAAAGAATTTGTGTAAATGTAAGATGAAAAGTTTTGGCCGATGCTATTGATTGTGATGCAGTTTTTACGGTGCTGAGCTTGGAACTGGTTTTCTGTGCTTTCCAAAACTGTAAAAAATACCCTTTTATGGTGAATTGAAACTACTGCTGGGATCCCTCCCACTCACCCCCCCCACCCCCCCACATTTAGTTTTGAGCGGAAAACAGATTTTCACCATGACAACCGCGCTTTTAAAAATGGAAGGAAAGTGCCATTTAGGAGGGTGCGTGAGAGTGTCGTGACAGAGTGCATGCTTGTGAAGGGGTATGCTGTGTGTGTGTGTGTGTGTGTGTGTGTGTGTGTGTGTGTGTGTGTGTGTGTGTGTGTGTGATCGTACTGATATCTAAAACTTGCACGGTACCTAGGTGCATTACGAGCAAAGGAGAGAGATAGCAGGGGATGGTAGCTGTGCCAATTACGACCCTGAGCAGCAGTTGAAGCTTCGTTTTTTAGTCTAGTCTATACACATTCTGCATTTGTTAGCTTTATCTACACTCATACTGCATCTGTTAGCCTGACTTACACACATCCTGCATGTGTTAGCCTGATTTACACACCTCCTGAATCTGTTAGCCTGATGTATACCCCTCCTGCTTCTGTTAGCCTGACTTAGACAAATCCTGTATCTGTTAGCCTGATCTATACATAATCCTGCTTCTGCTAGCCTGATCTACACACATCCTGCATCTGTTAGCCTGATCTATAAACATCCTGCTTCTGTTAGCCTGACTCAGACACGTCCTGAATCTGTTAGCCTGATCCGCACAAATTCTGCATCTGTTAGCCTGATCTGCACACATCCTGCATCTGTTAGCCTGACTTACACACGTCCTGTATCCGTTTGCCTGACTTAGACACATTCTGCATCCGTTAGCCTGATCTACATACTACCTACATCTGTTGGCCTGACTTACACATGTCCTGCATCTGCATCTGAGCCTGATCTACACAAATGTTGCTCCTGTTACCTGGATCTATACACAAAATCCTGCATCTATTAGCCTGATCTACACACATCCTGCTTCTGTTAGCCTGATCTATTCACAATCCAGCATCTGTTAGCCTGATCCGCACACATTCTATATCCGTTAGTCTGATCTGCACATATTCTGCATCTGTTAGCCGGATCTATACACATTCTGCATCTGTTTGCTTGACCTCCATACGTTCTGCATCTGTTGGCCTGATCGCACACATACTCCATCTGTTAGCCTGATCTACACACCTCCTGCTTCTGTTAGCCTGATCTATTCAAAATCCAGCATCTGTTAGCCTGATCCGCACACATTCTGCGTCTGTTAGCCTGATCCGCACACATTCTGCATCTGTTAGCCTGATCCGCATAAGTTCTGCTCAGTAGTCTCTTAAAAACTGCCATCTTTGGCACTGAAAATTTCTCACATTTGAGATTTTTGTTTTTTTAATGGAAGCGTGTTTGCATGAAAGTGTTAATCGTAAAAATAACTCTTTTTTTTTAACATGGCCAAATTGTGTTTATTAAAAGACAATATGCGCTCTGATTATTTTCGAGAAATTTTGTCTGACCCATCGTTTAGGCTCTGTATTTGGTGGTTGTGGTAAGAAATGGCGCATGCCCTCGAACCCGCGGGTACACACACAGAAGAGGCACAAACACACACACACATGCAGATATACCCACACGGACATAAACACAGGAACGTACACCCACAGCTCTTTGTGCTGGCGCATACGAGCCCTCCGCCAGTTGCAAATCCCCACTTGTCTCTCTCTCCATCTCTCACCCCTTCTCTCTGCTATGTGCTCTATCCCTCCCTCCCTCCCTCCCTCTCTCTCTCTCTCTCTGGCATTTCTGTTCTTCATGTTCCTCCGTACCACCTGTCCAAATTTACATATTTTTCTGCCCCCTCGAATCTCTTATCCTGTCCTCAGTCTCTCTCCCTCCCTCCCTCTCTCTCTCCCTCCCTCTCTCTCTCTCTCCCCCCTCTGTCTCTCCCTCCCTCCATCTCTCTTACTAAGCGATCTGTGCCTGTTTCCTGCCTCCCACATCCTTCACATTTTCTCCTGCATTAGTGTGTAGCCCTCTCTCTTTCTCTCCTCCTCTCTCCCTCCCTCTCTCTCTCTCCTCTCCCGGGGGGAGCTCCCCCGACCCCTCCTATGCCTGCGGTGCCGGGGGCAGGGTGGGCTCCGGACTGGAGTAACGGCAGCTGGGATCATGTTTTATTTCCAGCTGGTGATCATGGCGGGCGCGGTGCTGCTGGCCTACTACTTTGAGTACACGGACACCTTCCCCGTGCACCTGCAGGGGTTCTTCTGTTTCGACCGCGCCCTCGCCAAGCCGTACCCGGGGCCCGAGGAGCGCAGCACGGTCCCGCCCGTCCTGCTGTACTCACTCGTCACCGCCGTGCCCACCCTCACGGTAAGGACCGGTGTGTGTGTGTGTGTGTGTGTGTGCGTGTGCGTGTGCGTGTGCGTGTGCGTGTGCGTGTGCGTGTGCGTGTGCGTGTGTGTGTGTGTGTGTATGCGTGCGTGCGTGTGTGTGTGTGTGTGTGTGTGTGTGTGTGTGCGCGCGTGTGCACTCATGGGTGTAATAGTGTGCACATATCAGTGTGTGTGTGTTTATATGCGCACGGAGATGTATGTACTGCATACAAATATGGTGTACAAACTTCTGTGTGTTTGTGTGTGTGTGTGTGTGTGTGTTTATACATGCATGGAGATGTATTCAACATACGAATGTGTTATAATACAAACTACTGTGTGTGTGTATGTGTGTGTGTGTGCGCATATGCCTGTATGCAGTACATGGATGTGTTAGTGTGCACACATCCAGTGTGTGTGTGTTCATACGGTCATGGAGATGTACGTATAGCACACAAATACAAGTGCAGACTTCAATGTGCGAGTCTTTATGCAGTGCAGGCAGATTTTATATATATATTTATATTACAGCATACAAAGGTGTTGGTGTTCAAACATCAGTGTGTGTGAGAGCGTGTTTTGTTAGGGAGTGTTTTTGCATGCATGTGCGTGTACATGTACATGTCACTGTGCACATGTCTGTGTTTGCATGAGTGTGTGCGCGCACGCATGAATATACATACACGATGTCTGAATGTGTTTGCATCAGTGCGTGTACTTTGCGTGAAATGAAGTGTGTATGCATGCATGGGTATGAACGTGTAAGCGCAAGTCAGACCATGTGTGTTTGCGTTCCTGTTGACTTTGCCTGCATCTGACTGTGAGCATGCGTGTGTATGAGTCAGTGTGTGTTTGTAAGCTCGCAGTAACATACGTGTGTGTGTGTGAGTGTGTGTAAGAGTGAGACGGAGGGTTGCTGTGTGAATATGCTGTGTGTTTGTTCATATCGCACATGTTCTGCTCGATTATAAGGACCAAAATGAGCAGAGGCCCCCATCCCACCCTGTCTGCTGTCTGACGTTCTGTCTCTACCTCAGATCACTATAAGAACACACATTATACTCACTAATGAACAGTATAATGCTGACATTATGATGCTGCGTGTGTGTGGTCGCACCCCAGTACCTGAGTTTGTGTGTGTGTGTGCGTGTGTGTGTGTGTGTGTGTGTTAGCATGTGCATTTTGCCCCGTCATGTGTTCAAGTAAGCAAATGGCGCTCTAGTTAAGTCAGCCACATTACAGATACCCAGCTGATGCAAACTGTTCAGGCAACGTTCCCGGAATATTTTGTCAATGTTATTTTCATTCATTTGCCGCTTATAGGGCAGTGCCGTTGTGAATGTATTTAGTGTTTGGCCGGTGACTCACAGCTGGGATTCCTTTTTTATTTGAATGATTGTCCCCCCCATAGTGTTTTAGGCGCAGTTCCCGTTCACATTGGCGTCGGTGTTCCCACTTCGTTTCCGGAGCATAACTCCAAAGCCGTTTGCATGATCCTCACGAAACTTTGCATACTTACTCCTCAGGTCATGCACTGGTGCCTTTTGGTCTGTGCCTGTTTGTCTGTGCGTCTGTCCGTCAGTCCGCTGGGTTAGGTAGGGAAGGGGGGGAGACATGTTTTTATGAGTAAAAACACATTCTAGTTTTATTAACCTGTGTTCTTGCGGGCGTGCGTTTTTGCGCTGTTGTGTTTGCACAGGTACTTGCGTGAGGGTGAGCGTGTTAGTGTGGGCATTCGGGGGATTTGTGTGTGTGTGTGTGTGTGTGTGTGTGTGTGTGTGTGTGTGTGTGTGTGTGTGTGTCACTGCGAGAGAGGCAGAGAGCAGTGTCGCTGGCCATGCTAAAAGAGGTTGTGTAAAAGAGGGTCACAGTCACACAGGCAGCATTAGCCCGCTCCCTGGCCACTCCCGCACTCAGGTCTGGTGCCAAAATCTCCAAATCTGGCCAAGCTTTTTCATCACATCCGCAAAACCTCTTACAGTGAGGTGTGCCAGCTTTTAGACAGTTTACTAAATCATAAACGGTAGTATGTGGACAGTTTTGCAGTCATAAGTGTTTGCATTTCCTGCAGTGTTTGCCCTACAGACCTGTGGTAGAATACCAATCGGGTGGGTAATTTACCTGTTGGTTAGCAGCTTTCGTGTTAGCCTACATGTATCCATATTGAGTGACTGTGCAATAATTACTGTCCCCTGTCCAAATACTTACGAACCCCACTGTGGTTTCTGAGATAGCATTCCTATTCAGTTTTGCTTAACAAAAAATCCTCTCAGCGTTATTAGAATGTTTAGTCAGTGTCATGACACGACCTGGGAGCAGTGTTGTGGAAATGTTCAGTGTTAGCTTGAATGTTGCTGAGTAAGACTTTCTGAAGGACAGTGCTGAGAGGAAACATGCTCAAGGACAGAACTTCTCAGGCCAGATATAATGCATCTTAACTGGTGACGATACTGTGTTTCACCTCTGCTCACTGGTCATAACCCTTTGAATCCTGTATTATATAACATAACATAACATAACATGAGTGGCGAGAACGGGCCGTTCAGCCCAACTAGGCGCGCCAGTTTCTTTTTACTATTGTGAATATATCAGTTCAGATACTCAATGCCTCAGTGGTCTCTAGCTTTAAGTCAAGTCTGCTCTTGACAATTCCCAAGGTTTCTGCCTCAACAATATGGTCAGGCAAGCTATTCCACATCGAAATTACTCTGGGGGTGAAAAAATATATTCCCATGATCCGTGCTAAATTTACCCTTGGTCAACTTCCATTTGTGACCCCGAGTTCTGCTAACAAAACTTGGCCAAAGGAATCCTACATAATTCACTTTGTTAATCTCTTTAACATATTTTAAGACCTCAATCAGATCACCCCTAAGTCTCCTTTTCCTAAGACTAAAGAGATTAAGGATCTTCAGCCTCTTCTCATAGCTTTCATCCTTTATACCTGGAATTAGCTTAGTGGCTCTTCACTGAACTTTTTCTAGAGCCTCTATATCTTTCTTAAAGTATGGTCCCCAGAACTGTACACAATACTCCAGATGTGGTCTGACAAATTTGTTGTACGAGAGAAGTATGACGACCTTGGATTTGTACTCAATACTTTTGGCAATGTATCCCAGCATCTGATTGGTTTTTTTAACCCTATAAAGGGGTTGTGACCCCAACCTATGCTGAAACACAGCTTACTGTGATTGGGAAACCACCTGATGTTAAAGAAAGGTCACATGACAACCAAAAGTGATCTAAGTTACATGTTTAAGTTACATTTTCCGGCATTTCAGGTTATTGAGCGTTCTTTCTGTGGCCGCTTTACTGGCCTATAGGGTTTAAAGGTAAAAAACCAATGAGAATAAGCAGTACCAGCTCAAGTAATTCAATCGGCAAATAGAAAATTCCTCATTTAACCAATGAGTGCACCGCAGAAAATATTCCCAAACAAGTGCAAACTTAAATTTAAACTCAGACTTAAAACAGGGAAGACATTGACACAGAATAAAAGTGAAGAGGATGCTAATCAGGAAAAAAACACCGCCTGAAACTTGAGAAAAGTTTTAAAAAGCTTTTTGGATTTGGTTTGTTGTATCAGTTTGAATTGTCAGCAGAAAGCTGATGGAAAAAGAATTTGAGTTCTGCACTGTATAGTTTTGACTCGGCTTCCACACTTCCTGGATTTTTCTCTCCCTCAGGTCATGGTCATGTGATCAGACCTATGTGCCAATCACTGTAGTCATTTGCTCAGATGCCCTAATCTGGGTGCCAACTCTCCACTGCACTGCAATCCCAAGTGACGCGGAAATACTTCCTCACTGCCGATCTCATTTATGAAACAGATGGTACTTGTCTTACCCACGGTCCCCTTTTGGTTTAAGTGAAGCCGTTTTGCATCTTGCATTTATTGGAGCACCATATTTTTCAGTCGTTGCAGTTTGTGTAACTTTCAGCAGCATACATCCCTTTCGTTATTGCACCACTTTTGATAGACTTCTTGCCAATGGAGTGACCCCCTTCAGCTACATGCTCTACCATTTGAAATAAAGTTTAATGCCATCTTGACAAAACTAGATATACTACGGATGATTTTTCCTTTTTTTCCACAGCTCTTGTGACAGGTGTCACGTGACCAAAATGACTGACAGTTTCTACTCAAAAAATTGCCTCACAGCCCTTTCACTTAATGTCGCCCTTGTGTAGAATGTGGCCTGTCACAGACAAGTTCGTACTCCATTCATGAATCATGGAACAGCAAAATTCTATATAATGGACGCTATTCCTGTCAAATCAATAATCTTACCATAAGCTTTCGAATATCAGGGGTCCAAATTAAGAGCTAAGTCACTCTAAAAAATGAAACCGCTCCACACAACTGTTTTAAGTAACTTTGAAATAAATTCTTAGATTTTTGACCAGTTTAATTGATCGGAATAATTTGAAGTCACTCCTCTCGCTTGTATGAAACTTTATTTTAATTTTTCAGAGTGATAATGCTTGGATTCCAGTGTTAATATCTCAGTGTTAGTTTCCCAGTGTTGAATCCAAGCGCTCACGATAGTTTTAGGATTTGATGCTCGCGCTGTGTCAGGCGCTGAGATGTGAGTGCTGGATCGAGGTGGGCTTGAGCTTTGATGAAAGCACTGTAGCACCACTCCTGCTGTAGGGGGCTGCTGTGGGGAATAGGCTGACAGTAAATCAAACACTCATGTCTTACACTCAGAACATCTTCACTGTTACGTAATGCCCGCTTATGCACCAGGGGTCCTCAGACTCCCAGCAGTTTCAGCTGCAGAACGTGCAGAACTCATCTGAAGGATTTTTGTTTTATCCCCTTAATATCCATCAGAGCTTGATAGTATCTAGCACTTCAAGTATCCTAAATATTAGGTACACTTTTATGTTTGGAAAAAAGGTTAGCTTAGCTGGGCTAAATTTTCCTCACTCACCTTATATTATGTCGTGTAAATAAGAGCAACACAACATGACAAAGAAAATCATCCCTTAGAAACATGTAATTTTATTGGATTGCAATTGTTCATTTATCTTACATTTTACAAAATCATTTTGTTGCTTAATCTCATCAACAGATTGCGAAATATTCTTTCTTTCAGATGTATTTCCTGCCAGATTTTGTTGCAAAATAAGCAATAAAGATGGCTGCTGTTTTAATTCAAAGCAAGGGCATTCTCTAGCCTCTGCAGACAAAAGAACCTGTACAAATAATGATGCAGAGAGTTAATATAATTCAAGGGTAGTTTATACGGGTTCAGATGTACAAATGTATTCTATTCAGAGCAACACGCTGTCTGTCAGCATGAATTAACAAACAGCACTTTGCTATGTAATGGTAATTGTCAGGCATTTTCACCCGGTCTTTTGTTAAATACTCTTTCCCTTTTTTCTCACTTGGCATTTGGTGTTGCAGGGAGAGAATGGGTTTTGCGTGGAGCAATCAAATTATTCTGTATTAAGGGTGAACTTCACCGCCATGATGAAGATACAGTGCGCACAACATGGCTGTGAAATCACCTTATACTGACAACGCCATGACCCATGATACATAGGTAATACCTCCGGACTCGTTCTTTGAAACAAGTACACTGGCATGAGAGTTGTCCTCCATTGCACATTTATGGGGCACATATAAAATAGATGAGTTTTACAGCCACGGTGATTTGAGCATCAGTAGCACAGCGTAACACTGTTTAACACGGTGTGAAACTCTGCTGATCTGATTTAAATCACAGGGACTTACCAGCTGCTCAGCTTAAAAGATGTACCAAAGTGTCATGTTTGTGTTTGAGTAAAACCTGTGATTTACTGAAATATTAAGGACACCATGCTCACAAGAACAATGTAAGCTTTCCTCTACAGTAGATCGACATGAAGGGCCACATTTACTAAGACCTTTAGCTCATGCAAAATCTTTTTGCCTGTGCAAAACTAGAAACCTTGCCACCGATTAGTGCAAGGCAAGTACCCTAGCCAGTCATGGGCAATGTTATTGGTTTTGCATGGGTGAAAAGATTTTGCATGTGCTAAAGGTCTTAGTAAATCAGGCCCATAGATAGATGAATGAATGATGGATGAATGGATGGATAGATAGATAGATTGATAGTGCACTGCAAATATAGGCAATACACAACACAAAAAAACCCTGATTGTCATCAGTTTTTTAATCTTTATCGCCATTCTGAGAGTAACTGCTGCTGATTGTAGTTAAAAGGTCGGTCAGAGATCCACGAAGCGCTGGTACCTCACACACAGGTACACACTCTGTTTGCTCGTGTTCTCCCCCTGCGGTGCCAGCATCCAAATCCAGATTTACAGATTACCCATAATCCTTCTGCACACTGTCCACGGTCGAAAAAAAAAAAAATCTGTGAAACTGCAGAAAATAGCCTGCTTCCATGCATTCTGCATCAACAGGTTTCCATGGCGACCACTTGGCGATGAGACCAGACTAGACACGGCGTTTCTTGTTGCAGAACAGATTCCGTTGTCCTGGGCAACAGTCAGCTCTCTCCACCGCCAGGATATTTTGCAGAGATACTGGGAGGTGCATTAATATTTGGACAGGGGCGCAATTTTAGATGGCTGTAATTGTCCCGCGGTTCACTCGGTGTGGATTAAAACACCCTCAAATTGAAACTGGCAGTCTGCATTTTTGTGTCAGGATATTTACATTCACAAGGAGTGTAATGAATTAGAGGAATTACAGCCTGTAAAATTAGTTTCACAATCCAGATGGTTCTTAGTGTTGCCTTGTGGTTGGGTTCTTGCAAGCCAGCTGTGCTGTTTCTGTAATGAATTTGGGCTTTGGGAAATTTGGGAATTTGGGATTCACATCTTTAGAGATGAAGATGAGAAGATCTTATCCAATGGGCGTTTAACCTCAAAGTCACACCGGGGCTTTACCTCTCTCTCTCGCTCTCTCTCTCTCTCTCTCTCTCTCTCTCTCGCTCGTGTCTGTTTTCCCTGCCATTTCTCAGAGGACTGAGAAATGTTTTCAGTGCGCATCCCCTTGTTTAATCGGATTGTAAAAAGGGTGGGGCTTGACTTCCAAACAAAACCTCTCACAGATGGCTTAAAACTGAAAAGGCGGTCTCGCCAAGGTGTCTGAATGTGGACATTATCTAACGAAGGTTCTCTGTGCATTCAAATTATTGACGGCAAAAAACTGGCACTGCTCTTTCATGTAAATATGAAAAATTCCTGCCTTTACGTGGCCTATCCTCAGGAGATATTCTTCATGAAATACTTCTGCAGCCAATGCAATTCTGCTCACTTGTCCTTGGACAGGGAATAAGGCGCCATGCCATTTCTTGACAAAGGATAAGGAAGCAGAAATGCGTAGGCAGCTACAATATTTTCTTTCTTTTAATAATTTCCTCTGTGAATACGCCACGTTAATTAAGGCATTTTAAATGCGTATTATAAAGAAGATTGTTTCCATATTCATACATCAATCAATTCATTATAAATTATTCTGCCTTTTGAATCTCCAGTGAAACAGGGGCTGACATGCTAAACCACTGACTCCTGTTGAGTGCAGTCATGTGACTCCAAATGGACCACTGAGACGGCAGCAATTCAAATTCTAAAATCCTGCTATTAGACTCGTCCTGGTTTTTGCCCACAATTTTTACTCCCCTCACCTCTCTTTTTCTCAGATTTTTTCCCACGATTGGGTGTGTTAATCATTCATTTTTTCCTGATTTTTCTCGAATGTTATTAGGGGATTCAAGCTGGGCATCAGTCGTTCTGCTGCAGTTTAAAGCGTCTTTGCGACAATCCTGTAAAAAGCGCTGTGCAAATAAAAGTGAATTAAATTGAGGTCGTTGGCGATTGTGCCTAACAGACTTCAAAACACCGGGAAAGGCTGTCATGAATGCGCACAGCCGAATATAAAAGCTCAGCTTGGTTGCATTAGTGAAAATTTCAGAGTTGGCTTAAAAGTAGCTGATTAGTAGCCTATATGACATCAGGAATTGATCACATTTGTGTGGGACACTGGATTTATAGTGTTTGAAGGGCTGAGGTTCTCCATTTGTGAGAGGAAAAGCCTTAAGGGATGAGAGCGAGGGAAATTTGAAGTCCCAGTCCCCATGTTTTAAAATCCACCTGCCTACTAATTACTGCTGCATGTGTCTCCTGTGAGGCATGTAGTATTTGAGCATATGCACATCCTGTTGGTTTCTCAAATTCCCCTTCACTAATTCAGAGCAGAGCTCCAAAAAGGCCCTAGGAAACTTATTAATAAATTCATTGCTCAATTTCTCATGATCAAGTTCTCCAAAGCACCCATTTAGAATTAGTTTGATGCAGGAAATTTGTAAATGTGAGAATACAATTGACAGGAAAGTTGTGTTCTGTTCGCAGGTGAGCGTTATCTCTTTTCAGTACCATTCTATAAATACCGTTGATTCTTATTTTGTATTTCTTGAGATTTAACAAGTAATTAATCTCTGAAATTAAAGTGTAAAACATGAACCTTGACTGGCATCAGATAAAGGAAATTATGCGACGCTTGTCCCATGCCGTCACTTCGTATCTCAAGTAACCCTCTGTATTCTCTCAGGCATGACAAGCTGATACCAGATTATCAGAGGTGGAGCTGGTAGCGTTTTAATGCTCGAGCTCACAGCGAAACATTTTAGACCCACCTCTGCATTTTGTTTTCTACGATTTGGGTCCTTAAAGCTGATTAAAGGGGCCAGAACGCAAAATGTTCTTTTTTTGAGCGTATTTCAGGGGGGTCAGTACACCAGACGAGCTCAGCAAAGCGTTTAAAAATATTTGAACTTGATCCGATCACGTAATTGATACATGTGTAATCTGTAGACTCTTCTAGGCAGATTTGTCATGCTTGCCCAAGAGATGTCATCAGCGGTCGGTATCACGTGTGATATCACCGGAGATGGGCCGTGCAGATTGTGAAATGACACAGTCGCGCTCGAAGGGTGGGAAGGCTATGCTGCGTTGAGCTGCGTTTCGTGTCACATGTCGTTCTCCTTCGGTTTAACCCTGAGGAAATTTCCGTATGAACAGAAGGGGACGTGTCATATGCCTCGTGCTTGGTTCTTATTTACCACCTCAGGCGTTTTTCTTTAACGGATGAAGACGCAGGGGTGGGTAATGAGATTTAGCATGTCTCCATTATGGCTCCTGGGTTTCCACACTCGCAAAGGCAATGAGAGGAAACTGCAGCTGAGGATTTTTCTTCATTCTTAATGGGGTTGGGGAAGATTTTTCAAAGTGCAAAACAAAGTGTGAAATACAAACAAACAGAACCAGGATAAAATGAATCTGAAGCGCTTGTGCACATGCCCAAACACACGTGCTGAGATTTGTCCATTTTGGTAATCTGCAACTTCATTCTCAGGATGGAAATTATATTTTTACAAGGAAATACTTGTTACTCCTCTGTGTTTTTCATATTTTGCAACATTGGCACAACATTAATGCTAAATAGTTTTTTCAAGTTTCATTATGCCATATCAGTGTAGTCTTGTCATTTTTATTATACACCTGTCATAAGACAGGACGTATTATGGAATTATGATGTTTGTCTGTCTGTCTGTCCATTCCTTGTGTTCACAATAACTCTGCCAATTCTCACTCAATTTTATCCAGATTCACACAGCATCACCATATCAGGTGGAACTTTGATGAGTTCACAAATCAGCCTGATTGGATCACCCTCTTTCTCAAAATTAACGCTTTTATCCCCAGAAATCGACAAAAAGAGTTCACAAAGTAAGGCGACAGAATGAAGACATTCGATAGAGAGAAGCTAAAAAACATGCTGAGGCAAACAAACTAAGGACACAAAGTGAAGATGTACCTTCCCATCAAACTGTTGCGTGACGGGCGTATATTGCTGTCGCTGACTGCTCTTGTTAACAATGTGGTCTTGCATATTTTTGCAAAATGACAGATAATAGTTTTTAATACACGCAGCATGCACATTAAGTAAAATATGGTTTTGTATATGTATTAAGGTGCTTTATTACATGTGCTTGAGCAGTAGGACAACCCTGTGACTTTACTGGCAGCTGCTCCCTCAGCTCTTGGTGGGTCTTGCAGCTCTGACTGACCCCTGAAGAGATGAGGTTGGCAAGATGGCCACTGCCCTTGGGACCTTGAGCGAGGCCCTTGACCCTGAACTGCTCTAAGGGGTTCACCCCTTGTGCTCTCCATCTCTCTCTCTCTTTCTCTTGCATTTCTCTCTGGAAGTTCTTGAAAAAGAGGAGCACATTCTCTGTAAAACTTCTCCCTGTTTTATAAAAAGTTATTTCCTCAACGACCTGAATGAGTGAGGGATTGTGCTGCGTGAATAGGGGATGCTGGAGAGATTTTACCAGGGCCTGGGGAGTGTTATGGAGCATGAAGACCAAAACTGCCTTTGGACAGGAGCCTTGAATGTGGAATCAGAGAGTAAGAGATAAAGAAATGAAAGGATGATTGAGAACTGATTGGGCAGTCTGTACAGGCTTTTACTGCCTCCGGAATAGACTTGATTTGCTGGATATTAAGAGAGTAAAGTTACAAGCTTCCACCTTATCACTCTGCGACTCCCTGAATTTCCCTAACACGTTTAAACAGTAGTGTGCTCAGTGTAAAATCAAATTTGAAAAGGCAAATTTGACTGTGATGGAGTATAGTTGATCCCGTTTTGACTTGCAGTTGTTGCTCTTGTCATTCCTGACAGACTTACGTTTGCTGCCTCCTATTCTTCTGGGTCTCATTCATTTCAAAAATCATGTATTTGAACTACTTTTGCAATTCCTTTTACCCCTTCTGCCGCGTTGCATCTTCTCTGTAGTTTTTTTGCGAGTGGATGGAGTAGTCCAACCGACTGACATCTCTGTAAAATGATGTGAAGGTTTACTGGTCGGGCTCGTGTGAACTTCTGACATCGTAGAGACTGGAGTCGCTAGTTTGAGAAATTTAACTCATTTAATACTCCAGTGCACACACATCGTGCTGCGTCTGTCTCTCTCCATCCGGATCAGTCAGCTGAAAACCTCGACGCTCCATCACGGCTGAACTCCTCGAGCTCAGTACAGACTGAACTGACAGCCGTGTTTAATGAGTAAAGCCTACAGTTAACTCGTTGTTGGATTTAATCTGCCATGTAAATCAGTGAGATGGAAAGGCTTGGAATACGATTATACATTGATTTCAAAATGATTTCTTTTTTTTTTTAATGTTTGCTTTCTGTAGCGTAAAATATGACTGATATTGCTGCCTGGGTGGAATGTCAAAATTCAAAAGAGCAGAAGGATTTAGCAAATGTACTGCGTCTGAACTACTGGATAATCTTACTGTGGATGAAAGGGGAGCAGTCTTCTCTCCTCCTACCCTACATTTGTGTGTGTGTGTGTGTGTGTGTGTGTGTCTGTGTCTGTGCGTGTGTGATTTACGGGCTAAAATGTTCTGAAAACATTCTTTAGCTAAATCTTAAATGTGACTTTGCTTAATGCGGTATCATCTGAAAAAATATTAGTATTATGTTGAACTGAACGGTAATATTCCTTGCACCTTGGGGTGAGATTTAGAATTTAGCTTATTCCGTTAGTGCGTCTGTGTATTTCATGCTATAGATGTAATCAATTTTTTATCAAATGTGAATGGTTAATGTAGCTTTGCTCATATGAGAGAGGCAGTAAGGGTTACTGAAGGCCGGGGACTGAGTGGACAGGGGCTGTTCGACAGCGAATCCGGAACAGGGGCTTGCGTTTATTTTAATAATCATGTCTATATGCCGCCCCGGAGATAAGTCTTCCAGACCTTGAGCCGTCAGGGCCATTACAGTTGATTTTTTTATTGTGGCCATTCCAGCACTTGTCACTACAATTGAGGCTACCGCGAAGCGCATTACTGAGAGAGCGCATTTCCTTATTTGGGCGATGATTGATTTGACAATAATAAAGTGTTGCTTCTATCCATCTATCCATGGTTGTCGCTTGTGGGGTTGAATGGATACGATGATTACTGGGCCCCACTGCTAGAGTGCGGCCTAAATGTGTTATCTAAAATCAGGGCCCAGCAGAAATTTTCAGGGGCCCGGAAAACTATGGCCCTGCATCTATCTGTCATTCAGGCCAAGGTCAAATTAATCTTAGTTTTGGATTCAAATACTTTTCCACATTCAATTAATATTGGTTGGTAAAATTAAGCGGAATAATCTGACCTGGTGCGACATTTTGCTCTTTGTAAGTTTACCATATGTGAAAAAACACTGTACAGTATCAGTCAGGGGTCATAAAGTATTGGAATCCCTAAAAATATGTATAGGAGCCAGGTTTGCTTGCTATCTTCTGTCCTTTTTTTATTATTTGTGTTCTGTGCCATTTTTTTGTTCTTTATCTCATCTTCAGAATGTAGTGTATTTATAGACGTGCTTACATGCACGCTCTGAACATACACACGCTGTTCACCGCCCTTGCTGTCAGCCCGGTTCACTGACTCACTCTACAGGCGAGGCATATCCCGGTTTCTCCTGAACTTTTCCCGCTCTCGCTGCGCAAGGCTTCGCAGCCGCGTGCTGGACCTCGCGCTTGGTTTAGTCTATTAATAGCTCCGGCAGAATGACTCGAGCGCCGGGTCCCTCCGTTCGCCCATAAAGTGCGGCGGGGCGCAGCTGATGGCGAGCCTGAAGCCGAGAGACGCTGGGGAAGCGCGTCTATAAAGAACGGCAATATGTGGGCTGTGTCTTTGAGTACCTTGGTGCAGACGGCACAGTCACAGTTTTGCGGCCACAGCGCTACGCTTGGTTCATAAAATGGCTGACGGCCAATTACATATCCGTACTACTGACTTGGGAAACCGACATAAATTAAACCGGCGAGATGAAAAATTGCAGTGATGTTCTGTGATAGTTTTCAGTTTGTAAATTAGATTTTTTTTTTTCCTGAAATAGTTGACTGAAATTGAACCGGTAATATAATTACTGGTCTTTATTTAGCTCAATGCTCGCAATCAATGTGAGTACTGAGCCCGAGTAATTTATTTATGCCAAATGGTGTGCGGATGAAAATAGTCCCCCCCCCCCACGCAATGGAAATATGTCTGTGGGTGTGTGTGTGTGTCTCTGCAGATGTGTGTATATTTGTAAGCGTGCATGTTTGTGTATATTTGTGTGCGTGAGTGTGTGTGCGCGCGCGCATTTGTGTGTATGTTTAATGTATGTTTGAATGGTAGCTGTGTTGTTGAGTGGTGAGAGAATGTTTCCATTGGAAAAATGCCCTCACTACAAATAAATGCATAACTTTTATGTAATGATTCATGGTGGTGGTGGGGGGGCTGAAGGACCATTTTTCTGTAGTGTTTTCCAAATACGCAGCTATTTTTCAATAAAGAGTGCCAGTATTCTGCACCTATCTGGAAAAAAAACTGACACCTTCATACCGTAGTGTAGCATGGTGTTTTGTGGACTGCATTGTGTTCTGGGAACGTCACTGTGCTGCATTATTCATCATGGATACACAATAAATGCCAGTAATTTCGCTTACACATTTCCCACTGGCAAACACTTTAATTTACCTGTTCGGTTGGCTATGGGAATGACTGTGCCTACTGTGGGATTCGAACCTGGACACGCAGAATGCATATGACAGTTGGCCTGTGCTGCATCCACTCATTAACCCTTTGGAGCTCATGCCTCTTTCTGAACAATCTAAGTCAATGTTCTAGAACTCTCGCTTTCATTTGCCAGTTTTGTTTGTGACATCATCAATCCACAACAATATTCTTACCTCATAATTACGATCTAAAGGCCTAATCATAGTCCACCTGTGGACTTTGCTGTACTGAAATCACAGAGCGTTTTTGAACATTGTAGTATCGCCCTGCGCTGGGAGTAGTGTTTGTTGTCATTATGAAAGAGTATAAAGTCACTTTATACTTTCCAATGTCTTGGTGCTGCAGTGTGGGGGCAAATACATCTACAAAATTCAATTTTGTTTGGTGCTTTATTTCTCAAAAGGAGAAAGCAAACATGGTGCTCTTTCGGGGAATATCATTCTCTGGTTAGAGAACCGAGATTCAAAGATCACAGATTAAAGCAACGACAGGGTGAAAGTTAACTTCATTTCAAGCTCCGGCGATGTCCTCATCGACTGTCGTGGTGACTTCAGGACGCAAGCCCTCCGAAGTCAAAACCAAATGTTGCTGCGACCAGCACCGTCATCGGCCACTGCGAGGTTCTGCCACTGGGCTATAGACTGGCCAGCACTCTTTGAAGAGCTTAATGGTGCATTGCTCATAGCGCCTACATTTGTGGTGGTGATGAGGTAAATAATTGAAGAGCTGTAGGACCGGGATTATGCAAACGTAGGCTTGGGGGGCTCGGTGAATAATTCATGCCCACTCCCGGTCAGCCCTCCCCCCCTGCTCCCGTCCCCATTGTTTTGCAGCAGCACAGTCATAATTCTGTCTTCAGTGATGTGCGATCTGTGATTAACGGTGTGGAAATGTGCTGAGGGAGGCAGGCTTTGGTACAGTATGCAGAACCTTCCTTTTGTTATCGCCGCATTAATCCCTCCCAGTGTTTGTTGCATTGAGGTTTTTAAAATTTATTCTCAACTTTTACAGCGCTGATCCTTGAGCTTAAGATATTTCAATGGCTTCTGAACTATTGGGGGGGGGCACTGGGCTTATGTTATGGTATTAGATTGTAGTTTTATGGTCTTTTCCAGCCATTCTATTGCATGTTTGAAGCACTGAGCACACACAGGACTGCATCTCCCACAACACCCATGATATTTGTTGATTACCCACTCACTTCTGTAAATGTAGTCCTGTGTTTGAAGCACTGAGCACACACAGGACTGCATTTCCCACAACACCCATGATATTTGTTGACTACCCACTCACTTCTGTAAATGTAGTCCCGTATGATTTCTCCTGTCAGAACCAATGGAGACCTTTGCCCCCAATCCTGCAACTTCACTGTTGCCAGCGATGCCCCAACCCTCCGCCAACAAGCTTTACTGCAACAAAAGAATTGTGCAACATACCACTCAGAGTAATATAATTCTGAATAAAAGAAAAAGTTTGTAACCTAGTTGCGGTGAATTGGATTCACAAATTTATTAATGTCCCAAGGAAAGTTGCCACACTGAGTTTCTGGTTGAAACGATGTGGAGTGATTGATATTTTTTTTTTGCTGTGTGTCGTATTGATCCGCGTATGATTATGTACGCGTGCATGTTTCAGCGAGCATAACATTCCTACTGAAGATACAAAAGCCTGCGATTATGTGTGGACCACGGCACGTGTGAGTCACTCTAACAGAAAATCAACCCTTTTTTTTTTCCTTTATCTGTGCCAATATTATTCAATATGTGGTGCACGATTTAAGGCTGCTGTGCAGAGAGAAACGGTTCCATGGGTCCAAGTTCTTATCAATTTCATCATTTCTAGCATTTGAAATTTTAACTCTATTTGGGGTTTGAGTGGCAATATCCAGTCCTGGGCTGCATTTCCCTGAAGCATAGCTGCCAACTTGTATAGTTTGAACCATTGAAAGAATATGGTTGAACGATGTTTGTTGTTACCATACTTAGCAACTGCGCTTTTGAGAAACGCACCCCTGGAGGGCTGTAGTGTCTGCTTGTTTTTGGTGTATTTATGTACAATTTAGTCATTTAAATCACTGATTGGTTTGAGTCCACATACCTTGTTAATTAAGCACTAACTGGGATTCAAAGAAGACCTTGAAAGCTTGCAGACAAGGCAGTTCCCCAAGACTGAAGTTTGATACTGGAGTTGTTCGTACTTTAGTAGTTGCTCATGCACTTCCTGTCACTGCTGATGCACTTCCTGTAGCTTGACGCTCTGTGTAAGGGTTTCTGCTAATGCCTGCAAGTTAATGGAAAATACCAAAGCCTGGGAATGTATACAGCAGGACAAACAGCATTTATAACGGTATTTTGTAAAAGCAAATACAATGATACATTTTTCTTAGCTTGCAAATATGTGCTTTAGTGTTTATGATTGTAAACAGGTAATATCAGGTGTTTAATGTCCATTCACCAGAAAGGGGATATAATTGTTCACCGTCTGTTTGTTTTATCTGAGTTAAATCAGATAAAACCTGTTCACTTTGGCTCCTATTGCAGTCCCCATTAGCACGTTCTAGAGGTTCTCTGCAAATGTAATTAAATTGCTGAATAACGGGCATTAAAGGCCCTGGCACTGGCTATCTGCAGAATCTCATGCTAATGTAGCTGACACAGCTGGTGTGGATGCCATGAATATTTCATCACCTTGTAACTCCCATTATCTCGTCTGTGGCCGTGCCTTTGTGCTAAGATTGCTGCTGTTTCTGCCACAAATGCATCACCACCTTGGGGCCAAATGGTGTTGTTCAATACTACAACTTTTTATTCCTGGATAAGCAAGCTTAGGAAGGAGTGTTGTGATGAGACTCAAGCATCACTCACCAATCAATCAATCAATCAATCAATTTGCTGTTAGCAAGACCACAGGTGGTAAGATTCACAAACACCTAATCCTGGAGTTATCGATTGTGTCAGTTTGATTATGCTTTAAGTGTCCTGCACCAATTTCATTCATTACTGTAAACCACTCCTGAGGTATGTCTTTTACTGGACTCTTATATTTTTATAAAAGTGTTGATGCAAAACGTAGGCATGGTCATGCAGTAGGTAGGATTATAGCCTTACAGCAAGTTAGCCGTGGGTCCATTCTGTCCGCGTTTTTTTCATGTTCATGGTGTTACCTTTCAATATCCTCCGGACGTACAAGTTTGCAGGCGTGAGCAGTTCCAGCCTGGGGTATGTTTCCCAAACGCTTAGTTGCTAACTACAAAACCCAAAACCAGTGAAGTTGGCACGTTGTGTAAATCGTAAATTAAAACAGAATACAATGATTTGCAAATCCTTTTCAACTTATATTCAATTGAGTACACTGCAAAGACAAGTTACTTAATGTTCAAACAGGTAAACTTTGTAATTTTTTGCAAATATTAGCTCATTTGGAATTTGATGCCTGCAACATGTTTCAAAAAAGCTGGCACAAGTGGCAAAACAGACTGAGAGAGTTGAGGAATGCTCATCAAACACTTATTTGGAACATCCCACAGGTGAACGGGCTAATTGGGAACAGGTGGGTGCCATGATTGGGTATAAAAGCAACCTCCCTGAAATGCTCAGTCATTCACAAACAAGGATGGGGCGAGGGTCACCACTTAGTGAACAAATGCGTGAGCTGATTGTCGAACAGTTTAAAAACAACATTTCATCATCTACGGTCCGTAATATCGTCAAAAGGTTCAGAGAATCTGGAGAAATCACTGTACGTAAGCGACAAGGTCGAAAACCAATATTGAATGCCCGTGACCTTCGATCCCTCAGGCGGTACTGCATCAAAAACCGACATCAGTGTGTAAAGGACATCACCACATGGGCTCAGGATCACTTCAGAAAACCACTGTCAGTAACTACAGTTCGTCGCTACATCTGCAAGTGCAAGTTAAAACTCTACAATGCAAACCGAAAGCCATTTATCAACAGCACCCAGAAACACCGCCGGCTTCGCTGGGCCCAAGCTCATCTAAGATGGACTGATGCAAAGTGGAAAAGTGTTCTGTGGTCTGACGAGTCCACATTTCAAATTATTTTTGGAAACTGTGGACGTCGTGTCCTCCGGACCAAAGAGGAAAAGAACCATCCGGACTGTTATAGGCGCAAAGTTCAAAAGCCAGCATCTGTGATGGTATGGGGATGTATTAGTGCCCAAGGCATGGGCAACTTACACATATGTGAAGGCACCATTAATGCTGAAAGGTACATACAGGTTTTAGAGCAACATATGTTGCCATCCAAGCAACGTCTTTTTCATGGACGCCCCTGCTTATTTCAGCAAGACAATGCCAAGCCACATTCTGCACGTGTTACAACAGCATGGCTCCGTAGTAAAAGAGTGCGGGTACTAGACTGGCCTGCCTGTAGTCCAGACCTGTCTCCCATTGAAAATGTGGCGCATTATGAAGCGTAAAATACGACAACGGAGACCCCGGACTGTTTAACAACTTAAGCTGTACATCAAGGAAGAATGGGAAAGAGTTCCACCTGAAAAGCTTCAAAAATTGGTCTCTTCAGTTCCCAAACGTTTACTGAGTGTCGTTAAAAGGAAAGGCGATGTAACACAGTGGGAAAAAGCCCCTGTGCCAACGTTTTTGCAATATGTTGCTGCCTTTAAATTCTAAGTTAATGATTATTTGCAAAAAAAAAAAAAGTTTCTCAGTTTGAACATTAAACATCTTGTCTTTGCAGTGTATTCAATTGAATATAAGTTGAAAAGGATTTGCAAATCATTGTATTCTCTTTTTATCTATGATTTACATAACGTGCCAACTTCACTGATTTTGGGTTTAGTATGTTACCGCAGCGGCTTAACTCTCTGCACATGGCTCTGGTGCAAACCATATAAGTTGCTAACATAGTTAGCAAATAAGCTTTCAGGAAATATCCCCCTGGTTGTAAGGATGCTGCATCTGCAGTGCGAATTTAAGAGTAATTGGACGTGAGATGGATTAATCTACTGTGCGCTCTCCGCGCTCAGCCCTGGCCTGGACGGAAATGCTGAGACTCATGGCGGCTGGGTGGAGATGGAGGTGGTTCATTTATAACTGACGTTAGGCTACTGTAGCGTGCTCTAGTTAGTCCCTCTAGCAACAGGCCGTCAGATGCCACACATCCGTAGACTATTCTTTGTGAAAGTTAACATTTAATTTTTTTATGTTTCTTATCATTCTTTTACATTTTGAGGAGCAGCACCGATTTATTTTTCTAAGAACTTCTGTTCAATTTTTCCATATATGAGGGACATACAAACCATCACAGACTATTGTGTATAATTGTAATAATTATTGCTGTGGTACAGTTTGGATGATGGGAAAATCTGATATGTATTGGAAAATATTCTTTTCTCCTTATAATTTGAGGAAATGTTGCAGGATGACTATGTACATTTTTCAGAGGACCTGTTGACCTTCAATGACCTCATTCATCACTCGGATAGATACCTTGTCTATGTTGCTTGGTACTTTTTAGAATTTGGCCTCCTTTGAAGTGAGAAAATGGTGGCTCATTTATATTCGTCTTCTTCTCTTGTTTCTGCAGATTCTGGCAGGAGAACTGATGGCCTTCTTCACGAAGACGGAGGGGGCGCACGAGAGGACCATCGTCGCGGCGGACTGCTGCTTCTTCAACCCCCTGCTGCGCCGAATCATCCGCTTCCTGGGTACGTGCTAACCATTAGCATCAGCCTGTGAGGTTTTCCATCCAAATCGCACTCTACCAGGAAAGGCTCATTGAGACAGTCTCTTTTACGAGGGAGACATGGAAGTTTTTGCCGTACAAACCTGTTCCTGGTCTTCGAGACCCAGGAGCTCCTGGTTTTCCACCTGCCCTTTACCTGCAAGTCAGATCTGCTGCCCACTGGCCAATCAGAGTCACTGACTATTCAAATAATTAGCCGACAGGAGTGAAAACAAGGGCTGGATTGGGATTTGACAGCTGTATGTACTATGTCTGACTTATCGAAGCGATGGAAAAAAGGCAGGTGTCCAGCTCTGCTAGTGTCGACGAGAGGATGGGCAGACGATTAGTGGTGTGCTGTAAACCTTCTTTGGAGGAAAGAGAAAAATAGTCTTTATTCCTCAGTACTGCTACAATTATTCAATCCCTGTTCGTAAGAGTCACAATTACCAGGGTTCCTGCGCTTTTTCAGTGCAAAACGTAGCAACACAGGGGAAAATCGTGCTTATTTCAGTCAAGTCGGCATTCTGCATTCAGTTTGCAATTGTCTAAACATTAACGTAGTGATAAATGCACTAAATATTACTCTCCATTGTTGACCTCACTATAATGCTTGTGAAAGGTTGTGCACCTGCATCGAAACACGAGTCAGAGGTAAACTGAATTTTGGTTGGATTTTTGGCACACTTAGGCTGTGGTTTGGTGAATTGTGCCTTAACCAGACAAGCAATGCGAGTCTCTGATTTTGTTTTGAAACAACTTTATGGTTTTGCTTCATTTGATTTATTGCATTTTCTTGTGTTTTCTCGTGCAGCGTGCAATTTATTCGTTTGGGACTGTTGATACAGAACATTGTATTATGATGAAATCACCTGTAACCTGTTCCATAAGCTAAAAATAAAACGTGCAGTGCAGTTTTCTCATCATGTGAACAGGATTACCACAGGTGAAGACTGATGTCATGATATTCATCTCCTCTCTGTCCTATTTCACACTCAATCTTTCCTTCCTTCCCTCGTCTGTCCCTCTCTCTCTCTCATAGGGGTTTATTCCTTTGGTCTCTTCACGACCACCATCTTTGCCAGTGCCGGTCAGGTGGTCACAGGAAACCAGACCCCCCACTTCCTGTCCACCTGCAAGCCCAACTATACTGCCCTGGGCTGCCAGTCCCCCATGCAGTACATCACCGAGCGCCGCGCTTGCACTGGCAACCCTCTCCTTGTGGCGTCCGCCCGCAAGTCCTTCCCCTCCAAGGACGCTGCCCTCAGTGTCTACTCCGCTGTCTACACTGTGGTAGGTACCCTATTGTGTTGGGGTCCTGGGGTTGGGGGGGGAGGGGAGATTTAAACGTGATGCCCAAGGAGAGGGGCGGAGCCATGTTTGGGCTGTATTTGGAACAACCTGCCACTCAGCACCTGATCTTTGATTGTGTACCAGAAGTAGTAAATAATTTGGAGTTTGTGACCAGCATGAAATTTTCTCCGTATGCCAAAGATGACAGACGCCAATTTTTAACCGTTCACAGTCAGAGGTGTCTTCGCGGCATCCCATAATGTAATACGGTCAATGGTAGCATCTCATTCAGACCCAGGTGATATTTTGCTGGTCAGGTGACTGTGCAAAAAGGTTACTGTCACATACTGGCTACTATCCTGTATAATGCTATGGACGGAAGCATTTTGCATCCAGTATAAACTGGTGCAGCGTAAAGCTCGCGGAATGAGGCTGTTTTGAGTCAGTGTGGGGAGTTTGTGCGTTTGACTGTGAATTTGGGCAAGAGACTGGACAAGAGGATGGGAGAACTGGTGGCCCTGAAGCGTGAAGTAAAAAATTTACAAAATGAATAGCGGATCAATCAAAATTGCTTGTTCCACCCGAAATTGAAATAGAATTCGGTACCCCCCCCCCAACTCTGTGTCTCCCCTCTGTCTGCCTCAGTCTCACACGGAACAACAACAACTTTCTTATCCCTCTGACAAGCACAGAACATTCTGCCCCTGATAAGGACTCTTGACTCTGCCAAGGCTGCCTCCAGCATTTAATCCCCTCTTCCCCCACCTCTCCCCCCCCCATTCCCCTGAAAAAATTCCTTTGCGTTTCCTGCGTGTCGTGTTATAAACCTGATGTGTATATTATGTCTGATGTCATCAGTATGTTTCTTTTCTGTAACCTTTAATTTTCGAAGAAGAAAGTGGAGTTGGCAGCGCGACGCACGTTGCAGCAGCCCGGAGCACTTTCTCTACAAACGTAATTTTGTTGTTATTCTGTAATAATGACAATAAATTCATCTGAATCTCAATCTGAAGCAAACAAGTTTGCAAATGTTGAGATTGTGCTCATATTACAGGCCAGATTTACAGACAGCCTAAACCTAGTCCTTCACAGAACTGGATTCTCCGAATAAAAATGAAGTCCATAACAAGACGTAAGATTTGTCTGTGTGAGCAGCGAAAAGTATATAATTTTTGTTAAGGGTGTGGCTGTGTGGATATTATGAGTGATATGATTAGATTTGGCTAAAGTGCAGGGCTGGCCTTACGTTAGCAGCTGGATGTGACTCTGGACTATGTGGCTGAGGGACCCATTTGGCCCAGTTCTGCCGAGGTTGGGAAGGATTATGGTTGCAATGCAGCGATAGTTTAATGGATTACAGCTGTATTTGTTCCCAGCAGTGCACCAAATGAAGCATATAATTGCCACAGCTTTGGACAAGTCTGTGTATAAATTCCGTTTAGGCATAAGCCTGCGTGTTTTTATGTGTGTGTTTATGTATGTGTGTGTATGTGTGTGCACGTGTATGTGGGGGTTCACACATGTGTTTGGGTGTGTATGTATGCGCATATGAGTACGCTCGTGTGAGTGTGTATATGCAAGTGTTCACATAGATGTTGGGTGCATATCTGTATGTTTGTGCTTGCATATCGGTGTCTGTGTGCAGGTGTGTGTGTGTGTGTGTGAGTGCTTGTGTATTTTTGAGTATGTATGTGTATGCTTGAGCATCTGGTGCGTGTGTGTGTGTGTGTGTGTGTGTGTGTGCGCGCATGTGTTTGTGTGTTTACATATCTGAATCTGTGTGCTTGGATATCTGTGTGTGTTTGTGTGTGTGCATATCTGAATCTGTGTGAGTGCTTGTGTATGTATGTCTGTACTTGTGTATTTTTTGCGTGTATCTGCTTGAGTATCTGGTGTGTGTGTGTGTGTGTATGTGAGTGCATGTGTTTGTGTTTGCATATCTGTGTGTGCATATGTCTGCAGTTCTATGCTTACATATCTGAATTGTGTGTTTGAATATGTGTATGTGTGTGTGCGTGCATTTGTGTGCACATGCATGTGTGTATTCCAGATGTACGTGACCCTGGTGTTTCGGACGAAGGGCACGCGGCTGGCCAAGCCCACTTTGTGCCTGGCTCTCCTCTCATTGGCTGTGTTGGTGGGCGTGGTCAGAGTCGCCGAGTACCGTAACCACTGGGCGGACGTCCTGGCCGGATATTTCACTGGAGCCGCCATCGCTGTCTTTTTGGTGAGAACCAAGTTTCAGGGGTCAGGGTTAGACCGAGAGGGCCCACGGTGTCACTAGGATTTACTCCGGGGGGCTTATTTCAAAAAGTAGTGTTATGGCCCCAATTTGTTATTACATATATGACAGCAAGGGATGACAGACACAATTTTAAAACTTAAACACATTTAATAAAACCAAACACTTTTAAATAAACTACTATCTACTCTACTGACCAAGATTGATTAATACAAGAACAAAAATATTTACAGTCCCTTTGGTTGGGTTGCTTGGTGATGTTCCAGGTGAGGAAAATGCTCCAACACAGGCAAAAATCCACAAAAAGCTTCACAGGTCATGAAAAGAGTGACAGGTCTGGTCAAATGTATCCTTCTGCTTGCAATTTCTCCTACTACTTTACTGTCTCAATTTTCCTCCTTATATACTCTTCTGCAGACCCCTCCCACATTTAGACCTCTTTTTTTTTTTATTCTCTGGGACTTGTCCCAGACATGCCCAAGAAATGCCCAAACCTAGCTCCAGTCTGGGCTTAGCATAAGAAAGGTCATCTAGTGGCTTCTATTCGCATTACAGTAGAATCACAATATACGCTGGATTAGAGTGTTGTGGGTTAAATTCAGATCAGCTCTTTTTACTTTAGTCCATAGTCCAGATTTGGGAGGTTTCCAGAACATACTCAGTGGTGTTCTGCAGATTGCCCCATAATCCTGAGGTTTATTTCACAAAGCAGTGTTAGCAGGTTAGCTTATAGCTTGCTGTTTTACTTTTCTCGAACCTTACTTACTAAATTAGCTGAGCTGGCTGATGTTCCAGTTTGTATTTCACAAAGCAGATTTACAAAACTGGCCAAATTTGCCAGTTTGCTCAATAGCATTTCACAATGCAAGCTCAATATATAGGAAGAGTATTCAAGTTCACGAGTTTCCAGAAGCAGGATTATTAAGTGGGCTGAGCTAGCAAATTTTAATTTCACAAACCATCTGCTCAAGAAAGATAGCTTGTAAAAGGAAGTCATTGAAAGACATTGTGCACACATTATTCTAAAGTAATCAGTGTGGAACTTCAACTGACATCCTTATAAAGTCATATACTGTATACTTAATCATATTATATCCAAACACTTTATGACCTCCGCTAAGGAGGCTGTGTTTTCACCCCTGTTTGTTTGTTTGTCTAACAGGATAATTCAAAAAGTTATGAACCGTTTGGCATGAAATTTGGAAGGATGATAGCTGGCAGTCCAACGATGAGTTGATCCAATTTTGGAAGTGATCTGGAACATCTTCTGGATTCTAGATCTGGAAGAATTAAAATATATCTGTCTATCGCAGGTCTGTGTGATATTTCTAACCGGATAATTGAAAAAGTTATGAAGGATTTGGCATTAATTTGGCAGGATGATCGGTGGTAGTCCAAGGACGAGTTGATTTAATTTTGGAAGTCATTCGAAACATATTCTGTAACCAAAAGAACAGATATATGGCGTGGCGGAGGTATGCGCTCTGTTGAGAGCCCGTTTGTATAAGGTTGAAACCAATTATTTGGGGCGGTTGTCTCCAGAATGTCAAGGGGTTTTGGCCAATTTTTAATGCCTGAATGACTCCCACCCACCTCTCCCCTGCAGGTGACCTGTGTGGTTAATAACTTCCAGTGGACACAGCCAGCCCCGTTGCCTGGGCGGCCCCAGCGCCCTGAGTCTGTCCTGGGCATGCCCATGATGACCCTCCCCTGCGTGGAGAGTCCACTCGAAAAGTTAAGTGGCCCTCAGGTAAGGGCGTGGGGGTCAGGAGGGAGCGAGGTCAGCGCAGCGGGGGTACATGCATCCCCCCCCAACACTATCACCCTAAAAAACCCCCCTAAAACACCCACTCACCCTCCCCTGCACTGTACCCTGTGAAAGGATCCCACACACAATGCATGACCCTCCCAGGTCCCCATCCCTGTCTGTTTCCCCGCACGCAGGTGCACACACGCTGCATAAATTCAGCTCCATAATGTTTGGGACAAAAACATTCTTGTCTGTTTAGTTTTTACACTCCACAGTTCTGGATTTGTAAATATAACAAAGCCCGTGTGCTTTTATAAAGGTCCCCTATTATGCCACCAGGTGGGCAGCTAATTAGCCATTATGAGCCCGTTCAAAGTCTTCCCTTCCTGACATCACAAGGGGGAATGACCACCCTGAATAATGAAATCTGATTGACGGCTCGGCTGAAGGTGATCAGTTCTTCTTGCCTCTGGTTGGTTACCTCCCCACGTGATGTCAAGAGGGGAAAGAATTTGAAATGGCTTGTAACAGCTAATTGGCTGTGCACCTGGTGACATGATTGGGGACTTTTGAAGTGCAGACTCCTCGATGTGTTTTTTTTGATAAATATATTTTGGTCTTTCCAAGCACAGAAGACCGCACTTTTTAATTCATAGTCCCTCTATTTACAGGACCATAATGTGTGGGACAAATGGCTGTGCCGGTGTCTCTAATGTATTTAAATGTATTCAGGTGCCTCCTGAGTGGGTGTAAAGGAGTTTTCCGAATCTATTTTCCATTATTGACGGTCTGACAGACACACTGGACTCTTTCACCTGACTGGCAGACCTCTCTAGACTCTTTATCAGTGTTTGGCTCATTGATCTGGAATTAGCGATGGAGCTGAAGGCTAATATCTCTCCCTCACTGTTACTCTCTCCCCTTCACTCCTCTCTCCCTCACTGTTACTCTCTCCTCTTCACTCCTCTCTCCTCTCCCTCACTGTTACTCTCTCCCCTTCACTCCTCTCTCCCTCACTGTTACTCTCTCCCCTTCACTCCTCTCTCCCTCACTGTTACTCTCTCTCCTTCACTCCTCTCTCCCTCACTGTTACTCTCTCCTTCACTCCTCTCTCCCTCACTGTTACTCTCTCCTTCACTCCTCTCTCCCTCACTGTTACTCTCTCCTTCACTCCTCTCTCCCTCACTGTTACTCTCTCCCCTTCACTCCTCTCTCCTCTCTCCCTCACTGTTACTCTCTCCCCTTCACTCCTCTCTCCCTCACTGTTACTCTCTCCTTCACTCCTCTCTCCCTCACTGTTACTCTCTCCCCTTCACTCCTCTCTCCTCTCCCTCACTGTTACTCTCTCCTTCACTCCTCTCTCCCTCACTGTTACTCTCTCCCCTTCACTCCTCTCTCCCTCACTGTTACTCTCTCCTTCACTCCTCTCTCCCTCACTGTTACTCTCTCCTTCACTCCTCTCTCCCTCACTGTTACTCTCTCCCCTTCACTCCTCTCTCCCTCACTGTTACTCTCCCCTTCACTCCTCTCTCCCTCACTGTTACTCTCTCCCCTTCACTCCTCTCTCCCTCACTGTTACTTTCTCCCCTTCACTCCTCTCTCCCTCACTGTTACTCTCTCCTTCACTCCTCTCTCCCTCACTGTTACTCTCTCCTTCACTCCTCTCTCCCTCACTGTTACTCTCCCCTTCACTCCTCTCTCCCTCACTGTTACTCTCTCCTTCACTCCTCTCTCCCTCACTGTTACTCTCTCCTTCACTCCTCTCTCCCTCACTGTTACTCTCTCCCCTTCACTCCTCTCTCCTCTCCCTCACTGTTACTCTCTCCTTCACTCCTCTCTCCCTCACTGTTACTCTCTCCCCTTCACTCCTCTCTCCCTCACTGTTACTCTCTCCTTCACTCCTCTCTCCCTCACTGTTACTCTCTCCTTCACTCCTCTCTCCCTCACTGTTACTCTCTCCCCTTCACTCCTCTCTTCCTCACTGTTACTCTCTCCCCTTCACTCCTCTCTCCCTCACTGTTACTCTCTCCCCTTCACTCCTCTCTCCCTCACTGTTACTCTCTCCTTCACTCCTCTCTCCCTCACTGTTACTCTCTCCCCTTCACTCCTCTCTCCCTCACTGTTACTCTCTCCTTCACTCCTCTCTCCCTCACTGTTACTCTCTCCTTCACTCCTCTCTCCCTCACTGTTACTCTCTCCCCTTCACTCCTCTCTCCCTCACTGTTACTCTCTCCTTCACTCCTCTCTCCCTCACTGTTACTCTCTCCTTCACTCCTCTCTCCCTCACTGTTACTCTCTCCCCTTCACTCCTCTCTCCCTCACTGTTACTCTCTCCTTCACTCCTCTCTCCCTCACTGTTACTCTCTCCCCTTCACTCCTCTCTCCCTCACTGTTACTCTCTCCTTCACTCCTCTCTCCCTCACTGTTACTCTCTCCCCTTCACTCCTCTCTCCCTCACTGTTACTCTCTCCTTCACTCCTCTCTCCCTCACTGTTACTCTCTCCTTCACTCCTCTCTCCCTCACTGTTACTCTCTCCTTCACTCCTCTCTCCCTCACTGTTACTCTCTCCCCTTCACTCCTCTCTCCCTCACTGTTACTCTCTCCTTCACTCCTCTCTCCCTCACTGTTACTCTCTCCCCTTCACTCCTCTCTCCCTCACTGTTACTCTCTCCTTCACTCCTCTCTCCCTCACTGTTACTCTCTCCCCTTCACTCCTCTCTCCTCTCCCTCACTGTTACTCTCTCCCCTTCACTCCTCTCTCCCTCACTGTTACTCTCTCCTTCACTCCTCTCTCCCTCACTGTTACTCTCTCCCCTTCACTCCTCTCTCCTCTCCCTCACTGTTACTCTCTCCTTCACTCCTCCCTCCCTCACTGTTACTCTCTCCTTCACTCCTCTCTCCCTCACTGTTACTCTCTCCTTCACTCCTCTCTCCCTCACTGTTACTCTCTCCCCTTCACTCCTCTCTCCTCTCCCTCACTGTTACTCTCTCCCCTTCACTCCTCTCTCCCTCACTGTTACTCTCTCCTTCACTCCTCTCTCCCTCACTGTTACTCTCTCTCCTTCACTCCTCTCTCCCTCACTGTTACTCTCTCTTTCACTCCTCTCTCCCTCACTGTTACTCTCTCCCCTTCACTCCTCTCTCCCTCACTGTTACTCTCTCCCCTTCACTCCTCTCTCCTCTCCCTCGCTCCGCACCTCCAGCTTCCCACTTTCCCCCCCTCCTTCTCTAACCCCCTGCCATGATTTCTGCCAAACATTTGATATTCTCTTTCCCTCTCTCTTTCTCCATCCCTTTCTCTCCATTTCCTCCCTCCATTTTTGCTGTCCTCTCCTCTGTTGATCCGTCGTTCTCTCCTCCCATCTCTTGTCCATGTCTTCGTTTTTTTTCCCCTCAAACCTTAAAAATTCTGCCTCTTTCTCTCTGCACTCTTTCTTCTGGCCCATTTTCACCCTCCCACCATCTTTATTTCTCCACCCGTGCTTATTTGCTGGCGCTCTCACTCATTTTATTCTTTCACCTCCTCCATATCTCCCTCTCTCTCTCCCTCTCTCCTCTCTCTCTTTTGGCCCTCTCCTTTAGACTCCAGGATCTCCATTCACCGAGATCACATGACCATCAGCCATACCGGTTCCCCGCCACCCCCGATGTCCTCATACCGTCTCGCTCCATCTCCAGCGAAGTCTAGACCAGCCGCCCGACTCTGCCCACCAATGCGCCGCTCACCCCGCCGGGCGACACCCGCTCTACCGTTCGTACTCCACCCAGGTCTAGACGCCCCGCCCCCTTCCCTCCAGCCCTCACCCCTCTTCAAATGACCCGCCCCTCACGAGTCTGGCTCCGCCCTTCCACAGCTTCCCACATGATCTTGCCTCCCCATGAAGTAAGCCCACCCCTTTTCTTTTGACTCCACTCCTCCCCACATGGCCCCGCCCTCTTTTCTGTTTGGCTCAAAGCCCTTTCCTCTTGAAGGAAACTCTGCGTTTCTCTGGCTGGGACAAGGTGAAACGCCCACTAATCCCAGAGCTGCCCAATCTTTTCCGGAAAGGGCCGGCGTAGCTACAAGCTTTTGTTACTGCAGAGCTCTAGCATGTCTGTTTCTCTACAAGAAGATCTTGACTGAAGACCACGAGTAGTTATTTAGTAGATTTTCAATGTCTTGGTGTAATAGTAAAATGAAAACTGGACCCATGATCTCTTCTCGGAGAAGATTGGCCACCCCTGACTTCTACAGATCTGTTCCTCTCTCTGCTGCTCCTCTCGGAAAGCTTTAACCCTTTCCCTTCCTAGCTTTCCTCAGAAATAGCTCTAATTTTCCGAGTTGGAAATGAGTGAGCAGGACCCTTCTTGGTCACATGCCCAACCTCTCTGTAGCCATGGTAACATAATGTCCTGCAAATCTCAAGAAAAGCTTTTTTTGACCCCCTGAAGTCTGTCTCCAGAGAAAAAGGGTTAATTTTGGTGGCCAGACCTTCTGAACGTTATGACCCGAGGAGGACTTTTTTGAGCACATCTTATTGTACATTTCTCAGCTTTTTGGTTCAAGAAAAAAAAACTTGTCAGTAAATCGTGTTTTGTCCTCTCTCTATCACTGATTATGGTCTGTCAGCAACACTCCTGCCCTCTTGTAAACATATATCTCAATTTTCCCTCACTTCTGATGGATGGCAAGTGGTTTTATTGCATCACAAATATTGTGTCACCCCCCCCGTGCAACTGCTCTTCCTGTCATTGTGACTGACAGGTCAGTGAGAAGCCCCGCCCACTCAGTGGCTCCATCAAATTAGCTGCAGGCTGAACTGGTAAATGCAGCCAATTGGAAGGCAGGACTGTATGTCTTATTGCTTGCAAGAAGTGTGGAGAATCACTGCACCGATTTTCTCTCTCTCCTTGTCTAGTGATCTCTCAACCTTGAATGCTTTCTGTCATTTTTCGAGAGTAAAAAATACAGATGGATACAACATAAAGTGAACAAAAGTATGAGAAATGAGTCAACTGAGTCAAAATGTCACCTAATGACTTCCATAATTTATCCTCTCTTAAGGAGTAACTTGGAGAGATCAGGCTGCCCAAGTAGATGTCGGTGGGGACGGTGTTCCCCTATCTGTCGCCACAGTGCATCTTTTTCTGTTTGTGTTCAAATTTGCATTGTTTAATCTGGAGCTCCTGTGAAAACAGGTGCTTATGAATATTTATTGCACATTTTCTCCCCGAAATCACAATCTATGTGTGTCAAAATTGTCAAAGCAGTGATTTAGAACCAAATAAGGTGCCCAGTCAGCCCGATCATGAATATTCATTCAGAGTGGCCGCAAGAGGAATTCCTCTTCTACCGGCAGGAACTAACCAGCTGGAACGAGAAGGAATATTAGACGCGGGCACCTGGAAATGGTCGATAAAATTTCTTCTGTAAAATTTTGTGTTTTCTAAAGATGAGTCCTTTTCAGAAGACCATTTACTCTGTGGGATCCGAGCAGAGAACATTGAATTCATCCCCCAAATTTTTGTTGATCTACTAGCATTCGGTCAATGACTGTATAGTTTAGTGGAATTAATCTGAGGGAAGACAGCTGCACTATATGCTCACGTCTTCTTTCAGATCACTGTGGAGCTCCAATATATACCAGGCTAATCCTCGATTTTACATGTATTCCCCTTCCTTCTAAATTGGCTCCGACTGAACGATCCTCTTCACTATGTTTTCTTAATGATGATTCGCGTATTTATTGGCTATACTCTACGGGCCAAAATATTAGGAGCACCCTGCATTTTTCAGAATTCGTGGGTTTTTCTTATTTTAAAGTGTATTTTCAGCAACAACAAAAAACAGATTAACACAGAAACATACATGAAGACCACAATGGAAAAAAATGATCAGTCACATTTTCATGTTGTGGAGAAATGATCAGTTTAAAATTCAAAATAATCTTAGTAACAAAACACTGAAAAAATATGCAAAAAAAAAATATATATAAAACATTACATCATAGTAATATATTAAATATACAAAAATGAAAAATTTGGACTCTAATCATTTTTCCTCTGTAGTCTTTATATCTTAACTAGAAATGTGCAAAATTATTTTCTAAGAGATATACATATTCAAAATCGACTTTCTAAAACGTACAAAAAGTACCCTCATTAGCCTTGATTACGGCCTGACACATCCGGACATTCTCTCCAGCCGTTCAGGCTTTCAGAACCTGATGGGCGCACTTCTCTGGCTGCTGGGTCCAGTTCATCCCACTGCAAGTTGAAGTTGAATTTCAGGATGTAGTCAGGAGCAAGCAAAATTTTTACTCAGCACACAAGTGTCTCTTTGGCCTTTGTAGCTCAAAATTGCCTTTAAGATGACAAAAACCAGCCAAATTCTGAAAAATGCAAGCTGTTCATAATATTTTGGCCTGTCATGTATATTCTCTTTTTTTATAATTGATTCTCTTATTTACTGAAACATGTACATTAAGGCCTCAGTGCCGCTGCGATCACCTTTACTTCGCATGACAGTTTTGCTGGTGCTGATTTGCACAAATCCTCTGGACCCCTCACTGTTCACTTCCTACAATACGCCCCCTCTGGTGGTGCCCAGGTTTATACATCTGTGACGATTCAGTTTTGATGTATTCCATGTCTCTTGGACTGTAGCGTGTCTGTGCTGAGGAGCCTCGTCCTTCCACTGCGTCCCTCAGATCGTCGCCTCAAAACCTTTACGCCCGAGCAGCATCCCTATTTATTACACAGACTTGTTTCTACCTTCATGTAAATAGTTTGTTTTGTATCCAGGTAAATTTTTTCACATTTTCACACGCAGGCACAAACACACGTGCACTCAGCGCAGCTGTCTCTGGAGGAACAGTGTAATTATTTTTTTGTTTGTTTGTTTTTGGTGATCAGATTCTTGCATTTCAAAAAAAAACTTTGTTTATCTCTCTCTCACTGGCGGTCATGTTAACGCTCACATTGTACGAACTGTGTCAGAATCAACAAGATACGTGACATTATATATGTTGTTTAATAAAAATTTGGAAAAGGAAACGCATCTGTTCTTTGATTCCTACACGGCGTAGCGTCAGGCTCATTGACTGACCGAAAACATGAGGTGCACTGGGGGGGTGCGGGGACTTGCCTCTTTTGGGCATTGATTCAGTGTTTGATGAAAAAGAAATTCCACAGCCAGTTATTATCGATTTTCCAGGTGCTAAAATAGTGTGCATTTATTAAAGGTTTCAATAAACCAGGCCCTGAGGAGAGTGGAGCTTGGGTCTAATGGTATTGGGGCTCGTGTATACAGTTTTTAATTCATTTGAATATATTCAGGTGGCTCCATTGCTGACCTCTGTAATTTTTAGTTTTCTGGGGCCTGTCTTATTTGAAGCAGGTGGAACATGGTAACAACCTGAGTAAAGCACAGGTAAAGAGTTCGTTAAACTGAGGCCGCGTATGTCATGCAGGCTGGGACCCAGTGCTGGTGTACTATAACCCACACTACATTGTCTGGGTAATGGTCATAAAAGTACAAATGCAGCACAAACGGATTCAATTCAGAAATAAATTTAACCACAGTCTAACTTGAAAATTTATGTATAATGAATTCATATATTAAATTTAAATCCTGCACAAAAATGGCCATTAAAATTCTTTGCATCATTTTAAACTAGGAAGTGGAACAACATTCTTTATGACCAGTTTATTTGTACAGAAATGTCCTACACGCTGCTTTCTTCTTTGGCATAAAACAGTCACGGGGCGACTGAGGTAAGCATCAATCGAATAAAGGGCCCGGGCTGGTGAGAAACGCACCCAAGGGGAAAGCGAGGCGGACGAAGGGTCTGTCTGTGAGCTGAGTCGCTTCCCGCCACGCATCCAAATGAGCTCCCTCACTAGGGTTCATCGGCAGTTACTCAACATTAGCTTCAGTCTCCCGGTTGAAGTCGCCCAATTTTATCTGCTGGAGTAATTCTCTGTCTCCAAGATTCACACTCCACTGACGGTTTCTCACCTGACAGCAAAGTCAGCCTCGCCTCTAAAAATGGCACAGAAACTGAGGAAACTGTCGCTTTCATTATAGAAAAAAAATTGTAGAGCTGGCTTTCCAGCAGCAAGTAGATGGGACGTCTTGAAAGAATCATAAAAGTGACCTAATAACTGCACATATCCAGATATTAGACACTGTAGTTTTATTAATCTTCTTAAAGGTGAAAAGGAGAGCAATGCCTCCCCTTATAAAAATTTACTGTAGTGAACTGTAGTTTACTACAGTAAGATTGATGTAAACTATAGTAAACTACACTTTACTACGGTAAACTTTAGTGTGTTGCAAATATACTGTAGTAATTGAATATGATTACTATAGTTTACTATAGTGGAGTTTGATTTACTTTAGCATTACTATAGTAAACTGCAGAGTTACTATAGTATATCTAGAGTATATCTATAGTAATTCTGCAAAGATAGTTACTATAGAAAACTATAGTATTTTTACTGAAGTATTTTGTGGTAATTTTTCATAAGGGTAGAAACCTCAGTAAAGCCTTGGCTAAGCCAAATGATAGTGTGATACTCCAGTTGCCTTGTCTGTTAAATGTTCTATCAGTCCCATCCATGTTAAACTTGCCCTTCCATGACAAACCAGCACTGAACTTCTGACAACATCTTGTCCAAGGGCCCCATTCATATCACCAGCTGCACAGCCAATCAGCCATTACAAGCTATTTCAAATGGTGCGCAAGACTGGTGTGCAAGATGGCCTTTACTGAAAATAAAACCGGTATTCCAGAGTCTCATAAACAGAATTTGGAAGACTGCTACAGCTCAGTAACTTCGCCAGATGACAGAATGAAGAAGACATCATAACGTTGCGAGTTTGTTCTCATTGATGTTCTGCTCTTACACCAAGCTTCCTTTATCTGAGGTTGGTACAATGTTAGATGGTGTCAACAAAGACATTCTACGCTCTTAAAAGTAAAAAAGAAATTGAGCGACATAAGAGGTCTTTAATACTTAGTGAATTTCCTTAACCCATTTCCACAAAGCTGTTTTTTAGTATTCAGGACCATCAGCTATTTGTTTCGCAGACAGCATGTACTATGGATTTCCTGAATTCTTGTATTAGTCTATGATTGAAATGAAATCAAAAGGATCTGTAGAGCTTTGGGAAAGTTGGACCGCTTATCATTTTGGAGTTTTTCTTGGATTTTTAGCCCTGCCAGCAAGACTCCTCCTGCTTGTGGTCTTTACCCAGTGTATCTTACAAGTAAATGGTGCGCATGTACTTGGTCGATGCACATGCTGTAAAAGAAATCGGGATTCACTGGACTTCTTTTGACTGCTCCATGATCAAGTTTTGACACTCAAGTGCCTGTAGTAGGGGCTTTTGCCGGGGGACCGGGGTTAGACTGGCGACTCTAACTGGTCTGCAGCTACAAAGCACTATATGCAGTTGGGGGCAAGGGACTGTGACAGCAGCCCTTCTGTCACTTCAGACCAGATGACATGGCCTTTGCTGCCTTTGTATTGGTGAACCTTAGGTGCCTCACGTCCTGTAGCTAATTCATGGTTTCTCCTTCCTTGAAAGACTGTCAGTATGTACTCACCACTACTGACTAGGAGCACCCCAGAAGCCTTCCCTCTTCGAAGACACTCTGATCCGCTCGTCTCGCCAAGGTGATTGGTACCTTGTCCAAGTTGTTCAGGTTCCGTTTCTACCACATTCAACACCTCGACTAGGAGAATCGACTGGTTGCTGACAGCTAAAGGTCTGTCTGCAGACATTGACATGTGCCATTGTTGCATGATAATCAATGTCATTTGGTTCATTGGTTTTTAATGGGTTTTTTAAAATGTTTTTGCTTATCAGAGTGCGGTAAAATGAGAGGACCAGCTTAGGGAGAGCCACTCAATTCACAATGCAATGAATCTGATTCTGCATTAAAGTATGGTGTCACCACCACATGTAAAGGTGTCAGACCAGAAATGAAATACACATTGCAGTATATGAGGCAGTGTGCCTGCTGTTCCTCAGTCAAATGAATTTGTTCCTTTGAAGTTTAATCATTCACGGAATTTATGTACACAAGAGGGCAACTGACACTTTCTCCCCACGGCCAAAAATAAATAAATAAATAAAACAGTATTTGACAAAAACCTGGTGGTGACGACCGAAATGAGCAGTCAGAATGTAGATTATGAGATTCTGCTACCCTCTCGTGGTGATTGTTTTCAGTTGCAGCTTTCAATGATTCAAGATCTCAAATGGCTCGAGGAACTGGTGCAGAAGATGGGCGCGTATCAGCACTACTCCGAAACCGAGCGTGTTGCAATCAACAGGTAGCCAACATTTTCACAAGACATCACAAGGTGTTTTGCATACCGGGTCCTGTAGGCTTACGCCTTATTTGAGAAATGTAACAAGTTCTTAGTTTATCTGTGGCTGCAACACCATGTGCTGCAAATTTACAGAGCTCTCGCGGAGCTACGGCATTTCAGATAGTATCGATGTTTACACTGTGGAGTATTCTGCTGTTGGCAAACGCAGGATGATCGTGGTAATATGGTATCAAAATCAATTTCAAACCTCACTCAAGCCTATAAAATTATATATATATATATATATATATATATATATATATATATATATATATATATATAATTAATTAATTAAGCATATGTATAGTTATTACTATAATAAAATATATTAAGCAATTCTACTGTGCAGTCATTTATACAGTTGGCTTCGGTTGCGTTCTACAATGAGAAAATACTAAAAAAATAGACTTCAGTAGATAGTCTAAAGGCCACCCCGCTTATTTTATTGGTCCGAAACATATCAAATGCGTCCATTCCATATCGCAATGTTTCACGTCTATGCTTGGGAAAGGTCAGGATTTACGGCGGTATGCAATTCGCTCGATTGAAACGAAGTCTTTGAGTCAATAACGAGGTTGCGCGAATGTGGACGCGAGCACTGATGAGGACGACAGGGCGTATCCAATCGCGAGGAGAAGAGGTGGTTGCGCTGAATCATTCTTTATAGTATTTCTCTGTCTGAAAATGAAATTCCAGTAAACTTTGTTTCTCGGATTATTCCATTGCATTTTCCGTAGCTGAAAAATTTCCAACGGCCAAATGGACCATTTTATTAGTGTAAAGTGCGTAAACTCTGATCTCAGTATGATTCTCCTTGATATGGAAAGGTGTGTCCACTAGGTCGAGACATTCGTCTTTGTTTCGGATCCGTTTCAGATACAGGCTTGCGCGGAAGAGTAATGCAATGAAATTCATGAATTCTGGATAAATTCTGGCATCTGGGCTTATTGCTAATGTCATTTTCTAGTTTTACTGCTGAAATGAGAATTGTCTGGTAATATGTTGGTGCAGTTGGATTTTACGCATCTAACAAAATTGTAAATTGTATTGGCATCAGGGGAGCTGCTTGGATCCTCCTAATCTCACTGATTGAGCTGTCCAAACGCATTTCTGGTATGAAAAATAGGAACTGTTTTCAGTTATGCCGCTGTTATTGTCTTTGGCATCGAGGTGAGCTAGTTTGCATGTTGATTTTTTTGCATGCTGAATTACTCAATTATAATTCCCATTGGTTTCTGTCAAAATCTGCATTATCTGTGCAAAGAGGAAGGTGCCCTTTTGAATGAATCCGTGGAAGACCTTAATTGCGCCATTCCTCAGTTGCAAATCATTCTTCACCATAAAACTTTAAAGGCTCCTAAACGTCAACTTCTGGTCTGTTAAACTTGCCCTTCCATGACAAACCAGCAATGAACTTCTGACAACATCCTGTTAAAGGGCCCCTATCATATCACCAGGTGCACAGATAATTACAAGCTATTTCAAAGTCTGTCTTTTGTGACATCACAATGGGGAATGCATTTTAGGAAACCGTCATTGCTAAACTTCCGCCGTTAACTCGTTTGAAACCTCTGTTGTTCTGAGATTTAGTGTTTCTAGAGAGGGTCGTTATAAAGCTTAGTTGAAAGCTCAGTTGTAAAGTCAACGACTGCTCGATACCAGTAGTTACTGGGTCATTGCTTGGTAGTTCCTGTTGTTGTCATTATTTCGACATCAGTTGCTTTAAAAATTAGACGAAAATGAAATTATCATACCGACAGTCTTATAAAGGAAGGACTTGAAATGCAGCATTATCACTACAAGCATCAACATTAGTGTAAATGTTCACTTTATTTTATGTGTTTTGGTACAGATGGGAAAACAGGGGCTCAGGTGTTTTCTGAATCAGCTGGATGTAATTGGAACAGCTCTTCGGCCACGTTAAAATGAAGTAACCTATTACTAATACACATGGACAATGTAAAACTAGTGGGATACCCGTGTAAGATGGCAATGCCAAAATTACCGAAGAAAAAACAAAGATGACAGGAAGTGAACCTTGCTTGTCATATTGTCGTTGCATGAACATTACCGTTACTCCATCTACAGGTCAAGATTTTTAAGCGGTTACGACAACATTTTATTGTTGCATGTCTTCCTGGAATGCAAACAAGTCTACGTTTATAAATAAGAAATGTGAACTAATTATTGTTATATGAATTCATTTTCAGTTAGAGGGATACGACTGCAGATTTGGAAACAATTATTTTATATAAGGCAGTGACAACAGGCAAAGCAACAAACACAACTAGGCAAAGTGTTCTAACCAATGGTCCTTAACTTTGCTATCAATCACTTTGTTTTGCAGCGAAATGTGATGATGTGGTAGAGTAGATTAAGGTGGGAAAATAAGATACCCATTTCCAATAAGCAGCTAGACGTGATTTCGTCATCCACGACGATGCGGCATCCAATTACAGTTCCGACGACAAACGTACTGAACTGCGACCAAGCAATGACTCTTTCTAGAAACAGGTGTGAGTGGGTTGTAGCTTGAGCGTAAATTTGGTCTTAAGACTGTCGTTAAATTAGCAACAATGCTAATTTTCTAGAAACACACCCCAGCTACTTGTTGGCTGAAGATGATCAGTCCCTCTTGCCTCTGGGCAGTCAACTCACCATGTGATGTCACAAATAAACGGATTTTGAAAAGGTTTGTAATGGCTTTTTGGCTGTACATCATAGTGACATGATAAAGGACCTTTAAAGGGAAGCAAGTTTGCTGACCATCCGTTTTTTTCCACCGCTTAGTCATTTGCCTGGTTTTGAAGTCTCGTAAGCATGAAGCAGCGTTTCTCATTTTAATGTTGAGTGATAAAACTTTACATTTCTCTTGCTGTGGGGACATAATGCATGTGCATGTAGCTACAGGGGTTTGTTGGCCACTGTACAGCTCTGCCCCGACCACCTGACTTTGAGACACACACTACACTTATTCAAATATCCCCCCCCCCCCCCCCCATATCCCCTGCATGGACTGAATTATAAAAGAGCTGTTCCCACTTTTATTGAGCACAGTTATCCAGTTACCTTGGGGATCTTGTATCAGGGCACAACCCCCTATTTTTACTCCACCTGCCGCTTAGCGTTTCTTCTCAAAATGACAGCCACTGTGCAAATGAGTTTAGCTAAGACTAACATCCTCAATTGAAAAGGTCGAACTCTTTGGTCTATCACAAGTTTGCAATAAATTTGTTGCCCTAAACACTAGAAACTCACGTGGTTTCCTAAGACAACAAGGGTACTGTTTCACAAAGCGGGATTGCTGAGTTAGACACCTAACTGCAGTTAAGCAAAAGCTGGTTTGTCATCCGAAATATGGGACAAGGACTGAGGAAAAAATCACGGCCCAGGCCTTTTGACACCGAGCCAATCTCCCCTATTGGAGTTATATTATTTGCGCTCATAATTGCTCTGTTCCAGTTCCGAATGCGTGGAATTGCCTTCTGCGAAAAGCTCATATGTCAGTGCAGTCTGTGGTTGATGGCAGGGTGAACACAAGTGATTGGGGGTGGGGGGGAACAGTCATAACTAATTTCAGCAAACAAGGAAACTATGAGAGTAAATGACAACGATGCCCTTATGGCACGTTCATCATACTTCCATCAAAATTAAATGTGTGTCACACTCTTCCAAAACGATTCCCAAAATCATAAACCGCAAGACTCGGCTCTCATAATGAAGTCCCATCGCCCCTAAATACGCGGCACGTCTTCCCACTAATATCAACTGAGCCAGTTGTTCTTGCTGCTGCTTTGGTGGAATTTTTTTTTTGTACGAAATTGGCACTAAATTGAAAAACTACTGTTGTGGAAGAAAGGGAGAGTGAACAAGACAGTGATGAACGGCGTTGGGGCGGGTGGCTTCCCTGGTGCGCGCGCTCAGGTCTGTTGGGTTTGCCTGCCGAAGTTCGACACTCAGCGACGCGTCGCACGAACAGCCTCCCTGAGAGGCTAGCTGTCGTATCTAAGCCTGTGCGTCCCAGCTCAATTAGGGCAACACAGCCCTTCTGTTTATTTACTCAAATCCTCCCTCCGCTCTCGTTTGTTAAAAGGCGTTCGTAATGAACTCCGAGTTTGTTTCATAAGTTGTGTACAGCTATTTTATTCGTGCTACTTAACGACCTCCTCACTCTCAAAAGTAAATCTACAGCGGAGGCGTTTTATATCATTTACGTAACTGATCTCCCAAAATTAAATGTAATGTACGATTCAGCTGGGGAGCTAATGCATACCTTTTGCAATTAAAAAAGATTAACATGTTCAACTCTGTGATCCTGTTCGGGGAATGAGAGTTCATCAACTGCTTTAGTCGGACCTGTGGAACTTCAAGCCTATTTTTGATTCTTGAGGAGATCCCAAGCTTTCCACAAAATATCCCAAATATGTCCCGCTGGATTAGGCTGACAAGGAAATGTGATGATGTGCAAGACCGAGCTATTTTCTATTTGATGTAATACCGTGGCCATGAAAACATGTCGTCCTGGGATTGAATATCTCACTCAATATAGAGTGCTGTGAAAAAGTTTTTTTTTTTGCATATTTGTCACTCTTAAATATTTCTGATCATCAAACAAATTAAGGATACCCAAGTAAATAAAAAATGCAGTTAATTGATGATTTCATTTAATTAAGGAAAAAGCTATCCAAACCTACCTGGCCCTATGACAAAGGTAATTTCCGCCTAAACCTAATAACTGGTTGCGCCACCCTCTGCAACAACAACTGCAGTCATGCGTTTGCGATAACTGGCAACAAGTCTTTCACATCGCTGTGGAGGAATTTTGGCCGGCTCTTCTTTGCAAAATTGTTTTAATTCAGCCACATTGGATGGTTTTCGATTATGAACGACCTGTTTGAGGTCATGCCACAGCATCTCAGTCGGATATCAGTCCAGACTTTGACTAGGCTACTCCAAAACTTTTATTTATTTTTTTAAAGCCATTCAGAGGTGGATTTGCTGGTGTGTTTTGGATCATTGTCCTGCTGCATAACCCAAGTGCGCTTGAGCTTGAGGTCACAAACTGATCGTCGGTCATTCTCCTCTTGGATTTTCTGGTAGAGAGCAGAATTCATGATTCCATCAATTAAGGCAAGTCATCCTGGTCCTGAAGCAGCAAAGCAGCCCCAGACCATCACACTACCACCACCATATTAGACTGTGGGTATGATGTTCTTTTTATGAAATGCTGTGTTAGTTTTACACCAGATATAAGCGGAAGCACTCCTTCCAAATAGTTCAACTTTTGTCTTGTCAGTCCACAGAATATTTTCCCAAAAGTCTTGGGGATCATCAAGATGTTTTTTGGCAAATGTGAGATGGGCCTTTGTGTTCTTATTGGTCAGCATGAAGATTGACTTTAACTGAGGCAAGTGAGGGCTGCAGTTCTTTAGACATTGTTCTGGGTTCTTTTGTGACCTCCTGGATGAGTCGTCGATGCACACTTGGAGTGATTTTAATAGGCCGGCCACTCCTGGGAAGGTTCACCACAGTTTCAAATTTTCTCCATTTGTGGATAATGGCTCTCGCCATGGTTTGCTGGAGTCCCATAGCCTTAGTATTGGCTTTGTAACCCCTCCCAGACTGATAGATGCCAATGACTTTGTCTCTCATCTGTTCTTGAATTTCTTTAGATTGCAGCATGATGTTTTGCTTTTAAAGATCTTTTAAGCTACTTCACTTTATCAGACAGGTTCTATTTAGGTGATTTCTTGATTCAACAGGTCTGGCAGTAATCAGGCCTGGGTGTGGCTAGTGAAATTAAATAAAAAAAATGTGGTTAATCACAGTTAATTCATGATTTAACAAGGGGAGGCAATTACTTTTTTACATAGGGCCAGGTAGGTTTGGATAGCTTTTTTCCCTTAATAAGTGAAATTATTTAAAAAAAAAAAAAACACACATTTTGGATTTACTTGGGTTGTCTTTGTTTAATATTAAAATTTGTTTGATGATCTGAAATGTGACAAATACGCAAAAAAATAAGAAATCAGGAAGGGGGCAAATATGTTTTCACAGCACTGTAAGTGTGATTTGGTGTCAGTGAAGCATATCAACCTGCAGAACATGTATGAGACAATATTGTCCTACAGTTCTGGGGCAAATACTTTTTCTAACTAACTAACAAACCAAAATAGAGGCCATTAATATAACCCCCCCCCCCCGACTCCCCTTCAGATATTAGAGCTTTGCTGGAACAATTTACTTCCTGATGTAGTCGAGGAAGTGGTGTTGGGGTATTAGGCTTGGTTAGAAGTAGACTTATCAGCTGCTATAAATAAATACATTAAAGAGAAATTAAAAAATATAGCCAAGCATTTAATCTTGCTTTTTGGAGTGAAAAAAAAAAACTTATTTGCATTACCTCTATTTACTCAGTAAAAGAAATTCTTCCAGTGATGTGAGATAATTTTAACTAATTTCTAGACTTGTTAGTGGGAAAAATGAAATGTTCTTACACCATGGACAAATATAGAAATGAGTCAAAATTCTCTCGCATCAATGGCAGAATTTTCGTTTAAATGAGGGGAAAAAAAGATAATAGAAATTAGTGTTTTAAGTCTCAATATGAAAGTAAAATGGTTAGTAAGATTTTTCTACAGTGTGACTACAGCTGTGCCTGTTGGGGGTGATTTCAGGACTCTGTGTTCGCAGGTCAGGTTCCTGTGCATCGGCTCGGTACTTGCGGACCTTGCTCCGTGCAAAAGGGACTGTGTCACACTAAAACTCAAGAAGGCCCATCCCCGAGGGTTGGGAGCACAAAAACGATCCAAATACCATTCAACCATATGGCATGAAGGATTTTTTTCCTGTGGAACTGGGCAGCTACACACCTCACAGCATCTGCATACTTTTCTCCACTCATTCTTCTTTCTTGGGGAAAAAAACATAATATCTTTGATTAAATACTACCCAGCCGAGGCTGTATGGTGCACCAAAGCCTTGATCTGAAGAAAAAAGTCAATAAGTATTTCCAGATGAAACATAAGAGAGGTGATTGGTTTAGCGCGCTGGCGGTGCTGTCGGAGGATCTGCGAAGAGGCTCCCCTGGTAATGGTGGCATTAAGTATTTATGAAGTGATAAAACTCAGACACGGCCTTCAATTGACAACAGCAATACAACACAACAGAGGAAATCAGTGGCTTCTCTCTTTCTCTCGCTCAGATACGCTCACGCTAGCTGAGATGCGCTCATACACTCCCACACGCGCTCAGTGACGTCCGCGCTGAAATGTATAAACGTACGGCACACGCATACGAACGCTCACAAATTTGTGGATGCGAATTTGCACTCGCCTTGGCCGAGTCGCATAGACACGCTTAAAATGCAGATATAGCAATATCTGTCCATCCATTCATTATTTAACTCTCATCTCTGGTCAGGATATTTTGGAAGGGCTACGGTCTATCCAGGCTTGCAATGGGTGACAGACAAAAAAAAAACAACACATTCAGGACAGTAAACTAATCTATCAGAGGACATTTAGCCATGCGAATGCAGACACATGCGCACTCTCACACTCCCACCCGCACAAATACACTCATACGCGCACACCTCTCGCTCCTGAGTTTTTTGTTTACAGAAACAGGAAATTGTCCGCCGCGTAGCAGTCGGGACTGCATTATGAAGGGAGGACTGTGCGCTTTAACCTTTTTAAAAATCCATTAGCAAAGCCGCTGGTCCCCCCCCCCCTTCTCCTCTTCACCCCCACCCCCACACCCACATATTCCAATAATATTATTTGCATTTTTTTTTACCAGTCTTTTGGGGGGGGGGGGGGGTTTAGGGCGTGGCAGGGTGGGCACTAGTCTTGTCCTCCTCGAACACTGACCCCCTGCTCTCAACCTACATTGTCAACCGAAGAGACAGCCTGTGGTTTGCTGCTATGACTGTCCCCCCCATGACACCAGAGATTGGAAATCATGGTTCAAAGCCCTCACCAGTATCTCTCTAATCCTCTGAATTAGCTCATTAGTACAGCTTGTCTGTCTGCAGGTTGAATGAATAAGTGTAATCGGCTGTTTGAAATCATGAGTGGAATCGATTCATTGTGAGATTTTCAGTGTCTAACCCCTTGCTCTTTCTGACTTAGTCACCCTCTGTCTTACGTTGTGTATGTGTGTGTGTGTGTGTGTGTGTGTGTGTGTGGGGGGGGGTGTCCGGGCTCCGATTTCGCCCGGCTCAGGGGTGCAATGGGGTGTGTTTTAGTGTCACACACACACACACACTCACACACACACACACTCACACCCCCCCAGAGAGGGACTGGCAGAGGGCTTGACGTAAAGCGAACCTGAGTCAGGCCAGACGCACGGACAGACACAGGCTGTAAATCCACTCGTAAGAGCCTGGGAGTGGAACCTAGGAGAACTGCTGTGGAGAGAGAGAGAGAGAGAGAGATAGAGAGAGAGAAATGGAGCGCAGCGAGAGGAATTTCTTTCCTTCACTCTCTCCTCCTTTACCTTTCTTTCTCTCCCTCTCTTCTCCATCCCCTCCGTTGCCTTGTACCCTCTCACTCCTTCTCTGTCTCCTACTCTCCTCTCTTGCTCTCCTGTTATGTCTGTCTCTCCTGTACGTCCGTTATAAAGGGCTGCTGTAAGACTCCTTCAGGTTCGGCAGTGTTGTGGCGCAGTGGATTCTTTGCCTCTCCTGCAGTCGGGGTCTGAGGGTGTGACGTGTTTGCATTCGCTCTCTTGAGTGGTACATATTTATCGAAGTGGCTCCTGATTAATAAGATTTGGTGTTCACAATTTTGAGCGTGGGCGGCCGCGTGCATTCGTGCCTCGTCCTTTACTGTAAATTTCAGAAGATTAGTGGCAATCCACTTAGGGTGATACATTTAAATGACGCTGCAGAATGGAGCGGTTAGTCACGTAGCCTTGAGTCATGTGTTCGTAATATACGGAAAGAAACCGTCTCGAGGACCGGTTTCTCAGACCATCATCGCACCCCTCCCCCTCCTCCGTCCCTCAGTGCTGACATCCAACCCCTGACAGACGCCAGTCGATCGATACGCTTACATCACGGCGCTGCCCAGACAGCGCAAGGCACCGGGGCCTGTAATGGTGGCTTTACAGCTGCCGCAAATCAGAGAGAAATGTCTTCGCCACCTCACTCCAGTCCACTGTCCGTCTCCCTCTCTCCCCGCCTGGCCGCCCGTCACAAAATGGACGACGAGGTGATTCTGAAGGCACTGAAGTTACAAGTTCATATACATTGCAAAAAAAATAAAAAATCTCATCTGGCATTTAAATCTTACATTTTGACTTAAAACACTTATTTATAATACCTTTTCTCTCATTTAACCAAAATTTCCCTGTGATAGCAGGCTAAAATGGCCATAATGGAAAGGAGTGAGTGAGTGAGTGACAATCCTTTCATACTCAATAACTCAAGAACGGCACAAGCTATAACCTTCTAACTTTGCACATTAACAGATATGGGGTAGCAGATGAGGTGATTGAAATTTGGTTGAATCTGTGAAGCTGTATCACACTAAATTAATTGGCAAAAATGCAGCGCGTCGCATAGTCCCGTACAATCTAGAAGGATTGCATGCTGCTTCTATTAGTTAGCTTGCTGACCAAGCTTGCTAACGCGTCAATAAAATTATTACCAATTCAGTCAAAGCCTGATTTCACCAATAGTTCTGCAATGTTTTTTTTTTTTTTTTGTATGTTTGGCTCATTGGAAGTAAACTGCATTAAAGCTATTTGCGCAAACCTTCATTAGACGTCTACCGTAGCCAGCTAGCAAGCTACATAGCTACGTGAAAACATGAAAAAAGGCACCGTATCGCAGGGTACAATATGCTTGTATATTGCTTGTTCTGCCATTGATGCGAGATAATTTTGAATAATTTCCAGATTCGGCCATGGTGTGAGAAAATTTCATTTGTCGAGCAGATAGTGACTTATTATAGACTAATATTTCTACTTGTGAGAGAAAAAATTATACATCTCCTAATGAGATCAAATTACTAGCTACGACAGACACCTTTTCCACTTTAGTTGCCGGCCCAGTTTGGGATGATTGAGAAATTTTTTATGTCTTGAAAGAAATGAATTCTTTTATCGCCCAAAATGGCATCAAATTGATCAAATAGTAAAGCCATGTCATTGATGATGAAGAACCTGCCGAACATCACCATCTGCATCTGTGAAGATACTCTGGGGTGCTGACCTTAAGTGAGATCATGTGCTGGTCATTGTGTTTTCTTAGGAGAAGAGCAAGACAAAACAGAAAAGCCCAGATACACGCGAGCTCTACAGCCCAGCACTGACAACCTGCTGCAGAGAGGGAGAGAAGAAGATGGCACATTTACACAAGTGTGAGATTTTTGGTTTTCAATAAATATATAGAGGGCACCATTCCAGATTCCTCTGTGCCCTGCTGTTTTCTAACCTGGAACACCAAAATCCACCGGACCAAACCGTCAGCATGTTCCATTTAGATTTTTTGCCTCCATGTACCGTTCCTTCTTAAGGACAGGAAGCAGTGCCCATTTTAATATGTCTTTTGGTCATGCAGCTTATAGAGTAAGGTGCTAAACTGGGACTTAGAAGGTTGGTGGGACAACCTCTTGTGGGGCCGCTGTAAAATGATGCCGCCGTCGGGCCCTTGGGCGAGGCCCTTTGCACCATCGGTCACCTGAGGGGAATTGGACCCAGCCTAGTCTAATCTACTGTAACTTTTATGTACATAAATGCATCAGCGAAATAAATTATGCTTCCAGTTTCTCATTTTCTCCGGAGACCCAGTTAATGTTGATTTCTGTGACGCACATAGTGCCGGGCCCTGCACTTCAAGGCAATGAAAGTAAAACAAATTTATATTGTTTTTATTACATTGTTATGTTTGGTCACCTAAGAAACGTGAATAATATCAAACATTTGAATACTTGAAACTTGTTTACTCATGTGTCTCAGGAGTACATAAACTGAATTTGCTCGATAGGATTATTTCTTTGTCTACTTTCTTGACCATAAATTGTGTGTGTGTGTGTGTGTGCGTGCGTCCGCCCGCCCGCGCGCGGTGCGTGCGTGTGTGCAGTCATCTCTGCATCAATATGATGGACTGATTCTGAGAATGAAGCCAAAGAAATTTGTTTGATTAAAGAAGTCACTCTTTGCCCTGAGTTCAATTCCCCTGGGAGAGAAAAGTAAGAAAATTAGAAAGAAAAGCGGGACGAAAGCAATCAAAAACAATCACGGAGTCCCCGCGGAGCGCGCAGCCCTAATAAGGTCCCCGCAGATCGGTGTCTGCGCTGCTGTCAGTTCCGCGTCCCTCCCGGGTGCTCTGTCATCTCGTAGCCCACGATCGCTCGGCTCTCGCCCGGTCCACCCGGCTGTGCTTTTCATCTCGTGGTTTGTTTTTGATGGCTGTCTCGCATCCTGCAGCATCCTGTCGCCCTTAGCATACATTTTGGGTTATTTTCTTTGTGCAAACCGTTACAAAATGGCATTGCTAGACATGCGCCATTGTGGGTTGCAAACACTGAACGTGTCGGGAAAGGACTGTGCCATCAAGTGAACCTAATGTGTTTACCGTCCTGACAGGAAAGGAATTCAAGGAGTCAATCCTGCGGTCGTGATTGGTGGCGCACATGCTATACTTAGTTATGCATATGTCGTACTCAACAAAATTGGCTCCAGTTTGCTTGTGTGTCGTCAGTATGCGCTGTCAACGGAGTGAGTGAGTGAGCGAGCAAATCCTCACATTACCCCAGTGCTTCTTCTGCAAGGGCCTCTTCAGTGCTCCTCAGAGAACAGATATAAACTTAAGGAAAGCGTTTGCTTATCCTAGGCACATTATCGTCCCCGAATGAGATAACACGCAGAGTAATTCTATCAAGTCCTGGCCTTGATATATCTTAAGCCACGAGAACCAATCTTGTGAAAAGCTATAATATTTTATTGGGTTCCAGCCGAACGCCACAAGTAAAATGTGCTTTGAAAATCAAGTGGTCTGGAACACGAGCAAACTGTGGAGACGATGACTCGCGGCTCAGTCACGTAGCAACCGCATCGCCTCTCAGCGCAGCTGTCGCCATCCCGCCGGGCGAACTCAGAAATATTCTGATAAAGTCGCCGGTGTGTTCTGTTAATGTCGTTACATCTCGGCAACAGTCTGAGAACGTTCTGCGGTCTCTCGGCTGGACTGTCGCCTCCGTCGGGCCAAGGCGTCACGACGTGTCCGACCTACGGCATGGGATCACGTTCCCCTCGGAGGCGTGAGTGTTAATTGCGTGAGAGTCGGGACAGGCAGTCCCCGCTTCTTCCCAGTTTCGCGTCATTTTGCGGGGATGGGAATATTTACGCTGGCAAACGTGTTCGTCTCTCCCTCCTCGGTCACGTTCCGCTGCTGGCGCGAGCTACAGGGCCATGATTCGCGTGGGTGTTGGCGCGGGAAGTGTGTTTTTAGCTGCCGCGGATGAGCAGGAGAGGAGAGAGATGCGGAGGGGGGGTGTAACGTGACAAAATGCGTTCTATGTAACGTTACGTGCTCAGTCGCCATGATGCGTCTCCTCAGTTGCGCCCGACACCAAATTAATCAGATACAAGTCATAATTTCACTTAGTTATTAACTGAGATGGTAATTAGACTATTGAAAGGGGTGGAAAATACGGAGGTCATAGGGTTAGAGTCTCACCACTCATTTGCCCTGGAAAAAAGCTCGGCCTGCTCCTTCGATTATACAGTATCTAACAGGCGAGTTCAGGTGAATCTGCAGCAATCACTGGGAAGGAATTCTACTGACTGAATGTGGATTTTCCTCCGCTGCGTATTTGGATTTTTTTTTTGTGGAAAGTAATAATAACTGAAAATATATTTTATACCTATTGGCGAGTTCTAGATCAGGGCTCCCCAAATCTGGCCCTCAAACTAAAATCCAGCCCTGGTTTTTTTTCCTTCCAGACAATTAAATGAACAATTGTTGTCCCTGATTGGCCAGGCGGTCATCACACCTGACTCTCAGGTAAAGGGAGAGAGGAAAACCAGCAGTTCTCAGCCCTGGAGGACCATCATTTGGGAGCCCTGGTCTAGATCATGGACAGAAAATGGCTGCTGTCTCATACAGTGTAGTTCCATACTCTAGAGTATACACTCAGAGAGTTTGGTAGAGCAGAGCATGCAAGCATGCACTTTGAGATACAGTACCAGGCATCTATTAACCTGGCCTGGTGGTTGCAGCACAAAATGGAGGTCTGGAGGATTTTTTTTCCTCGCAGGTCGTTACTGAAAAAATCCACTTGTCACTGAGCTCGCCCGATTAGCAGATGGTGCCATTAGCGATTTTGGCAAACCTCTTCGGTTTCAAGTCGGCACGGCTTCATTTCTCCGTGAAACGTGTAACGTGTTCAGAGTTTGTTTTATTCGCCTTTGATCTGTGACCAGCAGGTTTGAATGAATTGCAGGGCTCTGATTAAATTCGCCTGGGAGGGAGAGCGTAGCGAAGGCCGCGATGCTTAGCGCCTCAACACTGAGACCCTGGCGCAGATTCAGTCAGGCCTGGCTTCAGTCCGCATTCGCTCTTAATTTCTCCACCAAATAACGCTGTCTGGTGTGAATACTTTGGTGTCTGTTGGAAGTCGCCAAGCAAGCTGTGTGTGAGGGGAAAAAAAGTGGCAGATATTTATTTGTGAGTTCATGCTGAGGACGAATGCTGGTTGAATCGGGGTCCTCCTGTGCTCTGTTCTAAGGGTGCTGACAAGTCCGCTCACAACAGCATCTTGTGTGTGTGTGTGTGTGTGTGTGTGTGTGCATGTGTATGTTTAAATACAGTGTGTGAATTTCTATTTATATTGTGTGCATGCATGTGTGAGCCGTGCACGTGTTCAAGTGCATGCATAATCTTTAGACTACTTGAGAAAGGGAAATATTCCATATGTCTGTTAAGTGATCCTTCGTTCTCTTCATTTTGGTGTTTTCACCCCCCACACACACACACACACACACACACACACACACATACGCACAGAGGATGCACTTTGCTCTTGTATGTGTTTATGTACAGGAGTGAGCCTGCACTAATTATGGAGCCGTTAACAAATAAAACAGGTAACTGTTATCTTATCGGCAGCATATAGTTTAGCGGTCTGGTGACTTAACGCTCCGTTGGGATTTGGACGGTTTGTGTGGGTCAAGGCCAAGACTCAGGGCATTAGATTGGCCCCTGGTTATTAAGACACAAAGAGGCTGATTAACACTGAAGCCCAGGTCTTTGCCCTTGGTGTCTCTGGAGTTTTAAGCTTGTCTTCCCGACTCCCTGAAAGATTGTGCAAAATCTCTTGAAATTGAAATATTTAGCTGTCGTGCAGCACCTCCTTACCCACCTTATTTATTGAAAATTCTCTGGTTTTTCGCCCTTCTGTGTCACCCAACTCCTCCGTAATATTGGAACCCGAAACATTCGTCCGGTTCTTTGACAGCGCCCACCGCCCCCGCCCCCGCCCCCGCCCCGCTCTACCAAAACCGCTCTCTCCCCAGACCTCTCATTGAAATGCTTTGCTGCGTCTCCCCAAAAATCAATCTCGCCTGGCCGGGGGATCTGCAGTTTCTCCTGGAAGCAAACATTAGGTGTTTTATTTATTCAGCTCCTTAATAAAGTTTTTGCTCTGAGAGAGAGAGAGAGAGAAACTTAGAGAAAGAGAGAGAGCGCACACCACCTTCAGTGAGACTTGTGCACTTTTTGGTCAGAGTTTACCCCTCAGCTGTTTGAGAACAACTCAACTTTTTATTTAGTTGGTAAAATGGAAGGTTCTCTGATGTTTTCTTTTCTTTTATGTTGATTCTGGCCTGTTCTGCGAGCCTCCATGGATGATGTGTGTGGGGGGGGGGGGATGAGCGAGACTGTTGGGCATGAAGACTTCTGTGGGGGAGGCCGGAGTTTGGCAGGAGGCGTTGTGCAGAGTTTCAGAGGGCTGTTTGGCCAGCTTTGGTTCCAGAACGCGCTGCCGTATCCGACAGACTCCCTTTTACACCGAGAATATCTGTGGTCCTGCCTCAGCCAAACACGGCCCCACAGGCCCCTCCACACAAAGCGCTCGCCAGCGGGAAAAAATAACAAAGAAATACTCACACTATTCGGCAAATATCTCCAATGCAGACACCTGTATCCGGGGTCTTGAGGGGGCGGGGCTGCCTTTTGATTGGCGGCTTGGTCGCCAGCTGTCGAATTTGGCCCTCAATTGCACTTGGGATTCTGATTTGCATCTGGCAGGATAGAGTTGGGATGTGCTGTGGTGTTGGGCCCTTGAGTAAGGCCCTTAATGCAGAAATCAAGGGGCTTTACCCCTGTTTATATGCTCTTACTTGCAGTTGTCCTAGCTGCCATTTCTCCAAGGGCATCCTTGAAAGAAAGAAATGGGAACTCGGCGGACATCCCCCTGTTAAATAAACATAACAAGAAGTATTAGCTGTTTTTTCTCTGCGGTTTATCCTGGGATACCACTTTACATTGAACCTGAAGATGAGACACATTCCACTTACCCCCAAATACAAGCTCAATTCAGTTCAGAGCAGTATGTTTTCTCTTTGATTTTTCAGTATTGTTTTAGCTATCGTAGCTTTAAAGAAAATCAATTCACCTCACTTGCTGCATCGCGAGTTTTGCTCGTTTTTGCCCATTTGTAAGCCTTAATCCCAAAAGGGACGGTGTGGGCGTTGGCTTTTGTTCTATGTGAACCCTATGACACCTGATTCTATAATTAAAGATCCTGTTTGAAGACAGCAGTTTATTAAATGGTTGAAGCGGGTATTGAATGGTTGGGCTCGAACAGGGTCCTATATCCACAGTGGCCCTTTCCTGATACAATCTGACTCCTTTATCTGACATCTTTGAGACTTGTACAGCAAGGTCGGGTATATTAGCCTTCAAACTTGTAGTCTTGTCAAATATCCCCTGTCTGACTCACAGTATTGCAAACTGAAAGTTGTAGTCTGGTACCTTGAGCACTGCGAACAAAGTTTCTGTAGTCGGCTGGCATATTGACATACCTGTCCAGCCATTGTACCTGGCTGACAGCTATGTTACTATCAGAGGACCAGGAACTGACATTCCCTCACTCACAGCACTCACAGACAGTCCCCCGGTGGTTGCTGGCGGTATTGCAGCATTTGGTGCCAGAATCTGCTTTCCATTCCAGGTTAAAATCCACTCAGAACTTATTTTTCTTGTGGGTAAATAGTGCTTTTCTTTGGACAGTACGTTTAAATTTTAAAAAGCCTCTCTTGGTATATACCACACCCTGATTGCCAGTTGACTCCTTGGGGCAAAAAAGCCCAATAGTCGGATCTGGCAATCTCAATGAATTGGCATCTTGCTCCACTTAGCACCTCCTACAGCAGTCTCAGGGCGCAGTGATTAAAAGCTGTTTCCAGTTCTCTTTACTGGGCAGAGAACAAAATCTCAGAAATGCTCCTGAAAAATGGGTTTAACTGTGAAGGTTTGAAACCACTGTTAAAATGAAATCTGCACTGGTAATTCCTAATAATTTGAATGATATTTGAAAACCTGTGGGCGTAAAGGTGATCTAACCAGCAACATGCTGCTAGGTAAGTCTCAAACACAAGATGAAGGTACTGAAAAAGACTGATTTCCAAAAATAGGGGCCAATTAGTTGGTGCCCAAATTTCTGCAAAAACTGTACAATTATTACACGGGGGTGCGAGAATCGGCGTCAAAAATTAGCATCAGTGGCATCATAGTCAAATGCCAGTATGAAATAAAATAACTGTGGCTGCAAGTCAAACCACTTCGAAATGGACAGGCAGGCACTTGGTTGGATAGTTGCTATGGACAACTGCTTTATAACACACCGCAAACTATAATTAATCATATCTTAACCAGTCTCGACAAAAGCTGTTTGTCGTGAGCATTGCAAAACTGCTATTTAAGGAATGGTCAAACAATTGGAATCAATTCTCTGTATCACTATGGTAGCCATGGTATATTGTCAGGTCTTCAGAAGTAAAAAGTGGCACTTTTCTTTGAACGCCGGGGAGAAGACAGTTCCTGTCTTATGTTACCCAGTTACAGATTTGGGATTTGGGGACACGGTGTGTATCCTGTCCCGTAAAATTTGATTAGGGGTCTAGGAGTCTCTGCTCTTGGATTGCTCCTCTAAAACCCTTTCCTTGGTGCCATATGGGTTCCTTAGATGTTCTTCTGTCGCCTTGCTCTCTGAGGACCTTTTAAAGCTGTTTAGTGTTACAATAATAACTGTTTTTCAACAACATTTGGTCAGGGAGTTCCACTGAGAGCATGGTTCTTTTCTCCAGGATGCCCGAGGAGAAATGCCAGTTCCAGAACAGTTGTAAGTACGTCAGTCTGGGAGACACGTTTGCATTAAGAGTCGTGCTCAGCTGGAGGGTTCTTCCCAAAATCACCTCTCCAGATCAAGTCAGACCCTAAAACACCCTAACTCCGAGCGCCTTTACAGTTCTCAATCTACCAACCTCCACTGAGCCACCCTGGCTGGCACTCCTGGAAACTATTTGCTTTGCGTATTCTAAGCATGTAAATAGCATGGGTGTTAACAGAATGTTCCCAATGTCGACTGCTTTCCTCCTTAAATAATCATCCCTGTGACTCAGTAGGCAACCAGACTTCTTTCATTGTGTTACACATTCTAACTGTTACCACCTGTGATTGAGTCATCAGTTACAATAAACAATCTTTTTTTCTTCGCGGTGTTTTGAATCTCTTGTGTGTACTGCCTATTTTGAGTACATGTTTTTGCTATAATTGCAGAAAAACAGGAACCGTCATTCACGAGACAGGCTATCACGAGATGAATTTATTTTATATTTAGGCTGTAATTTTTTGGTTAAATGGTTCCTGGCGATAGATTGGTGATCTGCCGAAGGCGTATGCCTGTCTCTTGTCCGTTGCATGCTGGAATATCGATCATAACGGCGACCAGAAATAAGCGGTGCATATAAACGATCGATGAATGCTTTTGCACTTGGCGAGATCAACAACCAATCGCATTTGACCATTGTCACACGATTACACATTTGGGAACGCATGCACAGTCGGAAAAAATGCATATGTCTCCAGTTCTTGATGAAAGGACAATGCATAACAGAGGACTGTCATCCGTGGCTTAAGCTTATATGCTTCGCTATATATTGCACTGTTGTTAAAGGTCGCGTGAGAAGCAGTAATGAGAAATTTAAAAGCATTGCGTGTACTAATAGAACTGGATAAAGACCCATAGTTATATCACAGTTACGCAAAACTGGTGCCATATAAATGTGCTTCACTGTATTTATTTCTTGTCATTGCTCAGAAAAGTAGTTCAGACTAATGTCGTATAAAAAAATTGGGAACACTGTTTGTCGTAGGCCAAGTGTGATGTCACGTGAGAGTCAGATTTGTGTAAAAGAAAGGTGAGCCACAGGCCTATTCATTCCATTAGCATCATTATTTTTTCTGAAAAGTCGTATCCAGTTTTAAGTGCAAGTAGTCATAAAGTCAGGAAGTGTATTCGGGTATCGTGGCAGTTGGCTCAATAAATTATCTTTTAATTACTCGATTTAAACCTCTGAGTCATTTTTAATGCTGTCCATTTACTTACATTAGCCGAGCTAAAAATAATGGCTGTGTGATGGCTTTTGTTATTAATCTTTCGTGACCATGATTTTCAGAAACTCAGACATTTGGAATATGCTTGGTCTAAATGCGCCACATTTGCCGTAAATCACTTTTGTCATAGGAGTCATTAATTATTCAGGAGAACTTAAAGAACTAAAGGAAATATGTCCACGGGCGTTCTTGAATGTGACCAGGCAGGCCTTCACACCGTAGCCCAAAAAATATAAGCTGGATCAGTATTCCATGCTATTACTAAATTTTTGTCTAAATTGGGCCACGTACACCCTTACTGGAGAGGGTTACTTGGCTTGTAGAGGGGTGCTTTTCATTGCTTTCAAAGGCAACCTTTATCAAAGGTTCGAGACTCAAAAGCGAAAACAAGCATTTGCCCGGACGAAGGTTTTGCATTTTAATTTGGAATCATAAGCTTTTAAAAAAATTGTAGTCTTGTGCTGGTGCGTAGGCTATGTCACCACGAAAAACTAGCTTTATGCTCACTTTATTTTCTATGGTCGCAGACCAGTTGTGAAACAATGGTTTCCACAAAATATGACTATTAGCCTATTTTAAATGTGATGCTGATTACAATGAAGTATTTCGATTGCGCCAGGCTGGATTTACCAGTGGCGTTTAACATTTTGCGCACATTTAAATGCTCATCACTCGAGTTTCACTGATGAGATGTATCGTACACCCGGCGCGCGTGTGAATCATTATTATAGAAACGCAGCGTTCTCATAATCGTCGTCGTTATCGCAGTGGATTCGATTTTGCGGATCCTGCACTCTCTCTGGTGTGAACGACACGCAGTCGACTCCACCAACCCCCCCTTTACCCACTGTGGGGCCGAGATGGTGAAACGTAAAACCACTGGAGAGAGAGAGAGAGAGAGAGAGAGAGAGAGAGCGCGCGCGCGTCTGTGCCTGTGTGTGAGTGTTAACGTGCCTGCGCGCGCGCCGATGAGATGGAGGCAGGATAAAGGCGGAGGCACGCGGATCCTCCGACGGATAAGGGTGGGTATGTGAGAGTGTGTGCGCGCGCGCGCGGCTCGCGACAGTTCAGTCTTTTCTCCGATCCTTTTCATTGTACATCCATCTGAGAAGAAGGAGCGGCTCTATGGAAGGGGAAATACTGTTCCGAGAGAGAGGGGGGAGGAGGAGGGGGGCGACAGAGGGAGTGGGGGGAGGCGTATCCCCGTGGTGTTATTATTTTTTTTCAGTACTCTGTCAGATTTGTGTAAACGACTTGTGCCTATTATTGGAGACAATAGCAGAGCGGCAGACAACGGGTGAGTTCTTCAAATATGTATTTATAATGTAAACGTGGGAATATGTATCCGTTTTTTATATTTTCTTTTTTGGTCCGCTCTCTTTCACAATCAATACGCTCGTGTAGAACCCTAACAAGAACTCCTTTGAATTTCATTTTAAAGCCTTCCCCTGTGTAGAATTGGTCAGGTGTGGTTTACGTGCTCCGTGTCGCTCTGCTTTTCACGTTTTTCATTCATTTGTTTAACTGTGTGAACACTGTGGACGCCCGTGATTCATTCTAAGGGCTGGTGAGTGGTAAGTAAATTCGATATCCAGATCCGGGCTTCCACCCTGGGGTGTTTGGCTTCGAAGCGGCCGATTGTGGTCCTTGCGGCGCTGCCGCGCTTCCACGTCGAGTCGTCCACATCTCAACAGATTGCCTTGTTGCTTTTATATTATTAGTGCGACCACATAAGGGGAACCCCACCTCTCTGCCGTAGTCGGGCGTTTTTCTTTCTGCTAGTTCCTTACAGCGTTTTAGACGCGGTTTGGGCCCCAAGCTTGCTTACGTGGTTAAAAACTTCCATTCCGTGCTGTCTAATAGTCGCAAAATAGTCACTAGTGTATATTGAACTCGCCTTTTCCCGTTTTATTAATTGATTGATTAATTTGATTTGCTGTCGCCTATTTAGCCTCAGATCGATTTATTTCGATTAGCAGAAATTCAGTCTAAAAAAGTTAATGACTTGTTTCATTTTTAAAGTTCCACACGAGGTTGCTTACATATTTTTGCAGGATTTTGGTTTTAATTATGCATGGTGTAAACAGTTGGTGTAAATAAATTCAACAAAATAGGCTACAGCATCTGTCAGTATAGGTGATGGCGACAGTTGTGCAGCCTCTTGACTTCAAATTTCTCCATCTGCTCAAAAGTACCTGTCGTTGCGTGATTGCATCATGCCTCAGTCAAAAATACTCCGGCAGGGTTATCATTGCTTTATGCTTGGTTTAAACAGTATTCAGTTGGAAGATGTCAGGAAATTAAATTAAAAGATAGATTTTGCTGAAGGAATTGATTTATTAATTTTGGAGGGATGTACAGGTAGATGTGCGGCAGGTTTACTGAACAGAAAAGTAGATAAAAGAGGGGGAAATTAAAGGGGTGACAGCACGTAAGGAAAGTCGAACCGCGGTTTGAATTGCGTTTGCCATGGACTGAAATGTTTTCCCCCATGCCACTAAACACGCCTGATATTGGAACAAATGTAATTAAAGCTGCAAGCAGCGTTGGGACGGGTCCTCGCCCACCCGCGCATGTCGAAACGGGGGCGAGACGCCCACCCGTGCATGTCGAAAGGGGGTGAGACGCGTTCGAGCGATGTCGAGCATTGTGATTCGTTGGACAGTACGAGATAGTGGGAAATCTTTTATGTTGAGTTGAGTGCAAACCCCTTTACTGCAAGAGATGTTTGTTTTGTATAATGGAGCTATGAGCCATGGAACCTGGTCAAAGTATCTGAAGCACATTGAATCACTGGTGTGTATTGTGAAATCTTCCCCCATGCATGAACTTAGTGAAGGGAGATGATCCGTGGGCTCCAACTGCCACCCGGTGGACAATTGTGTAGTAGCACACAGAAATACATGGAAATCAATAAAAATCAAGAAATTAATAAATGCTTCTTCTACGTAAATCCTAGAAAGCTGAGATTTTGGGAGCATGTTCCCTGAACACAGACAAAAGTTTCATACGCTGCAACTTATGGTGAATTCAGAAGTGCGTCACTCTATATTTTTCAAAATATGAATATTCATAACATATTAATATCTCCAGAAATATTCATAGAAATTGTTCCATGCTTGGCAGTTTGTCTGTACACATGGAGCTTATGAAGTCTACCAAAGGACATTTTGATACAATAAACGGTTTGTTCACAGTAAGAAATTATGTGATACTGTACAGCATATGATGAACATAACATTTTTTATTTCAAGAAGTCTTCATTGGATTTTCACGAAATCAAGTGAGAATATCTGTCATGGTACAGCAATGATGTGTGATTTTTTTCAGAATTTTTAAACATTGCGTCAGGGCGTGGTGTAAGCAAAAGTGCCATTTTGGAGGATTTAGGTGGCGCTAGAGAGCCATTTTGTGCCTTTGGTGAAGAATTTTGGGATAAGAGATATGTTTGTTGCCTGTAAGAATTTTCTGCAAAATTTTGTTCGTTTTTGACCATGTTTAAGTGGTTAAATTAATGTTGGAAATTGCGTATGCATCGGGAAAAGGCAGTGAAAGTGGCTGCGGACCCCATCTTTGACGCCTCATAAAATCCAAACCGTAGGACTTTTGAAAAAGTTGTACAGTAGTTTTCATCGGAAGAGTGTGCTGTGTCATCTATTAGCATTTGGGGTCGATACGATGAACGCCCTAGGAGGAGTTCGCGTTTGTTCGAGGGCAAATTTTGGCCAAATTTAGGGTGAAATGCAAATTTTGATATGCAAATTGCGGACTTCCTGTTTGATTTAGGTAATAGGTGTCGATTGTTCATTTTTAGGCCTTGATGAGATGAACAATATGGTGTTGGTTCCATCTCTCTATGACTTTCCTACCGGTTGTGGTGGCCGTCTAAAGGCCAGTAAAAAGTGCCTTGGTGGCGCTAGAGAGGCATTTTTTGACCTAGGGGGATAATTTTTTCATTTTATCAAATTTTTCGCCAGACCTGACGAGCGTGCCGATTTTGGTGAGTTTTTGAGCATGTTTAGGGGGTCAAATTTAAGCTCAAAGAGGCGTAAGAAAAAACAAAGAAACAAAGAAACAAAGAATAATTAAAGCTGCAAGCAGCGTTGGGGCGGGTCCTCGCCCACCGGTGCATGTCGAAACGGGGGCGAGACGCCCACCCGTGCATGTTGAAAGGGGGGCGAGACGCGTTGGAGCGATGTCGAGCATTGTGTTTCGTTGGACAGTACGAGATAGTGGGAAATCTTTTATGTTGAGTTGAGTGCAAACCCCTTCACTGCAAGAGATTTTTGTTTTGAATAATGGAGTTATGAGCCATGGAACCTGGTCAAAGTATCTGAAGCACATGTAATCACTGGTGTGTATTGTGAAATCTTCCCCCATGCATGAACTTAGTGAAGGGAGATGATCCGTGGGCTGCAACTGCCACCCGGTGGACAATTGTGTAGTAGCACACAGAAATACATGGAAATCAATAAAAATCAAGAAATTAATAAATGCTTCTTCTACGTTAATCCTAGAAAGCTGAGATTTTGGGAGCATGTTCCCTGAACACAGACAAAAGTTTCTTACGCTGCAACTTATGGTGAATTCAGAAGTGCGTCACTCTATATTTTTCAAAATATGAATATTCATAACATATTAATATCTCCAGAAATATTCATAGAAATTGTTCCATGCTCGGCAGTTTGTCTCTACACATGGAGCTTATGAAGTCTACCAAAGGACATTTTGATACAATAAACGGTTTGTTCACAGTAAGAAATTATGTGATACTGTACAGCATATGATGAACATAACATTTTTTATTTCAAGAAGTCTTCATTGGATTTTCACGAAATCAAGTGAGAATATCTGTCATGGTACAGCAATGATGTTTGATTTTTTTCAGAATTTTTAAACATTGCGTCAGGGCGTGGTGTAAGCAAAAGTGCCATTTTGGAGGATTTAGGTGGCGCTAGAGAGCCATTTTGTGCCTTTGGTGAAGAATTTTGGGATAAGAGATATGATTGTTGCCTGTAAGAATTTACTGCGAAATTTTGTTCGTTTTTGACCATGTTTAAGCGGTTAAATTAATGTTGGAAATTGCGTATGCATCGGGAAAAGGCAGTCAAAGTGGCTGCGGACCCCATCTTTGACGCCTCATAAAATCCAAACGGTAGGACTTTTGAAAAAGTTGTACAGTAGTTTTCATCGGAAGAGTGTGCTGTGTCATCTATTAGCATTTGGGGTCGATACGATGAACGCCCTAGGAGGAGTTCGCGTTTGTTCGAGGGCAAATTTTGGCCAAATTTAGGGTGAAATGCAAGTTTTGATATGCAAATTGCGGACTTCCTGTTTGATTTAGGTAATAGGTGTCGATTGTTTATTTTTAGTCCTTGATGAGCTGAACAATATAGTGTTGGTTGCATCTCTCTATGACTTTCCTACCGGGCGTGGTGGCCCTCTAAAGGCCAGTAAAAAGTGCCTTGGTGGCGCTAGAGAGCCATTTTGTGACCTATGGGGAGAGTTTTTTCATTTTATCAAATTTTTCGCCAGACCTGACGAGCGTGCCGATTTTGGTGAGTTTTTGAGCATGTTTAGGGGGTCAAATTTGAGCGCAAAGAGGCGTAAGAAAAAACAAAGAATAATAATAATAATAATAATTAAAGCTGCAAGCAGCGTTGGGGCGGGTCCTCGCCCACCGGTGCATGTCGAAACGGGGGCGAGACGCCCACCCGCGCATGTCGAAAGGGGGGCGAGACGCGTTCGAGCGCTGTCGAGCATTGTCATTCGTTGGACAGTACGAGATAGTGGGAAAAGTTTTATGTTGAGTTGAGTGCAAACCCCTTTACTGCAAGAGATTTTTCATTTGAATAATGGAGCTATGAGCCATGGAACCTGGTCAAAGTATCTGAAGCACATTTAATCACTGGTGTGTATTGTGAAATCTTCCCCCATGCATGAACGTAGTGAAGGGAGATGATCCGTGGGCTCCAACTGCCACCCGGTGGACAATTGTGTAGTAGCACAGAGAAATACATGGAAATCAATAAAAATGAAGAAATTAATAAAGGCTTCTTCTACGTAAATCCTAGAAAGCTGAGATTTTGGGAGCATGTACCCTGAACACAGAGAAAAGTTTCATACGCTGCAACTTATGGTGAATTCAGAAGTGCGTCACTCTATATTTTTCAAAATATGAATATTCATAACATATGAATATCTCAGCAAATATTCATGGAAATGGTACCATGCTTGAGAGATTGTTTCTCCTAATTGAGATGATGAAGTATACCAAAGATCATTTTGATCCAATCAACGGTTTGTCCACAACAAGAAAAAATGTATTACTGTACAGTGTATTATGTATATAATATTTTTTTATCTGAAGAAGTCTTTCATGGATTTTCACGAAATCAAGTGACAATATCTGTCATGGTACAGCAATGATGTGTGATTTTTTTTAGAATTTTCATACATTGCGACAGGCCGTGGTGTAAGCAGAAGTGCTATTTTTGAGGATGTAGGTGGCGCTAGAGAGCCATTTTGTGCCTTTGGTGGAGAATTTTGAGATAAGAGATATGTTTGTAGCCTCTAAGAATTTACTGCAAAATTTTGTTTGTTTTTGAGCATGTTTAAGCGGTTAAAATAATGTTGAAAATTGCGTATGCGTCGAGAAAAGGCTGTCCAAGTGGCTGCGGACCCCATCTTTGACGCCTCATAAAATCCAAACCGTAGGACTTTTGACAAAGTTGTTCTACAGTTTTCTTCGGAAGAGTGTGCTTTGTCTTCTATTAGCTTTTGGGGTTGATACAATGAACGGCCCGAGAGGAGTTTGCGTTTGTTCGAGGGCGAATTTTGGCAAAATTTCGGGGAAAATGCAAATTTTGATATGTAAATTGCGGACTTCCTGTTTGATTTAGGTAATAGGTGTCGATTGTTCATTTGTAGGTCTTGACTAGATGAACAATATAGTGCTGGTTGCATCGCTCTATGACTTTCCTACCGGTCGTGGTGGCCGTCTAAAGGCCAGTAAAAAGTGCCTTGGTGGCGCTAGAGAGGCATTTTTTGACCTATGGGGAGAATTTTTTCATTTTATCAAATTTTTCGCCAGACTTGACGAGCGTGCCGATTTTGGTGAGTTTTTGAGCATGTTTAGGGGGTCAAATTTAAGCTCAAAGAGGCGTAAGAAAAAACAAAGAAACAAAGAAACAAAGAATAATAATAATAAGAATAAGAAACATAGCAGGAACAATAGGGTCCTCTCTGAGGCCTTTCAGGCCTCGAGGCTCGGACCCTAATTAAAGCTGCAAGCAGCGTTGGGACGGGTCCTCGCCCACCCGCGCATGTCGAAACGGGGGCGAGACGCCCACCCGTGCATGTCGAAATGGGGGCGGGACGCGTTGGAGCGATGTCGAGCATTGTGATTCGTTGGACAGTACGAGATAGTGGGAAATCTTTTATGTTGAGTTGAGTGCAAACCCCTTCACTGCAAGAGATTTTTGTTTTGAATAATGGAGCTATGAGCCATGGAACCTGGTCAAAGTATCTGAAGCACATTTAATCACTGGTGTGTATTGTGAAATCTTCCCCAATGCATGAACTTAGTGAAGGGAGATGATCCGTGGGCTCCAACTGCCACCCGGTGGACAATTGTGTAGTAGCACACAGAAATACATGTAAATCAATAATAATCAAGAAATTGATAAATGCTTCTTCTACGTAAATCCTAGAAAGCTGAAATTTTGGGAGCATGTTCCCTGAACACAGACAAAAGTTTCATACGCTGCAACTTATGGTGAATTCAGAAGTGCGTCACTCTATATTTCTCAAAATATGAATATTCATAACTTGTTAATATCTCAACAAAAATTCATTCAAATGGTACCATGCTTGGCACATTGTTTCTCCAAATAGAGATTATAAAGTATACCAAAGATCATTTTGATCTGATTAACGGTTTGTCCACATCAAGAAAAAATGTATTACTGTACAGTGTATTATGAATATAATATTTTTTTTCTCATGAATTCTTTCATGGATTTTCACGAAATGAAGTGACAATGTTTGTTATGGTACAGCAATGATGTGTGATTTTTTTGAGAATTTTCAAACATTGCGACAGGCCGTGGTGTAAGCAAAAGTGGCATTTTGGAGGATTTAGGTGGCGCTAGAGAGCCGTTTTGTGCCTTTGGTGGAAAATTTTGAGGTAAGAAATATGATTGAAGCGTCGAAAAATTAACTGCAAAATTTTGTTTGTTTTAGAGCATGTTTAAGGGGTGAAAATAATGTTAGAAATTGCGTACCCATCGAGAAAAGGCAGTGAAAGTGGCTGCGGACCCCATCTTTGACGCCTCATAAAATCCAAACCGTAGGACTTTTGAAAAAGTTGTACAGTAGTTTTCATCGGAAGAGTGTGCTTTGTCATCTATTAACATTTGGGGTCGATACGTTGAACGCCCTAGGAGGAGTTCGCGTTTGTTTGAGGGGTAATTTTGGCCAAATTTAGGGGAAAATGCAAATTTTGATATGCAAATTGCGGACTTCCTGTTCGATTTCGGTAATAGGTGTCGATTGTTCATTTTTAGGCCTTGATGAGATGAACAATATAGTGTTGGTTGCATCTCTCTATGACTTTCCTACCGGGCGTGGTGGCCCTCTAAAGGCCAGTAAAAAGTGCCTTGGTGGCGCTAGAGAGCCATTTTGTGACCTATGGGGATAATTTTTTCATTTTATCAAATTTTTCGCCAGACCTGACGAGCATGCCGATTTTGGTGAGTTTTTGAGCATGTTTAGGGGGTCAAATTTGAGCGCAAAGAGGCGTAAGAAGAAACAAAGAAACAAAGAATAATAAGAAACACAAGAAATACAATAGGGTCCTCTCTGAGGCCTTTCAGGCCTCGAGGCTCGGACCCTAATTAAAGCTGCAAGCAGCGTTGGGGCGGGTCCTCGCCCACCGGTGCATGTCGAAACGGGGGCGAGACGCCCACCCGCGCATGTCGAAAGGGGGGCGAGACGCGTTGGAGCGATGTCGAGCATTGTGATTCGTTGAACAGTACGAGATAGTGGGAAATTTTTTATGTTGAGTTGAGTGCAAACCCCTTCACTGCACGAGATTTTTGTTTTGAATAATGGAGCTATGAGCCATGGAACCTGGTCAAAGTATCTGAAGCACATTTAATCACTGGTGTGTATTGTGAAATCTTCCCCCATGCATGAACTTAGTGAAGGGAGATGATCCGTGGGCTCCAACTGCCACCCGGTGGACAATTGTGTAGTAGCACACAGAAATACATGGAAATCAATAAAAATCAAGAAATTAATAAATGCTTCTTCTACGTAAATACTAGAAAGCTGAGATTTTGGGAGCATGTTCCCTGAACACAGACAAAAGTTTCATACGCTGCAACTTATGGTGAATTCAGAAGTGCGTCACTCTATATTTTTCAAAATATGAATATTCATAACATATTAATATCTCCAGAAATATTCATAGAAATTGTTCCATGCTCGGCAGTTTGTCTGTACACATGGAGCTTATGAAGTCTACCAAAGGACATTTTGATACTATAAACGGTTTGTTCACAGTAAGAAATTATGTGATACTGTACAGCATATGATGAACATAACATTTTTTATTTCAAGAAGTCTTCATTGGATTTTCACGAAATCAAGTGAGAATATCTGTCATGGTACAGCAATGATGTGTGATTTTTTTCAGAAATTTTAAACATTGCGTCAGGGCGTGGTGTAAGCAAAAGTGCCATTTTGGAGGATTTAGGTGGCGCTAGAGAGCCATTTTGTGCCTTTGGTGAAGAATTTTGGGATAAGAGATATGTTTGTTGCCTGTAAGAATTTACTGCAAAATTTTGTTCGTTTTTGACCATGTTTAAGCGGTTAAATTAATGTTGGAAAATGCGTATGCATCGGGAAAAGGCAGTAAAAGTGGCTGCGGACCCCATCTTTGACGCCTCATAAAATCCAAGCCGTAGGACTTTTGAAAAAGTTGTACAGTACTTTTCATCGGAAGAGTGTGCTGTGTCATCTATTAGCATTTGGGGTCGATACGATGAACGCCCTAGGAGGAGTTCGCGTTTGTTCGAGGGCAAATTTTGGCCAAATTTAGGGTGAAATGCAAATTTTGATATGCAAATTGCGGACTTCCTGTTTGATTTAGGTAATAGGTGTCGATTGTTCATTTTTAGGCCTTGATGAGATGAACAATATAGTGTTGGTTGCATCTCTCTATGACTTTCCTACCGGGTGTGGTGGCCCTCTGAAGGCCAGTAAAAAGTGCCTTGGTGGCGCTAGAGAGCCATTTTGTGACCTATGGGGAGAGTTTTTTCATTTTATCAAATTTTTCGCCAGACCTGACGAGCGTGCCGATTTTGGTGAGTTTTTGAGCATGTTTAGGGGGTCAAATTGAAGCTCAAAGAGGCGTAAGAAAAAACAAAGAAACAAAGAAACAAAGAATAATTAAAGCTGCAAGCAGCGTTGGGGCGGGTCCTCGCCCACCGGTGCATGTCGAAACGGGGGCGAGACGCCCATCCGCGCATGTCGAAAGGGGGGCGAGACGCGTCGGAGCGATGTCGAGCATTGTGATTCGTTGAACAGTACGAGATAGTGGGAAATTTTTTATGTTGAGTTGAGTGCAAACCCCTTCACTGCAAGAGATTTTTGTTTTGAATAATGGAGCTATGAGCCATGGAACCTGGTCAAAGTATCTGAAGCACATTTAATCACTGGTGTGTATTGTGAAATATTCCCCCATGCATGAACTCAGTGAAGGGAGATGATCCGTGGGCTGCAACTGCCACCCGGTGGACAATTGTGTAGTAGCACACAGAAATACATGGAAATCAATAAAAATCAAGAAATTAATAAATGCTTCTTCTCCGTAAATCCTAGAAAGCTGAGATTTTGGGAGCATGTTCCCTGAACACAGACAAAAGTTTCATACGCTGCAACTTATGGTGAATTCAGAAGTGCGTCACTCTATATTTTTCAAAATATGAATATTCATAACATATTAATATCTCCAGAAATATTCATAGAAATTGTTCCATGCTTGGCAGTTTGTCTGTACACATGGAGCTTATGAAGTCTACCAAAGGACATTTTGATACAATAAACGGTTTGTTCACAGTAAGAAATAATGTGATACTGTACAGCATATGATGAACATAACATTTTTTATTTAAAGAAGTCTTCATTGGATTTTCACGAAATCAAATGAGAATATTTGTCATGGTACAGCAATGATGTGTGATTTTTTTCAGAATTTTTAAACATTGCGTCAGGGCGTGGTGTAAGCAAAAGTGCCATTTTGGAGGATTTAGGTGGCGCTAGAGAGCCATTTTGTGCCTTTGGTGAAGAATTTTGGGATAAGAGATATGTTTGTTGCCTGTAAGAATTTACTGCAAAATTTTGTTCGTTTTTGACCATGTTTAAGCGGTTAAATTAATGTTGGAAATTGCGTATGCATCGGGAAAAGGCAGTGAAAGTGGCTGCGGACCCCACCTTTGACGCCTCATAAAATCCAAACCGTAGGACTTTTGAAAAAGTTGTACAGTAGTTTTCATCGGAAGAGTGTGCTGTGTCATCTATTAGCATTTGGGGTCGATACGATGAACGCCCTAGGAGGAGTTCGCGTTTGTTCGAGGGCAAATTTTGGGCAAATTTAGGGTGAAATGCAAATTTTGATATGCAAATTGCGGACTTCCTGTTTGATTTAGGTAATAGGTGTCGATTGTTCATTTTTAGGCCTTGATGAGATGAACAATATAGTGTTGGTTGCATCTCTCTATGACTTTCCTACCGGGCGTGGTGGCCCTCTAAAGGCCAGTAAAAAGTGCCTTGGTGGCGCTAGAGAGCCATTTTGTGACCTATGGGGAGAATTTTTTCATTTTATCAAATTTTTCGCCAGACCGGACGAGCGTGCCGATTTTGGTGAGTTTTTGAGCATGTTTAGGGGGTCAAATTCAAGCTCAAAGAGGCGTAAGAAAAAACAAAGAAACAAAGAATAATAATAAGAAACATAGCAGGAACAATAGGGTCCTCTCTGAGGCCTTTCAGGCCTCGAGGCTCGGACCCTAATTAAAGCTGCAAGCAGCGTTGGGACGGGTCCTCGCCCACCCGCGCATGTCGAAACGGGGGCAAGACTCCCACCCGTGCACGTCGAGACGGGGGTGAGACGCGTTCGAGCGCCGTTGAGCATCGTCATTCGTCGGACAGTGCGAGGCTGAGTGAAATAATTGTGCTAGAATTGAATGCAAACCCTTAACGATTTAGATATGCAAATTCTCTTCTTCCTGTTTGATTTAGGTGAGGAGTGTTGATTCTTAATTTTAAGGTCCTGATGAGATGAAGAATATAGTTTTGGTTCTACCTCTGAGTTTCCTACCAGTCGTGGTGGTCGTCTAAGTACCAATGTAATGTTTCTAAGCGGTGCTAGAGAGTTATTTTGGGACCTTTGTTGATAGGGGAGCGAGACGTGTTCAGGCGTCATTGAACACTCATTAGTTGTTAGGCAGTGCGAGACTGAGTGAAATGTTTTTTGTTGAGTTGAGTGCAAACCCCTGTAGTGACAGAGATTTCTCTTTTGTTAAATGGAGCTGTGGGGCATGGGACCTGGTGAAAGTATCTGAAGCAGGTTTAATCACTGCTGTGTATTGTGAAACCTCCCCCATGCATGAACTTGGTGAGGGGAGATGATCCGTGTGGTGCTACTGCCATCCAGTGTAGAGAATGTGTAGTAACACATAGAAACTCATAGAGAAACATGAAAATCAATAAGAATCAAGAAATTAATAAATGCTTCTTCTATGTAAATCCTAGAAAGCTGAAATTTTGGGAGCATGTTCTCTGAACACAGACAAAAGTTTCATATGCTGCAACTTATGGTGAATTCGGAAGTGCGTCACTCTATGTTTTTCAAAATATGAATATTCATAACTTGTTAATATCTCAACAAATATTCATTCAAATGGTACCATGCTTGGCACATTGTTTCTACAAATAGAGATAATAAAGTATACCAAAGATCATTTCGATCTGATTTACGGTTTGGCCACAACAAGAAAAAATGTATTACTGTACAGTGTATTATGAATATAATATTTTTTAATCTCAAGACTCTTTCATGGATTTTCACGAAATCAAGTGACAATGTCTGTTATGGTACAGCAATGATGTGTGATTTTTGTCAGAATTTTTAGACATTGCGACAGGCCGTGGTGTAAGCAAAAGAGCATTTTTTGAGGATTTAGGTGGCGCTAGAGAGCCATTTTGTGCCTTTGGTGGAAAATTTTGGGATAAGAGATATGTTTGTGGCCTCTAAGAATTTACTGCAAAATTTTGTTTGTTTTTGAACATGTTTAATGGGTTAAGATAATGTTGGAAATTGCGTATGCATAGAAAAAAGGCAGTCAACGTGGCTGCGGACCCCATCTTTGACGCCTCATAAAATCCAAACCGTAGGACTTTTGACAAAGTTGTACAGTAGTTTTCATCGAAAGAGTGTGCTTTGTCATCTATTAGCTTTTGGGGTTGATACAATGAACGCCCCGAGAGGAGTTCGCGTTTGTTCGAGGGCAAATTTTGGCCAAATTTTGGGGAAAATGGACATTTTGATATGCAAATTGCGGACTCCCTGTTCGATTTAGGTCAAGGGTGTCCCCTAGGCATTTTTAGGTCTTGATGACATGAACAATATAGTGTTGGTTCCATCTCTCTATGACTTTCCTACCGGTCGTGATGGCCGTCTAAGTGCAGTAAAAAGTGCCTTGGTGGCGCTAGAGAGCCATTTTTGGATTGATGGGGATAATTGTTTCATTTAATCAAATTTTTCGCCAGACCTGAGGTGCGTGCCAATTTTGGGGAGTTTTTGAGCATGTTTAGGGGGTCAAATTAAAGCTCAAAGAGGCGTAAGAAAAAAGAATAATAATAATAATTAAAGCTGCAAGCAGCGTTGGGACGGGTCCTCGCCCACCCGCGCATGTCGAAACGGGGGCGAGACGCCCACCCGTGCATGTCGAAATGGGGGCGGGACGCGTTGGAGCGATGTCGAGCATTGTGATTCGTTGGACAGTACGAGATAGTGGGAAATCTTTTATGTTGAGTTGAGTGCAAACCCCTTCACTGCAAGAGATTTTTGTTTTGAATAATGGAGCTATGAGCCATGGAACCTGGTCAAAGTATCTGAAGCACATGTAATCACTGGTGTGTATTGTGAAATCTTCCCCAATGCATGAACTTAGTGAAGGGAGATGATCCATGGGCTCCAACTGCCACCCGGTGGACAATTGTGTAGTAGCACACAGAAATACATGTAAATCAATAATAATCAAGAAATTGATAAATGCTTCTTCTACGTAAATCCTAGAAAGCTGAAATTTTGGGAGCATGTTCCCTGAACACAGACAAAAGTTTCATACGCTGCAACTTATGGTGAATTCAGAAGTGCGTCACTCTATATTTCTCAAAAAATGAATATTCATAACTTGTTAATATCTCAACCAATATTCATTCAAATGGTACCATGCTTGGCACATTGTTTCTCCAAATAGAGATTATAAAGTATACCAAAGATTATTTTGATCTGATTAACGGTTTGTCCACATCAAGAAAAAATGTATTACTGTACAGTGTATTATGAATATAATATTTTTTTTCTCAAGAATTCTTTCATGGATTTTCACGAAATGAAGTGACAATGTTTGTTATGGTACAGCAATGATGTGTGATTTTTTTGAGAATTTTCAAACATTGCGACAGGCCGTGGTGTAAGCAAAAGTGGCATTTTGGAGGATTTAGGTGGCGCTAGAGAGCCGTTTTGTGCCTTTGGTGGAAAATTTTGAGGTAAGAAATATGATTGAAGCGTCGAAAAATTAACTGCAAAATTTTGTTTGTTTTAGAGCATGTTTAAGGGGTGAAAATAATGTTAGAAATTGCGTACGCATCGAGAAAAGGCAGTGAAAGTGGCTGCGGACCCCATCTTTGACGCCTCATAAAATCCAAACCGTAGGACTTTTGAAAAAGTTGTACAGTAGTTTTCATCGGAAGAGTGTGCTTTGTCATCTATTAACATTTGGGGTCGATACGTTGAACGCCCTAGGAGGAGTTCGCGTTTGTTTGAGGGGTAATTTTGGCCAAATTTAGGGGAAAATGCAAATTTTGATATGCAAATTGCGGACTTCCTGTTCGATTTCGGTAATAGGTGTCGATTGTTCATTTTTAGGCCTTGATGAGATGAACAATATAGTGTTGGTTGCATCTCTCTATGACTTTCCTACCGGGCGTGGTGGCCCTCTAAAGGCCAGTAAAAAGTGCCTTGGTGGCGCTAGAGAGCCATTTTGTGACCTATGGGGATAATTTTTTCATTTTATCAAATTTTTCGCCAGACCTGACGAGCATGCCGATTTTGGTGAGTTTTTGAGCATGTTTAGGGGGTCAAATTTGAGCGCAAAGAGGCGTAAGAAGAAACAAAGAAACAAAGAATAATAAGAAACACGAGAAATACAATAGGGTCCTCTCTGAGGCCTTTCAGGCCTCGAGGCTCGGACCCTAATTAAAGCTGCAAGCAGCGTTGGGGCGGGTCCTCGCCCACCCGCGCATGTCGAAACGGGGGCGAGACGCCCACCCGTGCATGTCGAAAGGGGGGCGAGACGCGTTCGAGCGATGTCGAGCATGGTCATTCGTTGGACAGTACGAGATAGTGGGAAATCTTTCATGTTGAGTTGAGTGCAAACCCCTTTACTGCAAGAGATTTTTGTCTTGAATATTGGAGCTATGAGCCATGGAACCTGGTCAAAGTATCTGAAGCACATTTAATCACTGGTGTGTATTGTGAAATCTTCCCCCATGCATGAACTTAGTGAAGGGAGATGAGCCGTGTCATCCTATTGCCACCCGGTGGACAGAATGTGTAGCAGCACATAGAAAAACATGGAAAATCAATAATAATGAAGAAATTAATAAATGCTTCTTCTACGTAAATTCTAGAGAGCTGATATTTTGGGAGCATGTTCCCTGAGCACAGACAAAAGTTTGATACCCTGCAACTTATGGTGAATTCAGAAGTGCGTCACTCTATATTTTTCAAAATATGAATATTCATAACATATTAATATCTCCAGAAATATTCATAGAAATTGTTCCATGCTTGGCAGTTTGTCTGTACACATGGAGCTTATGAAGTCTACCAAAGGACATTTTGATACAATTAACGGTTTGTTCACAGTAAGAAATTATGTGATACTGTACAGCATATTATGAACATAACATTTTTTATTTCAAGAAGTCTTCATTGGATTTTCACGAAATCAAGTGAGAATATTTGTCATGGTACAGCAATGATGTGTGATTTTTTTCAGAATTTTTAAACATTGCGTCAGGCCGTGGTGTAAGCAAAAGTGCCATTTTGGAGGATTTAGGTGGCGCTAGAGAGCCATTTTGTGCCTTTGGTGAAAAATTTTGGGATAAGAGATATGCTTGTTGCCTGTAAGAATTTACTGCAAAATTTTGTACGTTTTTGACCATGTTTAAGCGGTAAAAATAATGTTGGAAATTGCGTATGCATCGGGAAAAGGCAGTGAAAGTGGCTGCGGACCCCATCTTTGACGCCTCATAAAATCCAAACGGTAGGACTTTTGAAAAAGTTGTACAGTAGTTTTCATCGGAAGAGTGTGCTGTGTCATCTATTAGCATTTGGGGTTGATACAATGAACGCCCCGAGAGGAGTTCGCGTTTGTTCGAGGGCAAATTTTGGGCAAATTTAGGGTGAAATGCAAATTTTGATATGCAAATTGCGGACTTCCTGTTTGATTTAGGTCAAGGGTGTGCACTACTTATTTTTAGGTCTTGATGAGATGAACAATATAGTGTTGGTTCCATCTCTCTACGACTTTCCTACCGGTCGTGGTGGCCCTATAAGTGCCGAAAAAAAGTTTCTTGGTGGCGCTAGTGAGCCATTTTGTGACCAATGGGAATAAATTTTACATTTTATCAAATTTTTCGCCAGACCTGAGGAGCATGCCAATTTTGGTGAGTTTTTGAGCATGTTTAGGGGGTCAAATTTGAGCTCAAAGAGGCGTCAGAAGAAACAAAGAAAGAATAAAAAACATAGCAGGAACAATAGGGTCCTCTCTGAGGCCTTTCAGGCCTCGAGGCTCGGACCCTAATAATAATAAGAAACACGACAAAAACAATAGGGTCCTCTCCAAGGCCCTGCAGGCCTGGAGGCTCGGACCCTAATAAGAAACATAGCAGGAACAATAGGGTCCTCTCTGAGGCCTTTCAGGCCTCGAGGCTCGGACCCTAATAATCCCGAAAGTGAAAATCCTGCCCATCTGCTCCTATTGGTGGGGTTATATGCACGAGGTAAGATCAACAGAGACTCTGACTCGAGTGTTTGAATCCGAAACGAACCTTCTTTGAAGCCGGGTCTAAAGTCGAGACCATTCAACGGCTGTAATCAACTGCGGCAAAATGCGTGAATTGTAAAGTTCCACATTTTAGCGCACATAGGCCTATTAGGTCCGATCTTTTAACCGCAGATTTAGCCTATTTCCAGACTGAATTCAATATTCAACGGTATTGTACATACCGGATGGCACCGTGTTGTGCTGGGTTATAGCCTACCTTGCTTCCGCTCAAGAAGACTGAGTAAAAATCGGGCCTGGGTCTTTTTGCGTGGAGTTTGGTCTCCCTGGGTTTATATGGGTTTGATCTGTATGTGTGAATGTGTTTGTGAGCGGTTTGTGCCCTGCGATAGATTGGCAAAATGGTCTAGTGTGTGCTCTTGTCTCTTAGTTTGTCAGAAGAAGTGGTTCAGATAATGAATTCTGGATTCACCAAAGATCACTGTAATGCAGGACTGAAATGCATCTTTGAAATGGGCATATAACCGTGTAAGTGCCGTCACATGTGTACAGAACCAAACCCTGGCATATGTCTCAGTGCTTCTTTGCATGTTATGTACCCTTTATTCTGCTCGGATTCCTAATTAAGCCAAACTTCAAAATACACACAAGGAAGAAAGCCAAGGAGTAGTTTACTCTTTCTCCCGACCTAGCCACTGTGCTGTCAGATGTGTTCAGGGGTGAAAAATCCTATTAAGAAATGTTTTGAGTTCAAATTAATAAGAAAAACTTATTTATTATTGATGAATATGGCTGAAAAGAACTTTAAGGCCTTAATCTGACACGTCACATTGATGTCAGGCCTGCGACTTGAGATTGCGTTGATGTGGATAGTGGCTCGTGGATGGGAAAATATCCTGGTAGCCCTGCGCTAAACTTGAGTGAAGGTTCTGGCGTCGTGATCTGACAGCGAGTGGGTACACTTTGCAGTCCCGACGCGCATCTTTGCTACGCACATGCGTGGCAAAGTACTGGGAAAAGCTCCATATTTTATTCATTTATTTATTTTTAATCCTCGTGAGAAAATATTGGCCCGGAAGAGTTTTAACTACCCACCCCCCCTCCGAATATACAGTTTAAGCTCATCATTACTTCTTCATCGTCCTGTTGATTTTGACTGGTTTCTTAATTGTCATAAATTGATTCCTGCATATATTTAGGGTTGCTGATCGATGGGTCTGCTTTGTTTGCAGAGAGTTGGCTTTTTTTTTTTTTGCTCGGACGCATAATCCGACCCTTTGACCTGTACTGTCACACTGTCAGTGCGTTGTGAGGATGAACATTATATCCATGATGGAGTATACGCCACTTCTGAACACTGCTGATAAACCTGTCGAATCGCTGCCAAAGCTATCGTAATTAAGCTTGTGTTTGCTCTGGCCTGTTTGTGTGTGCGTGTGTGTGCGTGTGTGTGTGTGTGTGTATGTGGGTGTGCGTGTGTGTGTGTGTCTGTGTGTGTGTGTGTGCGTGCGCGCGCCCATATGTATGCTTGGTTTGGTCTCCTTGTTGGCACGAGTCATGGGTCAATGGCACTGAACTCAATTTCTGTCTATTATAATCATATTGATCAAGAAAGAAAGAGTGAGCGAGAGAGGGAGGTGAGAGAGGGGGAGGAAGGGAGAGAGAGAGAGAGTCTGAAGCCTGTTCAGCTTGCATCTGGAGTGGATTCATTAACCCCAAGGAGACATCTAAGCCTCAGAGCATTGAAATATGTGAAAAACCAGAACTGAATAGAGAGAGAAAGAGAGCGAAACAGTGAGCATGTGAGTGAGTGAAAGAGAGAGAGAGAGAGAGAGAGAGAGTATATGAAAGAAAGATTTGCACAGTTAAATGTTGCGTTAAATCAACTGTTATGTTTTCCGCGGGTGAGCAGTTGTCTCAAACAAAATCGCGTCGTCTGTTCTCCCGATTCGAGCAGCCCTCACTGCACGGCTTTGGTTATCTGCCTGCTGCAAAACCACATAAAACACACACAGCATGTGCTGCATGTCTGTCATTCATTGAAGCACATCTTCGGTTGTAACAAGTGACATTCTTTGATTCAAACCCAGTATGAATCACCCAGCACAACCTTTTGGCTCTGAAGCCAGCCCAGGAAATTCTGGGGTTCAGAGCGGAGTTGCATGTCTGGGTCGAATATTTCTTTCCGGGGTCGTTGGGTTTATTAATGGGTATTACAGTGTACATATGTTCCCTGTTGGAACTCGTTTATACTCAGAATAAACGAAGGGTGCTGGACAGTTTTCCTGTGTGAAACCTTTTTATTGGGCCGGTCATTGCACAAAATGAAAATTATCGAACGTAAAAAAAAACCTAAATAACTAAAACGGGCAGAGAGACACAGAGAGAGAGAGAGAGAGAGAGAGAGAGGGCGGGTGAGAGAGAGACGGAATGAGCCTGTTCAGAAAATCGGGCTGAGATGAGGAGGGTTAGGGGGGAGGAAAAGACTGACACTCGCTAAACGAGCGAAGGAAAGGTGCGCGAGATTGGTAAGAGGGAAGAGGATGGAGGGATAAAAGAAAGTGAGAAGGGGAGAGAGATGGGGGGGGGGGGGGGCTCGCAGGGTAGGGTCGCTGGGCTGTGAGTCATTGTTGATGCGCCAACGGCTGGGCGCTGTCCAGGGTGCTGAACGCCGGTCCTGTAGAACGGCGAGTCCTGATTTTGCAGTCGGCAGGGCTGGGGGTGGGGGAGGGTCGGACCAGCGCTCTGTCATGCTCGTAATGATGCTGCCAGGGAGGAGGGCGAGCGAGGGAGGGGGAGAGAGAGAGAAAGAGGGGGAACATGGGAGGAGGAGGCAAACCCTAAACATCTGTTTGGTAATTGGGATCCCTTTAGTGTTGCAGCTTACATGCTGACATCTGTTCGATAATGGGGCCCTTCCTGGGCCACTCTTCTGCGCTGTGATAAACGCTTCGCGCGGGCTGGAAACAATGGGGGTGGGGCGTACGTAGGCTGGGCGGAGATGTTTCAGTGTGGCATGATGGGACATTCAAGCGAATCAAGCCTCCGTTTGTTTCAAACTTGTGCTGCTCTATACAGCGGATGATGGGTTTGTTTCTACGTTATTACCTCCACCCAGGAGGCTGTGTTTTCACCCTCGTTTGTCTGTTTGTTGACTGGATAACTCGAAAAGCTATGAACGGATAGGCGCAAAATTCGGTACGATGGTAGGCGGTAGGCCGAGGATGAGTTGATTTAATTTTGGAAGTGATCCGGAACATATTCTGGATTCTAGATCCGGAAGAATTTAAAATCTACCTGAATAGAATGTTCCTCATGTAATAAACAAATTATCATAAACTATGAGCATTAAGTAGAAGCTACGCTAATGGAGAATTGATTTTAGTTGTTGGTGATCTGGATAATATTCTTGTGGATCCAGAACTAAACGATCGTGACTTTCGGCTTTGGGGTGGTTTGCGCCCTTCTGGGTGCCCCATAGAGTTTAGTGTTTTTTCCATTGTCGTCTATTAGCGTTCACTTGCAAGGGGTAAGTCGGGTGCACTAGCAGTTGGGGTTGAGGTTTCTCAAACTAGGTTCGCGAAAAGATTTACACTGGTCACAATACTATCAGAGGCTGCCGCAAGGAGATTCTCTCATAGCTATCGCTTCTCTGCTCTCAACCCTGCCACTACCTATGCCCCAGTGAACACAGGGTAAAAATCTATAGTGTTAGATCAACTCTTACAGTGAAAATCTAATAAATAATAATAATACGTTTTATTTATATAGTGCCTTTCAGGACACTCAAGGACACTGTACAACAAGATTAAAAGAAAAGAAAGAGACAATAAAATAAACACACAATAACACAGTTAAACAGAATATGCAAGTCTAAACAGATGGGTCTTTAAGCCTGATTTGAAAATGTGGACAGAGATGCTGTTTCTAAGATCGAAGGGGAGGGAATTCCAGAGGCGAGGGGCAGAGCGGCTGACGGCTCGGGAACCGAAGGTGGACAGACAGGCAGAGGGAACAGTGATTGATCCAAGAAAGATTGATCTGGTCTGAACTGGACTCAAATTCTCTCTGATAGAGTTACTTGTATACTGGCCACTGTTCTATATTCTTACCTGAAAATAGCCGACATAGGTAAAACAGTTTTTTAAGCTCAGCGCTACAACTTCTGATTCTAATAATTAGCAGACTGATGTCCTCAGTAAAGACCTTGGTACACCAGGTGAATGAGGTGTGTTTGATCTGGGCTTAAGCCAGTGGTCCCAAACTCAGTCCTGGGGACCCAACTGTGTATGCTGGTTTTTGTCTTAACTACAGCTCCAATCTCAGTATATTAATGAGTTGTCAATTGTCCTTAATTGCACTATTCATGTGCATACTGACTATTTACCCTTTTAGACCACGTGCCTAAATGGCCGCAATGAAAAAAGTTTCATCGTGTGCTATATTGGAAATTACTTTTCTAACACGAAAAGTGATAATTTGCAATTGATAACACGTAACTATGAAGTGATTGATAAAATTGAGGACACCTGGTCACCAAAATTGTTATTAGGAAATAAAGAATTCAAAGACAAATATTATAATGAGTCAAACCTGTTAATTGTTATTTATCTCAGGAAAGCGCTTCAACGCCTGCGAACAGAACCCTAATCAGCAGCTTATTGATTAATCGCAGTCTTGCATTTGATCACATAAGACATATTCACTCCTTGGCTTGGCGTGTTTACTTGGAATACATCAAAATAATAGGAATGCTAAGCTTTGAAACATCATGAAATGCGTAACCATTTCTGTCATAATGTGTTTAAGGAGGTAAAACCACCCTCTGACCTGAAAAAAACTAATAAATAAATAAATAACTGCATGTTAAAATTCAGGGACTGTAATTGTGGTTGGAACGAAAACTAGGACCGACTTTGGGAACCACTGGCTTAAACAACCTGCACCCCAGCCCAGCTTTTTTAGGGTGAGATTGGGTGGAGTCTGGTAGTGTTAGCAAGTCTGGCGCAGTTAGCATTCAGGACTATTCGACTGGGAAATACTTTATCAGTCCCACAGGAAGGTAAACGCTATGAATTACGGATGGACCGCATGACTGTCCGCGTGACTTTAGACCCGGTGGTCACTGCTACTGATACCCCTGTAATCCCCCCCCCCGGTAATAGTGATACTGACACGGTCAGTCTGCAGTGCGGCCCTGCTTTTTTTGGTTTCTAAGCCCTGGTTAGCGGCGCTGGTGTCAGGGGCTCCGTTGCAGCTGCGCTCCCGCTAAGCCTTAAGGCTGCTACGCTGTGACACCGGAGCATCTCTCTAAGGCTCTTTAACACGCAGCTCAGCTCTGGGAGAGCTTAGGCCAACAGGCCTGTCCAGCCCTGTTACTGCTGCAGATCTGCTGTGGAGCTCTTGCATAGACACGGCATGAAGGAGGATTGTGAGGAAACTCAGTGCTTAACTCTGGGCTGCTGTATTACTGTAGTCCGATGAGCCATGGGGACCGATGAGCCGTGTCACTGTACAGCCTCATTTTAAGCAGCTATGACATCTGTTAAACTTACTACGCTTGTTCAGCACTTTGGTCAACTGTGGTTGTTTTAGTTGTGCTATACTAATGAATTTGGACTTGACCTGATTTGACTATTGATTACAAACGCGTGATATGGCTCATTGGTCTCCATGGCTCATTGGACCTTAGTCTCCTGTACTTATATAGCCAATGCTTTTACCCACAGTGACTAATAGTTCAGACTGAGAAGTGGCCAGTTCTCCTCAGAGTAACGTGAGTTTAAAGGTCCCCTATCATGTCACCAGGTTCACAGCTATAAGCCATTACAGGCCATGTAAAAAAATTTTTTCTTTGTGTCATCACATAGAGAAGTGACTGCCCACAGGCAAGACAGACTGATCAACTTTAGCCAACCAGTTAATCAGTTCTTTCATTATCCGGAGTGGTTCCTCCCCCTTGTGATGTCACGAAGGACAGTTTTTGAAATGGCTTGTAATGGCAAATCGGCTGTGGCCCAAGTGACATGATTGGAGACCTTTAAATGCCTGACTAGTGTACCTTCCACATTCGAGTCAATCTCTTTACGTACCTACAGCCACAAGGCGATACCTCCTAAGTACAAAGTGTTGTACTGTGGACATGATTTAATCATGTATTTGCACTTTGTGGGTCGTTTTTCTACACATAGAAGAATCTTATTCCAGGAATAACTTAAGTTTAACATGAAGAGTCTCATTCAAATTTTCATGTAATTCTGGACTAGGCTTGATTTGTGACTAAGAAATTGGCTGTTTTTGTTTGTAATAGAACTTTAAAAGTGAGTATGTGAAAACCGGGTCTGCAAGCAAGACATTATAAAAAATTAGCGAGAGCTTTGGCCAATATTTAAAATAACTCGACATGGAACGTGTTTCAAGCACTGAAATGCTCCTGAATTATTTGTTGTGGAATAAGAACAGAGAAAAATATGCTTTTGAAAAAATTTTTCAAATACATCAACATAAAATGTCACTTTTAGTGGTTTGGAAACCTCATAGTTTATACATTTGGGTCACGCTCACAGCATGTAATCCAGGGATAGATGGTTAACCATTAATACTAGAAATAGTTTGAAGGGAATGGCTAAAATGAGCAGAGTATTTAGTGGCGCGAAGTAGCCTCTTGCTAGCTGTGGAGGCACTTATCAGTATCCAAAGGACGTTTTTTACTTTTCAGGCTTCATTTTAAACAAAGGGTGAACAAAAGTGCACCCCCACTGTACCCGATTCTCTGAGACTGAGCAGGTTTCTCCTCAGACCCTGATTTGGGGTGACTGTAATAATTAGCAGCACAACAAGATCCCTGGCTGTTGACTGAGGTGTGCTTTGTTAGCACTGCAGTGCAAACCGACAGGATGGTGGATCTCCAGGAACAGGATGGGGTGGCCCTTACTGTGACAGCAGGACACCTGCTTGTAGGGAGGTGACATTATCCTACTGTTTCCCGGCGAACTGCAAATCACTGCTCTCTTTGTTAACCTCTCCTTTGTAATCCTCCTCCCGCTTATCCAAGAATCATCCCAGAACAATTACTAATGCAACACAGGCACCGAAATTATTATTTTCCTCCTTCCTACACACTCTGGTGCACACACGACGCACGTACGCAAACAAACATGTACGCACCCGCCCACACGCATATACACGCACGGGCGCGCATTCAAAACACGAAAACGCAAACTAGCTTGTACACACCCACACATGCAACAAAACACAACGAACAAAAAATGCAAATTAAAATGTACACGCACACACAAACACACACATGGTCACCCTCACTCATATACTCACTTGCAAGCACAAGCATGTTCAACAGACTTAAGCTAACAAACCTGTGGACCGTTACTCGCATTGGTATTCACAGATGCACACACAACAAACAGAAACCCAACACAAACACACTCACACACTCGCGCGCGCACATGCATGGACACGTTGTTCTTGGTCTACCTCTGTTTTCAACTTGGAAACCTAGTGGTGGAATGTTCTCCATCATTTCCCTGCAGAGCCAATGTCTGTTCTCTCAGAAAGCACAGAAAATGGCGTCTATTCAAGACGGCCAATGTTTATTCTTCTTCTTCTTCTTTCTTGCGAACTGGTTTAATGAGACAGCTCTCCGCCCCCACACATTCTGTTCCACACACATCCCCTCTGTGTGCACTGTTACAGGTCACAGCTCACACTGAAACACTCTAAAGGTGTCTGTACCTTCTGCAGACAGTACTCAGCAGGCCTGGACCGAGAGCAAATATCAGTTTTGGGGGGCGGTCGGGGGGTCCCCATGAATGAGGTCCTGAAGATTCTCAACTAAATCTGACCCTTTTGCCGTATAATCACAAGTATTTGATTGTAATTTCCTTCACAGATCATTCACATGCTCATGCTACTGTCACCACGGGTACGTCACAAGGAATTCAGGTTTAAAAACACTGATTAACAAAATTGTTCCTAAAAAACTCCACTCTTCAAACAGATGGTGTTCCAGAAAAATGGAGATTTTTTGGGAAAAAATATTCCAAAAAAGAAACTAATTCCACCGAAGGTTAAGAGCATTATTTTCCTCGCTAATAGAGCTTTTTTTCTCTCGCAGATTTAATTATGGAATTGACACATAGGGCCAGTATTACAGACATAGATTAAGTCCAGTTCCAGACGAAAATCAGTTTAGCATAGGGCAGCTCTATTCAAAATTGAATTTAGTCCAGACACATGCAGGCTCAGTCTATGTCTGTGGTTATGTCTCAAATAATATGAGCCAGCTGCTTCCTCCTTGCATCGCTGATAAAAAGCACAGTCATGCTGTCATTGTGTGCAGCAGATTAACTATATATGTGTGTGTGTGTGTGTGTGTGTGTGTGTGTTCAAATGGAGAAATTAATTCTACAAAAATGGCACTCCAGTATTTTTGCTGATTGCGCTTCGTTGCTACTGCAATGTAGCCTATAGTGATTGTATCAGGCTGATTAAAAAGTGTCAGTCATGAACAGCAGTGAGGGAGGGTCTCAATTAGATAGGGGTTTTAAGTGGAGGTGTAAAATCACGGGGACTTTATTATGAATTTAAGTCTCTACATTATACATGGTGCGCTAAATTCATGAGAAAAAATCCCTGCTGACGGTTCAGTGAGTCAGTAAGCAGAATAGAACGCTGATTGGCTGTGACTCAGGTGTTTAGAGAGGTCGTTGTCTTTGAATTTAACGTTGTTGCCGGCAGTGATATGATGACCTACGTATATTTCCAAGAGCTTATAGGATGAAAACACAAAGGAGATCTCTGGCCAGATCCACTGCCCTGCTCTCACTTCGGCTCAAATTACAACCAATTTATGCTAATTAGCACCAAAACAGGACTGCTAGCTGTTGATTTAGGAGTCCATAGATACAGGAGGCGAGTTGGACTGACGTGGACAGAGCTGGTGTATTGTGAACAGTGTGTGGGTACAGCAATTCAATCACGACACCATAACGCGGGAAAAAACTGAACAGAAACGACACTGCTGGGATCTCTGAACGACGAGAACACCGAAAAAGCAAAAACAAACAAGCAAAAACTGGTATGCGTGTATATCATTGAATTTTACAGTTCCACACAAAAAAACAATGCTTATATCTCGACAAAAACAATGAAATGGATTTGAAATATATATACTGATTCAACTGGGCTGGGCTAATGACAACACTCATGAGACTGCAAACTGAGAAGCACATCGAGGATTAAAAATCTTGTGCGTACGCCGTCTTTCTCTGACAGGCGCTCAGTAAATAAAATGCGGCCTGCGGGTTTTTTTTTTTGAGTGTATTTTCCTTATTTTGGCTTTCCTCAAAAGAGTAGTCCAACAGCTAATTATTTTTCATAGCACAACATTTCACCAAGTTTAATTATTTCCCCTACTTTACCCACCGTTGAAATGTGACTAATAATTCTAGGTTTGAAAGGAAATGAAAAATGAAATGAGGGCTGGGTTTTTTTTTTTCAGACGGTGTTATCGCACTTTTTTTGTTTGTTTATTTATTTTCCTGCCTCTGTCTGATAATCAGACCTGATCAGCAGACCCGTCTCTGTCCTCCATCTCGCCTCAGGAACCGGTTGGGAAAATGTTGGATGTGACAGACGGAGAGAGAGAGAAAGAAAGAGAAAAGATGGCGAAGTGCTCCCGTCTCGACCACGGGTATTCTCGGGTTATAATACAGATGTGGCTGTTATTGCTTGAGAATACGCGTGGCTGAGGGGAAGCCAATAACGACAATGGTGGACCCAAAATGGAGGTCAAAGAGGCTTCCAGCTCCAAATTACGCCACATAGCCCAGTGGAAAGGTGTGGTGCCTGAAACGAACGGGGCAGATGTATCCGGTACCAAGCCTTCTTCACCAAGGTAAGAACATGACTGAAATTCCTTTTTATGTTGTTTTTACTTTTGTTCTTCTTGCAGGTATGTCTCTTCAGTTTCATACACCTCTATTCCTCAAATTACTGTCCCTGAGCGCCGTGCAGTGCTGGTCTTCCATCTTCCCTTTAGCTGGGAGTCAGGTGTGATAACAGTCTGTCCAATCGGAGGCAATAACTGTTCTTCGCTTAATTGGCTGGAAGGAAGGAAAACCAGAGCTAGATTTTAATTCAAGGGCCAGATTTAGGGAGCCATGCATGTCATACACCCTAACTCTGGAGGTTATGGGCAAAGCAGGACACTCCTGGGACCAGAAAGTGAAAGTCCTGTCATGTTTTTCTCCACCCTTAATTTCAGCCTGCTGGTGTCACAGATTAGTTCAACCTGCTGGCTGGAGGGCTGTTCTCAATAGCAAATTCTGGTCCTCGTAATAAAACGCTGGGAATGACGTCTATACACTGCGGACCTGGGTTGTCCATCGCTGATAATGATAGACAGCGACTCCACGAACTGTTATGTAAGAGTCGATCTCGAGCCAACCGAGGACTTAACGTGACTTGTGGCGAGCGCCGGGCGACAGCCAGGCAGCTAATTCAGCGGCGGAGAGAGGGAACGAGGGCGTAACAGGAACTCATTGCACGGGAAAATAAATCTCCGTTTGCAGGCGGCTGTTTTCGCCGCGGCTCTGGGAGGAAAATTACCGCGCCGGAGCGATATTGATTTCAGAAAAGGGAAGGGCAACTGGCTTTCAAAAGGCAACAGAATTACAGGCGCTGCGAATCGCGCGGCCGCGAGTCTATCTGCAGCCCGGCTGTACAAAGCGACAGAGCGCGAAGTCGCGGGTTCAGGGCCTTGAAATGCGTTGGTGTTGGCAGTGTGATAGGAGAGTGCGCTCTGTTGTAGGTGAAGATGGCAATGAGCTATGGTTTGTCAAAGGGCTGGACGCAGTCGAGAGAGATACTGCGGGTATTATAAAGACTATGGCTGGTTGTGGTGCTGGATATTATCTGAGGCGTTATATATAAAAGGAAAATTGTGAGGATTTCATGCTTAAATATTGTGTACGCTCATAAAAAGAACAGCTGCGTATGGTAAAAAAAAAAAAAAAAAAAAAAATATATATATATATATATATATATATATATATATATATATATATATATATATATATATACATATGTATATGTATGCAATTTCAACTTAAATAATCAGGACCGGCTTGGAATATTGCAGACATGCCCAATTGTATTAATTAAATTTGTTGTTTTTTTTTTTAGTATGCATCTTTTCTGCTCATTCGCAATTTTCATTATCATGAGGTCCCTTGGTTTTAGGTAAGCTATGTGCTGGGTGGAGTGGTGCAAGTCTTGCCTTGTACTCATTATGACCATAAACTTGGCCAGCTTATTTCTCTGGTTCTACACCAGGCTGAAGAATTAGCCTGCTTGCTAAATCATTGCGGTTGGAACTGAATTCTGGAGAGCACTTCTACTTTCTGAAGCCTGATTTTACACCTTTAGCTCGGTTTGCCTCAGAGGTCGGCAAGTATTGTTGGGTTAAATGTAAGCCGTAATGATCCCTTTTATGTGATGTTGAGGTGTGTTTTGCTAAGCTATGTGTCACTTAAGAAGAATCCGTTTCATGCATTCGATGTCTCTCTCGCACATTGTTTCCATCTGCTGTTTGAGAGTGTGGTGATCGCAGCAGCCCAGTGTGAAATGTCACTGTGTGGTGCAGCCCTGTAAGGTGATGTGTGATTGGCTGAATGGTTGCCCATTGCCCAGGGAGCGAGGTGCAGTCAGTCTGCACCCCATTGCTCAATAGTGACCCCTACAGGTCATGTGAGTACCCACCAGAGGCAGGTAATCCAGGTCCAAAGAGTAAAAATCCTCCCCAGTATTTTGTCCTGATCCACCTGAGTTGCCCTGTTAGTAAAGGAGTTGGGAAGGAGTCAGTTATGTCAAACCAGTGTGTTAGAGGAGACGGACATCTAAAACATGCGGGATTATGACTCTCCGGGAGCAGCGTTCCCTACTCCATTACTGATTGGACAATCCTGGAGGATCAGGACAATATGCTGGGGAGGATTTTTACTTTTAGACCTGGATTACCCACCTTTGGTACCCACACATTGTATGCTCACACAACAGATCTGCCTTCTACTGCGAGCACCATCCTCAGGAGCTAACAATGAAAACTTTTCCTCAATGGGAGTTAAAACTGGCCAATAATAGTTTAGCTAATTACCTTGGAGAATGGAAAACCAGGGCTGGATTTGCATTTGGGGGTCGGATTTGATGATCCCTGCAGTCGATGAAGTTCCTTCCTCCGAATCACCGCAGTGAAACCTTGCGGGGGACCGCAGTGCGCCCACGAGAGGCTCAGAGAGGCCTCTCCACTGTCGTGTGTCCAACTACTTTGGGAAAGTCAAAGTGCAGTCCTGGAGTGCCGCAGCGTTTGACAGTTTATGGGTGTGGCTCAGACACAAGTCTAACCCCATAAACTCTGAATTACGCATGAATTTCAGTCAGTTAAGACTTAGATGGAGCATTTTTTTTCCATTTGGTAGATTTTTTTAATCCATTCTGTTGGGCAGTTTTGCCTCCATAATTTGTATGTGCTGGTCGCAGCGCTTCACTGATGCTACATCACACTTATACCGAGTGAAATGCTCAAACCCCAGACGCCCTGTTTTTTGTGGCCTCACCATTGCATCTAATGGAAAATATCCAGATCTTGTGCATCATTTTATACACATTTCACTGTAATGCAGCCAGACATATTTGGGATTGTTGGGAACCTGGGTTCTAACTAGGCCTGAGGCTCCACAAGTTTGAATACAGCAGCTGCATTTGATGGACCCATATATGGGATCATTGAGTTGAGGAGCTTAAGTCTCTGATAGGCTAACGGACTCACACGCCTCGTTCTCAACGCATCAATTGGCCACCGAAAGGGATACTGAAAAAGCCTGTAGACACTGTGGCCCCCCCAAGACCCCCGTCTGTCATCGATAGCTGGGGCCGCTAAAATGAGGGGAGCGTCTGCACACAGCTGAACAGGAGAAGAAGAAAAGAGATAAAAATAAACGAGTGTAGATGTGCAGCGTGTGTCTGTGGGCTGGGATGTTGGCAGAGAGAGCTCTGGTCTTTGCAGGAGTACGGGGAGAAGCAGAGGCGTGCATGTGGTCGATGTAGAGCTGCCGTAAGTGTGTAAGTTGGCATGGAAACGTGGTGTTATCTGGCCCGGAGGGGAAAGATGTAACAGCAGTGGGACAGGGGATGAGTCGCGGGCTGTGGGGGGTAAACGGGGGGGGTTCAATTATTCATTAATCCTGTTATTTTATTTCATAAACCCCTCCGGTTTTATAGCTCAGCCCTGTTAAAATGGGGTTTAACCAGATTATGCAAATCCCCTCTCATTTCACAGTCGGGGGACACGGGTGTTATGCGTGTCGGAGCCTCGCCCAGGAGCTGGTGCTGAAAAGCCAGGCCACCCCCCCCTTCTACGCCCGACCCCCCGTGCCCCCAACCCCCCCCCCCCCGCGGGACACGGATTCATCATGGCGGCTCCTGTGGAGACCACAGACATGTCCCAGTGACGTGTGTACCTCCCACCGTCACAAACACCCCCACTGTCACAAACAACCCCACTCCACCAGCTGGGACTCATGTACACTGCAAAAACAAGATCTTACCAGTAGTTCCAATCGGGTATTTAGACTTAAAACACTTCTTTCTATTACCTTTTACTCTCAGTAAAAAAATTAATGATTCCACTGATGTGGGATGATTTTGACTCATTGCTAGATTTTTCCATGGGGTAAGATAATTTCATTCACCCCGAAGACAAATCTGGAAATGAGTTGAAATTAGCTCACATCAGTGGAATAATTTGTTTCTGAGAAAACAGGTAATGGGAATAAGAGTGTTAAGAGTAAATACAAGATTGAAATGCTTGGTTAAGTCTTGTTCTTGCAGGGTGGAGAGTGTTTAAACTGACAAAAGACATATGCTGGGCAAGGTATTAATAATAATGATTGTGTGTGTGTGTGTGTGAGCGTACATGAGTGTGTGTGTATGTGTGTGTGTGTGAGCGTGCATGAATGTGTGTGTGAGGGAGTGTATGTGCGTGTGTGTGGGTTTGAGCATGTGTATATGGGTATGTGTGTGAGTGTGTGTGTGTGTGTGTGTGTGCAGGTTTGTGAGTATGTGTGCATGTTTTTGAGCATGTATGTATGTGCGTGTGTGTGGATGTGTGTGTGTATGTGTGTGGGTGTAAGTGTGTGTGTGCGTGTCTGTGTGCGTGTTTTTGAGCATGTATGTATGTGCATGTGAGTGAGTGTGCACGTGTGTTTGTGTGAGTATGTGTGAGCATGTGTGTGAGTGTGTGCATGAGCGTTTGTGTGTGTCTGTATGCGTATGTTTGGATGTGCGTGTGTGTGTGTCTGGTGCTCGCAGAAGCCTGTGGAATGCAACACCTTTGAATGACAGTACATCAGAGAATCTTTCTTTTGCACTAATTGACCAAGATTTTGGTGAAAAAAACTTTTTTTTTCTCACTGCAATACGCCAGCATGCATTAATGTATGGGTGTACGTGAGAGCATATGTGTGCGTGTGTCTGTGCACTTGTGTAAATGTGTATGTGTGCATCGCAGGACTTATTATGGCTTCCCTTTTTATCTCTCTCTGTCTCTCTGTCTCTCATTATTTTCCTTGTTATCTCTCTCTCTCTCTCTCGTTATTTCTTTACTCCCATTAATTTTGTAAGTCCACCCACCCATTCAATGTATCTCTACCCTGTCTTTATTACACAAACCCCTCCATGTTCTGCACGCTTTCTATAGAAGACCAGCAGAAATAACTCCAGTCCCACTGGGTTCTTGGTATTACAGTGAGCTGCACCATGACCAGGCCTCCATGTTGGCTCCAGACGTGCCGTTGGCAGATTCCGGAAGCCCTCTTACTTTATGTAAGTAACTTTTCTGTGTCCAGAAATGGAGCCAAGATGAGGCAGATTCATCCCTGGGCAGCCCTGCTTTTTAAAAAGCACACAAAGAAAAAGAGAAATCCAGAAATCACGCCTGCCAAAAACACTCTACAGGGATACGCCGTGGCATTGAGTGTAACGAGAATTCGAGGATAACATGCGCTCTGCAGAGTGCATGTCAAAAAATCAAGTCTGTATTAAGATGAATGTATCTCTCAGAGCGGCCAGTGGGTTGTGTTTCTCCTCAGAAAGGGAGTTGTCCCTATTTTTGCATCGATATACGTGGCTAACTTTAATCAGATGACAGTCCCAGAACAAAACAGTGTCCCTGCAATGCAGCGGCGATAATGCAACATTGGCGAAACATTTCAGCAACATTATTAGAATTTTTTTTGTCAGCTGGGACATTCTTCTTTCAGTAATGCAATCACTAATGTTCATGAAATGTATTGAAAACATGTAGAGCAGGGGGATCATTAAATCACAATCCTCATTGTCTGAGAAATCCTGGTTTTCCTCCCTGTACCAGAGAGTCAGGTGAGAAGCCAGTCTGGCCAATCAGAAGCACTTATTGCTCAGGTAATCAGTTATTTACCTGGCAGAAAAGAAAAACAGGTCTGGATTTGGATTTGAGGTCCAGATTGATTGATCCCTAGCGTACAGCATCAGTTACATCGGTGAGATGCATTACTTGAGTTGAGTACACTTTGTAATCTATATTTCATGGGTTGACTGGAGTGGGCCCTGCGATGGATTGGTGCACTGTCTTACACCTGAACCATCTGACTGAAGCTGCATGCTGCGACAGCTTCCTACCCCTCCGCAATCTTGAACAATAATAAATGTAATACTGTATGGATGGATGGACGGATGGATGGATGGATGGATTTTATCGTTTTATTTGGTCTACTGTGGGTGTCCCATCGTTAACTGCTGGAGCAGGTGAGATGTGATCGAATCTGAATGTTGTGAAACCAATTTTCCGTCCCGGTCGCTGTTTGAATTGTTTTGTTCTGATTCTTTTTTTTTCATATTTACTTTTTCTCCCATTTCCAACCGCGGCGTCCTCGTCCGGGTAGCCGGGGGATCTGTGATTACCTCTCGTAATTGAATTGTGTCCAAACAGCTGAAAAATAGGCGAACATCTTATGGTTTGTGGCAGGAGGGAGAGGAGCAGGGATTGAACAGAAGGGACACATTACGAGGCGGAGCGAGACTCCTATTATCATAACCATCTATTCATCTCCCCGTCCGACGCCATTTCCTCTCATTTACACATATTTCACAAGTGCTGTGCGTGTGTGTGTGTGTGTGTGCTGTACACACACTCACACATGCACAGACACATACAGCCTGCACACATGCACCTTGCGTGCACACACTTAAGCACACACACCACACATATATACACTGCATACACACACACACACACACACACACACACACACGCGCACACATGCTTGAGCGCATATATGCGCATGTCATATGTGCCGCACATTAATCCGTGGAAACAGTTATGTTCCCTGATGCGTGGCACGCTCTTGCTTGTTTCATTATTAGGTGTATGCCTTGAGAATAAATAGATAAAGATAGAAATAAATAAATAACAATCACGCACATAGCTCAGGGTGCCTAGCAACTGAATCCCTCGGTTGCCCGGGCAACGGTTGCTGCAGAATGGGAGGTGATTGGCAACCGTGACAACGAGGAGAGAATGACATTTGACCCTGAATGCAGCCAGAGGGGGAGTTGGAGAATGGAGAGACTAATTAATAACTAATTAATAATAATTTACATTTTTGTCTACAAATGGCTGCGAGCTCGCATCCCGACCTTTTACAAGCTTATTTCCTGTTGGAGTCGTACTCTTTTTAAATGCACACGCTCATGCACACAAACGTGCTCGCATGCGATCATACACCACAGGTGCGCACAAGCGGAAACATGGATGTAAGCATTTGTGCACGCATATGTATGCACACACACACACACACACACAGGCTTACACACAATCATGCACCACAAACATGCACGGAAAATCTTACACGCATGCACATTCACGCACACACACGCTGACGCATGCTTACACGTACACGTATGCGCACTAACGCATGCAGACGCATACAAGCAGGTGCAGCATCATTGCATCGTTCTAAGAGACATCAATTTTTTTTGCACGTGCTTCGCCAAGCGGGTTTGAAATTAGCGGTAGGCGGCCGCCGCTAACTGGTTAGCCAGACGGGAGGGGTCGTCCTCTCCCTGGTGCGCAGGCTGGTTCAGTACGGCTGTGATTAATGGGATGGTAATTGGTGAATAATCCAGTGTCTAATTGGCTCCAAAGCTCTCACGGGCAGCCTGGGACGCTCTGTACTCTGTGGAGGAGGACTTGGACTAACCGCACCTCCAGACTTGCGGCTGAGGGAATCGAAATGCACCCCTGCAGAATACCGGAGTGGGAGGGGGGGATATGGGTGGTCTTACTCTGGGCGGTGATGGTGGTGGTTGTGGGTGGGGGGGGGGTGGGGGGGTACTTTCTGCCAATTTAGCATATGGGAGGGTGTGCTTATGTGCATTGCAATTTTTTTTTAACTTACGGTCCAGTGCTAAAATAATTTAAGTCACGAAATGTCCATTTTGCGAAAATCGAGGCTCTGGACTCAGGTCACTATACAAGATGTCTCCTCCTCCTTACCTCACAGTGTGTTAAAAATGTGACTTAAGCACTTTTAGCACTAGGCTCTTCAACTGTTCGTCTGGTTTTCTATCGCTGACAGGATAACACATACTCCTGACCTCCCCTCCCACCAACGCTGCAGAGTTCTGTGTTTCGCATTTGCGGGAGATAGGAGCTGCTGTCCGGTTACTGGGATGTATGACGGACCAACAGATACAGCAGTCGGAGATGAAAAAAGGTGCGGAAATAAGTAGATTCTACACCGATCGCCTACTGGTGACATTTGTCATATAATCTGTGTTTGAAAGAGTTTAAAATTAAGCTTTTACTACTAATGATAATAATAATCATCATCATCATCATCATCATCATCATCATCATCATCATCATTATCTACCTAGTGATGTAAATGGTTTTGAAACCTTTCACAATGGTGAACCGAGGAGCGAAAAATATTGAAGTAAAAACCAGACAGAACGGTAAACGAACAGCAGGCAGCAGGAAGGCTCGGCATGCGTTTCTCCCGAAATTAACAAAACGTTCCTGCTCGTTTGTTCCCGCGTCTTGACGCGCACGAACAGGAGTGCGAACAAGCGCAGCCACGGCAGGAGCTGAGATGATGACACTGCAATGAGCTTCCGGAACAGTGCGACCTCCCTCCGTCAGCTGGTGACCTATGACCTTTCGCATAATGAGGTAATTGTGTCTCCAAAACACTAATAATTTCATCTGTTGTACTGTGAGGATAGTGTGTGTGGTGAATGCCACCCATCCATCCAGCTGTCCATTATCTTACTCGCTTATTACTGAGGGTGGGAGGGGCAGGAACACTAACAGTTAGCCAATCCGTCACCGAGGCCACACCCACCGTTCACTCACACGCCTCTGTGTGATTTAGAGCTGGTGCACGCTATTATTGTATCCCTGCGACGAAGTCACACGGCTACTGCGGATTCATGCGTGTCGTTTCTGCTGCCGCCGTAGAGATCTTCTCGTAGACACTCTACAGGCCACAAATTTCAAGCGATTGCTTTGATTTTCGGTGTGGGCGTAGGTTATGGGTTGATCGCGACACTCATCGATCTTGGTTGCCATGGCAATGGAATTGGCCGAATAAAGCACAACTTCATACTGTCTCGGGCGACCAGACTGTCTAAATTGTTGTTACTAGAGTGCAGTCTTTGTCCCAGCAGTGTGCCCATGATCTGGCACATAGTGCAAGTTTATTTGGCGCGCATTAGTTTTCCTGAGAAACAATCACTGCACTGTAATTCTGGTCCAGTTGTTGGCAAACACAGCCCCTGCGGCCCACAGTTAAACTCAGTGGTGCTCTGTGCATCGCAGCATGTTGCAGTCCACTGTTTTCCTTTAACAGGGCTCTAGTGCGCTAAAACCGTCACATAAAAAGCAGTTTAACGAGTCCAGTCTGTTTGAAGTCACTGTGAAGACCAGCAACCGCCCACAAGAGCGCCGTCTGGTGCAAAAACGTGTCTGAGAGTGACTGTGCGCAAATCAGCACACCCAGTGAAAGAGAGTTTTTTACATGTGTGGGTGTTGCACTTTAGAGAGACGACTGTGCAAATAAGGGGGGGGGGAATGGAAATGGCCTCTTTGGGCAGCCCCCCAAACACACAATCTGAGCTCGGGCAAAACCCTTGGTCCATAGTGCGCACCTGCCTCAGCAGTGAAACTCCATTTTGTGCCGTAAGACGGTTCACGCAAACAGATGCGTGTGCCCATGATGCCCTGATAACAGTATCATATCGCCACCATGAAATCCGGATTCAGGAATTATGAGTTTTATTCAGTAGTTAATTTTCATATTGACAGAGCCTCCTGAAATGCATTTGCTCCAGTGCAGCCGTGAAAAATAGCGTATTCGTCTCTGTTAAGCGCACCAAGTTCACTCATGCATGTACGCAAAGCTAAACCATCACAATACAATCGAGATTGAATGTAAAAAGAGATCAAAACAAATTAAATGCATTGAGAACTTCTGAAAAACTACGAAAAACTAAACAGAGGCAGTGCAAGATGCAAAGAATTCATTCAGTTTGGATGTAACTCGGAAGTCCTCCCCTGTATGAGGTTCCAGTCACCTGGATTCGCTCATTAATTAGAGTAATTTGTCAGCCAGGTAGTGGAGACAATTACTGAAAGCAGCAGTCTGACTCCATGGGTGGAGGAAAGGATTGGAGCAGATTTCCCATCAGACCCCTGGGGCCTGATACACTGACTAGCTTTACACACACAGAATTGTTTTGCTGGTACATAAAGACTCGAAGAGGATGTGATTGGTTGTGGTGCCATGAGGGCCACAATAGAAGGCCTGTGTGCTAGAAGTACCTAAGTCACTAAATAACACGCTTGTGATTTTGGGGGTCAAAGTTTTCAAAACATGTTGTAGATATGTACACATATGTTTTGAAAACTTGAACCCCCAAAATTACAAAAGTGTTATTTAATGACTGAGGTACTTAGGTCTTTGGTGCATTAGACTGTGACACCCTTGTTATTTTGGTTCCAGTGGCCGAGTCGATCGCCGGTTTTGAAACTAATGCATTTTATATGCTGAAGAGGATACTGAAGGCAAAAAGTCCCCGAAACACGCAGGAAGTGAAGATGCTGCAGTACAGGCCAAGCAGAGCATCAGCAGGGAAGAGACCCAGAGTCTGGTGACGTCTGTGTGTCACAGACTTCAAACAGTCATACCATACAAAGGATATACGACCACAGTTAAAAATAATTCCTTTATTCAACAATATGTTAAACTGTCCAATTTTTCAATTTCAATTAGATATAGTCTCACCGAAAATTTGGGCGGGGGGGACTTTAAACGAAACGTGATGTCATTTCCAAGTAGTTCATCCAATATGGATGAAAACGTGCTCATTTTAAGCAGACAGTCTGCACATCAACCTTGTTGTCGTTATATCCTTTTCGAAAGTGCTAGAGTACAGAACAAATATAAAAATGCATCACTGTCCAATTACTTATGGTGCTCTCTGTACTTAATTTTCTCCAGTTACAAGTCATATCAGCGATATGTGCAGCATTTATTACCGCCATGCTCAAGGCTTAGATAAATCAGACCCCCAGACTTCACACCTTTGCATAGCAGCTACCCGCGAGCAGCATGGAGATTTTAAATTAAAGCGCTGCCCTGACCCCTCGATTCGCAGATTTAAAATCATAACGAGAGCAGTTTGCCAGCACCTGACGGATTTCGCAGGACGAGGCGGATATTAGAGGCCTCCCCGGCCGGCCGGACCTCCGAACCGCTCGGGGTTATTGCTGCAGCGGCGCGCTCCTCTCGGTCAGACGCCGAAAGCGCGGCGATACTGTTTATTTGTGCTTCCTCCGGGAGCTGTCCGCGCCGCGGGAGGCGGGGGAGGGGGTTCGGATGCGTGCTGTTTAACAGCCAGTGTCCTGCGGCTCGAAGAAACACTGTGCACTGTCTCATTCTCACCTCCTCATTATCCCGGACCTCCACCGCTTCAGCGCACTGGCACTGCCTGCCATTTTCTTTTGTTACCTCCGCCAACGAAGTCGGGCCGAGGGTGCCCGTTCACCCGTGCCTGTTTCTTTGGCTGTTCGTCCGTTATTCGCCGGTGACTATTGGCTTGTATGTTTGCCTGTTTGTCTGTTCTCTTCACTTGTCCGAGAAATATCTCTCAAATTTCTCCACCAGTTTCAGTGATATTTCGTGGAAACGTGGGCCACGGGCCAAGGAACGATTGATTAAATTTTGGGATGGGTTCGAGTTCAAATATGGCCGCCTCGGCCATATCTGTTCAGATCTTCGTTACAAAATGTGCTGGCAGAGTTAAGCGCTCTCGGTGCTTTCTCGTCTCCTGTCGGGTGCGTTACGCGTTATTTCCGACTTAAAATGGCGATACTGTGCAGTCGTTTGTACTAGTTCGCTATGTTTTGTCTCTTTACCTCGTCCAGCGCTGACTGTTAAACTGAAGTACTTATGGCTCCTCTGTCGTTTTTTTTTTATTTATTCGTGCATTAATAAGCACTTCAGCAACTTGCTCTGTGGCGCCCAAACATTTTCTTCCTTACGAGTTTATTTTGGCTGGAGCTCTGTCTGAAAATGGCAGTCCAGTTTAATAATTTCACTGTCGCGCATTTTTTGTGAAAGCTTGCCTGGCGCGAACTGGTGCACCATACCCACCATGTGATATCCTGTGAGGCCTGAAGATGGCCGGATGATTCTGTAATACGAGTTGGTTACAGCTGGTTACCAAGTTGAACTTGTTAAACCTTTTGAAGAGTAGATTTCCTGGAATGTATTTTTGTAACATTGTAATTCACTGCTATAGAACATCTCCAGGTTAACCTTTGTCACATGTTAGGGGGTCATGGCTGGGTATTGGAGGATGTTGTCTTTGAACGCCGGGCAGTGCAGAGACCCGTTTAGAACCAGGGTTTGGAAAGACAGGGAGTCACCAGCTGAGAGGGTCTGTTCAATGACACCCAGTAAATGTACTGGAAAAGAAGGGATTCAAATCAGGGTTAGGAACAGTAATACTTGTCAAACTGGCGTACTGGACGCTTAGGGCAAAGGGGGCAGGTGTCGCTGGGCGCTTGGGGCAAAAGGGGCAGGTGTCGGGGGCTGTAAGGTGCCCTTTCCGCTCATGCTCAGTCAAATGCGAAACTCAGCGGCTATTTGTCTTATTTGGTGTGACACATTCCCTCATCCCTTCATCAATCACAGGACTCCCACACACGTGTGCGCACACGCACACACACACACAACACACAACAGGCCAAATCTCTGCACTGCCTAAGGTCCAAATTAATCTTTTTTAATTAAAGACGATTCCCTGGTGTGTGTAAAACAAGGTTTTGAAGCTTGTAGCAAAAAAAAAGAACTCAAATTCTACATTCCAAACAATATTGCACAGGAAGGACACAGCAACCAGCAACAATGCTGAGACAATCTAATTTCCCATTTTTTCGGATATTCAGATGGGGGAAGGTCAAAGTTCTGTTTTTGTCTGAGAGCAAGAGAAGCATGTTTTTTTTTTTTTTTATGGGACCTTTAAATTTGCTCAAGCAAATGAAAATATGTCTTTTTTGTGCAGGTATAATAATTCAAACTAATACCCTGCCGCCAAATTAGCCGTAATGGTGTTTACATTATCTGGCTTGAAATGTTGTCTGTTGCATCTGGCTTATATCGAATTTAGGCAGTGACCCCACAATGCATGGCGGAAAAAATTTTTAAGCAATACCACAGGACAGGCTGTCCTATATCATGATTATATCACAGCTGAGGGGCGTTATTCGACTCGACATGAAGCAGAGGGTTGAAAACTCCCTTAGCCGTCACATAATCACCATATCACCAGACTTAGCGTGAGCTATTGGGTAGATACTGTAATATAGCAACTTGATAAATGTTGACCTTTAACTTTTCAATATTGTGGCAGGTTTTTTGGGTAGACTGCTGTTTTTTTTTGGCAATGTTTTCCCGTCATATGTGGGGTGATACTGAATTGTAGGCCTATAAAGGAATTTGACATCATTGCTGCTGTATAAGGTTATTATAAGTACTATGCCTAACAACCGATCAGATAGCTTGATTTGAACTTTCTCATCAATATTAGTGCACTGTTCCTAAGTCTGGGACAATAACATTCAGCACAAGTTCACAGAACATTAACCCCCACCCCCCCTCCCAGGGCCTTGAGCAATTTAGCAATTTAATCGCCCCCTCCCCCCTTGTGTTATGTCGGTGGCACTGCTCTTAGCACAGCTTGCTTTCTATGCAAGAAAATGGTTCTTGGTTCAAGTCCCGCTCAAGATCCTTCCAGAGCTGAGGCCTATGTTTCTTCTGGAAGCATCAGTTTTATTCCACGAACCAAAAGATGTGTTGCGCAATTTCTAGAGATGAAAACTAGCCTTGCAGGCCTTACTTCGACTCATTTAGTGGTAAAGGAGATTATGGTGTCTCTAAGAAAAAAGGAGGGAGAAAACATCTCTAAGAAAAATGGAGGAAATATATTCTTCACTCCGAAGAATAGTTTGGATCCTCTTCATCCAGAAATGAAATATGGATTCATAAACAAGTTAAATGGACTTTGTGTTTTAAACGTGATTTTATTCAGTTGCCTGTGGCTAGTGCTGTGTGGAGATACCAGCCATTAAAAGTTTTCAAAAATTGTCTTTTTTTAAATGAAACTTCTTAAAAAATAATTTGGGTATTCTATCAGGGTTACAATTGTGACAACTTATTTTATTAAGAGCACATTTGTCCTCACTATTGTATTACATTTTTATGGTAAACTAATGTGTTGTAACCTTCGCGCCTATTGTTGTCGTTGTTTATCTTCATTTTCTTTATTATTATTATCTATAATAATAATAATAATAATAATGATTATTGTAATTTTGAATCCCTGGATGTTCTCACATGATTATTATTATCTGCATTCGATCTTCATAATACAAATAAAACTTGCTATGTTGCCTACCCTCTAAAGTGAATTTTTGCACTTAGATTCAGATTCAGATGAGTTTATCGTCATTGTTACAGAATAACATCGAGATTACGTTTGGAGAGAAAGTGCTCCGGGTCGCTGCAACGTGCGTCGCGCCGCCACCTCCACTTCCTTCTTCGAAAATCAATGTTGCAGTTAACGCAGAAAAAACACATATTCATGACATCAGACGTAATACACATCAGGTTTATAACACGGCATGCTGGCAACGCGTAGGAATTTTTTCATGGGAATGGGGAGTGGGGGAAGAAAGGGTAAATGAAAAATGAAAAAAAAGAGGGGGCAACAGGACAAAGAAAGAAGACGCAGGCAGGAGCAGAGATATGGTGCGACAGCTCTTCTCTGAAGTCGGAAGAAGTATGGGACAGAACGGAAGACAGGAATAACTACCTTGACAAAAAGCCACCTCTTTCAAACGTTTGTCCTCAAGAAACCATTAGCCATAAGCCTGTAGGAGCAAGGAGGGTAGTGTGTGTGAAAGTATGTCGTGGGCACTTCCTTCTTCTCTGTGAAGACACCGATCTGCTAAAACAAAATGAACACTTGTCTCCCTTGAGCCCCAGATTTATTTTTCACTGCTGCAACATTTTACTCGCTGCTGCTTTGAAATGATACGAAAGTCATGCCATCATGTGGTGAGATGATTTCATACGATGGAATTTGACAATTTAATTATGTCGCTAAATTCACAAAAGTTCTTTGTAAGTTTCGGTAGGCTTGCTTTGATGAGGCCGTTTGCATTGAACAGTAATCGCGCGCTAATAGTTTCACTAGATGGCGCTAAATTTCATATTATAGCAAAGGGCAATTCATTCATTGAGCGTCATGACGCGGTAATGTATGTATGTTGACGTACACTGTAAGATACAACCCCAGCTCCGAAATAGTTAGGACGAAGTGTAAATTGCGAATAAAATCAAAATGCAATGACTTTCATTTCACATGAGCTTATATGTTATTTACAATAGAAAGTAGATAACATTTCAAATGTTGAAACTGAGACATTTTACATTTTTATCCACAAAATGAGCTTATTTCAAATTTTCAGGCTGCAACATGTCTCAAAAAAGCTGGGACACAGGCAAAAAAGGGCTGTAAAAGCAATTAATACATAAGAGAATCAGCTGAATGAACATTTTGCTAGTAATTAAGTTAACAGGCATCTAGTGTGTGACATGATTGGCTATAAAAGGGATGTCTCAGAGAGGCTGAGTCCTTCAGAGGTAAAGATGGCCAGAGGCTCTCCAACCTGTGATGGTCTGCGTAAAAAAATTGTGGAATACTTTAAAAACTATGTTCCTCAACATCAAATTGCAAAGGCTTTGAAGGTCTCATCATTGACAATGGATAACATCATCAAAAGATTCCGAGAAAGTGGAAAAATCTCTGTGCGTAAGGGACAAAGCCGAAGACCTTTACTGAATGCCCGTGATCTGCGGGCCCTCAGACACTACTGCATCACTCACTGGCATGATTCTGTCATTGACATTACTAAATGGGTCCAGGAATACTTCAAGAAACCACTGTCTGTAAACACAGTCCGCCGTGCCATCCACAGATGCCACCTAAAACTCTATCATGCAAAAAGGAAGCCGTTGTTGAGCATGATCTAGAAGCACCGCCGTGTTCTGTGGGCCAAGTCTCATTTAAAATGGACTGTAGCAAAGTGGCAAAGTGTCCTGTGGTCAGACGAGTCCAAATTTGACATTCTTGTCGAATATCATGGGCGTTGTGTCCTCCGGGCTGAAGAGAAGAAAGACCACCCCTCCTATTATCAGCATTCAGTTCAAAAGCCAGCATCTCAGATGGTATGGGAAGGCATTAATGCATATGGTGTGGGACACTTGCATGTTTTAAAAAGCACTCTGAATGCTGAAAGGTATATAAAGGTTTCAGAGCAACATATGCTCCCCTCCAGACAACATCTATTCCAGGGAAAGCCTTGTGTATTTCAGCAAGACAATGCAAAACCACATACTGCAGCTATTACAACAGCATGTGCTGAACTGGCCTGCCTGCAGTCCTGATCTTTCACTGATTCAGAACATTTGGCGCATAATTAAATGAAAATTCCATCACAGGAGACCCAAAACTCTCCAGCAGCTGAAAGCCTGTATCAAACAAGAGTGGGATCAAATTCCAATGGCTAAACTCAAGAAACTTGTCTCCTCAATGCCCAGATGCCTCCACTCTGTGTTAAAAAGAAGAGGGGATGCTACACCATGGTAAACAGGTTGTGACTAAGCTTAACTTTAAGCTTTAGTAAAACCTGGAGTGTCTCCTCTTACTTTAGTCCATGTTCCAAATTTGAAGAGGCTCCTGATTTTACTAAGTGCTTAAGTCAGGCTTAATCACATAGCCAGCTTTGTCGTTGGCCTACGCCCCCCAGGAATACACGTTAGATGATCCGTGGATGATAATTTTACATTTTGCCTTTAAAAGTAATTTGGTGACTGGTCTTTAATGAACAAAAACTTTGTTTTGATGAAGGTGGCATTATTTAATTTAAGTGGTTTTTAATTTGGATTAATTTAATGTTTTTAGGAAGTGATACATTGCTTCGTTTCGATTGCGAAATAATGGAAGGATTTGACAACTTACGTTCCACAATCTTAATTAAACAACGAATCGGCTGTCGCGAAAACCATCGTCGACTGGGAGCTCCGGGACCGAGTTTGAGAATCCCCGGTATAGCGGACCACTCTGAACTACACAGAGGATTCTTCAGTGATACATTTCTGAATTGGGAAAAACAAATTCAGTAGGCTATTAACGATCTCTTTCCGTTTTCAGCTTACAAAACCATCGTAACTACTGAGAATATTAGTCTCGAATCTGTTCCAAGTACAAATTGTTTCCTTCGGCGGGCAGACGTCGCATGGTTCTACCGACTCTAATTACTCCATTGCTCATGGTAACCTGTTCCATAATAGTGGAGCGGGGTAGTTGAAAAAAAGTGCAAATGGTGATACAAGCAGCAGACTTTACATGAGAACTCTTAATATCCCCGTAAATCAAAATCAGCCACTTCAATTTATAGTTATATCCAAGATGGCCGACACTTTTTCAAAATGGTGGCAAATTTGCTCTATATTTTGAATATTTTCAGCCTATAAGCTACAAAAATTGCATATTTTCTACACAATCATTGTGAATTCATATATCTTGGCATTCTTACAGTCATAAAGAGATAAACTAAGCCAACCCTTCCAATCCTTATCCTTTTACCACCTATACAACATGTAAGCACTTTTCAGATAAGGGGTACAACTAGGCTCAGATATGTTACAATCCTACCCCTAGCCCGATCATTCATCCAATGCCATTTAATTCCCGTGTGATCTGTACACCTTCCAGAAGACTATAGCCCCGTCTTCTTTGGCTCGGCTCTCCTGCGCTGGCACATCCTGTCAATTCAGGTGCGGATGTTTAACTTTAAAATGGGGCTAGAAAAACAGCATTTGGGAAACTAATGACAAATTTCTACCATTAGCTAGCATTGAACCCCATGCTGAGTTTCACGGCTATAGTGTCAACCAGTGTGCCCTGGTAGTGCAATGACACTACACTATTACAATGTTATATTTACCTTTATGTTCATGTTTTCAAATTAGAATGAAAATTAATTAAAAAGAGCTTAATTATTTTCTTACTTGCAAAAATAAACTGATCCAGCTAGATTTACCCCAGATCAATCTATTACCTGACCTTTTAGCGCACATATTAACTTATAAGCAAATATTTTGCTCTTTGGTGGCCATTTTGGATATTACAGCCATCTTGGATGTTTCTAGAAACTATTTTACATAATCTTAGTACTTGTAGGCTTGCTCTCAATATTTCAGCATAAACTGACAATGATAAAGAAATGTTTAAGTGATTACGGAATTAAATGTCCATATTCATAAATCGGAAGGATGCCATTTTGAAAAACTGTCAAATTCTGTGTGGCCGGAGGTTGATTATGAGACAGGAGTCAAAGAAGAATAATTATGCCGAATTTCATGCTTGTATCACTATTTGCACTTTTCCCTGCGATTCTCAAGTTACCCGCTCCACTATAAGGAGAAGGTATACCGACAGAACAGATCAGACTTCGGACCTTGGTGGGTGTTTCAGAAAAGGCGTGACCAAAGGCGGAGGGCGTGAAAGGAGGCGTGTTTTAGAAGCGAGGGTGGTACCCGCGCCTTGGCGTCACTGGTCAGTCAGCTGCCAATGGCGAAAGAAAACCAGATTGAATTTTTCTCCCCAAAATTTCAATCTGTAAAGATCTTGGGGATTGGGAAATGGTCATTTAAAGAAGCTAGCACAACCCAGCAGCCAGTCCCCATGGCTTCAAGAAAAGAATAGGTTGCATAAGACTTGTTTTGCAGCGCGAAGATAAAATATCACTGGAAGTAACATTAGTTCGACAAGAGCAGGCTTGCTTCAGCTGCGAAAGAGACCGGGCAGCCAGCTAGCGAACGTTAACTTTCGCGAAGTGAATCAAGAAGTTGCTAGCTAGCTAGCTAGTTTGCATGCTGGCAATAGAGGACGGCTGCACGGAATTCTCCACAGTTTAAACTTATGCGACTGTTATCAGGTATTTTCCTGCATTTTAAGCGCAATCTTGTCCTTCGTTTGTGTCTGGCATAAACGATTGCAGCTATAGCTGCCTTGGTATCTGGTATGATTATCACTCGTTACTGCATGCATGGAAGTTGAATTGAAGAAACACTCTCGCCTAGCTGTATTGCTGTGCCTTTGTTTCTTATGCGACCCATGATACGGCTACATTGGTTCATTGGTTGTGTAATTTTATTGTGGTTCAATGATTTTATGATTAACTTCTTTGCTGTGGTTACTAGTCCCCTTTTTCGCTGGTTGGTGGAAACTGTCCACTTTACTCGTAAGAAACATTCAGACGTTGCTCGCGGACAGATTATAATACCATCGGACACACATTTCTTCGGTATTGTAGAGGAGCAGTAACTTGATGCACCGCTGGACAAATGTAAATGGGCATTTTAAGATATTCTATGTCTCTCTGCGTTGTCTGAAACGTATAATGCATGGCATTGCCTTTATGGTGATGGTGTTTCATTAAGACGAAATGTAGAAGAACGCGGAAAATGTCCTCAGGAATGTTTGAGAATATGCTATTCGCCCTTAGAACGCAAAGCTGTGTATTTCTTCCAGTTCCTGCAAGGATTGTCTTTTAAACCATTGTTTGGTTCCGCCAGCGTTGACTTGCAGAATGTATCAATCTGTTGTGGTCCGGCTTGCTGGTGAACGGTGATGCGTGTTTTTAGTGGAGTAATTGAGTGATTCTTGATTTTTTTTTTAAGGAAACAAAAAGCAAGTGGCAACCGATCACTCCGTCTATCGTCGTAGTATTGATTCAGCTTAAGTGTAAATGTCATTCCCCAAGGAACGACAGAAATGTCATGAAAAGAACGTAGACAGCCTGTACCTTCATTCGCAAAACCTCATGTTTATTTATATAAGTCCAAAATATTTTGAGGTATCTTCTATAATTTCCAGTAAATATCCTGCATAAATATTTGCCATCCTAGTCACGAGAGAAGGAAGTTAAGTACGGTCCTGTGCTCTTGTCTTATGACGTGTATTGAAGAGTTAGGACAGTGGTCTAGAAGCGTGCATTTCTTTACTGCGAATCAGCAAGGTTTTATTTTTATTTTTTTAAGACTAACAGTATGGTCCGAAACTAAGTTCCACCTCAACTGTTTTAGTACGTGATGATAAGGACCGTTCAAACGATAGCCGATATGATTTTAAGTTCTGGGCGAATTGGTATGCGACATGATATGGGAAGCAAGTAATTTGGCGAATAAGTGAAATGCGAGATGACAAATTAAAAGCTGTAAATGCTTTGTACTTTAGCCCTGAACATCACTTTGGTTGAAGGTAACTGAGGTAACCAGCCAGCAATGATTGTGCTTCTTCAGGTGTGATTATATAATTAGTGGGCCCAGTAATCGGCCTATTAGCAGCAGTATCTTTTTTTGTCAGGTTCCATAATTAATGTTTATGAAAGTATTGTATCAAATTACGATGGGTTTGATAGTTATAAAGTAACCGTATTTCATTTCCCATCTCAAGCTACTCCAGCCTGACTTACGTGACTACAGTTGTGAGCAATTTGATTGTATACAAACGAGACCTTTGTCTTATGTTGTTATTGATATGGTTCCTAATGGGCAGGATGGGTTAGCGGTCATCCAAAAACCGTAAGAAGACGGCATCTGTGTAAGAATGCATCATTCTGCGATTAATAAGTTTAGCTTTATATGAATGTGTGATTGTGTTGATATGTTCGATGAGGTTAGAAGGTAGTGGTTGTGTTAACTGTATTGAATATCTGCGTCTGGTTAGAGCCAGCTTGTGCCGTATCATTATCAGTCAGGATGAATAACTGACGATCCATTTTTGCTTTATCATTGTTTGGAAAATGGGCGAAATTTTTTTTGTATCAAAGCATTGAGCTGGTCAGGCTTAAAGAGCAGATTAAGAGGTGTTGACGGTTAACCCCATGAAATCTACAGATCGACATACGGGTCCGTCAAATTCAGCTGCTGTATTCCAAACCTGTGACGCTGCAGGCCTGTTTTCAATTCTAGTGGAGATCCCAAGGGCGCCAACGATCACAAATATGTCCTGCTGAATTGCAGAGAAATAAGTATAAAATGATGGACAAGATATACATATTTTCCATTAGATGTAATTCTATGGCTGGCTTGGCTGCATAAAACATGGCGTCCCAGGTTTGAATATTTCTCTCCATCAGTGTGATGTGGCTTCAGTGAAGCACTGCAACCAACAGATACAGAATTTTTATTGTAACATTGTCCTACAATATGAAAAAAAATCCTTTTTCTGACTTTGTACCAACTTAAGGGAAAACATAAGTGAGCATTTAGTATTAAAAATGTGAAGGATATCTGGTTTTGTGCACTTAAAAGATGATGCTATATGACTGAATCTGTCTCAGTGCCTGTATAACACAGTGGCATATAGTGTGAACACTGTATGCCGCCGTGGGGGAAATGTTACGGGTATAAATAGCGTAACTGTACAAGTTTTGCATTCTATGTAGGACAGAGGGGTTTAGGCTAACGCTTGAAGCTAAACTGGACCAACGCTGTTGAATGTCAGAAAGTTTGGTCGTATGTGGCTCTGGCAAGTACAGTTTTGTATTGAAATGATGGCGGTTTCAAATTGGCTCTAATCATAATTTACTGTTCTAAGCTCAAAAAAAGCTCCCTGCTGTTTGGTAGAGCTCTTGTCTTCCCTGCCTTAGAAGGTGCTCCACAATTGGGTTTGTTTATTTGTTCGGTCATGAACCCGTCCATTCCTTCATTCCTTTGTGCATGTGTGTGTTGATTTGCCCATACAAGCATTTATTCATTCATTCATTCAATAGCTCTTGCAACACAGTTAATCATTCCTGAGCTGAAATTGGTTTAGTATAAGTAAGATGGGCAGACGAGGGTGAAGCAATAAATGGCCGTGACGAAGTGCAATTTTAATGGAGGATTTACCCCCCCCCCCCCCCACTTTCGTAATCACACCGTGTGAATTTGACTGGCCTTAATACGCTCCGTGCATTCTCACCGAGAGTGCGCTTTAAACCGAAGCATTAACGTTACACGGCTCTCTCTTAAGCAACTCTTGGTTTGTTTGTAATTTCAACCCCAGCCCCCTCCTCCCCCCCCCAATCCGTAAACATGCAGCTACTACAGAGTATTAGAATGTGCTGAAGTGGCTGTGTGTAAAGTGAACGGCATTGAGAGACATTAGCCTTTCCCCCAGGGTCAGTGCTACGGTCTGCAAGATAACAACTGAACTCTCTCCCTCTCCTTCTCACGTCTTAATTTGCCTTGACAATCCTCTCTACGTTTTCTGAATATATTTGTGTGTGTGTTGTGTGTGTGTGTCTGTCTGTGTTACCTTTTGGGGACTTTTTGCCAGTATAAATACTGACCTTTATAGGATCAGTAGTCCTTACAGGGACCAAAGCCTGGTCCTAATGCAGCAAAACGTCATTTCTGAGATGAGTGGTTTATGGTTAGGGGTCCGTTGTGAATTGAGGTTAGGTTTAGGTCAGGGTTTGGCATAATTTTGTTATAATTAAGGTTAGGCTGTCCGTAATGAATTGAAGTCAATGCAATATCCTAATTAGGATAGCTCTGCTGGCGTGTGTGTGTGTGTGAGTCTGTCTGTCTGTCTGTCTTCTAAGACATGCTGTGCAGTGAGGACTAGAAAAATGTTTTTCTTCTAAAAAAAAGGGGACATTTTCAGCTGTCAATACTACAAAGGCAAACTGTGACTCATCAGTGAAGGTTAGGGTTAAGGTTAGACGATGGGATAGGTTAAGGTTAGGGTAAGGGGTTGGGTTAAGCTTAGACGATGGGATAGGTTAATGCATGGAATAATGCATGGAAGTTGATGCAGTGTCCTCACAAAGGTAGAAGTACTAGAATGCGTCTGTGTGTCCCTTTGTTTGTTTTTTTCCCTGGAAAATCTCCACCTTTTTCCCCTCCTTCCAGAAAGGGCGCAACGATTAGTAATCCTCTTGTGAAACTTTTGCTTCAGGAAATAATTCTTCTTTCATTCCCCTGCATTCTTACTCCTCAGCTCCCTCGCTCTTCATTTCTCTTTTGATCCCTCAGTTCTCGCTCTTTTCCTTCGTTTCTCCTTCTCCTCTCATTTATCCCTCATTCTCTCTTCCTCTGGCGATTTGAAGTATCTCCCTTCACCATGTCCAAGTTTGACATCTTCCACCCAAGTACACCCTTCCATTCCAGCACCCTGTTCCTCATTGAAGGGGCCTAAGTTGGTCTGTCTGCTTCAAGAGCTGCTCTTTCAAGATTTTAAACACGCCTGTTTTCCAGCGAACTAGCCTGCATTGTTAGCTGTAGTCCACCAGTTAGGCCCAAGCTTCTTTTGAGAGCTACATTAGCTTTGTCCTCCTGGAGGGGAGCCAAAAACTAGCAATGAACTAGAAGCTTGAGTTAGAACTCAGACATTACATTTCAGTAATTTAGCAGACACTTCTATCCTAAGTGATTTGCTCTTGATTGTACTGAGAATTGGCAAATTCCCTTGGAGCAACGTGGGGTTATAGGTCTTGCATCTCCTTCAAGGGCCCAGCAGCTGTGCTGATCTTCTTGTGGATAAAACAGGGATTTGAACTGCTGACCTCCTGGGTCTGAGTCAAATAATGTGGCCTCTAGGTCCGGAGACTTCAACTCTCGACTTGTACCTGAGCTACGAGACGTTTCCCCGAGGTCATGGGAACCTTATCCAGAAAGGGTCAGTGTGGATGCAGGCTTTCATCACAACCAGGTAGTAACATACCTGATTGGACTAATCATCTTCAGGGAAGACTCCAAGTGTTGATTTGTAGAATCTTGTTCGAAACGAAAGCTCACACTCACACTTGACCTGTCTGGATAAGGTTGAGTGCCCCCTGTTCTGGACTATTGGCCACCCCATTAGGACCCCAGAGGGGCTGTCCCGTATCCTGCCCGTCTCACCATCTGTCTTCCTCTCTGCCTTTGAATTGTATGGCACCTCAGTAGCTTTCTGACCTGCTGACAGGCTATTACCCAGTCAGATCACTCAGATCTTCAGCTATGGGCCTCCGCAGTGTACCTAAAGTTAGAGGTAAATCTGGTGAAGGAGAATTTTAGTTATTGTGGTGCTGTCCTATGGAACAAGCTGCCGGCTGACCTGAGAGGTGTAGACACTTTAGGCTCTATTAAGAGCGCTTTGAAAACGCTGCTTTTCTCTCGTGCCTTTAACTGTTTGACCTACAGTATTTTTGCATTCTGGATATGCTGTCCTGAAAGACTGGACAAAATAAGTTGTATTATAGATGTGTATTCTGTGTGCATAACTTGTTTAAGTTACTTTTACTGTTTTTTTTTTTTTCTTGTGAAAAGCACATTGAGTTTACTCTTGTATGAAATGTGCTGTACAAATAAAGTTGAATTGAATTTTCGCCTCCTGCAGGTTTGCGATGGAGATGCGCGAGGTGAGCATTGTGAGCGGCAGCTTCGCTGGGTTCCAGCTGCTCTTCTCCGTGGCCAGCCCGCTGCTCTCGTCCGCGCTCACGCCAGGTTACGCCCGCCTGCCTCCCGCCAAACACACCGAGTGGAACTCTAGGTGAGCCCCGCCCCTCTCTTCTGTGACACGTGCAGCAAGTCCGCAAGTTTTTGCACGGTGAAATTATGTAAACGAGGGCTGCAGTTCCTACATCGTTTATGCACAGCATCAATCTAAAGTCCTGTAGATTACCACTGCACGACTTTTTTATCCAAAGGGACTTCCAGTCGATTCAGCTATGCAGGGGCCACCCCCCCCCCCCCTTGCAAGAGGTGGGGTTAAGGGCCTTGCTCAGGGGTCCAACTTTAGCACAGATCTCACTGTCGCTACATTGAGACTGGAACCAGCATTGTTCTGAATCTCCTCCAAACACCTTCGCTACTTGGGAACAACCTTTACATGACATTTATCCTTTATTTAAGTCTTTTGCTCTGGAGTACAGAGTAGGAATAGTGCCAGTTGTGCCACTGTCCAAATATTTATGCACTGCATTGTAAAACTAAAGCCTTTCGTCCCGCTATCAGGGGAAAGTGGCTCCCACCACGTTGGCTCGGATCTAGTATTTACTTTGTCGAGTCGAAAGCCTGTCGGTCGTGCGGCGCCGAATTTGAATAACAAATGAAAGGAAATCATGCTTTCTTTCGCTTTCACCTCTCGGGGAAGCCAACATTTTTATTTGCATAGTTGGTTGTTGCTGAATTCCTGATGTCCTGCAACTTTGAGAGGAAAGTGCAGGTACTTAAATTCTGCAGATTGGATGGGAAAGGACTGTGCGCTTACGACAAGGGCGGCACTAGCTGAAATGTTCATTTAATGCGCATTGACCCTGTCCTACAAACTAATGAATAAGTACCTGCTGAATGACTAAATGTAGGCCACAGTCACTACCCTATTCATCTTGAAGGTAATTGCTGGTTTTTAAATGAGATCTTAATTACATTTCGCTAATTACGTTGCTTAATTGCGCACCTGCTTATGCGCAGAGCTTGTATTTAGTTTTCGCAATACTGCTTGGTACTTGCTGCAAAATGGAGGCAATAATCGTTCGGCAGAAAGCAGTAGATGGTTGAAGTAGGAAGATATAACTCTCCGAGAGCAGCAATAAAAGCCCACAGGCACGGCTTATTGTCGCTGCGCTGGCTGGCTGTTTTCTGCCCAGGCTATGTGTTTTTGCGTAATCGGCAAGATTCCCGATTTTCCCGTTTTTCTTGTTAGTCTTCTCAAACGTCTTGCATCTAAATGCTGTGAAAATGGTAGGATGCGCTGCTTTGCATCACATCCTTGCTTCTGCCTTCCAGGTACACATAATGCCCTAGCCTGTCTGTCACCATGTCCAGCCGCTTTCACAACAGACGCGAAACAAGTTTTTCGCACGACAGATTACATTAAAATTAAAAAAAAAATATATATATATCATTTTTCATATAAATGCAGTTTTCGCAGCATTATTTATAAGCTGTGTCCAAAAGTGGTTGGTACAGGCTCAGTATGCATACCTGAGCATCCATATACTGAGTGCTGTGGACTGTGTGAAAACTTGCAAAAGTTGTGCTTTGGATAGTAAAGGTTGTATACAGTTCTGTCCAACTTCGACAAAAGGAAGCAAGTGACGGACATGTATATGTAACTTCCTTTTGTCAAAGTTGGCCATAATTGGGGACACCTTGGTGATGTCCAGTCAGGCATCTGACGTCTTATGATGTCATAACACCACCCATCACTGTTCTTGCACCCGTTATGCCTGAACAAATATGTGAATAATTCATACCTTGTCATTCCTGCTATGGCTCTTGTGATGTGTTTCACGTGTCAACAGCGTTGTGTTATTGTTTAATATAGCACCTGGTTATGCGCGCTACGGTTTTTTCTGCTGGCTTCCGTCTCCTGTCTCATGACGTTATTTTATCGGCATTGTGTTCCCGTGTTTGTCAGTCTCTTAACCAGTGGCACATACAGTGCAAAACCTGGAGGGAACAGTATCTCAAGAGCCAGAAGTGACCACGTAGATGGGACTCGGACCCTGTGTACAGTTGTATCACCGTTGTTTTTGTTTTTAATGCCCCCGCCATACAGAGTTAACCTTGTCCGTACGTCCGTCTGTCCATATGGCATTGTATAGGCGACGTTGTCTGTCCGCTTCGCCTCAAAAACTACTTGACTGAATTCAAAAAGCTTTGGGAAATGCTCAACAATTTTCTCATTTTAAACCTTTATTTCACCATGAAAACTCAGCTGACTGCTTGTTTCTCTTAACCCTTTTCACTTCCAGCCCGCATACAGAGATTTCTGTATCACGCTAATTGACTTCTCTGCTCGAATACAGATTTTCCACGTTTTTTGATAACACTGAGGTCCTCCCTCTTATCCAGAAAGAGCCAGTGTGGGTGCAAGCTTTCATTTGAACTAAAGGCAGTTACGCACCCTACTCTACTAATCAAGGTCTTCAGCAAAGATTCAAATTCAGACTGATCGTGTATCTGAATATTTGCTCTTGATGGCAAAATGTAGCAGATTTTGAATATCAATAAATGCATCCAATTTGTGTTTAAATTGATAAGCAACATTTAATTTTACTGTTTTTATACCATGAAATACTATGAGTGACTCGGAATTTACTAAAAACATGAGCATATCTTAATTGGATATGAGTAGTCTAAAATAACCTGTGCAGAGCAGTCATGTTTGGGTTTTGTAAAAGCTGAGTATTAAAGGGTCACTGATGCCCTGGGAGATATAGCAAATAGAAGAGTTAACTGAGGAGTGATGGAGAGAAACTGGGGTAAAGCCTCTGGCAGGATTTCTGGGCTTAAGGGCCTTGCTCAAGGGCCCGATGGCAGAGTTCTTCCCAACTTTATCTCTTCAGATGGAAATCAGAATCCAAAACCCCCAATGGGGGCTGGAACTAGAAACTTCAGACTTGCCAGTCAAGCAACCCAACACTAGGCTACCCTGCGGTTGTGTCACATGATCAATTCTCATCAGTGTCCTACCACAGTAAATTATTATAATTTATTATTCAGGCTTAGACGAGGAGGTGGGTGCGAGTGTGGCGTCTGAAGCTTTAGTTCTCGGTGTGAGCAAGTAAGCCATTTGAAAAATCTCCCCTCGCGACTCGTTAGGCGGCTCGCCTGGCTGCACTTTCCACCTCTTCATTTTGCATAATGTTTCAGAAATCTGCCTCACCTACGTTCGACAGTGCCAAGTCAAACCAGACATACTCGCCTCTTCTGTCTGGAATATTTATTGTTTGTTTTTTTTTTTCCTCTACACCTCCCTTGAAATGTATTTAATATGGTTTCTTTAAAAAGTAGCTTTACACTTTTGCTGCGGTGCACTTTCACTGGAGTGTATTTGTGTGCATTTATTGGATATTAACCCTTAGGAGTGCTGAAATTATTAAATTTATATTATTTAAAAATTTATCTTGTGCTGTTGAAAAACTATCATGTGGGGACTTGTTTAAAAGATCTCCCCTGGGGCGCCCCGGTGGCTCATTGGTCTAAGCATGCGCACCATAAAGGCTGTGTCCTTACCGCAGTGACCTGGGTTTGATTCTGGCTCAGATCATTTGCTGCATGTCTTCCCCCATTCTTCTCCCCAACCTTCCTGTCTCTCTACACTGTATAACTATCAAATAAGGAAAAATTCCTTCCAAAAAATAAAAAGGCAAGTGGCCACATGATGGGTTTTCAACAGCTTTGATTTTGATATCTTACATCATTGTGTGACAATAGTTCCATTTAGCGTGCTAGGGGCCTGATTTACTAAGACCTTGAGTGCATGCAAAATCTTTTTGCCCATGCAAAACCAATAACATTGCCCATGATTGGCCAGGGTACTTGCCTTGCACCAATCAGTGGCGATGTTATTGGTTTTGCACAGGAAAAAAGATTTTGCATGTGCTAAAGGTCTTAGTGAATCAGGCCCTAAGGGTTAATGGTCATAATTTAATATTGACGTGCATTAATTTACATTTGTATTTTACATTGTATTCTTAAGTGTACTATATTACAATATTATTATAATATTGTAGAATTACATCTTTTTTTGATTTTTTTAATATGATATCTTGGTTGTGCAGTCGAGAATGCAGGCAAGTATTTTTCTGTGAGGGATGTCCTGCGTTCTGAAGGGTTAGCAGGGTCACCTGTGTAATATGATGCAGGAATTCTGTTTCTTAGAACAGAGTAATACTACTTCAGTGGGCAAGGTTTATGACCCAGAGTGACAACAGTCAAAATCCAGTGTAATTTTAACCCTATGTTCCACGTACCGAATCTTGGTTTGAGAAACAGTCGGACTTCACTCAGCATTCCTTGCTTTCAGCAAGAATAAGTGGCCTTTGCCGCAAAGGCTCATGCTGGAGTTTGTACACCAGTTATCGCTTGGAGAAGTGCTCAATACAGTCTAATAGCCTGTGCACACTGATTGCTGAACGGTCGTGGTTTAAAGGTGGTCCTATGCACACTGATTGCTAAACAATCACTTAAAAGTGGTCGTCATGTTTTCATTTGTACCCTTCATTTTTTCGTTATATATTGAACAAATTTTTAGCTATTGGACGCAGAGCAACAAATTGAAACTTGTGTGGTGCAGATCACGTACCTGACACTGGGGTCGGCCGTGGAACAAATCACAAACACTTCACAATGGGGGGGCCGCGGTTTAAACTCAACCTCGCAAGATGGCCGCTCGACCGCATGAGCCAGTTAATCTTCCGTATTGACGCATCTCTGTCCAGGAGTTGAATACAATTTAAGTAGGCATTTCCTACCTCTGTAATTGCAAGTTTATTCTTGCTGTGTGCCTTCAAGTTGCAGAGTACGCTGCAAATGAAGTTCCAGATAAAAAAGGCGATTGATGAGGGAAACGGTCTATGAACCTTCTGCAACAAGGATAAGTTGATTGCGTTTCACTTACTCTGATAAGAGTTCCAAAGTTCTCTAGGTTCAAGGTTCTGCCTTTGATACGGACTCAAAGGTTTTCCTTGTAAGATTTTGTAGTTTGTGTTCTTGTTGGCCGCCAGGCCAGTATTCCAAAATGGTGGCAAAATGTTAGTTGTGGTGGATAAGTAGGAGTCAGTAGATGTGTTATTTGCACTGAATTTGGCCTGAACTGCAGATTCATCGGTTGATGTTTTGAAATGCCCGAGATGCCATTAGATTTTGTTACCATTTGGAGATTGGTATTTAGAAATGACTGTCATATGGTTCACTATGTATATGTCCTAATTATTATATCCCCGAACGCCGAATGGTCCGACCGCCGCCGCCGCCTCACTACGTGTTAACGCGATAACTTCAGTAATATTTCAATTAGAGATTTCAAGTTTTGCATATAAGCAAGTATCATAAAGAGGAAGTACTTATTCGATTTTGGACAATTTACGATTTCTAGATTTGCCACCAGGGGCCAAAAACTGATTTACGTGTTAACGCAATAACCTCAGTAATATTTCAATTAGAAATTCCAAGTTTTGCATATAAGCAAGTATCATAAAGAGGAAGTACTTATTCAATTTTGGACAATTTATGATTTCTAGATTGGCCACCAGGGGCCAAAAACTGAAAAAAAATCACTGTTTTTATCATATCTCTGGAAATATTTGTCTGATTGACCTCAAATCAAGTGCAAATGAAAGGTCATGACCTGAGGATGTGTCCCGCGATGACATTATACCTGTTTGGTTCAAAATTTTGCTTAGTCACATACAAATTCACCATTTTTGCCATATCTTTACTATTTGTCCAATTGACATGAATCTATGTGCAACTGCAAGGTCATGACCTCACAGCGTGTCACATGATGACATCATACATGTATGGTTCAATATTTTGCCACCAGGTTGCGCTTTGTGATGGAAAATTACCATTTTGGCCATATCTTCAGAACCATTTGTCCGATTGACCTGAAATTAAGTTCAAATGAAAGTCTATTCAAGGTCTATTCAAGGATTGGGGAATTGGAGGATTGGGGGCGTTCGGGTATATACCCCCGGCCGTCGCCTCCGACGGCATTTGCCTACTTATATTTATAAGTCAAAATGAAGCTACAGAATATGAGTGTACACGCATTCATATGGTTTTAACTGTGTAGGAACTGAGGCCCTTTCGAACTGTCATTGGCCACGTATGCATGTTTATCAATCGCCAACCTCCTCTTATGACTATGCGTTTCCTCTTCAGGTGCGTGTCCACCATCCACGCGCTCATTGTGGGCCTTTTCTGCCTCTACATTCTGTGGTTCGATGATGCCGTCAACGAAGATCCGGTCTGGTAAGTGATTCTAGGAGATAACCTGGATCTAATTTATGGCTCCAGATTTAAACGGTACAAGAAACACTCGCCTCTTTGTTGTTCCTGGAATTCTGCAAATGTATTTGTCATCTTTGTTCTGTTTTTAAAACTCATTAAGCTTTGAAAGAGGAGTTGGGTTGGCGGGGGAAATGGAATACTGGGATTACTGTTTAATTGGTGGTCTGCAAACGAGTGTGAGCAGGCAGGATGAGAGTTGTAGTTCATTGATCCCCCAGGTTTGGATCTGTAGTTGTTCAGTAAGACTCCTGCTCGGATGGAAGTAGCATTTCCAAGCAGCATTGGCGTTCATACTCTTCAGGGCTATTAAGGGCTTTCACAGTGACGCAGAATAGAGGATTGTGCTTCTCAGAAGCAGTAGAGCAGCTCACACAGTAACTCGGCTGATTCCTCCGTCTCTTTCTTTTCTCTCTTTCTCAGGATCGGTCACTCCTGTCTTGTCCTTCTCACAGCCGCCTTTCAGTCTCTCTCAAACCTTTGTGTGCCCGGAGAGGATGACTAATCTCTTTTCCATCATTCACTGCCATCCAGCGTTCCTCTTTTCGCTCTCTCTCTCTCTCTCTCTCTCTCTCAAAATGAGCGCGAGCAGAACCTGTTGAACCGCTCAACCGTGGATGTTAAAATTGGTCAAAATTGAAAAATGCACCGTTGCCTTTAAATGTCACATGCCCCCCCCCCTAAAAAAAAACTGATTAAAAAAACAGTGCAGTCTCCTGTAATGAGTGCTCTTTGGAGAATATTTCGAGTATACTCTCATTTCTTTTCCTGCGAGCACTTTTATCTAGTCTTTCTCTGACACTCTCGCCCTGTTTTGGGCTCTCAAACAAGGCTCTCATTCATGGTAAATAACACCAGCCCAGTCTCCAACCCCCCTTCCCGACTCCTCCCCCCCTTCCTAACATCCCGTTACTCACTGTCGGATCAGAACCCCCACCGACGCCCCTCTTATTGTCCTCTTCTCATTGGCGGGAGAGCGGGAGGAGAGGCTGAAGTGGGGAAATCTTTCTCCCTCTCTTGCTCACTCTCACCTCTTTCTCCATCTGCTTCCATTTCTTTCCTTCGATTCCTACAGCTCTCTCTCCCTGTCTGTACAGGCCCTCTCTCGCTTCCCTGTTTTTTTTGTTGTTGTTTTTTTCCCTTTCTTTTCACCTTTCTTTTTGAGTGTAGAGGTCGGTGCAGTTGCCGCAGGGTTAAGCCTTGGCTGCTGGGTCATTATCCTGCTGTGAATTGTGACCAGTGACCAGCGCTGGGAATGATGTGATTCCCCTCGGTCTGCAGCGGTGTTTAAGCCCAGAAAAGTGTGACTAACGGCCATTTTTAAAATATGCTGTTGTGACTGGAGCCTCAATCGCACGCTTTTGCCTCGGAAACCACCCCCCCAAAAAACGCAGCTGCCGCTGTTTTCATGACGTAATCTTGTTTCGCCCTGTTCAGAGTATTTGCCTGACTGTGTTCGTTGGAGATACGCGCCAATTTTCCTTTTCTGCTTCTGACTTTGAAGGGGAGAAAAACTCACGTTGTGAAACCTTTTGCTTGAGATTTAAACAAACGCTCCGTGCAACATGCCAGCCTTGGATAGACTACTTAAAGATAAGGTGCTCTTTAGCTTTTTTTTTTTTTAAAGCTTTACTCCATTGACTGCTTTTGATTGTCATTGCAGGGTTAGCATGTAGCATGGAGCATTCCATTCAGTGGTGAGAACCCTCCTGTAGTCGACTGTAATTTGGAGATGCAAGTGGGATCCGGTGTTTTTCAGTTTTGTTGTTTTGTGTTGAGTTGTGTGAACGGTTTATCACAATGAGGATTCTGCCTTCTAGCTGCACATGCATGTTAAAATGCAAAGATTGTGGCATTTAAATGCCAGTTTCCTCATCATTCAGTCTTCTAATGCCTCCATTCAACAAAACTTTCGGAGGTTCTTTTTCCTCCTAAATCGGCGAGTTTGGTGCTGTTTTTCATTGCAGCTCCTGGTTCTCTGTTGTTGAGCCGTGCATTTCTTGTGATACTATCAATTTGTGCTCTCATTGTTAATGGATGAATACTAGGGTTTGGAAATAAACATCATCTCAGGGGGTGATTGTTTGCGACATTCGGTGGCATTAGCTTGTCGCGTTCTAATTGCGTTTCAGCGCGATTTAGAGTAAATCACAAACCAGCGCTGTAGAGGGCTCAAGTGAATTAATAACACTCGAAACCTTCCATGTGATCGCTCGGAGGGGCTGTCGCAACATCTTTACAGTGGCAACATTGTTTAGTTTGCGCCAATAATCGTTTTAATACGGTCCTTTCGTCAAACGCAATGCCCAGATGGCAGTCTTCAACAGACTGGGTCTCAGCTGGTTTCGTCTGACTTTGCGTCATAATCGGAGCTGATCCAGCATGGAGTTTGAGTGCAATCGGGGACACGTTTCCTGTTAATTGATCTGCAGTTTTTAATAGTCAGGTTCTTATTCATCCAAATCATTTGACAATTCACTTTCATAAGTCAGAATTGGTCTCCAAGTGTGGCCATTTCGGTTTTGCTGACCAATCCCAGCTGTTGGCTAGCTATACACATACACGTGTGTGTGTGTGTCTGTGTGTGTCTGTGTGTCTGTGTCTGTGTGTCTCTGTGTCTGTGTGTGTGTGTCTGTCTCCTTTGGGCCATGAAATTGATTAAATTAGTTGTGATCTGGTGACTGTGAGGGTAATAGTATATGATTTTCCATCATTCATACTCATTAACCCATTTCCAATCATGTATAAATCATTTTCCTTGGCAAATATGTTTATTATGGGTCAAGATTTGGAAAAATAGTTTTTAAAAAATCGACCCTTTGGCCCACCTTTCCAAAATGTAGCAGATCTGCTACATTGGGTAATAATGCGAATGGAAAAATTAAAGTGACGGACCATTCAAGTTATTCTCAAATGTTTATTTGGCAATAAGAAACAAAACCACAGGGTGTCCAGACTGTTAACCCTTTCACTTCGTGTAGCAGATATGCTACGCTGGTTAATAGAGGGTTAAACTGCACAGTGATCCCTGGTGCTCAACAGAAAGGGCATCATTATCTTGAAAGAGACCAGTCTTATCAGGGTAGAAAACCTCTATCGTAGGATAAAGGTTATCGCTCCGAGTATAACTTCATATTTATTTTCTATGACCCAATCCTCTAACAGGAGCACTGGACCCAAACCATTGTATGAAAATGAAGCTCCGCATAGGTTCTGTCTGATCATGACGTCAAGCCATCTGATGGGCTGTGGATCAGCCGTTCCAGCCCACCAAAGAGTCACTTGAGAACACCTGTCTGTCTCCTGACTTCGCCCAGTCAGACAAGTGATTGATTGTAAATCCACGGTCTTATTTAACCCTTTCAGTACTATCGAGATACGCAGCTCCACCAAATTTGTCAGCGGGACATATTTGTCCCACCAGTATTGTAACAATTCCTGAAAGGTCTCGTATGACCACTGATATTGATTAAATGATATTTTAAGTCACAAAAATGACATGTATATCCAATGGATACCTGTGATTCTTGTTACTGTATTCAGTATTGAAAGGGTTAAGCTTGTCGCCTGAGGAAGCTTCTCGCCACGTTTGTGTCTCAAACCTTCCAGCACCCCAGCTCCACCCATCTGGTATAACGTTCATTAGTTCTGAGAGGTCATCGCTGCTGTAAGCTCTGTGCTATGGGGGCTTGACCAGCTGTTCTTGTTTAGTCATGTCATGTTTATTTGAGTTGCGACTATGGCAAGGGATACGGCATCATTTCTGCCAGTTATCACCGAGTTCACAAAGCTGACGTTCAGCGAATAGAGATTATATGCATGTATACAGTGCTGTGAAAAAGTATTTGCCCCCTCCCTGATTTTTTTTTTCTTCTTTTTTTGCATATTTGTCACACTTGTTTCAGATCGCAATGTTTCAGATCATCAAACAAATTTTAATATTAGACAAAGATAACCAGAGTAAAGACAAAATGCAGTTTTAAAAATCTGATTTCATTTATTGAGGGGAAAAAGCTATCCAAACCTACCTGGCCCTATGTGAAAAAGTAAGTTTCCCCTTCACCCAATAACTGCAATTAAGTGTTTACAATAATTATGTTCCCCGGAGGGGGGACAAAGCGTTTGTGACAATTCCTGTGCGCCGTTATCGTGATCGTTATCGTGCGCCGTACCAAACGACGTCACACACTTTTTATGAACATTTATGAAGATATCATTACGAAACTTTTCATACACACATATCAGGTCCCGAGGTAGGTTGCTATTGAATTTCGGCCAAATCGGAAAAACAACATGGCCGCAATGGCGACCATCTTGAATTTTTTGAAAGCCTCTCCCTCCAGGATCCCGATTAACGTCCAGTGGCCCAATATGTTGTACATCATGGAGAGGGAGAGAGACAGTGAGAGACGCACACACACCACACCACACCATGCATGCGTTATTTGTATCTATGGTACAACGGACTTCTGCCATCATGTTCCATGTGCCATTCCAGTCATACAGCAAAAACCATTCAGTGAGTTTGTACAAAATTTGGCATAAATATTCCAGAGCCATATACCTTTAGATGTTTCAAAATTCATTCAAAATGAGGTCTAATTCAACAAAAATTACCCTGACTGATTCCATTGCCTACTTAAGCCGCTCCCTTGGAATCCTGAACCCCACGTATATAATTATGTATATACATATATACACACCATTTTTCACATTTACAAGTACAGCATTATCTACTAGATGGCCAATGGACATGCCCATGGGGTTTTGCCCAATTTCATCTGACAGCTGCGCACCGGGGGACACCAGTCGCGGGCGACCGTCTGGACTGCGTCTAGTTGGCAATGAGTCTTTCACATCGCTGTGGAGAAATTTTGGCCCACTCTTCTTTACAGAATTGTTCTAATTCAGCCACATTGCAGGGTAATCGAGCATGAGCGGCCTGTTTCACCCTCTATTAACCAAACCCATTTCCATTTGTGTTAAAATTATTTCCCTCTGCAAAAATGTTTATTTGGGCCATTATTTGAAAAACGGTAGACAAAAAAATTGACACATTTGGCCTGCCTTTCAAAATTGTAGCAAATCTGCTACATTGGGTGATAATGCTAATGAAAAAATTAAAGTGACATGCCATTCAAGGTATTCTCAAATGTTTATTTGGCAATAAGAAACTTTTACTTCATGTAGCAGATATGCTACGCTGGTTAATAGAGGGGTAAGGTCATGCCACAGCATCCCAATGAAATTTAAGTCTGGACTTTGTTTAGGCCACTCCAAAAGCTTAATATTTTTTAAGCCATTAAAGGTGGACTTGCTGGTGTGTTTTGGATCATTTTCCTGCTGCATAACCCAAGTGCGCTTGAGCTTGAGGTCACGAACTGATGGTCGGACATTCTCCTTCAGGATTTTCTGGTAGAGAGCAGAATTCATGGTTCTATCACTTACGGCAAGTCGTCCAGGTCCTGAAGCAGCAAAGCAGCCCCAGACCATCACACTACCACCACCATGTTTGACTATTGGTAAGATGTACTTATTACAAAATGCTGTGTTAGTTTTACGTCAGATGTAACGGGATGCACGCCTTCCAAAAAGTTCAACTTTTGTCTCATCAGTCCACTGAATATTTTCCCCAAAAGTCTTGGGGATCATCAAGATGTTCTTTGGCAAATGTGAGACGAGCCTTTGTTCTTTTTGATCAGCAGTGGTTTTCGCCTTGGAACTCTCCCATGGATGCCAATTTTGCTCAGTCGCTTCCTTATTGCTGAATCATGAACACTGGCTTTAACTGCAGTGAGTGATGCCTGCAGTTCTTTAGATGTTGTTCTGGGTTCTTCAACATCAATGAGTCGTTAATGCGCACTTGGAGTAATTTTGGTAGGCCGGCCACTCCTGGGAAGGTTCACCACTGTTTCAAATTTTCTCCATTTGTGGATAATGGCTCTCACCATGAGTCCCGAGGCATTAGAAATGCCTTTGTAACCATTTCCCGACCGATGGATGTCAATGACTTTGCTTCTCACCTGTTCTTGAATTTCTTCAGATCAAGGCATGAAGTGTTAGTTTTGAGATCTTTTGGCTTACTCCATGTCATCAGACAGGTTCAATTTAAATGATTTCTTCATTCAACAGGTCTTGAAGTAATCAGGCCTGTGTGTGGCTAGTGAAACTGAACAAAAAAAATGTGGTTAAACACAGTTAAGTTATGATTTAACAAGGGGGGGGGCAATTACTTTCCACATAGGCTCAGGTAGGATTGGATAGCTATTTTCCCTTAGTAAATGACACATCATTTAAAAACTGCATTTTGTCTTTACTTGGGTTATTTCTGTCTAATACAACATTTGTTAGTTGATCTGGCACATTTAAGTGTGACAAATACACAAAGAAAAATCAGGAAGGGGGCAAATACTTATTCACAGCACTGCATCTATATAAAAAGGTTGCAAATTAAGAATAGGACACACTGTATATTGTGAACTATGTGAACTACATGAATGTTTCACAGTGGAACCAGCTGAAATTTCTCCCGTGTCGCCAACCTCGCTGTATGCTTATATGCATTTCAATATACTCTTTTAACAAAATGGTTCTGCCAGAGGTATCCTGTCATTAATTTAATTCATTTCAGTGTTTCCTTTAATTAGTCTCCCGTGTGTATATATTTTTTTTTGTTTGTGTGTGGGGGGTGAACAGACTTGGATTGCCAGGTAATCCTAGTAATTTTCAAGATGAAAATCCTGTGAAGTTTGTCTTCAAGCCTTGATGACATGTGGGGTGCACTCCTGTGCCTGTCTGTCCCTAATAAAATGAGCAATGCGTGGCATTGCTTTTATCCACGGAGGCATTCTGCAGATTACCCGAACTTGTAAGGCCTTAATATAGCTCAGAATTTAGCCGCAAACAAAACGGTTGGGCTGGAGGCGTAGAGCCAAACTTTTGACCGAAGGCTCAGATTACAGCCTCTGCTCTGGGAGGTGACTGAACTCTCCAAACCCACTCATTATCCCTGCTGACCCCGGGTCACAGTCGGGTGGCTATTTTGGGGAGGAACCGTTTGTATGAACTTTATATGAAAACTGGACTTTAAGACCAGTTAGGACAGTGTGTTGTCATACAGAGTGTGTGTTCACACATGCCATTTTTTGTGTGTCCTTGTGTCTGCGTGCGTGCAGGATGTATGTATTTATGCATGCATGAGTACGCAAAAACATTCAACAATCCGGTTCATTTTATGACGTAAGGATTTGATCTCTATTGATTGGATGAGGCTAGCTCTGCCAATCGCTGTAAACGGTGATATTCACCACGCGAAAATGCGTGAGAGGTGAATATAACAACCCAACAACCTCTAGCTAAAAATAGATTAGGCTTCCCCCGCTGGAGATCATGACGGTGTCTGTATTTCATGTCACTTCGTCCCTGTGAGGAGCTTTACGTTGTCGCCCTTCTTTTATTTTGTATTTCAAGTAGGGTCATACACTGCCCAGCCAAAAAAAAAGTCACCGTTTGGAAATTAATGAACAAATTAAATATTTGGATCATTTTTGAGGTTATTAATATGTTTCAGCGGGCAATAATCATTTTAACCCTGTCTGATGAAGCGCATCACTGCTCATTTCTCTAAAAATCATGTCGGAAGACACATCCCTTGATGGTGGAAAAGATATTAATGTATTTCAGAATAGGCAAGTTATTGACCTGTATTTAGCAAAGAAAACCATGAATGACAAAAACAAGTATGAGGAATCATTTTCGCAAACAAATTTGCCACCACGAATGTGACCTTAAACACATTAAAGTTATTGGGATGTGCTCAAGAAAGACCACAGAGTGGTTCAACCATTATGTCGAGAAGACAAGATCTCGGCCAAAAATTATGGCATTTCTGATCGAAAATAAATGTTCTGGCATTGCGTATAGTTGTCAAAACAATGACAAGAAGAGTACGCACTGTAATCAAAGCTACAGGGGTTCCAAATAAATATTTTAGTGTGCAACTTTTTTTTTGGCCGGGCAGTGTATAATAAAAGCTCTTGACTTCAGTTACCAGTGAATCCAATGACTTATCCACCTTGAACAAGTGATGTTCACCATGGCTGCGCCTCGGTGAACATCACTTGTCCATGATGGATAAATCCTTGGATTCACTGAAAACTGAAGTCAGTAATTGTATATTATTACATTTACAAATTATCTGTGCCTTTTCGTTGGTGAATAAAGGGTTATGTGATCTTCTTTAAAACACGGTTTGACCAACGAGAACTATGGAGAGAAAAAATTCCATCTAATCAGTGAGAGCATAATGTCAGGCATTGGTAGCAGACTTAAAAAAAATTTGTGATTTGTATAACATGGTAATTGACCTGGCATGGAAAGGTGTCCATATTTGAAGTGGTGTTTGCATTTATTAAACTTTGAAATCCGATAAAATCGTTTGTGTTTATGTAATAAAACAATTATTGACCATAAGTCGGGTAATATCAGATTTTATGGACCCACAGGTACTGTTGGCCTCAGGCAATATCAGTTTCTTTGGGTCCGTAAAATCTGATATTTCCCTCCTGCATAGTCAATAATGGATAAATAGGAACCGGACTTTGGGGGTCATTGTATTTGTTGTACGATGAGTTTCCAGTTGACTTGACAAGAAATGAACTGGAAGCTTTGACGTGTTTTGCACCAGAAAGTGGGTGTGATGTGTGCGTACGTGAAGTCGGCCGTTATGTGGTTCTGCAAAAAAAAGCAGGGGGATCCTGGAGGTCAGGTTGGGGTACGCCAGCATGCAGGAGAACACTGCATCTACACGTTGTGCCAGGGGTATTACCGTATTGGCCCAAATATAAGACGACTCCTTTTTTTCAAGACCCTTATTTGGAAAAATACTTTTTATTTGAACAAAATCTCATTTGCATAAAAAAACATTTCATTGTTTTCCTTGTACATTTCACCATCTTTGGTGTTTATCACGGGGGACAAAATCATAAAGTCCTCTATAGCCCCACAAATGGGCAAAGCGCAGAACGCACTTCACGGTTCTATGCCGTGAAAACAGTCTGCACAATGTCAGGGCATTAACATCCAAAACACCATGAACAGTTTTTTCCACATTCATTTTGAATGACGTTGATTTAAATTTAGCAAATACGCGTCCAGATGAATGATTGTCATCTTGCCTATTCGGGGAGAACAAGCAGCACCTGTTAACTGTGGAGTGCTCTCGGAGTGAACCTTCTGTTAATTATGAAAATGACTGAGAACAGGTCAGGACTAATAACTGTTTTAAACGGATGTTTTGTGCAACTCAATTCTCTGGTCAGGTTCTGCAACTGTACTGAATTTACCCCATGATTTTGTCACTCTTACATCGCATATGGAGAGAAACCATGTCTTCGGTTGCCCATTACGATAATTATGTTGCACTCTGTCACATCATATCTTTTTCCTGCCCGCATGTTGTTCGTTCTCTCAGCTTTGTTTACAACCATAAGTTTAAAATTTGCATCCTAACTTCTCCTCTGACTTTTACTCACCTGACTGACTTTGGAAGCACTTTTTTCAAGTGGATCTCTGTGCCCTGGCTGATTCTCTCTGTCATTCAGTAGCTTATGCAAATATAGGCTAACTCGCCCACTTCAGCCGACTTGTTTACAGGATCACGCTAGGGTCACACTGCTCTAAACACTGACAGATCATATGGTGCAATGTATTGTTTTACATGGGTAACTCCTTAGACCCCAAATATAAGACAAGGCGTCATTTTCAGGCGTTTTTCAAGGGAAAAAACGTCTTATTTTCGGATCAATACGGTAGTTTCACGCGCGTTGGTTGCTTAACACGCACAGGCACGCATGCGTTTGCTAACATCTTTCTTATGCTGACACTAGATAGCATAATCTGTTTTGTAACTCGAGTGTGACCCATGATTGACTCCGTGGGCCCGCATTCAACATAGTACTGTTTGATATCATAGGTCAGTATGTAAAGAGTAAGGTCTTTCTCATGAGACTATATTACCCAGAGGCACCGGATGCAGGTTGCAGAAGGGGACTATTCCGTTAACAGACGGAAGCTCCGCCCTTAACTTCTCATTAAAGACAAATGAAACCCCGGGATTTAATATTGCACAAATTTGTCATTCAAGGAGGGGGGTTAGTGTGGAAGCCCACCTCCAACCCCCCCCCCTCCAAAAAAAAAAAATAAAAAATCTGGAACATGCCAACAAGACCCCTTCCGTACCAAAGGCGTAAAAAGTTTATCTGCATCTCGATGTTACGCGCTCAGTTCTTCCTGCTGCACTTGACAGAACTGCAGTCGCATTTTACATTAAGAGGGCGATTTACCGGAGTAATTACACCGCGGTTAAATCGAGGAGTTTTGTTTAACTGCCAGCGAGTGCTCGTTGGCAAACCCCGTGAACACTCAGCTGGCGGCCGAGGAATGAAAAAGAGAAACTGTTCTTTCTCTTCAACAGAGGCAGGGTAACAGAGTTTGTTTTTTCAGTGTCTACAAGAGATTGTGTCGTAAAATGCTTCTGGGTTCATGTAAGGCTGTGCACTGGTGAGTGAGGGCCTAGAGACATGGGGTTAAAGAGCTGGAACCAGGAGGTTATTGGTTTCAGCCCCAACGTTGGTCTCAGACAAAAGATCCTCAAAAAAACCTATATTTCTCGGGCGCCCGGGTGGCTCATTGGTCTAAGCGCACACTGTAAAGGCTGTGTCCCATTCTGCTCCCCAACTGTCCTGTCTCCCTCCACTATCACAGGGGTCACCAACCCTGTTCCTGAAGAGCAACCATCCTGTAGGTTTCAGCTCTACCTCCTATTCAGCACACCTGATTCAACTAATTAGCTACTTAATTGCCCAGCTCGTGATCTTGTTAAGTAGTCAATTACTTGAATCAGGTGTAGTAGAGCAGAATGATGGCTCTACAGGAATGGGGTTGGTGACCCCTGAACTATAAAATAAAGGGAAAAAATCCCAAAAAATAATCTTTATAAAAAATAAATTAATCAATTAAAAAAAAAAATTTCCTCTTGGAAATTTGACCCTGCGTTGTCTAACTGTATGGTATTAGTTAAATAACTGAATTGAATTAAATGAGTGCTTGTCGACTTTTATGTTGAGGGAATAGACAAAATGTGTTAAGCGACCCTGGAAAAAATGGCTTTAACTTTGAAGTTTCCAAACTGCAATTACAAAAGCTGTTACGCCAGTCATTCCTGCCAATTCATGTGCTAATTATACAATTTGTCTGATTAGAGCGGCACTTTGCTGGGTAAGTCTCAGAAGCATAAGGTACTAAGTGGGTTCCAATGGGGTCAAATAGTCGTTGCCCAAATTGCCAGTTAAAAAAGCTGGGAAATTATTTCTCCCCTGCCACCTTTAAATGCCTCAAAGATAATGATAACTTACTAAAAATGGCAACCGCAAAAAAGAACTGTGGTCACATATCAAAGCTTCCCAACAGGCACCGACCGACGGGTGCTCGATGGGATAGTTGCTAATAATCACGGAATTGCAGTTCTGAAAAATCACCACAGAACTGAACTAGTCCACATCTGAAAGCAGTCGCGACAAGAACTGTTCGCTGTGAGCTTCACAAAGCCGATATTTTTGCAGTGTTTTTGATCATATGTGCGCATTATTGTAGCCCCAGGACGAAATCGAGGGACGACAATGGATTCGTGGTCGTTGTCGTCATCTCTACCGCTGCTGCGCCCACTGAGATTTTCTTGTGGGCGCCACAACTTTCAGCCGATTTCCTTTAATGTTTGGTGTTTGCGTATCTTATGGTTGGGCCACGACGACTTCGATTTTGGTTGTCATGGCAACAGAATTGGCTGAATAAAGCACGATTTCATGCTGAAAATTGTCATGTCCTCAGAGATTTTCTTGTGGACACTCAACTGGCAGCTAATTTCAACCGATTCCTGCGATATTCGGCGTTGGTGTGGGGTATGGTTAGGTCACGACACCTATCAATTTTGGTCGCCGTGGCTGCAGAATTGCCTAATAAAGCACAATTGTGTGCTGAAAACTGTGATATTTTCAACAAAATGTGAGAAGTGAAGAAGCCTGCACTCAGGGCCTACATCCGTGTGTTGAAGGCAACTAGACTGTCTAGTTATTCTTGCGTCTGTGCATGCAAGACTCTTTTCTTATCCATGAAATATTAACTGCTGTGTTTCTTGTATTCACATAGGGGAGACCCTAGCTTGGTGAAGCTGAACGTAGCCATAACCTGTGGCTACCTAATCTACGGTAAGTGACTGTGAAGGTAACCAGAGGCCATACGGAGCTTTAATTTGCATTTAGACGCCAGGCTGGAACCCAACGCCGGTCCGTTGCTGCATTATTCATTCACTACAGCAGACCACAAGCAGCCTCAATACTGCAATGTTGCTCTCTCACCACTGTCTCTACTTAGAGGTGATTCCAGGCTGTACAACTGGGCAAAAGTTAAGCACCGCCTAATTAAAAAATTTTATTTTTCTGAAAACTGGCAAGTCCTTAACTCCGTACATTTGTGTGAAGGTTTTGGCATGAATTCCACATGCATTTCGTACTTAAAAGGCTGAACTAAGTGGCACCTCTGAAAACGTGGGTTTCATCTCAGTCAGATATTAATTCTGTTTCTGCCAGTTAAAGTTCAAACTTCAGGGGACTGTTTTTGCTTTTTGTGAAACGGGTCTCCTTGCCATCTACGAAGGGCACAAGCCCCATACATCTGACAGCATTCCATGTGTTAAAAACCCTTTTTTTAAATGCTAATAATGTGAAGATCAAATTCTTGTCAACCTGATTTTGTATGCCAGGAATGGCATGACTAAGCCATATTTACAAGAATTGGGCAATGTTTTGTTGCAATTATTAATTTTGTCATTTGGTGAAGAGTAACTTGTTTTAAGAATCGTGTGGTGCTTAACTTTTTCCCAGGTTTAGGACGCATGGGAGCTCAATTCTCAACGGTAGCGTCTGGCAAGGGGGGAGCTAGAGCCAATACCTTTCTTGTGCAAGGTCAACTGGAGTGCCACGGCATATCTCGGGCAAATGGCTTTTCCGCCTGCAGCCGGAATTTTTTTGCTGACGTGCTGTGACCGCTCAAACAATGCTCTATATACTTAAACTAGAGGCAGTCTATTGCGGTCTACATTCCTTAATTTTTTTTAAAGAGTTGCACAATTCCAGTTCTGGAGGGACGACACGTGCAAATTTGGGGCTGTTCCAATCTTCAACCTGTCGATATAATTTTCCCATTTTGTATTTGCCCGTGTTGGCTATGTTGGAGCGTTCTTGTTTGCTCCTAATATCGAAAGATCGTTAGTTGGCGATAAATTCTGGCTTCCTTCCCGCAACCGAATTTTCATTCACAAAACACTTTGAAAGTACTCGCAAGCAACAGATTGTACTCTGACTTCATTAAGCAAACTTTGTCCTTCTGCGTTTTGACAAACGCATGTTAATATCTTACGACTATGGAGCTTCGGTCCACGTCTTGCGTAAGTCTTTACCCTCCTAATCCTGCGTGTAGAGTGGCGTTGGAGCCCGTTATCCGCGTGCAGTGCTTGACTGCAAAACACAGTGAGAACATGTAACCAAAAAGAATGTTGGATAAAGGAAGCAACTTAAGTTTTTGAAATCTAGGTGAAACACAGAAGTGTACATCGTATACCGTTTATTCGAGCTTGATCCTATTGACATTTATGAGAGGAAGATTGATTCTGGGCGTCCTATCAAGTGGAATTGTTACAACTAACGATTAGCTCGAGCCAGGCTTTTATGTTGTTATTATTATTTTTTTAAACAAAGGTGTCATTGCATATAATGGCCGACAGAGGGCATTGTTGTACTACTTACCTCAGTCTCTCTCACTTCGCCCTCACAGACCTAGTACTCCTTGCCCGCCATTGGGATACCATGGGCGACAGCTTCTTCGTCTGTCACCACTTGGCGGCGCTCTACGCGTACGGATACGTCCTGGTAAGGATGAATGCAGAAAAACCAACTTAGTTGATAAGTTACTGCTGCAGGGGCTGGCATGCTTTTATTGATGTTATTCTGTCCAGCCAAGAGCAAAAATAGTTACAATAAAATCTATTGAACGAGGATAGTTTATGGTATCTACACCTAAACTGAAATGCGTGATTACTTTATAAAATTAAGTGCTCATGTGTACCAAGTATTTCATTGGGTCAAGTTACACGCTCTGTAATATTGCTTGGATCCACTATCAGTAATTTTCCAGAGTATTGAATCAAATTATGCTTTTTAGGTGCTTACATTTACCCATATCAGTCTATCCTATGTATAATGCTCTCCCTCTCTGTTTATTGCAGACGCGCGGTGTGCTTCCCTATTTTGCAAACTTTCGTCTTATTTCGGAGCTCTCCACCCCATTCGTCAACCAGAGGTGAGTTTTGTGGTTTTCTGTGTGAGATTTATTTACCTCCTCATGACTGCTTTGACTGGCTTTCACCCTGGGCTCATTTTAAAGGGCTAAACGCCCTCGGTGGACATCCTCTGATTAAATATTGGTTGTTGCAGCTGTTGTTCTTTTATCGCACCGTCATGGCGGCCATCTTGGCCCTGACCTTTTCTTCCTCACTCTCTCTGTATCCTTTTCTCATGTCCCCTCCCTCTTTGTTTTCCCCTCTCTTGCTCTTCTGTTCTGTCATGATTCTTTCCTCCATCCCTCCCTGGCTTGCTCTCCATCTCTCTAACCCTCCTTCGCTATTCCTCTGGCTCCCTCTCTCTTGAGTCGTATCCTCTTCTCTCATTCCTTTCTCTCCATCCTTCCCACTCTTTCCTCCTCTCTCCCTCATTTGATCCCTGTTCCTCTTTCACTCTCTCCCTCTCTCTCCGTCCTTCCCTCCCTCTTACACTGTCTCTCCTTCTCACTTTCTCTCCCTCTCTCTCTCTTCCTTCCTCTCCCCCCCATCTCTCTCTCCGAGCGCAGGTGGTTCTTCGAGGCCCTGTCCTACCCGCGCTCGGACCGGCTGGTGGTAGCTAACGGCGTGGCGATGGCGGTTGTGTTCTTCCTGGTGCGGATCGCGGTGATGCCACCATACTACAGCCGTGTGGTGTCCACGTTTGGGACACCGGCGTTCGAGCGGCTGGGCCTGGGCCCGCAGGTGGCCTGGATCACTTCCTGCATCTGCTTGGACATCCTGAACACCGTGTGGATGTACAAAATCGCTCGGGGCTGCTACAAAGTTCTGCGGGGAGCCACGACTAAGGCCAAAGGCTCTTCCTCTTCCTCAAACAAGCTAAATCACGCCAACAACCACCAAGACTGAGAGGGGCGGGGACTGGTGCGAGGATGGACCAATCAGGGCGTTTCTTATTTTTAGTTTTTTTTTTTTTTTTTAATTAGTTGTGGAAGAGAAAGTTCGAACTGTCATCCCTTCCCCACTCCGGTTATAATGAGGCTAAAATATGCGCCGAGTAGCCATTCCAAATACTGTGGGCTCGCAGAAGTGCCTTTTTTCAAAACTCTGAAGCTTTCAAAGGTGAATACTCAGTTCTTTGTTTTCATCTGTCTGGAAAAGGGCAATATCCCCTAACATCCAGCATTGAATCAAAGCGCCATGAATCTCCCATAATTCAGTTGGGCTGAGCCCAGGGGGAGCGGAAAATCGATAATCGACTCACCTAGCCTTGCAAGCCGGTGCTTGTCTGAAGTAATTCCTTGGTCAGCTGATACCTTTCATCCTATGAGCAGCCTCGCTGGCCTCGTACTCCTGAATGCCCCCTTTTTCCCCGACCGACCAGTCAAATCGGCTCTCCAGGATCTGTAGGAAAGACTGACTATGTGACTGCTAATAAAAAAATCACCTCACCTAATCCTACAAACCCTCAACACATAGAACACTCTAGGCTGTCTACTACCTCAGTCCATTCAGTAACGCAAACTCCCAGCCACCAGCCATTTTGTGAAGACCTCAAGAGTGCCTGCATAGATGTTCGTTCTTGTGGCCTTAAAAGAACCAGCTTGGTCACAGTCTACCAGGAGCAGAAAAGCTCAATGCAAGGCCAGTCCTCATTTTGTCCAAGACTATTTCAACATCCTCCATTTTATTTCCGTCTTGTTCTTCTAGGACCAGTGTCTTAAAAAAAAAAAAAAAAAAAAAAAAAAGTGTAATTTCTGGTTCCAGTAATCACTGCCAGGAGCCTGTAACAAAGACAGTTGCTGGAAAAAAGCCTTTTTTTCTGAGCTCGATGTCAAAATGTCCGTGGACGTCCCGCTCGATCTGTCCAGTTTAAAATTTTAGTCTGTGTGACTTGAATCTTCGGCCTCCTTGTCAGTCCTGTGGAAGTTAGAATTGTGGGCCGTGAGTCATAGGTCATGGGTCACCGTATTTGGCATGTGTTCTCGCTGGTCTGTTTGTGGGGATCGGTCAGTGTCCCCTTAGCTTCTGACAAAATATGCTGTTAGCCATTGATTTTTACTGTCATTTTTAATTGCAGTCTTAGCCAGTATCGCTGTGGGGTAATTTCCATTGGGTCATGAGTGTTGTTGGGACATCTGGGAGTTTATCTCAGGCCTGTTCCTGGTGGGGCCATTGGATATGGGATGTAGCTATTGTAATTACAACAAACTTTAATTGGGGAGCACCACCCAACCAGTATACAACACATGGCCAAAGGTATTTGGACAATCCTTGCTTTGGGGGAGTTTTCCGTGGTTTGGGCGGGGCCTTCTAATTCCACTGAAGGAAAATCATGATGTTATAATCATATTCCTGATTATTTTCCCACCCAATAGTTTGATGAAACTTTCTATTTGAAAATGACCAATGGTGCAGTGATGGGTATATGCTGATATACGGCGTATATCCACCGCTTATTCTGTCAAGTTGTCATAACCATGTTTCAGCCAGAAATCCATTTAAATACATAGGAGAGTATGCAATCTCTGTCAAGATCTACCTCTCTACCTAATTGAGTATAACCATCTCTCCAGGGACCGCTAGACCACCGAGAATGGCAGTGTCCCCATACGGTCGAGGTCCACATACGGTTTCTGCATGCTTCAGTAAGTCCCTTGTGGACAGCGTTTGAATGCTGTTGGAAAGTGGAAAGCCTACCTGGTGGAGTGGATTTCCATATACTTTTGTCCATGTATAGTATCCTATTCCAGGCTCTAGAATTGCCGCCGCCCTGCATTTCAGGCAAAAAAATCAGAGCAAACTCTGACTGTCCACTCATCAAAATCCCATGCTGTGTTGGGCTCAGTGTCGTGTCCAATGTAGGATTCAGTTAGTCTGTAAGGAATTGGATGCTGAACTCGCAAAAAGTCAAACCAGACTGCCATGCTGCCGTGACACCACAAAGTATTCACCTTCCTTTTCTGCCTTCGCCGGAAACCCGAAAAAAGCGAAACTGCGATTTCACAGCTAACCTTGTGGTTCAGTTCGGTTTCCAGTGTACCGCTCGTGTCGTAGAACGGAGGATTTTATTTGATAAAAGTTACAGTGGGCTGCGCAGCTTGCTGCCTAACGGTTCTTTCAAAGCACTGATTGCTTCAAATCATGTTTAAACCTGTTATTCCACACGAGTTAGTTTAAAACTTCTTTTAAAAATGGCAATTTTATTTAAAAACTGGACACTCAGTAATTTCATGTCAATTAGTTATCACCAAGACCTAGATTTATTTTTTATTTTTTATTTTTTTTGGAGAGTGACATGATTGGTTGCATGAGCCAAATGGCATGACTATCCCTAATCAATGGTATAATGCCCAGACTAAGTTTTCCCCTAAAGGGAAAAGAAAGAGAGGGACAGAAAAAAAAAACCTTGCGCTGAGACTGTTTTGCGTTTGCTGCGTTTCCCAGAGACCGTTCGTTATTCTAGCTGTGAGAAATATTTAAAAGAGATTTCTGGAAATTGCCTAATGGAAGAAATATTGATTAAGCATTAACCACTACTTCTCTCTATAAATGCTGAACAGGGCAGTGCTATGTATTTATTAAACACCACGCCCACTCTTTATCCAGGGAGACATTTTCTCTTGAGGGTTCCAAGCCAGACGGGCCATTATGGTTCCAACATGGACATTATATTTGCTATTTGTGTATTTATAATTTGTTAAGCTCCAGGTGCATAATGATTTTAAGCAAAAATGTTTCTCCTGAAAAAATACAAACCACGGCGCCTTCACGCGTGAGTACTTACTTACATTGTGCTCTCACGCGGACGCTACTTTTATCCCCGTCCATGACCAAATCGGCGCACTTGCAGTTTAGTCTTCGCGATGTACCTTTTTGCGCAGAGTTTTAATATGGTTTGTACACTCAATTACACGCAATAGTGCGGATGCGCACACGGCCCATGTGTTTTGTCGTGCCTGATGTAGAAGGTCCACTAGCAGTGCGGATGAAGCGTTCTTGAGCCTACATTGGGTTATACCGCCACCTGGTGGTGTACAGCAATAATGCACAAGGGTGAGGAACAACCGCTGCTCTTGGCTAACGAGGTGAGGAATTGTAATTTGCAAAGTCATTCGTTTGAGTGCTCTTGGGTGGAAGTGAAGAAGAAACAAAGGTGCCGAATGGAAGCGATATTTTTGTGGGTTGCGAGTTCAAAGTCTTTGCTTGTTTCTGTCATGGAAAATCAGAGCTTCCCATCAGTAATTATGCCTTCGCTGGGCCGTTCATACGCGGGCATTTCCTGAAAGCATTTCCGAATAATACATTTGACGGCGCCATTAATTGGCTGAAATCAGAAAGCGACAGAAATCAGTTTTTCCAACCATTTTCTTTCGGCTGTATAGTGTTTTGTTCTTCCAACTCATGTTGCCATAGCAACTTTTCAGCATATAACTTCATACAAAGCCTCTCTCGAGTTATTCATTTAATCATGATGTACGCTGCTAGTGTGTTCCTGACACAAAGTATTACGGAATGAAATTCAAGTTTTGCACGGGGTAATGTTATTTAACACATTACCAGTGCGCTTAATATTCGTCAGAGAATTTTAGCCATTAGCGATACTGAAAAAGCTATGCCGTATCTCCTTTAAGATAGAATTTATACCAAGTACGTAATTCTACCTATGTGAACCCAAAATTAATTGGTACTGTCTGTACAAGGGAGTCAGGGATGATCTGAATAATTGATGTTGCACTTCATGGAATTGATGTTTTCAGGAGTTTTCCATTTTAATACCCGTCAAAATGAAGTTCTGTAAAGTGCAAAAGGGCTGTGAAAATTGTCACCTTAAATTATGATGATGGGATGTATTAATAACATAAGCACAAAACTACATGTGAATATTTAATGTTTGGTTGCTTGATTTGTTCTTTTAAACAATGCAATTGATCTCGTATCATTACCGCCGCTGTAATTGTTTTAATGTGAAGTGGTCAGGTCAGCTCTGCTGGCCTTCGTCTCAACACCATGTGACGGACTGTTGTGCAGAACAACTTTAACTAATGTTGTAGTGGTAGCACTCAAATGCTAAGACCTACTTGAAAGTATTGTACTTCAATAAATTTGAAGACAACAATTTGTTTCTATATTGGGTTTTTTTTTTGTCTTTATTTTGCACTGCTTTCAGAGTTTACATTAATTTCAATGGTATACTGCAGTCTCAGGTTTACACTCATAATGGTGTGGCACACTGCTATTTTCTGTCATTGTAATATGTTCACTCTGCTTTGAACTGCTGTCTTAATGGTAGTAAACATTACTCAATATGGTATTTCACAGAATTTCAGTTGGGTCAAGAATTATTGGCACCCTAGATAAAAATTATGCAAACAGGATGCATAAGAGCCCAGTTGGTAATCCATGTGCCAAGTCCAAACTTATGGAAAACTATACCCATTTTATTTCAAGACATTTAAGTTTCAATGTTTGAACCCTTCCCAACATCTCACTAAATGGGTCTTACAGCTAAAACCTTTTTTTCATTGTTACTATGACTACGGACAGGTTGAGCAAGAGATCAATATTTTGCTTACCAATCTGGGACCTCAAATATATACACTTAGGACTACTTTAAACTTAACCCAGAAGTGCTTATCTCACTGATTTGTGTCTGAAAATTTTTTATTAATTTTGGAAGGAAATAGTAAATGGAGTTGTGTCTTTTAATGAAAACTGTAGGTGTAAAATTTTTATCACCCCTGACACCAATGGTGGCACTTCAGTTTTTCCTATTATTTGTAATGAGGTTAATGATCACAGTTGTCAGGACTTCTCACCATTTTCATCTTGCTGGTATTTTTAAAATTATGACGGTGCCTAGATGAGCACTGCTGCCTCCTGTTCAGGCTTCAGGATTTGAAGGGGATTTAATGCCTGAGATTGACTGATATTTTAGGGACTTTGAAGATGTTTTAGCTTAACCATATCTGTGTGTTTTTTGATGAATCTTTGTAGTTATCATCCTGCCAGAAAATCAGTCTGAGTCTTTGGCTCTGAGCAGCTATGACCAGATTTTCCGCTGGAATTTCTCGGATCTTGGCCAAATTCGGTCGTTTGCTGTTCTTCACCGGTGCTCCTGGAACGCTGGCAGTAAAATCCTCCCTAAACATCAATGATCCGTGTTCAGATTTGACTAAAGCCATGATGGTCTCCCTTTGTATTCTATTCTCTTTCCTTGCCAAGCATTTCAATGCTGTGAAAAGCTGAAAATGTCATCCATGACCTGATCTGACTGTGAAGCACTCACTTCTCACCCTAGCTGGTGACATTCGGCAAACTCCAGATTCTTTTTTTTTCCCCCTAGTGCTCAGTGAGGACTTTCAGCTTGAAGCCCCTACAGGAAGATTGTAGATATGAAGATGACCTGTTAAAATAATTTTTTGAGAGACTCTGTGACCCCCAAGATGCAGCCAATTATTACATTTCTTGACCCATGACTCCAGGCTTAATTGCCACCCATACCATCTTCCTCACTGCTGAAGGGGACAATATGTACTTGTCTCTTTGACGATGTGCACTTGTATCCTCAATCGTTCTTTTTCTAGCCAGATTTTTGCTGATGCCACTTGTATGATTTTTATTGCCCTTTTAATTGCTATGTGGGATTTTTAACCCTTTGTCTAATCTTTAGAATCAATTCGCTCACTTAAGGGCAACAGCCATCTGTCTCTTTTGAATTTGCCATTATTATGCTTTTTGCATTGTCTTGGATGAGATGGGGGGCTCTGTTATTTATGTACACACTGAGATGGAACTGAAATGATGGCATGACACAATATTTGGGTTCCTTTAGTCTGAGGGAAACTGAGGTAAACAACTGTCAAATGAATTATTTGTTTCCTTATCGATGCTGGTATTTTTGACTTCTATGGGTTTTAAAAATATAGATTACTTCATGAGAAGCATTGAAACTTGAGAACAAAGGAGTTGAGGTAAAAGTATATAGTTTTCCCATATGTCTGAACACAAAATATTGATTCTTACCAATGTTGTATTCTTTTTAATATGCAACTTTTTTTTTCTTTTTTTCCCCAAGAGTGTCAATTATTCATGACCTGACTATTTGTCAGGTCGGGCATTGCAAACCCATGTCCTCGAGGGCCTGAGTGTATTTTCGTTTCTGATGTAGAACTTATTGATTGTGTCGATTTCAAGCACTATTGTTTCATCAGCATGAGTTGGCTGTTTCTTTGAAACTGCAAAAACCAACTTTGGATCCAGACTGTTCATGTTCATTGTGCAACCATCCTCCTGTGGGTGTGTGACTTTTGTCACAGACTTTGTATACAGTGTCTCAGAAGGCTTGTGCTCAGTTTCTCCCGATTAACTCCACTGACAAAGGAAAATCAAAACGTTTTTCGTGGGGAAAAACCTAGGCCTATTCAGCAAGTACATCTCTTCAGTTCGTGACCGGTAAAGAGACGAGCAGGGCCTGTTGGTTTCAGATTGATTCCAGCTCTCCTCTGTTGCTCAACGAGCATGAAGGCGAAGGACAGCTTCTGGAGTGTTCCGTTACCAAACATGGTAAAGTAAGTAAGTACAGGTCGTCGACAATCCCCTCTGTTTCACACAGTGAGCTGCATCAAAAGCTAGTCTGGTGACTGCTGTGGGCCTGGTAAAAGTTTATAAAGCTTTGCAGTATCGTGCCTGATGCGGATTTCCTTCGCCTGACGCTCTTTTAAATTTAGGAATGTACGATACGAACCTGATATGGGTGGGGTGGCGCGTCTGGGTATCCTGGTTTATGCCAAAGTGTGGACTCAACCCTGAAGATGGCGCTAATTTGGGGCAAGGGAAGGGCGCGAGTTTTGAGGAAAAGCACACAGAAGCGTGAGTTTAGGCTGTGGAGAAAAGGCCGAGAGCGTACTGATTGTTGGTTTCAGGAGGTTTTGCTCGTCCGTCACTCCGCTATTTTATCATTTACAACATTTGTTTAAAGAAGTAGCATCAGGCTCTCATTCGCGTCATACAGATTTGTGTCGGGTGCTGTGCGCTCGCTCCACATCCTGATATGCTGCCAGGCGTAATCTCTCGAGTGTTTTCCCCCCCTTCTCACGGGTTTAAGAGGGCAGTTTCCATAAATAGGCAGGCAGCTGGATCGAGGCTGAGGTATACTGGCAACGAGGGGCCGAGGCTCGGGAAACGCCCCCAGCCCCTTTTGCCAGATGCCGATGTAGCTCTCCTTAGAATGTGTGTTGTCACAGTCATGAACAATTTGGCAGAAAGTAGGCCCAGACTATGCATTACTCATTCTGAATTGATTAATCATCACTTTATGGTCACTTGAGCGTGTACTGAGCCATCAAAAGAGATCTAGATTAATTTAAACCAAGGTTTTAAATACATCTGGTTGTAAATATAGGGATAAGTTTCATGCGCAGCTCTAGTTTTCTACAGTTTTTGTTCAATTATTGGATAAATTCTATTCAAATAGTTTATCCCCAATGTGATACATGCGTCAAAACACTTATTGTCCTCGTCTATAGTGCTAAAATTATATAGACCAGTGCTTCCCCATTATTTCGATGCACTCGAGATGAGTCCATCTATGATGTCAAACTCGGGGTGGGGTCTAACATACCACCGGCTAAACGCCCATATTGAACATATATTGGTTTGGAATAAAACCGGCAACGCCATCTCAAACTGTGGGCCGCCCCACGTCAGATTTTGACGAAAGTGCAAAATTTATTTTGACGTAGATGCGGTGAATAAAACATGCGCGGGCGTAGTCTAATAATCGAATATATGCATTCTGTGCATACGTTTACCGGGGCATCCTCATGTATTTTTTGCCATTACCGGTTATGCTCGAGGTGTGCTCCATCTTCGAAGTGATTGATTTCCGCAAAATACGCACATCTGGGATTGTTTATTCGAGCTGACACGGCTCTTGCGTTGCATTCAGCCTTGGTCTTCCGTTTCAATTCACCTATACGACTTCTGTGCGCGCTCTCATGCCCATATAAAGCACCGGCATTCCTTCTGTCGCTCTCCCTGACATGTTTACAGGACCTCTGTTGGCCTGGATCTTTCTTTCACTGGCTTCTAGCTACCTTACTGCTACTGCTCAGCAGTGATTGAGTAATTTTCTAGCCGTGACATCATCGCGCTCTTCTGCCTGCCTTTATTCAGTTATTGTGTGTGTGTGTGTGGGCCAGTAAGTTAATACTTAATCAACCCAGCGTTGCCTTCTTGGGGAAATTTCAAGTTTATTCCAAAACTGACATTGCATTTTATCGGCATATCTTATTTCCGAAATATTAAATGTATTGCCCATGTTTATTTATTTATTTTTCAACTAAATTGAATGGGCCTCGTATTGAATTTTGTATTATATCAATATCCGGCACACCTGCTTATGGTAGAACTGCTTCCGCATGCTCAGCTCCAGACTAGTAGCCTATTTTCGTCCTTTTTACGGCTAATACAAATTAGCCTAGCGTACTGGCATATTAAAAACTTTGTTATCCCTGGTGCGAATCAATGGCTTGTAAGTTTTTAGTCTTGACTTTGGGTGGCGGGGAGACACTGCACGTTCCGTGAATGTTTAATTTAGCCAGCCAAAAGCGGTGAAAGGCATCACCCGAAGTTTTATACTTTCGGAGTCAGGCGGGTTCTAGATGTAGCCTGTACAGCAGCTTTGCCTTGCAAAATTGCTGAGGTTGGAAAAACGAAAGGAGAGCCCCTACCTGCACGTAGCATCATACCTGCCGCTGTTTCACCATGTGTTTATGTTGGTCACAAATTGTCACTTCTCCTCAAGAAATTTCTCCTCACAGCTTTTAACAGCCTTCCAGTTCCCCGTGAAGATGTGGATTTCGTCCCCCTCCGAAAATGGCTGCCATTCCAGCACTCCAGTTGAGCGCCATCGTTTGGATTACAAGCGCGTGGATAAAATGGGGCAAAATGGCTCACTCTTCCCGCCATTCCTGATGACATCACGCCTCTGAGCCGGGGCACTTGCTGTGATGATGTGATCAAATTTATGAGGGAGGGAACAGGGAGGTAGACGAAAAGGGTGGGTTCCACTATCGAGTTGCTAAAATTGTTGAATAATTTAATCCCAAAACTAATACCCCCGGTTTAAATGATCAGAGGTTTGCTTAAATTCCCTCAAATCAATTCATATAAAATCCCCTCAACTCTGAGCTGTTGCTCATATTATTTAATTTTATCAGAATTCTAATTTGTTGCATTTTTTTTTTTTTTTAAAGTGGATGGTTTTGCCAGTTTATAATTTTTAACACTACATCCTGAATTCTTAACCTGCAATATCATTTGAATACATCTCCCAATGTGTGTTAAACAAGTAATGGTTGATAATGACCCAACTTATGTAGGAAAGTTTGTCAAAACATCCATGAATTTAAGAGTAAAACTGTTTGAAATTTCAACTAGCCTATGCATTAATAACTCTGCTTTTCAATTACTGGGACGAGTATAAGTTATTAAAAAGTTGTCTGCATGGAAACGTATTGCACAAACAAGCCTTTCCTCCAACAAAATACGCCTGCAAAGCTTGTGTATTCAAACAGCTTATTATGACCTTAAGTTATATTATGGAGTTATGAGAAAAATGTCAGTGTCAAACAAAATATATAATTCCAATAAACATTTTTTGGAAAAAAAACACCTATGCTAAACTTTGCAATAAGCAAATTACTGACATATTACAATCACCTGAAAATTGAATTGTCAGAAATAAGCGGGGTCATAGAATAAAGGTCAAAGGGCAAAGGCATACAAAGATTGGTCTGGCATGCAGCCGAAAGACAGAATCTGGATTATATCTCCACTGTTGTAAATTTTAATGTTTTGAGAGGCTACTATCCATGAAGGCTGTGAACTCTTGTTGCGTCTGTTTCTCAAACTAGAGGCGCATCGCCCGCATTCAAAAAAACATTCAGAAATAAGAGTGATCTGGGATCAGATCTGCCTTGTAGATCAAAATGAAAAGGTAAGGCGGAGCATGCATAGTAAAAATCCCTGTGTTCATTCAACTCCAAAAAAGTTAATTTGAGTCCAAGATGGATGGGTTGGTCTCATATAAACTCTACTGAAGTTAAATTTAACACTGGGATTTTTGCTGTGTGGAAGGCTGATTCTGGATCAACACTTGTTCACTGAAAATTTTTGGTTGATACGGTTCCTGGTGAACTCTGGTGCACCTGGGCCTTCTTTCACTCTTTTGGTCCCGGTGCGATCCGCATCTTCAACCCATATCTTCTGATTCTTAGCTATCAGATGGATGGAATAGCTTTCCTCTCTCAGATTTTCAGAAAATGATCTTCTAAAAGTTGTTTATTTAACATTTAAAATGAAAATTGAATGTATTTGTTGGCACAGAAACTGAAAGCCAGTTGATTCATAGCTCTTGCTGAAATTATGGTAATGAAGTCTTTATTATCAAATTAACACATTTGCATTAAGGATGAGGAAACCCATTGTGTCGTGAGCTGGTAGCGTTTTTGCAATCATATGAAAGAACTGAAAAATCATTTAATAAAATAATAGTGGCATTTGAAATGACGTATATGACTTGGCTTTCATATACATATATTTAAATGAAAACGAAAATAAGTCGAAGTGATAAATAAAAATCTGACACACATGAAAAGCATCCATGTATTAATGTGAAGGTGGTGGAAAAACTGACACGAATTGGAGCTAATGCCATGTAGCTGACATCACTGAGAGGAACAGACAACATCGTGATTGGACGGTAGCCCTGGCCAATCATTCTCGTTTTTGCGCACGCACAGATGGGAAGAGTTTAAAAAAGATTGAAGTAGAGAAAAGTTTCGCGAAGTGGTCCAGACTTGCAGTAAGTGGAGCGCACAGGCGACAGAAACGAAACGAAACGAAACGTACATGCATTATCGTTAGCTCTGTCCTTTCTGCAGCTGTCCATAGAAGGAATTTACGTCAACTGTCTCTCCACGCTACGTTATTGTCCGTTTAAAAACTAAACATCGAAAGAAACTATCGTCAGCTGCCACAGGACGCAATGACAACCCATTTCAGTAGAGGACCGTCTTTTGGACTGTCAGCAGAAATCAAAAGCAAGGTAGGTAGAAGAAAGGTGGATCTCCGCTGTAAACACTCTCGGGGCATTGCCAAGCGGCAGCTGGAGGATGCTCCTCCATCCTTCAGCTCGTGCGTGAACCACGTTTCCCTCCTCGGCGTTTTCACGCTAATTTCTTTATTCTGGTTCTCTTTATGGAACGAGTGAGTCGGAAAATCTAGGTAGGAAGAGGCCTTGGCCAGTGTCATTATGCGTGCACAGTTTAAGATGGCTTTTGGGAAATTAATCGAAGTTCGTGGAAAACGTGGCCCTCTGACACTCGGTTCAGTTAAACAACAGAGCTGAGTTCTGAATTGCCAATTGGACCACGCAATAGCTTGTAACAGGTCAAAACCTCCTACTCGTAAGCGACTAATGATGCGTTGGAGCGAAGACTAAAAAAGTAATCATGTTATGGTGTTGTAAGAGACGGGTACTTGTCATTTGTCGAAGTGTGTTGCAAAAGACACTGGCAAATGGAGACCACTGCAAACACCTAAATGGCGAAAGTTGGAGTTATGTTTTACCTTGGCCTGCGTACTCGGAGGTACCATTTTGCACATTGTAATGTGGCTTTGCTTTTTTTTATTTTCTGTGCAGACGAGGGCCTTTTGATTGACTTGATTGAAAATGTTGCCCTATGAATGTGCGACGCCTCCTGAATTTGCGTCGTCACAATTGCTCAGCGCTCCGTTTTCTTTTCTTTGAATGCTTGTATTTGCTATAGCCTACTATAAATATTAATACGAGTATACAAAAATATTTAATGATTTATAAATATGAACATAATTGCAGGCTACTTATCTTTAAATCAGTCCATGACTGTTTTGAGCTACACGTGTGTGGGGTTGTGTGTGTTGTTTTTTTGTTTTGTTTTTTGGTTTCTCCTGTAGGATACCTGGACTTAGGTTTGAGGACAGACTGGCAAGTTGATTGCCTGTAAGGAAGGAAAACCAGGGGTATTCCATAAAACTGGGTAACTGAGTAAGCCTGGCTTTTTCACAAAGTAAAACCTGGAAACTTCAAATCTGGAACATGGACTGAAATAAATACAGCTTTCCAGGTTTTACTTTGTGAAAAAGCCAGGCTTACTCAGTTACCCAGTTCTGTAGAATACCACCCAGGCCTGGTTCTGGATTCAAGGGCAATACAGTATCCCCTCTGCAATGTGTCTTAATGCAACATTATCCTGTGGTACAAAGGGGAATGATGTTCATCTGTCTCCATAGTCTACTCTAAGGGCACTAGCTGCCCCTCCTGGAGTCCAAATTGATCAATTGAAATTCTCCCATGAATTAGAATGGCTCATGGCAAACTAACACATACCTAAATTGAGGGCATTATAAGTAATTGACCTAACGTGCACATACAAAAGACAACCAAGGACTGCTCCTGTTTCAGATGTTAGCATATATTTAATTGGCTACACAATATTTAACAGTTTGGCTTACTGTTATCATAGCATCCATTAAAAGGTTCAGACCCGGTTCTAGTATTGTGCCCGTCTTCAGCAATGGAGCTATCCAGTTGAAGAGCCGAGTGCTAAAATCGCTTCAGTCCCATTTTCACCCACCATGAGGTCAAGTTAGTTTCCTCAAACTGGACATTTTATGACTTAAGTACTTGTAGCATTGGGGTCTTCAATTGGCAGATTATACGGATCGATTATATATTCAGACACTTTTTCTCAAAATGGACGTTTTGTGACTTAAGTGCTTTTTGCGCCAGGGTCTTCAATTTAGTTTTGAAAGTTCAACAGTTTCTGAAAACATACTTTGAAGCGTACTTAAAAGCAGGTGGCATGTTCTCTAATTTCGAAGGGTACTAAAAAGCAGACAGGATGTTCACTGATTTTGAAATGTACTTCCGATCGAGCTGCATATTCACTGAGGGATGCTCTGCTGCCTGCTCCTCTGTCGAAATTTTAATGGGCAAAATTAATCAGGAACTTGGCAACATTGGGATGGGCTCAAACACGGTTATCTGTCACAAATCAGTGGAAACTTGATGCAGGGAGATCACTTGCTCATTTTAGGTCAGACTGAGGCTAAGCTATGGGTAAACAGTCTAGTAAATCTGGCTAAACTCTGAGATGAGTGTGCTTTATACCACTGATGGTCTCAAGCAATTTAAATTGGCTGAATGGTGTGGGCCTCCTCACCCAGGCCTTCTATGAAGCTGTGAAAGGGATATAGGTTCAGCTTCTCTGTTGCCATCACACTTAATACTCCATGTGCTGATGAAGAACTGAGGGAAAACTGAAAACTATTGATTAAAAAAACGGTCGTTTGCTTAGGTCTGAAGGCAGCGCATCCACTTGAGTGCTGTTTACATGCTCAAGCCGTACGATGACTTTTTTTTTATTTTATTTTTTTTAAATCCTGCTGCGCAACCTGTGTTGCATGTCACCCTTTCACTTTCTCATTCTTCCTGTTTGTTTATTTTTCTGTCCAGTTAAAACGAGAAGGGCTTAGAAATTATATATTTTTAAAAAATTCAACAAAAAAAAACCGTTTGTGCTTTGTTTATTGACATTGTTTTCGGGCAGTAAATCCACTTGATGCTTCATGAGCCCTTGTTTCTAGGTACATGGGTTTTTTTTTGTGTGTTATTTATAGCTTTACATTTTTTCCCCAAAAAGACTGGTCCTTCGCTTTTTCCTAAAGTTGTGCTCCTTCCAGTATCAGCGTGCTGGAATGCGTCTGTCACTGACACGCTGTTTGGCAGGCCTGCTGTCTGCAACGCACACAAATGCTATCCTCCCAGGATGGAAAGAATGATTTGGCGGTCTGTGTGGTGATTTCCTTTATTTACCCCATCATCGTTATCGAGGTGCATACTGTCTGGTTTTTACGCCCTGGTTGCGTTTTTAAATCTGGAAGAACTTTTTTCCTGGTTAACCCTTTCACGTGCGTGTGACTAGAATGAGCTCGACGAAACCGTTTCAATGATGACATAACAGCTGCTGCTGGTGACTGCGAAAGCGTGTGAGTTCCCGCTTGCTGACGCAGCATTTTAAAATGAGGGAAAACCCGGTCCTCCATGCGTTGATGTTCTTGGGTAGGCCATAAAAAGTGGCTTACCACATCATAACCGCGCTACATGACAGCTTTTTTGACGGGAGGTTTGGGGATTCGTGAGTCGCTACGCGTATTAAGAAGCACTCCGATGCGCGGTGGGGCCCTCCTGCCTCCCCCGGCTTGTTCGGTCGTGTTCGCATGACAGCACTGCAGCACAATGAGCCGTTATTTTCGCCTGGAATGTCTGAATCATATGAGCTGACAGCCTTTGTGCCGTTTCTTTCCCTCGCCTGTCAGTCCGGACGGCATTCGCCGAGACCGAAAGAGAGGGAGAGCATTGTAGAACCACTGTTTCTTGTCTCGTCACGGAACGGCGCTATCAGTTTCATTAATCTCGAGGTGGTGTTTGGAACTTGAGTATAGAGGTGTGTGTGTGTGTGTGTGGTTTTTGTTTTAAACAAACCAATATAAATATGGACTGTTGAAGAGAGATGCTTGTTTAAAAAAAATGTACATGTATAAAATGATATGCTTGTCTCTCAGATATGGTAGAAATAACAAGTCTGTCAGCTTCAAGTACAGCCAGATGAGTCCCTCCTGCTCTCTTGTGCAAGGCTGCAGTGTTCTTCCGCGCCTTCAAAAGGACTTATTTGGAATAAAAACTCCAAAAGACTTTAATCGAAATGTTATCTCGCAGTAGATGAGGGACCCTAACTGGAATCTTCCCCTACACTCTGGGAACATTTTGAGTCAGGAGAACCTTATCTTTCATATTAACACTTTATTAGATGTCTGACTATGACCACCAGCACCAGTGGTTTTGATCTTAATATTTTAGGTATTTAGTGGACACTTTTATCCAATGAAAGTCTGTGGTCTGTGTAATAAAGGGGACTTTCTTTGGTCTGTTTCATTTAACATGGTCCTCGCTGCAGGTCTTTTGGTTCTGAAGCAGATCCTTTTATCTAAAGCGACTTACAGTTAATCAGACAAAGCGAGGGCCTAACCTCCCCAAAGTGATGCAATGACTCTTGAGGCAACAGTGATCTTAAGGTGATGTGTGGGGTTAGCCTATTGGGCATTTCCACAGTGACTCCCGTTACATTTTAGAGCATTTTTGAATTTATATTTTGGCCTGTACTGTGTAGTGATGAATTTTAGAACCCATCATGTGTGTGCAGGAAGGTGTTGGTAAAAGCTATAGAAAGGTATGAACAAATATTCATTTGATTTTGGAACATGGCTATAATTAACACGAATTATAATGTGACTTGTTGCAGGACAAGGACAACACAAATCGATTTCAGTTGCAATTTCTCTTAAAAGTATACATGATAATTAAAACTATTTCCTGTGTTCATCCTACTACAAAGCCCAAAGCCAGTGAAGTTGGCACGTTGTGTAAATCGTAAATAAAAACAGAATACAATGATTTACTAATCCTTTTCAACCTATATTCAATTGAATACACTGCAAAGACAAGTTACTTAATGTTCGAACAGGTAAACTTTGTAATTATTTGCAAATATTAGCTCATTTGGAATTTGATGCCTGCAAAATGTTTCAAAAAAGCTGGAACAAGTGGCAAAAGAGACTGAGAGAGTTGAGGAATGCTCATGAAACACTTATTTGGAACATCCCACAGGTGAACGGGCTAATTAGGAACAGGTGGGTGCCATGATTGGGTATAAAAGCAGCCTCCCTGAAATGCTCAGTCATTCACAAACAAGGATGGGGCGAGGGTCACCACTTAGTGAACAAATGCGTGAGCTGATTGTCGAACAGTTTAAAAACAACATTCCTCAATGAGCTATTGCAAGAAATTTCGGGATTTCATCATCTACGGTCCGTAGTGTCGTCAAAAAGTTCAGAGAATCTGGAGAAATCACTGCACGTAAGCGACAAGGCCGTAAATCAACATTGAATGCCCGTGATCTTTGATCCCTCAGGTGGTACTGCATCAAAAACCGACATCAGTGTGTAAAGAACATCACCACATGGGCTCAGGAACACTTCAGAAAACCACTGTCAGTAACTACAGTTCGTCGCTACATCTGCAAGTTAAATGGCTTTCGCTTTGCATTGTAGAGTTTTATCAACAGCACCCAGAAACGCCGCCGGCTTCGCTGGGGGCCCAAGCTCATCTAAGACGGATTGATGCAAAGTGGAAAAGTGTTCGGTGGTCTGACGAGTCCACATTTCAAATTGTTTTTAGAAGCTGTGGACGTTGTGTCGTCCAGAACAAAGAGGAAAAGAACCATCCGGACTGTTATAGGCGCAAAGTTCAAAAGCCAGCATCTGTGATGGTATGGGGGTGTATCAGTGCCCAAGGCATGGGCAACTTACACAAATGTGAAGGCACCATTAATGCTGAAGGGTACATACAGGTTTTGGAGCAACATATGTTGCCATCCAAGCAACGTCTTTTTCATGGACGCCCCTGCTTATTTCAGTAAGACAATGCCAAGCCACATTCTGCATCTGTTACAACAGCATGGCTCCGTTGTAAAAGAGTGCGGGTACTAGACTGGCCTGCCTGTAGTCCAGACCTGTCTCCCATTGAAAATGTGTGGCGCATTATGAAGCGTAAAATACGACAGCGGAGACCCCGGACTGTTGAACAACTTAAGCTGTACATCAAGCAAGAATGGGAAAGAGTTCCACCTGAAAAGCTTCAAAAATTGGTCTCCTCAGTTCCCAAACGTTTACGGAGTGTCGTTAAAAGGAAACGCGATGTAACACAGTGGCGAAAAGGCCCCTGTGCCAACTTTTTTGCAATGTGTTGCTGCCTTTAAATTCTAAGTTGATGATTATTCGCAAAAAAAAAAAATAGTTTCTCAGTTTGAACATTAAACATCTTGTCTTTGCAGTGTGTTCAATTGAATATAAGTTGAAAAGGATTTGCAAATCATTGTATTCTGTTTTTATCTACGATTTACATAACGTGCCAACTTCACTGGTTTTGGGTTTTGTATATTTTACAACCAATAAGTAGAGATATTATGTTATGAGCATGATTCTTGTTACACGTGACTCACGTTACCAACTTTTAAAGTTCTGCACAGCGGCATATGAGCAGGAGATATGCATATTGGTAGTACAACCCCATTTCAGAAATGGTTGGGATGACGATTAAATTGTGAATAAAATCAAAATGCAGTGACTTTCAGATCACATGAGCTAATGTTATTTATGTTATTTACAATAGAAAATAAATGTCTGTTTCAACATTTGAAATGTTATTATTATCCACAAAATGGGCTTATTTCAAATTTTCTGCAACAGGTCTCAAAAGTTGGGACACGGGCAAAAAAAGGGCTGAAAAGGCAATTAATATGAGAATCAGCTGAAAGAACATTTAGCAAGTAATTAAGTTAACTGGCATCAGTTGTGTAACATGATTGGCTATAAAAGGGATGTCTTAGAGAGGCTGATTCTCTCAGAAATAAAGATGACCAGAGGCTCTCCAACCTGTGAAGGCTTGCGTAAAAACATTGTGGAATACTTTAAAAACAATGTTCCTCAACGTCAAATTGCAAAGGCTTTGAAGGTCTCATCATCAAAGTGCATAACATCAAAAGATTCAGAGAAACTGGAAAAATCTTGTGCGTACGGGACAAGACCGAAGACCTTTACTGGATGCCCTTGATCATTGGGCCCTCAGATTTCACTGCATCACTCACCGACATGACTCTGTCATTGAAATTACTAATTGGGCCCAGGAATACTTCAAGAAACCACTGTCAGTAAACACAGTCCGCCGTGCCATCCACAGATGCCACCAAGAACTCTATCATGCAAAAAGGAAGCCGTTGTTGAGCACGATATAGTAGCGCCGCTGTGTTCTGTGGGCCAAGGCTCATTTAGAATGGACTATAGCTAAGTGTCCTGTGGTCAGGCAAGTCCAAATTTGACATTCTTGTCAAATCATGGGCGTTGTGTCCTCCGGGCTTAAGAGGAGAAAGACCATCCCTCCTGTTATCAGCATTCAGTTCAAAAGCCAGCATCTCAGATGGTATGGGAATGCATTAATGTATATGGTGTGGGACACTTGCATGTTTTTAAAAAGCACCATGAATGATGAAAGGTATATAAAGGTTTCGGAGCAACATATGCTCCCCTCCAGACGACATCTATTCCAGGGAAGGCCTTGTATATTTCAGCAAGACAATGCAAAACCACATACTGCAGCTATTACAACAACATGGCGTCGTAGTAGAAGAGTCCGTGTGCTGAACTGGCCTGCCTGCAGTCCTGATCTTTCACTGATTGAGAACATTCGTGCGTAGTTAAATGAAAATTCTGCCAAAAGAGACCCAAAACTCTCCAGCAGCTGGAGGCCTGTATCAAACGAGTGGGATCAAATTCAAATGGCTAAACTCAACAAACTTGTCTCCTCAATGCCCAGATGTCTCTACTCATTGTTTTAAAAAGAAGAGGGGATGCGACACCGCGGTAAACAGGCCCCTGTCCCAAATTTTTTGAGACCTGTAGTGGCCATCAAATTTGAAATCGGCTCATTTTGTGGATAAAATTGTAAAATTTCTCAGTTTCAACATTTGCTATATTATCTCTTTTCTTTTGTGAATAAAATACTGGCTGGTGTGATTTCAAAGTCATTTCATTTTGATTTTATTCACAATTTACCCTTTGTCCCAACTATTTCGGAATTGGGGTTGTACAATTTTGTTTGGTATAGGCAACAGTAGGAGAAATGAGAATCACACTCAGCCTGCCAGGGGTTATTGTGGAAGAAAAGACATGTTTTTGTGACTGGCATTACTCCACCATCACCACCCAACTCTACCACAGAATCCTGAAAAATCAAGAATTTTAGCGATCAAAATACACTTAACCCAAGTTTCAAGATATAAAATCAACGCCGTTGCCAAAAATGCACCTGAAAACATGATGCAGAGGCCAGGTAGTGTTTGGACCCCAAAATGAATGAATTATATAATAAAGTATATGATGTTCCACACTGAAACACATTTCTGTAGAAATTCTGTAGAAAGGTCTTTGTCCCTATTATAATGAAACTTGCCTACTAAACTTCTGGGTTCTAGGACTGAGATGGGGCAGTGGGTGAGTAGCACTGTTGCTCAGCGAGGACATTGAGTTTGACTTCAGCTCGGGGCCTTTGTGTGGAGTTTGCGTGCTCCGCTCCCCCGTGTGTCCGTCTTAGGTTTCCGCTGGGTACTCTGGTTAGCTCACATAGCACGGAAACATGCATGATGGGTCAATTGGAGAAATTGGCGAGTGAGTCCTGCAATGGATAGGTGAGCAGGCCAGGGTGCATACCTGCCTTTCACCCTGAGTCAGCTGGGATTGCAGCTCCACAAACCCTCATAAGGAAGAAGCAGCTTAGATGATGGATGGATGGATGAATGAGTGGATGAGACGGGGCTTCATTGGCTTTTTACGGTAGAGGGATGCAGACTGTGACCAGTGTTTAGGCTATTGACATACTTTTTCCTGATCCTGACGAAGAGGCGTGTGTGCGCGCGCTCCAGTTATATTTTGTTTCAGCTTGGAGGGAGAATGCATATAGATGGAGATCCACAGATGGAGGCATTTACTCATCGTCGACTTGGTGTTCTTGGCTCTAATCATTTAGAAGGGGAAAAATGTAGATGGAACAGAGACTGACTATGCGATTATGTCCACCAGCGTCTGGAGTCCCCGTGCTTCCGGCCATTGAGCTAATTATGACAGCGAACTTCGGTTGTTCTGCATTACATTAAAAAAATAATTCCAAGGCACTCCTCATGGATTTAAAAAAAAAAAAAAAACTGTACATAGACGTAGTTGACGCTGAGCATGAAAAAAAAAATATGCCAGAATGTTTCGGCTTACAGTCTTTCATCTGGACTTACACTGTATTTACATATGTTATAAATATGCCTGAGAAAAGATGTATTATAACTAGCATGTGGATGATATGGCCTTGCCTACACACCCCCATTTTAAAGTCTGTGGTCTGAAGGAGAAAGTAGCTGAAAAATCCTGGCATGGGCTCTACATGATAGTTTCTAGTTGCCGATTTTTTTTTTCCTTTTTCTTTCTGGACGCTTCTCTCGGCTTTCTGATCTGTCGAAGTGATGCTCCCCAGACGTGCAGGTGACACACGGGCTCCTTTTAAGGAGCCCTTGCCTCCCTGTGGCATCTGAGAAGGAAGGAGGGTGGTATTGGAGCATGCCCATCGGTGTGAGAAAGCGAGACCGACCATACAAGCGCTGAGAGCACCGCCAGCACCGAAGGCTTTTTGTCTTCTCACGGTACAGCGGAAGAATTGATTGCGGGAAAAACTACGCTCAAGGGGCTTTTCATGTTTTCAGTTTTTCTTAAATCCCACTACCGACCCCCCCCCGCATTCCTCCCTCCAGTTTCCGTAATTTCTTATTTTGGTAAAAATCTTGTTCGAGGGAAGAAGTGAAGGGTATGGTGCTTGGGGATGCCTGTTCTTTCAGGCTCGAAGATACGGAATTGATTTTTAAAATTTATTTTCTCGCCCCTTCGGCTTTGGTTGCTCTATCCTAACTCTCTGGGCGGCAGGGGAGTTCGGTATTGTAACCGCGAGCCTGGCGGGGAGATAGCATTCTGACAGAGGCCTTGTCGACGACTTTTTGGAGAAAACACACCCTCACAATACTGTAATAAAAAAAATTAATGACTTCTTGGCTGAGTATGGCTTCCGAGGGCCCTGGTAGCATCTCAAAACGACCTGGTTCGCATTTATTTTCAGCTCGCTGGCTGTGGTTTTGGAAGTAGAGGGAGGAGGGGTAGAAGCAGAGAGATTTCTCCCTAGTTTGGTGTGTTGTAAATGGAAGGAGGATAAGCCAAACCTACTGAAGAAATATCTGTTTGTGTTGGCTGCTCGTCACTTTTCCCCTGTTTGCAACCAGAAACATTTCTTTCTTTTAAGGAAAGGGGAGGGTGGACTGAGGAGAATGTCAGTACGAGAGCGATCGCTTGTGGGTGGACTTCGCATGACATTTCAAACAAGCAAATGAGGGGGTAATGGTGATTTAGCAGTTGCTCGTGATCTAATTTGCCAAGGACCTTTTGCTTCATGTCACCGTAACGATTGCTGAAGTTGTGGTGAGAGTTAATTGTTGTAAAAGAAATGATACACACTTGATCCCCAGCATAACGTTATAGGTATTGATTAGTACTGTTTTTCTGCGCAGTCATTTGTGGAGTGCACAGAGTTAGCTGCGGCTTGCTTGCATAGCACATTACCACTTCACGGTACAGCGCTGGTGCTTCGAAGCGTCAGGTTCACTGAATCACTAAGTGTGTAGTACACAAATCATCCACCACGAGGAGCTGATGAGTCACTATAGACCTATTCACTACCCTACTGAGGTCCTGGCTAATATTATGTGAAGAGGACCAGTTTCAGTGCTGATTTTTGCCGAAGCACCGCACACCTGGTTCTTGACTGAACGCTCTGATTAGTTAATTAGTGGAATCAGGTGTTGGAGCTCTGGGCCAATATGAAAATCAGCGCCTACAATTCAGCCCTTTCCAGGTAAGATTGAACACCCCTTATCCAGACGTTCACAATGGTATAGGATGCTTCAGTCATGAATAGTGTTTTTAAGATAAAGCCTTATTTTTCTTAAGGAAATGGGTCTTTGTGGAACAATGCAATATCTTGCTTATTTTCATTCCATACTCCGTTAAATTAACATTCTTTAAATAGTGAAATCTCCATTTTTAAAAACATTTCTTCACTTCATCATACTGTTCATCATTGCATAAGTATGCTTTGGAAGTTAACAAATCGGATTCCCATTCCTTCTGGAAGTCAGGAGTTCACAAGGCTGATCTATCGGAATTTTTAGGAAAACTTTGATGCACGAATGACGTACGTAATCACTACAGCTCCAAAAGATTCTGGTCCATAATCAGCCTTTCCTTTCTTCCAAGATCGGAAGGAAGCAACAAAGGAGCTTGTCTCTCTTCCCTCATGAAATGGACAATTTGGCACTCTGTCATGGCTATAAGCCAAAATATGTATTTCTGGTTTTTATCCATTAGCAAGGAAGGTTCTTGGCTTTTTTGTGAATTTGGGTGCACCCAGTGATGTAGAGAAAAAAACTAGACCTCGCAAAGCCCCCTATCTCGTAGTAAGTTGGCTTTAACATCTGGTCATGGCAACACAAAGCATGCAGTGCTTTAACCAGTTTGGTTGTGTATGATTTATGTGTCAAAATGGTAAGCTCCTGTTGCGCTGACTGAACCTTGCAGACAGAGTAGAAAAGGTTGTGGTTTTTTTATTTGTTCTCTCTAAAACCAGTAGTTTTACTGATTTATGGATAAATTAGTTTTTTTGATTATCCTGATTGTGATCATATGGGTTAAATCCTGATGCTTTCACTTATAGGCATGTCCCCATTTGAAAATGTGCCCTATAGCATACGTTTTTCTTAGATTATTTATTTCTGAGCAGGGGTATTTACAATGTTTACAATGTGTTTTACCATGACTGGAAACTACCACCTATATGACCATGGCACAATACACCAGGAATGGAGAGCGTGCGGTCTAGTTTTTGCTCTACGTTAGTGAATGCACCCCTGATTACCATAAAACATGACTGGTTTAACCCTTCTCCTTTTAACCCTTCCTTCCTCTTTAGTTGGCTCAGAAGTATGACCCACGCAAGGAGGAGGAGCTTAGGCTATGGATCCAGGAAGTGACCGGCCGCAAGATCGGTGACAACTTCATGGAAGGGCTGAAAGACGGCGTCATCTTGTGCGAGTGAGTGACAGAGACGAGGTCGTTCATTATATACAGCCAACTTATCAGATGGATTTACCTCAATACCAGCTTCGTGAACCTCACCGTATCCTGTTTGTGTTGCTTCAGATATGGATTGATTCGATTTTCTGCTGTGATTTTCTTTTAAGTTTTTTTGGGCTCTTGCTCTGTGGTAATTAGCAGTTATCCTACTGCAGGTTCGTCTGTCCCTGTTGGAGAGCATGGATTTGTGGCCACACTTATTTTTGTGGCCACCCCCGTAGGACTGATGATTTGTTGGCTTGATGCTCCATATTGTAATTCTCTTCCTGCTGTTCTTCCTTCTCTTCCAGATTAATTAACAAACTTCAGCCTGGGTCTGTGAAAAAGATCAGCAACTCGCCACAGAACTGGCATCAGGTTATACATCTCCCGAAGACACCTGTGTGAAGTAGACTATGTTCTATTTGCATTTTAATCAGAGGGGCCTTCCATACTGCCTTGGTTTCCTCAAGATATCCCCTTCCATTTACCCACTTTAAACCCCCCGATGTGGGAGACCTTTGATAGGACTGCCAGGTCTGTTCTCTACTCTCTGTCTGGATTAGAAGTACCAATTGGTGGTAATTGAATCCAGTGGTTTATCACTGTTGAGCTTCACTTTGGAAGCCTGGTTTGGTTTGAAATCTGCAGGGGCTGCAGGCCAATTTCAGTTTATACCAATTTCCAACTGAGGAGGGGGGGGACTGGCTTGCCACAAATGGCAAATCCAATTTGAAGTGAAGTTTCAGTTTTAGGCTTGAAGGCTATTAACGTGAAATCAAAGCCAAACTTTAATATGCAGTGATCAAACATTGGCAAGTACAAGAAATGGCCCACGGTTCTCCACAATCTTAATGAAAAATTGTACAGCCCCATTTCCAAAAAAGTTTGGGCACTGTGTAAAATGTACATTTAAAAAAGAAAATCACTGTGATGCATCACCTCTTCTTTTAACCACTCTCCCTAAGTATTTGGGGACTGAGGAGGCCAAATGCTTTAGTTTTAAAAGCAAAATATTTTCCCTTTTTTTTTTTTTTTTCTTTCTTTTCCTTTCTTGATGCAAGATTTCAGCAGCTGTCAACACTTCGCGGCCTCCTGAGTCATATTTCTTGTTTCATAATGCGCCAAATATTCTCCATGCTTGACAGGCCTGGACTGCAGACAGGCCAGTTTTGCACCCAGACTCTTTAACTACCGTGCCATGTCTAACGCGTGCAAAATATGGTGTGTGGCATTGTCTTGCAGAAATAAGCAAGGCATTCCTCGAAAAAGACGTCTGGATGGCAGTATAAATTGCTCCAAAACTTGTAATATTCAGCATTATTGGCATCTTCACAGATTTGCCAGTTACCCAAGCCATGTGCACCAATGCTCCCCCATGCTATCATGGATGTTTGCTTTTGAATTGTGCGCTGATAATGAGCTGGATGGTTCCTCTGCTGTTTAGCTCAGAGGATGCGTCATCCATGATTCACTAAATGAATTCCACATTTTGATCAGTCAGACCACAGGACAGTTTTCTGCTTATCTTCTGTCCATTTTAAATGAGCTTGGACCCAGAGAAGGCGATGACATTTCTGGATTTTGCTTTGATATGGTTTAATGTTTACATGGTATAGTTTTGATTTGCATTTGTGCAGTGACTAACTCTTTTCGCCAACAATGGTTGACGGATGTGTCAGCAGAGCCCATGCAGTGATTTCCACGACAGAAACTTGACTTTTTAAATGCAGTGCCGCCTGAAGCTCATAGTCATTCAATATTTGTTTTTGACAATGTCCCTTGCATACAGAGATTTCTCTGGATTCTCTGAATCTTTAAATTGTATTTTGTATCATGGAGGAAAAAAATCCCCAAAGTCTTTTCAATTTTACACTGGGAAACTTTATTCTTACAATTTTAAATTCCTTTCCCATGCAGGCTTTCACACAGAGGTGAAACTCTCACCATCTTCTGAAAGACTCTTTTTTTTTTTTAATTTTTTTTTTTTTTTAAATATCCAACTATGTTCCTATGTTGCCAGCCAGCCTAATTGGCTAGCTGTGAGAAGTTTTACCAAATATATTTATTTTGCATGGTACAACTTTTCTAGTCTATTGCTGCCACTGTCCCAACTTTTTTGAAACTTATAGCTAGAATCAAATTAAAAATGAGCCGATGCTTTTCAAAAAACAGTATAATTTCTCAGTTTTAAACAGCTATGTTATCATTGTACACTACTATTTTCAATAAAATTTTTGGTTGAATGTGTGAATCATTGCATTCGATTCTTGGTTACATTTTACACAGCGTCCCAACTTCTTTTGGAAATGGGGTTGTACTTCTGACTTCAATTCCATGCATCACAATGGCAAACCCATCAAAAAATGTAAACTTTTTACCACTCAGTTTCCATGGTCTTTAGATCCTAAATTCCCCAAGATGATGACTTTTTCATTGAAACCTTATACGTTGGGGAAGGTCCTACAATTTAGCAAGGATGTAAAATCACCTGTATGTCACTTGGAAGTATATCTTTAGTTTCCTGGTTTCATGTGTTGTGCAGCTGGAAAATATCGGTAACTTCGTCAGGGCCATTACGGACTATGGCCTGAAGCCTCACGACATCTTCGAGGCCAATGACCTGTTTGAGAACGTGAACCACACTCAGGTCCAAAGCACCCTGATTGCTTTGGCCGGCATGGTGAGTATAAAACACCCGGTTTGATTCTTAAGGCTGTTTTACACTTGGAAGACATGTTGACAGACTTAAGAAGTGTTGGACGACATGGGTGCTTTTATTGTTATTCCAGAAGTGTTGGTCCACATCCATTTCATAACCAACCAATGTTTTTGCAAACAAAACTGGATCGACATTATATATCCATGATAACCATCAAACTCACGGTCCATCCAGCCAATGAAAATAAAAGCCAACCAACAACAGTATCTGCGACGTTACAAATGACGGGTGCAAGATTCTGTCAGGCGACACCATTTTCTGTCTGACAACATTTTGGTCATCAGAAACCGTTGAAAGATGAATGTTTTATGAGTATACAACAGCGTTTACTCATGCAGAAACATCATAAGGTATTTTGATACCACACATAATCAGGAGAGTTCAGAACATTGGAAAGTAGCTGTGTGGCGGCTCAAATTACTACAGTTCAGCGTGGCAGTGTAATCGCTTTTATAATCTGTCTATAAAATTTGGCTGGTTTTGTGCCTAGAAAAATCGCTAGCAGTTTGTTGTTAGTTCTACATTGAGACTTTGTGGTATTTACATGCATATCGTGTGAATCACAAGAGAATTGCAGTCTTTCATACAGAACCATCGTTGAAATACTTGAGGACTGCAGTTTATCAGCCTGTTCTCTTACACTGTGCATGTCTGTGTGTTATCTCTGTGTGTATACAACATGTCTGTATAGTCTAGTAAAAGCATGGGAGGTCTGATAACTTTTCTGTCCAATATTGTGTTCCTAGGCTAAGTCCAAAGGCTTTCACTGTAACCAAGACGTCGGTGTGAAATACGCTGAGAAGAATTACCGCCAGTTCAACCCCCTGCAGCTGAAAGAGGGGCGCAACATTATCGGGCTGCAGGTATGTTTTTGTGGATTTGACCTTTCCAGTTGTGAGGTCACACATGTGCGATTAGAACGTTCCATTGTGAACATTGTGAACATGTGAACAAGGTGTGTGGTGTTTTTTTTTTTTTTTTTTTTTTTTTTAAACTCTTAACTCCAACTTTTCCCGTAAGTTCTCCCTTAAGTTGGTTCAAAATCAGAAAAACCATTTATTTACATTGTCAGACAGTGTTATATACATATTCTGTATCTGCTGGTTGCAGCGCTTCACTGAAGCTACATCATGCTTGTACTGAGAGAAATATTCTATCCCTGGACGCCGTGTTTTTATAGCCGCGGCATTACATCAAATCTAAAAGGTCTAGATCTCACACATTTTATACTCATTTCCCCGTTGTTCAGCAGGACATATTTGGGATCGTTTGAAACCTTGGGATCTCCACTAGAATTTTAAATAGACCTGAAGTACCACAGTTTGAATACAGCAGCTGCATTTGACAGACCCATATATGGGTCCAAAGGATTTATGGGGTTAACATTCTAAGGCTGTCACTAACACAGCTGGAAACTGAAGGCAACATCCAGATTGCTGACTTAGAATTTTGAAAAAGCATTCTAAGAGATATGGTATACTTTTTATTGAAGGAAAACATTTCTTTTGGCTTTCACTCCCATTGTAACCCAAAAAAAACCCACTTTTTTTAAATCTTGTGTTCATTGAGCGGAAATGAGATGAATGATTCATGCTCATGCATTTTACTCTTGCCCCTCAACTCAGATGGGCACTAATAAGTTGGCCAGCCAGAAGGGCATGACTTCGTACGGGACGCGACGTCACCTGTACGATCCGAAAGCCGGCATGGACGCCCCACTGGACCAGGCAACCATCAGTCTTCAGATGGGCACCAATAAAGGAGCCAATCAGGTTGGGAGAGTCTGTGATTCCTGATTCTGAGGCCAGTCCCAGCCACTAACACAAATACAAAATGGATTCTTTCTCATTTTATCTCTACAAAGCAAAAGTAATTGAAGACCTGTGTGCAAGAAATGCCTAAGTCACTTCAATAACTCTTTTGTGATGGGGTCAAAGTTTTCGATAGTAGTGTTAGAACAACGCATTAATTGTTTTTTTTTTTTAATTTTTATATATACACACTCCGAGGCAATGAGAACGCAACACCAGTTTGGATTCAAATAATTTTGTGACCTTAATATTTATTTTCTTATTTTTACAATTCAAATATATTGGGTGGGTTGACTTGGATGAATTAAATGTGTTAATGGGCCGATTTGGACAATAATAAACAGATGCATTAAACATAACGAGCACAAGTTGAAAATGAAAAATCACAGCAAGACTGAACGGAACACAAATTTAAAAATGAACTCAAAAGAACAGTCAGTATCGGGTGTGACCCCCACGAACATCCACACAGGCAGTACGTCTCCTCGTGGACCTGACTTAGGTCTTAGGTTGTCTTGGGGAAGTTGTCTCCAGTCTGCCTGTAGTGCATTCTGGAGTTGCTGGCTGGTTTGAGGTCTGGGTACTCTTGATGAAAGAGCTCGTCCCAGTTGGACGTACTACACCCAAAACGTACTGATGCTGGAAGTACTACACCCAAAATGGTAAGCCATCTGCTGGGCACTTACTCACACCTCTAGCATACCCAAGGCCCTGTTCAGTCGATAGACGTGGCATTATGACACTTAAATGCCACACAAAACGCATTTATTATGCCTTTTTTATAGGGAAGACAACCCCTCCTTCATTTCAACCACTGTACTTGCGCAACTCCTAATCCCATATGTTGTACTCAATATGGATTGATGAGAGTCCAACTCAGACTACATGAGTTACATGATGATCATGCATGTGTAACGAGCTACACATTGTGACCCCAATGATAACTTAAGAACTGAAATTGGACTACTCAGGTCCTGAGCAAAAAATAATCCAAAATTTTGTGTCTGTGTGTGTGTCTGTGTGTGTGTTCCAAAATTCCCCAATTCCAAAATAGCTGGGACAAAGTGTAAATTGTAAATGAAATCAAAATGCAATGACTTTCAAATCACACCAGCCAGTATTTTATTCACAATAGAACAGAGTTAACAACATTGGTAATGTTTTAATAGAAATTTTACAATTTCATCTATAATATGAGCTCATTGCAAATTTGATGGCTGCTACAGGTCTCGAAAGTTGGGACAGGGGCCTGTTTATCATGGTGTTGCATCCCATTCTCTTTTTAACACAGAGTGGAGGCATCTGGGCATTGAGGAAACAAGCTTGTTGAGTTTAGCCATTTTAAAATGTTATGACTAGTGATGCAAATTTAGAATGACTCTTTAGTTGGGATTACTACTTAACAATAAATCATTTTCAGTGGAGCAATATTACCATGTCTTTTCAAAACTTATTCACAGTGTGACATGGTTTATTAAAAATTACCTTTCAAATGCATGACTAAATATGGCCTGGCTGCGGGTGTTTTTTTTTTTTTTTTTAATTTGCTGGAGAACTTTTGTGTGCTTCCATCGACTCTTCTAAGCATGTACAAGCTGTACCGAAAAGTCAAACACGTTTTTAAGTTAACAAACAGCAGGCGCATCTTCTGTATGTGGTGAGGGTGTACAAGGTTCTGCCAAAAAAAAATTAAGGTCTTGACAACTCCTTCATCTTAAGTCAAGTTAAATCACTATATTCAACATAAACTTCTAGTATTTTAAGACACTGCTTGGAAAATGTTGAAAATTGTAAATCATCAGGTTGACTTAAATATTATTTGGGTAGTATCACTGGAATTCTCCGTTAAACTTGCACCACTCGTAGTAATCAATCAAACCACTGCCACCATTGTACCGTGTGAATGTCCATTTATGGTGAGATGGACCCTCTGACTATATTCTAAGCCATTGTGGATCTGGGCAGAAATGGTATGTGTAAAGATATTACATTCAAGATTGTAAGACTAAAACATATTTATATTTCAAGTAGTGAGTGATAGCATGTTTAATGTTTTGCTTGAAGTGAAATAATCTTGCCCCATGGTCAAATATTGAAGTGAGTCAAACGATTACCTTGAGCGTGAAATGAACGGAGTAAGGAAAGTGTGAGGTGGTGAATGCAAGGAAAGTGTGAGGTGGTGAATGCAAGGAAAGTGTGAGGTGGTGAATGCAAGGAAAGTGTGAGGTGGTGAATGTAAGGAAAGTGTGAGGTGGTGAATGCTTTGTTTTGGAACAGATTGTCATCAGTACCCCCTCGCTCCCCTGTCTTTCCCCAGTCCGGAATGACGGCCCCGGGGACGAAGCGGCAGATCTTCGACAAGAAGCTGGACACAGAGTCTTGCGATATGGCCACGGTCTCCCTCCAAATGGGCACCAATAAGGTGGCGTCGCAGACGGGCATGACTGTCTACGGCCTGCCGCGCCAGGTGTACGACAGCAAGTACTGCGTCAACCCCAACGACCCGATGGGCAGCGAGGATGCCGTGGACCTGGGATACGAGAGCCAACACAACTACCACAACTACTCCGACTAAATCCTCCCGTAAGCTTACTCGCTCAAACCCCCACAAGACAACTCCAACTACAGTCTCCTCCTATAAGCACCACCCATACAGAACCCTACACAGTCACTCCAAATATAGTCTCCTATTAGCACCACCCATATAGATCCCCACGCAACTATTTCAACTACAGTTTCCTGGAAGGACCACCTGTCCAGACCCCTACACAAGCATTCAGACAACACCCACCTGCACACTAGCCCCCATCCCCCCCGGAGTATAAATATTCATTTACTCGTCTCCATCACCCTCCACCCAGATTTAGCCACTTTCAGCTTGTTAGACCATCCATACTCTCGCCTCTGTTTCTCCGACATGGTTACCAGCTATAGGGTGATGCCTCCACTGCGATTAATGTCTAAAGTAGTGTCCCTACAGTCATTCGTTGCAGTTTTTTGCATTTTAAACCTTAAGTGTGTGAGGTTATGGGAAAATGAGGGTGTTTATCCTTTTTTCAAAATATCCCCCCACAATTCACTGGATAAACAAAATTATCATAACATAAAGTGATTTCTAAAGATTGAGAAGGGGATAGGTTTTTGTTGCTCATTCCGCATCTGAACACGAATGACGATTCCAGAGTTGTCTGCAGCAGTGGTCGGTATTTTATTCATTGTCCTCAAAGGTAACAGGATGAAAACTAAAAACTTTGGAACCTCTACCTGCTCTGAGAGGGTTGTGAGAACATCAAGAAAAAAATGTAAGAATTTAAGCGAACAAAAAAAAAATTTATATGCTCAAGATTGGACTGTGAGGCTCTCTCTCTTCTCTCCGGAGGACCTTTTACCCCTGAGGACCCAGGAGTTGAGTGCACATCTGAAGACTGTTGAATTCCGGGGAGTCTGACCCACTCAAACTGATCACCAGGGGGCGGTGTCTTACCTGCGTAGTGCTGTTCCAGTCCGTGGCGTTTGAGCTGGGAGACGCATGCGCATCGAGCTGAGCGTTATTACCCTCACTTGCTGCTCCTGGTTTTTCACCTGCGATTTCAATTCTTCTCTCTTTCGTAGTGCTTTCACCCCGCGGTAGTTCGTCTCTAAATTCTGGGGCTACTCTGAGCGTGCGAGCGTGCGATGGTCCTCCCGGCTGCAATTACAATCCCATAATTTTAACTGTTTGTTAGAAAGGCGTAATGTTTATTTTCCTCCCGTTATTTTGGGGGTCAGGTGGGCCCTTTTTTCCGATATGGGTAATATGGGTAGAAAAATGGAATTAACTAAAAATATACGTGCTTACATATATGTCCTGTACATGTGGTGTATATTGGTGGTGTTTGGGTCATTTTGACCAAGGGATCTAGTATTATTATAAAAAAAAAACCATAATTTTGATCTTGTTATTGCGTTGATTAATACTGGGGGCATGTTCAAATCAATTTCTCATTCATTTCACATTTGGTCTCATTCATTTCACTATTATGTAAAATCGATGCTTGATGTATAAGGGGAGGATGGAGGAGTTTTATTTACTTGGCTATTATGGTCAGAAAGGCTTAAATGAGCTGAGAGGAGATTGGGTATCACTTTGTTACAAACATCTAATTTAGTTTTTCATTTTGGGGATCAAACCGACCTCAAACCAAAAATGGTTTATTAATTTCAACATAATGAGAGGGTTGGTCGGCTCATTAATGATCAGATGGGATTATATCGTTTTCGATTCAGCGCTGCATGCCGTGTAGAATAAGTACAATTGGGGCGCACCACTGTCACACTACTGTTTGTTCTATGTGTTTAGTTGCCTTGCCTTAGAATGGTTTTGTTCTTTTTATGCTGCATTTAAATGAATTAACATTGGAACTGAATACATTTTAACGATGAAATTGCACTGCTACTGGATCGATGTGAGCCACACTTGTGTATTTATTGTCTTGTTGTTTGTTAATTGTCGGCGCATGCTATTTAGGACTGTGCCAGGCCACTTTTGTATATTTTTATATCAAGAGGGTTTGCTAATCTGATAAGGGGATAATTTTAAATGATATAAGTTGGGGGGAAAAAAAGTACGTACACATTCAATAAGTAACAATAATAACAATCTTGACTTTATGAATACAGTCGTAATGCATATAATAATATATCATTTATTTTTACTAGCATCTTATTTATTATTTTTATCAAACTGTTCCATTGGCAAAATTCCTGTACTTTGAGGTAGGAGTAAGTGAGTGACAGGTCTGAAATGGTGACGATCATTTTGGTTACATTGGTGTGCTGTGTGATATGTAAAGTGTTTATGCACAACATATTACACAGCACTGCTGAGGGTGATCTGGACTGAGATCGTAGTGCTTTAGTTAGTACTTTTCTATTGTGTCCATTACTTAAAAGAGAAATAATATTTAAATGAGATGGTTTATGAAATATTTTCATACTGAGTCTAACTGTTAAGACTCAAGACGTAGTTAAGACTTGCGCCTTTCCCTGATTCAGTGAGGTTTAATTGGTAGCTGACTAGACTGTTGCAGACCTAGGTCTGGTATTTATTTGAAATGTGGCACTTAACCCTTTTAACTCCCATATAATCCCTGCATATTAGAAGGCTTGGAGAAATGAATTTTTACCTTGAAGATCAAAGTTCTCCCATGTGTTTGGTTTGTAAAATATTTTCTTGAAAAGTTGCTGGTGTGTTTTTTGTTTTAGTTTTTTAAAATCACATTTTCAGATGTGCTTTGAGGGAGAGTTTTTTTTGGGGGGGGGAGGGTAAACTTTTGCATTCTAATGGTCAGCAATACGTATCGGTGTTTGGTTTCTGTCACAAAACTAATCGCTTTCCTAATTTCTTTCACTTTCAACAACATGCTGTCTTTATTTTTGAATTTACACCAGTTTTCACCTCTGTTAATGAAGAGAAAGGGAAATTGATTTGACAAATTACCTGTTAGCCTTTAATGCGTTGACATAATGTAATGTTACAAAGCACCGGTGATCTAAATATGTATTCCATCTGGTGGTGTATAGCAGAGTTGAGGTTGTGTATTTGATTTAGTCTTGGCTAGGAAGATGTATGTGCGCACTTTGAGGGGACTAAAATGTTTTAAAGCCATTCCACCTGTGTAGTGATCAAAAAAAATATAGAAATAAGGATTTGTGGTGTGGTTTCCCAGATTGAGAATTTGTTGTTTCTTCTAGAGCTGTGAGCGTACGCATGCCAATCTGTGTGTTGTTTTAACTGAAATAAAGGATATTAATTTTTTTTTTTTTTTAATTGCAAGTTTCCAACATCGTGCCATTGTATTGATTAAAAACTGCAATAATAAAACGCATCAGATGCCAAAAACAATGTTTCTTTTATTGTTGTTTCCTCTCAAAGCTTTTCTGGCCTAAAGGTGTATTGTTTTCTCATAATTTTTTCACTTTGAACATGTGGATCATCATTGTGTTATATGCTGCATTTCCTAGTGTGACTAATTCTGCACTGGACTACAATCTTGCCAGTACTTTTATACGTAAGGCTGTTGTCGGAAATTGTGACCAGTAGGTGGCAGAGAACAGAAATGCCAACATTTTACTCTGTAACGCAAACATGAAGCACGAATGAGTTACCGATCTCCTCGTTTCATCTAGATTCTGGACATTTCGGTTTTTTCTTCGACCTGCATGAACCAGCGTATACCCTTATTTAACTCTGACCGCTAGATGCAGTCGCATTAAATCAACCGGTCACCTCCTAGAGAGAGCATCAGGAATGTATCTGAATATTTTATGGGTTTGCATACATGTCACTCAGCGCTTGGTGTAAATTGACTTTCCAGAACACTCTCAGTACTCCCCGTTACCTTGTCAGCAATGTGTGGGACTAAACGGAGACAATTTTTAGACTTCCATAAAGGATCGTGGCTTAATATAAGATTTTTAAGAGATAAAACAAAATGGTGACATTAAATACCGACTTAATAGCCAATATTATCAACATTATCCCTTCAAAGGATTTTACATTTAAAGTCCCACAGCAAGATTACCGTGGGCATAGGACCATACGCGTGATTATATTGCTCACAACGTCATGTTTGCCAATTTAAATCTAAATATTTCCTTTTCTAATAAAAAGGGCAACCTCATTTTTATCCTAATTACAGAATGGGCAGGTAAATCGTGTTTACAATTTTGAGCCCAGTTGGCCACTAAGGAGGAGACCTGCGATTTCACATTTTCCTCGTTTCAAGTGGTTTGTGTTTCAACAGTTAAAAACAAATAACTGCACATCCTTGTGATGAAAGCTAGGGGAAACGTGCTGTTAGGGCAATCCAAAGACTGTCATTTTGATGTCAGGCTGTTTTTCCCCCGCTGAAGGTATTCATTATGCGTTCCAACTCAATGTATCAAAGCGAAGAAAATTACCACTGAGATGAGATGCCTTTTAATTTTGTTGATGATGTATAAAAACATTGGGTAGTACAATGAAATTTAATTACGGCCACATTTTAGTGGTTCAAATTTGCCAAAAATTCCGACATGCAATATAATGACTTGTCATAGCATTAAATACTTGCAAAATGTAGGCCGTATTTTGTCAATCTGTTCTCACTGGATTTAGAATAGTTGAAAAGTTGTTCATTGATGGCAGTGCAAGCAAACATTATTATTATTATTATGAAGTAGGATAAACTTAGCTGCAACTTTTAGCATCCAAGGTTAACTGCCGTGTGCATACGCAACGTTAATTTTTGGTGCAATAATGGGAAGGCGTTGTAGAAATGAGTTTGGCAACGACGAGACGCCGTAATGGGAGTGTTATTTAATGGTCCAGGGGGCGGGGCAGTTTTCAAAGAGGCGGACGGGTCATTTTACACACATGTAGTTTCCCGCTACCAGACAGCGCTGTAGAGATCAGACGACTTGGACGACGCAGTCATATTCATTGACGTTTCGTTCCATCTACCTGCACCATTTGGTAGATTTCTTGCTAGCTAACTACTTAAAGTGGGCTATTTTGCTTGCGGGTTAAACTTCCCTGTGGCTGTTAAACGTAAGTGACGATTATTCGATCAGTGTTTTGCGTGTGATTCATAGGGGCAAACGATTGTGCAATTAAGCTTTAAATGTCGCGAAGTTAAGTCGCCTGCTAGCTTCTGTGGTACGCTGATGTTCATTAACTCAACCTTAACGCTTGCTTATTATGCGATGGTAATACTGCCTGAGAGTCTAGGCTTGCGACTTGCTAGACTGCCGTGGTTTAGAATTAGCTGGGTTACTGTGCATTCTGGAATAACTTCTGTCGAATAACCGTATTAATTTGCTAATCCGTTAACTACATGTATCTGAAACTGTGATAGGCCAATTGATGTTTAGTATAACAGGTCCTCAATGCCTTAAAAGTTTGATAGTGTGTGGGTACGGTCATGTTATCTTGCTCGTCGCACAATTTATTTGACCGTCCATCAGCAATGTCATTGTCCGCTGACGCTAGACCTTGGGCAGTCTGTGTTATAACATGCTAACCAGTTTGGCTAAAGCCGCTTTCACACCGAACGCGAAAGGAATTTTTCGTTCGACCGATTACATTCAAAGTCAATGCAAAGACGCGAATGTAATCTGTCGTGCGAAAAATTCGTATCGCGTCCAGTGTGAACGCGGCTTTAGTGTACCTTTCTGCTCGCGTAAAAACGATATGAAAGCCCTCTCTGGTTGGGGATTTGTGATCGTGTCTTATCGCACGCGTTTTTTGAGGAAGCCAGCGAGCCGTGGCCGTCAAAGCTACAGGTAAGGTGTTCCAATACGATTCGATTCTGGGATGAATGCTGTCACATGTGTACCATGGTTCCTTGCGTGTGACTTTGGGAGATAAAGGCGAGCCTTGGCTAACTTTCCACCTAACAGTCGCAGCTGCCACCATCGTCTTACCCAGTAACAAATAACTCAACCTTCTTTTGGTTTCGGTTTGCCTTTATTTGCATAGAAAACCAGCTTGCAGTCATCAAATGCGAGAATACACATTATTTTTGTATCTCATTGGAGGTCGCCATGGCCACGGAAGGCGAACCCACGGATTTCATTAAAGTGCTGCACTTGCTGGTGATGTCATTTACCTGGGGTATGCAAGTGTGGGTCTCCTTCATCGCAGGTAAGATTTGCAATATTGATGAAGGGCGGGACTGCTTACCCTCGTAAAATTTACAAACTCATACGAGTCTGTCAATTGCAACTGCAGTATTCAAAACTGAGGAACTTAAGGCTATTTTAAAGTCAAATGTAGATCCCAGGGTTTCCAGCGATACAAAATATGTCCTGCCGAATTACAGGTTAATGTGTAGAAAAGGAGGTCCAAGATGTAGATGTTTTCCTTTTGATGTAATGCTGTGACTGTTAAAAAAAATGGGATCCAGAGTTTGAATATTTCTCTCAATATAAAAGTGTGATGTAGTTTCAGAGAAGAGCTGCTACCAGCAAATACAGAATATATGTGACATAGCTTTTTTCATTTTAAAATACAATGACTTTTAACCTTCTGAAGGGAAAACTGAAGCGAAAAGGTTGTGTTTAAGAGGTTAATTTACGTTCAGTATTGGAGTGTTCAGTACAAAACCAAATTTACTTTTCTCATATTCGCTGTCTCTTTCTATCTCCTATTTTTCTATCCCTGCCCCCCCCCCCCCCCAAAAAAAAAAAAAACAGGGTTTGCCCTCGTGCTTCAGGTGACGAGGCACACATTCGGCTTGGTGCAAAGCAAGCTCTTCCCTGTGTACTTCTACTGTTTGCTGGGCAGTAATTTCATCAGCCTGGCGGTGTTTGCCGTATACCACCCCCGGGAACTGCTGGACTGGCACGAATCGGTCCAGGTGTGTCTCAAAGCAGATTTTACAATTCTCAGCCCCAGTGACCTTTAATCAGATGGCAAGGAACACAGACGTGTGATGGCGCAGAGCCACAATGGACACCAATGGCACAGTTTGTTTTTGATAAGTGGTTTTATATGAGTGACAATCTGCTGGCTTCTTGTATCGAGCGAATAGCTTAATGTGAAAGAGGTGTGGCCAAATCTATTCAGAGAGTGAGTCTGCCTGACTATTTTGGTTCAAGTTTAGCTTTGATTATATACTGAGTAACAAATCAAACTCCTGTTGGATAGTAAGTTAATGTGCTCACTTGTTCACCCTGACAAAGTGACGGCAAAACAAAAAAATGTTTGAAGAAATGAGTGTAAATGTGCATGTGCTAATGATGAATTAAGATTTTCATAATGATTACACACACTATTTCCGATCAGTTTTGTTTTGACTTTTTTGTTTTTGTTTCTCGGTACATTTACAGTGCTGTGAAAAAGTATTTGCCCCCTTCCTTATTTCTTAATTCTGGCATATTTTTCGCACTTGAATGTTTCAGATCATCAAACAAATTTTAATATTGGACAAAGGTAACCCAAGTAAACACTAAATGGAGATTTTAAATGATTTCATTTATTGAGGGAAAAGAGCTACCCGGCCCTATGTGGAAAAAGTAATTGCCCCTTATTGTTAAATCATGAATTAATTGTGATTAACCACATTTTTTGAGTGCAATTTCACTTGGCACACTCAGGCCTGATCACTGCCTGACCTGTTGAATCAAGAATTCACCTAAATAGAATCTGCCTGACTAAGTGAAGTAGGCTAAAGGATCTCAAAAATCAACACATCATGCCACAATCTGAAGAAATTCAAGAACAAATGACAAACAAGTTATTGACATCTATCAGTCTGGAAAGGGTCATAAAGCAATTTCTAAGGCTTTGGGGCTCCAGCGAACTGCGGTGAGAGCCATTATTCACAAATGAAGAAAACTTAGAAAAGTGGTGAACCTTCCCAGGAGTGGCCGGCCTGCCAACATTACTCCAAGAGCGCATGGACAACTCATCCAGGAGGCCACAAAAGAACCCAGAACAACATCTAAAGAACTGCGGGCCTCACTTGCCTCAGTTAAAGTCAGTGTTCATGATTCAATAATAAGATGTAAACTGGGCAAAAATGGCATCCATGGGAGAATTCCAAGGCGAAAACCACTGCGGACCTAAAAGAACATAAAGGGTTGTCTCACATTTGGCAAAAAACATCTTAATGATCCCCAAGACTTTTGGGAAAATATTCTATGGACTGAGGAGAGAAAAGTTGAACTTTTTGGGAGGTGTGCTTCCCGTTACATCTGACGTAAAACTAGCATAGCATTTCATAAAAAGAACATCATCATACCAACAGTCAAACATGGTGGTAGTGTGATGGTCTGGGGCTGCTTTGCTGCCTAAGGACCTGGACGACTTGCCCAATTGATGGAACCATGAATTCTGCTCTCTACCAGAAACTCCTGAAGGAGAATGTCCAACCATCAATTTGTGACCTCAAGCTCAAGCGCACTTGGGTAATGCAGCTGGACAATGATCCACATCACACCAAGAAGTCCTCCCCAGAATGGCTTAAAAAAACAAAATGAAGTTTTTGGAGGGGCCTAGTCAAAGTCCTGACTTAAATCCAATTGAGATGCTGGGGATGATCTTAAACAGGCCATTCACTTGGAAAAACCTCCAATGTGACTAAATTAAAATAATTCTGCAAAGAAGAGGACTCGCATTGCTAGGTATCGCAAACACTTGATTGCAGTTTTTGTTGCCAAGGGTGGGTTTAGGTTTAGGGGGCAATTACTTGGTTACATTGTTTGATCTGAAATATTTAAGTGTGAGAAATGTGGGGGGGGGGGGGGAATCAGGAAGGGGCAAATACTTTTTCACAACATTAGATTATGTGACTTTGTTGGGGATAAGAATCTAGGAAGTTATAAAGCAATTGAACCTTTATGGGTTTACTTTTCTAAACGGCACAATATCAGTGCTGAACATGGGACTGGTTTTGAACATGCAAAAAAGATTCTTTGGGCTGGCTTCGTAGACAAAGTTGAGGCTTAGTCCTGGATGTAGCTTAAGGCTTGGTGTTTGTATTGTGAATCTCAATTCAAATCGGAAATTTAGTCAAGGAACAGGTGTGATCTGTGCCTGGGAAACTGGCCATTGAACTTGGATAATATGCTGCCTTGTAATCAGTGCTGTTATCAACCATGTGTGTCACTGCCGTGAATCCAAACATTGGTCTTGCCTCCCCTGCTCTTTCTGTGTAGATGGGCCTGTACTTCGGCGCATTGGTTCTGGCCGGGCTGAACGTACAGTGGTTCGGCCCAGCGGTTTCTGAATCCATGGTCGGGATGCACGAGATCGAGCGGGAGCACGGATTAGGCAAGGACGTGGGGATCCGTTACAATAGAGAGGCCTACGTAAAACTGCGACAGCAGGACCCCAAATACAAGGGCTACAACGCCTCCTTCCACCGATACCATGGGCTGTCCAACCTCTGCAACCTCCTGGGGTTCATATGTACCACCGTCAATATGGTGTACGCGGCTATCCACCTGAACACTATTTGACCCACTATTTCACCCGTAACCTCTAGCAGTCACGAATAATGATCAAATTTGACAAAAATTGCTTTGCGAAATCTGTAGCACGTAAACTGCTTGTACTTTGCAATTGCATTTCAGCCTCGCGCCCATGATGGTGGACATAGCTAGGTGGTCACATTGAAAATTTAAGTTGTCCAATTTGGACCTTTTTAATATCATAAATGACAGTTTTGATGATTTCTAAGAAAAAAATAAGTCACAAAACAGCCATTTTATGTTGTTCCTTCTCCCATTGACGCCTGTTTGAAAAACCTTTGCCTCTCGTGGAATTGGAATTTCAGGATCACCTGAACCTCTAATTCCCTGGTCCTCAAGTGTAAATCCTGGACCCCAAAAGCTTCTGGTTTTCCATCCTCCCTTTATCTGGGAGTCAGATGCTAGTGAAGTCTGGCCAATCAGAGGCACTAAGGCCGGGGTGTCAAACTGACCTGTAAACAGGCCAAGAGGCTGCAGGTTTTCACTCCAACTATGCAGAAGCACACCTGATACAACTAATCAGTTGTGCAGGCCTAGATCAGTTGATTAAATCATTGCTTTCAGGTGAGCTTCTGCATGGTAGGATTGAAGACCTGCAGCCTCTTGCTCTGTTTACAGGTCAGTTTGACACCCCTGCACTAAGGGTTCATTTACTTTTCTGGGATAAACAAAAGCCAGGGCTGGATTTGGATTTAAGGTTCAGAGTTGAGGATCTGGCGAGCCTAGTTGGGCTGAACGGCCTGTTCTCGCCACTCGTTATGTTTTCCCTGCACTAGTATATCATTACCTTTCCTGCCTTTTCTCTGTCTGTTTTTTTTTTAAATTAGTGCCACTGCGGGCAGATAAGGGAAAAAAATTGATGAAAATACGGGTCGGGGCGTGGTTAAAACGTGTGAATAAAACCAGAGGAACGTCCTCGCTCCTTCGAATGTCATTTGAAGGCGATGTCAGTCACAGACAATCGCGGGCGTGGCAAATTGGGAGGGGTGCATTCGCAGGTCAATCAATTACATGCCGTGCATTCTTGTGAAATACTTCTGGCAAAGGATGGTCTGAATGTTCCTCATCAGGAGCCATCCCGTGGAAAGCACTGCTCTATTTTCAGGGCCAATTTAACAAACTGGAATCCCCTTGATGATCAAGGACTTATATTAGTTTCAACATTACTCTGTATTTGCTGACTAATCTAATTCTGTGACCCGCAGTGTTGAAAGAAGTGCTCAGATCGTTTACTTGCGTAGAAGTATCAATACCACAAAACAAGAATACCTCTTCACTATTAAAAAAAAGACTTAACAATCTTTATGTAAAATTGTTGTGTTACCAGCTAAATGTACCTGAAGTGCTAAAGTAAAAGTATTAATTGATGAGAAATTCAGACTGTGACTGATATATTACATTTAACAAAGTAGATTATTAGTGCTGAGTCAATGCATAGTCAGCATTAAATTGTTTATCTGATGTATTCAATTAACAATCTTTGTACTTCCACCTACACGGCAGGCCACAGGTCAACCAAGTACAGATGACACCTGATCAGGATGTAGCAGAGAAATGAGTGGTTGGAATGAGTCCACTGACTTTCCTCCTTCTGCAGTTTCCTGTGCCTGAGAGGTCATAGAGTGAAATAATATGTGTTGTTGGAGTTCAAACATTGATTTACCTTTTTTACCTGGGGGAACTCCCGTGTTTTTAAATGTTAGAACTGGTTCACCCTGGGAATTATCTTTGACTTGGCTTAGCAGACTGGCAGGGAATTGTTGTCATTTTTAACTGTCTGGCATGCCTGCCCAAACCTCCCAGGGTGACATTTTTTTCCCTTTCTTTTCTTTCATTTGTCTGACGCATTTAATGATCCTGAATGCTTCTTTATCCATGATTAATGGATTAGTGTTGTCATTTGAGATATTATTTACACTGAACTTACCTTGGAAAATAAAGGAGGATGACAGCCGACTGTGAAAATGTTCATCTTAACGATTTCTGAAATGCCTGAATTAATATCTTGCATTCCTTTTACCACACGGTCTTTATGATTCTGTTATTATACATTAAATGCGCACTTTTTTTTTTTTATATCATTGAAGCAGATTGTTTCTTGCCTATCTTTGCCGTATACTCATTAGCAGCTCTATAAAATTTTAACAATAGTTGACTGTTTTTAGGGAACTTGAGTAGTCATTATGCTTTTCTCCACTAGAGAGCACTGTAGTCTCAGAACTTTTGCAATACTCGAGCCGTATCATGTATTTCGGCCCTTATTAACGTGAATGTCGCTGTCTCAGTTATTGCGTGAGTGAGTGACTGACTGATCAACTTCAGTGATTGGCTGTCCCGTGGGGAAGGAGTTCAGCGATCGGTCGGCCGGCAGGGAAGAGGCGGCCCAACCATATTACTAGGTGCACCTAGTCTTGTTTCGCCTTCTCTTATGATGAACAATGAAATTCTGTACTTCTAACTCTCGTTTGTGCAAGAAAACTGTCCACATCTGCACAGACAAGGGCTTGTGGGTGTCTTAGCTTAGTAAATTACGAGCTTGAGATACAACAATGCATGCCTTAGTTCTGAATATGGTCCTTGGCACACTCATTACAGAAGTTAGTAAGATGGTTGTAGACATGCAGTTTGTTCATACACTCATTTATCTTTGGCGGAGTTAAAGGCTTTTTGATTGATTCACGGAACCTGGCGGTTCTGCCTACTTCTGAGGTTTAAGAACTCATTACAGCAAAGCCTTTTAATGACGAATACACCTTTAAGGTAGTCACACTAAGTGCAAACGATATGATTGTCATCTGCTGTAATTAAGTCGCTCCATCTGCCCAACACAAGGCAAACAAAGCCATATGTGTCTTTTTTTTTTTTTTTGTGAAATTGGTAACCGGATTATGTTGCCAGACTATGAGGGGGTGTTAGCTGCTTAGTCACCTCCAAAGCTTGCCGGGGCAGGGTCCGCGGGTTTTTAAGTCCCCCTTAATCCTCCTGCTGGTGTTGCTCCCGAAAGGCCTAAAGGGGAAGGAAATGTGGTCTGTGGGGGTGCTGACGCTCGTGCGCACTCTATTCACTGCATTCCTCTTTGAGAAGAGTGTAATATCCGCGCTAATGGACTGCGGGACGATGTTCTTGCCAGAAGTGTAATCAAGGAGTGGGGTGGCAGTGGCTTGTATGTTGAGAGAGAGAGGAAGGAAATGGTTGGAGTCCGCATTTCAAGGGTACTGTGACGCTGATTAAACCAAACATCTGCAATCTTCTTCATTGTATCAACTATTAAAGGTTGTTACAGGAGCTCAGATTTAAAAACATAAACCCTCTCTGACCATCGGCGTACTTCTGCGGTGAGGATGTTTGTGCTATTGGTGTAAAAACTGACATCGAAGTGAATTTCCTGTATGTACATGTTCGGGCGCAGCTGTATATCTTCCATATTCCAGACGTCTGAAGAAGTTCTTTCCCTTTCTCTCAGAAGCTCATGCTCGGCTGCCAATCTTGTAGGCTAAGCCTTTGCACTATATACAGTGGTTGACGCACACACACACACACACACACACACTCTTCCTTGTACCTTTGTGAGGACAATACATTGACTTCCATTCATTCTTCCGGTGTCTCTACAGCCTTTCCCTAATCTTAACAATAACCAATGTATGCCTAACCCAAACCCTTACCCTAACCATAACCTACCCCTAATTCTAACCTTACCCCTAACCTTAACTAATAAGTCAGCTTGCCTTTGCAGTTGTGAGGACTGGCCAAAATGTCCCCAAAAAAAAAACTTCCCACTGTTGGTTAAAAACTCATGCTGGTCCTCAGTACGTAGCAAGTACAAGAATCCACGGACACACACAATATATTGGCTATTTTATGCGCATGTTTGACCAAGAGAGGCTAAGTTGGCATATTTGCATGCCTCATCATGCGAGTAGATTTTACTCGGAAAAATAAACTGCTTTATATTTCAAGTGTATCTCCATATATTCAAAATATATGGCAATGTCGAGTCTCTTACTAAACATTTTACATATACAGTGGTTATTGCTGTACTTTATAATTTGCTGCCAGTTCATATGGCGATTCACGTTTTTTGCGTGGTCTCTACGGCTGTAATAATTGGGCCCCTTTGGCGATGTTGATGAAGGAAATCCGGGAATACGCTCTTCCACCTTCTCCTTATCTCCGCGGAAAAGGAGCAAGCGAAACGGTGGACGAGAAAGAGAAAGGGTGTGGGAGAGACTGGCGAGGAGCAGAGAGCGTGCAAACAGACACTTGTGTAGGAAACTAAGACACGTAAGTTCACGCTGCTAGTACCAAGTGACCACATCCCGACTCAAGGTACGTTGCTGTTTAACCTCCAAGTTTGCTTAATGCTTGCTTATTTTTCTATGTGGCTGTAGTTAATTATTTATTAATCGCCAGTAACGTCCTGATACATTGGCTTGCGTGTGCCGAAAATACAAGAGAGTTCGTTGTAGCTTGCAGGTTGAAAGAACTGGCAAAATTTAATGACCAATTTAAAAAAAAATCTATAGATGAATTCAAATTTAAAACTAGGCTGCACAATTACTTGATATGGAAAGGTTTCCAGATATTGGCGTCTGCATTTGCCAGCTGAACACCTGGCTCTGAATTCCAAAACCCTCTTAAGTCTGAATAAGTTCAAAAGGCTTTTAGTCGCATCACTTCCGCATTGTCGTTATGACATTATTAACGAAACAAATGCTTATTCTGCCGGTAGTCCATTATGCTTATTTTCCCTGTTGGTCCTATGTTTTTCTTAGCACGACATTGTTCTTTTCCGTCTACTCTGCTCGCTCGATATAAGTCTGCTTTACAGTGTGCTTTCAAAGTAGGCAACTCACTGACCCGGGGGAGTATTTAGAAGTTTTCACGGCTTCGATTCTTACTGAGGACCACAAGATGAACGCGAATCTCTTGGGTGTAAATCTAAACTCCCTGTTAAATGTCCTGTCCTGCCCTGCGTAGAATTATATGGACAACTATAATGACTGAAATCTGTGCAGTTCAAGGTTATTAACCCCCCCCAAAATAAAATCCAAGCAGCGGGCTTGGGATGGTATATCCACTTCAATTAAGTTGACCTCATGAAACCACCTCCCCTTGCTAGCCGTGTTCAGTTCAATAAATAGTGATCGGAAAAGCTGCATGTACTGTCCCGTGTGCGTGGTGGGATGATGACAAGCTTAAACCGACAAACAGCCTTGCAAAAGACTTGAGTGTTGAAATACGTTGGCATGAGCAGTCACGTTCATTACAAAATCGGACTCTTGGTAGCTTATGAAATGCAAGCATTGCCAAGGCCGACGTTAGCCTGTTGTGATTTATTGCACTTAAGCCTTAGAGATTGGTATCTTATTTTTAAAACTTAATTTCAGGTTAAAGCGAAAATTAACACACAAACTGTAATATGAGAACAGACTGAGAAAAAACCCCACTATTACAGAAAGTATATTCAAGGTAAAACAGTCCTTCATGTATTTGATCGTCAATTCGGTGTTTTCAGGCTCAGACGTGATTTTGTAGTTAAATAATTTCAAATGTAGCATTCACCACTTGCTGCCGGTGTTGTATTTGTTTGTTTATTAAATGCTGTCTTGAATTATTTCCGTTTATATTTTGAATGCATTGTTACCCTCGGCCCGACTTCAGGCCGAAGGGTATGGTCATCAGTTCGTCGTCTGTCTGTCCGTGTGTGCACCTCCAAAGTCCGCGTCAATAAACTAGTTAGCCATGCCAAAACATTCGCGGTAATGTAGGGAATCCAGGCCAGGAAAGACTTCTTCAGATCGGACCATTTTTGGGGGAAAAACTGCATTTTTGGCGTTTTTGAAAAAAACTTTGTCGTGGACTGATTTTGATGAAGCATTTGAGCTAGGGGGGTTTATACCTGGGGGAACGATATATATGCGGGGCTCTAGATTAGTGAAAAATTTTGAATTTCCCAAAATTTTTGTGGACATTTTTATAGTTGTAAATGTATGTTCTGTGGAATTCTACTTTGGTTATTGTGTAATTGTTCTGGGACACTTCATAAGTCAGGCCGGCGGTGTTCAAACGCGGGCGTTTCTTGTAATATGTTACTGCCACTGCATGAATAAGTTGCGGGTAATTAAATGTCATGACCCAACATAAATAAAACATGCAGAAAATGATTCCCACTTATATTCAGGGGTTCATCAATTTTAAAAAACTGGATGACCAGTTTTTACCCTCGGCCCGACTTCAGGCCGAAGGGTATTGTCGTCTGTCTGTCTGTCCGTGTGTGCACCGTCAGGCCGAGGGTGTTCAAATGCGGGCGTTTCTGGTGATCATCTAAGTGTCCCCTCTGCCTATATGCATGCCAGACAGATCCGAAACACGCAGACAGAGAACAGAAGATGTTGTTCAAGCATGTGACCTGGCTTTTCTGAGGGCATAAAGTCCTGTAAGGAGAGAAAAGGAGAGTGTGATCCAACCGTGGGCAGTCTGCAGACAGGGTTTGGGCCATTAGACCATACTCCACCGGGAGCTGCACTCGCTATAATGACTGTGCTCATTGAATGGAATGAAGGGAGGAGAATAAGTGAGGTCATATAGGCCTGAGACAAAGGAGACTAATTCACCAGATTAGAATGCACTTACTTCTGTGTGATGATACACACACACGAGACTGCGGCAGAAGTTGGTGTGTGTGTGTGTGTGTGTGTGTGTGTGTGTGTGTGTGTGTGTGTGTGTATGCGCCAGCATGACAGAGAGATGACGTGAGACATTCTGTAGATTGACTTACCCTTTCTAAGACTCCCAGAGTCAAGTCTGGCTAATCTGTTGGTGCTACCCAATTACTTTTTGTGACACTGGAGTCTCTTTGACCGCGCAGTTGTCAAAACTTGTGCAAGACTTTCCCCATCTGCCCGGCTGTGGTTTTAAAACCAACAGTTAGAGGTAGCATTTCACTCAATCCATAAACAAGACCCAGGACAACTGATTGCAGAATGCTCGGTACTACATGTCAAGTTGATACTGTCTAATGTTAAAGAACATTATGATATATTGTAATCATTTTTTAAGATGTGTTGTTCCTTCCTCAAGAAAAGCATCAATCCATTCAAAAATTTTGGATTAATGGACGATCAGCTTGTGCTGAAAAGCTTAACGAATACGAAAGCGAATCTATTGTTTTAGTCTCCTACATATTGCCTTGGAGGAGTTTGAGAATTTGTCTCATATTTGTACAATAAATGGGGGTATTCCCCCAAATATTTGAGAACTGGGGTGAGGGTACTCAATGATTGTAGGTGTACTTGCTTTGTACACAATTGGCTAGGTTTATCAGTCTGTTTTGTGTCACAGGTTGTCAGTAGGGTCCATGTTCTGTTAGCGTAGCCACTTACAGAGATTGGATTGTCACTTGCTTTTTTGGTTTTTGCCACTTTTCTTCCTACCAAGTGCACTTTGTCATACGCCACTCCGTAAACGAGTATATGCTAAATATTTGTAATGTGATGTGTGACAGGATACAGTTTTGTTTTTCACCACCGATTGGTCCGGTGCTCTTTGAAGCAATGGCTCAATATCATCCAATCATACCTGTGAGTTAATGGCATATGTGTCAGCGTGACTTGCTGAGCATGTTGATCAGCGCAGTGTGCACTACGAAGTAGTGCAGTATCCGTACCATAATTTTGGGATCCATGTTTGTGTTTCTGCCATACTATGACCGTTGACCATACCAGGAAAAGCTGCGATAACTGTCTGCAGGGAGAGGAACTGTGGTTATTGTCTGTAATTCTGTCCAGCTGTGCTTATTTTTCTGGAATTTATAGCTGCGTTGAATTGGTTTCCCAACAGCTGCTATACAATTCTGTGCGATACGCCTCATCATCGCTTCCCCGCTTCTCTTTAAATGGTAAATGAATATCTATTCTCCACTGCCCGTCTCTTGGTGAATGGTAAAATTATATTTGCATGAGAATGTGTGTAGGCAAAGGCAGGGCCCTGTTTCACAAAGCAGGTTTACCAAGTTAGCTGGATAGCAGTGCTAAGTAAAAGTACTAAGTACTGGGGCCTTATTTATAAAAATGTGTTGATTTCATACATAAATAATACGTATGCACAAAAAAATAAAAATGACATTTTGTTGAAAATGACCTCATTTATAAACCTATGGGGAAAATTAACTGCATTGGATTTTCATTTATTTAATCAGGATGGACTTCATTTATTGACATTGTGCATAATCTTAATGATTTCCCTTTTTAATGTCAAGTTTGTTTTTACAAATCTGCAAAGAAAGTGACGCAAGTATCTTCTTTTTGTACCTACACACCGTTTATAAATGAAGCCCCTGTTCTTTTTCACCCCAGTATGTCTTTGGTTTTACTTGGTTCCTTAATCCTGGTAATTCTGAGGGTGGCATAGAACTGTGTGTGGTCCTGTGGGTCGAGCTTTATATAGAGATTTATGCCTTATAACAAGAAGGTTGTGGGTTTGATTCCAGCCTGGGGCCTTTCTGTGTGGAACTTGTACATTCTCCCCATGTTCACATGGGCTTCTGGCGGGTACTCTGGTTTCGTTCCATGATCCAAGGACCTACGTGACTGGTAAATTGTGTAGACCTTAAAGTGCCCATTATAATGAGTGTGTTAGTGGATAGTGTGTGATCTCGACATTTTGCTTCGACAAGACTTGGACAACAGGCACAATGCAACTTTAAGAGGCTGTTGAACGTGCCGTTAAATATGATCAATTCTGTGGGATAAATTACCTTATCCTGCATCTTAAAATTTCCCAGCCTCTCTCTGCGCTTCGACCTCCTGCCGCCAGATGGCATCGGTGAGCGACACCCGCCAGCCACAGCTGGCCCAGAGCGATGCGGCGGACCAGAACTTCGACTACATGTTCAAACTCCTCCTGATAGGGAACAGCAGCGTGGGAAAGACCAGCTTCCTGTTCCGCTACGCTGATGACTCCTTCACTTCCGCCTTTGTCAGCACCGTCGGCATCGACTTCAAGGTCAAGACCGTCCTCCGCGACGGCAAGAGGGTGAAACTACAGATATGGGTGAGCAGGCGAGGGGTGTTGCTGGGAATTCTTGGCCCCCTTGAACCCCCTATTCATTAATAAAACATTTAGCGTTGTCTGGTTGTGGGCACCTCAGAAGGGTAGTTGTGTGCACATCTCATTCCAAATGGGCCCGGTGCTGGATTCACATATAATTCAAGCAAAGAAAGTAAAAAAATCCACACACTGGATTAAAGCTCCCAAACCTTTATTCATCAGCCTGTGGCCTGATGAAGACCCTGTGAGTGGTTGAAACTTTGCTTCAATAAAGGTTTGGGAGCTTTAACCCAGTGTGCAGATTTTTTTTTACTTTCTTTGGTTGTGGGCACCTCCCTTTGAGGACTGTGTGTCTAGACTTGTTTCCAGCTTGCACCCAACCAGCGGTGACCCTGGAGTATGGGATGAACAGATTGGTGAGCTGTCTACAGTGTATTACTGCCTCTCACCTACAGCAAGCTAGGATGGGCTGCAGCCTTCAAACCCCAGCCTTGGTTAGGTGTGTGCATGGACAGCATAATACTGGCCCTGAGGGAGTGGATTTGTGCTCGTCGAGTGAAGATTAGAGTACATCTGCGTGATGTGTGATCCCATTTGATCGACTTATTCTCTGCATTGTCTTGTGTTTTCTGACCCAGGTCTCAATAATTAATATCTAGCAACTGACCTCGCACAAATGCGCACACTCACCCAGACAGCTGTCTGTATTATTGACTTTAACAAGGGCTATGATTCACCTCATCTGGCTTCCTTCCTGGATCTCGCCCTCGTAATGGAACATAATTGCGTGGAACCCACGTGACCCTCTGTTACCTGGGCAATATCCCAAGATGTTGAGCCTCTGTACGCACATTAAGGTGTCAGACCCCAGATGCCCCGTGAACATGGTCTGCCTCTGAGAGAGCTGAAAAGCTGACTTCATGAAATTTGCTCATATTTTGTTGATGTTTCATCATTTCACTCTTTATACATTTTTTTATGCAGTAGCTGGTCAGATCTGACTTTGTCTCTATCTACACTACCAGTCAAAAGCACACCCCAATATTTTCTGTAATTGTTTCCACCAGTCCCACATGTTTGAGATCTCTCCCTGCTCCAGTACAGGTGATTGAAATGATCTACTGATAATGAAGAAGCTTCATGGGGTTGACAGCAAGCTGATCATTTCAATCACCTGTGCTGGATTCCCTGTGGATTTTTTTTGTAAATTTATTACTTGGAATAAACAAGAATTGGGTTCCTGAGATTTCTTAGTTGTCAAGTCTTAATCTTGCATGTATGTTTACAAGATCTATCTATCTATCCATCTGTCTGTCTGTCTGCAATGTATACTTGTCTATCCATAACTGCAGTGCTTTTCTGTTGAAAATCTGAAGACGTGGCCATGTTGACTGTAGTAATGGTGATATGGTGGCATGCTCTGTGTGCGGTAGGACACTGCGGGACAGGAGAGGTACAGGACCATCACCACTGCCTACTACAGAGGAGCTATGGGTTTCATCCTAATGTATGACATCACGAACCTGGAGTCCTTCAATGCTGTGCAGGACTGGTGAGACTGGGAATGGGGGGGTGTGCATGTGAGCCTCCATCCAAAAAATTAGTCCTTAAGTTGTGGGCAGTGGCAATACGCAGTATTACTGGCTGTTTAGGAATGTGTGCGGTGAAGTATTCTAGCATTTGAAAGACAAATTGCAGAGGGAGCAAAAACTAACCCTCAGCGCTTCTTTCAGTACTTTAGCAAAAAAAGAGAAGTTAAAGAGCAGGTTAAGTGCATAAAGAATAAAAATGGATCGCTGCTATATGATAACAAGGATATTGCGGATACCTTAAACGGTTACTTTATTGAGAATTTTAGCTCAGAGCGGGTCTTTATTCAGCCAGAAGGCATGTCCAATGCTCAAGATTATTTAGTGGAAATTGAGGTGAGGGATAACAAAGTATTAGACAAGTTGCATAAACTTGAGGCAGATAAGGCAGCGGATCCTGATGGCTTATATCCTAGAGTGCTCAGGGAAGTTATTGAGATAATCTTTAAGCCGCTATCCGCCATCTTCAGACAGTCTTTAGAAACTGGAGAAACACCAAATGATTGGAAACAGGGCAACATAATACGAATATATTAACTTGCATTGCATGCAAAATATTGGAATCTATCATAAAAGATGAGCTGAACTCATTTCTTGAATGTAGCAAAATCTTGAGGGATAGCCAACATGGTTTCCGTAAGGGAAGGTCATGCCTGACAAACCCTCTTGAATTTTTTTGAAGAGGCCACCAAGACTTATGACCAGAGCAGGGCTTATGACATCATATATTTGGATTTTCAGAAAGCATTTGACACAATACCGCATAAGAGACTAATTTTTAAAATGAGCTCCATTGGAGTCACAGAAGGTATTCTGAAGTGGATTCAAAACTGGTTGCAGGACAGAACACGAGTGGTGGTCAGTGGTACCTCATCTGAGCTAGGTATGGTGGGGAGTGGCGTCCCCCAGGGATCGGTGTTGGGACCCCTGCAGTTCCTCATCTACATTAATGACCTTGATTGGAATATTGAGAGCAGATTAGTATCATCTGAAAATTTAACTAAATTGGGAGGTTTGGCAAATAGTCAAATAAAGTGATTCAGGATGTTTTGGATAGAATCCAGAATGGGGCAGAAATGTGGCAAATGAAATTTAATGTTGCAAAATGTAAAGTTGTACATGTAGGTAATAAAAGCATAAGACGGGATTACTTCATGGGAGGTTTAAAACTGGAATGTGCTCCACACGAGAAAGATCTGGAAGTGATTGTTGACCAAACCCTCACAGGCTCTAGTCATTGTGCTGTAGCAGTTAAAAAAGCCAGTCGAATGCTGGGATACATTGCAAAAAAGTATTGAGGTCAAATCTAAGGAGGTGATGCTTCTTTACTACAACACATTTGTCAGACCACATCTGGAGTATTGTGTATAGTTCTGGTGACCATACTTTAAGAAAGACAGACATAGAGGCTCTAGAGAAAGTTCAGAGAAGAGCCACTAAGCTAATTCCAGGTATAAAACATGAAAGCTATGAAAAGAGGCTGAAGATCCTTAATCTCTTTAGTCTTAGGAAAAGGAGACCAAGGGGTGATCTGATTGAGGTCTATAAATATGTTCAAGGGATCAACAAAGTGAATTATGTAGGATTCCTTCAACCAAGTGTTTTTAGTAGAACTCCGGGTCACAAATGGAAGCTGACCAAAGGTAAATTTAACACGGATATTCGGAAATATTTCTTCACCCAAGGAGTAATTTCGATGTGGAACAGCTTGCCTGACCATATTGTTGACGCAGAGACCTTGGGAGTTTGTAAGAGCAGGCTTGACTTAAAGCTGATACCATTGAGTCATTGAGTCATTGACACTGTATGCAACCAATGACTGTCATTTTTAAGTATGTCCACGGATTCATTTTTTGTGTGGAATATGTGGAGTGAATGGTACACTCTGTATGTCTGTCTCTGTTTGCCACTCTGTTTGCCAACTCACTTTCCCCTAAGTGGATGTCTTCCTTGCCATCACATTATTTTTTTTACTTCACAAATTATATTCTCTATTGCATCTTTAGCATCTCGTAATTATAAAACCTCCTCTGAACCTATTTTTACCGACCGTGTTTTAACCTTTTCGTCCTGTCTGGATTATCAGGATCTATTCGCAAAACTTGTCTCATCGCTGTGATGTCATCTTGACGTTTTTTGACCCCATTTTACATTCGCTTCTTTTATCTCACAATCGCCCTCTCCCTTTGTTGGCTCTGCCCTCCAAGGGCGACTCAGATTAAGACGTATTCGTGGGACAGCGCCAAGGTGTTCCTAGTGGGGAACAAGTGTGACCTGGAGGAGGAGAGGCTGGTCCCAGCAGAAGATAGTAAACGACTGGCTGATGAACTGGGTATGCAGTATGCACTCTCCGGTGTATTATAGTATGTACTCTTCCACACCATACACACTACTACAATAACCCACTGTAAACATACAATAATGTCTCACTCCGGCCCCTTTCCCATGTAAAGTGTGGAAGTAGGGCTGGTTCGGGGGATTACGTCAGTGTGTAGTGAACAGGGTTGGACATTTCCAGTCCTGGAGGGTCGGTCTGTATGCTGGTTTTTATTTACACCCATTACCCTAAGTAATTGAGCTAACTGGTTTTATATAGAAACATGGATTAGCTCGTACATTAGATCATTTTTTGCATATGGGGAAATGGTAACAGTTTTTGGTGGTCATTCATGAGAATTTACAAAAATGCGGCCAGAAATTTCAGATTTCATAGATTTTTTTTTTAAGTAAGACAATTAACTAATTATATCCCCGAACGCCAAATGGCGTTTCGGGGATATGTTTTTGGTCCGAGTCCCGCTGCGCCGCCCTACGTGTTAACGCAATAACTTCAGTAATATTTCCATTAGAAATTTCATGTTTTGCATATAAGTAAGTTTCATAAAGAGGAAGAAGTGATTCGATTTTGGACAGTTTACAATTTCTAGATTGGCCACCAGGGGCCAAAAACTGAAAAATCACTGTTTTTATAATATCTCTGGAAATATTTGTCCGATTGACCTCAAATCAAGTGCAAATGAAAGGTCATGACCTGATGATGTGTCTCACGATGACATTATACCTGTTTGGTTCAATATTTTGACACAAGGTGGAGCTTTGTCACATAAAATTCACCATTTTTGCCATATCTTTGGAACCATTTGTCCAATTGACATGAAAGTTTGTGCAACTGCAAGGTCATGACCTCACAACGTGTCACATGATGACATCATACCTGTATGGTTCAATATTTTGCCACCAGGTTGTGCTTTGTGATGGAAAATTACCATTTAGGCCATATCTTCAGAACCATTTGTCCGATTGACCTGAAATTAACTTCGAATGAAAGTCTATTCAAGGTCTATTAAAGGATTGGGGAATTGGAGGATTAGGGGCATTCGGGATATACCCCAAGCTGTCGCCTCCGACGGCATAAGCCTAGTAGAAGGCCAGAAGTTGGAGTGAAAACCAGGGAAAAATATGGACTTGTTGCCCACTCCTGATGAAATATGTACTCCGCCACACCATAAACACTTCTATAATAACCCAGTGTAAACTTTTAGAATAATTTTTCACTCCAGCTCTTTTTCTATATTAAGTGTGTAAGTAGGGCTGGATTCTGCAGTCTGGTATGAAAGAGTTGGCTGGTAGAGGTTTTTGAATGGTTGGTGAAGGCAAGGCTCCTGTGATCTGGAAAAACCTAGTAAGTTTATCAGTGGCAAAGATCTTAAAATTGAACAAAAAAAAAATTAGATTCTGAACTTTTCCTAACAGAAAAAAATATGATAGAAACTTGATTATGAAAGTTCAAATGAGATAGCTAGTGTTTCAAGATTTTCATCGCTCTTAATTACTGCAAATGAAGGTTAAACTGAGTTCTACCAGAAGTGACGCACAAACTAGGTTTTTCCAGATCACAAGAAGTTTAATGCACAATTTTTCCTTTTTCCAATCAATACAAGACGCTGGGAGTTTCAAGAAGGTGTTAGACTATGAGAGGGTGCTATGTACAAGCAAAGGTTGAGGTCTTTCTTTCTCTGAGTGCATAAAATAACACAGGGCTGGTTACTCGACTGTTTTTGTATTGTCTGCTATTCTACATAACACTGTTTTTGTCTCCCTGTGCGATTGAAGGCCTGGCCCAGATGTAATGCTCATGTTTCTTGTGGTGCCCTTGATATGTTATTGATCAATAAAGGATTGCTGACACTCAAAATTCTCCCTCTCCTTCCCTCCCTCCAGGGTTTTACTTTTTTGAGGCTAGTGCCAAGGAGAACATCAACGTGCATCAAGTGTTCGAGCATCTTGTGGATGTCATTTGCGATAAAATGAATGAAACTGTGGACGGAAATCAGAACCAATCCGGCAAGGGCGCCGCCCTGAAGGACACGCCTCCCAAAAACCAGAGTGGCTGTGCATGCTAACTGGGGTGGGCCTGAGAAGTGCCACGCCCACCTGCACTAGACTCTTAAACTACACCCCCGTACCTGCACCACACACAACTACTGCACCGAAAAACTATAAGTCAAAAACACTCACTGGGGCTTCAGGAGAATTGTAGTCTTCTATGCAGACCTACAACTGAGATTATATTACTATCAGCCAAACAAGACCAAAGTATTGTCAGTTAGATGACAAGTTCTAACTCATTTCAAGATCTGCCTGCACAGTCAGCTCAATTTAAGAGGGGGAAAAAAAGGTCAATTCTAAGCCTTATTACAAGAGCCACCCCCACCCCACCTCTGTAAGTTGATCTTTCTCGATCTGGGGATATCTTAAATTTTAAGATTCTCATTTTTCGGTGGCTTTGCACTTTTAAGCTCCTAATTTTAATCAAGCATTAAGTCCAATTCTTTTGAAAATGCGTTTCAGCTGTTGCAACACCGAATTTGTAAAACGCATCGATTGTTGTACATCAGCAGTGTTGACCTGTTGTGTTTGAGGTTTGAAAGAAACTTGAATCATGAATCCTAGTTTGAGTGTAATTCAAGGTCTGATGTTGAGAGCGTATGCCAGTGTCAGCCACAGAAAAACATCTATCACATTAATTTCTAAGTATTAATGACTGGCCCTGCGATGGATTGGTGAGCAGTCCAGGGTGTGGTCCTGCCTTTCACCCATAATTGGCTGGGATAGGCTCCAGCTCCCCTGCGACCCTACTGAGAAAGAAGTGCTGTGGATAATGGACAGATGGATAATAATGGCTGTTTAGCAAAGTGAGAGTTTGGCTTATCCAGCCCGCCTTAGCCCTGACCTTTGCTTGAACCTCCATGTAGTCTCAAGTCACCATTAGCTGAGCGCTAATAGCGGGGAATGAACTGTGTTGTATTATGAGAGCCACACAGCAATTGCCTCTTCACTCAAACATGTTGAGTCGGATTGCTTTGTAAGGACTCAAGACAACAAATGAATGTTTTTTTTTTTTTAATGTTTCTTTTATATTGGCGTAAATAGTATTCCCTCTCACTCGACCACATCCATAAGCATTGTGTTATAGCTTACAACTCTGTCCCCCTACTTACGACCCCCCAGTTGTACAGTCGTACAAAGTTAGCTTGGAAAAGCTACGGGTGACAGAATTTATTTTTTGAAAGCGCATAGGCTTGTGTCTCACCCACACCCTCCTCCACCTGCTGCACCCGGCTGCCCAGTCGTCATTTTTCTCCTTCACAATTTGTTTTCTGAGGCAATGCGAAGTTGTAGTGGGGTATTTAGGAGGTATTCATCAGTGTTTGAGTTTTGTGCTGGTGAAGACATTCCGCTGTAAAGATGCTGACCTCGGCTACGTGGATGAATTCTCATCTGCACAGAACTGCAGTGCTCAAAACCGCCTCCGATAAATAATGCGCGTTTGACTCGCGTTGTGTAAAGGGAGAGGCGCTTTCAGCTGACTGAGCCTTTTACCAGGCCTCGATCCATTAGACTCTGTCAAATTATTCAGGTTTATTTTCCCCACAAGTCAGCAGTGACGGCGGTCTAATTCCCAATTGCAGCCGGCCAGTGGGTGGATATGCATCAGGGGTCATGAGTCGCAGTCGTACTGATGCACTGTGCTGATTAAAGCCGCTTTCACACCGGACGCGAAATGATTTTTTCGCACGACAGATTACATTCAAAGTCACTGCAAAGACGTGGTGTGAAAGCGGCTTAAATGTTGAGTTTCGATAGCGATGTCTTGGAGTCTCATTCGTAAGCATGGCTATGTTCGGGGTCGAAGACTTGAAAGCTGGTTAAAAAGAAACCTAAGTTGGACCGTCCGTCTTAAGTGTTTCAGTTGTGTTATGAGACTTGAAGAAATATCACTGTGTTCTGAGTCACAGTTTACTGCAATGAGTGCATTTTTTAAAGTGCCAAATGAAACTGTCAGTTTGTGTTGGGGGGTTTTGGGTATTTATGTTCCAAGCAGATGCTAATCTGATATTGGTAAGACAGGTGGACTGATCTCTACAACTTCACAGGGCTATCCCTGAGACTTTGATTAAAGTCAGCGACGACAACACCATCTCGAATGTAATGTGTCGGTGTAGGTAACATGGCATAAATACTGAATGTGGGGGAAAAATTTCTGTTTGTCCCCTCTCCGTGTCGTGTGCGTGTTTTTTTTTTTTTTCTTTCTTTTTTTCCTTCCTGTGTGATGTGATGACAGAGCTGTGTGTTGCAGTGCCAGAACGGTTCTCCCCTGAGCACAACACAGTCGTGCCTCGTCTTCCTTGAAGACGCCACTGGTGGGAGAATACCGTGCGTTCAAGATCAGATTTGTCACCAACGACCAAGCGAATCTGTCAACTGGAAGGACCTTTCCGGCTGATCCGAAGCTGTATTCAAGGAACCGTAGATAAGTGCAGTCAGAAGAATGTATTGTCGATTTATATTGGCGCGTCTGTGAAGTTTGGTAGTTGCCGGTAGGGGGCAATGAAGAGGTTGTGCATTTGTCTTCGTCCGCCGTGCTCGCACTGACGCGGACGCTCAATATAGCCTTTACCAAGTAAGTCGATTGAATGTTCCACTTCGGGGGGTAATTATCCATTGCATCATAAATTAATTACTGGGTTTTGTTGACTTGTTTGTTTGGTGTTTGTCCAGTATATACAACAGAGACGCCAAGTCTCACGCAATTGGCGTAGGTCTTACGCATTTTTTAGGCTTATTCACCGTAGTCCACAATTATTCATTGAATGCTTAAGGAGATTCTCATGCGGAGTTAAAATCCTGGTGCATTGAAGTTTCCGTTTCACTTGCGTAAGGGTGCACCTCATCACAAGTAACATGGAAAGCAATTATGACTCCGGACTTCCCGTGCTTCTCTTTGCACAGGGATTGGAAACAATGCATGCGTTTCATGATCGTTCAAATTGTTTTAATGAAATAAGACCATTTAAAAGTTTTTATGCAATTCCATTGCTTTTAATCCTTCAGTAAAGACAAGCCCGAGAATTCCTGGGTCATAATCAATTTCCGTGTCATTGGTGGGGAAATCCACCGTAATGCACGTGAAACTGATTGACTTGATGCACAAGGACTTAAATTCCGCGAGTGAATTTCTTCAGTGCGCTTTGAATAATTGCTGACAACGGCACAGAAACGTGAATGCCACAGAGGAGAAACTAACCCCGAAGACATAAGCCTTGGCATCTCTGATAATGATCTTTTTCCATTTCTTTTGACGGGGGAGAACGGCTGACTTTGTATGTTTGTGTTTCGGTTGAATTGAGGATCTTTTGTTAAGCATGAAAGACGGCAAGTGATGCCTGATTCATTATTGATGTTGCAGAAAATTAAACCATTAATTGTGAGAATTGATCGCACAGAGTCTTTATTAATTGGATTTTTACCCGTTGTTAGGAATACCTTAAAGCTGGAGTATGCAATCTTGGAACAGCAAGCAAGATTTGAATGTAGCCTCACCTCTAAACCCACCCCCTCCCCCTTAAGTCTCTGACCAAAGCCACGCCCCCTGATTCGCATGCACGAGTGAGAGTCTCGCACCCGTTACCTGGATGCGGTGTTTGTCTGAATCCTCAGCGGAACTGTGTGACGCTAGGTGCAAACACAGCGAAATAATAAAGATAACATTTCACCATCAACAAGTATCCTATGAATGTGGCCTCAGGTCAAAGACCAAACCAATACGACTACCTGGGCATATTAGAAATAGAGTTACAGTATAATGTATAAAACAGCTAGCCACTGAGCTAGCCTTAGCACTGGAAACAAGCGAACGTCAGCAACGAGCATGTTTGTTATCTAAGATTCTCAACGGAGTGTAACTAACCGTTGACGTCTTACATATGAAGCTATATGGCATTTCAGATACATCGTGTATCTACCAGCCACCCACTTGCGTTACCAACTAAGTTATTGAGCCGAGCTTGCAACGCCTATCGGCAGCAAGTGTAGCCTGCTTTATCCCTATGGCTTTTGCAGCTAATGTGACCGCACTCTCTGGTGACAGTCAGCGACGACAGCATCCGCCGAGGAAAAAAAGCACAAAACTGTTTTTTTTCACAATATGAAAATTGTGAGAGGTCAACAAATAAATTCTCACACTGAAATGTTAAGTAACGTTAGACCAGAACGCATCTGTCTCAAACAGCGGATTCAGTTTACCATGTCCTTGCGTTCTTGGAAATTTATACTCAACTTCTCAAGTTTGAACTCAGAAATAAGATTGTCCATGAGAAATGGCAGTTCTTCTGCTGGCTAGCATTTGTCCAGCTGTAAAAAAAAAAAAAAAAAGAAAAAAACTCAACTAGGCTACACAGCTGATTTGAATTGCGTGTGCACGAGAAATGATTGTTATAGTCAGTCACTCCTCCTGGCTCTGATTGGTCGTTTTGTCCGGTCGCGGTGAAATCTTGCAGAAGGAATTAGAGGCACTAGATAGAGCCCGATTTTCTCAAAGATCATCTGACTCACATCCCACTGTCAGGTCATGGTAACAGTTTGAACAAATATGACAAGAAGTGATTTTTTGAAAAATTGCATGCTCCTAACAAACGTTGCCATTATGAAGGAAGATAATGCCTTGATCTAATGTTAAGTCACCTCTAGTAACCTGTTTGCCTTTTCATACACGGTAAGTGAAGAGACAACAGGATGGAAAGCATAGTCTTTTTTGGCAGGGGAGAGACGACCGGTGCAATACTGATACAATAAGCTTCACGTGAAAATGCGGCGATGCAACTTCCTGATAAATGACCACTTAGCCCCCTGCAAACCACATTCAGATTCATTCTGAAATTGGCAATTAATTTTAACTGGAGAGGAAATTGAGCAAATTTTACTTTTATTTCGTCTATCATTAATCATGGATATTCTCTTTGTTATTTCTGAGTATCGTTAAGCTTCTACGTCGGTAATTAAACAAATTAATCCAAACCATGAAACATTTTGCAAAGTTATCGATCAACTAGACGTCGACGCTGTCGCCCATGACACCTGCAGATGGGTCAAGCGACCAGCTGATGAGCTTCCTCATAATTAGGGTCCGAGCCTCCAGGCCTGCAAGGCCTTGGAGGGGACCCTATTGTTCTTGCTGTGTTTCTTATTCTTTCTTTCTTTCTTTGTTTCTTCTTACGCCTCTTTGCGCTCAAAAACTCACCAAAATTGGTACACTCCTCAGGTCTGGCGAAAAATTTGATAAAATGAAACAATTATCCCCATAGGTCACAAAACGGCTCTCTAGCGCCACCCAGAATCATTTTCTTGGCCTTTAGAGGGCCACCACGCCCGGTAGAAAAGTCATAGAGAGATGCAACACTATATTGTTCATCTCATCAAGGCCTAAAAATGAACAATCGACACCTATTACCTAAATCAAACAGGAAGTCCGCAATTTGCATATCAAAATTTGCATTTCCCCCTAAATTTGGCCAAAATTTGCCCTCCTCTCGGGGCGTTCATTGTATCAACCCCAAAAGCTAATACATGACAAAGCACACTCTTCCGATAAACTACTGTACAACTTTGTCAAAAGTCCTACGGTTTGGATTTTATGAGGCGTCAAAGATGGGGTCCGCAGCCACTTTCACTGCCTTTTTTCGATGCATACGCAATTTCCAACATTATTTTAACCCCTTCAACATGCTCAAAAACAAACAAATTTTGCAGTTAATTCTTAGAGGCAAACATATTTCTTATCTCAAAATTCTCCACCAAAGGCACAAAATGGCTCTCTAGCGCCACCTAAATCCTCCAAAATGGCATTTTTGCTTACACCACGGCCTGTCGCTATGTCTGAAAATTCTGAAAAAAATCACACATCATTGCTGTACCATGCCCTGTACTGTGACTTGATTTCGTGAAAATCCATGAAAGACTTCTTGAGATAAATAATATTATGTACATAATACACTGTACAGTAATCCATTTTTTCTTGCTGTGGACAAACTGTTGATCGAATCAAAATGATCTTTGGTATACTTCATCATCTTTATATGGAGAAACAATGTGCCAAGCATGGTAATATTTCAATAAATATTTGTTGAGATATTAGCATGTTATGAATATTCATATTTTGGAAAATATAGAGTGACGCACTTCTGAATTCACCATAAGTTGCAGCGTATGAAACTTTTGTCTGGGTTCAGGGAACATGCTCCCAAAATATCAGCTTTCTCGGATTTACGTAGAAGAAGCATTTATTAATTTCTTGATTATTATTGATTTTCCATTTTCTATGTCCTACTACACATTCTGTCCACCGGGTGGCAGTAGGACCACACGGCTCATCTCCCTTCACCAAGTTCATGCATAGGGGATGATTACACTATGCACAGCAGTGATTAAATCTGCTTCAGATACTTTGACCAGGTCCCATGGCTTATAGTCCCATTTTACAGAAGAAAAACCTCTTTCAGGAATGGGGTTTGCACTCATCTCAACATGAAATATTTCCCCCAGTCTCGTACTGTCCGACGAATGACTATGCTCAACTGCACTCGTAGGCGTCTCGCCCCGGTTTCGATGTGCGCGGGTGGGCGAGGACCCGCCCCAACGCTGCTTGCAGCTTTAATTATACTCGTATTTAACGGCAGCATTATCTCCTAGTCCCCAAAGAGACAAAGAATTGTTTGTGCGTGATGAGATTGCTTTTTTTCTTGCCAGCTGAACACGTGGCACTGCTTTGTTACCAATTTGGAGTGCGATACGACTAAATAAATCAACATTTTGTCGATTGATGGAATTTTGTCATTTTTATATTGCGTTCTTCCTGACGGGATGAAAGGTAAACTCGTTTCTGTAAAATATTCTGCCCCCTATTCTCCTAATGCAGAAATAGACGCTTGAATAGTCTGTCCCGAATTTGTCCGCGTCCAATACCTTTGCTTCTTTCATTTTTGGGTTACTTTGAGTGCTGGACTGAATTATTCTGTGCATAAAACCGCCAGATCTGGAGGTATTCTTTTGAGCAGTTTCTTTTTGCTGACAATTTGAAAATGCATCTATACTTGTATTTTTTACGTCGAACTTACTGATTGAACCACGAAAGTTTGAAGGTCCCCTGTTAAGTCTCCAGGTGCACAGCTAATTAATTATTACAAGCCATTTCAAAATCTTTCCTCTCTTGACATCACACGGGGAAGTAACCAACCAGAGGCAAGAACTGATCACCTTCAGCAAAGCAGTCAATCAGATTTCATTATTCTGGGTTGTCACTCCCCCTTCTGATGTCAGATACGGGAGAATTAGAACTGGCGCATAATGGCGAATTAGCTGTGCACCTGATGGCATAATAGGGGACCTTTTAAACTTTCATGCTTGCAAAATTATTCCTTCGCTTTTGGATTTCATGCAGTTCATCTGAGAGCAGAAGCACACATTTCTCGATAGTCTTGCCTTTTCTAGTTCATAATGTTCTTTGTGTTAAAAAGGATTACATTTACACAGAAAATCTTCTTGACAGTATCAAACTGTAACAAACAACTGGTGCGAGACTTACTTGTATTTGGCCTCGCAAACAAATTCACGCGACTCTGTGCCGTCTCGAGCGAAAAGTGATGTCAACAATAATGTGAAGACAATGTCTCAAGTTTGAGTTGCAAAAAACCTTAATGCCATTTAAAAAAAAAAAAAAACTGATCAGCAGTCTAATTCAACTAAGCAACTCTGCACAAAGTTGCTTATAAGGCAAAGTAAATGGAATCAGTTCAAAGTAATTGTATATTAAAGGGTTTTGTTACTGCTGGACTTAATCAGCACTAATGGCACATACTGATGCATAAAGGGAAGTATGGCAATAAAATAAGCAATTTGGCACCTCATAATGGAGTTAAAAGTTGTTTATAATGAAATTCATGAATATGGGGAGTCAAAAATAAATGGGTAAAGTGTTTGATCTAATCCCTGCTGCAGATTTACACTAAATTAGGTTTACTGGCAAAATTTACAAACTTTCAGCGGTTCGCAATAAACGAATCAAACAAAAACAATTTACATAGCTCAACGCAGCTCCTTACAAGTGGCTTCTCCAAATTCATCACAAAATGCCACTTTTAATGACTGCTGCAGGCTCAAAATTATTCAACTACTTCAGGACAAGCATCTTTAATACTTTGTAGAGCACCCTTTTGCTGCTATGACCTGCTGGAGATGCGAAGCCACACACCAATAGCTGGTAGCATTCCAGCCCAACACTCGTGGGCAATGGCCTCCTGTCCACCAATATTGAATTTGTGTCCTGCAACGGCCTTCTTCAAATCCCTCCAGAGATTTTCTATGGGGTTCAGGTCAGGCGACAGTGGTGGACAAGTGAAGCAACCTGCGGATGAGGTGCGGACATGGTGTACATCTTGTACTCCACGCAGGTCACTGGTGTGTATGCATGTTTTTATTTCTATCAATTACCCTGAATAATTGAGTTAATTGATTGCATACACAAATATAGATCTGTGCAAAGATTAGATCAAAGAAAAATGTTATGTAGGGAGACAAGAACAGTCTTTGGTGGTCATTCGCGATAATTTAAGGAAATGTGCCTGATTCGACCCTTGTTGCCCTCCTCTGCTCTAGAATCTTCTAGGACTTCTTCTGAAACCAAGCCTTGGTGGATGTTGCGGGTTGGTGAGATCATTGTCCTGTTGGAAGGTCCAATGATGGCCAAGTGTCAGCTTCCTCACAGATGGCATGAAAATTTTACCTTGGATGGATATCCTGATTCTTGTTTGAATCCATCTTTCCCTCCACACGTTGCTGAACACCAGTACCAGAGGAAGTGATACAGCCATGGAGCATCAGAAAGCCCCCACAATGCTTTGCTGTAGGCAGGGCCTTCTTTTCAGCATATTGCGCTTATTTTTTCCTCCAGCAGACATAACGCTGATCCATAAGCCCGAAAAGTTCCAGTTTTGTTACTTCACTCCACAGAGCAGTATCCCAAAACTCCTGTGGCTCATTTGTATGGTTTTGAGCGTGTTAGAGCTTGTACTTTTAGGTCAGTAGTGGCGTATGCATAGACTGTATTGAAAAGATGGACGCAGCACCCCAGTCTGAAGTGAGGCCAATGCGGAAATAACTTAAAAGTGCATTCTATTTAATGGCCAGCAGATGGCGACGTCGGTGGTTGCAGAAAGTAATTCAATGCTATAGAGGTCTGAGAAAATGACCCTACTTTCCCACCTGATTTATTATTTCAATAATGATTTTCTGCATTATTTAATGGTATCTATATCAAGTTTCAAATCCCCTTCATGATGTTCATTTTTGTAAATTATGGTCCCAAATGGACTAGAATAAAGGAAAACGCCAGAATATGCTTTAGGGGCGCGGCTGTCCTCTGGTCCTCGTCAGATACGGTCAGATCAATCTACAGATTCACCCCTCGCACCTCCCTGGATCTTCAATTCACTCTCTTTTCCAGTAGGAATCACTTACTATTTCAAAATGGCGCTATTGAAATTGCCAAAATCGAGGCTCCCTAAATCATGCGTTGAAACCAATGGGTGACGTCACAGTTGCTTCGTCCATCATTTTATACAGTCTATAACTGTATGTCTCCGAGTTCAGGCATGGAGACCTTCCGTGTTTACTTTGCACCCTACTGCACAAACTGAAACCTCAGTGCCTCCTGCCTCCAAGTCTTGCTGCAGGACTTTTGCAGTCACTTGAGGCTTTTTGACCACCTGCCTCCTCAAGGATCTGGTGGCAGCCATTGATAACTTCCTCTTTCCGCCATGTCCTGGTAATGGGGCCACTCTTCCTTTACCTTTGACCTTGCAAACTATGCTTCCAACTGCATCTCTAGGAATATTTGATGCCTTTGCCATCTTTTTGTATCCTCCTTCGTTGTTTGTGCAAGGCAATGATCTCTTCCATTACCTTTCTGAACAATTCTTGACAGCCATATTTCCAATATGCAAGCAAATGTCACTGTTAACGAACCTCTAGCCAGCCTAAGTATTTGTTCTATCCCAAGCAAACCTGATGCAAATGAAGCTCTTGATCAGTTGCATCAGGTGATCTTGATAGAACACTGGATTTGCAAATATACTCTTACCAGCTGCTACCCGGTGTGAAATTGCCATTTTCTTTGTGTGCATGACTGTTTTTTCAAAAATCGGGCGATGTCAAGTCCTTCCTGGTGCCCAAGTGGAAATTCACAGCAATCTTGGTGATAATCGGTTGAGAAATGTAGGAGAAAAACTTGTACATACAGACAGACAGACATCGACCTCAAATATATTATAGATGACAGATTCTATTCAGGGGGTTGAATAATATTGAGACTGCAGTGGTCATTAAAAGTGGCATTTTGTGTTGAACTTGGAGAAACTACTTGTAAACATTGTTTTTGAATAGCTTAACACAACTATTCTTGTTTATTCTGTTTATTGCAAACAACTGAAAGTTCGAAATTTGCTAATAAACCTAATTTGCAAAGGGGGTTGAGTGATTGTGATTGCAACTGTATCTGGGCTGTTTTTAAATGGGGGGGATAATTCCAATCTACACTAGCCAGAGTATCTTGGTATAGCTAAGCAAGCCATTTCTTGACTGGTTTTCTTTGTGCACCTAACGTAACATAACATGAGTAGCGAGATCAGGCCGCTCAGCCCTACTAGGCTCGCCAGTTTCTTTTTATTATTGTGAATATATCACTTCAGATACTCAATGACTCAATGATATCTAGCTTTAAGTCTAGTCTGCTCGTATATTACCAAGGTTTCTGCCTCAACAATATGGTCAGGCAAGCCATTCCACATCGAAATTACTCTTTGGGTAAAAAAATATTTCCTAGTATCAGTGCTAAATTTACCCTCGGTCAATTTCCATTTGTGACCCCGAGTTCTAACCAAACTTGGCCAAAGGAATCCAACATAATTCACTTTGTTAATCCCTTTAACATATTTAAAGACCAAATGAACTTGTTTGCTTTTTTGTCATGGTTTTCTTCACAACTAAATCACACTAGCAACCCCTGCTCGTGGTTTACAGCCCTGCTCTGTGTGGTTAGGATTTTTACCTCTAGTTTGTTTCGGTTTTCACTTCCAACTTCGGGGTTTAAAAAAAGGATGCTTCGGCATTGCACATTGTGAAATACATCCCTGTAAGTATTAAAGCAGATCCTCAAAGCTATCATTACTAACGAATGGAATTTAAACAGTGGACTTTAACAATTCTTCTTACCAGCGTGTTTATCGCCATTAGGGTATGACTAATAACCAGTGCCTCCTTGAAGTGTAGCCAAAAGCGCCTTGCGCTCCCTCATACATATTTTGAATAACAGGTCATGGTATGACATCACCATACATACGTTCATTCATTGATTTCTGTTTAATTTAACCTTAAAACTCCGGGAAAATTTGCCTAAAATGCCTATGAAAAGCGTACCCAAAGTAAATTGAACGCTGTTCTTGAACCGTTTGGACTATATGGATGGTTATGGTCTCATTTGAAAGGAAACACTCTGAAGTTTTTCCCCCAGCTAAAAGAAATACTCTAAGTGCTACTGTCATTGAGTAATCCAAGCTGGAACACACTGAAGTAGAAGGTTTTTACTCTCGCCAAAATTTTTTTTTGCAAACAGGTGCCTGTAGATGAGAGCAGCTGGGACTTATTAGCTGAAAAACACAATGGGACCACAGCATGAAGTCTTACTTAGTTCCAGTTCAAATTTGATAACAATCCTACAGAAAATGAGCATTTTACACATGTTTTTCTAAGGCCATGTCTAGGCGTTTCCAAAAATGGCCATTTGGAGACCCCAAAAGGACCCTTGGATAACCATGGTCACATACCTAGGATAAAAGGGCATAACTCTTGAATGCTTCAACCTACAGTCATAATGTTGGGCTCTAATGAAAGGTGACACTTAGAGGAATCCAATCCCATATCCAGATTCACTATCAATATTGCTGAAAAAAAGTTACTGATGCATAAGCTCAAATTTGTGCACATAAGAGTCAAAACGAGTGCCTTTATGTTAAAAAAATGCTTTTTTATATGAAAGGTAAACAAACAAATAACCTTTCCATAGCAAACTATTTACAATATATGATAAATAAAAAAATTAAAAGGTTACTGAGGCATAAACTCAAAAATGTGCATATAAACCCCAAGGGGAGGATATTCTGACTTTGTGCTTTTACATATATCCAAAGCAAAGGAGAGATTCCTTTGTCTTCGTTCTTGCCTGTAACGAAGACCCTATGTGGCACATAGTAAAATGGATCCTATTTACTTACTTTGTCTCACTCTGATTTCTTACAGGGATGAAAATTTAAATTCCCACAACAACCAACGCCAGCGAAAAAATAACTTCCTTCCACCTTCGGTAACGGAGGTAATAATGCGTAATATGGTAATAATATAATCATCATAATATCAGCATCATATTATAATATCCTTTTCCCGTAATTATTTACACAGAATTACTCCGGTGAAAACATGATGGTGAACTCCAGTGAAAACATGACGTCCTTCCACCTTCCGTGACAGATGCAAATAATACGTAATGTAATTTTATAATAATAATAATAATAATAATAATAATAATAAATATAAATGTAATGTTATTATATAATGAAATATAAGTTATAATATGATGCGTACTTGTCAAGAGTAATGTCATCTCCCCCGAGAAACATTTCCTCTGCTACGGAGCCAACAGGGTTTTGGTCGGATATTTCTTCCCCTGAGCTATCACTTGCACGCCGAGTGCACAGCTCTGCAGCTTCTGAACTGAAAATGATTTTTTTTCGCAACCTTTTGGCTATTTTTTCTTTCAAACTCCGTAAACAACCATCTAACATTCGCTGGAAATCTCTCTCTGCCTCGCTCTGCTTAGCGGAACGCACAGCACGCATTACGCACAGCTGAGCCATATTCTGTCCATTCTCTTACGCGAGCGATAGGCAGCGCCAGCCTTTTCGCCACCCCAACAACCTATATATCGGCGTTTCCAGAATTTCAATGGTGTCGTAATGCAACAATTGTCGTCTTGATTGGTTGCTGGCTGCTCTGGCTACACGCAAAAAAAGGAGGCATGAGCTTCGTTTCAACACAGGCACTCGTTGGCTATAGCAGGCTGTAGACAGGGCAGGGAAGCTCGTAACTGGTCGAGTGAAGTGTCAATCGAAAGGTTAGAGTGCAGACTCCATTTTGGCGCAAATGGCTGTGTACTGTCTAAATCTGTTCCGAAGCAACGACCACTAATGCAGCGAACTTTGTGGATAACCACCGATTCATTTCAAACGAGGCAGCAGCTGTTCATGGATATTTACCGGTATAATAGTGTGTTTTGGACTAAAAACTTTACTTGGTTGGATTTACTGGAACTTCGTGGATGTAACAAGACCATTTTTGAGGGGATATGTCGGACTGGAAGAGTGCAAGGGGGCTTGATCGGTGAGTCACATCAGTTTTGTAACTGTTCGTTTGTTTGTTTGTGGTCTGACATGGGCGTTGATTAAAGCTGCTGGGATGATTATACTTTGAAATGGTTGGCATCATTCGAATCTCAAGAATCTTAGCTTTCTGACGATATGTGGCATGAGTATCTCAGTTGCATACAAGCTGTGTAAATGACGTAGTATGTTTTCAACTTCCCTGACGGCCCGATTGCGGGCCGTCGGAGTGGTAACGGGTTAATGCATAATCTGTTCAAAACATCATAAACTGTTGCATGGATTTTTAATCAAGATCCTTCACAGAAAAATTGTATATAACTTCTTTGAGCATAAATTGCATGTGAAGGAAAATTTGACTGCAATCTCCATTCCAAACACTCATGTTTATTGAAAATAATTAAATATGATTAACAAAACAACCAAAAATACTATATACATTATACTGAAGCATGTACAAGCATTATTCACAACCTGGATCTCTCCAGCTACTCCTGGGCAATAAACTAGTGTCCACTTAAGGTACTGAAGCCTTCATGCACTACTCAAAGTAAAGTATTTATAATCTGTGCTCATGAACTGCCAAACAATGTAAATCACCAGTAGGGAAACTGACTTATGCTCATGTTGTGATTTGAATGTATCGGCGCAAACAGTGGCAGACACCGCGATAGTTTGCAGTGATGCATAGAAATGTTATCTCACGGCGGTAATTTGCCAATACGGTTTACCAATTTTTATGAATTTACCCTCAAAGAAACACGCTTCCGTTTCGACATCCGTTTGTCGTCATTACTTCTGACCAAGCACACCCAATTGCTTCTCCGACAGGCAAATGAAGGAAGCGCACATCTGTTGTTTCATTGAATACGATCACGGTTGGTCCTCGCCACTCATTAACGAAAACTCCATCGCGCCGTTTTGCCGGATCACCAAGCTCCACTGCTGTCCTAAACCGCGGCCTTCCCCCTTACCAGCGGCTTGACTGCCGGTGACCCCCGTCCCAGAGAAATAAATCTGCCAGACTGCCCCTGGTTCTTCGCTAGTACCAGGACATGCCGAGTTCCAATCCCGGTCCAGGGTGGCCCGTACGGGGAAGTACCTGTCCAGAATGTGGAGGACTGGATCTAAAGCTTGGGCCTCGCTGGAAGCGTGTCCCTGCCTGTTGCTGTCAAAGGACACGATGACCCGGCAAGAAGCGCTGGCCCCGCCTCTCTCCTCTAGCTTCCGTGAGAGAAAGGCGGCCGTGTCAGCCAATAGGGCGGCGATGTGGGCAGCGGCCTGTTGGTCTTCCCTCTCCAGCCCCGCCCCTGAACTCACCCCCACGTAGTGCTCTAGCCTATCAACGATGATCAGGGACGGAGGTGCGGCAGGTCCGCTGGCGAACTCGTGCAGGGTTGCCACGTCCTGCAGCATTTCCTGCCGTGATTTGGGGTACTTGAAGTTTATTTTCTATGGAGAAAAATTAAGAAAATCAATTCTTGTCGGCTTGTGCACGGTATGACCTTACTTGAAATGGAAAGTGTCCGTCGAGGGTTTTAACATTTTTTTTTAAAAAACCTTTTTATCTCTATTGCATTTGTGACACACGTTACTGCATAGCATAATATGGATTTTGATATTAAGGCAATTCCCAGAGACTCGTGAAAATGATCTGAATAAAAAACTGAGATTATGTACATGCCAGGAATGCATTCTTCATGGACACAAGCAGTGACAGAAAACAACCCTCCAGGCGTTCCAAGTTTATGACCTCTGCCAGGAAGTACAGGTGCTGGTCAACGAATTAGAATAATTTGAAATGGTGCAATCATTAAATTTTTTTAATGATTTTTTGTGCAGAAAGCAAATCGGCTGTTCACAGCGCCTGTCCTACTTGTTAGAGTAATCACAGAACTCGCTACCTGTAAAAAATTTGCTCAGCTGAGCTTTCCAAAAGGCCCATTTAGGCCATTTAACTGTGACACTGTTGTTTCATTGAATTAGAATAATTCATAAGTCATTTCATTGAATTAGAATAAGTGCTTGAATGTTTTTTTTTCAGTGAAGAGTGTTCACTGTGCAGTATAAAGTCAGGGTTGAGTAGAATTTCTAAGTTGTAAAATCAATCATGGGTCAGCAGCGCGACCTCTCAACCGGAATAGTGGCTCAAATTCAACCCTTCGCCAACAAGGCTTGACCCAAACTAAAATTGCTGAGCAGCTCGGCATCAGCCAGTCTTCCATCTGCAAAGCTCTCAAGAAAGACTGCAGCAAGCGCATCAACTGTTCCGGCGTCCGAAAAACTTCTGCTTGCGACAACAAGCAGCTGAGAAAGATCGCAGCCACCAACTGGTTCAAGTCCACTTCCTAGCTCAGCGACTTGTGGAACGAGCAGACCAGCACTAACGTCTCGAGATCAACCAGTTACCGTCGTCAGCGCGAACTCTGCTTCAAATCTCGCGTTCCAGCAGTAAAACCAATGCTGAACAAGAAACAAATGGAGAAACGGCTGAAGTGGGCCAAAGAACACGGCGAGTGGACTGCTGAAGACTGACAGAAAGTGGTCTTCAGTGACGAATTACGCTTTTGCATCTCCTTCAATGACCAAGGTCCTCGTGTCTGGCGTCGTGGTGGCGAAACCTACAACCACGAGTGCGTGAAAAGATCCGTCAAGTTTCCCCAGAGCGTTATGGTCTGGGTATGCATGTCCGCTCGGGGTGTAGGGAAACTCTGCTTCCTCAAGAAGACTGTCAATGCTGCCGTATACCAACATGTTCTGGAAACGTTCCCGATTCCGATTGTTCAGGAACGGTTCGGCGAAGAAGACCTCATATTTCAACAGGATCTTGCACCGGCTCATGCGCCGAAGTCAACCAAAGATTGGTTCGCCGAAAAACAGCTTGAAGTTTTGGCATGGCCGGCCAACGAGCCTGACCTCAATGTCATTGAAAACCTTTGGGCCATCGTCAAGCGGAAAATTCGCGACAGAAGGCCGACTATGCTGGACCAACTGAAGCAGAACACCGCCACAGCCTGGGAAGCAGTAAGTGCAGAAACTTGCGACAAGCTGGTCAAATCGATGCTGCGGAGACTTCAGGCAGTCATACAAGCCAAGGGGGCAGCCACAAAATACTGAGAAAGTGATGATTCTAATTATAATAAAAATTATTCTAATTCAGTGGAACGGTTTCTCAATTATTCTAATTCAATAAAACAACAGTGTCACAGTTAAATGGCCTAAATGGGCCTTTTGGAAAGCTCAGCTGAGCCAATTTTTTACAGGTAGCGAGTTCTGTGATTACTCTAACAAGTAGGACAGGCGCGGTGAACACATGATTTGCTTTCTGCACAAAAAATGCATTTAAAAATTTTACGATTGCACTATTTCAAATTATTCTAATTCGTTGACCAGCACCTGTATTGTGATCGCGTGTGTGTCAGCAAGACGACTCAAAACTTCAACTGATTACCACTACATTTCATGGGAAGTTGGAGTGTATGAATGGGAAGAAGTGATTAAATTTCCAGACACAGATCCGGATTCTACAGCTGATTATACATGCTCGTGGATCAAAACCTGCTGGCAGAGGTATGCGCTCCTTGAGCGTCCCCAAGTTCCGATTTACATTCGCTGCCTAAATGCAGAATGGCTCTGTAGCACGTAATAGGATATAAGTTTGAGAAAAAGACATCAGGGAGGCAACCACGTTAGTTACGGACTGCTGAACCCTTGTACAAAGAGCTCGGAATCCCCCCACCCCAATCATTTCTTCTATTTGAATTATATGAACCTAATTAACCATTTCGCGGTTTTACACTAAAGCTATAGTGGAAACGGTCTTTGTGACCGTCCAAAACGCACCAACACAAAGTTGCATGACTTCTGTGACATACTCGGCTGTGTAAACAGGTAGTGCCTTTAAAGGTAATTAGTGACAACAGTTTGCAAAAAGTCCTGCATTTTAAATGGTCTAGATAAATATTTATGTATCCATTGTGGCATTTAATTACTGGAAAGAATTAATTATGTGCGACAAATACTTTTTGCAAAATTTGCTAAACACATTTTAGAATGTGTAATGTGAATATAGGCCACTAGATGGCAGTATTTACCTTTTTTTTGTTAAGCCCAGACTGGAGTTATGTTTAGACATGTCCTGGGCATGTCTGGGGAAAGTCCCCGAAAATTAAAAAAAAGAGGTCTAAATGTGGGTGGGGTCTGCAAAAGAGTATATAAGGAAAAGAACTGAGACAGTAGTAGTAGGAGAAATTGCAAGAAGAAGGATACGTGTGACCAGACCTGTCATTTCTGTTTGGGACCTGTGAAGTTTCTTTTGTGGATTTTTGCCTGCGTTTGAGCATTTTCCTCACCCAGGACATCACCAAGCCACCCCACCAAAACAAGGGACTGTAAATATTTCTGTTTTTTTTTTATTCAATCTTGGTCTTAGTTGTAGCTAGTAGTTTAAGTCTTTGTTTGTTCATTAAATGTGTTTAAGTTTTTAAAACTGTGTCTGTCATCCCTTGCGGTTGCTGTTGCTGTTATGTTGTAAATGTAATAACAAATTGGGGCCATAAAAAATGCAAAATGCATGTGTGGAGGATACTTTTAATACAGGACGAACACCGTTTCAAAATAGCAGGATACATTTTAACTCATTCCCTACAACGGTAAGCCGGTGCCAGCAGCGTGGATGACGTCATTCGGAGTTCCGTTGAAAATATGCATAATATATGAGAATCGCGTCAATCTGACAGCAGTAATAGCGACCTCGACCACTCGCAGTTCGATGAAAACGCGTTATCAGTTGACGATCGCGGTGATGGGCCACCTGCACTTCATCCACAGGAGGGGAGGGGCATTGGCTGAGCCAGGACAGGTCATGATCGAGGAGCTGCTCAGCGTCACGTAGTAAGCAACCAAAATGACGATTGGAATGAATACCCAAAATAAAACTGCTAGTTTAATACTTGCATTTGAACCTGCTAAAAACCCTTATTTTGAAAATACAGACGTTTAACTAAACGTGCGTTTATATTATGTAATTTTCGGTAAAAGTATTCCGTGCAAACGCGACAATTTTATATAAAAGTATTCCGTAGGGAATGAGTTAAATAATAAAAATGGGCCTAGGAAAGATTTGACCAGCAACCCCCTCAGGAAACCAGCAGGAAGGAACACACGGAATAAGAAAAGTGGGTGGTGACTTTACCTTCAGATCATCGGGGTTCAAGTGGGCGAGTGAATCTTGGAGTGATCCGGGGAGCTTTTGGATTGGAGTTGGGGAGAGAAAGAACACCTTTATCCCTAACTCAGACGCAGCTGTAATCGCGGCCAAGAACAAGAGCGACGTTTTAACTCCACAATGGTCCCCAACAATCATACACGTCGGTGAGCTCCAGTTAGTTTCGGAGATGGAACTAGAGGTTTTTAAATCCTGAGATCGCAACCTATTATGACTTAAAACGAATGTTAAAATATCAGCCATTGCGCACTAAATCAATAAAATGTGCGCATATTACACATACATTTCCCAAATGGTACGCACGTATACACTCCACAGCATCATCTTTCCCGCGAAGAAATTGATGCTTGACAGTTTATGGTAAATTAGCTTAACATCCTGGAAGGTACACTGACGAACTTCCGGTAAGGTCAAACTTTTTTGTGTACTTTGCGTGTGTAATCTTTTGGCGTCGCTGTTTCCACGCTAAGTCACTGGTGTTAGAGTTCGAAGATGCCTTAGAGGGTGTTCTTAGATTATGTTAATGTTTATGTTTAACATTAAAATAAACATAGACATAGACATTAACATTAACTTTATGTTTATGTTATGCATATGAGAGGGCTCCACTGCAATGTTATTGGTGTCAGGACTATGGGCACTTGGCAATGGTTTGTCAAAAAAGAATTGGAAAGTGTAGTAGGTGTGGGAAAGATAGTTGTAATGATGAGGAATGTGGATTGACGAAGGAGCAGGCTGTCTGTTTTCACTGTGGGGGAATTCACGAGGTGGGGGCATTACAACGTTGGAGGATTGAGAGGGAAGTGGAACAAACACCAGCACGGGGGAAAATGTCGTACGCAGAAGCTACAAAAAAGGTGCGAGCAGAAAAGTAGATCGTTGTGACGGAACCCAACAGAATGGGAAAGCAAAATGAGAGGGGTGAATCGGGATTGATAAGTATGGACAGACGGGGATTTTTAGCTTTTATCGGTATGGTTATTAATTGTGCAAGCGAAATAGAAACCAAATCAGAGAGGATTAGGATGGTGGTAGTTGCTGCCAGGAAATTCTCCGCATTTCGGATGTGAAGGGGGATGAAATGCAGGGGATTTTGGCGCGAGGCTTTGGTGGGAATTAGATACAAGAGAAATAAGGATATTTATGTTGAATGAATCCAGTAGTTGGCGGTAATACACAAACAGGTCTGTTAACTACATTAAAACCAAAAGAAGAAGAACGACGTTTCCACGCTAAGCGTATCAGGATTGAATTTGCGAAGCGCGCAGGTTTTATGAAATGAGTTGGCTAAACGTTTGAAACCAAACCGCATAATTCTTTAATGCGCCATTACTGCCGTCGACCACTCTGATCTCTGACTTCAGTTGCGTTTGTGTAATTACGATTGCACTTTTAATTGAAATTACAATTGATTCGGCAGTTGGGCTTATCCGTCGTCATACTAATATTGATATAAACGTTTAGGGTGTGTGATCTTCCTACAGTCTCGCACGAGGCAAGTAATGAGGCATTTTGTGGCACTAACATGCTAATGAGAAAGTCTGTTAAAATTACGACTGTAAAGCAATGCTTTCTTCTCAATTTCATTTGACTCCTGTGAGAGAGGATTTTATGAACTTGAGAATTTTATGAAAATTTGTGTACATTCTTCTGCTCAATTTTTAAAAGGGTGATTTCGAAGTTGGTATATTTGATTGTAAAGATTGTAATTAACCCATTCATGCCTGAATTTTCTTTTTTTTTACTTTTTTATGTTATTATACTTCAAAATACCACTCTAATAGTCATTCAAACAGGACACTTTTTCTTAACAGTCCTCATGCGAGGACGCTAGGCATAAATGGGTTAATGTAATGGTTCAGTCTGAATGCCGTAAGTAGTTAAAAAAATGTGAAGGGTATCAACATTGTGAACTGAACTCTGTTAAGTTGCCATGCAGAATAAAAATTTCATATCCATGTTGAGATATATTTGAAACTAGTATAAATAACTGTAGAGGGAAACAATTAATCAAACATTTAATCAAAGTAAACAATCAATAGGTTCCTCAGTGGTGAAACAGTTGACACATGATCACAATAAATAACAATTTATTCGGCAAACAATAGAGTCAAACCTGTTTTGTTTCATGTTTATTTTATTAAGTTCATACAAATTATTTTGAAAGAACTTATCAGGGCCGTGTTGCGGGGATAGCAGACTAAGCAAAGTGGCCCAGGCCCCCCCTCCCCAGCCACTTCCTCGAACTCTTCTTGGGGGACCCCAAGCCGTTCCCAGGTCACCCAGGAGATATAATCCCTTCTTTGTGTCCTGGGTCTGCCTCCGTGCTTCCCCCCCAGTTGGAAATGCCCGGAAAACCTCGAAAGGGAGGTGTCCAGGAGGCATCCAAACCAGATGCCCGAACGACCTCAACTGACTCCTTTCAACACAGAGCCTCTCCCAAATGTTCGAGCTCCTCACCCTATCCCTCACGGTTAGCCCAGCCGCCCTTCGAGGAACGCTTATTTCGGCCGCTTGTACACGCGATCTTGTTCTTTCGGTCATTTCCCAAAGCTTGTGACCACAGGTGAGGGTTGGAACGTACATCGATCAGTAAATCGAGAGCTTCGCTTTTCACGCTCGGCTCCTTCTTCACCACAGTGGACCGGCACAACACCCACTTCACTGCAGATGCTGCAGCGATCCATCTGTCAATCTCACCCTCCATCCTACCCTCACTCGTGAACAAGACTCTGAGATACTACATGGTTTCCAACTATTCCTAATATGTCATCCTGGATTAGAGGGAATTGTTAAAAAATATGCACAAGATCTAGATATTTTCCACTTGATGCAATGCTGTGGCTATGAAAACATGGCTTGCTGGATTTGAATATTTCTCTCAATATGAGTGTTCCGTAGCTTATGCAGACACACGTATGTGACGTTGTCCTACAATATGCAAAGAATGCGTAATGCACATTTGTATTTACCTTGAACCCACTTGAACTCCAAGTTGTCCCTTAACCTTCCCCTTAAAAACCCCTTTGCGCAGATATAGACACCGGCGTCCATAAATACCGCAATTTAATTCCTAAACAATTCCGAAATTGAATTGCCAAATGTCTTGCTTCACTGGAATAATTTTCAAAAGTGTCTGTGACACAAAGATTGAGTTATTAAACCTTAAATAGGCTCATGCATAACAGGAAAGAATTGGCAATATTTGTATTCTGTGCAAAGGGGTTGAGGGGATTGAACAGTTTCACCCATTTTGGGCTCTTCTGGTTTTATCCTGGTGGCAGCTTGTCATTTTTAACCATGAGATTTACATTGTGCCGGGCTTTTGGCCATCATTGCAGAACTTTGTCAGGATCCCTTTTACCTGGCCTGACTTTGTCCTACAATCTCATTTTTTGCTTTGCCTCCCCTTTGCCTTGTTCAGGCAAATCTGACTGTTGTATTTTTGCTGCTTCATTTGGTATTTTTGGTATTATTTCTGTGATTTTGTTATTTTTTAATTCATGATTTTTTTTTATTGTTCATTTTGACTTTTTTTATTTTTTACGAGCCATTTCTATTATTATCGATATTTTGTGATTGTTGATCCATTTTATTACTGCTACTTTTCTGTTTTTATTTCTGTGAAGCACTTTGTAACTTCGTTTTGAAAAGTACTAGCTGGCTGTATGAATAAAAATTGTTGTTGTTGTTGTTGTTGTTGTTGTTTTCGTTGTTGTTGTCCATCAGCAGAGAGACCTCGTGATGGGTGGAGACCGTCGCCTCCAGTTCTTTCACATCTTGTTGGGCCCTCGCCATCATCCCCCCCAGGGAGTTAATGTGGTCTCCCGGTATGGGGGTACTTGTGATATAGCACTTAGCACTGACTCCAGGAACAGTCTCGCTCAGCCTCTCCATGGGGCAGCGAGGACTTGCAATGTCCTCACCCCCATCACCACCCAGACATTCCACAAACTCGTACGATAGCTGCCCTTTTGTACTGGAGTTTGATATCTTGCTGACGTCCACAAGACAGATCGGTGAGTTTTTCATTTACCTGGCTTGCAAGTGCATTATGTTGGCATTGTGGTTTTTATTCGTTTTATGTAAGTTTGTCGGGTTCGACATTCATTAAAAAGTGGAAGAAATTTTAAGATGGATCTTTTTTACCATTGCAAAAAAAGAGGCATGTGTTTAGTTTTCCTGGATGTTATTTTGTGTATTTCAAGGAAAGAGGAACCTTTTCAGTGACAACCAGACCACAGCAGTGCAAGTGCAAATGCAGAGTTAAAAACTTAGCAGAAGGTGCTGAGCAACTGCTGCTAATGTATTCATTTTAAATTTGGGGAACTTCAATCCAGGCTGTTGTTACTCTGTAGAAATGAAAGAACCAGACCCTGTTGTATTGGTTAATTCAATCATGTTTAATTCCAAGAGATGCCAATATCATCTCCGGTGTCTGTATAATTTCACAGCAAGCGGCCAATGATATTGAAAAATGTTTTGTCTTGCTAAATAATGATCATATACAAAAATTTTTTATTGCGGCTCAATAAAGAATGTTTATCTTAAAAACAGCAGCAGTTTTCTTAGATTCACTATAAATGTTCAATTTATGGATGTCTGCTTGCACGCAGGTAAGAAGAGCGTCTTTAAAGATGAGCGATTTAAGGTTGTGGTCTCATGTTCTTGTACTATGTAATGATTAAAAGTTATTACTTTAGTCCACATTATGTTAAACTGTCCAATGTTTTTATGCACCAGAAAATGGGGGGGGGGGGGATTATGTACAGAGGCAGGTGTCATTGCTACATGGTTCATCCCGTATGGACTGAAAACCCTCTCAAATTAATGCTGATAGTCTGCACTTCAACTTCATCTTCACTGTATCCTGTTGAACCCATTCTCACCGTACAGAGCCAAAATGAAAAATTTAAGTCACATTCCAAAATGTTTTACTCTGTCCTATGAAACAAAATATTCTAACTCCTCCCATGAGCTGTGTGGGTACAGCTAGTGAACTCTTGAGGTGGTTAGCCATTTCTGTTTTAGTTATTTTACACTGAGTGGCTCACACCTCCATCGTCAGCCTCTGAGCTTTTGAATACAGAAGTAAGGGCAAATACAGTGATGTCTTCTAACACGGGGTCAAGAAAACAGGCAGGACACTAGTCTCTTCTGCTGTCTGTTTCTATTTAAAACTCTATGCTTTCTTTAACACCTCATCTTTCCTGGCTGCCACACTTTTAATTTTGTCAGATCGTGCTCTGACGCTGAACCATGATGCTGGGGATCGTTCAATATGTAGTGGGTGAGCTTGACACTCTCCTCCGGTGTGAAAGAATTTTAACCCCTTTGTGCAGAAGCCAAATCTGGCTGTTTATGTGTTACCTTATTTAAGGCTTTATAATTCAACATTGCAGCCTCACAGAGAAGAAATAAATGGCTCAACTGAGTCAAGACACTTGAAGCATTTAGAAATTCCATCGTATTTCTGTAATTTTCATAATTTTTGTAGATAAAAAAGGCCCGCAAACATAAAAGATCTTCATGAAAATTTAGCACTGAAGTTGTAAAAAAAAGCTTTTATGTTACACTTTAGATTAAAGTTTTATGTTACACTTTAGATTATAAAGCTAGCCATCTTCCTACCTAGCTGACGCTAGTTTAGGGGATTCTTTGTAATCATTGAAATACCAAAGTGATTTGATTTGGTTTTTGCCCTAATGGAAAGAATTCCGTGTCCGACCTCCACTTTTTTCGCTTTAACTCTGAATCATCTTGACTGGATATAAATTTTACATTTTTACAGACCCAAATGTTCCTCTAGCTACCCAAACATCACGGTAAGCCAATCAAAGTCATCAAAACGTCTCTCATTGCTATGTGTTTCAGGAATCACAGGTTTGCCACCGGCGTCTCCTGAAACATGCACATGATCCCTGATCATTCAAAAACATGTTGTGAAACTTGTGATGTCAAAATGTGACTGAGTTGGGGAGTGCCTTGTGTGACTGGATTTTAATGGGTATGGATCCTTTCACATCTCTGATCAGGTGTTAAACAACATCATATGCAACAGTAAGGTATAGATAAGACAGCTGTACTGCAGGTTACTAGTAGTTTACAGAAATTTCACTAGGATTCAGAAGTGTGACGTATTTAATGAAGCTTGTTCAGGGTAAAATTGATGCCTTTTGGACATAATTAGTTTTTCTTTCAGTGTGAAGTTGTATTTCTCTCGTAATCGTAATTTGTCATTGGAAGAATAAAGAAGCCCTTTTGTCATTTAAAATCTGATTGACTGTTTTCTGATTTTTGCTAATCATTTTTTAGATGTGCTAAACAATTGATATAAAAATCAGCAAGAAATGCTAATCAAATTTTTTTCCTGTAATCAGATCACTACATGCTCATTAAAGGTCCCAAATTATGCAAAATTCACTTTACTATGGTTTTCTAAAAGTAATGTGCTTCCCCTGGCCTGTCTATACACCCCCAGATATGAGAAAATTCTGTCCTTTCCCCCTCTTGCTTGCTCGACCTTTCAGAAAATGTATGCTAAAACAGGTGAATCAGAGATTTTCCCTGTATGATGTAATACGGGGAGATAACTCCTCCCCCCAGGTTGGTGACACTCCTTTCGACACTCCCCTAGGCAAATGAGCTCTGCCTTCTGAAATTGCCTTTCCATCATTTCTGTTCCCGTATAGCACGAGTATGGCACTGTCACGACCAAACCATAGCCATTGCGGCTCTGTTGGCTGCAATAACAGGCGTCATAGTCTATTTTTACTACCTTCATCTGAGCCTCTGAAGACTCAGTGGATTAATTTTATTTTTGGTGAAAATGTAAACACAATCATTCCCAAAATGTTTTATTAATGCGCTCATCATCTGTTAGGCGACTGCTTTCTTAACCTGGGCCAGTATAAAGGAGGCTTTGCAAGACATCTGAAGATAAATCCTGAATCGGTACCAACTGTCCGTGACTCAGCGACAGCTGTGGAAACTGTAAGTTTTACCATTTTGTGTTGCTTTACTGCATAAGCCCATCTAACGTGATAGCTAGCCTGGTGAATGTGGCTGTAGCAATGCGGCTAACATAGCTAAGTTACGGTTGCTAATATTTGCGTCCTAAATATGCAAGAGTAATATCAGGGGACATTCAACTGAAGCTGTGTGGACATAAACCTCATTTTAAATGAAATTTTTATACTTGTTTGTAATTTGGATGCTTGGTACAACTGGTTGGTAATGGAACTTACTGTCTGTAAAACCTGCTTTGCAGGGTAACTTTTGCCCGGTACTTGTTATAAACGCTTGGTTACCAGCCACTGCATATTAGTTTGCATGCCGTGCTACTCAAAAAATGCTCCTGGTTAACGTATATGCAGTAATTCTGATCAGTATGCTTGTGGTACTTTTGGTGAGCATCAATGTAGCAGTTTCATCATAACATTGCCTGATTGTAGCCACTACAGTTGAAGCTAACTGGAGAGGTGTTGTGTCTGCAAAGTTGGACTGAAAAGGCTGCAGTTAGACCATAGGTTTTGCAGAGCTTGGGGTACGTGTTTGGGTTTGTTTACTGCTACTGTGAAACGATTGTTTTACTTCTCCATCACCGGGATCAGCCGGGTACTTTACCATTGTGTGGGCAAGCTCTCTGATGCTACCGCGGTGAAAGCAATCGCGAAACGCACTATAACATCTCTGGTATAACAAATGACTTCTCTGCATTGCTGTAGGGAATTTAGTCCCCCTTTAAAATTGTACTGGCTAGTAAAAAGTCAAAAAGGTGGAGAGTGGATATGGAATTCTTTCCTGTAGAATTAATCGATTTGCTAGCTCCGCATAAGCAACTGTTCACGATAACGGAACTTACGGTCTATAAAACCTGTATTGCATAGTAACCTTTGTCTCTGTCGTTGTTATGAATGCTTGGTTACTTCCGCATGTTAGTTTGCATACTGTGCTACTTAAAAATGCTCTTGGTTAACTTATAGGCAGTAATTCTGATCAATATGCTTGTGTTATTTTGGTTAGCATCAAGCTGGTATCTGAAAAAATCGATTCGGAATCGCCCCAGCCCCAATTGACATCCTGCTAAATGTTGATGCAACACTTCAATAGCATCCCTCTCCTGCTCAGGGTCGAATTCGGGATCAAACATGTAAGGTCTTACAGCAATAGATGCTGCAGAGAGGTATCCTGAAATACCTGCCATCTTAGTTTCCTGGTTTTCCGGGTCTGCGTCCTACCCCGGAATCGAAGCGGCCAGGCAGCCAATCAGAGCAGTGGCTCATTAACATAGCCTCCTTGCCCACTTAAAACAGCTCATGTTTCAGGCCGACTCAGACCGGGTGAGAGAAGAAGAGGTCAATCAAGGCCTGGATGTGCGTTTATTTAAAGACCCATTGGTACAGTATAATATGGAACCTTTAAGCAATATAGATAACATACGGAATCAGGTATATTATACAGATGTGAGCCTTGGCTAATTTTCAGGCTGAAGTGGTTCTGAAAAGACTCTTGCATGATGACAATTTGGATCTTGTCACACCATGTGTGAGGATTCCTTGCCTTACTTTGGCCTACAATCTAATTTTACCTCCCCTTTTTCTAGTTCAGACTATCTGAATGTTGCATTCTTGCTGCTTTAGTATTTAGTATTTTATTTTTATTTTATGTTATTTTATGTTATTTTTTAAATTTGAGATTTTTTTAATTAATTTTTTTAACTTTATTATCATACTTCATTATCATTATCTTGATTTTGTGATTGTTTATGCATTTTTATTACTGCTGCTTTTCTTTTTTTATTTTTGTGAAGCACTTTGTAACTTTGTTTTGAAAAGTGCTGGCTGACTGTATAAATAAAAAATGTTGTTGTTGTTGTTGTTGTCCATCAGCAGAGAGACCTCATCATGGGTGAAGACCATAACCTCCAGTTCTTTCACATCCTGTTGGGCCCTCGCCATCATCCCCCCCAGGGAAGTAATGTGGTCTCCTGGTATGGGGGTACTTGTGATATAGCACTTAGCACTGACTCCAGGAACAGTCTCTCTCAGCCTCTCCACTCCAGCGAGGGCTTGCAATGTCCTCACCACCATCACCACCTAGACATTCCATGGTTTTATTCATTTTATGTAAGTTTGTGAGGTTTGACAATCATTAAAAAAAATCTACTGGCTTTTTTTTAATTTTTGCAATAGATGTTAACAGTTCATTTTGTGTATTTCTAGGAAAGAGGAACCTTTTCAGTGACAGTATGGGAGATTTTTAATAGAAAACACTAGACCATGGCAGTGCAAGTCCAAATGCAGAGATAAAAACATCAGAAAGTGTCTTGCAAAATAATGATCATGTACAAAAACAAATACAAATCAAAATATCAGAATATCTACAGTCCCGGATAGGAAATTAGATACTGCAGAGTTATTATATATCATTCTATGCCATGTCCTTTTGTGGCTCAATAAAGAATGTTTATCATAAGAACATAGCCGCAGTTTTTCTTGTTTCACTTTTACAGCTCAATTTACGGATGTCTGCTTGCCTGCAGGTAAGAAGATCTTTAAAGATGAGTGATTTAAAGGTTTGGCCTCATGTTATTGTGCAAGCTAATCATTATAAAAAATAGGACCAAGGGTCCTGTAGCTTACCGGCAAGCAATCTTATTGTGATGATACAAGTTATGAAAATTTAATGTGAAATTTGAACTTTGAATCATAAGGTCAATATCAAGGTTACTAAATAAAAGTTCACATACTTTCACATACATTATAAGACCTGTAATACTTTGTACAATCCTCAGCTCTGAAGCAGTTTTGGTAATATATGTCATTGATAATGCAATATATCAATTGTGAACTTCAAAGATCACAGAAGGTGAAGTTGAGTGACTTCCTTTAAGTCTGTGATACAAACCTACTCTCTATCTGTTACAATTTTGCTGATTCAAGTCATTGAAATTTCATTGTAAAGTTAAGCTGTTGAAGGTCACTGAGGGTCAAGGTCAAGGTCTCCAAATTAAACTTCATACATGACTTGCTATATGGCCACACTACAAACCTAAGCTCTATCTGGAATAGTTTTAGTGATAGAAGTCATTGAAATTTCACTCTGTGAAGTTTTACCTTCGAAGGTCAAGTTCAAGGCCACCAAATTAAAGTTCATGTATGACTTCCTATAAGTGTTCAATCATTTTTTTAAATTTCTCAGTCCTATCTTTTAACATGGGGGCCAAAATTTCAAGGGCCCATAAAATGGTCAAAAATAAGAAAAAAAAGTCTGGAGATTATGGTCTAGTAGCATGTTATGGCAAATTAACATGAAAATTAATCAGGCCTAAAAAATGTCCCAGATGACAGACGCCACATCAGGACAACAGCTTAACGGCCCATAGGGCCAGTAAGCTAAAAGGTATTACTTTTTAGTAATACTTCAACTGTGCAATGATTTTATGCACTAGAATATGGGGGGACAATGTACAGAGGCTGTCATCGCTACCCGGTTCATCCAGTATGGACTGAAAACAATGGTGACAGTCTGCGCTTCACCTCATCTTCACCGTATCCTTACAAACCCGTTGTAAGACTACAGAGCCAAAAAAAAAAAATTTACTGTCCAATGAATTTTGGTGTCCACAGTAGCTGTTTTATCAATGTCAAAATTTACGCCACTGTCCTATGAGATAAAAGCTTCTTTCTAACTTCTTTCATACGCTGTGTGCGTACAGCTCATGAACTCGAGATATTCGCCAGTTTCCGTTCCAGTAACCTCCGTCGCTAACATCTTCATTGCCGGCCTCTTACAACTTGAACACAGAAGTATGAGGACAAATGCAGAAGTACGACTGATTTCTGCGGACTCCGAGTCAAGAAAAGAAGTCGCACCCCAGTGTCTCCTCATCTTGTTTCTTTTTTATTTCAAAGCTCTCTTTAAAACCTCATCTTTTCCGGCAGCCACTCTTTTTTAATTTTCTCAGATTATGTTCTGACACTGAACCATGATGCTGGGGATCGTTCTCTTTGTATTGGGTGAGTTTGATACTCTGTCCTCTGGCAGGAGAGAATTTTCATTCCTGCACTCATTGCAAGCATAATTAGCATTAGCCGTGATAGCCCGTAAGTACGTTCATGTGTTGTTTATGCACAATTTATCACCAGTCTTCAGAAATTGTCCATTGTTTTGTTGAAACAGAATTTTTTAAACTCTGCTCAAAATGAGGATGCTGCCATTACCTGACAAAACAAAGAAATATACAGGAGTATATGAATCAGAATTGCAAACCTGCCAATAAAGAATTGGAATGTAGTTTTAGAAAATGAAAATCTGCATCTGAAGAGATTTGCTTGTGACCGCGCTACAGGCCACTAATTTCAACTGATTTGTTTCATATTTTTCATGAGCCTTGTGTCTGGTAAGGGCACTAACCAATTCGATTTTGGCCGTGATTGCTGAGGGGGTCCAGGGGTACACGTCTACAGGTCTACCCACTGTCTAGTTTATATATCATAAATGATAATTTTTAATAATGCATTTAATAATGCAGTATAACTAAATGCATTTAGTTATACTGCACAGTTTATGAATGTTTGCTATGACATTCTATTTATTTCAATTCAAACTTTATTTCAGACTCAGAACGGTCCATATTAAACAACAACTACATTAAAAAAATCTAAAAGACATACAAGCACTCTCTCCCGTGCCTCCGAAAACTAGAAAAGTACCCAGTGCTATTCATTTTAAACAAAGCTATAGCCATAATAATTACATTTTTTGAATCCATCAATTGCTCCATAAACCTATACATAAAAATTCTCAATAGAGCACCTAAGGAGGGAACACCATTGTGTACAAACAACTGACTGGCACTCGCCCACCGAAGGAGATTCAACAAAATTGAACAAAAGTGCATCATTACATGCCACTTGCAATTTTTGGAACTTGGCCTAAATACACCTGCACCAGAGGAGGGCAGTATACAGCGGAGTGCAATAGGCTTTAAACTACAATTTTGACGCGATAAGAACACATATAAAATTTGTGTGCCAACATATTTGCCTGACCATATAATTTGCAGTACTGACGCTGAATATCATCATCATCACACAGGTCATCCCTGATAATGTGACACAGATATTTGACCTTGTCCACGACAGTCAATAAAGTTTCTGCCAGGAAGAAGGAGGGGAATGTTCTCTGGAATGTTCTCTTCTGGTCCTGCTTAGTGTTCACGATGATGATAACACTTTTTAGAGTTGAACTTGATGTCAAACTGCTTTCCATTATCAGAACAGACCGTGAGCGTTGCTGCAGGCCAGCAGAATAAGGAGACATGATGACTAAATCATCAGCATACATTAGATGGTTAATAAGCCTTTCTCCCACCATACAGCCAGTCCTACACTCTCTAAGCCTTTTTGAGAGCTCATCCATATATAAATTAAAAAACAGGTGACAAAATTCCACCCTGCCTAACTCCATCAGTCACTAAAAATGGTTCAGATGTGGTGTTACCCCATCTTACCTGCGTGGTCTGATGTAAGTACCAGTAATGGAACACCTGTATTAAGTAAGGAGGAACCCCTCTTTCTTGTAATTTCAAAAACAGTTTTGCATGATTAATGCCGTCAAAGGCTTTTGAAGCGTCGAGGATAGTGGAGTTCTGATTCCTATACCTACTAACAGCCTCTTTTAAAGCATAAATGCAGATATCTGTGCCATTTTTGCTTTTAAATCCATACTGTTCAAGAGAGGTGGCTGTGTATTCCTATAGCCTATCAAGTAGGATTCTTTTTAAAACCTTTGGCAACACACTTGCGAGGGCAATGGGCCTGTAATTATCAATAGCCAGATCTTTCCTGTTTTATCCTTAACCACTGGAAAAAGCAAGACTGCCAGCATAGAATCTGGTAAGATGCCATGCATCTGCATTCCTGAAAAGCACAGGGAAAATAAAACTGAAATTCTGTGACTGGAGAATTTCAAGTGCTCTGATGTCATCTGGCTAAGGCCACAAGATTTATTTAGAGCCAATTTCTCAATGAAATAACTGACTTCATCAGGCCTAATGACCACATCATCACGGGGAACATCTCCAACACAGAAAACATCACGAATGTCTTCTCCATAATTCTGCAATATTAACACTTCCAATACTTCAGGGCGGAGGTATTTTACTGTTATTTATAATCTTGACTTCTTTCCAAAAATCTTGGACATTATTTGGCTTCAGCTTCCTGGCCATAGAGTTTGCTCTCAAAGTCTGTTCATTTCTCTTTATAAATCGCACTGCATATTTGAACGGAGTGACAGCCTGCTTCTTAACATCACACTCAGGTCCACGGCTTGGTGCGCCTGCGATAACCCAATTTTTTATTTAACTTGCTTGCAAATACATTATGTGGACATTGTGGTTTTGTCTGTTTTATATAAGTTTGCCAGGTTGAACATTCTTTAAAAATGGAAGAGATTTTTAGGTGATTGTTGCAAATGCACCAAAAGGGCATGTTTTCTACGTTCCTGTGCATGAACAGATCATTTTTTCTCTTTTGAGGAAAGAGAAACATTTTCTGTGACAATATGAGAGATTTATTAATAAAACCCCAGACCACAGCAGCACAAGTGCAGAAGTAGTTTTAAGAACTTGGCATAAAGTGCTGACCAAATCAACTGCTGATAGCAGTTTGCTCATAGCAAACCTGAGGAGTAAAAATCCTTGCTATTGCTATTCCACAGAATTGGTAGAATCAGACCGTGATGTTGAGATTGAGTGACATTTGGCGGGAAGAGATGACAATAGCATATCTGGTGTCTGTATCACAATAAAACCGCAAATGGTAAATAATATTGAAAATAGTTTTGTCTGCCCTAAGAATGATCATGGAGGAGAAGAGTTTTATTTGTATTTTTATGATTACAACTACGCTTGCCAAATTGTTTGGATTAAAAATTGTCCTGAAAATCAATGGACAGACATGCATGCATTCAGACAGACTCCTTTCATTTTATGAAGACCAGACATCCTCTGTCTTATCCAGAAAGGGCTTGTGTGGCTGCAGGCTTTCATGCAAACCAAATAGTTACTCACCTGATTCTATTAATCAAGGACTTTAGCGAAGACTCCTAAGGTGGATTAGTAGAAGTGGGTGTGTGACTGGGTCATTCCATATCAATTTAGATAGAGGTGTTCCTCACCAACTCAGAGTTTGTTCAAACTTCGTGTACAGTTTATTTGGGACCAAAAACTGGGCTGTACAAAATACTTTGGCTCAATTTGGAGAATTTCAGATTTTTTCACCTCTTGGATATTTGGAATTTTCACACTGGAAAAAGTGCCTTAGCTGAGAAGTCATTGTTATGTATGGGTATTTTATGTAAAGCACTGTATATCATTTGTAAATGGAGATTTGTGACTACTATTTGTGCTGCCTTACTGGTCAGCTATTTGTTTATTTTGTTCATCATTTGGCACCCTCTGGTGGTAGTCTGTAGAAAAACATGATCTGATGCAATAGCACTTGTTTGTAATGAAATAGACTAGTGCTTTCTAGAAGTTTCTAGTTTCTTCTTGCCTGGACGGGGCCGGATCACCTAGGACTCCTGTAGATCCTTCCAGAATGTTCCTAGTGTATATCTATGCTGTGATTTTGTTCAGTAGGTGAGAGTTTTTGTTTCAGCGTCAGAGTTACATTGTGGCATTAGAGTGTTATCTAATTAGAGTGTTATCTAATAAAGTCGATTATTTGTAGAAAATTTTGGACCTAATCAGTGACAAATAAATTTGTTTAAGTTGTCATTGCTGGTTTTCTTTGTTGTGATTTTCAAGTCATAACACCATTGTTAAGGTTCAATATCTCTGGAAATATGATGACTAGAGTCCTGAAATTTGGTGTACACACCAGGGCCATATCCAGGATTTTAATAAAGTGTATGCACATGTTTGGAACAGTAATGCAAGAGAGCAAAGCAAATGAGACAAAAAAGAAAAAGTGGTGGTGCTATCCTAAGGACTGCGATTTACAAGCTAGCTGTGCATAGGACAACAAAACACTAATACAGCACCTTAGTGAATTTGCTAACATTGAAGCAAGTAGAACCAAAACGCAATAATTAAGCAGCTGAAGGCTGTTACTGTGTTCACATGAAGACACAAGAAGAGAGGTTTTAAATAAATTGCTCCCTTATATCTACATGAGATCACCTGCACTGCAGGATGTGCTAAAAGTGAACAGAGTCGGAAGTTTAGAGAATAGTGTTATTATTGATTTTACTTATTTGATTAAGTAATTAAAACATTGTTCTTGAATTTTCTACGTAACTGCCGCAGCATTGCAGAAAGTATTAAACTGCCAATGGATTATTCTAATCACAAAACTTGACGAAGCAGAATGATCGAAAACTGGTCATAAATTCTAATTATTAAAGTAGTTATTGTGCCTCTTCAAGTCACTGCTGAGCAGTTGTCCCTAATCTACATATTGACCTTAGGGTTATACTATCAGTTATTTTGCAGCAAAAGTAATAAGCTATGTACAATACTGATGAATTGTTACATTCACGCTTTATCAAGCAATAAATTAATAACACACCATTTTATTTCTACCATGCGGCAATTAAAAGATGACTAAAGTTACAGTAGCTATTAGCGTATGTGAATGTCTTATCCACAAGACATCCTCAATCACAACTTACTGACATTTAATAAAAGAAAAATTCAACCTCCACCAATATTAAATAAAGCAAGTACTTTTTCTGCTTACCTTGATGTTTGGGTACCCAGAGAAACATTCAGGTGTGTAAAAACGTCAAGTTGTACATCCAGTCAAGAAATTTAGTTTTATTTATTGTGCTGCTATTCGTGGTAACGGCGGCAGTCATGTTACCGATAGCACAGCAGGTTTCTAGGGCATGCGCAGCATATGCATTTGCGATGTTAAATATGAATATTTCCTGAGCCAGAAACATCGTCATTGACTCCTCACACCCTCGCAAAGGACTGTTCTCCCTGCTGGCCTCTGGAAAGACCTTTCGCAGCATTCAGTGCCGGAGCACTTGGTTCTCTAACAGCTTTTTACCCCGGGTCATCAGACTGCTGAACTCTAAATGAAAATAAGCTGCTTATTTTATTTAATTTCTCTCTTTTTAAATATTATATACAGTTTTTTCCACAGGTCCCTTTTTACTATTGCACTTTATTGTATCTTTGCTGCTTCAAATTTCAATACACTTCTATATTTCATATTTAAAATTCTGTATTGCTGAGCCAACTGCAGTGAAATTTTGTTCTGTATACACTTGTAGCCTGAATGACAATAAAGTTTATCTTTCTATCTAACTAAAATCAAATTCTAAACCCCCTTCTCAACAATAAAATGGCAAATATATTGGCGTCCCATTTTAAAATCATGGCAGACAAAAGCCGAAAAAGTGAAGGTTGACTATGGAATCTTTCCGCATTTTCTGAATTAACTATTAACATTCATTTTTAAACCAAAATCCCACCAATAAAACTCCCAAAATATATTGGTGTCCCCCTTTAAAACCGTTCTAGCAAATAAAAAGCCAAAAAAGTGGAGGTTGGATGCGGAGGTTGGATTCCACAACAAAATTCATTCAAGTATGTTCACTAGCTTCGCTGCAGAAGGCATCCTTGATTTTAGCCTTGTTCAAGCGAAATAAGCAGAGACTAGCTAGCTAGCCAGAGATCACAGCATGACCCATAAGTAGCCAGTTAATGCTTTGTATTCTTACATTCTATAATGGGCGACAATCGAAATCAATGCTCCAACAGTTCTGTGCCAGAATTTCTTATTTTTTTCTTTTCCAGCTCCATTACAGACACTTCCTACTAGCTAGTAAATTATAATTGTAAATTATGCTTCATCATCACTTCTTATGGCCAAATCCATATCCATCTCCTTAAGTCGTCAGTGTTAAAACCACGAAAAGAGAGTAGGATAGCATTGTTTTTGTTTCTTTTTTTTAGAGGGAGGAATACCTAACTACCTACCCATATTACACCACTGTTGATTCACGGAGAATCAACCTAGCGGAAGGAACTTCTCCTTCTTTCGGGTTGCATCTGGAGTTGCCTACCCTGAAATGTGAAATGGCCATGTTCTGACCAACAATATAGGGGCAACCTGCCAGTTTGTGCGAATTTTTAAATTATTTGTCCCTGAAAATGGAACCAAATGCAAAATTTTCAAACAAGGGTGTTATTGTTGTGATTCTGCTTTTCCGTCTGTTCTATGCCTTGTCCCATGTTTCTGCCCCATGCCATGCTTAAGTTTTGTGCCTGGCCTTGTGCCATGTTTGGATTGACCCACGTATTCCTTGATCACTGCTTATGTCTGACCATTTTTTGATCTTGTATTGTGTTTTGGTAATTTTAGATTTCCTTGTTTTATTATTTTTCATGTTCAGATTTATTCCTAGTTCCTTGCCATGTTTCTAGTATCCTTTCCATGTTTCATAGTCTTTGCCATATTTCATAGTTCCCATGCCATGTTTAATTTCTATCCTTTGCACTTTGTCTCCCCAGTCTTGTCAGGTGTGTATCTTTGCTCACGGTCCCTTGTCTTGCGTGCCACTCATTCGGGTGATATATTGGTTTCTGGGTTTCAACCTTCTTTCATTATCTCGTGTTCTTCCTTCCTCTCTCTTTTACTATCTTACTAACACATACTAACAGTTTATTGTTTTCGCTAATTACTAACCCACACTAACCCTGTATATTTTTACTAACTTACTAACAAGCACTCAGGATTGTATAGCTACACATACTAATTGATTAACAATCTCCCACCAGTCGCCCTATTCTAGTCTCTGCCTTCTTGCCTATCCCTAATTATCTCTGCTGCTATTTTCCGTGGATTTCCACATTTACTTTATGCTTTCCTTTCTTTACTCCGTGACTGGAGCTGTTTGTCTGTCCATAGGTTTGTCTTGTAAACCCGGTCTGCGTTTTGGCTACAGCCTAATTCATGTTATTAGTTTATTCCTCATGTGTCAATCCCTGATTGTGGTTCCATTGATTGCACCTGCCTTCCCTGATCATGTGTTCACCCGGACATGTATTTAAGAGGTCTGTTTGTTTCACTTCCTTTGTCAGATCGTTATCTTCCTTGTTTCCTGTGCCACGCTTTTCTTGCCTTGATTCATTGTGATTTATCTTTCTGACTGGACCATCCTAGACTTTGAGTTCTGCTGATTCCATGTACTGTACCGCATTCTTGCTTTTTCAACCTCTTTTTGTCCGACAACGATTTTGTGATTGGAGCCCTGCATATGACTCTGGATTACGCCCATCAGAATTTGATTTTGGATTCCAGACATTGTACAAAAATCCTCCTTTTTGTATTTTACTGGTTGTCGCCATTGGCTCATTTCGCAAAACCCAACAGTTATTGGGAGCTCAAAATGCCTCCCTGAGTTTATATAAATAACAAAATTTTTATACATTTTTTTTTCGCAAAAGTACAATCTTTAATAGATTTTTATGGCTGCGTTTCAGGGCTCAAACGTCAGCAGAATCAGAGATATGACAAGTATGCAAGTGAAAGGTCAAAATTTTCTGTATTACGACATGCCAAAATAGCGATGTGGACTCATTAGTTGAACTATAAAATTTTCTGTCAAAAGGGTCCCCATTTTATGCTCATTTTATGTACAAAGTTATCTAATTTACAGCCATGTTCAAAAAGTTTGAACAAAATCTGAGTCGGTTGGCAACACATTTCCCAAATTCTGCCTGATTTGACGAGGAATGACCCAACTGCTTGATTGGAATGAAAGTCGGCACCCACACCAGCCCTGTCTGGATAAACCTTAGGATGCCTCATACTATTGCAGTGCCCATTCGATTGCTGCATCCCGTGACACTATGCAGTGACTGACCGCTCAGTTGCCGCTTTAGCAGGACTGGTGCTTGCAGCTTTCACTATTTTGTAGAACCACTCAGACAAATAACTGCAGACTCAACATTGCTCTTCCTCATGTCCTGTGCGAAAGACCTGCCAAGTTTGAAGTAAATTAGATGAACGGTCCTCAAGATATGTAAAGAGCATACGTACAGACAAACAGACATTCACACATACATTCATACACATAGATTATTTGCTTTGTCGTTAGATTATATAAATAAAGATATCGGAATATGAACAGTCCCAAAAGGGAAAGTATGTCTTTCAAAGTTAGTTTTATTTATTGTTCTCTGCCGTGTTCCTTTGGGGCTCTGTAGAGTATGTGTATTATTAAAAAACATGCCAATTTTCCTTCTTGGACTCTAACAGCTCCACTCCTGGACTTCAGCTTGCCAGCAGGTACGAATAATTTCTTTACAGACAAATAATTTATGCGTGTGGCACCCATGTTGTTGTGTATCTTCTTCCTCTCTGAACACGTTGTGCCCCTGGCCTGTTTTTCTCCAGATGGGCTTAACATCAGGCTGGTCGGTGGCAATGGCAGGTGTTCTGGAAGAGTGGAGGTCATTCACAGAGGCGAGTGGGGAACCGTCTGTGATGACAGCTGGGATATGAATGATGCTGGAGTTGTGTGCAGGGAGCTGGGCTGTGGTTCAGCAGTGTCTGCTCCAGCTAAATCCCAGTTTGGCCAAGGGACTGGAACCATATGGATGGATGATGTGGGTTGTGTAGGCAGCGAATGTTCGCTACTGCAATGCTCACACAGCGGGTTTGGGTTGCATGACTGTGTTCATAGCGAGGACGCTGGAGTTGTATGCGCAGGTAAGGGGCACTTTGATTGCGATACTCATTTGGAGATTGATATCATATATTCAGATAAGTTGATATTGCTGACATCCAGCTTTCTGATCGTCTTTCATCCTCATCCCCAGAAACATTTTGTTGAACAATTATCACAATGCCCCTGTGGCATAATGGTCTTATGAATTCCATAAATTCTTCACGATTAACATTCGGTACAATAATGACTTTCTAAGGAAATTCACTTCGGCATCAAAAAAAAAACTGACCAACCAGCCGCTACGTCAACAAAGGGAAATGCGGCAGATTTAAACAATCGTAAAGGATGGACGACAGCGCTGAAGAGGCTGAAAACGTCTTTTTACCTGAATATAAAGGACGTGAAGCGTATCATTTTGAGCCTGTCAGGCATGAGAGCGAACAAGAGCAGCCGGGAACGAGAAAATGGCCACAGGGGAGAAATGTGGTTTGAGGAGAATGAGTGGAGAATTGGGCTGGTGTCCAGGGGTGTCGTTTATAAACGGAGTGGAGGCGCAGAAAAGATACATGCTTCACTTTCCTTGCAGACGTCTGATTTATAAAAACAAAATTGACGTCAAAATCAAGGTGACACTACCGTTAACTCCTGGATAAGCTGAGTGCGAATCTCTCCGCCTGTGATCGAGCTAATGGCAAATTAATTGATTTAGTGAGTGACCCTCAAGTCTCATCAAACACTCCTTCCTAAGCTGTGCTTATCCAGGAGAAAAAAGGGGGAATACGATTATGCACACATCAATAAATTTCAAGTTCTTCCTAATTAAATAAATGGAGAACATCATATGGGCATTTTCATATCACACCCTGTATCAACCCGAGAGCTTTAGCCCGAGGTCTGATACTGGTCAAGGGTTGATACAGGGTGTGATGTGAAAATGCCCATATGTTGTCTTTTTTTATCACATACTCATTTTCATCATAATTAATGATTGCCACTAATACGGGATTTTGTCTGCGAGCTGACATAGCCTCATGCGTTGTGCTTGCATCACAGGTGCAGATTCCCAGTATTTATAAGGAAGTATATGATGAACTACAAACAATTCTAATTTATCTTAGTCATTGGTTATAAAATAGACTATTTTCTACTACATTCCATTTTATTTTTTTTCGGCGTACACATTCTTTAGGTATGAAATCCATGCAAATTTTTATAAATAAGGCCTCTGGTCAGTCAGGCTATAGCTAATATTCGCTCATGACTACCATTAGCTACTGCTAATATTAGCTCATGACAGATCGGTCACAATATTGAAAAATGAATTGCTCCAAACAAACGTTTACCTTCTATGGACAATACATGGGCAGGAGTTTTACTTATAACAGGAATAAGTATGATCCTTACATTATTCTGCGTAACACAACTACACTATTCAACTGTGATGTACTGCTGTGGAGAGCCCAGGATATCAAATTTATGCAACAAGAGTTGTAATGTTCATTTATTCCGAGCCTTCAGGTCACAAATGTGGAAATAGAAAACACCGTTGGCTTCTAGTTGGCAGTCTATTCAAGTCAATAGGATGACTAATTCGCTAGCTAGCATGCTAACGTTGTTCGCAATTAATTATTCATTCCACTGACTTGAATAAACTGCAAACTAGAAGCTAACGTTAGCGATGGTCAAGGTTTCCAGCAGAAATGGTAAAGTTTCCTCTGCGAACATACTTGGAAACCTGTGTCTCGTGTTGTATCACACCGATTTTGAATCATTTATGGGATAAATGACAGTATTTTTTGTCCTGATTTCTTACAGATGCTTGTTTGGGAAATGTCAGGGCCAGATTCAGCTAGTACCTCTGGCTCCCTCATGTCTCATGGTTTTTTTTTTTTAAAACCCCGTATTTCTGAGGTGACAGGCTCAAAAGTCCACTCTTTCTTAATGATTTTTGCAAATATGTCATGTGAAACTTATTGACTCCAACATTAATCCTTTGGTAATTTTTGGAACAGATTAGCAATGAATTTTGAAAAAAAAAGAAAACCTGCCATATGCACTTTAAGATCGATATGAAATGTTATTTCAGCCTCTCAGAAAAGGCCAGTGAAATGCCTGTAAGGAAGCATGGCAGCCAGAAGTAATAATATTCAACTTTGACAGTTTTTTTTTTTTCATTTTCAACAGAAGAGTATGTATTTTGCTGAAGTCCTCTGTATTTTAGCAATTTTCAGTTAGTTGCATTTTGACCAGAAAGCTGCCTCATTATCAGTGCATCTCCTCTTATTGTGATTAGCACATTTCTAATTAGTCTTATGCAATTTAGTGAAATGAAAGGTAAAGTGCTTCATCAATTAATACTTCATTTTTATCAAGAGTACATGAATTCTCTTCATTCTAAATTGAGTGCAACTAATTGACCACTACTTTTCGCTGTTTTGGACATGGACTGTCTTATGTATTTTAAACGGTTTCTGTGAATTATGTTTTTTGATCAAAAATGTCAGAAAATGCTAAAATAAAATTCATGTCTTCATATTTATTACATTCACGCTGCCTCACTAATCAAAAGTTTACCATTTTCAATGAGACTATGTAGTATGCTTTTGGCCATTTTCTGTGAATTAACCAGAAATTAGACCAGCCTTGTATACCTTGGCATTTATGTGAATTACATTTTTGACCAAAAATATATGGGAAATGCCTTCTTTATGCTTGTAACAAACTAGTTAATTCATCTCATTAAGGAGTCTAAAATTTTGAACATCTAGAAAGTTGATGGTGAGGAGGAATGTTTAACCTCACATAACACTATTTCACTTGTGAGATAGCAAAGCTGGCCCTTCAACACCAGGGTTGGCCGAATCCACACAGCTGCATATCTTTATTTTCTTTGGTGTTGTTAGGTTCACACATCCGACTTGTCGGTGGTACTGAGAGATGCTCTGGAAGAGTGGAGGTGAATCACAGAGGCGAGTGGGGAACCGTTTGTGATGATGACTGGGGTATGAATGATGCTGGAGTGGTGTGCAGGGAGCTGGACTGTGGTTCAGCAGTGTCCATTTCAGGTCCATCCCAGTTTGGCCAGGGAAGCGGAAAGACCTGGATGGATGATGTTGGTTGTACAGGCAGCGAAAATTCACTCAAACAGTGCTCACACCGTGGGTTTGGAGAACACAACTGTGGGCAACTCATTCCAAGGATACTTCCTTCACACAGTAGACAGCCAACAGCAAAATTGCAAAGATAGGATGAACATGTGCAACCTCAATTGCAAAAGAGTTGGGATGCTGTGTAACGTAAATGCAAAACAGAATGCAATGATTTGCAAATCTCACAAAACCCACATTAGAACATAGACAGCATATCAGATTTTAAAAGTGAGACTTACCATTTCATGCAAAATATTAGCACATTTTGAATTTGACGGCAGCAACACATCTCAAACTAGATGCACTCCAGGAGTGAAAACAACCTCCAAGGCAGCACGCCCAAAAAAAAAATCTTGCTGAGTGAACATGGCTCATAAGAAAAGTTATGGTTTATCACATAACTGCAGTACTTTTCCCCATACCTCAGCTCATGGCTTATTTTTGATGCCCTACTGTCACTTTTGAGAAAATCTCATTGGTCGAAAGCTCGCAACAAACAAAATTTACTCAACTCGGTTCATAACGTTCATATGACACGCCCACTTGTGTAAGATTCAGTATATCTGCAACAAAGGATTTCGAGATGGTTCCTGTGGTGGCCATATTGCTTGACCAATTGCAGTCAAAATCAATAGGGTCCATTCCTGATGTAATAGCAACCCAACCCACCTGCCAAATTTCAGAGATATCCACTCATTATTTCTTGAGTTATCTTTTACACAATCAGACAGACAGACAAACCAACGCCGGCAAGAATATAATCTCCTTGACGGAGGGAAATAAGTTGGGACAGGGCCATGTTTTCCATTGTGTACCATTCTCTGTTCTTTTAACAACAGTCTGTATATGTCTGAGAAATGAGGAGACCAACAGAGTTTTGGGAGAGGAATTTTGTCCCCCTCTTGTCTGATGTAGGATTCTAGCTGCTTAAAAGTACTGGCTCTTCTTTGCCGGATTTTTCGTTTTACAGTTCGCTCAAGATTAATTGGTGAAAGGTCAGGACTGCAGGCAGGCCATTCAGCCCTCGGAATCTTCTACTGCAAAAAAGCCATGCTGTTGTGATGGATGCAGAATGTGGTTTAGCATTGTCTTGCGGAAATATGCAAGGCCTTCCCTGAAGGAGATGTTATCTTGGTGGGACAATATGTTGTTGTAAAACATCTATACACTTTTCACCATTGATAGTGCCTTTCCCAATGTGCAAGCTGCCCACGTATGTAACCCTATGCCATCAGAGATGCAAGCATTTGAACTGTGCACTGATTACAAGCTGGATGGTCCCACTCCTCTTTAGACCACACAACACCGCCTCCATGGTTCCTGAAAAGAATAAAAAATTTTGATTTGTTTGACCACAGAACAGCTTTTTATTTTGCCATTTTAGTCCATCTTAAATGAGCTTTGGCACTGAGGAGATGGTGGCGTTTCTGGATCGTGCTCACATATGGCTTCTTGTTTGCATGATACAGCTTTAACTTGCATTTGTAGATTGCACAGCAAACTGTGTTCACAGACAATGATTTCTGGAAGTGTTTTTGAGCTCATGCAGTGAATTTCAGTGCAGAATTTTGCCTGTTTTTAATGCAGCACCACCTGAGGGCCTGAAGATCATGAGCATCCAATACTGACCTTCCGCTTTGTCCCTTGCGCATAGAGATTTCTCCAGATTTTCTGAATCTTTTAATTACATGATGGACTGTAGATGGTGGGACATTCAAAGTCCTTGCAATTTTACATTGAAGAACATTTTTCTGAAATTGTTCCACAATTTTTAGATGTTGTTTTTCACAGATTGGTAAACCTCTGCCCATCTTTACGTCTGAGAGACTCTGCCGCTCGAAAATGCTCTTTTTATACCCAGTCATGTTACTGACCTGTTGCCAATTAATCTTATTAGTTGCAAAATGCTCCAGCTATTTTTTTTATTCGTGCCACTTACTTTTCCAGCCTTTAGTTGCCCTTGTCCTAACTTTTTGATGCATGTCGCTGCCATCAAATTAAAAAAAGCTAATATTTTTTCATTAAATGGGAAAATGTCTCACTTCCAACTTCTGATATGTTGTCTATGTTCCATTGTGAATAAAATGAGGGTTTATCAGATTTGCAAATTGTTGCATTTGGTTTTAATCTAAATTTTACACGCCATCCCAACTTTTTTGGGATTGGGGTTCTATTCCTCACTAGTGACAAGCACCTACACAGTAAACATGTCACTCAGTCCATGGCCACTGTCCGCTACGTTCATTCAGTTAAAACAGAAGGACGATGTTTAATGATTGATTCATCTCAACCTATAAACCTTTTTGAATACTGTGGATTGATTACTCATGAAGTCTCATTCAAACAGATTCAATGAGTGGACAATTTTAAATAGATATGAAGGCATGCAATGGTGATACTGTAAAGGAACTGGTAAACATGCTCATACAATAAACTATTTTGTTGTTTGTTTGTAAAGAAATGATATGGCTTGTTTGCCTTATGCACACTCCATGCTTTGCTTTTTAACTCAACGGGACTACAGTCCAGTTCAGTTCATCTTGTACTAAATCATCCGATGTCTGGCGATGTCCCCCGTCTGTTGACGTTTCAACATTAAAACTCTAGCGTCTACAAATGTCATCCGATTTTGACAAAACTTTACGGAGAGCCTCACTACACTAAGGACCAGGTTTGTCTTGCATTTCAGCCCGCTCCGACTCAAGATGGCTACCACAGACCAAGATGGCGGCCTGATAACAGCTAAACAACTTTTTTGCTAACCTGATAGCTTTCGAGTGTCCCCAACATACAGCTAAAAGTTGATCTACTGTCGTCCAATTGAGTTATACTTCCCTGGAAATTCCAGTGATATTATTTCAATATCTATATTTTAGATGCAGTGGGTGAGATGCGCCAGCCTTCCCTGTCGCTAAGCTCCTCGCATGCAGCGTTCTTGCCTGGAGAGGCGGCGAATTTTCGCTGCAGCGTCCTGTCACAAATCTGTGCCCCCCTCCAGTTCTACTTACACAGAGGGGGAGCAGCGAGGGCCATTGCCGACGTCAAGGGGGAGACCAGCGCGAATCTGGCCCTGAACAACATCGACCTCTCACACCAGGGCAGCTACACCTGCCTGTACTCAATTCTGGGTAACCACACCCTGAAGTCTTCTCACAGTAACTCCATCTCCATCAGTGTTGGTGAGTGCTGTCTTTTACATACAAACAGTCGCGCTGTGGCCATCACTAATGGTGAGCGCTGTCCTTGAATAATGAGCTGCTCTTCCTTAATGGTTCACACAATATGGATGTAAAATGCGCACAAACTGAAGTCTCTGATCTCATAGTGAGCAAATCTGGATTTCAGCACTTAGCCTACAATTTAGGGTATAACTGTAGTCATTTTCTTAAAAGGTATTGTAGTGGATTTTCTTCAACATATTGAGATTCCCCCATCCTCAAGCAATAGGAGAGAAACAGATTCTTGAAAAAGGAAAAATGAGGCTTTATTGTGTCATGTTGAAGAATGTAAAGAGGAACTGCAAGACGAACTCCCCTGTAGAACTGCTCACGAACTGACGGTCCCCCCAAGAACTCCCTTTCTCCTTCTGTGCATACTGTTTTATATCGCAAATCTGGTCCCCCCCCCCCTTTTCATTCTCGCTCCACAATTGGTCAAGTAACTTGAGATTGCAATTAGGTAATCTTTCAGGAATTTGATACGACACAACGGAAACTTACTGGCACACTCAGATGAAAAAGAAAAAAGAAAAAGACACCAGTGGATGAATTCGCTGCATATCAAATTAAAAACAAATAATTCAATTGAGTATTTTTCAGTAGCAAATAATGATTTTGCTGAACAAATATTGATCAAAGCTACAGAAATCAAATACATCCTCTGATTATGTTTTTTGAATCAAGAAAACAGAAGCATGTTGCTAATGTGTGTGAGCTGCTCATGCAAGTGTGAACTGAATTGCCCTGTTTGTATATTTGTCTGTGTTTGCACTGCAGTATATGAATTACTTGTATATATGCGTGTGTGTGTGTCGTGTGTGTGTGTGTGTGTGTGTCTTTCTGCTGCCTGCATAATATAATTATTGATTATTAGTATGAGCAAATTATAAAATATATCTATAATCAATATTATCGAATATAACAAACAATGCTGAAATTAAATCCTCCACAGTATCTCAACTGTGGTGCTGGCTTTACTGCAGGACATCGCTGGAAAAGGGAAATAAACTATATCGAGATATAAATGTGAATCACTGCACTGTAGTTTGGACACACATTCCCATTTTGCCTTTCCCACTGAAATCCTCTCTTTTTTTAGTGATCCTTAAACAGCCAGCCATCTCCCAGCATCCCCCCACAGATGATACCAGCGGCCCCCAGGGGCCACAGGTAATCAGGGGCCACAGCTTCTCCATCCGCTGCTCCACTGAGCCGCAGTTCCCAGGAGGCACCTTCCTTCTCAGCTCCACAGTGTCCAATCAGACCGAGTCGCGGACAGCTGTCAATCATTCTGCCTCTTTCACGTTCCCTGCTGCAGAGCTCTCTCACCAGGGGGACTACAGCTGCGTTTATGAGGTCACGGTGTCTGGACGCAAATTCAGCTCTCCTGCCAGCGCACCTCTATCCATTACTGTCACAGGTGAGGAGCCAGCACTAATGGCGCTTGCTAACCTTCTGAGACTAATCGTTTTAAGTACCATGCTCAATCCAATGTTACTGTACCTAAAGCCCGTAGAGATTTTGTTGAATTTAACTATATACCTCTGTGACGCCATGTCCATCTGTATTTGTGCCTGCTGTCCAACACACAACATAAAACTCAATCTCCATCAGCAGTAACTCCATGTCCGTCTGGTGAGCGCTGTCCTTGAATAATAAGAGCAAATTTTCCTTTATCCCCCATGTGGTATAGATGTAACTGCACGTAAATTAAAGATTGCAGTGTCTCATCTCATACAGTGCATTTCTGGATATCAGAGCTTAGCCTGACATTTACATTTTAACCTCTTCAACAGGGGATTTTCAGTGCCGCGTCATCAGAAGTATAAAAGCCCTGCAGTAACCGCATCTTAAAATGCATGTGAACTCCAAATGAGTTTCTATACTGAGCAAAAAAAAAAGTTTCGCACGTCAGCATATAGGAGTTCCTGAGTAAAAAATTAAGGAGACTCATATCACATATGAAGACAGTATTTAAATGATCAATCATTTCTGAATGAGACAAACCTTTCACTTCAGTCAAAACTCAAGCATCATTGAACGTTCCTCACTGTAACAGCTGAAGTGGTTCCCATAGAAAAATGTGCAAAATGAGTCAATATCAGGTGTGACCGCCTTGAGCGTTGATAAAGACTGTCCGACATCATCTCATGCTCCTGACCAACCGAATGGCCACTGTAGTAGTAATGGCAATCCATTCTTGGAGTGGGGCCAGTACAAGGTCATGGACATTTTGGTTGTTTGGGTGATTGTCTCTGACTCTTTGCCCCAGAATATCCCACGCATGTTCAATTGATGAAAGGTCTGGAGGCCTCGCTGGCCACTTCACCACTCTGATGTTGTGTCTCTGAAAGTGGGCAGTGGTGTGCCTCATCACATGGAGTCTTCCATTGTCCTGCTGGCACAGGAAGCCAGGATGTTGTTGCATGAAGGGATCAAAGACAGGGGTGATGATTTTGTCACAGTATTGCCAAGAAATCAGCTTTCTATGTACAGCATCAAGGTCTGCCTTGCCTCTGCCATGAATCCCAGCCCATACCATGACACTTCCGCTACCGTACCTGTCACACTCCACCATGTTGTTGGCAGCGTAACGGCCCCCACGTGTTCTCCAAGCACGAACATGTTCATCAGCAACCTGGACCTCAAACCTTGATTCATCAGTGAAAAGAGCGTGTTCCCACTGTACCAAACCTCAGTTCTGATGATTCTGAGCCCACGGTAAGCGTGCTTCACGATGACGTGCTGTTAATGGTGCACAAATGACTGGAGGATGTGCCCACAAACCAGCTGTGTGGAGGCAATTTCGAACCGTCGGTGGATGAAGTCTGGTTCCAGTAGCTTGACGCAACCTGGCTGCCAAACGTGCTGCACTTTCAAATCTGTGCCAGTGGGATGACGTCACCAAGTACAGGTCTACTCTTGGAGACGTTAAACTTTAGTCTGTCAGAACGTGGTCTGTCCCGGACATGTCCTGTTTGCTGCCCACTTTGTCGCAGACGTGAAATGGTGCTTCGATGGGCATTAAAATGTTGTGCTACTGCTGCAGTGCTCTGTCCAGCACCCAGTCATCCCATGGGTTCATGACAGTGATTTTCCATCAATCCTGGACATCATCCCATGTTGAACGTTCAAAATTTTTCTTTGGATTTGAAATGAAGTGCTTCTGGTGATTGAGAAGTGTTTGTGTTTGCCTGTCTTTCACAGGAGCATTTGCAGCATTTGAAAAATATCCCTTTTATGCAGGAAGCGTGCATGCAGACTCAGAATAAAACACCTGAATATCATTCAAGAGCAATCAAGAGTTCTCACCGTGGTCTGAATTATCAATCATATTAAAAGACAGTCCTACTTCAATTCAGAGGCCAATGCAAGCTTGCAACTGAGCTTAAGTTTTTTTTTTTTTTTGTTCATTATATTTACTTTTCCGAATTATGAGAGAGGAGGAATGCACAGCAGTGTTGGAGACGTGCTAACCAAGATGAAAATACAAATATAAAGAACAGCAGTTGCACTGATGGCCATGATGGGATAAATAATTTGTTAAATTACCAAAGGTTTTGACTAAAATCATGTTGAGGGTATTTTTAACATCCCTCAACGCCTTGAAGAAGACTTGGGTCAAAATCTTGATAATTTTTCTAAATCAATTATTATTGCATCAGGGCTGTCAGCATTTAACTTCCCTTCACTTCTAATCAGCAACTAAACATCAGTTCACCCATTTGCCAAGACTAATCAGTATAACGACCAGCTAATTTGTTTTTAGCAGGCATTACTGTTCATTGCAAAGTAAACTTATCTGGCATTTTTTTTATCCACATCAATGATGCTGTGAAGCATCAATACGTCTTTTGAAAATTCTGAATTCCTGTCGCTCTAAAGTTCACCTATGTGCCAGCCAAGCTTCTAAGTGACGCGGTTTTGCGCCAATGCTTGCAATGCGATTTGTTTGAGATTTTTAAGATTCGCGATTGCTGTCATTTCTTAATCAATAATTTCCTAATTATTATAGGCTTGTTTATCGGTCTTGGTTAATCTTAAATGGGAACAGGTTAAGAGTTATTTTGCATTAAACGGTAAGAGCAGGGCTGGCCCTAGGATTTATGCGTTTATGCCAGCGGCTGGCCCTGGGTAAGAGATTTCAAATCAGAAAATTTGGAGCTGTTCAGATTGCAGAGGTTAACAGCAGTCATTGCCTTATGAGGTATCCCTTCTGTCTGGTCAGCTTTACTTCAGGACCTAATGGGTAAAGAGAAAGAAACTATATCCTATATATAGATATGAATCTGAATCGCTGCACTGTAGTTTTGACACATTCCCATGTTGCCCTTCCCTCAGAATTCCTCTCCTTTTCCAGTGATCTTTCAGCCACCTGCCATTTCCCTGGGCTCCCCCACAGATGAGGTTAACAGAGGCCCCCAGGGGCCACAGGTGATCAGGGGCCACAGCTTCTCCATCAGCTGCTCCACTGAGCCGCAGCTCCCAGGAGGCACCTTCCTTCTCAGCTCCACAGTGTCCAATCAGACCGAGTCTCGGACAGCTGTCAATCATTCTGCCTGTTTCACGTTCCCTGCCGCAGAGCTCTCTCACCAGGGAAACTACAGCTGCGTTTATGAGGTCACGGTGTCTGGACGCAAATATAGCTCTCCTGCCAGCGCACCTCTATCCATTACTGTCACAGGTGAGCAGCCAGGTATGAAGATTTCTGCTGAAATTAGCAATATAGCACTCTTCAGATTTTACCTCTGTTACATCTTGATGACATAAAAAGTGCTTGACTTCCTTTAGCCCACTGACTGTGCAATGTTTTGAAAAATGATTTGGCCCAACTTGTCTAACGAGGGCAGTTTTTGCCCTGTCAGCGTCAAAAGTACTCTGTTGAAGCGAATTAAAAATAAATCAATTCGCAATTCATACTCATGGACTATCTGTTTGTCTGAGGTCCAAGTGTCTGAAGGTTCCAAAATACAAAAAAAAAAGTATAGTTTCAATCAGCATTTGTTTCTGTGACACATTTGAATTCCTTCAAGGTTCACGCATTATGGGAATAAATACCTTCCACATTAAATTGGGCCCTTCATATCTGTTTCAAATTAATAGTATGGGACTCACAAGCGACGGTATACATATAGTTGCGGAAATCTCATTTGATTTAGAGAATTGTAAACGGATGCAGTTCTGAGGGTGAACCCTGTCATTCTCGGGGATTCTCTATCTCAGTCTCCCAGACGCTGCCGATCGCGTTGGGAACTTCAGCAGGAGTTCTGCTCCTGGTCCTGCTGCCAATTATCCTCATCCTGGTGTTTCGCAGGAGACCAGGCAGCTGGGGTCACACCCAAGATATGAAGGCGCCCAGCACCGCATGTTAGTACCTCATTGCATCTGAATGAAAACATCAACACGTGTGCTTTCTCTGAGAGTGTGTTAACATGAACTCATTTGGTAATTCTCTGCCTTCAAATGCATTCTTCTTCGGCGAAATTTGATTGTTACTTTCGCTGAAATTTTTATGTTTGGATTTGAGATGGAAAGATGAAAGAATTTTATAAGGATTGGTTAAAAAATAAGGTTTAATATTTGGTTGCAGAGTCCTAAATCCAATAACGTGACAAATCTCCAAGTAAAAATATAAGACCTTAGTGTTTTGACATACTCAGATGGTTATAAACAACCTGCCTCAGTATGACTGAAAATGGCGAGGGCCGCGGGTAACCTGCAGTTCCGGTGAAATCGAAAAATACCCATCCATGTAAATACTTTGGCTTCATTTTCACCTTTTTAATGCAAGACAAATCTCACCTTGGTTGGTCACATGTATCTAGACCGCATTATTTGTATCCACGTGAAACAGCTTATATTAGCTAATGTAAAATCTCAGTAGATTTGTTAGATGGGGATAGTCGCTTCACTTTCCATATGAAGGTGACAATGAATAGTCAAAATAATGTGAGCAAGATGTCAGCCATTGTGTTGATTAGGTGTAGGTAACAGGTCCTCTTCACACAGTGACAACTCTAATGCACATTTTGCTTCAGGTGCCATGAACACTTACTCCTCACAGTCAAAGGCCTGTACGGAAGACGAGGATGAGGACTACGAGAATGCAGAAGCATTTGCCGGCAATGACTACGAAAACTGTGGAGAGGAGGAAGACTCTGGAAGTGAGGCTGACTATGTGAACTATGACCTGCCTCCTGCAAGCAAGTTCTACGAGGATGAAGATGTATATCAGAACTTTTAGGTATAGAAGGCAGGTGGACAAAAAAATTGCCCCTGTTCAATGCAGTCTTACAGGTCCCCTATTATGCCTCTAGGTGCATAGCCATTAGCAGCCATCACAAACCATTTTAAAATCTGTCCTTTGTGACATCTCAAGGGGGAGAGACCATTAAAATTTTGAAGGAACTGATTAACTGGTTGGCTGAATTTCATGAGTCCTTTCTTCTGGGCATTCACTTCTCCACATGATGTCACTAAGGAACATATTCTGAAATGGCTTATAATGGCTATCAGCTGTGCATCTGGTGGCATAATAGGGGACGTTCGAGTGAATTTTCATCTTACTACTGGATGCACGTATTTATTTCAAAGGAAAGGATGAAAAGCATATGTGATTATGCCAATTATTATAAAAAATTATGTCAATATTTGAAAAAAAAAATTCAGAAGTTCAAAGACGTGTTACAAACGGTTATTTTGGTGGCAATTTTTTTAGACTCAAAAAAGTTTCTTTGAAGTCAATTTTTGTTTGTAATTGGCTTTTAATATTATTTGTATTATATTAACCTACTGCGTAACCTGGCACCTTATTTTTTTTCACACCGCAAGAGTGCTTACTTACATTAATGCTTGAAGATTGTTGAGGGTCGATAACGAGGCTAAAGATTGCATTTGCATTTAATAAATAATGTGCATTTATTTTCTTAAAAAGGTGAGTAACTGTGTAAATTCTTCAAACTCAACACAATTCAAATATCCATAGCATCATTCACTGCCACCCACCGATAACTTGAGAAAACAATAGATATTGCTTTTCATTCTTTTAGTGCATGAGTGAATTAGTCTTATCCTATTATGTGAATTCGATTGAACTCTGTTGAAAGACATTATACTTTACCGCTGTTTTTCATTTGGGAGTGAAAAAGTAATTTATGTAGACATGAAATGGTTGGCATACAGTAGAGTGCAGTGATGATTATAACCAAATTAAGATAAATCACAAACCAATTTATTTCATGTAATACTGGATCATATACGTAGATGAAAATAAGTCTATAATAAAAAGAAATATAGCCGCAAGCAGCAATGAGCGGGTTTCGCACCTGGCGCTGGTCGCCGAACGTGGAAAATTCCCGCCTGTGCTGATGCGAACGCAGCAAAGTCCCGGAAAGCAAGCTTCCACGTACAATTTTCGCCAAACCCACGCACTCAAGGTCAGCATAAAAAGATTTTACCCAGTGAGCAACCGTAGTACGCCTATCCGTCTGTCCGTCTTGGTGCGCAACAACGGTGTCCCTGCCCCGCTTCTCTTTTGCCCCAGTTGGATGGGGAAATGGCACGATTGTGATTTTCACACAGTTAGCTGTGTCTCCTGGGCCCAGTGCCCATTTGAGAGCATCTGCATAGACTTGAGGGCGGCTTGGTGCAGTGTGGTCATCCATGCTGATTATAGATAGTTAAGATGGGAAGGTTTGTCTGTGTGCATTATTTTGTGCCTCTTTGAGTATGTGTCCATGTGTGAGGTGCCTGCTCAAGTGCTTGTGAGTGTCTGTGTGCATGTGAGACAGAAAGGTTGGTTTGATGGGAGGTAGTTTCAAGATAGTAACCATCACACAAACATGCTCCTCACATAGCAACCTTTAAGGAGAGTAAGTGTTGTGTGTGTGTGTGTGTGTGTGTGTGTGTCGTTCTGTTTGTGTTTGTAAGGGAATTTGTGCCTGTTTGTGTATGTTTCTTAGGTATTAGTATTAATAGTAGTAGTAGTATTAGTAATAATAGTAGCATTGTTGATAATTATATTTCAATATTTCTCATCATATGCATCAGTAAATTAATAACCATAATTAATAAGGAGATTATGTATGCAGCAGTAACACACACACACACACACATACAAGCAGTTCACACACACGTGAGCAGTGCACACAGACACATGCACAGGCACAAGCAGTACACGTACACATGCGCGCACACACACACAGACAAGCATACACAAGCAAGTAGTTCATACACACACACAGACTCATGCACATAAAACTCACACACACATACAAGCAATTTCAATTCACATATGCAAGAACAGCTCACACACACATAAGCAGCAGGCTTCTGTAGCTTTAATTAGTAAGCAGCCTTCTGTTTAGTTGATTCAAAAACCTAATCAGGTGATGTATTTGATTTCTGTAGCTTTGATCAATATTGAAACATAATCAGTTGAATCATTTATGTATCCATGTGTATACTATAACTTTGGCTGTATTTTTCCTCTCTTGACTATAATTTTCCTCTCCTTTTTAGTGATGTGCATGCTTATCTTTTGGTTGTAGTTCTCAAGGGCAGTTGGCAGTGTTTTGGTTTGCCCGTCCTGTTGTAGCGTGAGAATGAGAAGGTGGAAAGACCATATTTGGAAGATATTTCCTGTGATGAAGGTATAAAAACTGGGTGTGAAAAGTAAGATGTCAGTTCTTCTTGCACAAAAAGAACTTGGCTTTATATTTATCAATATGCCTCAATAAAGCCTCATTGTCTGAAGAATCTGCCTCTCTCCAATTACTTGAGCATGGGGGAACCTCATGATATGAAAATATGTCTGAATGAAAACCACAACCAATTTGGCGAGCCAGCCAAGAGTCGGCAAAGGTTGGTTACACTCTGAAGGGTGGGCGGTCTTCTGGTGCTCGGAGATGGTGCAAGGATCACACACACACACACACACACACACACCCAAAGCTGCCAGCAAACTAAGGATAAAGTGAGCAATTAAATTAATTTGCTTTAATGATCTTGCTCAGATAGATAAGTGGGGGTGTTGTTTTGTGTTGTCCCGGCCCTGATCTGGAGCACTGGAGACAAGTGACCTTTCGGCTGAAAGAATCTAGACGCAAAATTGGGGGCAATTAAAAGGAGAGGGACAGAATCTGCAGAATTATTATGTAACTACTAACCACTAACACTGCAAACGCAATAACTTACTGCGAGTAATTGTGTGGAACTCAGAGCGCGTTCTGTAATTAGTTTGGTGTTTGACTGTTTGTTATGTGTGAGGCCTGTGCTGGGACCCTATGGCAGGGAATTAACCTGCAGGCTCTCTTTTTTTTGAGGTTGAGTTGGGCCTGGATCGTGACCTAGGAGGGGTATTAGGATCCGCTTTATCTTTATGTTGTTGTTTGACTTGTTGTTTATTATTTTTTAAAAAAGGGTGCGCAGCACATTTGGCGTATGGAGCTAGCTGATTAGTGCGTCTAGCGAGGACATTGACTGGAAGTGAGGTTTGTTGGGTCCTAAGGGTGGACTGACTGGTTGTGAGGATTGCGGGGTCCCGAACAGACATTGACGGGAAGTTTGTTCTGTGGGGTGCGGTGCCCTTTTGAATGAGTGTAGAGTAGACGTAGAGTACGAAAATCTCAAAGATGTGCTGCAACTACACACAGTTCAACTCCGACCAATATTTATAACACTTGGTGTCTCTCTAAATCTCACGCATGGTTGCTCGAGTGTCAGACTCACTCTCATCAATCCCGCCTACTGATTTTTGTTTCGCCTCCTACCTTGATCCAATTCTTTTTATTCAGACATTACATAACTTCCATGACCACAAATATGAAATATACTGTTAAAAAATTTGATTGTTCAAAAATTAATGAAGAATGGTTGGAGAAAAGCCTCATGGGAAATGGAAACTGCGTATCACTCTGCCTTTATCCAATGAACGTAGGGGGATGAATGAGCGGCCGTCAGACCGAGAGAAAGCGGCGGGATGAAGTAGCAGATTTTTTTACCCTGGAAGATGGAAGGCAAGAAGAGAAAGGAGAAAGGAGCTGCCGAAAAGGCCTGAATGAAGAAGAAGCGGATGCTGGAGGAGGTGCATCAAAATGGTCAAAAATCATGATTTATTCCAAAACAACCAGCCGTCAACTAGTGATGCAGGTGAGTTGACAGGAAAACCGTTAGCTCAAGCCTTGACGTTATTACGAGGTGCGAATTAGCATGACATTACAGCTGAGGTCTTCATAGTTCCTCCTCAGCAGGGCAGTGTCATCACGGCGGCTACTGCGGCCGCGTTGCCCCTCACTCTCTTTTTTCTCTCCTCTCGTCAGCTCCAAACCCGTCTGCATCTGCACCGCGATTATGGACCAGTTTTCCACACGTACAGCTGTCATTTAAATCGTGTCACAATAACAACACTCCCAGTACAGATCAGTGGGTGCAGCAATCTACCATTTGTTATTTTACTGATACTGAAAACACTTGATTTTGTCTTTAAAAAGTATTTTTCAAAAAAAAATTGAAATCAATAATAATAATAATCTAATGCGTTTGACGCCGTCTACGTGAGCAAAACAAGTGTGCACACGGCACCTACAGAAAACCCATTTTTTGTTCATCAACAGGAGCCGGAACTCTTCACTTCTGACTGTGGTGTTACCACCTGGCTCATGGCTGGTAACAAAGAGGGAGGCCACACACAGAATAACAATCCAAAATATCTTTTATTTAACAGTAACAATCAAACATATTCAACCACTACTTTAACCTTGCAAGTCTGAGAGCAGTCAGTCTTGTCTGGAGTGGATGGATGAGTGAAAATGTAGTGTAACGCAAGTGGCAGAAGCAACAAACCAAACAAAGGGACAGGTGAGGTAGCTGTAGCAGGCCCGGCTCAGAGCCACAGCTCTGAGAAGCAGGCCTTTAAACCTTCTGGAAGCCCCGCCCAGCCAGGAAAGTAAATTAGACTACCCCTCCCAGCTCTGCCCACATACCACTTTCAGGTACCTGCAAACAGCAGAAAAACAGGACTGAGGACATCAGAACATGACATGCAGGCAGAGCGGGAGGGGTCGTCACAGTGGGCACCTGCTTCTGTGTAATTGTTTGGCTCTTTATTTCCCTGTTTCTGTCGGAGAATGTCGCTGACCGACTGCGGTAAGGGCAGCCATGCGTAAATGGGCAATAACTGGGTTTTCTGTAGGGGCCGTGTGCACGCATTTGTTGCTCACATAGATGCCGTCAAACAGTACTTGCGCTCACCCTCAATCGTCTCAGACCCCTCATCTCATGATCAGTTTTGGTTGCTGTCCGGAGTCTGTCACGTACAGCATGTAACCAGATGTGACGCTCTTGTGCTGCCATAGTCACTCGTGGCTGCCCTAAGCGGGGTCAGTCAGTGACAGAGCCTGTGTTCCATTCTCGGGTAGACAGCCGACTAATTGTTGAACGGTGACAGTGCAAATGACGCACCACCTCTCGGCGGCTGAGACCTGCCCGTAACATGCCAAAGGCTCTTTTTCTCTCTTCTGTGTCACAAGCCGTTCCACTTTCTTGATGCAGTAATATTTTTTGTTGGCTTTATGTAGGTCACTGACCACACCATAAAGAACAAGTCAAGTGTCACTGTGCGCATCACAAACAGATCAATGTTCGTTATAACTGAAGTGCTTGGCGTGTGCACGTGATGTGCGTCAGGATTACAATACCACACGCTTTTCTTTATTTCCTCTCTTGCCTCACTGGAAAAGCAATGAAAATCAATCGATTCTTCAATTTGTCGCAAATACAGTACATACCTCACCTATGCATTTTTAATGGCGCGGAGTATATTTTTAATGGTAATTTTCCGATCACTGTACCCTATTTTTTACTTTCAAATGGCATTAGAAATTTTCCAATACTTGGAACAGAAAACTGTTACAATTAAATTTGGCAGTACTTCGGCAAATTTTGAAATGTGTTATTCCTCGTTTCTCAGCATTATTTTCTCTTCATTTTCTCTTCAGAGTTAAGGTTCTGGGACATCAATTTCACAGTCTAAATATTTACAGAGAACTGCTTAGATTTTCTAGCTCTTTACAGCTTCACAAATATTTAACTAATTTACATGGTGTTATTACTTCAGACTCATAGAGCATATTACCAGTGGTTTTCTCTGTAATGCATTACTGCTGCCAAATATTGGTGCGTTTAAATATTGGGCTTTGTCCTATATCGAATGGTGCATTTTTTGTATCTTATATTTTGATCTCACTTATGTCCATTCTATGTTTTTATGTGAAGTTCTCAATACATGTAATCACTTTATTTTAAAGAACTTGGCAAAGTATTTGTTTCTCGGACATTAATCATTTTCCCCAATCCTCACTTTTTACTCCAAGCAATTCAATTAGCCACAACATTCAAAACACTTGTCCACGTTTGTGTAACTGACATTCAATCGTTACTTCCTCTGAACTTCCCTCTGTTTATTGTTAAAAAAACACGAAAATTTCAACTTACCGCTCATTGAAATCCTGGTAAACATCGCTGCAACACTTCAATAGCATCGTTCTCCCCGCTCAGGGTCGGATTCGGGATCAAACATGTAAGGTCTTACAGCAATAGATGCCGCAGTGAGCTATCCTGAAATACCTGCCATCTTAGTTTCCTGGTTTTCCGGGTCTGCGCCCTCCCCCGGAGTCGAAGCAGCTAGGCAACCAATAAGAGCAGTGCCTCATTAACATAGCCTCCTCGCCCACTGAAAACAGCTCATGTTTCAGGCCGACTCAGACAGGGTGAGAGAAGAAGAGGTCACTCAAGGCCTGGATGTGTGTGTGTTTTTTGCAGCTGAATTCATAACAATATTTTAAAGACCCATTGGACATGTTTTAAACGACTAAGTACAGTATAATATGGGACCATTAAGCGATATAGATGACATATACGGAATCAGGGATATCATACAGATGTGAGCCTCGGTTAATTTTCAGGCTGAAGAGGTTCTGAGAGGTTCAGGGCTGGTAGATTTCCTTTTTTTTTTTCAGGTCAATAAACTGAATAACATAATAGAGATGCTGTTGTACATAATATCAGCATATGTCTCCAGAACGTTCATAGTGATATTCAGACACTGGACAATAGATTGCAATTTGACCAAACAGTTGGTATTTATTTCAAGATATCATCTCAAAATTTCACACTAGAACAGTGCATCTACCTCAAACTGCTGCATCTGCCTTAAACAAAATGCTTTTGAATGCACTTAAACATCTACACTTACAGCTTCTTTCTTATATGCAGGAAACTGACCCACAAAAATTGAGATTTACGGGCTTATGAGGTCAGGATCTTAATGAAGCACAATGCATTCAATAGTCAGTGGAGCTGTGTACTTTTAGATTAATGAATTGTATGCACTTGAACATTAACACACATGTAACCAGAAATTTGAAAATGATAAACAGATCTAATTAAATTTAAATAAAAATCCTTGTGTGAACAGACTTTCACTTTAAGATTGACCTATTTCTCAGAATCATTTTCAACTCCTTAAAATTTGAGGAAAAAAATAATATGACTTCTGAGTCAGAGGAATTTCAATGGCAAGGTGTCGTAAGACGCAGCATTATAACATCAACCCCCCTGTTAATTCTGCTTCCAGTATATATCCCTTATTTGGTACATTCCATATCTAAGATGCCTCAATACAAGCCCTGCCCTCATCCAGTTTACATTGTTTGAAAAGAGCTCTCTCAGCTTAAGCGCTACACCGCTGCTGCGTCCAGATGACTTATACAACTTCATCACACTAGCAGTGCATTCCACATCTCTGTCTAATGCCATACTGGCAGCCAAAGAATCCCTGATATAAATCCATGGAACGAATTGCCTTGCAAGTTCTTTGAATAGTTGAGAAACCCTGTTGATAGCTCTTAACATGCTCATATCCATGTCAAGAGTGTTCTTGATTATCAATCTCCATATATCATTTGGAAGTGTCTGGGACACTGGGGCAACGGGAATTTGAGAATTTGCGGGAATATCGGGAGTACTGACTGGTGACATAGGATGGTCAGAGAACAGGCTCGTTTCAGTAGTGTATATTGGGCTTACAGCTGAGGTGCATCTCTGTGTAATCCTGTTTGACTCTACATCCTGAATGCTGTCAATGTAGGTACTTATAGGTCTTCTCAGGCTGACATAATGATCTCCCTGACCTTCTGCAAAATGACCAAGGGCTATAGTGGGCAACTCTGGATTGAACCTTCCACTTGGTGAAACAAGGTTAGAGGCATCCACACCGAGTGTTGAAACAACCAGAATCTGCACTTGAAACATTTCAGCAGCTCGTTGAAGGGTGATGTGATCTCCAAAGGTTCCAAACTGATGCATGCTGCGTATGTAATCACTCCAATCATTACCACTAACAAAATTTGACAATGCAGAACCGTCAAGAGCAAATGGATTCACTGTTAAATCAGATACAATCTCTTGTCTAAGAGTTGCTGCAGAACGGAATATTCCAAGGTTTGCAAGCTGGTCAGCAAGAACAGATAACTGGCAGTTGCCATCTGGCGGAGGATCAAAAGCTACGGTCATTCCAGAGGAGACTAATGAGCGAATACGATCTTTGTGACTGTAAGCTATAAGAAAGGATTTTTTCTTTGAAGAGGTCAAACAATTGGATGCTCTCCATTTATTTATTATTTATTTACTGCGTGTAACACTAGTGATATCAGCAACTGAAAACCATTTCTGTGCAGGGCCATTTGCAGTCTGGTACTAGACCTTATAGTTTGAGAGTTTCAAACTTCTTTGAGTTATGATTCCATACATAACAGAGTGCTTTTTGGTGACACGGTTGTTAGTGTGTCGCACCTTAACCAAAATCCTTTCATTAACTTGATACACCGACACAAGCGATTGAGGCTTTGGCTTTCTGGATTAGACTTATTGCATTTCTCTGATCTGCACGATGTGCTCTTTGTCTAATCAGTGATCTTTTCCTGTCAAAAGATCATCTTTGTCTTTTTGTAGGCATTGTGTCTTAAACCACCAGATCGTTCCTGTCTTTCCTGTGCATGAACTGTTGAAGACTGCATAACAATGTTAGACTTTCTGCCATAATAAACCTCAAAAGGAGAGGCCCAGCCAAGTGTCATCTTTGGATCTTCATTCAACAGTCTAGCATACTCTGGCAAACTCTTTAGCCAGTTAACACCCTCTGAGTTCAGCAAATCGTGCAAAATCGTTTTTCTCAATGTTAGATGCATTCGCTCAATCTTCCCTTGACTTTGAGGATGATATGTTGCACTTTGAATGGTTTTAACATTTAAGGACTTCATTAATTTCTCCACAGCCCCATGAAACTCTTTCCTTTGGTCATGGTGAAGTATTTTAGGAGGTCCGTGGTCACCATAAATTAATGTCAAATGATCAGCAATTTCACCTCTGCTTTTCCCTCTCAATGGCTTAAGCCAGACATACCTGCTAAAGACATCTTGGACCGTGAGGATATATCTGTATGTTACCTTGCCAATTGACACTTTCCATTTGTTCATGTCAAGAAGGTCAATTTGGTGTCTTATTTGTACTTCTTTTGTGGTGATTGGCCTTGGAATTGGCCTGTTTGTGAACCTTGCCTGAAGATGGTGGTATAATGTTGACTGATCCAATTCTGACTGAATTCTTGCCTCGCTGATGCCTGTGTAGTGTTCCCTAAGTCTCATATTTAGTTTTCTAGCCCCAGAGCCTTTTGTTTCCTTTAGGCCTGCTTTCACTAAGGCAGGGATGGAGCTTTTCCTTACTACAACCTTACCATCACAAAGGATTGTCTGACCATCATCATCAATGGAAAAACCACTCCTATTCCTCCAGAATCTAATGAAAGCATTGCGCTGAATTTCTCTATTACAGGGACATTGAATTTGCCTTTTATTAGTAGTACGATGGTATCATATGTCTCTTCATCCATGGGTCGGTGACCATGCACATGCCCATTAGGGCCATAAGCAAAATGACCCCAAGCTTCATGGGGAAAACGCTGTAAAAGATTTGGTGCAATTAGCATAGAGCTAATCCCTTTTGACAATACTGACATGTGATGTGAGGACTGCACAATGGTAATCCAACATCATCCACATCAATCTCTTCATCGAAACGCAACAATCAGAAATGTTGAAGAACTAAAAAGGGCCACTTTCATACTGTACCTTCTTTTCTGCAACCATAGACCAAGAAAGAAGTTCAGAAATGTGCCTCAGTAGCTTCCAAAATCAGACAGTTTCAAAATAGCATTTGGCTTAACAAGAAAAACCCTCTAGTGCACCACCCAGTGGTTTTATGTAGAATTCATAAGAGGTCATAGTTAATTTTGATGAAAATGTGCCAAATAATATTCATTTCAAATGGAACTCACTTGTTGATCAAAGATCCATCTCTAAAAAGAATTCTCAATGTCAGCTGCAAGAGTAAAATATCATATTGACTCGAATATAAGATGAAATTTTTAATCAAAATATCCCAAAAAACTGGATCTTCTTATATTTGTTCTCTAGACTTTTTATATCATTACCAATGTACCACTTAACCGTGAAACCATTATTCTGTGTTAAGCGTAAATGACCACAGCAGTGATATTGGATGGAGGAACAATCTTTTTTCCCCAGGTGGATTTGTCATATAAGTTCAAATATTCTACAATATTGTGGTACCTTGTCTTTTAATTCCTAAAAGATATCAAAACATTGAAATGTTAAACATGATGTTAAAAAAACAGTTTTCTTTATGCTTGAATTGCTATTTTGAAATAAAATTACCTTAAAAAAAGGTATTTTTCCAGAAATAAGTCTTGAAAAATGAGGGCCGTCTTATATTCGGACCAATACGGTACATATGGTATAAAACTCAACAAATCCAAAGAGACACACAAAAAAGTCTATCACTGAGTTGCTGGCCTTGAAAGTGTAACCTCTTGAAATTCTGCAAATGCAGTGTGAATTATATGTGGGTAGATAATCCTAGTAAAGTGGTATAATGTTCTGAATAGAAAAGTTCAAAAATGAACTTCATTTAGACTATTGATAAACAGTTCCATTGATGCAGTAAATTATGACAATGCCCATTTGAAAATATCGACCTGTTAGGAAAACCAGTATCGTCCCAAAATATAAATACATTAGCATTATGCATGGTAATATGCATCATTAGGCTTGTTATTACAATATTGGGAATTGTTACATTATTGGGTGACAAAAATATGTGCCTAACCCAATAATGTAGCCTAATAACTTCCCATTATTGTAAGAACTATTACGTTATCAGTGGAAATGTTGCTACGTTATCGGTAAGGACACTTTATTACATTATTGGGCAATTATTACGTTATCCGGCTTTATTGCATTTAAGATTGAGTTGAAAGGTGGCTTTTGTTACATTAGCGGGAGGTGTTACATTATCGGTAAATTATTACGTTATACGGCTCTACAATCCCCCCGCAATGAAAGCAAACCGCTTGCTCTTTCCTAAATTTACATTCAGCCTCTGTATACCCCGAGTTGCTACATCGTCTACATCTATACGTTTTCGCCCTACATACTGCAGCAACATGCCCGTATTCTTGGCACCAAAAACATCGGAGTGGCTCCCTCTCATTGGCTCTCTCACCCGATAACTCACGTAGTCCAATTAGATCCTGTCTGATAATTCTTGGTTAAATTCCAGCAACACTGCCATACAGTCTTGTTCTTTCCCTTCTCTATAACTTTTCAAGCGCTGAGCGGCGCAAACTCCCTCCACCTCCAAAAAAGCGTCAACCTTCAAAGAATATGGTACACCGCCAATCACACCCTTCTTAGCTGGCTTTGGATTCATTTTAAAACAGGTAACAGAAGAAAAATCTTCTAATTTTAAGTGCTTTTCCCCTTTGTTGTGCATTCAATAACCACAATACCGCTTCGACATACCCTAACTGCCTTAACATCCTGGATTTCCTTTGTAACAAATTTCCCGACAAGGTGACTGTCACCTATTTCATTATTGTTCCATTGATTTCCAACCACTTTCATCCCGACAACAAATAGCCCTTCATCGCTTTCATTTTCACTTCCTTTCTTCCTCTTCTTTTTACTCCCTTCCACCTCATCACTGTCCGTTAGTCTGGAATTAATTCCCAACCAATAAATAACTATTCAACAAAAAATACCAAACTTTTCAAATTCTCCCGCCAAATCTCCCTTTCGACTTTTCCCTACACTCCCCACTGAACCTCTTCCAGCTAACTTCGCGACAACGCGGAGGTTGGGTGGGTCGGGCAAATCTCCATCTAAAAAATGCTGCTCCTGATCAGTGGAAACATTGGATGCCAGTTCATCATCAGTAGTTTGTGAGATTAGAGGAGACGGATGTGGTGCGTGGTTCCCGCGGCTGACGAGAATGCGCAGCGCCCGTGTGCCAACGATAGACCTGGCCAAGTCCGTAGTCCTCAATATCCCTCCTGAATCTTTGTAGCTTAGTTTGTTTGAGCATGTTTTCACAATCTGCAGCTCCTCCTCGATTCACTGTAGGGCAGATTGCTGTTGTTGTTGTTGTTGTTGTTGTTGTTCCGGAAATAAAGTTGATCGAATACTGTCCACCTTAATTTTTTATTCCTCCCGTTGTCCTTTAGCGTCTTCAATCAGGAGCAACATAAGGTCACTTGAGCACTTATTTAGAATGGATTCCTATTTGTTTTTGAAAGTCTCGTTGTAATGTGCAAAAGCAGGCAATTTAGAGATACGAAGGCCTCTTGGAATACGGCCTTCTCTCTAGTAATCCGATAAAGAAACAATGTGCCACTTCAGCTTGACATCTTTCTCCATAAGTTTGCGTAGTTCATTAAGTTGCTTACTGGAGTCCATAGTTGGAGTATCATCCCCTCTATTAAATAAAGAGTCTGTGACAACTATTTTATTAGCTTCTTTCATAGAATAAGGGAAGGAATTTATTGCCAAAACAGAAAAATGATTGTTCCCCACAAAAACGCTCAGGTAGAAGTCCAAGGAGCGGAGCAGCCAAATATCAAATCAGCTCCCACCACTGCCCGAAAGTTGACGGCGTATTAGAGAAAATATTCGGCGCTCATGGGATAAAAAAAAGTATATAACAGAGTATATAAGAGCTGGTGCTCTTGGAAACGTGGTATGGTTATTGAGTCAAGTGACTGGAACCAGTTAGAGGTGAGTTGAGTGGGGATCATCTTGATAAGGTAGTTTACTTTAGGAAGAATGAACTTTTTAATAGTTGCTATTCTGCCGATAAATGAGAGATGGAGATTTATCCAGCGGTTTAGATGATCATCTATTGCATTTAGTGATGGAACGAAATTCAGATGGAACAACAGCCCGGAAGAAATATTTATCCCCAGATATTTAATATTGCCAAAGGTGGGCTGGTAGATTTCAAATCTTGCATGTTGACAATTTGGATCTTGTCACACCGTGTGTGAGGATTCCTTTTACCTTGCCTTACTTTGGCCTACAATCTAATTTTACCTCCCCTTTTTCTAGTTCAGACTATCTGAATATTGTATTCTTGCTGCTTTAATAACATTTTATTTTATTTTTATTTCTGTTATTTTATGTTATTTTTAAAATTCAAGAGTTGTTTTTATTAATTTTATTACTTCTTTATTTATTTCTATCATTGTCTTGATTTTGTGATTGTTTATGCATAATATTACTAATACTTTTCTGTTTTTATTTTTGTGAAGCACTTTGTAACTTTGTTTTGAAAAGTACTAGCTGGCTGTATGAATAAAAATTGTTGTTGTTGTTGTTGTTGTCCATCAGCAGAGAGACCTCGTGATGGGTGGAGACCGTCGGCTCCAGTTCTTTCACATCCTGTTGGGCCCTCGCCATCATCCCCCCCAGGGAGTTAATGTGGTCTCCCAGTATGGGGGTACTTGTGGTAATAGCACTTAGCACTGTTATGGCCCCAATTTGTTATGGCATTGCCGACAGCAAGGGATGACAGACAAAATTTTAAAACTTAAACAGATTTAATAACACAATGTCTGACCAAGATTGGAATATAAAGAAAAAAAACTGATATATTTACAGTTCCTTTGGTGGGGAAGCTTTGCGATGTTCTGGGAGAGGAAAATGCTCCAACACAGGCAAAAATCCACAAAACGAGCTTGACAGGTCTTCTAAAGAGTGACAGGTCTGGTCAAATGTATCCTTCCACAATTTCTCCTTGCAATTTCTCCTACTACTTTACTCTCTCCATTTTTCTCCTTATATACTCTTTTCCAGCCCCCTCCCACCTTCCAGACTTTTTTCAATTCTCTGGGACTTCACCTCTCAGGCATGCCCAGGACATGCCCAAAACCTAGCTCCTGACTGGCTTAACAAAAAAGTCAATACTGCCATATAGTGGCTTTTTTTCCCCACATTACAGCACTGACTCCAGGAACAGTCTCTCTCGGCCTCTCCACTCAAGTGAGGGCTTGCAATGTCCTCACCCCGACCACCACCCAGACATTCCACAAAATCGCACCATGGCTGCCCTATTGTTTTGAAGTTTGAGATCATGCGGTTATCCACAAAACAGATGGGTGAGTTAGAAGTGCATTACGGCCTAGAAGTGCATTACGTGGGCATTGTGGTTTTTATTTGTTTTATGTAAGTTTGTGAGGTTCGACATTCATTAAAAATGGAAGAACTCTACAAACGACTTTTTTTTTGTTTTTGCAATAGCAAAAAAGAGGGGCACATCTTTAGCTTTCATGGATGTTAACCCCATTCTGTAGCGTCTATGGAACCCCTTTCGCGTCTATGGAACTGCAAATTTAAGCAAGCAGATACTGTGCTCGATCACTAGATGGCTCCCCCGGATCAGTTATTGAATATTCACAAGCAAGCAGAGTTCAAATGCGGTTTGAATATGGGGAAGTTCACTCCATTCCCTGTTTTTCAAGGGTTGCATGAATTAAACTCCTCAGCTAAGCCTGATATGCAAACTGGTCAATATCCTTGCCCATAGTATCGATCCAGCAGTTTAAAGAAATGATCTTTTGCGACAGAAAAAAAATCATTGTCCTATGTAGCAACCATTTTAGCTAGAGTGAGCCAACGGTATTCCAATTAGAGGTTCAGAAAAATCAGTTTTCTGGAGCAAAAAATTCGACATGATATTGATTCTCTAACATTCTACTGTCAATTACAGTCATCACATACAAAAAATGTGAAGTTCCCTACCGTGGATTTACGTGTACACTCCTTCATTGACAAATTCAGCGCTTCCTTATATCCACCCAAGTACTGGTCTTGATAGTGATAGGATTGAGCGACTGGATTAAGGTTTTTCAATCAGCACACACAGATCCACACATGCACCCATTCCCAGCCCCCCCCGCCCCCACACACACACACACACACACACACACACTCGCACTCACATCAATATCCTCTCACAGTGAGGGGCACCTGGTCACACTTGGTAATTGCTGTATTGTGCTCAGAAGGAAGGTACATAATCAAAGGTAATATCAACATCCTGTAAGTTTGGCTGGATGTCTATGGGAAGGTGTTACATCCACCATTTACTCTACCACTGATCTTGTACTTAAACCCCGAGATGTGAACAGTGTGTTAGGATTCTCTGCGAATGCTATGTCAGACGCTAGGATCCTCCCTTGCGCATTGTAATAAAAGCTTTTTCAATTGGAAAGTGGTCATTGGTGTGTCACTTCATCGGTCTCGACTTGATTCCACGATAGAAAACAGTCTTAACAATAGCCAATCACTCAATTATACCCTCAGGCTCTTCTGCATAACTGCACAGTTATAGTTCACGCCCTTGTGAAACTTCCCCGGTAACAATGTATTGATTTGCTCTTTTCTTATCCAATTCCCGAGTGTTCAAACTTTCCACAGTAAGTGAAACACATTGATTGGACAAACACCGAGCATACAAGCCTATGCGTATCAGCAGGCTCGGTTGTATCCTGTCTCCATTGCGCACATTGCGCGGCTGAAATGGACGCGATCTATAGAAAAAAAGACTTGCAAAACTGGCCTTGATGTGTTCGGTTACATTTAAAGGATTTAAATGAGATAAGGAGGTGGTCAATGGGAATTATTTCAAATGAAACAGGACCGGAGGGTTCCTTCTACTGGATACATTGGCCTCTGGAGGAGGGATTCATGAAAAAGGTTAGGCTGCTACTTGTGCTTTTTGTTTTGGAATGTATACCATACTCAACAAAGTCAAATGCCAAGGTTTTTTTCACTGTTTAAAACGTGAACTGCTCATGCCTTTGGGTGGACCCCCTGGTACATTCATTGCACCGTTCTGTTGAATCCAGGGAGGTATATATTGTGTGATCTTCCCTGAAAGTGGAATGTCTGTTCTGTTTCTGTTATATTTCAGAATTCAGATATTCCTGAGTTAGTGAGTTGTACTTGTTCCTTTTAAGTGTTGAAATGAGTTCGTGAACTCAGAAGTAGGAACTGGTAGCTTCCATTGCAGGGTGAATGTTTTGACCGTTTAATCAGTAGTTTATTTAATGAGTGCTGGCTTGGGGGACTTTGAATTAAAATGGACAAAACTCTAAACTTTATTATGGAGAAAAGGCATGTTTTGTGTTTGGAGAGGTTACTGGTGACCACTGATGTTCAACTGCACTGATATTGATAAATTAATGCTTAACTCAACCAGAAAATCATTAGTTCATATTAAATTTCATGCCTCATACTTTATTTGTGTTAAATACATGATTATTTTATGATTTGACAGAGCACCATTTTGAGGGATCTCAGACTTTGGGGAGCCACTTGGATAGCTGTATAATTTGGCTAATACCATATAGGTAATCCTGAATGTAATGTTGAAGATGAATTCTACTTGTGGTCAAGGAGTTTATGATCCCAGAAATGTATAGATTTAAGCCCCAGCAGTTTTTCAATCCTCAGAATTATTTTCTTTTCGCAATTTCAAAGGTGAATTCTCATGAAGATTTTTTATGTTTGCAGCCCATTTTCTCAACCAAAATCATGAACATAAACTGAAATACAAAGAAATTCTAAATGCTGTAAGTGTCTTTTTTGAGTTGAGCCACATTTTTCCTCTTTATAAAGCTCATAAATAGCCAAATTTGGCTTCTGCGGAAAAGGAAAGAGGAACCTTTTCAGTGACAATGTGGGAGATCTGTAAACAAAACACTAGACCACAGCAGTGCAAGTGTAAATGCAGAGTTAAACACAGTTAAAAACTTAGCAGAAAGTGCTGATCAACTGCGGCTAATGTATTCATTTTAAATTTAAGGAACTTTAATCCAGGCTATTGCGACTCTGAAGAATTGAAAGAACCAGACCCTGTTGTATTGGTTAATTCAATCACGTTTAATTCTAAGAAATTTCAATTTCATCTCCGGTGTCTCTGGTATTTCAAAGTAAACGGCTAATGATATTGAAAAAATTTTTGTGTTGCCAAATAATGATCATGTACAAAAAAACCTCTTCTTTATTATGATACAAATAAAGATATCAGAATATCTACAGTCCCAGATAGGAAATTAGATCCTATCATTCTCTGCCATGTCCTTTTGCGGCTCAATAAAGAATGTTTATCACAAGAACATAGCCGCAGTTTTCCTCATTTCACTTCAACAGCTCAATTTATGGATGTCTGCTTGCCAGCAGGTAAGAAGAGCTTCTTTAAAGATGAGTGGTTTGAGGATGAGTCCTAGGGCTTACCGGCAAGCAATCTTATTGTGATGATACAAGTTATGAAAATTTCATGTGAAATTTGACCTTTGAATCATTGAAGGTCAATATCAAGGTTACTAAATAAAAGTTCACATACATTTATAAGACCTCCTGCAATACTTTGTACAATCCTAAGCTCTGAAGCAGTTTTGGTAATATATGCCATTGAAAATGCAATATGTCAATTGTGAACTTTAAAGGTCACAGAAGGTGAAGTTGAGGTCAGCAAATGGACTTCATATATGACTTAATATAAGTCTCTCATCCAAAACTAGGCTCCATCTGTGACAATTTTGGCAATACAAGTCATTGTATTATGTGAAATTCGACCTTCACAGATCACCAACAGTCAAGTCGAATGTCACCTAATGAAAGTTCATGAGTGACTTCCTTTAAGTCTGTGATACAAACTTAGGCTCTGTCTATGACCTTTTTAGCGATAGATGTCATCAAATTTTCACTAGGTCAAGTTTGACCTTCGAAGGTCAATATGAAGGTCACCAAATGAAAATTCATATGTGACTTCCTATACGTCTCCAATACAAACCTACACTCTATCTGTTACGATTTTGCTGATATGTCATTTATATTTCATTGTAAAATTTGCCCGTTAAAGGTCACTGAAGGTCAGGTTCAAGGTCGCCAAATGATGTATATGCCCACAATAGAAACCTAAGCTCTATCTGTAATAGTCATTGAAATTTCACCCTGTGAAGTTCGACCTTCGAAGGTAACTGAAGATCAAGTTCAAGGCCACCAAATGAAAGTTCATGTATGACTTCCTATAAGTGTTCAATACATATATGTTCCCAATCTTCTATAAATTCAAGCCTGGAAGCCTTTGAAAATTGTGACGTTTTGCTTGATCTCAAGTTTGACCTTTCAAGGTCATCTGAGGTCAACCTTAACACAGCCAAAATATAGGTTATATATGACTTCCTAAATGTCGAGAAGACAAACTTAATCATTATCTGCAACCATATTGCCTCCACAGGCCGTCTTGCATATTCTCTATTGGATCCAATGACAAAGTACAGCACCCCCACTACACCCACTTCCATCAATTCAATCAAAATGGCACCGCACTGTACATTGACAGTACCAAGGAAAGATGATTGCTTGATTTAGAAAAAAATTTATTGTGCTTTTTTTGGGAAATCATTTTCAAAAATTTAGCAGTCGTAACTTTAACATGCGGCCAAAATTTCTAGGGCCCATAAAATGGACAAAAATGATTCAAGCAAAAATCTGAAAAAAATTTCTGGAGATTGTGTGGTATGTTCTGGCAAATTTACATGAAAATTAATCGGGCCTAAAAAATGTCCCGGATGACAGACGCCACACCAGGACAATACTAAAAAGTATTACTTTAGTCCACATTATGTTCAACTGTCCAATGTTTTTATGCACCAGAAAATGGAAGGACAATGTACAGAGGCTGTCATCGCTACCCGGTTCATCCAGTATGGACTGAAAAACTCTAGTGACAGTCTGCGCTTCACCTCATCTTCACCGTATCCTTACAAACCCGTTGTAAGAGCACAGAGCCAAAAAAAGATGTTACTGTCCAATGAATTTTGGTGTTCACTGTAGCTATTATATCAATGTCAAATCTACGCCACTGTCCTATGACTTCAAAGCTTCTTTCTAACTTCTTTCATACGCTGTGTGTGTACAGCCCATGAACTCTTGAGATAATCGCTGGTTTCCGTTCCAGTACTTAATGCTCCGCTGCTCAGGCCTTCATTGTCAGCCTCTTACAACACAGAAGTATGAGGACAAATGCAGAAGTACGACTGATTTCTGTAGACACAGAGTCAAGAAAAGAAGCCACACCCCAGTCTCTCCTCGTCTTCTTTCTTTTTTTATTTAAAAGACTTATGCTCTCTTTAAAACCTCATCTTTTCTGGCAGCCACTCTTTTAATTCTGTCAGATTATGTTCTGACACTGAACCATGATGCTGGGGATCGTTCTCTTTGTATTGGGTGAGTTTGATACTCTGTCCTCTGGCAGGAGAGAATTTTCATTCCTGCACTCATTGCAAGCATAATTAGCATTAGCCGTGATAGCCCGTAAGTACGTTCATGTGTAGCTTATGCACAATTTATCACTTGTCTTCAGAAATTGTCCACTGTTTTGTTGAAACTGAAACTGAATTGAAACGCTGCTCAAAATGAGGATGCAGCTATTACCTGACAAAGAAATGTATAGGAGTATATGAATCAGAATTCCAAACATGCCAATAAAGAATTGGAATATGGTTTTTTTAAATGAAAATTGCAAATGCTTTGTACACGTGGATCTTTCAGAGGCCATTTACTTTTTTTTTACTTTACAAAGAACCAAGTGGTAATCTGCGTCCGGAGAGATTTGCTTGTGACTGCGCTACAGGCCACTAATTTCAACTGATTTGTTTTATCTTTCTCATGAGCCTCATGTCTGGTCGGGTCGCAAATCAATTCGATTTTGGCAGTGATTCCAGAGGGGGTCCGGCGGTACACGTCTACCTGCAGGCGACCCACTGTCTAGTTTATATATCATAAATGATCATTTTTTAATAAAATTGCATCTGGTTATACTGCACAGTTTATGAATGTTTGCTATGAGGTTCTATTTAACTTGCTTGCAAATACATTATGTGGACATTGTGGTTTTGTCTGTTTTATATAGGTTTGCCAGGTTGAACATTCATTAAAAATGGAAGAAATTTTTAGATGATTGTTGCAAACGCACTAAAAGGGCATGTTTTTGATGTTCCGGCGCATGAACAGATCATTCTGTGTATTTTAAGGAAAGGGGAACATTTTCTGCAACAATATGTGAGATTTATAAATAAAACCCCAGACCACAGCAGAACAAGTGCAGAAGTAGTTTTAATAACTTGGAATAAAGTGCTGACAAAATCAACTGCTGATGTATTTCACAGCAAACCTGAGGAGCAAAAATCCTTGCTATTGCTATTCCACAGAATTGGCAGAATCAGTTAGAGATGTATTGGTTGAAACCTGGTGACATTTGGTGGGAAAAGATGACAATAGCATATCTGGTGTCTGTATCACAATAAAACCGCAAATGGAAAATATTATTGAAAATAGTTTTTTGTCTGGCCTAAGAATGATCATGGAGAAGAAGAGTTTTATTAGTATTTTTATGATTACAACTACGCTTGCCAAATCGATTGGATTAACGATTGTCCTGAAAATCAATGGCTAGACATGCATGCATTCAGACAGACTCCTTTCATTTTATGAAGACCAGACATCCTCAGTCTTATCCAGAAAGGGCTTGTGTGGCTGCAGGCTTTCGTGCAAACCAAATAGTTACTCACCTGATTCTATTAATCAAGGACTTTAGCAAAGACTCCTGGGGTTTATAAGTAGAATTGGGTGTGTGACTGACTCATTTCATATCAATTCAGATACAGGTGTTGCTCACCAACTCAGAGTTTGTTAAAACTTTGCGCACCGTTTCTTTGGGACCAAATACTGGGCTGTACAAAATACTTTGGCTGTATTTTGAGAATTTCAGATTTTTTCACCTCTTGGAAATTTGGAATTTTCACACTGGAAAAAGTGCCTTAGCTGAGAAGCCATTGTTAAGGTTCAATATCTCTGAAAATATAATGCTTAGAGTCCTGAAATTTGGTGTACACACCAGGGCAAAGCCAGGATTTGAATAAAGTGTATGCACATGTTTAAAACAGTAATGTAAGCAAAGCAAATGAACCACAGTGGTCTTGGGGTACGGAAAAGAAAAAGTGGGAGTACTATCCTGAGGACTGTGGTTTACAAGCTAGCTGTGCATAGGACAACAAAACACTAATACAGCACCTTGGTGAATTTGCTAAGATTGAAGAAAGTAGAACCAAAATGCAGTAATTAAGCCGCTGAAGGCTGTTACTGTGTTCACATGAAGACCCGAGAAGAGAGGTTTTAAATAAATTGGTTCCTTATATCTACATGAGATCATCTGCACTGCAGGATGTGCTAAAAGTGAACACAGTCGGATGTTTAGAGAATAGTGTTATTATTGATTTTACTTTTTTGATTTAGCAATTAAAACATTGTTCTTGAATTTACTATGTAACTGCCGCGGCATGGCAGAAAGTATTAAACTGCCAGTAGATTATTCTAATCACTGGAAAACTTGATGAAGCAGAATGATCGAAAACTGAACATCATATGTTCTAATTAGTTAAAGTAGTTTTTGTGCCTCCTCTAGTTACAGCAGAGCAGTTGCCCCTAATCTGCATATTGACCTTAGTGTTAAATTAAACTTATACGATCATTTTTTTTGCAGCAAAAGTCATAAGCTATGTACAATACTGATTAATTGTTCCACCCATGTCTCTAAGCAATAAATTAATAAAACACCATTTTACTTCTACCATGCGGCAATTAAAGGATGATGAATGTTACTGTAGCTATTAGCCTATGTGAATGCCTTATCCACGAGACATCCTCGACCACAACTTACAGACGTTCACAAAAAAAAAAAAAAAAATTAAACCTCCAACAATATTAAATGAAGTCAGTACTTTTTCTGCTTACCTTGATGTTTGGGTACTCAGAGAAACATTCAGGTATATAAAAACGTCAAGTTGTACATCCAGTCAAGAAATTTAGACTTTAATTTATTGTGCTGCTATTCGTGGCAATGGCATATAACGGTGGCAGCTAGGTTACTAATAACACGGGTTTATAAGGCATGCGCAGCATATGCATTCACGATGTAAAATATTAATATTTCCCGAGCCAGAAACAACATCTGTGACCCCTCGCACCCTCACAAAGGACTGTTCCCCCTGCTGGCCTCTGGAAAAACGTTTCGCAGCATTCAGTGCAGGAGCACTTGGTTCTCTAACAGCTTTTTACCCCAGGTCGTCAGACTGCTGAACTTTAAATGAAAATAAGCTGCTTATTTAATTTCATTTGATTTAATTACTAATTTTAAATATTTTTTATTATATTCAATTTTTAATTCCACTGGTCACTTTTGACTATTGCACTTTATTGTATCTTTTCTGCTTCATATTTTGATATACTTTGATATTTTAAATTCTGTATTGCTGAGCCAACTGCAAAGAAATTTTGTTCTGTGTACACTTGTTGTACTCTGAATGACAATAAGGTTTATCTATCTATCTATCTATGTATCTAATCATATTCTAAACCCCCTTCTCACAAATAAAACCCCCCGAAATATATTGGCACCCTCTTTTAAAATTGTTCTAGCAAATAAAAAGCCGAAAAAGCGGAGGTTGGATACAGAATACTTTCCGTAACAAAATTCATTAAAGTATGTTCGCTATCTTCACTGCAAAAGGCATCCTTGATTTTAGCCTTATTTGAGCAAAATCACCAGAGACGAGCTAGATAAAAAAAAATCACCAGAGACCACAGATCACAGCATGACCCATCAGTAGCCAGCTAATACTATTATTCTAACGTTCTATAATGTTAATTGTTGACGTCATCATATCGCGGTCACTGGCCAAGAATTCAACAATTTACTTACCGTCAAACTGGTTTTGCTTATCCTATTATTGGCATAGCATCACAAATTTTACACAGCAAGGTTAAAGTTAGCTACGTGACATGCGAGAGTGAGCTAGTTAGCTAGATAGCTAGCTTTACCTGGAGAAGGGTAACAATCAAAATCATTGCTCCAACAGTTCTGCGCCAGAATTTCTTCTCATTTTTTCCCTGCTCCATCACAGACACTTCCTTTTCACCGTTGCGGTCTCTCATATTTTTTCCTTCTTCGGTTATTGCATGTGGATCTGAAAGTTTGGTCCCTGTGGCCCTTCCAACCAGATTCCTTGAAAACAAGAATGTCACTGTCCTCGAAGTGCACTGCACACACAAGTACTTGGGAGTAAATTATAATTGTAAATTAAACTTCATCTCTTCTTATGGACTAAATCCATCGCCTCCTTAAGTCGTCATCATCAGTGTGAAACCACGAATAGAGAGTAGGATGGCATTCTTTGAGGGAGGAATACCAAACTGTCTATGCATATTCCACCACTGTTGATTCACAGAGAATCAAGCTAGCGGAAGGAACTTCTCCCTCTTTCAGGTTGCCTTTCGGGTTGCCTACCCTGAAATGTGAAATTGGCATGTTCTGACCTACAATAAAGGATGCAATTGCCAGTTTGTAAGAATGCACTGTAACGCACGCGTGATATGATGTTTTTCGGTTACTTTTTCCTTTGGAAAAAGGTTTACCCAAGTGCGTCATGGCATCGTCCTGTCTGCACCCTTGGCGCACAGTTTCCACCAGCAACAAACATTTGAAAGGCACAAATAAAGGTCAGGCTGTTTTAAATTTCTTGTCCCTGAGAATACAACAAAATGCAAAATCTGAGTCGGTTGGCAACACATTTCCCAAATTCTGTCTGATTTTGATGAGGAATGACCCAACTGCTTGATTGGAATGAAAGTCGGCACCCACACCAGCCCTGTCTGGATAAACCTTAGGATGCCTCATACTATTGCAGTGCCCATTCGATTGCTGCATCCCGTGACACTATGCAGTGACTGAGCGCTCAGTTGCCGCTTTAGCAGGACTGGTGCTTGCAGCTTTCACTATTTTGTAGAACCACTCAGACAAATAACTGCAGACTCAACATTGCTCTTCCTCGTGTCCTGTGCGAAAGACCTGCCAAGTTTGAAGTAAATTAGATGAACGGTCCTCAAGATATGTAAAGAGCATACGTACAGACAAACAGACATTCACACATACATTCATACACATAGATTATTTGCTTTGTCGTTAGATTATATAAATAAAGATATCAGGATATGAACAGTCCCAGAAGGGGAAGTAGATCTTTCAAAGTTAGTTTTATTTATTGTTCTCTGCCATGTTCCTTTGGGGCTCTGTAGAGTATGTGTATTATTAAAAAACATGCCAATTTTCCTTCTTGGACTCCAACAGCTCCACTCCTGGACTTCAGCTTGCCAGCAGGTACGAATAATTTCTTTACAGATAAATAATCTATGCGTGTGGCCCCCATGTTGTTGTGAATCCTCTTCCTCTCTGAACACGTTGTGCCCCTGGCCTGTTTTTCTCCAGATGGGCTTAACATCAGGCTGGTCGGTGGCAATGGCAGGTGTTCTGGAAGAGTGGAGGTCAATCACAAAGGCGAGTGGGGAACCGTCTGTGATGACAGCTGGGATATGAATGATGCTGGAGTTGTGTGCAGGGAGCTGGACTGTGGTTCGGCAGTATCCACACCAGGTATATCCCAGTTTGGCCAGGGAAGCGGAAAGATCTGGATGGATGATGTGGGTTGTGTAGGCAGTGAATGTTCGCTACTGCAATGCTCACACAGCGGGTTTGGGACGCACAACTGTGGTCATGGCGAGGACGCTGGAGTTGTATGCGCAGGTAAGGGGCACTTCGATTGCGATACTCATTTGGAGATTGATATCATATATTCAGATAAGTTGATATTGCTGACATACAGCTTTTTCTGATCGTCTTTCATCCTCATCCCCAGAAACATTTTGTTGAACAATTATCACATTGCCCCTGTGGCATAATGGTCTTATGAATTCCATAAATTCTTCACGATTAAGAATCTTTCCCCAGCTTGGTGTGACAATGGGCTGTGGTGGGATTCAAACCCTCAACTTTGAAGTGCATATCGCAAGTGAGAGTACCCACTGAATCAAAGCACAGGAAAATTAGTTTGAGTCATTTTTTTGGTGAAAAAAATCATTTAATATTCAATGCATCGGCACATAATGACTTTTTCTGAGGAAATTCACTTCCGCATCAAAAAAAGGACCAACCAGCCGCTAGATCAACAAAGGGAAATGCGGCAGATTTAAACAATCGTAAAGTACGGACTACAGCGCTGAAGAGGCTGAAAATTATTTTTACCTGAATATAAAGGGCGTGAAGCGTATCATTTTGAGCCTGTCAAGCATGAGAGAGAACAAGAGCAGCCGGGAACGAGAAAATGGCCACAGGGGAGAAATGTGGTTTGAGGAGAATGAGTGGAGAATTGGGCTGGTGTCCCGAGGCATTGTTTATAAACAGAATTCTAGTAGCTAGAATTCTAAGCTGGTTTAAGATGGTCTGAGTTGTGTTGTTAGCTGGTCATAGCTGGTGTAGCTGGTCTCTATCGCTTGATGAAGGTGGTCAAAGCTGGTTAAGCTGGTATATTCAGCTGGAGTCAGCTGAAGAAGGGCTGGTTGACCAGCTAAAACTGTCCAAAACATAGCTTAAATCAGCCTGACCATATTTGGCTGGTCAAAGCTGGAATTTTCAGCTGGGGTCTAGAGCTATGGTTAGCTGAGCACATCATAAAAACCATAACAATATCGCAGTACAAGCCAGTTGCATCAGAAGATGTAAAAGTAAATTCAATATAAAACTTAAACTGAAAATCTTGATAGCTCCTCAACTTTGCAACTGCTCGATGATAAAATGAAAGCTACCTGCAGATAATAATCTAATGAGGAAATCTGGGTCGTGTACTGGATGTTTGTCACTTAAAGCCAGCTCATGACAGTTACCATAGTGACCGGCTAGAAATAATTCTAGGTAATAGTGACAGAAACCCTTTTTATCAGTGGGGCAGCTAATGTCTCATTAACAGTGATAATGAACAAACAGTAACAGATAATCGAGACAAATCATGCGAACATCATTCACGGTTAATTAAGCCAAATCTTGGGAACAGCGGCAATAGTTAACATCACATTTTCGGGCATCTGATGTAGACTGATAAATGACAGAAGCAAACTTAAAATAGTAAAGCAAGCCAGTGTATTTCAGAATTTACTTAGCCCCATTTTGTGCACGTAGCCAATTAGAATAGCACATCGGATAGAATTCACCGGAAGTATGCTCGCTCACCTCAAGTCATGTTTCCATCCACACGTTCTTATGCCAATGAAGTCATAAGGAATTAAAAATGCCTTATGGAAACGGTGACATTCGGCTTGATTTGAAGAACATCAACACAAAGTTTATACGGTTGATCTGATCGGATTTTCTTTTGATCGGTAAAAGGCTTATGCGATAAATGATGATGGAAACATTATTTTCCTAATAAATCTGCAACTGCATCGTGACAGTGTTATGATGCCGTCGTTTCCTTCTGATAATGGTTTGCTATGTTGCTAATAGCTGGCACATAAGCACGTACAACTTCTGCAAATTATCATCATTCAAATGGTAGACGCAATTTATTTTGACTTACTAGCTAAATTAGTCGGCTAACACACTACTTTTGTTCACTTGAAGGTTCCGCGATTCAGTGCGAAAATGAATGGAAACAGCTTAAAATGTCAGAAATCCATTCGATGCACCAATTTGACCGCATAACAGCATGTGACGTCATTACGCACAACTTTTTATTCGCTTTAATGACATGGGAGGGAAACACTTTTTCACCAGCTTATTTCGCATGAATATTTTTGGCGAACTTCAGATAGTTCGATTGACAAGTAGATGGTGGGACTTCATACTGGTACAACCAAGATAGTGTGGCAAAAGCGGAGATGCTATTGACCCTCTCAGTTAAAGGCACACACCAATAACCCTTCAATAAATCAATCTTGGTCAGAAACTTTTCTTGCCCTACTCTATCGATACAATCATCAATCCTAGGTATTGGAAACACACCAGTTCTAGTTACAGCATTGATTTTGCGATAATCTGTGCAGAATCTAGTACTTCTATCAGGTTTTGGAACTAGCACACAGGGTGAACTCCAATCTGAGTTGGAGGGTCTGATAATATCATGTTCTAACATGCACTCAACCTCGTTCTCAGCAATCTTTCTCTTTTCAGGATTCATCCTGTATGGATGCTGTTTTATTGGTTTAGCATCACCAACATCTACATCATGAGAAGCTACGGAAACTCTCTTTGGAACATCAGGAAATAGATCTTTACATTTCTTGATCAACCTCTCAAACTGATCTCTCTGTGAGGGTTCTAAGTGCTGGAGTTTTACATCAAGATTTTGCAACACTTCAGAATTTGACAATTTACATGAAAGAACTTCAGCTTTAATTCTAGGTTCATCATCTTGAAACTCCCCATCATCTTCACAAGTCTCGGCCATAGGAGGATCTAAAGTGACAGCTGCAACCCCAGCATTTCTGTCATGATAAGGCTTCAGCATGTTAATGTGACACAACTGTTTTGGTTTTCTCCTATCTGGAGTGTTCACAATGTAATTGAGATCATTGAGTTTTGCCAGGATTTCATACGGACCATGGAATCTAGCCTGCAATGGATTAAACTGCAAGGGAAACAACACAAGGACCTTTTCTCCTGGTTTAAACTCATGGCTTCTAGCCTTATGATCATACCAAGTTTTCATTTTTCCCTGACTTGATTTCAAGTTCTCTTTAGCTAAGTCACAAGCTGCAAGCAGTCTTTCCTTGAACTTGCTAACATAGTCTAACAAACTGATATGCGGCTCTTTCTCTTACCATTGTTCACTCAACAATAGCAAAGGTCCTCTCACTTCATGACCAAACACCAGCTCAAACGAACTGAATCCAGTGGACTCCTGCACTGCTTCTCTAGCTGCAAACAACAGCAAATGAACACCTTCATCCCAGTCTTTCTCATGATCATAACAGAAAGTCCTCATCATTGTCTTGAGAGTGGAATGAAACTGCTCTAAGGCACTCTGACTCTCTGGATGATAGGCACTGGAAAGAATCTGCTTCGCACCTATACACTACCTGCTGAAACAATCCGGAAGTGAAATTGCTACCTTGGTCTGGCTGAATTTCCCTGGGAAGGCCAAACAACATGAAGAATTTTATCAAAGCCTTCGAGATTGCAGTTGCCTTGATGTTGCGTAGAGGTATGGCTTCAGGGAATCTGGTAGATGCACACTTGATTGTCAACAAGTACTGATTTCCAGATCTAGTCTTGGGTAATGGACTAACACAATCAACCATGACCTTGGAGAAGGGCTCCCCAAATGCTGGGATAGGCTGCAATGGTGGGTCTAACTGGTGTTTTCCAACTACCAGACAAGTATGACAGGTTTTGCAAAAGTTGGAAACATCTTTCCAAAGTCCAGGCCAGAAGAAGTGTTTCATGATCTTATCAACAGTTTTGTTAACACCAAGATGACCTCCTAAAGGTAAACTATGGGCCATTGTTAAGATCTCATTCCTGTAGACCTTCGGAATGACAATTTGCCTGACCACTGCCCAATCTGCATTGGCAGGGATATCAGGAGAACACTTCCGCCTCAACACACCTTCCTTGAAATAATACCCAACTGGAGCTGCGTCTATTTTTTTATCAGGAAGGGCTCTCCTCTTTAGTACACAAATTTCAGGATCATTAGTTTGCTCCTGAATCAACTGCTTTTTGGACAGAGACAAGTCTCCAGACACATCAGAATCACCAGGCCCATTGGCTGGCTGAACAGAGAACTGATAAAAGTATCTGATAAGTCCTCAAACGGAGAAACCATAGTAGGCCGAACAGAGTCATGAGGCGAACCACTTGAGTCCTGACTGTGCTGGACGGTACCACATCATCTTCTTTTTAAGCCTTCTTGGCCATAGCATGAGTCACTGCACAGGAGAGATACAGAGATGGGTCTTCATCGCCATCTTCAGTGCTCGGCTGTGAAGTAAGATGAACAGGGGGAACTACATTGGCCCTAGCCAGGTCATTGCCTAGCAACAGAGAAACACCCTTTATAGGTAGACTTGACATAAGTCCCACCTTTACCTGTCCTGTAACTAAATCTGACTTCAAGAAAACAGAGTGCAGGGATACAGATACAGTCTTTCCTTCAATACCTTGTACAAGTATGAAATCCCCAGAAGCGGTCTCATCACATTACTCCATCAACAAAAGTGACTGAGAAGCTCTGGTATCCCTTAGGATATATATGGGGACAGGAGGAGAATGCTCATTCAGAGCCAGAAATCCCTCGGACACAAATGGAAGAAATTCCTCCCTCACAAAGTCAGCAGTATCAGGCTTCTTAGCCCCACAACGAGCAGGCAATTTAGCAGATTGGTCATTTACTAAAGGGGTTTCTAACCTTGTTTTCACAAAGGCATTTGGTTTGGTATCCTTTTCTTTTTCTTTCTTAGCTTTAAGGAATGAACAGTTGGTCGTAACATGACCAGATTTCTTGCAATAACTGCGAACTAGACTACTTTTGTCGCTGTCAGCTTTCACACTTTGATCAGACCTGTGACTGGATTTCTGAGCACCATCACCAGATTTGTCTATGGCCCGTATTCATACCTCCATAGAAGTACACCAGCGCTCAAAGCAAACTTTCTTCTCGTTAGCAAATTCCACATAAGTCTGATTGTCAGATTTCTTCAGACCTCTGAATTTCTGTCGGTAAGCCTCTGGAACCAACTCATAACCTCTCAAAATAACCTTTTTGACAACCTCATAATCAGAGGAATCATCTGCAGACAAATCCGAATAGGCTTGTTGAGCTTTACCCTTGAGGACAGTTTGCAACATCAGAGCCCAGTGTTCCTTTGGCCACTGACTACTTTTAGCTACCTTTTCAAAGCACAGGAAATAATTGTCAACATCCTTTTCTGCGAATGGAGGCACCAGTTTTACCTCCTGGCTAGTCCGAAATTGATTTTCAGTTGCTATTTTTTGTTTTAGCTGCTCCATTTGGAGCCTTTCTTCCTTATCGAATTTCTGTTAATCGAAATCTCTCTGTCTTGCAAATTTTTCTAACTGAAATTCTCTTTTTTTTCTTTTTCCTCCCTTTCTTTCTCTCTTTCTGCCCTCTCAAATGCACTTTGTTTTTCTTCTCTTGATAATTTTTCTAACTCAAACTGCCTTTGTTTTTTTTTTCCTCCCTTTCAATCTCTAGCATTTTTAATTTAAGTTTCATTTCTATATTTGGATTTTCCACTGGAAACTGTTCCAGATCTCCTGGTGCAAACACATTTTCATCAATGTAACATTCAACAATCTCTCTAGCCAGTCTTGCTGTCAGCTCTAAATGTCTGCATTTTTCTAGCAGTTCTGTCTTTTTAAAACTTCAAAACCTCTATGGTTGGTGATGCCAAGAAATCATCCATTGCTGTTGATCTGTCAATATATATAGATATATAGGAAAATTCAAAAAACAATTTTACAATTTGAAATGTTAGATTTTCAATAAATGACTCACACAATGGTCTATCCCGAACAAGCCCCCAATTTGTTATGGCCCCAATTTGTTATTACATTTATGACAGCAAGGGATGACAGACACAATTTTAAAACTTAAACACATTTAATTAAACAAAGACTTTTCACTCATCTCTCTACTCTACTGACCAAGATGGATATATACAAGAAAAACATATTTACAGTCCCTTGAGATGGGATTGCTTGGTGATGTTCCGGGTGAGGAAAATACTCCAACACAGGCAAAAATCCACTAAAAGCTTCACAGGTCTTGAAAAAAAGTGACAGGTCTGGTCAAATGTATCCTTCTCCTTGCATTTTCTCCTACTACTTTACTCTCTCAATTTCCCTCTTTATGTACTCTTTTGCAGACCCCTCCCCCTCCTTTTAGACTTTTTTTTAATTCTCTGAGACTTTCCATCTCAGGCATACCCAGGACATGTCCAAACCTAGCTCCAGTTGGGGCTTAACAAAAGAAAAGGTCAATACTGCTATCTAGTGGCTTCTATTCGCATTACAATGGAAACATAGCTACAAACAACTCGGAAATTCTATTTCAATTGTTGTGCACCTAGAGAATGGGCTGGAGTTCAAATCGCCGTGCTTTAGGGTTTTGCTGCCACCTGGCGGAGGTCTGCGCTCTCTGAGTGCTTTTCTAGTTTAGGTATGAAATCCACGCAAATTTTTATAAATAAGGCCTCTGGTGAGTCAGGCTATAGCTAATATTCGCTCATGACTACCATCAGCTACTGCTAATATTAGCTCGTGACAGATAGTCCTTGTCAGGTCACAATATTGAAAAATTAATTGCCCTAAACAAAAGTTTACCTTCTATGGACAATATATGGGCACAAGTTTTATTTATAACAGGAGTAAGTATGATCCTTATTATTCTGCGTAACACAACTATTCAACTGTGCTGTACTACGGCTCTTGTGGAGAGCCCAAGATATCAAATTCATGCAAAGAGAGTAGTAATTTTCATTTATTCCAAGCCTTCAGCTCACGAATGTGAAATAGAATGTGGAAATAGAAAACAGCGTTGGCTTCTAGTTGGCAGTCTATTCAAGTCAATGGGATGACTAGCTTGCATGCTAACATTGTTTGTGATGAATAATTCATCCCACTGACTTGAATAAACTGCAAACTAGAAGCTAATGTAAGCGATGGTCAAGGTTTCCAGCAGAAATGGTAAATTTACCTTTGTGAACATACTTGAAAACTTTTATCTTGTGTTGTATCACACCGATTTGGAGTCATTTATGCGATAAATGACAGAATTTTTTGTCCTGATTTCTCACAGGTGCTTGTTTGGTAAATGTGAGGGCCAGATTCAACTCGTACCTCCGGCTCCCTCATATCACATGGTTTAAAAAAAAATCCACAGTTTTGAGGAGACAGGCTCAAAATTCCACTCTTTCTTTATGATTTTTGCAAATAAGTCGTGAAACTTATTGACTCCAACATTTATCCTTTAGTGATTTTCGGAACAGATTAGCTATGAATTTTGAAAAAAAAAAAGAAAACCTGCCATAGGCACTTTAAGCTTGATTTGAAATATTATTTCAGCCTCTTAGACTAGGCCAGTGAAATGCCTGTAAGGAAGCATGGCAGCCAGAAGTAATAATATTCAACTTAGACAGTTTTTTTTTTTTTTTGTATTTTCAACAGAAGAGTATGTATTTTGCTGAAGTCTTCTGTATTTTAGCAATTTTCAGTTAGTTACATTTTGACCAGAAATCTGCCTCATTGTCAGTGTATCTCCTCTTATTGTGATTTGCGCATTTCTAATTAGTCTCAGTAAAAAAAAAAAAAGTTTATGAAATTTGGACTATTATGCAATTTAGTGAAATGAAGGTAAAGTGCTTCATCAATTAATACTTAATTTTTATCAAGAGTACATGATTTCTCTATTCTAAATTGAAAACAATTAAATTTTCAACTACTTTTCCCTGTTTTGGACATGGACTGACTTGTGTATTTTAAACGGTTTCTGTGAATTACGTTTTTTGATCAAAAGTGTCAGAAAATGCAAAAATAAAATTCATGTCTTCATATTTATTACATTCACGCTGCCTCACTAATCAAAAGTTTACCATTTTCCATGAGACTATGTAGTATGCTTTTGGCCATTTTCTGTGAATTAACCAGAAATTTCACCAGCCTTGTATACCTTGGCATTTATGTGAATTACATTTTTGACCAAAAATATATGGGAAATGCCTTCTTTATGCTTGAAACAAACTTGTTAATTCATCTCATTAAGGAGTCTAACATTTTGAACATCTAGAAAGTTGATGGCGAGGGGGAATGTTTAACCTCACATAACACTATTTCACTTGTGAGATAGCAAAGCTGGCCCTTCAACACCAGGGTTGGCCGAATCCACACAGCTGCATATCTTTATTTTCTTTGGTGCTGTTAGGTTCACACATTCGACTTGTCGGTGGTACTGAGAGATGCTCTGGAAGAGTGGAGGTGAATCACGGAGGCGAGTGGGGAACCGTCTGTGATGATGACTGGGGTATGAATGATGCTGCAGTGGTGTGCAGGGAGCTGGACTGTGGTTCAGCAGTGTCCACACCAGGTATATCCCAGTTTGGCCAGGGAAGCGGAGAGATCTGGATGGATGATGTTGGTTGTTCAGGCAGCGAAAATTCACTCAAACAGTGCTCACACCGTGGGTTTGGAGAACACAACTGTGGGCATGGAGAGGATGCAAGTGTCATCTGCTCAGGTAAGGGAATCATACTCTAGTACTCTTAGTCTGAGAGACTCTTTCCAAGGATACTTCCTTCACCCAGTAGGCAGCCAACAGCAAACATGCAACAGTAGGATGAACATGTGCAACCCCAATTCCCCCAATGGTGTTGTTTGCTGAGGTTGGCTGCCTAAGCCCTAGTTTGACATGTTTATTCATAATACACTATCACAAGATTCTAACATGTTGCGATAAAGGAACTAGTGCTAATTTCATTGGTCACGAGATTACCCGTTACAATCAACTGAACTGTTTTCTGTTTTAATGCTATAGGTCACAGATGAATGTGGAGGCTTTGTTTTTTTCCCTCTCAGTTTCCCTGATCAGACTCTCAAATGGGAGATGCAGGTGCTCTGGCAGGGTAGAAGTCACTCACGGAGGCGAGTGGGGAACCGTCTGTGATGACAGCTGGGATATGAATGATGCTGGAGTGGTGTGCCGTCAGCTGGGCTGTGGTTCAGCAGTGTCTGCTCCAGGTCAATCCCAGTTTGGCGAGGGAAACGGAAAGATCTGGATGCATAATGTTGGTTGTACAGGCAGGGAATGTTCCCTTACACTGTGTTCACACCCTGGGTTTGGAGAACACAGCTGTGGGCATGCAGAGGATGCAGGTGTCATCTGCTCAGGTAAGGGAGTCATACTTTAGTACTTTTAGTCTGAGAAACTAATTCCAAGGATACTTCCTTCACACAGTAGGCGGCCAACAGCAAAATTGCAACGATAGGATGAACATGTGCAACCTCAATTGCAAAAGAGTTGGGATGCTGTGTAAAATGTAAATAAAAAACAGAATGCAATGATTTGCAAATCTCATAAACCCACATTTTATTCACAGTAGAACATAGACAGCATATCAGATTTTAAAAGACATTTTACCATTTCATGAAAAATGTCAGAACATTTTGTATTTGATGGCTGCAATAAATCTCAAACTAAAGAAGCACTCAGGGAGCGCAGACCTCCGCAGGGTGACTGCAAAACCCTAAAGCACGGGGATTTGAACTCCGGCCCATTCTCTAGGTGCACAACAATTGAAGTAGAATTTCCGAGTTGTCTGGAGCCATGTTTCCATCCACTTGTTAATCGAACTATCTGAAGTTCGCCAAAAATATTCATGCGAAATAAGCAGGCGAAAATGCGTTTCCATCCAATGTCAATAAAGTGAATAAAAAGGTGTGCGTAATGACGTCACATGCTGTTATGCGGTCTAATTGGTGTATCGAATGGATTTCTGATATTTTAAGCTGTTTCCATTCATTTTCACGCTGAATTGCAGAACCTTCAAGTGAACATAAAGTGTGTTAGCCGACGAATTTAGCTCTAAGCCAAAATGAATTGCTTCTACCATTCAAATGATGATAATTTGCATAAATTGTAAGTGCTTATGTGCCAGCTATTAGCAACATAGCAAACTAGAAAAGCACTCGGAGAGCGCAGACCTCCGCCAAGCACAACATTTCCCTCCATATTGCGACTTCCACCATAAATGTTAGTCTTACATTTATTTTATCTTCATTTTTAGATTCCTTGACCATGAAAACATGGCAATTTGATACAAAATGCTATATCAATTGCTGTGATTCCGTTTCTGCCATGCTATGTTCCATGTTTTTTGCCATGCCAATGTTTAGGTCTGTGCCTGGCCTAGTGCCATGTTTTGACTGACCTGCGCATTCTTGACCATTGCTTATGTCTGACCATTTCTTAGTCTCCATGCTATGTTTTGTTTTCATTGCCATGTTCATTTCCCATGCCATGTTTCCATGTTTTGCACTTTGTCTCCCCTGTCTTGTCATGTGTGTATCTTTGCTCACGGCCCCTTGTCTAGTGTGCCACTCATTCGGGTGATTTATTAGTTTTTGGGTTTCAATCTTCTTTCTTTATCTCTTGTTCTTCCTTCCTCTCTCTTTTACTGTCTTACTAACACATACTAACAGTTTATTTGTTTTTGCTAATTACTAACCAACACTTACCCTGTATATTTGGACTAACTTACTAATAAGCACTCGGGGTTGTATAGCTGCACATACTAATTGACTAACGATCTCTCAGCATTCGCCCTATTCTAGTCTCCGCCTCCTTGCCTTTCCCTATTATCTCTGCTGCGATTTTCTGTGGTTCTCCACAAATACTCTGTGCTTTCTCTAATCTATACACTTTAGTACTCCTTGACCGGAGCTGTTGTTCTGTTCATAGGTTCGTCTTGTGATCCCTGTCTGCGTTTTGGCTACAGCCAAATTCATGTAATTAGTTTATTCCTAATGTGTCACTCCCTGATTATTGTTACCATTGATTGCACCTGTTCTCCCTGATCATGTGTTCTCCCGGATGTGTATATAAGATGTCTGTTTGGTTCACTTTCTTGTCAGATTGTTCCTCCTTGTTTCCTGTGCCACGCTTGTTATCGCCTTGTTTCATTGTGATTTATCTTTCTGACTGGACTGCCCTAGACACCGAGTTTTGCCTATTCTCTGTACCTTTGCTGAATTCTTGTTTTTCGACCTCTTTTGTCTGACAACGGTTTTGTGATTGGTGCCTTGTGTATGACTCTGGATTTCGCCCATTGGACTCTGATCTTTGGATTGCGGTCTTTGTACTGTTGCCTGCTCTGTTGGGGGGGTTTCCCCCTTCAGAAACAAAGCCTCCTTTTGCATTCTACTGGTTTTCGCGATTGGTTCATTTCGTAAAACCCAACCTCAATATTAGTTCCATAGCGTCTTGGCTGTTTAAAGATGTCTGTTGCATGTTTTTAGCTTCATTTGTTTTGCTTTTTTTTCTTATGATGCAGCATTTCCCCTCATGTTGTGATTTACACAAGTATTAGTCCTATATTCATTTCATCTATTTTTTTCAGATTCCCTGACCAAGAAAACATACCATTAGCAACTGAATTCATAATGACATCAATATTAGTTTAGTAGTTCACGAAAAATTTTCCGTAATGGTGGATCTCTTCTGGATCTAGTTCCCTGGCTTTTGAAGATACAGTAAATCCGGTGACACCTTCCTCATTCTGCAATATCTTGGCAATATATAATGGTGTTTGTCGCATGTTTGTAGCTTCATTTGTTCTCTTCCTATAATGAAAGTTCCGAAGGTCCCCTACTTTCGTATTCTCGATCATAGTATCATAGTGCCATGTTTTCCATTGTGTACCATTCTCTGTTCTTTTAACAACAGTCTCTATATGTCTAAGAAATGAGGAGACCAAAAGAGTTTTGGGAGAGGGATTTTATCCCACTCTTGTCTGATGTAGGATTCTAGCTGCTTAACAGTACTGGGTCTTCTTTGCCGGATTTTTCATTTTTTGATTCGCTCAAGGTTAATTGGTGAAAGGTCAGGACTGCAGGCAGGCGAATTCAGCACCCGGACTCTTCTACTTCAAAGCCATGCTGTTGTGATGGATGCAGAATGTGGTTTAGCAATGTCTTGCTGAAATATGCAAGGCCTTCCCTGAAGGAGATGCTATCTTGGTGGGACAATATGTTGTTGTAAAACATCTATATACTTTTCACCATTGATAGTGCCTTTCCCGATGTGCAAGCTGCCCTATGCCCGTATGTAACCCTATGCCATCAGAGATGCAAGCATTTGAACTGTGCACTGATTACAAGCTGGATGGTTCCACTCCTCTTTAGACCACACATCACAGCCTCCATGGTTTCCGAAAAGGATTAAAAATTTTGATTTGTTTGACCACAGAACAGCTTTTTATGTTGCCATTTTAGTCCATCTTAAATTAGCTTTGGCCCAGAGGAGATGGTGGCGTTTCTGGATCGTGTTCACTTAAGGCTTCTTCCTTGCATGATACAGCTTTAACTTGCATTTGCAGATTGTACAGCAAACTGTGTTCACAGACAACGATTTCTGGAAGTGCTCCTGAGCTCATGCAGTGAATTTCAGTGCAGAATTTTGCCTGTTTTTAATGCAGCACCAGCTGAGGGCCCGAAGATCACGAGCATCCAGTACTGACCTTCCGCTTTGTCCCTTGCGCATAGAGATTTCTCCAGATTTTCTGAATCTTTTAATGATATGATGGACTGTAGATGGTGGGACATTCAAAGTCCTTGCAATTTTACATTGAAGAACATTTTTATGAAATTGTTCCACAATTTTTAGATGTTGTTTTTCATAGATTGGTAAACCTCTGCCCATCTTTACTTCTGAGAGACTCTGCCTCTCGAAAATGCTCTTTTTATACCCCATCATGTTACTGACCTGTTGCCAATTAATCTTATTAGTTGCAAAATGCTCCTGTTGTCTTTTTTTTTATTAGCGCCACTTACTTTTCCAGTTTTTAGTTGCCCTTGTCCTAACTTTTTTGAGATGTGTTGCTGCCATCAAATTCAAAATAAGCAAATATTTTTTCATTAAATGGGAAAATGTCTCACTTCCAACTTCTGATATGTTGTCTATGTTCCATTGTGAATAAAATGAGGGTTTATCAGATTTGCAAATTATTGCTTTTGGTTTTTATTTAAATTTTACACAGCATCCCAACTTTTTTGGGGTTGGGGTTGTATTACTCACTAGTGACATGCACCTACACAGGAAACATGTCACTCAGTGCATGGCCACTGTCCGCTACGTTCATTCAGTTATAACAAAAGGACGATGTTAAATCATTTATTCCTCTCAGCCTCTAAACCGTTTTGAATGTTGTGGATTGATTACTCTTGTAGTCTCATTCAAACAGATTCAATGAGTGTACAATTTTAAATAGATATGAAGGCATGCAATGGTGATACTGTAAAGGAACTGGTAAACATGCTCATACAATAAACTATTTTGTTGTTTGTACGTAAAGAAATGATATGGCTTGTTTGCCTTATGCACACTCCATGCTTTGCTTTTTAACTCAATGGGACAACAGCACAGTTCAGTTCATCTTGTACTAAATCATCAGATGTCTGGCGATGTCCCCCATCTGTTAACGTTTCAACATTAAAACTCTAGCATCTACAAATGTCATCTGATTTTGACAAAACTTTGCGTGCGGCCTCACTGCACGGGTTCGGGTTCATATTGCATTTCAGCTCGCTCCGACTCAAGATGGCTTACATCGGACCAAGATGGCGGCCTGATAACAGCTAAATAACTTCTTTGCTAACCTGATAGCTTTTGAATGTTCCCTGCATTCTGCTGAAAGTTGACCTACTGTTGTCCAATTGAGTTATGCTTCCCTGGAAATTCCAGTGATATTATTTCAATATCTATATTTTAGATGCAGTGGGTGAGATGCACCAGCCTTCCCTGTCGCTAAGCTCCTCATATGCAGCGTTCTTGCCTGGAGAGGCGGTGAGTTTTCGCTGCAGCGCCCCGTCACAAATCTGTGCCCCCCTCCAGTTCTACTTACACAGAGGGGGAGCTGCGACGGCCATTGACAACATAAAGGGGTCGGGGGAGACCAGCGGGAATCTGGCCCTGAACAAAACCGACCAATCATACCAGGGCAGCTACACCTGCCTGTACTCAATTCTGGGTAACCAGACCCTGAAGTCCTCTCACAGTAACTCCGTCTCCATCAGCATTGGTGAGTGCTGTCTTTTACATACAAACAGCAGCGCTGTGGCCATCACTAATGGTGAGCGCTGTTCTTGAATAATAAGCTGCTCTTCCTTAATGGTTCACAGAATATGGATGTAAATGCGCACAAACTAAAGTCTCTGATCTCATACTGAGCATAACTGAATTTCAGCATGTTGCATGTTAACTCCAAATGAGCTTCTATACTGAGCAAAAAAAGGTTTTGCTTGTCGGCATATAGGTGTTCCTGAGTAAAAAATTAAGGAGACTCATATCACACATGAAGACTGTATTTAAATGATCAATCATTTCTGAATGAGATAAACCTTTCGCTTTCGTCAGAATTCAGGCATCATTGAACATTCCTCACTGTAACAACTGAAGGGGTTCCAATGCAAAGGTGTCCAAAACGAATCAATATCGGGTGTGACCGCCTTGAGCGTTGATAACGGCTGTCCAACATCATCTCATGCTCCTGACCAACTGATTGATCAAGGTCACGGACATTTTGGTTGTTTGGGTGATTGTCTCCGACTCTTTGCCCCAGATTATCCCACGCATGTTCAGTTGATGAAAGGTCTGGAGGCCTCGCTGCCCAGTTCAGCACTGGGATGTTGTGTCTCTGAAAGTGGGCAGTGGTGTGCCTCATCACATGGAGTCTTCCATTGTCCTGCTGGCACAGGAAGCCAGGATGTTGTTGCATGAAGGGATCAAAGACAGGGGTGATGATATCGTCACAGTATTGCAGAGAATTCAGTTTTCCACGGACAATATCGAGGTCTGTCTTGCCTCTACCATGAATCCCAGCCCATACCATGACACTTCCCCTACGGTACCTGTCACGCTCCACCAAATTGTTGGCAGCGTAACGGCCCCCACATCTTCTCCAGGTACGAACACGTCCATCAGCAAACTGGACCTCAAACCTCGATTCATCAGTGAAAAGAGCGTGTTCCCACTGTACCAAACTCCAGTTCTGATGATTCCAAGCCCACAGAAAGCGTGCTTCTGTGATAGCTGCGGGAAGAGGATGCCAAGAGCAGCGGCCAAATATAAAAGGCAAATCTCACAGCGTGTAGAGAGACTAAAAACAGATAGAAATAACGAGAACGCGCAACCAACGGACCAGACGTCGTCCGTGGTAGAAAACAGGGGAGTTCGAGGAAAACAAAAGAAAAAGGAAAATAAATCAAAGATTCCCTTACTCACTCACACTGATGCTGTATGCAGCTAAGTCCCTGACAGTAATCTCTCAAGAGATCTTACTGGTTAAAGCGCCAAAGAAGCACTGACTCTCTAGCAAGTAATGCGAGGCGAAACTGGAGCTTAAATAAAGTCCCGGCAACGGCCCCAATAACTGCCAGCTGGCCCAGGAATCCGATAGGGAGCAAAAACGATATCGTCTCGGACGAGAGCAACAAACGGAGCTCTCAAAGCTCCCAAACCATGACAGCTTCACAATGACGTGCTGTTAATGGCGCACAAACGACTGGACGACGTGCCCATAAACCAGCTGTGTGGAGGCGATTTTGAACCGTCGGTGGGTGAAGTCTGGTTCCGGGTAGCTTGACGCAACCTGGCTGCCAAATGTACTGCACTTTGAAATCTGTGATGGCAGGATGACGTCTCCAAGTACAGGTCTACTCTTGGAGACGTTGACCTTAGTCTGCCTGAGCGTGGTCTGTCCCGAACGTGTCCTGTTTGTTGCCGACATTGTCGAAGACGTGAAATGGTGCTTCGATGAGCATTAAAATGTTGTGCGCCTGCTGCAATGCTCTGTCCAACACCCTGTCATCCAGTGGATTCATGACGTTGATTTTCCGTCTAGACATCATCCCATGTTGAACATTCAAAATTTTTCTTTCGATTTGAAATTAAGTGCTTCTGGTGATTGAAAAGCATTTGCGTTTGCCTGTCTTCCACAGGAGCATTTGCAGCATTTGAAAAATATCCCTTTGGTACAGGAAGCGTGCATGCAGACTCAAAATGAAACACCAGAATTTCATTCAAGAGCAATCAAGAGTTCTTACCGTGGTCTGAATTATCAATCATATTAAAAGACAGTCCTACTTCAATTCAAAGAATAATACAACCTTGCAACTGAGCTTAAGTTTTTTTTTTTGTTCAGTATATTTACTTTTCAGAATTATGAGAGAGGAGGAATACCAACAGTTTTGATGTAAGTCATGTTCAGGGTATTTTTAACATCCCTCAATGCCTTAAAGAAGACTTGGCTCAAAATCTTGATAATATTATAAATAAACTATTATTGCATCGGGGCTGTCAGTGTATAATTTCCCTACACATCAAATCCGCAACCAAACATTAATTCGCCCATTTGCTAAGACGAATCAGTATGACGAGCAGTTAATTTGTTTTTAACAGGCATTACTGTTCATTGCATAGAAAGCTTATCTGGCATTTTTTTATCCACGTCAATTATGCTGTGAAGCACCAATATGCCTTTTGAAAATTCTGAATTCCTGTCGCTCTAAAGTGTACATTCAGCGCCCTCCATAATTATTGGCACCCCTGGTTAAGATGTGTTCTTTAGCTTCTAATAAATTCAATTTTTTTCTAAATAATATAGGACCACAGTGAAAAAAAGGAGGTAAGTCCAACCTTTAATTCAAGTGCATTTATTCAGTGGGAAAAAAATCCCACATTAAGAAATAATTATTTTACGTCAAATCATGTGTGCCACAATTATTAGAACCCCTGATGTTAATACTTTGTACTGCCCCCTTTTGCTAACTAAACGGCACCTAATCTTCTCCTATAATGTTTCACACGATGGGAGAATACAGAAAGCGGGATCTTCGACCATTCCTCTTTGCACAATCTCTCTAAATCATCTAGTGACCTGAGTCCTCTCCTCTGCTCTGCACTCTCCTCTTCAGCTCACTCCACAGGTTTTCAATGGGGTTGAGGTCAAGGGACTGAGATGGCCATGGGAGGAGCTTGATTCTGTGTCTGGTGGACCATTTCTGTGTAGATTTGGCCACATGTTTAGGGTCATTATCTTGCTGAAAGACCCAGTGACGACCCATCTTCTGCTTTCGGGCAGAGGCCACCAGATTTTGATTTAAAATGTCCTGGTATTTCAAAGTGTTCATGATGCCATGCACCCTAACAAGGTTCCCAGGGCCTCTGGAAGAGAAACAGGCCCACAGCATCACCGATCCTACCCCATACTTCACTGTGGGCATGAGGTGCTTTTCTGCATACTCATCTTTTGTGTTCCGCCGGACCCACTTAGAGGGTTTGTTGCCAAAAAGCTCTATCTTGGTCTCATCTGACCAAAGCAGACGGTCCCAGTTGAAGTCCCAGTACCGCTTAGCGAACTCCAGATGTTTGCGTTTATGATTGTGAGTGAGAAAAGGTTTTTTCCGTGCATGCCTTCCAAACAGAAAGTTGGCCTGCAGATAGTGCCAGATGGTTGTTTTGAAGAGTTTTTGACCCCGGGATGCTAACATTTGTTGCAATTCTTTAACAGTGAGCTTTGGAGAACTTTTTATTTCTCTTACCATCCTCCTCACTGTGTGTGGTAGCAAAATAACCTGGCGTCTTCGTCCAGGCTTGTTTACCACTATTCCAGTTGTTTTAAATGATTCCTCTGACAGTAGATATGGGCAGGTGCAGGCGAGTGGCTATTTTCCTGTAGCCATTGCCCGACTTGTGAAGGTCGACACACATCTGCCTTATTTGAATGGTGTGTTCCTATGTCTTTCCCATGCTGAAGACTGGATAAGAGAAATGGCCTCTGTGTCACGTCATAGTTTTACCCCAGGGAAACAGGAAGTGATGTATTACTAATTAAATGTTCCTAGATACTCTGATCAATTTTGTAAACTACTGTATAAATGACAGAAATACTTCAATTACATTTATTTCCTAGGAATTGTTAGGGGTGCTAATAATTGTGGAACAGGTGATTTTATGAAAAATAATTATTTCTTAGTCATTGATTTTTTTTTTCCCTTAAAATTCACTTGAGTTGAAGGCTACATTTTTCTACAATTTTCAGTGTGAGAGTATGCATTTGCAATAAAATTTGAATTTATTTTAAGGCTTTTAACACATCTTAACCATGGGTGCCTATAATTATGGAGGGCGCTGTAGATATAAATCTGAATCGCTGCACTGTAGTTTTGACACATTCCCATGTTGCCTTTCCCTCTGAAATCCTCTCCTTTTCCAGTGATCCTTCAGCCGCCTGCCATTTCTTTGGGCTCCCCCACAGATGAGGTAACCAGAGGCCCTCAGGGGCCACAGGTGATCAGGGGCCACAGCTTCTCCATCATCTGCTCCACTGAGCCGCAGTTCCCAGGAGGCACCTTCCTTCTCAGCTCCACAGTGTCCAATCAGACCGAGTCTAGGACAGCTGTCAATCATTCTGCCTCTTTCACGTTCCCTGCTGCAGAGCTCTCTCACCAGGGGAACTACAGCTGCGTTCATGAGGTCACAGTGTCTGGACGCAAATTCAGCTCTCCTGCCAGTGAACCACTGTTCGTGACTGTCACAGGTGAGCAGCCAGCAGTGACGACCTCTGCTGAATTTAGCTATCTAGCACTCTTCAGATTTTACCTCTGTTACATTTGGGGGACATAAACTGTGTTTGGTTTCCTTGGTTACTAATTCTGCAATTTTTTTGAAAAATGATTTGGCCCAAGTTGCCCAAATACGACAGTTTGTGCCCTATTAATGTGTAAAAGGCACTCTTTTGGAGTGAGTTAAAAATTAATCAATTCACAATTCATACTCATGGACCATCTGTTTGTCTGAAGTCCAAGTGTCTGATGGTTCCAAAATACAAAAAAGTTCAAGATTCAATCAGCATTTGTTTCTGTGACACATCTGAATTCCTCAATGGTTTTCGCCTTATGGGAAGAAATATACTTAGCGCCATTAAAAACGCCACAGTGAGGTATGTACTATAATTAAGGCAAATTTGTCATTCTTATGGTTTTTGGTCATGTTTATGTTCATGCTCTGTGTTCATGATTTTGTCTTTTATTTATTCTTTTTGGTTATTGTAATACTCAGGTTTTTAGTTCATTCCATTTCTCAGTTCCATTGCACTTGTCTCCCCTGTCTTGTGATCTAGTTGGTTCAGTCCATCTTCCCGGTCTGTGTGCTCACCTGCTTCAGGTGATTTCAATGGTTTATGTTGTTTCATATTATTCCTTCAATTCTCTTTTTCTTCCTTCGCCTTACTGTTCTGATTACTAACAAAACTAACATTTGTATTTTGTATCATAGTTTACTAACCCAATTAATCCATGTTTATATTACTAACTCACTAACGAGCACTCTAGTTTAATCTGTAAAGTTGCACCGCTACTAATTTATACTAATTCCCTCTCAGAAATCGCCCTGTTCTAGTCTCCGCCTCTTGCTCAGCTTTACCTGTCTCCCCCTGCGTTTCTGTGAGATCTCTCACACGTGCTTAATTACTTTCCTGCACTCGTTATCTGTGCACTTAGAACTCCTGGACCGGAGCTGTTTAAATGTCATAGGCTGTCTGTGTGATTCCCGTCCATGTCTTGGCTTTCGCCACTTTTCGTGGTTAGGGTTTCCCTCATGTGATTCTCCCATTGTAATTAGTTTGATGCAGCTCACCTGCTCCTTGCATAGCATGTGACTTTCCTCCTGTCTATGTAAGCATTCTTTTCACAGCCAGCTCTTTGTCAGAACGTTGATCAATATTTCATTGTGCAGAGCGCCTTGTATGCCATTGAGTATTTTTTGTCTTCTACTGGTTTGTCCGAGTACGATTCTTGCCATTCCCCTTTTGGTACTGTTTTGTCTTTTTGCATTTTGACCTATTTTTGTAGGACCACGATTTCTGTGTTTGGATGCCCTGTGTATGACCCTTGGCTTTGTTCATCGACTACGATTTTGCCTACCATCCATGTACCTTTACTCATCTGTCTTCCTGGTTCTGACACCTGCCTGTGTAGTCGACACTGTTTTTGGATTTCGTATTGTGGCTTGGCAATTGTGTTTTTTGGCTTTGACTTGGACTTCATTAAAGGTGTGTGTGTGTGTGTGTGTGTGTGTGTGTGTGTGTGTCCCTCGTCTCATGATCAGTTTGTGTTGCTGTCCGGAATCTGTCACGTCCAGGCTGTAACCAGCCGTGGCGCTCTTGAGCTGCCATAGTCACTCGTGGCTGCCCTAAGCGGGAACAGTCAGTGACAGAGCCTGTGTTCCATTCTCGGATAGACAGCCGACTGATTGTTGAACGGTGACAGTCCAAATGACGCACCACCTCTCGGCGGCTGAGACCTGCCCGTAACATGCCAAAGGCTCTTTTTCTCTCTTCTGTGTCACAAGCCGTTCCACTTTCTTGATGCAGGAGCATTTTTCGTTTTTTTTGTTGGCTTTATGTAGGCCATTGACCACACCCAAAAGAACAAGTCAAGTGTCACTGTACACATCACAAACAGCTGAAAATTATTACTGAAGAGCTTGGCACGTTCACGTGGTGCGCGTCAGGATTACAATACCACATGTTTTTCTTTATTTCCACTCGTGCCTCACTGGAAAAGCAATAAAAATCAATTGATTCTTCAATTTGCAGCAAATACAGTACATGCCTCACCATTGCGTTTTCAATGGCAATAAGTGTACCTTCCACATTAAATTGTGCTCTTCATATCTGTTTCAAATTAATAATATAAGACTTTTAAGTGTTGCTCTCCATATAGTTGAGGAAAGCTCATTAGATTTAGAGAATTGTAAACGGATGCAGTTCTGAGGGTGAACCCTGTCATTCTCGGGGATTCTGTCTCAGTCTCCCAGACGCTGCTGATCACGTTGGGAACTTCAGCAGGAGTTCTGCTCCTGGTCCTGCTGCCAATTATCCTCATCCTGGTGTTTCGCAGGAGACCAGGCAGCTGGGGTCACACCCAAGATATGAAGGCGCCCAGCACCGCATGTTAGTACCTCATTGCATCTGAATGAAAACATCAACACGTGTGCTTTCTCTGAGAGTGTGTTAACCCTTTCAGCACCCAATGATGTAAGGTATCAAAATCAGACGCTGTTGAAAAGCTGTCATGTGGCCACTTACGGGAGCTCTTTTAAACAAGTTTCCTCATGATAGGTTTTCAAAAGCTCAGGATAACTACATTTTTTTATTCCTTGACAATGTATTCAGCGCTCAAAGGGTAAAAATGCACTCATTTGGTAATGCTCTGCCTGCAAATGTTACCTGAATAACGGCAAAATTTTATTGTTACTTTTGCTGAAATTTGTATGTTTGGATTTGACATGGAAAGATGAAAGAACTTTATAAGGATTGATTTAAAAGTAAAAAAAACAATAAGGTATAACATTTGGAAGCAGAGCCCTAAATCCAATAGTAAAAATATGAGACCTCAGTGTTTTGACATACTAAGATGGTTATAAACAACCTGCCTCAGTACGACTGAAAATGGGGAGGGGCCGCGGGTAACCTGCAGTTCCGGTGAAATCGAAAAATACCCATCCATGTAAATACTTTGGTTACATTTTCACCTTTTTAATGCAGGACAAACCTCACCCTGGTTGGTCACATGTATCTAGACAGCATTATTTGGGCTCTAATTTCGTAGACCAGGCGCAGGCGCGGCGAATGGAGGGTGCGCCGCGCCAACGGGGTGTGTCCAGGCGTATGTTGCAATTTCGTGCCCGGCGTGGCCTGGCGCAAGTACTCCTCTGTCCCGCCTGCCTGCGCAAGTTGGCAAAGGCGGCGTATTTGGGTATAACACAGCCGAGTCAAATATTGCTCATTGGCAAGAGAAACGATGGATAGCGTGTTCCTATTATTACAAACTGTTGCCGCTTAAAATTTTGGGATTAACATGAATGGACAACAATGCAAGATACGTTAGACATTTATTTTCAATATGTGATCTTAACTCAGTACGAGATCATAGCAATCAGGCTGTATTCCTTTCCCCCACTAAAAACGATAAAACCTAAGTGACAATCATAGTAGCCAAGTATTAAGCCGCTTGCACACTGGACGCGAAACGAATTTTTCGCTCGACAAATTGCGTTGAAAGCAGTGTCTTGTGTCCGAAAGTCTGACAGGGTTTTAATATATCTCTGTGTCCGACCGTCTATTATTGTTTTAAATTTCTTCAAATCTACTGACTCTTTTAGATATTAAACGTGAATGTTTGATAAGAGGGCTCAGTTCCTCAAAATGAGTACCGAGAATTTCAATCAATGTTTCTGTTTAAGCTCTGCTCAATAAAGCGAGTCGACATTGGCGCGAGACAATGTACAATGCCTCAGTGTCTGACAGCCTGATTTGCTCTCTGATTGCAAGCACTATTTTATCTCTGCTGTAGAATTAAAGCGCGAATCTATTCGATCCATCTGACTAACTTTCAAAAGAAAGACCGAATAAAGACTGTTGTCTATCTTCAAAGGAAGAAAACAGACGAAATAAAAGACCAAGAAAAGTCGATAGCTCTTCGCATTGACTTAGACTGTAATCAGTCGTGCGAAAAATTTGTTTCGCGTTCAGTGTGTATGCGGCTTTACCGAGCATAGAACGCAAGCATTATATAAGCACTGCCTGATGCCGAGGCAGTTTGTGGTTGGCTGAGAAAGATGTGAAGTCGTTGATTTGATTTGCATCATTGATTCAGTTGAGTTGATTAAGTCAGGTCGAGTTTCCATCACGCGTGCCAACCGCCTTTGATTTGACATCAGGACAATCGATATAGATACTATAATTTCTGTGCTGATTCAGATAGTTACATTGAACAGTGGTTGCTGTAATTATTTACTGTATTGAAATGTGCCTGACATTCTGGAAACCTGCCTGTGAGGTTTCGGTGACGTGTGCGCACTGCGCGCCGGTCAGCCAAATTACCACTGCGCAGAAAGTGAACCAGGTTGGAGTTGGCGAGCTTTCTGCACAACTGCAGCGAAGACTTTTTCTATGAAATTGTCACTGCGTCTTGATGAATATGTGACACCTCCCTCTACTACGCCGCAACACCCATCTCGGCGCACGTTCGTCTTACAAAGGCTCCGCACCTTAGAAATTACCACAGCGCGGGCTGCGCCGGAGAAATTACCACTGCGCGGGCTGCGCCACGCTAAGCTACCTGCGCTGCGCCAGGAAATTAGAGCCCTTTGTATCCACGTGAAACAGCTTATATCAGCTAATGTAAAATCTCAGTAGATTTGTTAGATGGGGATAGTCGCTTCACTTTCCATATGAAGGTGACAATGAATAGTCAAAATAATGTGAGCAAGATGTCAGCCATTGTGTTGATTAGGTGTAGGTAACAGGTCCACTTCACAATGTGACAACTCTAATGCACATTTTGCTTCAGGTGCCATGAACACTTACTCCTCACAGTCAAAGGCCGGTGCGGAAGACGAGGATGAGGACTACGAGAATGCAGAAGCATTTGCTGGCAATGACTACGAAAACTGTGGAGAGGAGGAAGACTCTGGAAGCGAGGCTGACTATGTGAACTATGACCTGCCTCCTGCAAGCAAGTTCTACGAGGATGAAGATGTATATCAGAACTTTTAGGTATATAAGGCAGGTTACAACTGATAATGTAATAAATTACCGACAATGTTATACCTACTGATAATGTAATAAATTAGGACACTATCCAACCAATAATGTACAACCCCAATTCCGAAATAGTTGGGACAAAGTGTTAATTGTGGATAAAATCAAAAGCAATGAGTTTCAAATCACACCAGCCAGTATATTATTCACAATAGAACAGAGATAACATGGCAAACGTTGAAAGTGAGAAATTTTACAATTTTTTCACAAAATGAGCTCATTTCAAATTTGATGACTGCTACAGGTCTCAAAAAATTTGGGACTGGGGCCTGTTCACCATGGTGTAGCATCCCCTCTTCTTTTTAACACAGAGTGGAGGTGTCTGGGCATTGAGGAGACTAGTTTCTTGAGTTTAGCCATTGGAATTTGATCCCACTCTTGTTTAATACAAGTTTCCCGCTGCTGGAGAGTTTTGGGTCTCCTTTGACGGACTCATCATTCAATTATGCGCCAAATGTTCTCAATCGGTGAAAGATCAGGACTGCAGACTGGCCAGTTCAGAACACGGACTCTTCTACTACGAAGCCATGCTGTTGTAATAGCTGCATTATGTGGTTTTGCATTGTCCTGCTGAAATACACAAGGCCTTCCCTGGAATAGATGTTGTCTGGAGGGGAGCATATGTTGCTCTAAAACCTTTATATACCTTTCAGCATTCATGGTGCTTTTTAAAACATGCAAGTGTCCCACACCATATGGACTAATGCATCCCCATACCATCAGAGATGCTGGCTTTTGAACTGAACACTGATAACAGGAGGGGTGGTCTTTCTCCTCTTTAGCCCAGAGGACACAACGCCCATGATTTTCAACAAGAATTTCAAATTTGGACTCGTCTGACCAGAGGACACTTTGCCACTTTGCTACAGTCCATTTTCAATGAGCCTTGGCCCACAGAGCATGGCAGCGCTTCCGGATCATGCTCAACAATGGCTTCTTTTTTGCATGATAGAGTTTTAGGTGGCATCTTTGGATGGCACGGCAGACTGTGTTTACAGACAGTGGTTTCTTGAAGTATTCCTGGGCCCATTTAGACATGTCAATGACAGAATCATGCCGGTGAGTGATGCATTGGCATCTGAGGGCCCCAAGATCATGGGCATCCAGTAAAGGTCTTCGACCTTGTCCCTTACGCACGGAGATTTTTCCAGTTTCTCTGAATCTTTTGATGATGTTATGCACTGTCCATGATGAGACCTTCAAAGCCGTGGCCAACTTCGGCCGGAGGGGTATTGTCATGACCTGCGTGTCTGTCTGTCGTCTGTCATCTGTCGTCCATCCATGACTTTGTCCAGGCCAGTATTCGGCAACTAATGACCGCAGCTTTACCAAATTTGGTATGGTAACTCACTATGACCCATAAATGTGCACCGTCAACTTTTTTGCTGGATTTGACCTTTGACCTTAGCGCTGTAACCTTGAGGCAGGAAATCTTGTACTGGTCAGTACTCAGATACTACTGATCACGGCTTCATGCTAGAACTGGGAATTTGGGGGACACAGACACGTCCCATTATGACAACAATTAGTCCTGGCTAGTTCTAAATCATTTTCCTTTATTGACGCATTTTTCAGGTATCGTAATTGGCAACTGAAGGCACGGTTTCTCTACTTATTTGATTTAACAGCGATGAAATCATGGGCTAAATTTAGTACAGAAAAAAAATTAATTTATTAATAGGCCAATGCTTTGCGTCGATTGAACTGGTCTGCATTGCAATGAAATATCGCCTTTCACTCTCGGTATTGCGTGGGTTTAAAAAAAATGGCACCCGGCAGTTAAATAGGCTATAAAATGCGTGCAGCTCAAACTATTTGTGTGAGAGTTGACAGGTATGCAATTTTGATTTAAAAACAGAAAATACGCGTTCAGATGAATGATTGTTGTCTTACCTTATCGGGGAAATCAAGTAGCACCTGTTAAGTGTGGTGTGCTCTTGGAGTGAACCTTTTGTTAATTATGAAAATGACTGAGAACAGGTCAGGACAAATAATTGTTTTAAATGGACGTTTTGTGCATCAGTTCTGGTTCCACTGCATTACTGAATTTACCCCTTGATTTCATCACTGTGAGATCGCATATGGAGAGAAACTGTCTTCAGTTGCCAATTACGATAATTGGAAAACGCTTGAATGAAGGAAAATGATTGAGAACTAGCCAGGGCTAATTGTTGTCATAAAGGGTCGTGTCTGTGCACCCCCAATTCCCAGTTCTATCTCCGCCACTGCTAGACATCTCCCCACACGGGACATCTGACACCCCCCCACCCACCCCCCACCCCCCTTTAAGCGAAGGCAGGGTAGATGTTTACCCTCTTTTCACTTCATCACATTATCGGTTAAAAGTTTATAACATTATGGATCGGCATACTTTGTTACACTACTGGTCAAAATGGTATTACATTATCGGTTAAAAATTGTCATTACATTATCTGTCAATTATTACATTATCGGGGTTGGATAGTGAAATAATTTATCTCATTATCAGGAGTTATTACATTATCGGTTATTTATTACATAATCAGTTGTAACAAGGCAGGTGGACAAAAAATTTGCTCCTGTTCAATGCAGTCTTAAAGGTCCACTATTATGCCACTTGGTGTACAGCCATTGGCAGCCATCACAAACCATTTCAAAATATGTCCTTTGTGACATCAAGAGGGGGAGACACCATCTAAAATTATGAAGGAGCTGATTAACGGGTTTGCTGAAGTTTATCAGTCCTGTCTCCTGGGCATTCACTTCTCTTCCTGGCTTGTAATGGCTATTGGCTGTGCATCTGGTGACATAATAGAGGACGTTTGAGGGACTTTTCATCTTTCTACTGGATGCAGGTATTTATTGCGAAGGAAAGGATGAAAAGCATCTGTGATTTAAAAAAAAGACGACAATATTCGAAAATATCAGAAATTCCCACAGCTGGAAGGCAAAGACGTGCTTATAAACGATTCTTTTGGTGGCAATTTTGAAACTTGAAGAAGTTTCTTTATAGTGGATTTTTGTTTGTAATTGGTTCTTTTAATATTATTTGTATATATTAACCTACTGTGTAACCTGGCACCTTATTTTCAGCAGGAATGCTTGTTTACATTAATGCTTGAAGATTGTTTCTGTAGTAGATAACGAGGCTAAAGATTGTGCATTTATTTTCATAAAAAGGTGAATAACTTGAAATAAATTCAAACTCAACACAATTCCAATTCTAGGATACTAAGAGTGAGAAAGTGGAAAAAATGCTCATGGTTCTTTTCAAATACCAAAATAGTGCACTAAATTCATGCCTTATTGCTATTTCAGTGGTGATAATGAATTATTATTGAAACCAGTTAATTTCAGGGATCCAACACTCTTTTCACGGTTTAGCTACATTTGTGGTCCCTGTCCTGAACTCAAAAATAAAAATGAATTTTTAACTATAGCTTAATTATGCTGAGCATTCCAAGTTTGAAGTTACACATCTCAAGTTAAAAACAAAACACATTTTTCATTTGAATTTCATTTTAATTGTAGGTAAATGTTGGGTAAACAATATTTAATTTGCAAAGCAAAACTATGCCAAAGCAAGCCTTTTACAGAAGTCCCTGTCCTCAGCATGTATTAGAGCAACAGCTCTTGTAAAGATTTTCAAGAGCTTTAGCCATTAATTAATTGTAGCCCCCAGACGAAGTTGTGCAGCTACGATGGAGTCACGTGTCGCCTCTGCTGGCGCCGCGTCCACATATGTAGACACATTCTTGTGGACGCTATGTAGGCTGCAATTTTTAATTCCTTTCATATTTGATAGGAAGATGTGTTGTACTTCACTTATGACACCTATAAATTTTAGTTGCCACGGCGACAGTATTGGCCGAATAATATGCAAATTAGTGGCAAAACAGAGATTTCCTTGTGGACATAGTACAGGCTGCAATTTTTGACCAATTACTTTCATAGCTGGTATTTACATGTGTTACACTTCGCTTATGACACTCATCAATTTTTTTGCCATGGTGACAAAATTGGCCGAATAATAGGCACATTAGTGGCAAAACATAGAGATTTCCTTGTGGACGCAGCACAGGCCGCAACTTTGGACGAATTACTTTCATATTTGGTTTGGACATGTAATATACTTCACTCATAACGCCTATCGATTTTGGTTGCCATTGTGACAGTATTGGCCGAATAATGCGCCAAAAAAGGGGAGAAGCAGGCTTTTGGGGGCTCACCCATGCAGTGGCAGCCGACTGGACTGTCAAGTGTTTTGGTTCTTTTCATATGTAAAGTGGCAAAATTTAAGAAAGGAATAGATTATGTGTCTAATTCTTATCCTATATTATCGTGGCATATTTTTAGTTTTACTCATGATTTCAATGCTGGAAGACAGTAAGAGCTTAGCCTAGCTCTCTTGGCAGGACAGATTGCTGAAATGGGCTTAATTAGGGGCCAAATGCCTGTGATTAATTACGCTATAATTTTCATTTTAATTTCTCCAATATCCAAAGCATCATTCACTGCCATCCGCAGATAACTTGAGAAAATGATAGATATTGGGTCATTCCACGTCAAATCATCCAGGAGGGTCCCAGGTCACCTCCTCAAAATTCTTTAAAAAAATTCAGGAGTAAATATTCACACAAAATTAAAATATGCCAAATATTAGGCCATTACCTCAAATAGTTTTGAAGTTATAGCCCTCCGAAATTTGAATAATATTTTAAGATTGTTGGGAAACCCATTTTCGGCAAACTTTGGCAATTTATTGCTCCAAATTGATTGCGTTTTGGGCGGTTTGTGTCTTCAGAAAAGTAATAAATTAGGGCCCCTTTTAGACAAAAGTGGCGGTGTATAATCATCTTTGCACACCACAGTTGGTATAATATGGTGAAGCAGATGCGATTGCTTTGGTAACAACATCATATGCCGACTGTGTCGAATTAAGGTGGAGTCCCATTAAGGATGTTTTCTGGCCCAAAAAAGGGAAACCAAAGATGGTTATTGGATTTTGACTCTGAACAATGAGGTGATTGAATGGCTATCAACATATAAATGCTTGGGTTTTCTCATCATATTGAGTATCAAGCCAAAAAATTGAGGGGAAAAGTTAGAATTCTTTTATCAAAACCAATGTTGTTACCCTGGCATTGAAGGGGGAAAGAGGGTATTGTAATTGGGTCCAGCTGTTTTTCTGTCTGCCTGTCTGTCTGTCTGTCCTTCCGGACGCATATCTTAAAAACTACTGGCACGATTTGCATAAAACTTTGACAGCAGAAAGGTCCTTCCCGTGGCTCGGTCCTCCTCTAACGTCACACTACTAGGTCAAAAATCAAAGTCACAAACAAATGTCAAAGGGGTGAGGGTCTTGTTTTTCTTTTGTCGCAAGGAAGAAACTCGCTCAAGCAACCTTTTTGTTGGTAATTGACTCTGGTGATGTTCTTTATCTGCATGTAACCTCATCACTGAAAATGTTGGACTCAGTGTACCACGCTGTATTGCGGTTTGTCTCTGGTCTGGTTTTCGGCACGCGTCATTGTGCTTTGTATGAGAAAGTTGGCTGGTCATCATTATACAATAGAAGAATGGGCCATTGATACATCTTTCTGTATAAGGCCATCCTACATGAACTGCCTTCGTATCTATGTTTTCTGCGGACTCCAAACAACAAAAATCCCAGTGTTAATTCAACTCCAGTAGAGTTCATATGAGACCAACCCATCCATCTTAGACTCAAATGAACTGTAATTGGAGTTGAATTAACACTGGGATTTTCGCTGTGCAAAAACTGGTAGTAGTTTTAATCTTCGGCCTCACGGACAAGTCATGTTTGAAATTCCTTGAACTCACTCCTTGTCTCTTGCTGTTTTCTGAAACTTTTATGCTGCTGTCCTGGGCAAAACTCCCCTGAGAAACAGATTTTGTATCTCAACGGGATTTATTCCTGGTGAAATAAAAATTAGATGAATTTTTTTTTAAAATGTAAGAGTGTATAATTTTATATTCCTTCGCCATTTTTGGTGAAAAATATTTTTGACCTAAAAGATCTTAAAAAGAATAACTATAATGTTCTTTTCTCATTTTAATGATGCATGACGGCCCTATAATGATTTTTGACATTTGTAATATTCAGAAATGGAGAAACTTTTGTTGCTTTTTGGACATTTTTAACTATAAGAATGCCAAAAGGACTCAAATCAAGATTATTTTCTCTTTTTTATGATGTATGAAAACCCTTCATTTTACTTCATTTTAAGAGAAGAAATTGACAATAAAAAATGTTGACCAATTTTCCGCACTTTCACAGGAAAGACTAGTTTTTTTGTCCTCTGGCTGTTTGTTGAGAAAAATTTTAATGTTGAAAATTTTTCATATTTATCCATTTTTAATGTTGAAAATGCTTCATATTTATCATCTAACTCAGCTAAAGCAATGTTTTAAAAATAGTTAGTATTAATGCCATCATGTTAATGTGGTCATGCTAATGGAAGCAAATTTTTATGAATGCTAACATGCCAATGTTGGCATGCTAACCAGGAAAATGCTAATACTAACATGAAAATGCTGAAATCTGGTCACTAGCATGCCAATGTGTGCATGCAAACATCCTAATAAATACTTACTTGTGATCTTTGGAAAATAAATATTAGCATGCTAGTTTTCGTATGCTAACAACAGCATGTTAGCCAGTCAATTATATTATTAGCATGTTAATGTAATATAAGTATGCTAAAAAGCTCATGTTAACATGCTGATGCTAAAGTTAGCATGTTAAAGTGCTATTACTAAAAAGCTATTGTGAAAATGCGAATGCTAATGCAAATACTAATATCAGGCCATATTTGATTACATTTTCTGACCTTTAAAATGGCAAAATGATTTATATTTGAGTTGTTCTCCTTTTTATATTGTACAAAGGCTCTTTTGATTTTTATTCAGGAAAGCAACAATTAAAAATGATTAAAATTTTTGTCATCTTTTTGGGCATTTTTAACCATAAATATGCCAAAAAGACTGAAAGTAAAATTATTTTTGCTTTTCTATGACTTGTAAAAACCCATTTATAATTCTAATTGAAGAAAATGACAAGAAAAAATTTTGACCCTAAATTTACCATTTTAAAGGTCGTATGCCTTTGGACCAGAAAAAATTAAAATAATTTTTGCCACCATTTTTAATATTTCTAACCAGAAGAATGGCAGAAATATTTTTCCTTTTCTACGAATCATAATAAGATTATTTTCTCATTTAGTATGATGTATGAAGACCCGTTATCATTTTAAGCAAAAAAATTGACAATTAAAACTTTGGACCAATTTTTCACACTTACAGAGAAAAGACAATATTTTTTGTATTTGGCTTATGTTTGCAAAACAATCTTTGTCCTCAAATCCCTCATACTTATCAAACTTTACAAAGACAATATTGGCAAAAAATTGCCAATGCTAATGATGGGATGTTGGTATAGTCATGCTCATGGAAGCATGTTGATGTTCAAACGTTAACATGTTAATGCTAATGTTAGCTTGCTTACTGGAAAATGCTAATGCTGAAAACGGGTCACTAGCATACTGATTTGTGAATGCTGACTTGCTAATGAATTCTTGCCCGCCATCACGTTAATATCAATGTTATTAAGCTACAAAGCGAATGCTAACATGGTATTACTAATGTTAGCATGCTAACATGTAATGCCAAAAAACAATAGTTTAAATGCAAGTTTTAATGCAAACACTAAAATGAGTCCATATTTGATGAAAATTTTGACCTTTAAAATGCTAAAATGATACATGTTTGTGTTCCTATCTCTTTTCATGGCGTATAAAGGCTCTTTGATGATTTTTATTGAAGAAAGCAACAGTCAAAAAGGTCCAATTTTTGCCACCAATTTGGACATTTTTCAAAATAAGTATGCAAAGAAAACTCAAAGTAAAATTATTTTTGCTTTACTATGACGTGTAAAAACCCATTTTTCATTCTAATGACAATAAAAATTCTTGACTCTAAATTTGCCATTTTGGAGGTTAGAGTATAGTCTTTTGTCTTTTCGCCATTCTTGTTGAAAAAAAAATTGTCCTTAACCCTGGAGAACCCACAGGGTCAAATTTGACCTCACCTAATTAGCCCCTACCCTACATTAGCAGATGTCAATTTTTAATATTAATATTTTTCTTGAGGAAAAAAGATGTCTTGGGTTCTCCGGGGCTAAAAATGTTTTTAAAACTGTGTAAGCTTCTGATTGACAGCATTTTATGGTATTTTTTTTGAATACATAAAGTTTAGAAATGTAGAAATCTTTTCACCATTTTGGACATTTCAACCATACGAATGCCACTCAAAATAAAAATATATTCTCTTTTATTATGATGTATGAAGACCCTTTCTCATTTTCAGTAAAAAAAAAATTGACAATTAAAACTGTTGACTGTTGAATTTTTTTATACTTACAGAGGAAAGACTATGGACTTTTGTATTTGGCAATGTTGGTGAAAAAAATCTTCATCTTCGAAAATGCTTCATACTTATCAAACTTTGCAAAGGCAATAATGACAAACAATTGCCAATGCTAATGATGGCATGTTGGAGTAGTCAGGCTCATGGAAGCACATTTATGTTTGAATTCTAATATGCTAATGCTAATGTTAGCAAGCTAACCAAAAAATACCAATGTCAACATACTAATGCTGAAAACTGGTCTCTAGCATACTGATTTGTGAATGCTAACATGCTAATAAATGTTTGCCTACCATTGTGCAAAAATCTGTGTCGGAATGGTAATATGCTAATGCTAATCTTAGCATGCTCACCTGCTGATGCAAACAAGCTATTGCAAAAATGCAAATGTTAATGTGAACAATAACATCAGGCCATATTTGATGAAAATGTTTGACCTTTAAAATTCCAAAATGATTCATATCTGATCCAAAAAGGTTCATACTGTCTGTAGTAACTAATTTACGTTAACGTTCTTATTTATCGAACAGAAAAGGTTTTATCCTACCTTGACATGTTTCGACGGGATACTCCCGTCTTCTTCAGAAGAGTCACCGATGTTACGAGTGACGCGTCTTATCAGCTGATGTTAGCGAGGCGTGGCCGCCCTGTCAGATTTGACAGGGCGGCCACGCCTCGTGCTGTCCGGCCGCTCCTCCAGGATGGTACTCCAGGTGTGGGAAAGCGTGTATGCCCCCTCGTCCTGGTTCATGGTCCTGTGGGCCCGCTTCCTGATTTCAAGAGGGCATCCAGAAAGAAACGTAAAAATGATACCGAAACCAAAGGAGTCGTTACGTTACCATACATAAGAGGCGTCACAGAGCGGATTCAACGGGCCATGAGAAAATTCCACATCAACACCCCGGTAAAACCATACATAAAATTACGACAATTACTGGTACACCCGAAAGACCAAATTGACAACTGCAACAAATGTGACGTCATATACGAAATCCCATGCCGGTCTTGCCATAAAACATACATTGGGGAAACAGGTAGACCTTTTCATACATGTAAAAAAGAACACCAAAAAGAATGCGAGAAAGAGACAACAGCAAGACAGACACACTCAGTTAAGGAACAAGCACTACAGATAAACCTTACATCAGCAATCACAGACCATTGCAAGAGGGAAAATCATATTATGAACTGGGACAAGGCCAAAGTCATCCGCACTCAGAACAACCGACATGAACGCTGGATCATGGAGGCAATTGAAATCAGGAACCATGATCCCACAGGACCATGAACCGGAACGAGGGGGCATACACGCTTTCCCACGCCCGGAGTACCATCCTGGAGGAGCGGCCGGACAGCACGAGGCGTGGCCGCCCTGTCAAATCTGACACGGGGCGGCCACGCCTCGCTAACATCAGCTGATAAGACGCGTCACTCGTAACATCGGTGACTCTTCTGAAGAAGACGGGAGTATCCCGTCGAAACATGTCAAGGTAGGATAAAACCTTTTCTGTTCGAAAAATAAGAACGTTAACGTAAATTAGATTCATATCTGAGTTCCTTTCCCTTTTAATGGTGTATGAAGCCTCTTTTGATGATATTTATTGAAGAAAGCAACAATTAAAATCAGTGACATTTTTGTCAACATTTCGGTCATTTTTAATCGAAAGTTATCCAAAAAGTAAAATTATTTTCACTTTTCTATGACATGGAAAAACCCATTTATCATCTAATTGAAGGAAATGACAATAAAAAAAATTTTCACCCAAAATTTGCTACTCTAGAGGCAAGAGTATAGTCTTATGTCTATTGACTATTCTTGGCGAAAACAATGTTTTAAAAATGTTTTTAAAAAACTGTAAAATTCATTTTTCATTTTTTCTGATGTATGACAGTACATTTATGGTATTTCTTGAAATGTGCAAAGTTTAGAAATGTAGAAACTTTTTCACCATATTGGATATTTCAATCATAAGAATGCCATAAAAACTGAAAATAAGAATTTTTTTTTGTTTATTATTATGTATTAAGACCCTTTATCTTTTTCAGTGAAGAAATTGACTATTAAAACTTTTGACCAATTTTTCACACTTACAGAGAAAAGACTACAGTCTTTTGTATTTGGCTATGTTTGTTAAAAAAATCTGCATCCTGGAAAAGGCCTCATACATCAGTCCATATTTGATTTAAAAAAAATTCCTTTTAAATGCCAAAATGATTCATATTTGAGTTATTTCCCCTTTATCTGACGTATAAAGGCCCCATTGATGATTTTTATTGACAAATGCAATAAATGAAAATTGTGAAAATTTTGTCATATTAGCGTTCTAACACTGATTTTGCAAAATGGTATGTAAGCATTCATTAGCATGTAATAATGAATATATTAGCATGCTACTCACCAGATTTCAGCACAAGCATATCATTAACATTGGCATGTTAGAGAGAGTAATTGGATGTGGCTTATGTCAAAAAAATGATTGATGGCTTTTTAATGAGTTGAAGAGTTCACTTGGGGGTCATATGCAAAAAATAAAAATAGTATCAAAATCCCTCTCCCCCCTTTTCTCCTAATCCTCCCCCTCGCCTCTTCTCTCCCTCTCCGAGGTGGGGGCTGTGTGTGAGTGAGATTCAGCACCGTCCCAAGTCCCCACCCCCTTCCCCCTTGAACGTTCTGGAGCAGGGAGAGAATTTTATACATTTTAGTGTGTTTTACGTTTTTTGTGGGGATGAGCCTTTTAAAGCATTTATTTTCTGGTGTTATAGTTTGGTGGTTTTTAAAACGGTTATTATATGTGTGGTTGGAAGGGTGATGTGAAAGTTAAAAGTGGTAAAACTTTATTTCAAGAGTTTTGTTGGTTGTGTGGTGTAACGAAAGAAACGAAAGAGCGTTTAAATTCGGAGAGTTTCGGAGAGAAAAGAGTGTTTTTTAAAGCAGAAAAATGAGAGCATGAAGTGTTAAAATAAAGGAAATAAATAAAGGTGAAAGAGAGAAAGCAAATTATTTACCAGTTTTTCGGCGTGATGTGCGTGGAAAAGTAAAGTTACCAAAAAGTTGTAATGTAGTTGACGAAAGAAGTGCGCAGTAAGGATGGTTTCCATGCAGAGTGTTAATTCTGTACGTCTTCTTCCCTGGTCTGTGTCTCTCTGTGTGTCTGACTGTTGGCATTGGAAGTGGTCGGTCCACATGGGCGGGCGGGGCTTGCGGGGAGGGTGCAGGCCACGGGATGATTGATTGTGCATTGATGAGCGAACGACTTCTGTAAAAAGCGGGAAAACTGTAAAACTAACACAGGTGGAGCGGGGGTTTGAATCCGACAGGTGTTGGTGTGTGACACCATGGGACGGCGGAACTTGCGAATGCGCACTGTCATCATTTTTAAAACAACAGCTGAATTAGGTGTGATTGATGCGCTAACGACTTTCGTAAAAAAAGCAGGAGACCGATAAAACTTACCCAGGAGGGGAGGGGTTGAATCCGACAGGTGTTTGAGCGCGTTGCTGAGTTGGCGGAACTTGCGGATGCGCACAGCTGTCATTTTAAAAACAACAGCTGAATTCGGGATGACTGATGTGCGAACGACTTCTGTAAAAAGCAGGAGAACAATAAACTTACACAGGTGGAGCGGGGTTGATACCGGCGGGGGTGTTGGTGTGTGGGACACCATGGGACGACGGAGCCGGCGTTGGGGTAGCGATTCATGAATGAAATTTTCTGTCGAGAATTAATAGGGTAATGAAACTTACCCAGGGCGGTGGTCTGAACGATACGGGTGTCTGCGTGTTGAGATTGTTCCTGGCGGTCATTGCTATGTATTAAGGATTTTCCTGGACCTTCGTATTGATTTTAAAAAGTGCGAGAAAATCATACATTAAGCACGTTCACAATGTCAAGTTATTGAATGGAGGGAGCGAAATTGTTCAGAACTATGAACGGCCGCATATAAACATGACTGAATAATTATTTTGAAAATAACATCCGCAGTATTCGCAATCTTAATTTAAAAGGTTTTGAGGTGGCCTAGGCAACAGGGTATTCACATTCCAAAGTTTTTGAAGGCCTGGGAACACTCAAGGTGAAAAGAGTAAACATGAAATGATATATTATTCTGAAATTGAGCATGGGAATGCGCTGGTTGGTGGTCTATATGTTTTTGAAGGTGCGGAGATGCGCACAGCTATGGGGCGTGAAATTGCTCTCTGAGGTCATAGGTCTCAGGATGTTTCATTAATACGCTTTTATTTCTAACTTTAAGAAATGATGATATTGCGTGTAGGAAGCTGGAAAATATGAGTTTCAAAGTATATCCTAGAGTTTTATGTTGAATATAGGTTTCAACTAAGTTTTTCATTTGAGCGGGAGTGCTCGCGGGTCGTGTATGTGTGAGTGTGTGTGTGTGTGTGTGTTTGTGTGTGTTAGTTTGTTAAATTACAAGCAAGGTCTTAGTTTTTTAAAAACAGTCAAAGAGTCAAAAAATACCAGTTAATTTTTCTACCAGTGTGAATAAACAAGCAGGGCCTTTTTAGGTCAATGTATCAGCCATGTTTTTCATGTGTCATTTTAAAGTTTTTTAACTTTAATGAATGATAAAATTGTGCGTAGAAAGCTGGTAAATGCGAGTTTCAAAGTATATTCTAGAATTTTATGTTGAATATAGGTTTAAACCAAGTTTTTCATTTAAGCGGGAGGGCTTGCAAGTCGTGTGTGTGTGTGTGTGTGTGATGTGTGTGTGTGTGTGTGTGTGTGGGTCCCCCCCCATTCTGAGATTTGGCAACAGAAATGGCAGACATGTCAGGCAAAGGATCTCATGTCGACGCTGGTGTTTTACACTGAACAACATGGCATTGAGAGCAAGATCTCCGAAAAGGAGTAGGCAAGACTACTTCGACAAGAAAGATGGGAATGGACAATGGAGAGAGCGTTATGATAAGGACTCGATCGACTGCTGAACAAAGTACACAGGGTAGAAGACAGTAATCATTGGATAACTTTTCTTGTGGGAACAGTTCTGTCTGACTTAAGGCGTGGTTAGAGTCCACTGACATAAATATCAAGGCAGGAGTGTGTCTTGAGTGACATTGTTGGGGGTGCCTTCATTCCTACCTATCTCAATTTTGTCTGCTTTCTTAATTACCACAGTGCAGAAACGTCTTTAACTATGGACGCCATATCCAGTAGTCCGACAGAGTTTAGAGTATTGGAAGTCGGGCATATGACACCATCAGAAAAATTGAATTCTTGGGCTGAAAATGTGGTTGACAGGTGTGAATCAGCCCACAGATTTTTTAGACTGTTGTACCCAAATAAGGCGAGAGCCATGCGAGTCATATTGACTGATGCCGTGAGAGACGAATGTACTGCTGAGGCCTTCTTATCGGCCCTCAGGGATGCAGATCCTTTCCTTTTCAACGACCTGGAAACAAACGGCCCTAGAAAAACTTTTGGTGAGTATCAACATCGATGGCCTCAGCCTCCGTTCTCACAAAATAATTCCACGTCGATTTACCTGTCGTTTTCCTCTTTGTACGTCTGTCCTGTTACCTGGTCTGTTCATGTCATAACAGTGAGGAGTCGTTCACCGACTGAGCCGTTTGACTTATGGAGCGCAAACCGAGGCCTGCGCAACTTCTTTGAAACACGAAGAGACGAATTCAATGTCGTGGATATACTTGTGGAATGCAACCTTTTGACTGTGGAAGAGTACGATGACATACGGCTTGCTAGAGAGAGGCCGCTGTTTCTGGCACTGCACGAAATTATGACACGGGCATCTCCGGAACATGTCGTATTTCTGGAATGCCTGGAGGGACTGTATCGAGATGTGTGGCCGTCACCATACACGGAGGTTGTTTCACAGGACGACACACACCAACAGAAAATCGAGAAGACTTTCAATGGACAGGGGAATTATGACATCATACATGTGAACAGTGCCATGACACCTGAGGCCACAGTAGAGGACGTGTGGTGGTGCCCAATTTGTACAATTCACAGAGCGGAACACGCTTTTGAGTGTGGGCATGTAACCTGTGCAACTTGCGATAGAAAGACTGGAAGCAAATGCCCCTTGTGTCGGCGGCGTAAGGAAAAGGTGTACAAGGAAGCTTTCGCTGTGAAAAATGCTCACCTGCAATGTCCCGAATGTAAGGGTCCTAAAATGGTGCTTATTTACGACGGGCCCAACGGGGAGGGCTGTCATCATGTTGCATGTGAGTGCGCCGTTAAAAACCATAGGTGTGCTTGTGGGCATACAGCAACTATGTTCATGACTATCTACAAGATTTGAAGAGGTAGTTTTGGGACTTGGAGCTATTATGTACCAAAACCTGTGTGGAAACTTTGCTATTATTATGTCTGTTTTGTTTTTTTGTTTATTTGTTTTTCCAATAAAACAACCAGCGTATGATCCATTGACCCTGCTTACAGCCACGCAGCAAATTGTATGTCATAAAAGAGGCTTCACGCTGACAAACTGCCAAGTTTCTAAAAAACTTGTTCCGCAGCCAGATTTCAAGACTTTTCCATGTGGCTTCTAAAACTGTGTTTGGCGATGAGAGAGCCATCTCATCGTGTAAAATATTGAGGGCGATTTCACAAATAGTTTTTATCAGTTCTGGCTGGTAGATTTACGAATGGCGCTTCGCTGACATGCATGGCCTTCAAATTTCAGAGCTATTACTGGCCGCTTCCATGAGGTCATCAATAATAACCAAATGGGTTTTATGCAAAGGAAGCAGTGCTTCATCAGTCAATGATTCAGGCAGACCTTCAACAAAATGTAAATTCTTTATTTAACGACGCATATCATCAAGATCATCATTTTGTAAAAACAAATAAACAAAAAAACAAAACAGACATCTTAATAGCAAAGTTTCACACAGGTTTTGGTACATAATAGCTCCAAGTCCCAAAACTACCTCTTCACATCTTGTAGATAGTCATGAACATAGTTGCTGTATGCCCACAAGCACACCTATGGTTTTTAACGGCGCACTCACATGCAACATGATGACAGCCCTCCCCGTTGGGCCCGTCGTAAATAAGCACCATTTTAGGACCCTTACATTCGGGACATTGCAGGTGAGCATTTTTCACAGCGAAAGCTTCCTTGTACACCTTTTCCTTACGCCGCCGACACAAGGGGCATTTGTTTCCAGTCTTTCTATCGCAAGTTGCACAGGTTACATGCCCACACTCAAAAGCGTGTTCCGCTCTGTGAATTGTACAAATTGGGCACCACCACACGTCCTCTACTGTGGCCTCAGGTGTCATGGCACTGTTCACATGTATGATGTCATAATTCCCCTGTCCATTGAAAGTCTTCTCGATTTTCTGTTGGTGTGTGTCGTCCTGTGAAACAACCTCCGTGTATGGTGACGGCCACACATCTCAATACAGTCCCTCCAGGCATTCCAGAAATACGACATGTTCCGGAGATGCCCGTGTCATAATTTCGTGCAGTGCCAGAAACAGCGGCCTCTCTCTAGCAAGCCGTATGTCATCGTACTCTTCCACAGTCAAAAGGTTGCATTCCACAAGTATATCCACGACATTGAATTCGTCTCTTCGTGTTTCAAAGAAGTTGCGCAGGCCTCGGTTTGCGCTCCATAAGTCAAACGGCTCAGTCGGTGAACGACTCCTCACTGTTATGACATGAACAGACCAGGTAACAGGACAGACGTACAAAGAGGAAAACGACAGGTAAATCGACGTGGAATTATTTTGTGAGAACGGAGGCTGAGGCCATCGATGTTGATACTCACCAAAAGTTTTTCTAGGGCCGTTTGTTTCCAGGTCGTTGAAAAGGAAAGGATCTGCATCCCTGAGGGCCGATAAGAAGGCCTCAGCAGTACATTCGTCTCTCACGGCATCAGTCAATATGACTCGCATGGCTCTCGCCTTATTTGGGTATACAACAGTCTAAAAAATCTGTGGGCTGATTCACACCTGTCAACCACATTTTCAGCCCAAGAATTCAATTTTTCTGATGGTGTCATATGCCCGACTTCCAATACTCTAAACTCTGTCGGACTACTGGATATGGCGTCCATAGTTAAAGACGTTTCTGCACTGTGGTAATTAAGAAAGCAGACAAAATTGAGATAGGTAGGAATGAAGGCACCCCCAACAATGTCACTCAAGACACACTCCTGTCTTGATATTTATGTCAGTGGACTCTAACCACGCCTTAAGTCAGACAGAACTGTTCCCACAAGAAAAGTTATCCAATGATTACTGTCTTCTACCCTGTGTACTTTGTTCAGCAGTCGATCGAGTCCTTCTCATAACGCTCTCTCCATTGTCCATTCCCATCTTTCTTGTCGAAGTAGTCTTGCCTACTCCTTTTCGGAGATCTTGCTCTCAATGCCATGTTGTTCAGTGTAAAACACCAGCGTCGACATGAGATCCTTTGCCTGACATGTCTGCCATTTCTGTTGCCAAATCTCAGAATGGGGGGGGGACCCACACACACACACACACACACACATCACACACACACACACACACACGACTCGCAAGCCCTCCCGCTTAAATGAAAAACTTGGTTTAAACCTATATTCAACATAAAATTCTAGAATATACTTTGAAACTCGCATTTACCAGCTTTCTACGCACAATTTTATCATTCATTAAAGTTAAAAAACTTTAAAATGACACATGAAAAACATGGCTGATACATTGACCTAAAAAGGCCCTGCTTGTTTATTCACACTGGTAGAAAAATTAACTGGTATTTTTCGACTCTTTGACTGTTTTTAAAAAACTAAAATCTTGCTTGTAATTTAACAAACTAACACACACACACACACACGACTCGCAAGCCCTCCCGCTTAAATGAAAAACATAGTTAAAACCTATATTCAACATAAAATTCTTGGATATACTTTGAAACTCGCATTTTTAGAAACACAGACTTAACAAACTAATGTTGCATTGATATTTATGAAAATGGTTTATCTGTAATCGAGAATATCGGTATTTATTGATTGTTACTCATTTTCAAGACTGGATGCAATATATTACAAATAAAGTACTTGTAAGTGATAAATACTAAGCATTATCAAATACAAAATACTGAAAATATTTTACACGGCCAGTTAAAAATCCTTAATCAAGAAGTAGATGGTGACGCACGACTTCAATTCGCCGTTAGTGCGGAACTGCGATTAACCATGTAGCCTATTCAATAAGTGAACCTGGGACGAATAACAAGAAGTAGGCCTGAAATCTTTCACCGGTGATGGTTATTTAAAGATGCGCTTGTGCAAGCATTACTCGCACTTCTTTCGTCAACTAGCCCTACATTACAACTTTTTGGTAACTTTTCTTTTTCCACGCACATCGCGCCGAAAAACTGGTAAATTTTCTTTCTTTCTTTTTCCTTTACATACACTTATCCACTGCACCGCTTTATGTTACCCGTTTTAACACTTCTTGCTCTCATATTTTTTCTGCTTTAAATCACGGTTTTCTCTCCAGAACTCTTTAACACAATTAAATAAATGTTTTAAAGGGGTTATCCCTACAAAAAAAACGTAAAACACGCTAAAACACACTAAAATGTATAAAATTCTCTCTCCGCACCAGAACGTGCAAGGGGAGGGTGAGAGGGCGGTGCAGAATCTCACTCACACACAGCCTCCCCGGAGAGGGTGAGAAGAGGAGAGGGGGGAGGATTAGGGAGAAGGGCGGTAATTACTTATGGTGGGAAAGTATGATTGTTTAAAAAATAATGACAACCCGTTAGAAAAATATTTAGCGCAGTGTCCCAAAAGCGTATTAATGAAACATCCTGAGACCTATGACCTCAGAGAGCAATTTCACGCCCCATAGCTGTGCGCATCTCCGCACCTTCAAAAACATATACCAACCAGCGCATTCCCATGCACAATTTCAGAATAATATATCATTTCATGTTTACTCTTTTCACCTTGAGTGTTCCCAGGCCTTCAAAAACTTTGGAATGTGAATACCCTGTTGCCTAGGCCACCTCAAAACCTTTTAAATTAAGATTGCGAATACTGCGGATGTTATTTTCAAAATAATTATTCAGTCATGTTTATATGCGGCCGTTCATAGTTCTGAACAATTTCGCTCCCTCCATTCAATAACTTGACATTGTGAACGTGCTTAATGTATGATTTTCTCGCACTTTTTAAAATCAATACGAAGGCCCAGGAAAATCCTTAATACATAGCAATGACCGCCAGGAACAATCTCACAACACGCAGACACCCGTATCGTTCAGACCACCGCCCTGGGTAAGTTTCATTACCCTATTAATTCTCGACAGAAAATTTCATTCATGAATCGCTACCCCAACGCCGGCTCCGCCGTCCCATGGTGTCCCACACACCAACACCCCCGCCGGTATCAACCCCGCTCCACCTGTGTAAGTTTATTGTTCTCCTGCTTTTTACAGAAGTCGTTCGCACATCAGTCATCCCGAATTCAGCTGTTGTTTTTAAAATGACAGCTGTGCGCATCCGCAAGTTCCGCCAACTCAGCAACGCGCTCAAACACCTGTCGGATTCAACCCCTCCCCTCCTGGGTAAGTTTTATCGGTCTCCTGCTTTTTTTACGAAAGTCGTTAGCGCATCAATCACACCTAATTCAGCTGTTGTTTTAAAAATGATGACAGTGCGCATTCGCAAGTTCCGCCGTCCCATGGTGTCACACACCAACACCTGTCGGATTCAAACCTCGCTCCCCCTGTGTTAGTTTTACAGTTTTCCCGCTTTTTACAGAAGTCGTTCGCTCATCAATGCACAATCAATCATCCCGTGGCCTGCACCCTCCCCGCAAGCCCCGCCCGCCCATGTGGACCGACCACTTCCAATGCCAACAGTCAGACACACAGAGAGACACAGACCAGGGAAGAAGACGTACAGAATTAACACTCTGCATGGAAACCATCCTTACTGCGCACTTCTTTCGTCAACTACATTACAACTTTTTGGTAACTTTACTTTTCCACGCACATCACGCCGAAAAACTGGTAAATAATTTGCTTTCTCTCTTTCACCTTTATTTATTTCCTTTATTTTAACACTTCATGCTCTCATTTTTTCTGCTTTAAAAAACACTCTTTTCTCTCCGAAACTCTCCGAATTTAAACGCTCTTTCGTTTCTTTCGTTACACCACACAACCAACAAAACTCTTGAAATAAAGTTTTACCACTTTTAACTTTCACCGAAACTCTCCGAATTTAAACGCTCTTTCGTTTCTTTCGTTACACCACACAACCAACAAAACTCTTGAAATAAAGTTTTACCACTTTTAACTTTCACATCACCCTTCCAACCACACATATAATAACCGTTTTAAAAACCACCAAACTATAACACCAGAAAATAAATGCTTTAAAAGGCTCATCCCCACAAAAAACGTAAAACACACTAAAATGTATAAAATTCTCTCCCTGCTCCAGAACGTTCAAGGGGGAAGGGGGTGGGGACTTGGGACGGTGCTGAATCTCACTCACACACAGCCCCCACCTCGGAGAGGGAGAGAAGAGGCGAGGGGGGAGGATTAGGAGAAAAGGGGGGAGAGGGATTTTGATACTATTTTTATTTTTTGCATATGACCCCCAAGTGAACTCTTCAACTCATTAAAAAGCCATCAATCATTTTTTTTGACATAAGCCACATCCAATTACTCTCTCATGTTAGCATACGAGCATAAATATGCTTCAATGAACATGACTGGATTTGCATGCCAACTTAAGCATTACCAATGCATTGTAAATATTGCTTTTTGCTGAGTTTGTTCGTAAATATGAGCCATTTGCGAGCAAAAAATTTTTTTTCAACATAGCCAGAAAACAAACAACTACTGTCTTTTCTCGGAAAGGCAACAAAACTGGTCAAAATTTTTCATTGTCAATTTCTTCCCTGAGAATGATAAAAAAAAAAAGATCTTCACAAATCACAAAAAAGGGAATATAATTTTTTTCACAGCTTCTGGCATGCTCATGGTTAAAAACGACAAAAATTACCGCATTTCTAAATGTTACATATTTCAGTAATAATATAATAGCTGTCATAGATCATAAAAATAAGAATAGAACTCAAGGGTTATTATCTCTTTTTTTTTTTTTACATTTTTAAGGTAAAATTTTTTTTCACTAAAAATATGCAAAAGACACTTATCTCCAAAATAACAACTTTATGGTCAAAATTTTTTATCGTCAATTTCTCCACTAAGAATGATGGAAGGGTTTCAATACATCATAAAATCGAGAAAATAATTTAATTTGAGTATTTTTGTCATATTTTTTACGTTAACACATCAACATGCTAACATTAGCATTAAAAAGAAATTGATGATAAAAAATTTTGATTGTAAATAAGTTTCATGTTTCATGGCCAATTTTGGTGAAAAATGTTTTGAACTTAATCATGTGAAAAAGAATTATTATAATGTTCTTCTCTCATTTGTATGATGCATGACAGCCCTTTGATGATTTTTGACATTTGCTAAATTTAGAAATAGTGAATTTTTTTTCGCTATTTTACACATTTTTTTTTTTTTTTTTTTTGGCTTTGTTTGTTAAAAAAATCTGCATCCTGGAAAAGGCCTCATACATCAGTCCATATTTGATTTTAAAAAATGTCCTTTTAAATGCCAAAATGATTCATATTTGAGTTATTTCCCCTTTATTTGACGTATAAAGGCCCCATTGATGATTTTTATTGACAAATGCAATAAATAAAAATTGTGAAAATTTTGGACATTCTTAACAATAAGAATGCAAAGAAGACTCAAAGTAAAATTATTTTCACTTTTGTGATGTGTAAAAACCCATTTATCATTCTAATTGAAGAAAATTACAATACTAAATTTTGACCTTAAATTAGTCATTTTGGAGTTCAGGGTATAGTCTTATGCCTTTTGTCCATTCTCAGTGGGAAAAAAGTATCTATAAAAATGACGTTTTTATGGTATTTTTTGAAATATTCAAACTTTTGAAATGTTAAAACATTTTCATCATTTTGGACATTTCAACTATAAGAATGCCACTAAGACTCAAAATAAGATTATTTTCTCATTTATTATGATGTATGCAGACCATTTATCATTTTAAGCGAAGAAATTGACAGTTAAAATTTTTGACCAATTTTTCACACTTTCAGAGAAAAGACTATAGTTTTCAGTATTTGACTATGTTTGTTTTAAAAATCTTTGTACTCGAAAATGCCTCATACTTATCAAACTTTGCAAAGGCAATATTGACAAAAAATTGCCAATGCTAATGATGGCATGTTGGTGTAGTCATGCTCATGGAAGCATGTTTTTGTTCAAATGCTAACATGTTAATGCTAATGTTGGCTTGCTAACTGGAAAATGCTAATGTTAAATGCTAATGCTGAAAACTGGTCACGAGCATACTGAATTGTGAATGCTAACATGCTAATGAATGCTTGCCTGCCATTGTGCTAATATCTGTGTTAGTACGCAATGAAGCTAATGGTAACATGCTAATGCTAATGTTAGCATGCTAACCAGTTAATGCTAAAAAATAATTGTTTAAATGCAAATGTAAATGTAAACATTAAATCCATCCATACTTGATGAAAATTCTGACCTTTGAAATGCCAAAATGGTTTATGTCACTTTTTATGGTGTATTACGGCTCTTTGGATGATATTTAATGAAGAAAGTTACATGTAAAAATGATCAAATTTTTGTCATCGTGATGGATATTTTTAACCATAACATACTAAAACGGACCAAATTATACCAAACAGACTCAAATTAAAATTTTCACCTTTCTATGACATGTTAAAGCCCATTTCTCATTCTAATTGAAGAAAATGACAAAAAAAAATTTTGACCCTAAATTTGTGATTTTGGAGGTAAGAGGTTTGGATGTCTATGTCTTTTGACCAATCTTGGTGTAAAAAACTGTCCTTAAAAATGTTTTAGAATAAAACTGTAGAGTTCATTTCTCACTTTTTCTGATGTATAACATCACTTTTATTGTATTTTTGAAATATGTAAAATTTAGAAATGTTGAAACCTTTTCACCATTTTGGACGTTTCAACAATAAGAATGCCAAAAAGACTCGAAGTGAAATTATTTTTGCTTTTCTATGATGTGCAAAAACTCGATCATCATGCTAATTGAAAACAATAACGATAAGAAATTTTGACCCCAAATTTGCCATTTCAGAGGTAAGAGTATAGTCTAACGTCTTTTGACCATTCTTAGTGAAATAAAATTGCCCTTTAAAATGTTTAGAAAAAAATGTAAAATTCATTTCTCATTTTTTTCAGATGTATGACAGCACTTTCATTGTATTTCTTGAAATTTACAAAGTTTAGAAATGCTGAAACTTTTTCACCATTTTAAACATTTCAATCATAAGAATGCCAACTATACTGAACTCCAAAATGACAGATTTACGGTCATCAATTTCTTCACTTAAAATGATGAAAGGGTTTTTATACATCATAAAATAGGGAAAATAATTTTAATTTGAGCGTTTTTTGCCACATTTTAACATTGTCATGTTAGCATGCTAAAGTTAATATTGTCATATTAGCGTTCTAACACTGATTTTTGCAAAATGGTATGTAAGCATTCATTAGCATGTAATAATGAATATATTAGCATGCTACTCACCAGATTTCAGCACAAGCATATCATTAGCATTGGCATGTTAGCATTCGAGAATAAATATACTTCAATGAACATGACTGGATTTGCATGCCAACTTAAGCATTACCAATGCATTGTAAATATTGCTTCTTGCTGAGTTTGTTCGTAAATATGAGCCATTTGCTAGCACAAAATTTTTTTTCAACATAGCCAGAAAACAAGCAACTACTGTCTTTTCTCGGAAAGGCAACAAAACTGGTCAAAATTTTTCATTGTCAATTTCTTCCCTGAGAATGATAAAAAAAAAGATCTTCACACATCACAAAAAAAGGGAATATAATTTTTTTCATAGCTTCTGGCATTCTCATGGTTAAAAACAACAAAAATTATGACAAAAATTACCGCATTTCTAAATGTTACATATTTCAGTAATAATATAATGGCTGTCATAGATCATAAAAATAAGAATAGAACTCAAGGGTTATTATCTCTTTTTTTTTTACATTTTTAAGGTAAAAATTTTTTTCACTAAAAATGGGCAAAAGACAAAAGACTATACACTTATCTCCAAAATAACAAATTTATGGTCGAAATTTTTTATCGTCAATTTCTCCACTAAGAATGATGAAAGGGTTTCAATTCATCATAAAATCGAGAAAATAATTTAATTTGAGTATTTTTGTCATATTTTTTACGTTAACACATCAACATGCTAACATTAGCATTAAAAAGAAATTGATGATAAAAAATTTTGATTGTAAATCAAAGCATAGTAAAGCAAACCATAGTTTCATGGCCAATTTTGGTGAAAAATGTTTTGAACTTAATCATGTGAAAAAGAATTATTATAATGTTCTTCTCTCATTTGTATGATACATGACAGCCCTTTGATGATTTTTGACATTTGCTAAATTTAGAAATAATGAATTTTTTTTCGCTATTTTGCGCATTTTTAGCTACATGAATGCCAAGTGGACTCAAATGAAGATTATTTTCTCTTTTTTATGACACATAAAGACCCTTTTATCACTTTAAGTGAAGAAATTGGCAATAAAAAATTTTGGCCAATTTTTTGTACTTTCAGTGAATAGACTCTCGTCTTTTGTCTTCTGGCTATGTTTGTTGAGAAAATTTTTTAGTGTTGAAAATTCTTCATATTTATCATCAAACTCAGCAAAAGCAATTTTTAAAATTAATACTGGAATGCCAATCTGGTTATGCTCATGGAAACACGTTTGTGTTTGAATGCTAACATGTTAATGCTAATGTTAGCATGCTAACCTGTAAAAATGCTAGTGCTAACATGGAAATGCTGAAATCTGGTCACCAGCATGCTGATGCGTGCGTGCAAATATCCTATAAATACTCGCTTGCCGTCTTGGGAAAATTGTTTATGTGCTAGCTTGCTTATGCTAACAATAGCACATTAGACTGCAAATACTAGTATTAGTATGCTAATTTATATATGCTAAAATATTCATGCAACTGTTAGCATGCTGACATGCTGTTGCTAATATGAGTATGATAAAAAGCTAATGCTAACATATTAATGCTGATACTAAAATTTGGTCACTAGTAAGCTGATTTGAGCATGCTAACAGGCTAATAAATGCTTGTTTACCATCATGCTAAAGTCAATGTTATGTGCTCATATTTTAAAGCTAATATTAGCATTCTCACAAACCAATGCTAATATTTGAATGCTAAAGTAAATATGCTATCATGTTCATCCTCATGTTGCCATGGAATTGCACTAATGCTAACAAGCTAACATTAGGCCATCTTTACCGAAAATTTTTGAACTTTAAAATGCCAAACTGACCCTTTTTAAAGGTTTTTTTCCCTTTTCTATAATATATAAATGCACTTACTTAAATTGAAACCATGAACAATTTTTAAATGGTGAAAAATTGTCGACATTTTGAACTTTTTTTTTTTTACATTTTTAAGTCTGCCAAAATACTCAACTTAAAATAATTTTCCTTCCTTTATGATACATAAAAATCTTTTTTTTATTTTAAGTGCAGAAAATGATGAAAAAAAATTTTGAGTGAAAACATTTTTTGACCTTAAAAATCTTTAAACTAAAAAAACTTTTAACTGTGAAGTTTTTTTTTTCTCAATTTTATGATGTACGACGGCCCTTTAATGATTTTTTTATTGAAATATTGTAATATAGAACATTTGAAAATGGTGTAATTTTTGTCACCAATCCGGACATTTTTGTTGATAAGAACACCAGAAAGACTTAAAAAGATAATTTTCTTTTTCTTAAAACATTTTGACCAATTCTTGGACTTGAAATTGCCACATATTTATCATCAAACTCAACAAAAGCAGTTTTAACAAAAAAATAGCTCATGCAAATATTGGCATACTGAGGTGGTCATCCTGACAGAAGAATGACGGTGCTTGAATGGTTTGTTCATTGGAAAGGTGATGGCAAACAAGTCAGGACTCAGGAGTAATAAAAGTCGTAAGGGGATGTTCTATGCCCACTCAGTTTTCAGTTCTGGCAAGGCCACTGCTTGTAACAGGAAAATTTTAGCATATTTTTTGTTTCAAATCTGGAAATCAATCTTTCGGCTTGATCCAAAGAAGGAACAGAGGAGAATTTTTCGGGAATTCCTCGATCACTTTCTTGTCCATTCTCAACAGTCATGTAGCATTCGTTCAATTCTCCCGCTAGATTTTCTCGCCGACTCAGGCAGGTCAAAGATCAAAGTTATCTTTATTAGTGAGATAAGGAAGGCAACCTTCTTGTTAATACGACTACATAGAACTATCACTTTTAATAAACTCAGAAGATACTCCTCCACGCATAAAATTAGTACAGGTGTTGGCCTTCATTTAATGTTAAGGACCTTTAAAACGCAAATGGAAAATCTCTCAATGTTTTGTTACATTTATTTTAGCACTTTTTTCTACCTTCATTTCTGTTCATAATTTATCGTTGAGAAAAAGCACTGCCGGATTTAATTCATCAGCTCCAGGTATCATGACGCATAATCCTTATCCTACGTTATTTATTATCCTGTGCAAAAATAAAGAAGAAACATCGGCTGAGATCTAGTACTTTCATGAAAGCATTTTAGAGTGCAGGTCTGTCATCGGTTGACCTCCAGGAATACGCATCAGCTGTTTGACCAAAGAATGAGGCATTAGATCGCAAAAACTCGCAAAAAAATAGTACCGTAGTACGAAAGTAAGGACATCTCTCCTCCTATTTATTTTGAATCACCCGGAAAAGCAATACAATCTTTGCTTGGGCGGTTACAAGGAAGTGACGAATCTTGTCCTGCGCGCACCAGGAAAGACGTAATACGCTGACTTTGCAGTATAAAAACAGTCGGATGCCATTTAGCTTAGCAATGTGAAAGTGCTCGCTGGCGTTGATGGGGTAGTCCGTGGCACAACTGACTAAAATATTAAGTATGGGTTACGCACATGATTTATCAAGTGGAAAAGCTTGTAATTGGTGGATTAACGTTATATCTATTTGGAGTCCTAACGTTACTTAGGATGAGGTCGAATATTCGCGCTGGGAAACATTGGAGAAGTTAGTGGCACAAGGTAAGCTGCATTTAACTTTCAAGTGCATAAACGCACAGGAAAAATGAATTGAAGGCAAGTTTTAATGCTTCGCAGAATTAAGTTGATCATCTCATTATTTTTCAGGTCCTTTTGCCCGAGTGCGCACGTGGCCTCCGTCTTCGCCACGTGCCGGTATGGAGTCAAAGGCCTTATCTGGGCGTGAAGGTAATTTGGTTTTGTGTTAAACAACCATACAGTACTGCTTCAAATCGTTGTGAATGATGTGAATAACGCGTTAGACTTCTGAATTAAATAATGAAGTCAACTTATGTTACTGATCCAACTGGCTGTGGCTACTTGCCGCGTTTGCCTGCGTTGCGCATTTAACAATAACCCTACATTATTTCTTTGTTCCAGATCGCGTTTGAGGAAAGCCAAGAAGTCCTGATTGCACTGGAGCCAGCGCCGCCTTAATGAATTTTTGTTTTTGTTTTCCTTTCAGTGAAAATAAATAAAAATGATCTATAATCTTTGTCATTCGAGCACCAGACTTCCAAACTAGCACCACGTGCTGAGTATTACTGAAATGTTTTGCTTGCCCTGTCGTTCATCTGCACTGTCTTTGAACCTGTGAGTTCTCGCTTGTGGCTTTATGGGTCAAGCTACAGTGCCAGATCAATGCTTGTTATAACTGGGGCTCCTTGGCTTCTCACCCAAGCTGCTCTTTTAAAAACAAGTAACATGATGCGTGACCATATAGCTGCTGCATTTATCCAATAGACTTTAGAGCTTAACTGCTGCACTAATTTTTACTGTGGCTGCAACAGGCCTTGCACAATCAACTTTCTCAAGACTCCCAAAACCCCTTCACCTTAATGCAGGGGTGTCCAATCTCATCCAGAAAGGGCCGGTGTGGGTGCTGGTTTTTGTTTGAGCCCAACACTAACAAACCTGATTCTACCCACTAAGGCCCTGATTGAAACCCCTGATTAGTTAATTAATGGAATCAGGTGCAGAAGCACTGCTGGAAAGGACAAAAACCTGCACCCACACCGGCCCTTTACGGATAAGATTGGACATCCCTGCCTTAATGTAATTATCCTGAGCTGTTGAAAACCTATCATGTGGTAACTTGTTTAAAAGAGCTCCCGCATCTGGTTTTGATATCTTGCACCATTGGGCAACTATAGTTGCCTTTGGTGCTCAAAAGGTTAAAAGAGGAAAGTCATGGCATGTGTTCTGGGGTGTTGAGCACTGGTGCCCTGCATGGAAGTCCTGCGTTTTTGCGCCCAGCCACCTCCCCAACGTCCAACCTTAAAAATGTTTTGTGGCACAGTTTGACATCATCTGACTCACTCTTGTGCAGTGCTCATTACCACTGCTACTAGAGGACATCAGTCACTTGAGGGCAACAAAAGCATAGGTCTTCTCACTGGGTATCAGGTCTTTGTTCACTACAGTCTCCATTTAAAAAAAAAAAAAAGACTATTGGGATTGTGTGCACACGCAGTATTTCAAGTTTATTTTAATTTGTTCCAAAGAACTTGCATTCAGTTTCGCTGTATAAGTAATCTTTGGCCATAAAAACTCAGCCATGACTGAAATTGATACCATGTGTAGTGTAACAAATATTTTCTGTCTCATGAAGCCATAAAAATAAGTAATTTGCCCCAGTTCCTTTGAGTCAATTAGTGCTTCCTGTTTATTTGATTTATAACGAAAACCTAACCCAAAAATTTAGCCATCTGAATCTAGGAGTGACAGCTGCCTTCAAAGCCCTTCACATTGATTCATGAGGTCGATTCATGGATGTGCGGATTCAAATAAAAACAGCAGTCAAAAAGGGACAACATGAGTTATAACCACAAACCTTTATTCCACAAATTTCAACCTTCAAACGGGTGAACACTTCCTCCAGTAATCTCTACTGCATCGTTATTGCACACAAGAAAAATGGGAGTATTACTGAAGGTCATGGCATCGAACACTAAGTCCGAGTATTCTCAGCAACTTAAAGAGTTTTAAAAAGGGTTCCTTTGCACCGTAACTGAGGAGGGGGGCAACTGGACAAAATTTAACAAGGCATGTATGGCGAACAAGTAAAACAACAACATATTTGGCAATTGCTATAACCACAATTCCGGTAAAATTAAGGCATCGATGAAAGTGAAGAAGTGAAAGGGGTCTGAGTTCCCATCAGCTGGGGTTGTTTTGTGTACAGCAATGGTGTCCAATCCAAAAGTGACCAATCTTGCCTGAAAAGACTGGAGAGGGTGCATTTGGACAAGTGTCCTACAAAATGGCAAAAACAGAACCTGGCCCCCACACCAGCCCTTTACAGGCAAGACTGGAGACCCCAGACCTAAAGATCCAGGGACGCCTTTACTGAAGTCTCGGATCCAGGCCAGAACTGCCAATATTCAGGCCAGACATGTATTGCGGCGCTGAAGCGCACTCCAGTGGCTGGGTTTCAAAGCAGGTCCATTGCCTGGAGCAGTGCTGCCCAAATCTCTCCTGGAGCACCACTTGTCCTCCATGTCGTACATCCCTCACTGCTCCAGCACAGGTGATATAAATGATTTTATCAAGCCGGATCACTGATTGAGAACAACCTGGGGTGAGTTTCCCAAAAGCACAGATGCCAACTTACATAGTTGGAACTACATAATTTGCTAACGTAGTTGGCGACTATGCTATTGAGAAGGGCACCCCTGAAATCACTAATAATGGTGTAGCAATCGAGCTTAAACTCATAGAACAAGTGGCATTCCGGAAGAGATTTGAAGCTTAATCGCAGGCTTGCTAAAACTGCGAACATGAATCACTTTTTGCAAGCTCACATTGAAAAATGCCTCTGTCTGAAAACAGGTGCGTGTATAAATATAAAAATTAGATTTCTTAATGGGGACTTGCGTCGTTAAAACTACCTGCCAACAGTCTCTACATCCTGTCTATCAAAAGACAAATACCATGGAATGAAAAAAAAAAAACAGTAGTCCCCAAATTTTATACCAATGTAGAATTTTTCTTCCTTCACTCATTTGAAAGGCAGAAATTCAGTTAGAGTGTACAATTTTGGAAATTAACGTGGAAATCCCAATCGTTGACAATGGCTGGAGCTAGTGTTCATTTAAAGGCACCAGTGCCTAATGCACCAAACAGTTTCCTCTTCTTTCGTTCCAAAAAAGAAATACATCTTAACCAGAAACACAGTCTCGCTGTAAACAAGAACAACAGTGCATACATACAACCTTAACTTGGTAAAATAAACATTTCGCCCATTTCCAAAACAAGACATAAATACAGTTTCAGTTTGCCAGAGACTAGTGTTCTGGTTCCTTTTTTTTGTACAGAATAATCACAGTTTGATGCTCAGGGTAAAAGGAATGTAGTGGCCTAGTTATAAAACTAGGAAAAAAAAAAAAATCATATTGCCTTTGCTGTATTCAACGACTCCGTTGACACTGCTGCGTAAAATGGCGAGTGTCTCACCGCACTTTTTAAAGCTCAGAAAGCATTTCTGTATTTAATCTAAGAAAAGCGTAACTCTCAGGGGTGAGCAGTCTTTTGAAAGGACATCCACATGTTTGACTAAAAAAAGAATATCATTCTTCTCATAAACCAACATTTTCGACTGAAGTGAAGGCAGGGCCTGACGCTGTACTTTGACTGCACAAGGTTAGTGCACAAGCTTAGAGACTGCACTCTTTTTAGCAAAACATGCTCAGGATAAAGCACAAAGTCAAAAAGACCCTGTGGGCGACTTTGCTTAGTTTTCGCCTCCTTATTTAGGTTCCTTGCTCATCGATCCAAGGAAATGAATGAATTAAAGATGGGGTATCAAAGGAATACACATGAAGGTGAGGGAACACCCTCGCTCCTTCCAGCATCAGTTTGAAGCAATTACTTACAGGCATGGGCTGATGGAGCCTTATGGATCCACAGGAATACGTTTTATACTTCACATCAAAAATAAATACTTCCACAAAGGATGCTTTTGGAGTCCCCAGTTCAAAACATCTCTGACATCTCCTGCTCTGTAAGGCACATGTAACTGAGAGGAATCTTCAAAATGATCCCGTCAGTTTTTCAGGTCAGGCAGAGGTGGTAAAATGAGCGGGTTGGATCGAGCCCCACGGGACACTTTGCACATCGGGTCGCATGAAGCCCTGGGGTGCAGAAAGCGAACGTGCATTAAACAGAAATGATGTCCGTCTCTCGCTCTCATAGATATACCACACACACACAGACACATGCGCGCGGACGCTAATTAAATGTCACACCACTTCTTTGTCAGAATACTCCACGGCGCAACATTCGATTGTCCAGTGCAGTACCAATTCAAGCAGACAGAGGGCGCCACAGATGGCACGCACACACAAGGCGACTTCCATCCAGAATCCGGAGTCATTTGGTACGAGTCGAAAAGCAGTGCGGAGAGCCAGACTCGGAAAGGCTGCGATAACACATCTCCTCAATCACATTTGCTGCCTTTCTTACCAGGGCCCGACCCACCAAATTCTCATTTCATGAGAGTCACCAGGTTTGTTCACACTTCCTTTAAGTGCGGAAGGTTGCCGGAAAGATCCACATCATCCTCTTAACCCCTGTCCCGAGAGAAGCTTTAAATTATGGCCACCTTCTTTTGCCAAAACATCAAGGCCTGGTCCACATTTCCTGTGTAAAAGGCAGTATAGACAGCAGCAAACAGCTTTAATTCTTCTTATAAACTTCATGGCGCATGAGGTTTGAGGAAATACAAGTCATGTAGCCCCCTCTATAATGCACAACAGAATGCAAGGAAGAGGTTGGTCAGCTTCCCAAAGACCCTTTCGGTCAGTAGCCCCTATCACTTGTAGGAATGTATAAGCCTCCAGTTTTGTGATTGGTGGGCGGGATGGAGGGGTCAGAGGTCATGACCCCCCCCCCCCCCCCCCCCCCCAGAATAAACCCTCAACTTTGTTTCTCCTTCCTGTAATACTGTAAACTGCAGTAGTCTGGCTGCATCCAAAATCACGTACTACATACAAAATGAGTGGGCCATTATTAGGGGTACATTAGGCAAATTTAGTATCTGAGTAAACAATAAGACGGCTTTCCAGATATGCCAAGATGGCGAACATGAGCCATTCCTCATACATGACAATAACCTTTGATTTTAACCGCTTTCGGGTAAATTAAGAGAATGGCAAAGATCGAACTGTCCTAATCTTTCACCTCTTCAGTTAGCACGTTCACTTCATGAATACTGTGATTTTCCACATACTGACAGCTTTCAAAAATGGGTTTTTTTGGTGGACTAGTCGCACGGTGGTGTGATTTTGGTAGTGCGCCTATCACATTTCACCGAGAGCCCCTCCCTCGGAGTCCGATGGGGACAAATCCTTCACAGCAGGGTCAGGGTTGGAACGTGTGTCCATGGCAGAGTGCATGATGGGAAGCCAAACGTCGTCCATGTTCGGCATGACAAATATTTTCTGTAGGAAGACGGAGAAACACAGCAAAGCAGAATGACTGGCTGTGAAGCGGCTGAAACGCACAAAAACAAAGAATACAAGAGGTCTGTGGTTTTCAAACACACAATGGGTTTGTTTCAGTCATAAAAAGAAAAACTGGTCCTAGATTACATTCAACTTAGAATGGAAATTCTCATTAAAAAAAAAACACAACTTGTCTCCAGCATCTGTATGCATGAAACTGGCCCAGTATTACATTTATAATTACAATAAGGCACTGGAAAACGACTAAATTAAACCATTATGGGTTCCTATGAAACAAGGCAGTACAACAAACACTTGCCTCATTTAATAAGACACACCTGTATGTTTTGGATCTAGTTCCGATTCCCTCACAAACTGAAAAATGGCAAGTATTAAACTGACAAGTGCTTATTCTCTGAAACATACCAACAGTAAAATTATACCACAAGTGAAGTCAACTTGTCACTACATATTCTCTGCTTGACACGGACGCTTTGTGAAATGTACTTTCTCTAATCCGCGTTAAGATCTTTCCACACAAAGGACGAAACAAAAAGGGGGGAATAAAGTAAAATACTTTGACGGTGAGTAAGGAAAGTTTCAGATTAAAGACAAATTTCTTTTCTTTTTGTCTTTGGCGCGAGAAGGCCTTTACGCAGCCAGTCCAACGGTCCTCCGCGTGCCTTTACTGTACGTCATTTTGAAAAACAGCGCATGCCAGAGGAGCACGCGGTAACGTAAAAACCGCAGAACCCATCTCCCCGACTCGTCCGTCAACGCACCTGGAATTCCTGTTCCAGCTTCTTCTCAATCCAGTCCGTCACGTGCGCCAGGGTCACCTCCCGCTCTCCCAGTTTGGGCCGCGCCTTCAGCTCCAGGTGAGGGGGGGTCCTGAATCCGTACCTGGGGGTTTTAGGAGGGCGTGGGGTCAAGACCCAGCATACTGCCCCAAATTCTCGACCACCCATTATCACCATTTCATTGTAAAACATTTCATTTCATTGTAAAGCATTTTTACTCTCTAGTGCCGGTTAAGAATTTGGGTTTAAGATTTTAATAATTTCTACAATTACACATTTTTCTTGTCGGATTCCTTGTATATGGCGATTTTTGTGTGTCAAATGTTCATGTTGAATTCTTTGAATAGGTCACTGGGCAAATCTACTAGGCACCTACAAGGCATCTGGCTTTATCATTGTCGTCCAGATTTGCATTCGGCATTTTGTCTTTTTTTTTTAAATGAAGTGACTTTCCCATAGAGGTCAGAATAGCAGAGACTCTGCCAACCTTCAAGTGTCGTCTGAAGACACTCCTCCGCCCCTTTTCGAGCTCCAAAATTTCTCATTAGTTTTGTCCAAATGACAGGCGATTTTAGCGGAAATGTACCTGTAACTATTACTGCAAATTTCCCATTTGACAGAATGAAATTAACCAGTACTTTTGTCTCTACAGGTCACTCTAGAAGGTGAAAGTCCCATCTAAGTGGTCCCATACGGCACTTGTAATGTTAGAATGTCGCTTCCTTATAGGGTTTTACGCACTTTTAGGGATACATTGCATTCAATAAAAAGATTTAGCAGAAGCCTTAATATAACATAATGAAGCAACCTGAGATAAGGGCCCTAAAGTGACCTTCTGAGGAGCAGGGTCTCACAAGTCCGATTCCCCCAATGCAATTTCTACTTATGACCACTAGAGGGGAGCAGAACGAAATGAGTTCACCTAACTCAAACAGTTAAATTATAAGAGATAAAAAGTCTTAAGTCTTCACCCAACACAGTAGATGTAAAAGCAAATAAGATGAAATTAGTTACTATGGAACTCCAGAAATAAGAAAAAATCCAGACTGTTATTAAATTGAATCTCAATTGTGGAATTTAACCAATATTTTACCCAGAAAAAAAAAAAAAAAAAAAAAAAACAACTCACTGAGATCAAAACCCAATATTGCTAAGAGACAATAGTTGAAAAAGTCACAATTTTTTTTTTTTTTTTTTTTTTAAAAGCTTCCTAAAAGTGACAGCCTGTTACCAGTTAGCCATGAACAGACTTTCTGCTGACATCCCATTTGAGGAAATTCTCCAGAACACAAATTGTTATTTCATTGGACGATTTCAGCTTCTACTAGTTGTGCGAATAAACACAACATCTAATAGGATTACCTCACATACATGAAGAAAAAACCGTAGAATGCCCACCGCTGGGCAGGCTCTTGGTTCCTTCCAGGGAGGCGACTATCTTAATGACCCCAGCCCTACAGTGGAACGTACCAAATCCGGTCAGTGGGGGGAGGAGGGATGTTGACTGCCAGTTTTCCTCTGCACTCCTGCACCTCCACGGTCAGCAGCAGGGGTGTGTTGGACACCTCCTCCATCTTCTTCTTGATGAACTCCGTCTCCGTGGCCTTCTGGAAGTACTTGGATTTGGTAATCTTGTCCACAAAGCGCATGATCTTGCTGGGTCGGTATCCCCCCACGTAACTGAAAAATGGAGAGAGAGCGGGTGAGTCAGAAAGGAGGGCAAGTGAAGCAGTGTCTGGTGTAACATAATTCTCCACAGGGTAACATTTCCCACAAATATTCCTGGTTCCATCGACTAATTTACCAGATTCAGGTTTAAGGAAACCCATTTGAAAATTTCTGAAAAGATTAGCATCGTTATTGAGCCTTGCAGAGGTCACTACGTGCGCATCATTATTGCCAGCTACCTTGCGAGACTTAAAACCTGTTCTGAACAAGCAAGCACATTGCATACATTCACACATGCAAAAGATTAGCCCATGGAAGCTCAATAGGTGACGTCCAAGTCACTTCGTCCCAGTTGGTTTCAATGGTCTCACCCTTCAGTTCCAGGAAGTGAGCCCTTATCTGCGGGCATCTCAGGCGGCTCCTCTTCATCAGACGACCCCGCACTGGAGGACTCTTCATCGCTGTCGGCTAGACAGTACAACCGCGGTCTGGGCCTGAAACACAGGAATGCAATGACAAATACGATAAAACGTATGAAATAAATGAAAATGCATTTACTGCTAAGGACAACAAGTGGTGCCAGGTACTACATACCTCACTCTAGCAAGTGTTTCAGGGCTTCTGTATTGACTTCGGCCTACATCTCTGTTGAACTTTGGCCCACTTTCTCAAAAATTAATTAGCTCGTATTCTCGACCATGGCTGACTTGTGCAACAAGTTTGGATATGATCGCTGCAATAATGCCGCAATAACGTAGGTGCTAGGTTGCCAAACAACAAACAAAGAAACTAACAATCACTTCTTGCCCCCTGGATACTCCCAGGTAATAAACACCCAAAATCACACAAGTTCCTCAGCTGGGATGATAAAATCTAAACTAATCATCAAGTCAAAAGTCCACCACATATGAAACTCAACACCGACTCAAAGATGCTGGAATCTAATGCTTTGGAAAAACATGCTCTGCGCTTTCTGCATTCAGTGGCAGCACTCAGAAATGACACCAAGCCAATTATGCACTCAATAAAATTAACAAAAATAAAATTAAACTGGAGTGGCCCTCCAAGTTCAGACCTACCCCAAGGCCAACAGTCCACTCGTGTATGATTTGCAAATCTGCAAGTGCATCATATTTCAACAGTTACGTTATGTCACTATCAAACTTTACTACCATCTGCTGGATTTTTAGACGTATGGCATTCGTTTGGGGAACGGAGCATCTCGCAACGTTAACAACAGCAGAGGTAAGAAATAAAACCAACAAACAGCACATATGAACAGCTCAACTGTCGAGACTCACCAGAAACGGGGAACGCGTCCAGAGAAGAGAGCGTCCACACAGAGGAAAAAAAGGAGGAAAGGACAGAGGGTAAGATAAATTGGCGGCTTACGGCACACCGGTGACTGACCGCTGAAACCCTGGCAACAGGACAACCTGCCCATTAGCATGTCTGTAGCCACAGCGGAAGCAATCTTGCCCTTCATACCCAAGAGACTGAGCTTTTATTTAGAGTTTCAACAGTAGTTCAAGAAATTCAACTGCCTGATCATTTTTAATACAGCCACCATTAGCCACAAAATACACCCAACATTTTAGCGGGGCAATTCAGAGGTATTTTCAACCAAATGTCCCCTCCGTGACGGACACTAAAGTGATCCCAAAATGGAAATGGAGGGAAAAAAAAGGAGCTTTTTCCTCCCGAATATAGTAGTGCACTATTATACCCATAAATTGAGAAAATTAGTTTTTAATACATCAACAGAATTTTGTTTGGGGGACGGTTAAGTGTCTCGTCACAGAGGGGACATTTTGTTGAAATACCTCAGAATTGCCCAGCAACCAGCTATGCAGAGAGGAATACAAGCGGTGCACTCCTGCATGTCTTAAAATTTACATGATTCAAAATCATTTTTAATTGACATTTTGAAGGCATGCAGCCATAACACATCATTATGGTTAGTGCATGGTGCCATGAATATTTAAAAAGAAAACACCTGATGAAGAAAAGAACAAGGTTGATTCAAATAAAGCTACAAACGGCAGCTAGCCAATAAGTTACCATTTTGGGAACCAAGCGCGAGTTACTGAGCACGAGTCCTGCATTTTCCCCTGCTCCATCGCCCCAGCCGCAAACCGTAACAAAAAGGATGGGAGGGCTGTTTTACAGATAAAATCAGACAAGCAGAAGAGCAGAAAACCAGAAAAGAGAGAAAAGAAAATATGAGCACCCCCAGAACGCAAAAGTCAGGGCCATATTACTTTTCGCATCGAAAGTAAAACTCATGCCTGCTTCCCTTGAATTTTGGGTGCCTAACTGCAGCGAAGTTCCAGAAATTCCCTCCCTACCAGAAGTTCCGTGGGTGAGCAGCCAATGGGCCGACAGCAGAGGCTCCATGGGTTACCAGCCAATAGAGTGACAGCAGCGCTCTTACCCTTCTTTTCCCGATTCGCCGAATCGAAGCCCCTCCGCCTCCTTCCCCAGTTTGGCCAGATTCATCTTGGTCTGAAGAGTCATGAGGAAGGAACCATTGTAGGAAATGTCCAGATCAAACCACAGACCTGAGGCCAGAGGTAAAACAAAAAACAAAACAAAACAAAAAAAAAAAACAGCCATTTTAATTATTTCCATCAGAACTGGATCCCAGGAGAAAATAAGGATATACTTCATTAATACCCACAATCGGTAACCCTACAAAACTGCATGCATCATGAGATACACAACAACATGGCTAATAAAGTTCAACGAAAGCACTTTAAAGGGCATCTTAAGTCGATTCTTAGATGGGACGTTGAACGGCCAATGTTTACAAACAAATCACTTGCTTTTGTTGGCATCTCGCATTGTCACATGACCAATTTCATTCATATAAACCAATGTTTTGTGTACAGGTGTATAATCCTATTTCGATTCGTCTGCGCAGGTGTGGCTCGCTGATTGGCCGATAAACAAAAACAATGTGAAGAGACTTTAGACGCCCTTTAAGGCTGCGAATATTTTAAAACCTACAAGCCATCATCCACTGAATGTAAGCAGGCAACTCGACTAACTAGAAGTCAATGGATTAAAGACCTTAGGATATAGATGTGCCACTACTGAACAGACCGGCAGTCAGTGTTAGTCAATCGTGTAATTGTTGCACTCTGTCAAAACAAGCCATTAGACAAAGCTGTTTCGCCATGGAAACGAGAGCACTCAGAGCACGCATACCTCCACAAAGGCCTAAGAGTCGCCCACACGTCTGGGACACATGAGTAGCCTTATGATGTACCAGAACACAAGCAAATAAAAAGCTCCTGGATCCAGAATTTGATCCAGATCACTTTTAAGGCATCATGGCCCCTATTCATAAAACCTCTCAGTCAGGGCGCTGATTTAGAATCAGTTTTGTCCTCTAGTAATGTGTGGAGAGGAGGTGGGCAGGGCAAACTGGTCTGAGATCAGTGAGCAGGCAAACTGGTCCAAAAAAAATTGCAAGTGTGCAATTACGAGCCAATAGACAGGCCGCAGCAGGCACAAATGTATTAACTGATTAATTAATCAATTAGGAATTAAAGATGGTCCACTTCTAGCCACAACCATCAACATTCACAAATTCTAAATCAAATTAGAGCCCCTCTGACACAAGGCTGATTTATTGAGCCCGCCATGAATTAGAGACCAGGGATAACCAGGTTTTATTTAATCGGCTAATAGCATAGCCATAGTGCTCCGTCTTTCGGGGGAAACTAATGAATACAGGCCTAACTAATCGATACGGGCCAAAATTTCTAAGAATTTGCATTTAATGCTAATACTTTAGTTAGCTTCCTAATCCAAACCAGTCCAGAGCAATAACAATATTAGACCATTAAAGGCTGACAAGAGGCCAAAATGCAACAGTGGAGCTGGTAAGATTTCCATCTGGACTGCTCTCTGAAATGAACGCCACAGCACGCGGGCACTTAAAAATGCCACAGCACTTGGGATTTGGCTCCCCTCAGCCAGGGTCATTGCAAGAATTTGTTTTGCTTCCTTGTCTGAAGCAGCCTCTCCCCTTGAAACAGCAGTCCACATGGCCACAGACATCGCTGCCATTAGCTACAACATTAACCAGTCATGTGAATCGAACCCAGCCTGCGACCGAACGGCTGCAGGTTCAATTCCGAGACGGGACTCTGCCGTCGCACTATTGAGGAGGCCACTCGGCACTAATTGTCACAGTATATATCAAGTTGAAAAAAATGGAAACCGGGACAATGCACAAATGGAAACAGCAGTCGTGGGACAGCCGCTGAAGGGCAGATGCCAGTAAAAACACGGCGCAGTGTTACGAGAGCAAAGCCTGTTGAGAGCTGCTCACTCCGACAGACAAATGCGCCGAATAGCGAGAGGAATCATGTTTATTTAATGAAATCATTAGTGAGCTTTATATCACTGCATGGGAGAGGGGAGAGACGTCCCGTCTATGGTAAGATTTACTGGCCTGCAAGCGTGCAATTAGGAGTCATCACACTGGCGGCAGCGGGAACAAACTTATTAATTAATTAATAAGGAATTCATGAGGCTCTCCTGCCAGCCACAGCCCTCAACACCTGCCAAGTCCAAATCAAGCTCTCTCTGGCACAAGGCTGCTTAAATTAATCAGTCATGAACTAAAAAGAGACCAGGGAACACTGGATATTAATTTATCCTGCTAATAGCATAGCTATAGCGCAAATTTGCAAAGTCTGGGGGGTGAGGAGGAGGAAGGGGGGGCAGCCTAACGCTTGATTTATACTCAGCTGCACAACCACCTCGACAAACACTGCACCACAGACATGCCTTCATACTTCGGCGAAGGTCAGCACTGAGGCCACTGTTGTCTCTATGGTAATGAGACGCTGTTTACGTTTGTAACATGGTAACTCGGTGATGCCCAGCTAAATTACGGAGAAAACAAAAACCGGTGTCCATGGCTGTGAATTTCTGCCCCTCCAATTAATCCAGGAGGAATAAGCATGCCATTGTCTGTGACATTAATGCTCGTCAGACGGTTGTACCATTGCATTTACGTAAACATTAACAGCTCAGCAAGATTTGTAAACAGTATATGGCTTCATTTTGACCCCATGTGCAATCCTGAAGTACTGTGTGAACCTGTACTTGCAGTTCAAGTTTAGACAATCTACCATGCCATACCCTCATTACTGTCATATTTGCGTGTGACAATAACTTGTTCAGCAGGTTAAAAGATGATACGACACAAAAGCTGACGACTTCAGAATGAACTTTACATTATTGTGCAACAACCTTCACTGGTGAGAGTGAGAAAGTCCCAGGGCCCATGTCTTCGACATTACAACCAATAAAAAAAAAAGATATTTAGATTGTTTTAATTCTTCTATTATTTAACACGCAAATACCGTATTTTTAGCATCTCGGCTCAGTCTACCCCTTAAATCTGCTTTATTCTTCAAAGTGAATCTCTCCCATTTTCCATGTCCCTGAATCTCAGTCCTTTCCATCACCAAGGGAAGAATCACAGCCTTTTGAAATGATATCAATCTATATTCAGACAGGATATTAGCAGTTTATCAGAGCGTAACGACTGCCTGCAGTGAATCACTAGCAAAATGGAGCACAGAAGCCAAACTTTGGAGTAACACTGCATCGCAAAAGCTATGAGGACACTTCTTGGTCCAGTCTGGGGCAATATCTCCTAGATGGGGCTAGGCCCCTGGGTTATATTGAAAGGAAATTTTAACACTACAGCATACAGTGACATTCTACATAATTCTACGCCTCCAAAAGCTTGTAGCAGACCTCTCCTTTCCCAGTATGACAATGCTCCTAAGCTCAGAGTGAGATCCATGGGTGGTTACTCCAGACTGATGTAGAGGAAGTCATTATTGGGATCACCTAGAAAGCAGAGACTGGTTGAATCGTCCACTATCACAACCTGACCTCACCAGAGTCGAGGAAGGCATTACTGCAACAAGGTAAGGACCAACTCCACATCAAAGCAAATAAATTTATTGCAGGATGAAGGAGTATTGAGATACCTTAGGGCACGTACTGTACAATATTGACTGAGCTGAAAAAATGTGTCCCCCCATCCAATGAGACTGGGAATGTCAACACCATAGTGTTTTTCTAACATGGCAACAACGCTATGAAAACTTTTTGCGTTAGCTGGGCAAGCAGCAGTCCTCGCTCCGTCTTACCTTGGTAGTCGACCGAGGGTTTGGACGCCTGAAGAATCTTGGGCACCGCGACCCCCATGTCCAGCTCGGTAAGAGTCAGCTCGTTCATGAAGTACGGCAACTACATAAACACAGGGTGTCGTCAACCATCCACGTACATAGTGAGCATGTTGCAGCCAACAATCACAACAGGGTACAGTTTACTCTCAATTTCTCCACAGATGGTAACGTAATTGTGTGAGGAGAAAGACAATAGCCTACTGGCTGAGGTTCTTGACTTAAACGCACATTATACCGAGGGTAGTTTACCTCTGCTTAGCGTAATCAAATGCACTTTATTTTCAACAAAAGCAACACCTAAAATAACAGAGGAGAAATGACGACGATATAAAAATTGAAGCTGTTTGTATGGTTGGTCAAATGTTGCAAGCTTTCATAACAGAACTCCAGTGGAGACTCCACAAGAGGAATAGGGAACCCAGGTTCTGGAGATCCGCACCCCTGCAAGTCTCAGGCATCTCTGAGCTCTAACAGTCCTGCCTCAAATGATCGCAGCTCATCAAGGGCTTTATAATGTGACAATCATTCGAATCAGGGCTATTGGCACAGAGAGACATCTAAAACATGCAGGACCATGGCTCTCGAGGAGCCGGATTCCTTACGTCCGCCTGATAATGACAGACTGCAAGGACAAATCAAGCCAAATGCCACCAATTTTCACTGCCGAAGAAACCACTACATCTCACAAAAAGAAAACTATGGTTGGTTTACAGATTTTCAATAACGCTCACCCTGATTTTACTAAGCTTCATCTGAATCTTTTTAGACACCATCCCGGCCCAGTGCTTCTCCCCAAGAAAATCCCAGAAGATCCGGCCCAACAAGGCGTTGACCCAGGCATCCGGCTCCGCCTCTTCCGTGGGGCTGCTAGGCAACTGGAAAGAGAGTAGGTGATTGGTTCACCCATATCTTCCCCTTTGAACACCAACATGGCCCCACCCAACCACCCCCAGTTCCGTCACCACTTATCATACCATAAAGCGAGGAGTTTGCCTGTAATGTGTGTCAGTCATGTTTTGATAGCCGTACATCCGATCAGCTTCAAACTTGCAGGGAATATTTCAAAGGACCCAAGGAAGTGCTTTGTGGAGTATGAAGTAGTTCGGCACGCTGGTTATCAAGATATCTTGAGATATCTGGACAAACTAATAATGCTCAAGCAGCAATACCGGGGAGCATAAAATCAGCCCGTTCCGTACAGGCATGTTTTGCACAAACACAGGGTTACAGGTTCTATGGAAAGTTCCAGAATATCCAACAGAACAGTATTAGAATTGTCAAGTGTTGTATAACATAGCATAACAACGTACAGGATGACATACCGCAGCAGAGAAAGATACAGAGAGGTCCCAGAGAATATGGACAGCAGCATATGTATTAAGGACATTGAAACCCTCAAATTTGAGTGTTGACAGCTAGCTTTTGACAATCCATCCACATCAAGTTACAGCCATTAAATTGTGTCACAGCAAAAAAAGCTCAAACATAATGACCCACCCACCCGTCCCCTTTGTCTACCCTAATACACTGCCGTCCACACCCCCCTCATGCCCTCGTACCTTCTTACTGGGCCCCGGGCTGCTGGCAGCACTGTCTGCAGGGCTGTTGGCAGGGCTGATTGGGGTGAATGTGGGGGGGGTGGTGGGCTGGAGGGGTACATATTGTGCCATGTACACGCTGTAATCCAGCAGCATCTTCTGCCTAACACTGCCGCTCAGCTCCCGGGGACGGGGCTGCGACGATGATGTCAGCAGCTCGTCCAGACTACTGCTGCTGCTGCGACTGTGGTTGAGCCCCCCTGATTGGCTGCTGCCTAGGTTGTGGGCAGAAACAAAGGCTGGGGGAGGGGGGACCAAAGAACAGAAGGCATGTTAACGCTCAACAGCCAACAAGACCCATGTTTGAGAAACAGGTCGGACATTTGCCCGATTCCACAACATGACTAGAATTTTGCAGTCAAGTGTTTCACCGGCCAGCTAAATCTACCCGAGTACAGAAACCGTAACCTGCTACCGGCTTAGTTTTCCAACGCTTTGACGAGGGAACTAGCGGAGATAACTCTGGTATACTTGAGCAAAATCAAATTACTGTTGAACTCAACAACCCTCAACTGAGTGAGACGTGCTCTGGCCGGCTGAAACTAATTTTGAATGACGAACTGGCTGGAGTTGGAGTGCACTATGGGAAAACACTAATGAACCAGGTGTTCTCTCAATCCATCATCCACACATCTCAGCATTGAGATATGAAAAATCTGACTATCCCTGGTTATTCGCAAGTCACTGGGTTTACACAAACCAAAACCCCATGTCTGACCAAACTGACCCTCAATCTCTTCTCTGCCCCATTTCTCCCAGGCAAATAGACAGTAAAGGTTTCTAAACAATCAGGCCAATGAGCAGCATATTTGCTTGACCAGCAGGCCTTTGGCCAATGCGGTGGCTTACTGGTTGAACAAGTGGGCCAATGGGGAGACATCTTGTTGGACGAGTGGGCAAATGGGAGGCCAGCTTATTGGACCAGTGGGACGATGGGTGGCCAGCTTATACAACAAGTGGTCCAATGGGCAGACTGCTTGTTGGATCAATGAACCAATGGGCAACATGGTTGTTGAATGAGTGGGTCGATGGCTGACGTGCTTGTTGGATGAGCATCCAACGGGAGGCCTGCTCGTAGAATTAGCGGGCTAATGGCTGGCCCAATTATTGGATGAGTGGACGAATAGGTGGCCTATTTGCTGAAAGACCAGAACAACAGACAGCATGACAACTCACCGCTCCTGCTTCCTGGCAGGCTTTGGGTCTTCTTTGCCTCCGACCTCAGCTTAGATGCCACGGTCAACCTACGAAACCACTCCTCCTTCTCCCGGCCCGTTCTTCCGAAGAGGAAGAGGATATGTTCTCCCTGGGCGGAAAACCGCCTACTTTCCGGGGTCCCCGGGGAGGATTTGGGTTCCTCGCTGCCCCCCGACCCCTTGACCACCTCCCCCGCTGATCCCCTCTCCTCTACTGCCCCTTCCTTACTCGGATGGGCCAGGGACAGGAAGTCGTCCTGCTTGCCCAGCTCGATGCAGATTGGGTACTTCTTATTCCAAACCCTCTTTCTGGCCAGATTTGGTGGCACCAAGTAGATCTGCAGGACACATTGTGACCATCAAGCACAGAACATTCTCAAAACGCCGGTGCCATGTTGTGACAATGTTATAACATTATAAAAAAAAACACTCCAGAACAAGGGCATACTAAAAGGGCATACCCACTGTTCACTAAGGTCCAATAGTCCCCCACATGTCTGGGACACACAATGTTCGTGTTATGTACCACCACACAAATAAATTTAAAAAATTCCTGAATCCAGAATTTGATCTGGATTACTCCCAAAATAAAGTATCTTACATATTTGAATAAGACACAACTCTGGTTATAATTCCGAATAAATCTGTCCATAAGATTTTGCGTAGTGTGTCTAACAATCAAATATACTTTCTCACAAATCAAAGGTAAAACGTAACCACCTTGGCAGAGTTCATCTTGCAAAACCATTTTGCATTAGCAATAATTTCTGTTAGCTGTGCACCACCTTTTAAGATTGAGCTAACTTTAGCCAATGCCCGTGGGTCGCAGAAAAACACTATGGAATAGACTGGCGAACAATAGCTACCATTGTTTAACATGCCTTACACCCATTCTGAAGTCAAAGTTACGGACTAATACAAACTGAAATCCCCCACTTAAGTCTCTTTCACACTACAATCAAACTGGAAGACCTGACAAGCTTTTCTAAACAACACAATGCAACAAGAGATATGTGACAGTTAGGTACTACACAGGCACACCCAGTGGAGAGGGGAGGGACCACAGACATAGCCAGTGAAGAGGGGAGGGACCACAGGCGTAGCCAATGGAGAGGGGAGGGACCATAGGCATAGCAAATGGAGAGGGGAGGAACCACAGGGACAGCCAATGGAGAGGGCAGAGACCACAGGCATAGCCAATGGAGAGGGGAGGGACACCCACATTGCTGTCAGTCAGGTCGTAGATCCTCTGGCTGACGTAGGAGACGTCGGGTTTGGGCTCGTTGAAAGAGGCCCGTCGGGCGATGTTTCGGCTGGGTTTCGATAGCCGCAGGACGGACCCCTCCAAACGGACAAAGATCGAGTGCGTGAGCGTAGCGTGATACGTCTCTGGGTCATAGCGGTAGATTTGGTTCATCCAGCCCTGTTGAGGAATACGAGAATCCATTAATGTGCCAATTATTTTTATTTATTCCTTCCTCCATACGATTTTTGGCTTTTTTGGCACAGTTCTTTGAAGCAGTGAATCGCACAGCAGCTAAGGCTCAACACTCGACTCAGCAGGCTGTTTGTTAAAGCCCCAGTATAACCACAGTAAGATCAGTGCAGCAGTCTGTGCCCTTGAGCAAGGCTGTTAGCCCCCAAATCACCCAGGGGGCGGCTGGGACTGTTCTCTGCTTATTCAAATCAACTGTAAGTCATTTTGGATACAAGAGTCAAGAGAATAACTTCAATATAATGTAACGGCTCGACTCTGTCCACATGGTGAACAGACGTGACAGAATTATACCATTGTACCACACTGTACAACCCACTACCAAAAACAGCCCCTTCAGGGCTGAAAGATCTCACCGCTTATGAGAGCAAAAAATTTGCAAATAGCCTGCAGCCTAAGTGATGACCAGGAGTTGTCGGTAGGCCACACCTACGAGCCCAGCCAATACTGTCCCCCGGAGGACAGCACTGCAAGTCCATTCCTGGCACTACACTGTCGAATACAAGGCTCTCTGAAAGCCCTTTAGCCCTGTGGAGATGAAGCGTTATTATGGAACCCACCCATGTTCTCGCAAAGACACACCTCTCCGGAGAATTCAAGAGCTATGATTGGCCTGCTGTTCAAGCGCTAGGCTTCCAATCCTACAGGTGAATGGTTGACTAATCCTGACGCTTGGACGACTGGTCAATCCTAGCGCTTGAATGCTCCAGGGGGCGCGTCTTTCCGAGAACATAGGTGGGTTCCACAATAACGAGGAGATGAAGGTTCAGCTGCCAATTTTGCCAGAGGAAATCAGCTGAGGTGATTCATTTGCGTATTCAGTGGCTTTATTTGCTCAGTTAAGCTCAGAATGAGAGTAGCACTAGGCCCAAAGGCTCTGGTGGAATCAGGGCTCCAGACCAGCTTGGTCCAGATTCTGAATTGCTTTAGACTCAGTCATGCCCTGAGTGTTTTCCTCTGCACAGCGAAGAAAAATAACAACAGGCCATAAAAGAATTTAATTCAATCCAACAATGAGGTGGCTGGCTGGCTGGCTGGCTGGCTGGTCATAAACATACTGCGAGGCTCTCGGACTCCCGACTGTCCAGAAAACATGGCCAAGTTCCAATCCACTTTCACAGTGCATCTCTGACTCATGCCATTAAAGACCAACTCGACTCCTTCTCCTCAGAAAAAACCAACAGAATTACAAGATTTCAGCGAGCGCTGAAGTCAACATAAAGTGCTGAACTGTATATGCAACAAAACACCTACTGTTAAGACAAGAGTGACAAGTTTTTTTAGAAAAAGACTGACAAGTTTAGGCTGCGGACCGAGTTCTAGGGCACTAAAGTCAGCCAGGCGTTTCCAGGAGAAAGGGCAAGTTAGGAGAATGAACAAGCTGGCGCAGGATCATCGTGACGGAGTTACCTTTTTTGTTAATCTCCGATGTATATATAATTTAATTTAATAATTTCTGAAAGAAAACTGAACAGTTGAAAAGTTCTAATTTTACACGACTAATAAAACAAACGAGCGCATTATTTAGACGCGTGCGTGACAATGCCCCGATGTTTTTCCCAGCTGTAGGACCGTCAATGCTAAGGTAGTCTTTGTAATAGAAAGCAATTTATTCACCAAGGCCTTGAGCGTGTTCAAAACACAAGAGGGAAACCAAAATGGTTAGTGGTTAGACAAATGGTTAGACAAATGGTTAGTCATGGCAATTGTTTTGCACTCCTTTTTGGTCGTGACACAAGTCTTCAAAAATGTTTTGCACATACTTAAGATCTTTGCCAAACAGGCTCGTACAATGCAGCCTTTATAGTCATATTGCAAGCCTTGACTGAACTTGTAAGCAAATCCTGCAATCTTGATGAAGGCATGCAACTAACCTTACTGGTTTTCTGTCACTACGCTGCGCTACTGCGACAAAGAGATTGGCCAAGCAAGATTTCCAACATTTTCCTAATGCTAACTAGACTTGCCACATGGATTCCACGCATTTTATCAAACACACCCACTCTCTGACCTGCGAGACTGATTCTGCCAGCTAGATTCCCGCGACCGCCTCGGGCTTTACTCATTTATCGCCTCATTGTGGACATCTCAGAGGAGCAATGCATTGTGGGACAGGAATTACAGTATTTAGGGCAAGAGTGTTCAACTGCCTAATTCGGGCGCATTTACAAGGCTCATAAATGAATGGGACCATTTTCCACTGGCAGGGAAAAAAAGCATTTGTCAGAAGCTCAGCGTTAAGATCGCACAGTAGGCAGATTCTCTTTTCAGCAAAAGGATTGCACTCCGAAGGCCAACTTCTTTAGTTCTGAGTTGTGACCATTTTATCTGTTTTTAATCCACATACTGACGTATGGTGTCATGTGTTTATGGAGTAGGTTGATTGCAGTGAAACGCACTTCACTGAATGCTTGAAAAGTTCAAGACATAAAAAGGTAATAATAATAATACTAATAAGTATTATTATTATACTTCTGAGGTAAGAAAACAGCTGCATTTGCTGGTTTTAAGATCAAAGTTATGTTTAAGAGAGCAAAAAAAAAAAAAAAAAAAAGTTTCAGTGCACCTCACTGGAGATTAACCTTTAACCAAGCAAACAGGGAACAGAGCCACAATTTCATGTTGTATGTTAATTATTGATAAAATCACTGTTAGAAAGAGGATTAGCCCCTAATGTGATCACACTGGGCCAAAAAGCAAGGTGGGGACCCCAAAACTATATGCAAATGTTCAGACTTTTATAACACAAACCCAAATTTAATCCTGGAGAGCTGCAGGGTTGGCCAAGTTTGTTGTGTTGCTATGCTTGAATGCTTAATGTTGGTCACAGGCTGCAGAGTCACTACATCTTGTGTCTCAGACCTAGAATTGCTGTTGACACAAAGTAAATCCCATAAACCAGTGGAGAGACTCCCCCCCCCTCCGGGACAGCGCTGGGAAATAAAATCTTTCAAAGCATTTTAATCCTGTATTTAGACTTAAAATACCAATTCCTACAATCTTTTATCACAGTGGAATAAAAATTCTGCCACTGATGTGAAATAATTTTGACTCATTTCTAGATTTGTCCGTGGGGTAAGTGAAATTCTCACTCCATGAACAAATCTAGAAAGGAGACAAAATTATCTCAAAGCGGCAGCAGGATATTTGTTTGCAAGGAGAACAAAAGGTAATACTGTAGAAGTAAGTGCTTTAAGTCTGAATACATGTTTTTTTTTTTTTTACAGTCTGACGATTAAGACTCAGAGCCCCTCCGTCTATCAGAGCCCAAAGAGTCGCGACAAAAACCCACCTTGAAGATGCCGGGCTCCCCGATGCCCAAATGCTCCACCTTGTTCCAGCTCTCGCTCCTGCATGGGCTCCTGTAGTACAGGTCGTTGCCAGAGCGACGTGGGGCGCTGAGCCACACAAACAGCATGGCCAGCATGAAGCCCAGTGCGATGCCGATCAGAGCTCCTGCCAGGTAGGTGGGCAGGGGAAGAATAAGGCAGCAGTAAACCAATGAGGTCAGGGCCAGAAGGTTAACATAGGGCACATCGGGTGCTTCCGGCCGCCCCCGATCCTCCACTTCCTCGCTCAGTCCTCCCGCCTCCTCTGCTGGGCAGGGCCCGCCAGATTCCCCAAGCTCCGCCCCTTCGTCAACGTAATCGCTGTAAACCTCGACGAAGTCCTCATCGTCCTGTTTGGCCAGAGCCGACATGGTGCACCTGTCAAACCCCAGAGCGGAGCCCCTGGAGGCGCCAAACCCGCCGATGGACCACGAACCGACACGGACGCTGCCAGGCGACCACTTCCCGGCAGTCGGGCTCTCGCCCTCCGAGTCCGACCCCTCCTCCTCCTTGATGCAGTAGTCGTTGTTGTTGGTCTCCGGTTGTCCGTTGAAGCCCGCCAAGCAGGTCAGCTCGGTGGCGCTGGAGGACATCGATTTCAGGCGGGCGGCACCGCCCTCGTCGCCGATGATCTTGCTGAGGCGCTGGAAAGGCTCATACACGGCCTCTGAGAGCCGGCGTCGGGTGTCCTCCAGCCGCGCCTCAACCTCCTGCACCTTGAAGAAGGGCCGGCTCTCCGGGGACAAGTGAGGCGAGGACGGGGCCGTTTTGGAGTCCCCCCCGCCGGATGTTGGCGATGCCGCAGACGTTGCCGATGTCGCAGTGGCCGCCGTGGGCGCGCGAGGCTGGGTGAACTGCCGAAACAGCTGCAGGCCCAGGAGAGAGTCCGGCACCCGATAGGACGAGGATGACGCGGAAGATGATGACGAAGAAGAGTTGGAGGGGTCCTGGTCTGCGCGGGACAACTCCGTGGACAGCGACTTCACCAGCGTCTTCATCAATTGGCGGTGGCGCATGGTAGGCAGGACCGGGACACCCTCTTTAGGTTCCGCGTCCACGGAGAGGGACTTGACCAAACTGAAGAAGGGCTTCGTGGGGGGTGGCGTTGATCTGGAAGGGGAGGAGCTTGAGGCAGGGGAGTGCGGAGAGGGCGGGGCTTTCTGGTCCAAGCTGGGGTGGGCGGAGCCATGAGCTGGAGAGGGAGGGACAGGGGGTGGAGAGTCTGCGGACCCCTCTCCTGCATAGTTCACGCCCCCCTCCAATTCAAACATGTCCTCGCTGGCTTCCTCAGCGGTCACGACGCCCTGGTCGCCACATTCTGCCACGGCAGGCAGCGGCAGAGGAGACAGGACTTCCTCCTCCTCCTCCTCCTCTTCCTCCTTCCCCAGCGGTGAGAAGCGGATGGTGATGGTCTCACGGGACAGCGAGCGCTGAACTTGCACTTTGGGCATGGCGGCCGGCCGCGACGACACAGGACCAGAGGATTCCTCATGGCCGCCGCCACCGCTCATCGCTGAGACGCGTCACGCCCTGCGGAGAACACAGATACACCGCGTTACGCGCCGCAGAATCACACATCAAGATCCAGCAAATTAATCTAACTCACAGTTTGCGTTCACAGGTGTTTCTCGCAATTAACTCTTTGAACAAGACCAGGTCCTTTGGCCCCAAAATTCTGAAACTGCGTGTAATGTAATTACCTGCGGTGACAGTTACATCAGCAGAAGATCAATCAAATTACAATTGGGAAATTCCATGGTAACTCACGTTATGTTTTAAAGCCAATAACAATTTTCAATCAGCTGTGATGTCATTGTCAGTCACCTGTGACAAGTGTTTTTCTGTACATCGGTAGATCCCACCCATATACATACACCAGTGGGAGAGAAAAGTGCTGTCCCATAAAATGAGGGAATTGGAGGCACCAACAGCTCGGTACCTCATGTTACGCAAACAGGACACTGAAAAACGTCACTTCATTTCAATTCAAAATTTCTTAAAAAGACAGAACTGATACAAAACTGAAAATCAAATGATCGATAACCAACAACCTGAAGGTTCTATTGCAAGTAATAGAATTACAAAACGATCCATGGACCGAGGCTTAAGGAAGTCAAGGAGGGTGGGTAACTCATGTTACCGTAAGGTCACCTCTTAATAACACCTAAATAATAGGGCCAGTGCTGCTCAGACACCCTTTGTTTTTTAGGTTCTGACATAAAGGTTACACCCACAGCAGAGATTTAACTGGGCTGGAGATTAAAAACACCTTGTTTGTGGTAACTCGCGTTACATTCAATGTTGCCAAGTTTGTGGCCCATTATGCTCAAAGCGATGAAGGATCAATGAAAATGGACCTCATATCTAGAGAGTTCAAGGCAAGACCTCTCTAAATGTGTTGAGTGTGGAGATGTGTCATAATTAATGATGGACAAGGCTCTCTCTCAATTACAGCAAATTCTGTGCCTCCAAATATGTAAAAACATTTGGTTCTTGGAACAGACAAATGAAACCAAGAAACCAGCATCAGTATGAGCCTCTGATATCCTAGTTTTGCCTTGAACGAATCAAAAATGCAGTAAAATCAATTTGAATTTTCTTGTCCTGAGTCCACATTCTCATGGAATTTCCCAATTCTAAAACAGTGACCTCACACCTTAAAGGCTTAAAAGTGAAGCTTACCTCACCCCAGTTCAGGTTTGAGACAAAAATTATTATGCACAAAATGCCAAATTATACCTTCCATTAGTGCCGAAGAGCTTCCTTGCCTGTAAACACCATTCCAGCAGAATGTTCTAGAAAGGCTCACCGGCTCTCTCGGGGGGTATTGACATTTACCCCTGGAGCGCTCAAAAGTGGCCGTCAGTCAGACAAAAAGGCGGCTTCCTCATCTAGCCACACTCTAGCCTCACACGAGGTACCAACACACAGAGGCAAGCAGTCAGTAACCCAAGCGGTCTGTAACCTTCAGGTCAGTAACGCAGGACCGGGCATCAATGGCAATTTCAGCAAAGTCTGACTCACTTGCGTGGTGAAAATGCGTCCACCCAGAGTGCGCACGAGGACATACGGTGCATTAACAGCAGGAATACTACACTTCCACATCTTCCACTGAGCAACACTCATCTGTGCGGTTTAATAAGAGAGAACTCTCTAGAATAAAGGGCGAGTTCGGAGCAATGGGAGCATATAAGAGAAGAATTGATGGGGGGGGGCCAGGTCAGGTTGGGAGGGGGGCAGTGAAGATGCAGAATAAGTTGTACGGGTTGGATTGAAGCCCCTTGACAAATAAATATTGGCGATCTTAGATGTGCACTCAGTACAGTAATTTCCACGTGCTCCCGGTTCAAGTCTCATCACCCACTCGGTCTCATCTCTCCCTGCCTCAATACACCATCCTACTATTAAACCATCGTGTCCAATAAAGCCGGAAAAAGAATCCATTCAGCATTGATGGAGATATGAATTGTTGAAATTTTGCCAGTGATGAGAACTAGGGAATTTTCAATTTTCAAGAATATTTTCTGACCTTGACCTTTGACCTACGAAGGTCAAATTCAAAAGGCTTCTATTCAGGAACGAGGCCTAGCACTTGTTAAATTTTGCTGATAATGAGATCAAAACTGTATCCTGCAGGTTGTTCACAAACAAACGGCACCGATCACATAACCTCATCCTGCCAACTTCACTGGTGGAGTTAAAAATCAAACCCATCGTCATACGAATGAGTCTCGTCTTTGACACTTCTAGGCACGGAGCAGTCATGAAGTTCCAACCGGGATTCAAACCTGCAAGACAGCAGACAGGACTGCTCCTTAACCGCTGTAGTCTCCAGATCTTATACCGTTACAATCATTGGCAGATGATTTCATCAAAAGCGATGTCCGTGAAGTTGACACATATGGTTGTTGGAACAAAAACACAACGCAGGACCGTTATAACTCGCTGATCTGAAGCAGTATCTACCCAGAGCCGTTAACGTAAAGCCTAGAGCCACAATCAGAATAAAATCAACTCCAGAGTCTTCCTTCCACCAACCCCCCACCCCCCTTCCCTTGCTACAAAAAACACAGATATCGTTTACCGTCTGCCAATAATTAGCGGTAATTAAGGATCAAAGGCAGAGCCGCCGAGCGATTAGAGCGCGCCGAACGTTCTCATTTCCGCCTCATTAGATGAGATTTGTTTTAATCACAGGAGAGGTGGAGAAAGATGACTAATTATCTGGTGCTTTTTTTCCCGCAGAAGGCAGGTTGAGTGAGGTGCGGGACTGAAATTAAACACGAGAGGAGAAAGGTGCACCAGTCCCATGGGGAGGGGTGGGGGTTGGGGGGGGGGGGGGAGAGGTGAGGATTGGGATGGGGATGATTGCAAAGGGCCAGAATTTCCCACACGCACCTCTAACGCCCAAGACTTCACATGGAGGCACATCCTCAACAGCTGAGGGATTCGAGGCCTGGCGTTATCTCACTAGGACAAGCATAGCTGTTGGGCCCTTGAGCAAGGCCCTTAACCCCACACAGCACCGGGGGGGGGATTGGCCCTGGCTCAATTACTTATAAATCTATAATAAAAGTTATTTCACTCACAGTTCTGTTCCACTTTATTCACTGTATGTGGGACAGTTAATGACAGCACTGGGCCCCGCTTTGGCAATATTTTCATTATACAGTCATGCCAATAAAAGCATTATCGAATTGAACTGAAAGAACAAATGTTGAGAGAAGGCAAGATAAAATGTTTAGGAATTTGAAGTGAGGGAAGGAATGAGAGAGGACGGGGGGAGGGAGAGAGAGCGAGAGGAGAAGGAGTGAGACAGATCTACGCTTGTGCTCCAGAGAGCAGATCATCAGCTTTCAGGGCAATTCTCCCGCTCGGGTGCCTCTCAGCAGGAGCAGCACACATGCTGTGCTCCATTTCTCTCACACAGGTAAGAGCACTCAGTTCCTCCCCATTAAAACATGCGCCATCTTCTCCAGAACATTCCAGACCAGAGGCAGGATTCAGGCTTTTTTAAAACAGTCTGTCCAGTTTATATCTGCGTTCAGGTCCACAGAATGTGGCCCAATGGTGTTTAGAATTGATATCAGGATTCACCCGTATTCTCTTTTTTAAATACAGTACCGATATACAAAACCCAAAACCAGTGAAGTTGGCACGTTGAGTAAATCGTAAATAAAAACAGAATACAAAGATTTGCAAATCCTTTTCAACCTATGTTCAATTGAATACACTGCAAAGACAAGTTACTTAATGTTCGAACAGGTAAATTTTGTAATTTTTTGCAAATATTAGCTCATTTGGAATTTGATGCCTGCAACATGTTTCAAAAAAGCTGGCACAAGTGGCAAAAAAGACTGAGAGAGTTGAGGAATGCTCATCAAGCACTTATTTGGAACATCCCACAGGTGAATGGGCTAATTGGGAACAGGTGGGTGCCATGATTTGGTATAAAAGCAGCTTCCCTGAAATGCTCAGTCATTCACAAACAAGGATGGGGTGAGGGTCACCACTTAGTGAACAAATGCATGAGCTGATTGTCGAACAGTTTAAAAACAACATTCCTCAACGAGCTATTGCAAGAAATTTAGGGATTTCATCATCTACAGTCCGTAATATCGTCAAAAGGTTCAGAGAATCTGGAGAAATCACTGCACGTAAGCGACAAGGCTGAAAACCAACGTTGAATGCCCGTGACCTTCGATCCCTCAGGCGATACTGCATCAAAAACCGACATCAGTGTGTAAAGGACATCACCACATGGGCTCAGGAACACTTCAGAAAACCACTGTCAGTAACTACAGTTCGTTGCTACATCTGCAAGTGCAAGTTAAAACTCTACAATGCAAAGCGAAAGCCATTTATCAACAGCACCCAGAAACACCGCCGGCTTCGCTGGGCCCAAGCTCATCTAAGATGGACTGATGCAAAGTGGAAAAGTGTTCTGTGGTCTGACGAGTCCACATTTCAAATTGTTTTAGGAAACTGTGGACGTCGTGTCTTCGGGACCAAAGAGGAAAAGAATTATCCGGACTGTTATAGGCGCAAAGTTCAAAAGCCAGCATCTGTGATGGTATGGGGGTGTATTAGTGCCCAAGGCATGGGCAACTTACACATATGTGAAGGCACCATTAATGCTGAAAGGTACATACAGGTTTTGGAGCAACATATGTTGCCATCCAAGCAACGTCTTTTTCATGGACGCCCCTGCTTATTTCAGCAAGACAATGCCAAGCCACATTCTGCATGTGTTACAACAGCATGGCTCCGTAGTAAAAGAGTGCGGGTACTAGACTGGCCTGCCTGTAGTCCAGACCTGTCTCCCATTGAAAATGTGTGGCGCATTATGAAGCGTAAAAAATGACAACGGAGACCCCGGACTGTTGAACAACTTAAGCTGTACATCAAGCAAGAATGGGAAAGAGTTCCACCTGAAAAGCTTCAAAAATTGGTCTCCTCAGTTCCCAAACGTTTAATGGGTGTCTTTAAATGGAAAGGTAACACAGTGGTAAAAAGGCCCCTGTGCCAACTTTTTTGCAATGTGTTGCTGCCTTTAAATTCTAAGTTAATGATTATTTGCAAAAAAAAAAATTTAAAAAAAAGTTTCTCAGTTTGAACATTAAACATCTTGTCTTTGCAGTGTATTCAATTGAATATAAGTTGAAAAGGATTTGCAAATCATCGTTTTCTGTTTTTATCTACGATTTACATACGAGCCAACTTCACTGGTTTTGGGTTTTGTAAACCAGAATTGCCCAACCCAATTACCGGAGATCTACCAACTTGTTATTTTAACGTGACTAAAGTGACCAGATCGGTGACATCCCTTACGGTGGATCTCCACAACCAGGGTTAGGTAGACATGCTGCAGAGGTTGAACAGGAAGCACTTTGTTAGTTCTGGAATAAATGCCGAACATAGATGGCGATATCGAGGCTCAATCTAATTGAGCGGTCCTGATATAGATGTAGACCAATGACTCAATTTCCTAGTCACACAGTAAGCAGGTACCTAACAGACAGGGCATGAGCTGGGAGCTGGCCACTGGTCACAACAGAATTCGGCCACAGGATATCCTCACACACGTGAAACACAAAGGTAAAAGAGATGGGTCTTGAAATGCAAACCAAGTTGGCAGAGTTTCTTACTAAATTTGCTGTGATCTTCGTTAGCCGATTCATACAGATTCAATGGGGTCTGAAATTTATCACCTGACAGCCTTTAACAAAGACCATATTAATACAGCAACCTTTCACTCTAAATTTGTAAAGGTGACAACTGTATTGCAAGGGTAACCACCATGGTCTCAGTTGGTGTCCCGGCATGTCAGTGCCGACTGTAATCAGCAGCAGCGCTTAATTGGCTTCACATTGATCTGGGATATTGGAGAAATGTAGTCAGCTTGGTTTATTATAGGTCTTTACTCAAGTGCCTCCTACTGGTCATCCGAGCGCCCGTCAGCGGTTTTCTGAGCGAACACACATTTGTGAACGCATGAAGTTAAAATTGAATTTGCATGACACTACGTGATTTTGAGCAAAAGGCTGTTAAAGTTGGGCTTTTTTTTTTTTTTTGACTTGATCTGCGATAGTGGTTTACTTCTTACACGATTCCATTGGAACTAACAGGTGAATCACTATTTTTTGGGCATCAAATACTTTATAGGTACAAACAACAAAAACTGAAGCAAAAAGTAAAAAAAAAAAACAGTCCAAATTTCATGAAATGTCAGTTTTTACTTGATGTATTCACATTTGTGCTTCTCCTGTATGCGTGTACACAGTTCACCAATGGGATACGCCAGATTTGGGTGGAATGTGAAACTTGTAATTTATAAATTAATAAATAAACAAAAAACAAACAAAAAAATAACTAGATGATGAGCACTCTATAGAGATGCTAAGCCATGCCTCTTGTTGACCATGACCTTTGACCTTTCAACCTCAAAATGCAAATTTGGACAGGGCACCCTAGGATCATCTACCCCACAAAGTTTGGTCACCCTAGCTTCAGTGGTGGCCGAGCTATCGCGCAGACAGGCAGACAGAGCTAAACTGTATACCCACGCCGCCTGGTCGGGCGTGGGTTAAAAAAAAAAAATGGTAGTATAACCACCCTGTAAATCTCACATCCTTAGTTACTGGAGTTTTGAGTCTCTGCTGGATTTCAAGCTTCTCTGAGTATTTAAGCCCTGCAGGAAGGCTGCATTTATAAAAGCTTCCTTTGAGAAATGGGTGTGCACACTGCCCAGTGCAACACAGTGAGTGATCCTGACTCTGAAACATCAGAGCAAATACACCCGAGGGTTGTGTAAAAACACTATTATTTCCTCTGGAAAAATAGGTGGCAGTCAGTACAGTGGCGCCACTCAATGTGGGGACAGTTAAATAGGCCGTGAGAGCACTTCAGCAGCCAGATCAATCTGCCGTTCTCATTTTGAGGCCGCCTTGAGAATTAGAGAGATGCAGTTGCCATGTCAACTGAAGAATCTTTCCACTTTCCCTGAGCACCTTCGACAATATCGACCTAATCAGCCAACAGCTCCAACGAAAACAGTGACAAAGATCACAACAAATAGGGACCAACGATCAGGTTTCCGCTCTCCCATTACCCGAGTCAGGTGTGATGACAGTCTGGCCAATCTGTGGAAAGAATAGTTTCTTTAATTGCCTGGAAGAGAGAAATCCAGCGCTAGATTTGGGGAACCAGGCGCTGTATTATATTATGTACTCAAAGGAAATGAAAAAGCAACACTTTAAATTTTGGTTTATTTTTGCTCAGGACCAGAGTCGTCCAATTTGAGTTCTTAAGAGATCATCACAATGTGTACCTCGTTACACATGAATGATCATCATGTAACTCAACAGTGTGAGTTGGACTCTCATCAATCCATATTGAGTATAACACATGGGATTAGGAGTTGTGCAAGTACAGTGGTTGAAATGAAGGAGGGGTTGTCTTACCTACATAAAAGGCATGATAAAAGCCACACAAAAAACATTTAAGTGTCATAATGCCACGTCTGTTGACTGAACAACGGAACAGGGCCCTGGGTATGCTAGAGGCGGGAGTACGTGCCTGGCAAGTGGCTCACCGTTTTGGGTGTAGTACTTCCAGCATCAGTACGTTTCGGGTGTAGTATGTCCAACTGGGACGAGCTCTTTCATCAATAGTACCCAGACCTCAACCAGGCAGCAATTCCAGAATGCACTACAGGCAGAGTAGCGAAAACTTCCCCAAGACAACCTAAGACCCAAGTGAGGTCCACGAGGAGACGTTGTACTGCCTGTGTGGATGTTCGTGGGGGTCACACCCGATACGGACTGTTCTTTTGAGTTCATTTTTAAATGTGTGTTCCGTTCAGTCTTGTTGTGATTTTTCATTTTCAACTTGTGCTCGTTATGTTTCATGCATCGGTTTTAATTAAATGTCTTATTGGGCCGATTTGGACAATAATCAGTCAACCCACCCAACATATTTGAATTGTTGAAATAAGAAAATAAATTTGAGTCACAAAATTATTTGAATCCAAACTGGTGCTGCGTTTTCATTGCCTCTGGGTAACCTTCCCAAGATGGCCTTATACATAATATAATATAATATATACTCAGTTAAATCAGCTTAAAGTCTGACTTTGTTCAAAACTTCTACAATCTTAGGTCCAATAATCAAATACATCTAAAGGCACCACCTGTGCGAACAAAGGCTGAGAAAAGCAGTCCGTTTAATAGCGGCCCTTGGTCTTGGAACAGCTTACGGGCTACACTCAACCTAAGCTCCCTGAGCCCCCTTAGGAGTTTCAAATAAAAGCTGACCTGAATCTGCACCACAAATGGTTCTTGTTTTAGTGCAAAATAAAACAAGTTATCTTGATGCATTTTGTTTTTATGTGCCTCTGTATACTTGGACCCGTTTTCCTCTAAATATTGTTTTGTATTTCGTTGTAGGGTCATTCCATGTCAGATCATCAAATGGGTCTCACCACCATCACCTCAATTTTGCTAATTTCTTGTATGCAGCTGTGTAAATGCATATCACTGACAAATCTGAAATGTCAGCTCATTTGGATCAGAATTCATTTTTGGTGAATTATTTTCTAAGGGTACTGCTGGTCAGTTTTTTTGTCAATTGACATTTTTCTTGTATTTATGTGGCATTACTTTTTTATTATTGCACCTATAGCTTTGAAACTTTGCATCTAAGCTAATGTTATACGGCTTAATCAGAAAATGTCCATTTTACTTTATCTTTCTTCGTTGTGGAGCTATGAGGACGCCAAAAGTACCTTTTGTTCAGGCAGTTCCATATTTAGGTCCCCAAAGCACCCCCAATATAAACCCTAGCTTAGGCTCTCCGGCATTTTTTCCATTCATTTGTGTCTGCTGAATATAAATCAGGCTGAATTCACCATGAATTTATCACCAACTGCCATCAGTATCTTGCCAAATGTGAAAAAAAAATGCCAAAATGCCACCTGTTCAAACCTCCGTATCTCCAGGGTCACGCCTAGGATTTTATTCTTTTTTTAATGGATTCCTCCATTATAGTAGAGAGACCACTCCAAAAATTGTTCATGTGTTTTGACCAGTATAAATTTTGCAGGTGTCTGAACAGGGGTGGGGTCATCTCAAGAACCGCTTGGCATTTTCAGCTTCTTATGCAATGTTAATGATTACTGAATCCAATTCATCAATGCATGACACATTCACAGAAAGGTCAGTATATGCAGGTTGGTAGATCATGTTGGCAAGGAGAAACCTGAACCAGTTATTGATCAATAATTATCTCCGCCAAGGAGATTATGCAATCGAGTCGGTTTATTAATTAATTAATTAATTAATTTATTTATTTATTTATTTGTCTGTCTGTGGACAGGATTTCTCGGAAACTACTGGACGGATCTTCATGAAATTTTCACCAGAGATAGATCTTGGTCCAGGGATGACTCCATTAAATTTTGGTGATGATCCGCATCCGGATCTGGATCCAGTCCTAAAATCTTCCCAAGAGACAGATCTTGCATTTGTATCAATGTCATCCTTTGGCGGAGATCAGAAATCTTGGATTGCTCTTGTTTCTGATTATTGCTACAGTCTTTCATGAATCGAAACAAGAGGACACAAGCATTAACATCTTCTGAAAAATGCTGGGTGCCATTCAATAACATTCTCCGAACTGTTCCAACTCCGGATGTAACTGGACCCACAGCCCGGCAGGATAAGTTGGACAAAACTGGGACAGACAACATTGTTGTGCTCTTTGCTGCATTTAGGAGGCAATAACACTTAACATAGCATGGAAAACATTGTTTTAATTTGACAGCTAGTTTACAAGAATTAGTGTCAGTAAATTTTATTGATGCAAAGAAGTGTGATTCTCAAAATTGCCTGACCCCTATTTAAACAGTTCTGAAATGTATGTAGTTCAAGTCACATCAACAATCATTGTTATGTGTACTATAATACAGGAATTAGTACAGTTTAGGGTGTGATTTCATAATGACTGAAAACACTTAAAATGCTGCATAGTTAAATGTGTAAGAAGCTTAAAGTGCCACGCGATTCTCAAGATTACCCCACCCCTCTTCAGATACCTGCAAAATTTATATTGGTCAAAACACATCAACAATTTTTGGAGTGGTCTCTCTATTATAATAGAGGAATCAGTTAAAAATAAAAAATAAAAGAAAATCCAAGGTGTGCCCCTGGAGATGCGGTTTGAACAGGCGGCATTTTAGCATTTTTTTCACATTTGGCAAGGGGCTGACTGCAGTTGGTGATAAATTCATGGTGAATTCAGCCTGATTTATATTCAGCAGATGCAAATGAATGGAAAAAATGCCAGAGAGCCTATGCTTGGGTTTACACTGGGGGTGCTTTGGGGACCTAAACATGGTACTGCCTGAACAAAAGGCACTTATGGTGTCCTCATAGCTCCACAACCGAGAAAGATAAAGTAAAATGGACTGCATTTCTGATTAAGTAAAGTACAAGAAAAATGTCAATTGACCAAATAGCGGGAAAAAAAAAAAAAAAACCTGACAGACAGTACCCTTAGAAAATAATTCACAAAAAATTCATTTTTGGTCCTAATGAGCTTAAATTTCAGATTTGCTCATCACCAATACATATTTATCTCATGCGAAAATATGGAAGCAATCTATGACTACGTGGTGACAAATGTTTTGTACATCTGATGATTTGACATAGAATGACCCTGTATGAAATTTCTGCTCCCTTCATGGCCAGGTCACCGTTGAAAAAGAGATTTTTTTTATACAGACTGGTTTTTTAAAGGTTAATAATAATAATAATAATAATAATAATAATAATAATATTTTTATTATTATTAATAATAATCTGAATCTGAATAATTTGAATCGGACTCCATTGACCTGTTTCACTCTGCTACGAAATAAAATATTGAGTGTGGCGCGAGGAAGTGAGCAGCGCGAGTGACACGGGTCAATGGAGTCAGATTCAGAGGCACCGGTAAGTGAAAACTAACCAACAGTAATGAAATATTCAATTCTATATGTGGAATAAAATAAAAATGTCCTCGTAACATTTTGTTACCTTTGTAGTCTGACAAACTACCATAACAGTTATATTTTTTTTCGTAGAAGTCTGGCAAACGGGGGGAAGAGGGCGGGACTTTGGAGGGAGGCGGAGTCGGTCATGTTCAAATTTTTACTGAGTGCTGTGCCACATAAGAATTAAGAGGTAAGGTAAATAAGGTATGAATTTCTTTCATCCTGTTACATTACAGTCACTTAACTGATGCTTCCATGGAAAGCAACTTAACGGGTAAGCCGGGGACCAATGCCCCATAGTACAATGCGAGGCTGTGGACCTTGCTCAGGTAACTGCACAGAGCTTACTTCAACTAGCCTGGGACGACCAACACTTCAGAGCATACGCCTTAGCTTCAAAGCTATAGGCAGCCCTAGCTTGGGCAGAACGCCCCCCCGGCCAATCGAGTACTTTGAGCCACGCCCTCATGCTCCACCATCCGCCACAGATTAATGCCTGCGCTTGCGCTCAGTGTGGACCTTTCACAAGGTAACAGTTGGAATGGGGCCAGGTGCAATTACTGCAGGGAGTGAGTGTGCAGTAATGGAACCTTATGCAAGGGTTTTATGGCGCGAGTGGTACAGAGTGTACATTAGAGCGAGCACGTCATCCGCTGCATTATCTTCCTATACCACTCTCTGCGCGACCTGCACTGGGCCAATACCCCTTTGCAAACCCAAATCAATCTCTATAAAACAGACAATAAAGTATCCTGTTATTTAAACTGACAAGGCACATTCACGTCCATGTACATCAACGTACTTTCGGGCTGAACCCCATTGATACTCGATCTTAAAGCCACCAAGGAAGCAAGCGACTCTCGACCAGAACAACAATGGTTCCAGCAGATATCAAGTCCTGAATGAGGACAAATCCATCCCACAGAAAATGACATGCACAGGGTTACGTTTTATAAAGCTTAGAAAGTTGCCACTCCGTTGTTAGCAATTTATATACTTGTTTTCTACATGGCTCTGGTTTAAACTATGTAGGTTAGCAACAGTTAGCAACTCAGCTTTCTGGTGACATACCCCACAGAAATTACATGTCTGGGTCCTACAACAAAAGACACAGCTCTATTGGGTAGAGCACACTGCATCAGTCACTGGGAAAAGTGCACTAAAGGAGGAGGAGATACAGCAGAGAAAAATGTGTGGCTTACAGAGCGGGGGCATGTGCACACAAAGACCTGGGCCCTGAACAAATGGAGAGCAAGTGAGTGAGTGAAGGAAAACACGAGCGAGAGAGAGAAAAGGAAAAGTGCTGGTGGTAATTGGTTCTATACTTAATCCAATATCAAAATGGCTTTGGAATTCAAACATTCCACATGAAGCGCAGGTTGTAAGCAGCTAAGAAGAGAGCTGAGTATGCAAATGTCTACCCAAATTAAGAACGGTAGTGTTGCGGCAAAATTCTTCAGCTATGGCACATAGATATTATACACCAAAGACTTTTGGTCTACCTACGCTACGCTTCTTATCCGGTAGGTTTGTTTGAAATTGCTTCCATTTATTAGTATTTATTGCAATAGCAACATTAGAAGGTCCAGTCAAAAACAATTCAAACATAGTTCAAGGTAACTTATCTTAAAGGGTTAAAACAGCCTTTAGGAACAGACAGTTATGACTGTAAGTGCAGTGACAACAGATCATTCAAGACCGAGGATTTCCAGAGCTTAACCTGAAACTTTGAAATGGCATGAATCAAGCACACTGCCTTCAGGAAGTTGAAAAGAGACCAGATCTCAGCATATTGACAGTCCTCTAGTATTATTTTTATTTATTTTTTTTTTCTCCCTTCCAGATGAAAAACTATCTCCACCACTGTGTGGAGATGTCCCAAGATTAAATATTCTGCCGGGGTCAGGGGTGGCTGTCAATTTTTGAAATGTTCTCCTACTAATTAGCAGGATGTTAACAAGCAGCGAGAGTTTCTGACATGAAGTCTTTCTTTAATGGCAGCAAAGACGGGCGGAGGGTAGATTCCCAAAGACGAGGCCCAAGGATTGGGAAATGTAATCCTCATGCCGAGGCCGTTACTCCGTTAATAACAACGAATGACCACACTAGATCTCCAGTCCAATGCATAGTACTAGAGAAGACAAGAGCAGAGAGAGGAGAGAGAGACAGAAACAGAGAGAGAGAGTGAGAGAGAGAGAGAGAGAGAGAGAGACAGAAGGGAACAGATGCAGTGAGTCTGCAGTATTGCAGCCGTTTGTCTCTCTTCCCAAACACAACCCCAAACGTCCGACCACATCCTGAGGAGGACCCAACGGCCTCGCCGAAACCCACCGCCGACACTGCTTCGGGAGTAAAATACCGATGCAAAAACAGGAGGAGTAAATATCCTTTCATCTCATAACCTGAGAGGATTGACTTCATAAACGCGTCATGGCCTGCGTTCCAAGGCGAAATGGACAAAGCGACTGAACGCTCCTGCTCTGGACAGGTGTTGGCGAAACACTTGCCACAGATGAAGCTGAAAAAAAACGGAAGGAAGCCTCGTGGCCCCTAAACAACAGGATCGTCGCAGATGTCTCAACGTTAAAAGTCGGCCACCGTTGCAGTTACTCAAGAGTACGCAACAGTGAGCCTCTTTCTGCAGAGGATCCAGTTCATTTGAGCCTTTCTGAAGCCAAGCCTGGCCGTCCATTACTGTTCATTTTTCACACAGACTGAGCACAAAAGCCAGTTTAACACACAAAGACAAAGCGCTGCATTCCAGATATCTAGAGGGGTGGTAATCGAAGTTGGGTGACATTTCTGACTTAGGAGGAGGGCCATATTATACAAATCAATGATGATACAACACTGAGACAGTTTTAACCTGAATATGACCTTACCAGTAATTGCCAAAGGCAGATTTACACCTTAACACCTGGATGGAGATTCGCTGAAATTTTCTTTCGCCACATTAAAAAGGTCAACCAGGACATCTCACCTGTGACTTTGTGAGTTCTGAATGAGCTTCACACAGGAAACCGCTTGGGCAGATTTCTACACTAGCGCACCCAGTAAGAGTCACTGGCTTTCACGGTTGTTAAGGAAAACAAAGGTGACTGGAGCCTTTTTGTTGACTTAACCTTCGTACATGAATTAGGTAAATCCTGGCAACATATCAAAGTCAAACCTCTATAACATCCCTGTATAGGTATACAGTACCAACACATTCTCATCCCGGACTCGTCATATCTCGAGGCTACCTGCCCAAATCTCGAGGCAGAAGGAAGCTTTCGGCCTCATTATTTGTGGGTTAGGGTTAGGGTTCAGATTAAGGGTTAGGGCATAGGGGTTAGGGGTTAGGAGGTAGGGTTCGTTTTACACTGGCGTCAATATAGGATGCCAAAACTGACCTTTTGCCTCATATATCGACGCTTGGTCAGGTAGCATCAATATATGACACGTCGGAACGAGAATGGGCTCACACTACAGGTACACAGGTTAAGTCTCTGCAGGTACACCTGACCCCAGTGACTTTGGCGCAGTAAATGACTGAAGATAAGCTGGTTTTGGGAGATTAGGTTTTTTTTTTTTTTTTTTTTAATCTCAATCCATCTCTTCAGCCCACAAGCCAGAAGGGATTCTGAACACAAACGTAGAGTTCGAGCTTTTAACCCCTTCAGACCCTGTGTCCATTACAATGGACGTCACATGACAACTTTTTTTTTTTTTTGCAACATTTAACACCACCTAAGTCCTCAAGACCATTTGAGTGGACGTTTAGCAACCAATCAAACAGCAGTATAGGTATCCTTGTGGCCATTTTTTAAAAATACCACACACTGAAGAGAGGCATGGCAATACTTCACTCCACACAACGAAGTAAGGACTATTTTCAACAGTTTTATTCACATTTATAGATATTTGGGCAAAGATATCATACATTTAAAACAAAATTGACAGATTGAATGTTTGAATTAAAGCATAATATCAAATGTTTAACAGCAAGTTTTTACTCAGGATTTTTTCAAATGTTGCCGTCCATTTGAATGGACAGTGGGTCTGAAACTATGTCATTGAACTCAATTCTACACTAGGGAAGAATGAATTCGTCACTATAAAAACAGCACATCATATATAGTTGGGAAAAAAGGGATTGCTATATTTTTCACAACCTTGGAACATGATTCAGGTCTGAAGGGGTTAATAAAAGCGAATTTGAACAGTAATTCGGTTAACACAAACTGCCCGCGACGAGACCGTCCCCCATCTTACCGTCGACAAACTGACAATCGGTAACAATGAGACGGCCGTTTTTACACAAACGCGCTGCGCACAAGATTTGTCTCTCCAATACGAAATGACACTAGAGTGGGGCTTTCGCTTCAAAAACGGCCCACCTGTGAATAAAAACGTTCAGGACCTCCGCTGGGTATATAGAGATCGACGCGATTTCAATTAAAATTCACATCTTCCTCCAAACGCATCAATTTTCATTCACAACAGCAACAAGGGGCAGCGTCCCAGCTGGGCAGCAGAATGTAGTGAAAGGAGTCGAGGCAGACAGCAGACAACACCAGCTCCTCAGATTCACAGCGTTTAGATGGAAACTGCACCCAGACAGGACTGCAACAATGATAAAATGCCGCCGTTTTTTAATCAATGGGCCCCTTCCATGGAACAGGCTCATTCAAGGACACGATACAGCCAGAGAGGTCCAGATGAGAAGCACCGAGACAGAGGATATCAAAATAAAAACATCAGGCAGACATGAAGTCCTCAACCCTCACCACTACAGGTCAAGGGATTTGCTAGATTTTTGCCGTCATTTCAATTCCAAGGTTACTTTTTCACCTTCATGTGTGATCGACGAAACGAAGACATTTAAAACAAAACAAAAATAATCTTCCTTTTAAGGCAATAACTCCTCCACCAACAGCTCAGATAAAGCACAGCAGGGCGAACTTTCATTGAAGGTAAATATAATAGGAACGTGGCTCAAACCAGATTAAAGCTACTTTAACACCGGACGCGAAACGAATTTTTCGCACGACAGATTACATTCAAATACGCATATTCGCGTCTTTGCATTGACTTTGAATGCAATCTGCCATGCGAAAAAATCGTTTCGCGTCCGGTGTGAAAGTGGCTCATCAGTCAATTGCGTAGGCTATCCAGCACAGGCAAGCAAATTAACGAGAGATTAATCTTGAACATTAATATTTCAAAAGCTGAGAGAAGAGTGAATTTGCAGAAATCCAGAAATGTTGTTGCAAACATTCGCTGGCAGAACACAGTTCAGCTGCAGATTAATTAACATATCAGCACCATTATGTACTACTCTCTTTTACTTAGATGGAGCACATTCAGGGACAAAGAGACGGAGTCAAGCATGTCCAACGCAGGCCAGATCAACAGTGCCCAACTCTGCCTATAGTGCTTGCCCGGGACTCAGAGCTGGTGATTTTAGCCCCAGAGAGAACACAATACATCAGTACAGCAGTGAAGCTCAAAAGCCCATATTGCTCCAGGGGGAGATGAGCGACTGCAAACCTAGATTAGGCTAATCAACTGCAAGTTACCTTGGAACACAGCATCTGCTACAAAACTAATGTTGCAGAGGCAGTGCCCAATACAGCTTAGGCTAATATAGCCTCACATCATTTATGGCAAATGGAGCCCAACACCACTTATGCCAAGGCTTCAGTTAACACCACACCACTTAGGTTAATAGGGCCCAACACTGCTTATACTATGGAGCCCAAGACCGCTTAGGCAAACGCTTAGGCTAACAGGGCCCAACACCGCTTAGGCCAAGAGAGCCCAACACCACTTAGGCTAATAGGGCCCCAACACTGCTTATGGTAATTGAGCCCAAGACTGCTTAGGCTACTGGAGCCTGAAACCGCTTAAGCTAAAAGGGCCCAACACCGCTTGGGCTAATAGGGCCCAATACCGCTTGGGCTGAGAGAGCCCAATATTCTAAGTCTAAATGCACTCAACACCATCGCCATTAGAGCCCCAAACAATTTAAATCAACAATGCCCGACAGTTCGATATTTAGCAAAGCAAAACCACTGCTACCAAATGCACAACATCTTGCTTCATGTACGCAATATTTCCCCAGGCAGCTGAGAAAGTGAGGGCATGTGAGATCGAATGGGTCTTTAGCTAAGCCGGTTAATCCAGCCCAGCGGCATCCAACATTTTTTTCCCCCCTTTTTCACAATCAGATCTTTTCAGAAGACACATACCCAAGCGAGCCACAAATTCTTTATGTTACAGACACCGACATCATCAGCCACTGACTGCTTGCTTTTGCACACGGAGTCGTTTTTTTTTTTCTCCTCATGCGGTAAGCCACATGCGTATGCCAGTATGCCATGGTAAGACCTCACCGTACAACAGGTTTTGCAAGCAAAGTAACCCTTGCAAATTCTAACCGGTGAAGACAGCAAAATCCCAACTCCCGTTCCCACTTTGCATTCTCACACTGTTCCCATCAGCCCGTCAGTAGTCCACCAGTCCAATAAAATTGAGGATAAACCAGCTTTCACACCGGACGCGAAACTAATTTTTCGCACGACAGATTACATTCAAAGTCAATGCAAAGATGCGAAAAACGCTTGTATTCGCATCTTTGCATTGACTTTGAATGCAATCTGAAGAGCGAAAAATTAGTTTTGCGTCCGGTGTGAAAGCAACTTAAGGTTGGACCCCCCCCCCCTCCCTACACACCCCTCCAGATACAGAGGCATTTCACAAAGAAGGATTACTGAGTTATCTGGATAACAACACCGTAAAACTGAGGACTTTAATCTTATTTAGCTTCAGTTCATGTTCTAACTTCAGGGCAGCATAGTGGCCCAGCGGGTATAACTGTCACCTGACAGCACAACAAATTCTCATCTCGACTCATCATACAGTCATGTCAGCATCAATATACGATGACAAAGGAGGCTTTTGGCATCTTTATTTAACCCTTAGGGTGAGGCTTCAGGTTAAGGGTTAGGGGTTGGGGTCAGGGCTCGTTTAAACTGGCGTCTAATCATGCCTCAAGCTTCCTTCTGCGTCGTATATCGATGGGTGGTCAGGTAACATCACTCTATGATGCCTTGGGATTTGACTGGGCTCAACAGCAAGAAGTTTGTGGATTCCAATTCAGTTCAGTGTGGAGTTTGTTTGTGCCCCCTGTGTTTGCTTCAGTTTCCTCCAGGAACTCCTGTTTCCTCTCACGGCCCAAATACAAGCATGCCCAGCTCACTGGAGACCCTAAGTTGTATGTGTGAGTGAGAGAGCGAGGTACAACACCAGCAATAGGTTAGCGAGCTGTCCATACTGGCCAACTTGACTGCAGGCCGCTGAGCTTCTGAACTAATTAATGCCCCAAAAATGTAGCCGAAACACAGCATAACCAAAGACTGGCCTGAGCTGTAGTTTTCCTCAGGAAAACTCATCAGGCGGTGGATGATTAACCACATAACCCGTAGCACGGTGCCACAGGTGAAGGCAATAGAGAGAAATCAGTTAACTGGGTCAAGCAGCTCCCAGTGTCACATCACAGATAAACTCTGACACATGCCCTAGATCAGCCCATTTCCATCAGTTTGTCATTCATGCCACCCTTGTCATAGGGTGCACACAATGACACAAAGGAAAAATTGGCGAAGCAATGATAGTGGAACACGCGATCAGATGAGATGCAAGTGCACTCTACAAGTCCTTGGCAAAAAGTGACGAAAAATGGGATGACACCGAGGGCAGATGCCCTGTTTTTTCTAGTGCAGAATGAGAGGCCGCGGCGAGAGCATTTGGACAGATATGCTCACTCACCGAGTTCGCACGAGAAAAATGAGGATCAGATAATGTAGCAAGGAGCTGCAGAGCGGCGCTAAAGTGCTCATTAGATCCCAGTGAGGGGGCGGACGGAGGCCAGGGGCGCTACACGCCGAAGAATTGTGCCTTTTTCGCCCAGACGGCACATTTAGCGAGGGAGATGATGCCAGTAGCAGACAGGAGAGTACAAAGGAGGGCACTTAGGGAGGGTAAACGGAGAGAAGGGAACATATGAAGGGCACAGCTAAACAGGACAGAGGGAGGGACCTGAGAAGGGGACATAAGGAGGGAACAGAGAAGGGAATGTCGGGAGGGACGAGAGAAAGGAAGGAACAGAGGGAGGAAACAGAGAGGAATGTAAAAAGAGGGACCACAGAGGGGGATATACGGAGGGAGCCAACAGTGAAAGGCACATGAGGAGGGTAGAGAGAGACAACACAGCGAGGGAACAGAGAAGGGAACGTAGGAAGGGCACAGAAAACAGGAGATAGGGGAGGACCTGGAAGGGCACATAATGAGGGAATGAAGTGAGTGAACAGAGAAGGACATAAAGGAAAAGGACAAGAGAAGGAAATGTAAGGAGGAACCAGAGAATGAGATCTAGGAAAAGACCACAGAAGGGGACGTGGGGATGGACCAGAGAGGGGAACATGCAGAGAGAACAAGAGCAGGGAACAGATGAAGTGTAGGGTGTGCAGAACCGAGGTAAGAACACTCAGGGGATGATATCCGACAGCACAGACTGAAGGGCACTTCCTCTGCTACATTTATAATGGGCTCAGGTCAGATCAATAGGAGAATGTAAGAATGTACTCCAGGATACTGAATACATCACCCTCTACAGCTTGCTGGAAGCACACACACACACACACACACACACACACGTTCATATACAAACATGCACACTAGCCTTAGTATGCATAAACTTTGCATGCATATAAACACACACACGGGCTTATCCGCTCACATACTTGCACGCACACACACATGCACGTGCACACCACATACATGTATGAACAGGTGCACACAAACAAACATGCACACACACCTGCAAAGTGCATGCACATATACAAGCCAGTACACAAAGTATAGAAAGCCAGCCCGAGATACACAGTCCTAAATGCCCTCTCTCTCTGTCCCTCTCGCTCACTCTCTCCATCTCACTCTCTCACACACACACACACACTCACACACACACACACACACACACAAGCAGCAGCAGGAAAAAAAAAACATCGGCAAAATAATATTGTACTCACCCCCTTCCCCAAATCGAACCTAGAAGGAACTCCAAGTTCAGTTCCACGACATTAGCGAAAATAATCCTGATTACACGGAAGAGAAATTATTAGACACGCTGGTTTCCGAGCCCATTTTCCTCCAAAGGCAATGTTGCAAGGAAGTCCTTCTACTGGATCCAAATATAATCATCCGTAACAAATGCACCACCGCTGAACAGCATCATGGTCAATAATATCATCGTCAAATGTATTATGCTGCAGAAAGGAAATCGATCCATCTCAGCTGTTCATCACGTGTCACTGCATTAATCAATGAAAAATCGGAGGTGACTGGTAGAAATAAATAGTTTTTAAAAAACTGAACAGGTCAACAAAGGGACAGGATCTGAAATTTATAAAACCGCGAGATGTAGACGTTTCTGAATGCTCTTTCGTGTGTAAAAAGCATTCCACCATTGCAGAAGTGGCCTTCACTGGAGACACGGGGAAATCAAGTGCCCCAATATCACAGTGCTATGGATTGTACTAGTTTAAATGTTGCCTTAATATCATTGATGCCAGAGTAACATCTATGGCAATCGTGAAGAGTAGGCTGCCAATCGAATCTCAAAATCGAAAGATACAAACCTGTATGTGAAGGGGATCATCAATTGCACAATAGTGGACTATTATTACGACATTGTGCCCAACAACTACGGTCGGTGGGTTAAGTGAACTCGAAGGTCACTCCCACCATTCCCGTTCATGACAACAGCCAACAGCTACAGGCTGCTGAATCGCACAACGCAGAATCCCTATATGTACTGTGGCGCATAGGCATAAAACAAGAGGTTTGCTCGCAGAAACCAGCAAGACAAGTTATGAAGGTTTAATTCATGAAATTTTGATACCGGGGGTACAAAGGTGTATTCTGTACCTTGGTTAACATTCATATAAAAACCCTGCCTCGTTTTGAATGGACAGTTGAATGAGACTGCAATGCAGTGACGTTGGCTAATCGTTGGCATCGGTAGCCTACCGTCAACTTAGTTCTGTTGAGATCGCGGGTTAAAGTGAACTAATTGTGCCTGACAAGTTTAGCGCGAAGAGATTATGGGCTCCCATTGATAGTTACGCCAGGTCGTATCGAGCGACCGCAATTAAAGACCAATTAGCAACATCAGTTCCCACGGTTATGCGCCAGACGCCAACAACGACACGTCAAAGTCAAAATATGAAACGTTTTCTTTCCACATAATGCGTCCAACAACCATCTTCACACTTATAGGCAACAATATAACAGAAACGGAGAGAAGTATCGGAAGGACTATGGAAGATTAAACTGTAACGTCGCGACCTCAAAGTCAACCATACAGTGTAATGTGCTCGAAAACATTTGTTATTAAATTGGTCTTTCTGTCTTACCACTTTTGAGGTTCATTTTCTTTCACAGACCGGACAAGATCAAAGTTTCCCGGACGCAGCCAAGACGTGTCGCTCCGAAATCAGTCTCATGCGCCTACGTGAATCTCGCCCTCTCGCCCCGCCAGCCTGTTGACAATTGCTAGTTGAGTTCCTGTATTATAACAAGGTGGGATTCGAGCCTTCAAGACTAAAGTAATCGAAAAAGAGCGCAAGACTCGGTGTGCGCGGTGGACAATTGAGGCACTCGGGGATTGATTTAACTTCTGCAGAGTGGCGAGTTCTGTTTGTTTTTATGAGACGACGTGCCCCTGCCACGCCCCCCCACTACAGTCAAAGTACTGTGGTTATAACTAAGTACAGCTTTGGCGATGGTTTGTGACTTGAAATAACACTACGAGCTGGCTAAAGCTTCATAATAAGTAGCCTACTTTTTATGCGCTTAATTCATTCTGGGTTGTTTTTCTCACAAATGTTACTGAAATTCTTTAGAAGTCTGACAACAATGGATTATTGTTGATTCAAGATTATGACGCATGAAGTGATAGTGTTGAAAATTGTATCTAATTTCCCAGTTTATCATGCGCATAAGATTGAGTCCAGTGGGTCGTCACCCAGTAAGAAACATGAAAAAGAATTAGGATAGGATGTTATGTCTTTACATCCAAAACAACTCAGACGTTACATTTCTTTTCACGGTTTGAGGACACAGACACAGAGCTCCTGTGACCAAAACCATGGTCTCTGCGGGGTGCAGTTTGGCTCGTACGCTATTTGAAAGTGCCTCATGCTGGTGATAATGACTCAGACGCCAGATTGGTTTTAAGCTCGTTTGACAAGTTTGAGGCACTGATGAAGGTGAACGAGCCGACCAAACCCCAGAAAGACAAAAAAACATTCCACAAATGCCACTGAAATGTTTTGAACCTCGCAACAACACTACAGCAGCATTATGAGAACATTTGAAATAGAAGCAAAGCTAGTGGAGATATTCAGCTGATACCCCAGCTTGGTGCATGCAGGCAGTATCCACCAGGATCAAAATCTGAGAGTAACTAGAACCCATCTTAGGCCAGTAACTGAAATTTCCATCAGGGAAGTCAAACATACATTTTATTCAAATGTTATCTGAGATTTCAAAAGTAAAATTAATTTAATTTTACAAATTTCAGCCAAAATGAACCTCCTTTGCATACCACCTTTGCATACCAAATTGTGTTTAACATGTATACTGACCCTGATTGATATTGCCATTTATTTTATTATTTAATAGAATCTAAGCAGGGCCTGTGATGGAGTGACATCCTGTCTCGAGAGAACATTAACTGTATGAAGACTAATCGTTTGTAATAAAGGATTTTTGTGCCTTCTCTATCTGCTGCTCAGCTGCCAACACTGGAGATAAGAATGATTCCCAGTTACAGTCATCGCAGGCTGTAAATGAATCATAGTCTTTCCTCTGAAGCAGGTGAGTCTTGTTCATGGTGGCCATCTTTTTGTATACCTGGGCGCTGTGAGTCGTTCTTTCAAATGGACAGGTAAAGTGGGATTTGGTAACACCGCAAAATCCTTTCATTATTCCGGTTTTGAATTTCAGGCTTATGTGGTATGTTGCAATGTAAATCCATGCAACTCTTGGAATGAAAGAGTTCCCATATCTTCTTATGTATATTGATTTTGGTTGCCACTTTCCCATCTACCTTTGTTGCACAGATTGGCATATTGCAGGGGTTCCCAAACTCAGTCGTGGGGCCTCCCTGTGTGTGCTGGTTTTTGCTCCACTCTGGTTTGCAGTCATTGGATTTTAACAAGCTGTTAATTTGCCTTAATTGGGCGCATTTTTGTTCAGAGCAGCAATTTATCCTCTCTTGACAAACAGTATTTTGACAGATACAGACAGTGAGGAATAAATTCCAAATCCACATTGCAATATATGAGTAACAACTGCATAAAATGAAGGAAAAAATGTACCCAATCAAAGGAAAAAAATCAATGGGTTCCTAATTGGTGAAACTGTGGGCACATGGTTGCAAAAACTAATAATTTACTAAACAAGCAAATGACAGAGTCAAACCTGTTTCATGTTATGTTTTTGTGATTGAGTGCAAATTATTTTGAAAGAACTCTATTCACCTGTCTTCAGCAACGTAATTTAGAGGTTACTGATTTTCTCAGTACCTGATTTGATCTGATTAAAAATGTTATTACCTGAAATTGCTTGCCACACAGAAATAAAAAAACTTTATATGAAAGGGTCTTTTATTCTTCATGGCACAAATGGATATTTCCATTAAAATTTGACTTAAAACAGCAGGTAACATATTTAAACGCAAAATGCACCCAATTCGGACAAATTAACAGCTTGTTGAAGTCAGATGATGGCAATTATGGCTGGGACAAAAACGAGCATACACAGGGAGGCCCCAGGACTGAGTTTGGGAACGCCTAGCAAATAGCGTCTGAGTAACAACACAAAAAAATTCCAGAACTTAAATTATTGACACAGTTCAGCCACACCAAGTCGATAACAGCACGCGTATTTCAGTTAAATGCTCTATTAGAAATAGGTCAGCCTTGAAAATAGGGGTTCATTTACGGCTGTTAATCACCTTTTTCTGAGCGTAAATGAAGTTCGTGATATCTTGTCTGCGTCTTTAGGGCCACATGACTCCAAATGCCCTTTAGCGGCATTGGAACGCGTGGCTCGTTTGTCCTAGTTTTTTCTACATTGTAGAAAGCACTGGATGCCGATTTTTCTGCGGTGGCAAAGTAAGTGCTCTTTCTTGAGTTTTTAATATTGTTGTTGTTTTTCTAGATAGCCAACTGGAGAGTCTAAATACTTACTGTGGCAATAGAAAGTATCCAATTCAAACTTTTTCCCCCTCGCAGAATGAAGCAAGACTTTGGAGTCTCATTGCAGAAAGAGAAGCCTGACACCTAGTGGGCAGTATAAAATCGTCTTTAATTTTTGTAAAAGGTGCCAAAAATGTTTTTAATCCAGCAATAATCAGAATATAGAATATAAGAATCTGAATATAAACGTCACACACTCAGTCAGATAATTAATCCTATCTCCTAGTTGAAGAATTTTGCAGATTAGTAAAACCCAGTGATCGGCAAAAATATACCGGAGAAGACATTAAATGCATGCTCATGGGAGATTTCATTCTATGGTATCTCACACACTCACTCACACTGCCTCACTCTCACATATTAACATGCGCGCATGTTAACGCGCGCACACACAGGCACACACACATTTGTATGGCTATTCTTGTTAGGGCATAATTTTGATTTACATTCATTCTGTACAGCCCCTCCCATAACCAAACTACGGCCAACCATAATCCTATCTTTAACCAATCTCTAACTGCAACCCTAAGCCTAAATTTAACTAATTGGCTGTAATCCTCCGAGAGGATCGCCCAAAATCTTCTCACAGCTCCAAATGTCCTTACATCTCGAGATTGGTTCTCACAAGCATTGCTGTGCAAACCCCCACGCACGCACGCACAAGAAACATGAACAGTATAGCAAACAAAATCCAAAGAGGATGGAAGTGTGTGTGTGTGTGTGTGTGTCGGGGGGGCAGAGTTTGGAAATGGAAACAGCTGTGTGGAGCTTTAATGAACGATCAGAGGGCTGGAAGCGATCAGAGGCTACAAACAGGAAGTTCCTGGCCCTTGTGCGCAGATGCCTGCATCTCTACCCAAGATTACAAGGCAGCAGATGGCATCAAACATGGGAACAAGAACCATCCAGCAAGTCTGAGTGGAAACTTTCTGTTTTTTTTTTTTTCCCCCTTGAAATAATGAAGTCAACTGCGTTTTACAAGCACTTTAGCTCCATATGGTTGCTAAAAATTGCGGTCAAGAATCATGTAGAACTTGAATAGGTCTTCTGATCATCTAGTTCAGATAGTCGTGAAACGCAAAGTAATGAGCCACTTTACGCCATGAACAAATCTTCAATCTGCTAATATCCAGGTCATTTCAGCTCCGAATGCCGTCTCTGTTCATGACGGCAACCATCGTGAAGGACAACAGTGCCGACTTGTGGCAGAAACGTGTACCACAGCAAATGCCTTTTTTGTACATTGCCGAAGCATCAGTGAATGGTAAATGTGATTAATAATTTTTTATTTTCTTATAGGCAGTCAACTAAAATCCGGCATATTTTTGTAAAAACTGAGATAATCATATACCACTCAGGTTGAAAGGCAGACAACCGTTGACAATCAAGGATGGATTATAGTCTGACGAGGCCCCTGGGCAAAAGTGCTTTTGAAGCCTGCCTCCCCCATGCGCACTCAGGATGGAAAGGAAAAAAGCGCGCACTTCAATCATTGCATACAGCCAGCCTATATTTGTGTGTCGGTACTTTTAATTACTTTTGTACAAAACGCTTGCTCAGAAAATACTAAAATATACAATAAAAATTTTGTTTGTAGGGGGGCCGTGGCACCCTGGTATGGGTTGTTGAGCAGCTTGAGGCCCCTGTTGTGGGTTATAGGGGCACCAGGGGGCCCTGGTATGGATTGAGGCAGAGCTGTGGGCCCATGGTGGGTAGAGGGCACTGGATGGATCCTGGGTGTGCTTGGGCCCCAAGGCACCTGGGCATTGGCCCCATAATCCCGGTCACTAATCCGGCTTTGGTTACCATAGCATAATTTGACTTCATTCAATATGCCTCAATCACTGGTCTACGTTATACTTTGAGTGCAAACCTACCCTTTTTGAGGCGCTCTTCAAAACCAAAAACAGTCAGGAAAACAAGGCCGTGACGGAGAATATTGCGGCTGTGGGGAAGAAAATAGCGAAGGAGAGGGAATGGATTTCGGTCACGCTAAGTGAGGGACACACAGTGAGCAAACAAACAGGGAGAAAAAGGAGGGAGAGAAAGAAAGAGATGAAGGGAGAAGGAAGTTAATAATTAATGTGGCCCTCGTTCCAGCTCTGGATTCACCAGTGTCCTCCTTCCGTCTTCCTCTCCCCCTCAATCTTTCTCCGTCTCTCTCTCCCTCATTCAGGCTTTTAACAGCGATTTAGTTCAAAGCAGCCCAGACCCCCTGCTGTTGAGCTGTAAGGCAGGAGATTCGTTGGCTGCCTTTCCTTGGACTAATAATATCACTACGTTTCGAAGTCGACACACACAACGCTCTGATCAGTCCGTATCATTGCTCATGACTTGGGGAGAAAATCGTTTAAAAGTGCAATCCTTCCTTGTTTTCTGCTTTGAGGAACTGATCAAATGTTTCCACTGTGTGTTTGTGTTTTTTGTGTGGGATGAGCACCATCCTTGTGGTGAAATGACTGTCTTAAGGCCTGGATATGTAGAATGAAAAACAAAAGAAAGGATGATATCATGCAGTCCTCGTATACCGGAACGTGCTAATAATCATGCCATCTCAGGTCATACTGAATTCCTGTTGAGAACTGCAGTGTCATCAGAAAGATAAGACCAAAGAATTCTGCCCAGGTACGCTGACTGTAGCCGGCAGTCAGTGAGATCCTGCTCAAAATGGCCGACAGCTTGACACATTCATGTGATAGTCATGTCCGTTCTACTGTTCTAGAATTCTTTACCAGGATATCCCACTGTCTAACTGTGAACTCAATTGCGCAAGAATCACTTGACAGATTTAGTTGTGAGAACTCAAGATTGGGAGCCATTTTGTTTCCATCACACAAAACCGAGCCATTTCACGCAGTGGAATCACTGGATTTTTTTTTTTACCCTTTCTTGGAAGTGAGAAGTCTAAATTTTGCGGGGGAAACCAATGAACCAGCTAAAAATAGTTTTGACAAGCATGAGAGGAGAAAATGCTCAGAAAACACTCACTTTAAGACCGTGCTCGATAATGGGATGGAAACAAAATGGCTCCCTGACCAGGTATTCTCGAACCCTCATATTGCAACACCCTCTATTTAGAAACTTTTGATAGCACCTTTCAGGGAATGACATCATGGACATATAATTTGAATGTCAGAATTTGAATGTTGCTAACTGAGCATTCCAACCCTGATGTCTTAATCATTACTGGCAACTGACCTGGCAACAAAGTTCCGGAACACTGAGTTAGAAATTTAAACAGAAAACTACCCAAATTAGCTGATGATGGAGGACGCAAGATGCTCTTAATAGCGTCATTGTTGCTCATTGGACCGCTGCGATGGGCACAGCACGCTCTGTTACCCCGACTGGGGATAGGCATGGCAGATTCATCATTTCAATCACCTATGCTGGAATCCTTGTTTATTTTTCTTGTACGTTTATTATTCGTAATAAATAAGTATTGGGTTCCAGTGATTTCTTTGCTGTAAACATACAGTACATGTAAGATAAAGACAAGATCTTAAGGTGTGCAAAAACTTTTGACTGGTAGTGTACATTAAAGGAATAAGCCCCGAGAAGCAGTGGGTTACAGTGATTTTATAACGGCGGAGGGGTGTTCTAAGGCACAACGCGCAGCGGAGTACCTTAATGCCCCTTCGTTATAAAATCATTGTTAGCGGGTTAAAAGGCTAAACTTCGCTAACGCTGAAATAGCGTGTTACAAGTCTTAGAACAAACGTAACCTATCTGGTCAGTTGAGCGCTGAGTAATTGGTTGCTAGGCCAGGCACGCAGGGATATTTTGTGCTGTGGTCTGCCTCAGAATGCAGTGGATTACACTGATTTTATACCGGCATGGAACGTGGCTCAGCCAATCACATTTAAGGATGGGAAGCCCCCGTTTTATAATAATCATTATACTTCATTGAACCCCAACGTCCAGTCACACCACACCTACTCATGCATAATTTACTGCGAGACCACATCCAGTCATAAATAATGCATAGAGAAACCACCCTTACTCATAATATACTGATAGACCACACCCACTCATAAATAATGCAGACAGATCACACCTACTCATGCATAAGGCACACAATGACCGCGCCCAGTCAAACAAACAAGCACGTGCACCACACCGACTCGTTCATATTGTGCACCTCGACCACACCTACTTTACTATGTATAACGTCACCAGTCCACACCTCCTGGTGCGTGAGATGAAAATTCAGACCTGGCCACTCATATGCAGTGCAGTGCTGGCCCAACTCACAGGTACAGTATCTGCACAGAGCCATAAGCCCTGAGAGGAGACCACTGTTAGTGAAACCTCATCGAGCTGCGAGTCTGATTCTGGAATCTTTGCCAAGTGTCCTCGTCAAGTTATTGTTGTGCCTCTTGGATCAGTCCTTCGAGAGATTACAGTCTTTGTTTCTATCTCTGTCCTTGTGTGTGTGTGTGTGTGTGTGTATGCATTGGGTGGGATAGAGAAACAATGTGTGTGGAAGAGGGTGAGGGGGAGCGAGAGAGAGAGAGAGAGAGTGTGTGTGTGTGTGTGTGTGTGTGTGTTTGTGTGTGTGCGTGTGTGTGTGTGTGTGTGTGTGGAAAGTGACAGTGTGAGACAGCAATAGAGGGTAATCCAAGATTCCAGATCTGGACTGCATCTGGATCTGATGTTATCTTTTTTAAAAGGAAAGTAAAAATAAACATGAAGTCATCTCAGCATCGTATCATCATCCTCATATTACGCACCTGCAGATATGCAAAGCGCGAGTGTTGAAACTAAACTTCTCGAAACTGCAAGTCCGTGCTCACACGCCTGCTCAGATTTGCAGGCAGATACGCACTCCTAATATATATTAGCAAAAACAGAAGTTCAAATGTGCAAATATACGTACATACATACATACACACATACGTTTGTGCATGTGTTTTTGATCAGTTTTGTGGTGTATTAGGGCGTGTATGTTCGCGAGTGTATTGGGGGGTATTGTGTATACATTTGAGAGACAGGCCGATCTCACTCATCTTGCCGTTTTCCCCGTCAAACAATTCTCGACACCCTGACAGCTGTACAGTCTGTCTTTTTTCACAGTTTGCCTTGTGCAAACAAAGCACATTTGACTTGAAACAGAGCCGAGCAATAGAGAGAGAGAGAGAGAGAGAGAGAGAGAGCGGGTGGGGAAATGGAGGGGAGGGAGAGGCAGTTGAGAGAGAAGAAGAAAGAAAAGGGGGACGGGAAAGAAGTGGATCGCGAGCGACTTGCGAGTGCGCGATTGTTTCTCAGAAACTTTTCGCGGGCGGATGAAAAAGCCTTCTGCCGCTCGGGCGAAAACTTCTGGGTTCAGGAGAGGCGTTTCAGATGAAACGGAAGGTACACATCGCAGGTGTCTCTCAGTCCAAACTAATTTAGCGTATCAGGACAAATTTGTGCCCGGGGGCGGGGCAGAGGAGAGGTGCTGTCATTGACTTTTAGAAAATTTACGATAATGTAAATTACGGCAAGAGAAGCCGCATATTAAAGACAGAACCACAGACACTTTCAGACAAGTTTGACTCTCGCACTCTCTCGTCTCTTGTTTAATCCGGCAGAGGAATTTTCACTCGACGGGTGATCAAAGACAGTGTACGCAAGACTCCGGGTGTGGGAGTCGCCTCGCTGCAGACAAACGGGGGAGAGACTTTAGAAGGCAAAACAAGAGGAAGAGTTGTTTGAGTTTGTCATAAGAAAACAAAAACAAAAAAAATCTCCTGTTTCCCTTCTTGAGCGACAGACGCACTGAGAGGGATAGGGAGCTTCAGTTCTCAGGGACGCTGCAGTGTCCCTTTCTGGGTGGCACCGAGCGCTGTCCCTCTGGCCAATCAGATCAAGTTCAGTGCACCAAGCCCTCCCTTCCTTCAACGGCTCAATTTTTTTTTTTAAATCAGGATGTCCAGGTGTATTGGAGGGGTTCATAGAAGTCCTCTGCAGGTCCTAAAGGGCACCCACGACACGGTAACCTTGCAATGGCAAATAACCGACAATTAAAGTGTTTCAACTTCGGCCTGTTCCAAAGGTTTACTCTGGGCATTGTTAGTCGGTGGTTTGCAGACCAAGTTCTCGCAAAGCATTCAAGGAAGATTTGTGTATTCTGTAGGAATACTTGGAAACTTTGTGTTTGTGTATTCTGTAGGAATTTAAATCCATTCAAGTACTGGTCTTACAATAGAAGAGGCAAAAAAGTCTCAGTTCCCACAATGCTGCTGCCTCGATCGTTAATGCAATTGTTTTACCGTTTTTCTGCCCAGCTCTGACTGAAGGAAGAGAGCCAGAACACAACTTCGACTCAAGCTGGCCATTTTGTGCCCAGAACATCTACACCAAGGGTGTCTGGTTTGGTGTGCTTTCTCCAGCTCAGCTCGACAAGATTTTAATACAGTCTTGAACAGAGTTGGGAGTAACGCATTACAAAGTAACTCATTACTGTAATCAGATTACATTTATCAGAACGTAGCGATGTAACGCATTACTTTGATAACCTAAGTAATCGCATTACAGTTTCTAACAAATAATCTGCTGTAAAGTTACTTTAAATTTTTCAACTATCGGTAGGACGGAAGGCCGGAAAAATGTCTTCTCCTTCTTATTATTATTCTTCTTCATATTATTATTCCTTTTGAGTATATTGGTGATTGAGACGGAGGACAGAAAAACAAATTAAATGTTTTTCATGTGTGTTTATGCCAGTACTGTAGCCTTGCACTTGACTTACTTTTCTGTGAAGTGCTGTTTGGGCTGATTTTTACAACTTTGCCTTTGGCTTTGCTGTATTGAAGAGCATGAGCTCCTTACTAGAATAAGATTTGCTCTGATCTGGGCATATGCCATGTTTTAACATGATATGGTTAATTAATTAAATCATGGTGTATTTCAGATGATGGTGCTGATTTATCCAAAAGTAATGTAACTAGTGGTGTAACTATTTACTTTCAGCAGTGAGTAATTACATAAAGTAAGGGATTACTTTTTTTTTTTAAAGTAACTAGTAATTTGTAATGCATTACTTTTCTAGAGTAACTACCCCAACACTGCACATGAACTAATTATGGTCCTCAGATGTTTATAAGGAGAATCAGGTATTTTGGTATCACAGTATAAAAAAAAGCCTGCTCCCACACTGACCCTGTCCTGACAAAAAGTGAATTAAAATGCGCTATTAGTATGATTATTTTTACTTTAAAATAAGAGGGTATGCTTTTAATTTACCTGTTATATCCTTATCAAAGCTATACATAAATCTATGATCGAGTGTGCTTGACTTATACTAAAAGTAAACAGAAGAGTTTAGATATATTTGGCTTATACAATATTCTTCTAATCTTTTACTAATCACTTTTCTTGGTCACCTTTGAACTTATCATAGTTTCCAAGTGGTTAATGATTAACAACTTTTCAACTTTTGCACTTGAACAGTACTGTGAAACAAAACACTGCCAGATTTATGCCTTGCGCTCACCTCCGACACAATTTCCTAATGCGCACTAAAGAGAAGTTCTGCAGCTCCCTTTCAGTTTAAGACTTCGCAAGGTCAGACTTTGGGTCTCCCCAGTGTAACTTGGTTTTTGTTCTAGCCAAATCCTTTGATCACTCCGGCTTATAGAAAACATTTGTCTCTTAACAAAATGCTAACAGAGAGCAGGTTTGGCTCATTAGCGCGTGCTTTGATCTCACTGCCTCGTTTCCCACAGGCAGGTGCGCAGGTTTGGTCACCAGGTGCAGACGGGCGTAGTTGTGATCATTAAATCCCTCTGCAGGGCCCACAAAGGGTTCGCTCCAGTCGCTTCTGTTCCACTGACTTCCTTCCTTTCCTGGTTTCCTTTTCATTGCCCTAAGCTCCACCCACTGAGGAGGCAAGGAGTTTAGAAAATGAAGAGAACTCGCCAGACTCGAAGGAATACAAATAAGCTACTGGGAACATTCTTGTCTCTCTTCAACTCTGCGATCCCATGCATGGGTCTGTCAAATGAAGCTGCTTGACGTATTCAAACCTGTAAAACTGGAGGCCTACTTTATATTCTTGCGGAGATTCTAAGGTTTCCAAAGATCCAAAATACAGTATGTCCTGCCGAATAATGGAGAAATGTGAATAAATATGAATATTTATTTTACAACATGAAGAAATGGTTTTTTATGACTTTGATAATACTTAAAATGAAATCAAAGAAAAATCAGAGTTTACAGAGTTAGATGTCAGCTCAAAACAACATCGGTTACAGATGCTTCAAAGATTGGGAGAGGTACTTTCACAGGTCAATCCTATTTAATTCTTCATCATGCGTTATTTTTACCCCCATTGCATGAATTTGATTGTGGGACCTTTTAAAGCAAAGTAAATGATTTAAAGCATTTTTTCAGTTGCTCTTAAAGCTTTTAAATGCTTTGATACATTTAACTATTACAAATGAGAGAATTTGTTTATTAACAAAATGTGATAGCGACCACCATTGAATTGGCTGTCTGCAGATGAAAGACACTCAGTGTAATGGTGTACCCAATCCCTGACCTATCACCTCTGTCTCCCTGAGTATAGCACCACAGTCAAATCCTGACGCAAAATACTAATACCAATACTTATCGGATTCAAAAAATTTGCTCCAATGGGAGATGGAATCCAAATTTCTTCAATTTCTTAATCAGTCATTTAGGTTACAGCCATCCATATAACCTCATATTGCTGCCTAGTTATCGTTGTTATTTTAATTTATTAATCGTAACAGGCTACGTAATGGTCTTCATTATCCAGTATATAAACAGGTTGTCTGTCAACTGGGCAGAGTACATGGGAACAAGTTGTGAGTACTCCTGGTGCAGTTAGATGGTAAATGTAATGCCTACCCAGAACTGCATGTCTGTGAACCACACGATAAAAAATGAAAGGTTGGCTCAACTTAAAAAAGTAAGTCAACCCGCTGCACAGCATTTTTGAGTTGAATCAACTTTAAGTTAAAATTTCTTTCAAAAATGAGTTTGTGCAACCACTGGGACCTTAGGCTGAGCAAACGCAAAAATGCTTTGCAGCTGGTTGCCTCACTTTTCTCAAGTTTAGTCAACTTCTTTATTTTTTACAGTGCAAGTAACAGTCAAAGAATATGTGTGGATTGCATGCCAAGCCATTTGGAATATGATAATCTGTAAAATCCTGGGTCAGATGTTTGCTTTGGAGTATGAGGGTGTAAGGGAGGGAGGGTGTCGGGGTGCAGGGTCATCCTCGGGATAGAGCCAAGGCCTCACGACCGTATAGGTCAAGCGGAGAGTCAAGGAAGCAGCATGTGTATTTGGGGGGGCTACGTCCCAGCTGTTACCCCCCAGGACCCCATCCTTCCACATCCCCTGGCCGTCTTTAAGGAGAGCCTTTGAGACTCCATGACACCGCCCTCTCTCCCACCCGCCACTCCTCTCTGCATAGATAAATAAATCTGGAACATAGACAAACAGACCAAGACAGTGGGGGCACTCTTTTTATGTGCCGGCAGATCACAGACACTTCCCAGCATGCATAGCGACTCCTGCTGCCCACACCACCCCCATCATCCCCGATCCCACCCTTCCCCTCCTTAGAGAACCACTGCAGTTTTTCCATTGAGTTCAACTGATTGACAAATTACAGGTTAATTTTTATTAAACTATCAGCTCAGTCTTTTCCTGTTCATCGTGTAAAATACATTTTTATCTGGCTGTTATGATTAATTGCATCATTGCACGTCTGCTTGTTTTAATTTTTTTCCCTGCGGTGTGTTAATTTTGTTCCATTTTGTGAAGCAGACGGCGAAAAGCGCCTCGTTCAGAGAGGTTTTTTTTTTTTGCCCACACACATCCAAGCTGCTTTAATTACAGAGGGAACCGATCACTAACTGCAGATCTGCAGTTGCTTTAAGAATTATCCACAGTAGCATGATCATAGCAAAGAATAAATAAAAAAGGGTTGCAGGAAAAGTTGAAAAGAAAAAAAATGTGTACTATGCATTACAGAAAAGCACAAAAAAATCCACATCAGAAGAGTTCACGTTGTGACAAATACAGTGTTCATTTCGTCTTCTGTGTTTTATCATTGTAATGAGGTGGAGGAAATGCTGGCCTCCCGCAGAGTTAAAGGAAGAGAAGAAGAAGCATTCTCATGTCTCTTCCCGCCGCCCCCCTTTCAGTGACACGCGCCTCGCCCCGGTCTGGCTAATGAAGCCCCCTTGCTGTAAGCATCAGCAGTGATGAGCATCGCATTTGGTGGGCAGAGATGATTGCTCCAGCCTTCCCTTTTTTCAACTGGGCGAGCCATCTATTAGAGATTCCCACCTCCGTCACCATCTTTATTTTGTCGATATTTTGTCCTTGTTTGGTTCTTCAAGATTTATCATCCATTTTCTTTATGTTTTAGGCCCAGAAACTGCACCTCTATCCACACAGTTTGCAAGAAACTTCACCGCACGTTGTCGGAAATGTTCCCTCTTTTGACGGCAGGCTCTTCTTGGTAGATTTAGCTCTTCAGTTGCTTCAGATTTCCAAGGCTTCCTTTATGTCTCCGATAAGATGACTTGTTCCTATACGTCGTTTTGAAGCAACCTCGCCTCGTACCGTCTGAAATGTTCCACCTCCTCGTTCTCATCTCTTCTTGGCAGATTCAGCCCTTCAGCTCCTTCAGATTCCTCTCATTTCCTTTGTGTCCACGTTGAGACGACTGATTCTACGCCGTTTTGAAGCAACCTCGCCACATACCATCAGAGACGTTCCAGTTCTTTCCAATTCCCCGCTGTCATCTCTTTATTTCTCTCCGCTAGATTTCCCTCTCCAGTTCCTTTGTTTCTCATATTTTCTTTTGTTTTCCGGATTCAGATTTCTTTTTTCTCCCCAGCTTTCAAGCAATCTCTCCATATACCATCAAAAACTTTACAGCTCTCTATTGATTCCTTAGATTTCTTTTGTGTTTAAAGTTTGCGTTGAAGTTTTCCTTTCATTAAACATAAGGCTGGCACATGCAGTTCTGTCCTCATTTTACCACTGCGATGCCTCACAGCATCACCTGCGCATCCCTGTACCCCGTAATGCCTGTATTACTTTGGGCCAGTTTACAAAGCCTGTGCATTTTTGTATTTTACCATGATAGTTTTATTTTGCAGTTAATGAAAATATCACCATGAGAGGGCTACGAGTGCAAAGCCTAACCCTTTGACAAATGTTTTATGAAACTGATCGATTTATTTTTAATTTCTGAATGTATGGAGAGACCGATCAAAGACAACCGTCTCCGAAAAGTACTCTGTAGTCAATTCTAAACAAATTTAATGTTGGGTCTTTGTGAATGAGTAAAATGAAATTCAGAAGAATAACAAGATATGACTTTATTGTTGTGACTTATAGTTTATTCACATGGGCTTACACTGAAACATAAACGTCAGTTTCTGCAGTGAGGCCTAAAATCCCAATAATAATTTACATCAAGTATTATTTCAGCATTTGTTTGCTTTTTGACAGACCACTTTACAAATGAAATTTTCTTTCCCAATTGCCAGCCAGATCTTGAAATCTAACTGAGCAAACGCTTGGGCAACATTTTCATCTTTTTATGGCAAAATGGCAAAGGAAAATATTTGATGTTATTGCAACAGACAATATTTTTTTTGTTCTGACTGGGCACATTTAAATGAAGACGACGTTGAAACCAGTTCCTGTCCTCTCTGCTAAAGGTATTGGTAGGGGCCTGGCTACAGTGGACTATATCCCTCCTGAGTGGTATCGCCTAATACTGTATATCTCACCGGCTTCAAAGGCGGAGCCCCCTCGTGCCACCTTCACTCACTCCAAATATTTAGCTTGAGAGATCTGTCTCATTAAAGGGCCATCAAAGTTTCTTCTTTTCTTTGACTTCAAGGCCTTCATTTACATTATTAATCAGCTCGTACGTATGGTATGGATGCTGCGCTCAGCAATAGCGATCTTTAAACCCCCACCCCCCCCACATCTCTACCCCGTCTATTCCGATCCCAAATGCCGGCGGCGCATTTTTTTTTGGGGGGGGGGGGGGGGTTGCTCTTCAAGAAGATTATCGTCACAGCGGGTAGAACGAAAAGAATCGAGGGTGAAGAGCGGCTCTTTTCGTGCTCTTGACGAATTTTTGCTGACAAGGCAATGGAAGACGATCGCGTTCCTCTTTGCCTCTTCCAGAGGTCGCAATACGGAACACTGGACATTTTGGTCGGATTCGAGCTGTCCACTTTAGTACAAAAGATAGATCAATTCTTCAATCTCAGTTTTGTCCCTGTCCCCAGCAAAAGGCAGATAAGGTCATCAAAAGTGTACAACCCAGTACATCCCAATAAAAGGAAAGGTTCATTTCACAAGTGCGCGGCGCTCGTGCAAAAATTTTTTTACATCACTTCCTGTTAGCTCAAGTAGGGTTGTCTGTCGATCGCATCATCTGAGACAGTCCCCGCGAAATGCGTCGCAAATAAAACTGCAGAATAAGTATTTGGGTGAAGAACACAAAAATCCTAAGATCTCTCTGTAAAAAAGTACACCGTCAAATCCAGGTTGGCTCGCGGGGAAAAGCACCTTTGAAAATCTAATGCATAAACATAGCGCTCGGATTCCTTTCACCTAAAGCGCACGGTTCCGCGCCTCTTTGGAGAACTTTCCTTTTTCGGGTTGCCGCGGTAACTGAAATAAGAGTCAGTTTGGGATTTGGGTACTTGTCGCCTCTCATCAAAGCCAAACACCCCCCCACCACCAAATCCTCCCCCTTTTATACGGCGGGTGCCTGTGAACTCTGAGTATTTATGAAACGTCTCTCAGCGATTTATATAATTGTCATAAAAAACCAAAACAAAAGACGATTAAAATAGAAAAATATGATAGAAAAAGTCAAGATTTCAAAATATCATTTTCTTTGCACCGTATCTCTCAAAAAAAAAACTGAAGATTCAAAAGCCCTAGAGGTGCTTGCCGTCTTCATCAGTTTTAGATCGGTGAACGCAGTCCGCTGATAGTTTGAGGCAAGTTCCACATTCCAGTCGCACAAAATAGTCGTTCTTATGCATTTCTCTCCATTCCAGGCAAAGATAAGCACAAATCTGTAATCACTGGACATCTTCAAGGAATCCTCAGAAACACTAACTGGGGTCTAATGGGATCGCTGTTAACAAATATGAATCATACTGCTTCATCACAGTAGCAATAGTTCCAGCATGGTACCAATATGTTAAAAATGTTTATTACATGTTTATTGACATGTTGTAATAGTTAAATGTTTCGGTTTTTAGCGCAATGACATTTTGCAGGGATTGTTGTTCAGTACATTTTACATCCTTTGTTGACGTTCATGTGGGCGATCTGTTCCAGGGACTTTGAAAGCTGTTCAGAATAAATTTTGTAAAGCAGTGGAGTTTGGTAAAAAAAAAAGAAAAAAAAAGAGGTAAATCCATATAGGCTATAGAGGCTGTTGGGGGGATTCTAGAAGAAAGAAGAAATGGAAGAAAAAGCATTTTCTCAAAGAAAAGAAAAACAGGCCACATCAACAGAGTAGCTGCTACAGGAGACAGAACAGGGACATCCAGTGTGGTGAATGCAACTAGAAAACATAAAACCGGGCCAGCTGAACAAAACTAGTGCAAACCTTGGGTCGATGCAATAATTTATCGACACATTCCCATGTTTGTTTGTGTCCCAAGTACCTTGCATTCCATCTGTTTAATGATTTTCCCAACCAGGGGGTCTAAACTAATATTCTCTAAGGAGGCAATGAATTCACGCAAAATGGCGGCCACACCACCCGGGCTGACTGGCAGTTGCTTGTTTGTTGGACTGAACGATAGTGGTAACTAACCTTGTTTCCGGGAGATCTACTGTCTTGTAGGTTTTCACTCCAAACCTGACAAAGCACACATTCCACAGCTCGAGCCGTGCTGCCCAGTCCTGTTCCTGAAGATAATATAAAATGGCATAACATGAGTGGCGAGAACAGGCTGTTCAGCCCAACTAGGCTCACCATCTACACTGTTACAGGCTGTTCAGCCCAACTAGGCTCACCATCTACACTGTTACAGGCTGTTCAGCCCAACTAGGCTCACCATCTACACTGTTACAGGCTGTTCAGCCCAACTAGGCTCGCCATCTACACTGTTACAGGCTGTTCAGCCCAACTAGGCTCGCCATCTACACTGTTACAGGCTGTTCAGCCCAACTAGGCTCACCATCTACACTGTTACAGGCTGTTAAGCCCAACTAGGCTCGCCATCTACACTGTTACAGGCTGTTCAGCCCAACTAGGCTCGCCATCTACACTGTTACAGGCTGTTCAGCCCAACTAGGCTCACCATCTACACTGTTACAGGCTGTTCAGCCCAACTAGGCTCGCCATCTACACTGTTACAGGCTGCTCAGCCCAACTAGGCTCGCCATCTACACTGTTACAGGCTGTTCAGCCCAACTAGGCTCGCCATCTACACTGTTACAGGCTGCTCAGCCCAACTAGGCTCACCATCTACACTGTTACAGGCTGTTCAGCCCAACTAGGCTCGCCATCTACACTGTTACAGGCTGTTCAGCCCAACTAGGCTCGCCATCTACACTGTTACAGGCTGTTCAGCCCAACTAGGCTCGCCATCTACACTGTTACAGGCTGTTCAGCCCAACTAGGCTCGCCATCTACACTGTTATAAGCTGACTGAATTTAAAAGTTAAATTAACGCATTGTCTTCTTGTTATTTTAACTGTGAGTAGAGTCCCGCACGCATTTAGCTGTGGTTTACAGTTTACATAATCAGTAATCAGCAGAATCAAATGCACCAGATTAGGGTTCGAGTGAAAACCTGCTGGGTGGTGGATGAAGGAACAGGGTTGTTGTACACTGATCTCGTGCAACAATTTACCTAAGGAGGTAGTACATATGCTGATAATATATAAATCTTGACCCATATAGTACAGTGTGCTGAATAAATGTGAAGGACTGCTTTCCAGACTGCTGTATGCTCTGACCTTAACCAATCAATAAGAGGACTGTCACTCTCACTCCTGATCTCAACCAATCAGAGAAACTCCCTCAACATCTTCAGGACCCAGAGGGAACCAGTAACTGTATTACCCAGCCTCTGGTTCAAGGATATTTCCTGCCATCAATCAATCAATCAATTCATTAATCACTTTTAAATCTGCATCGCCTCATTCGTAAACAACACAGCCCAGACCGCACTTGCCCATCGCTATTTCCATCCATCCATCATCCATAATCTAATGTGCCATTTTCTGATTAGGGTGACTGGGGAGACAATCCCACAATCCACTGGGTGAAAAGCAGGAACACAAAGGACAGCTCTTCAAATCCATTGCACTTCTGACCTCTTCACACAGCATTAAATAGCCCAGGATATTGTCAGAGTTTAACTTGTATGGGGAGAAGCTGGCGATACCTGTGGAGATTGCAGGTGTGGTGTCTGAGTTTAATTTCCCATTTGGGGGGGCGGTGTAGCGTGGGTTTATGGTAAGGATGCCACCTTTTAACCCAAGACTGAAATGTGGGGTTAAAGGGGGGCGTGGAGAGGAACATGACCCCCCCACCCCGAGCCCCACCCCTGACTGCCAGACGAGACAACTGCAATTCGATAACAGCTGCAACCTGCGGCTTAATGATTTAGCTGGGCTATAACTGCCATAATAACTGCCCGGAGAGAAGGGACCAGATCACCTCATAACTCCTGCCGATCGCGCCAGTCTCCGGCACCCTGGGGGCCAAATTTTGTAACAACATTGGGGGGGGGCAGAATCCATGATTCTAACACCCCCACCCCCCCAAACCCTCCTCCTCTGTTATTTACCACACACTCAGCTGTGAAGTGTACAATTGCGCCGAACAAGACCTGTGCATCTACCATCATTTCATGTTATTACTGTTTAGCCCTTCATTTGTTTTTGATCTGACAAAAAAATGCATGTAGTATCTGTACAGTGCTAATATGGAAAAGGCACTGATTAGCTGTTCCAGTTCAGGTCCATTGACTTCTATTAATTGTTTTCAAAAAGTTAGCAGGTAGCATGGGGCATCCCTGAAACAAGAAGGCTATCCTATGTAGCTTCATATCTAGACTTAAAATGAAAAGCTGTGTGCAAGAAGTAGCTATGTCACAAAATAACTCTTTTGAGATTTTGGCAGTCAAAGTTTTTCAGAACATGTTGCAGATATTTTTTTTTTTTAATGGTAGCGTTCTCTGGAGCTCAGTGTTACTTCCAAGGGCTACTGAGGGCTGACCAATCCTTTCTTTGTGGAAAAATGCTCATGTATGATGAAGTACTTTGTTCTGTTAAATACCCGGACTTTATTACATTTACCACTAAATTGCAGGACTTGAGTACTTTTAACAGATGAGGGCAACTTTCCGGCGTCTAAATGGTTGCCATTTTCACAGCAAGTCACATGAGACATTCCAGCATTTTGATTGGACGGCCATGAACTTTCGTGGACTACAGTATTTCCTGCAGTAAAGCTTAGTGAATTTGACAATGGCAACACATCAATACACAGAACTTGAGTACTTCTTCAGAGAAATCCCTGAAATCAGATGATGCTCTGACCACTATGGCTTTTAATTATTGTGTCAGCTCATTTTTTGCCAAATAAGATTTAAGTAATTTTCGCACGCAGGTCTTAAAATAATATTTATGAAACTCATTGTATTTTTGCCAAATAACACATAATGATTACAGCTGGTGTGCGTTTAATTTTAACTTCTTTCAAGATTTGCCACCTGGGCACAAAAAAACCTCACACGCAGAATGATAAAAACAGAATTAAAACGCAAAGATGATATATAGGCAAAGTACATAAATATATGCGTAATTTTTTACACGGTTTACCACTGCTGGCTTGATTGCATGAAAAATGCTCCGTACGTTGGATGCTTCCAAGCTTTCTGAGTCTCTTGTTTCTATGGATTATGCAGGATGGCAGATATCGTGTAAACAACACGGTGGTGTCAGAGTGAGACTCATTCTGTGACACCCAACACTTTAATTGCATGGCGCTGTCAGTGGACCTGTTTATCCACAGCGTAAACGTGACACGCATTTCCCGACGAGATCCCATCACAGCTCCCCACCCGGCACCCACCCACCCCGGGGAGATTTACGTCTTGTTACAGCAAAATAATCACGGCTACGTCAGTATACTACGTACAAACATACTAAAACAATTCAGTGTACTCCCTCCGTTCAAAGAATAAACTGCCACACTGCCGTTTTAGTGAGTCAGAACCCCAAAGTTTATTGGTGAAAAAAATGCATCTTCCACTCCTAAAAAGAATCGACCGTCACATTTTAGGTTTAGCAGGTGACAGCGGTAGAATTCTTCAGCTTTCAAAGAGCACTGCGACACGAAACGGTTTGGAAAAGAACTTTCACGCACCCGAAAAACAAAAATGAAGTCACCTGTAAACGAACATTTTTCTCTCAAATAGTTTTTTTTTCATGGCACGATAACTGTGGAGTGACTTTGCTTTTATGGTGCAAAAAAGGGGTTTAATCTGGTCAGCGCAATAGAAGCATCCTAAACTGGTTATACTTTTACAGAAACCAACAATCCTGGCCTTAAATTACACAAAGCGTTGTCACTTTGTAATTCCATTTTTAAGTTATATCAGTGATATGAATTAGTCCAGAACGGTCAAACAACAGATCAGTTGGCAACAGCTTACATACACTGCTTTACATGAATTAGCCTCAAATGATTATTCCCAGTGCAGGACTAATTTAACCCTTTGACAGGAACTTTTTGGAATGTCTTTTTTCAGGATTGTATCAGTCTAGAAAATTGCATTCAATTAAAGTTGTAGTTGGGATACCGGATGATTCATCCAGACAGGGGTCCACGTTCATCGCTACATAGCGACTCTTAATGGTCGACCAAGCCTATTGACGGCAGAATAAAGCTGTTAATGAAAAATCGTCATCCAGCTCCCCTCTGAGAACGTAGCTACACCCTGTGATGCGAACAGAGGCGGCTGGTGACCTCGTTCGTTTTGAAGGATCTGCACACTCTCCCGAAATGGACCGTTCCAAACCGCGGAGCAGGTATCAGGTATGCTCAGCTCAGCGGGATTCCCCGACCCGACCCCACCCCCCCACCCCACCCCTGTGTAATCACAAAAACATCATGATCAGCACATCGCGCTGATCCTGCACAGACCATCAGAGACATGAACACACACCTGTACTGAGGAAGAGCCTTTTAAAACCCTCAACACCTGCGGCAGCCCAGGTAGAGCAAAGGGAGGGGATGGGCTGACCTCTCTATCTCTGAGGGAGAGAGGGATGTGTAAAGAGAGAAAGAGAGGGAGCGAGAGAGGGAGGGAGGGAGAGAGAGGGCTGTGGAGATGGAGGGGGGGCCAGAGGGAAAGAGAGGGAGAGGGACGGGGAGAGAGATGGAAAAGAAAAAGAATGATGGAGAGTAGGAGAGGAGGGATGGAGGGATGAAGGAATAAGAGAGCAAACATGAAAAGAGAGAATGATATAGACTAAGAAGGAGATGGAAAGAGGGCAAGGGAGAGAAAGAAAGATGAAGGGAGCAAGAAAAGAGAGACAGAAAGAGTTAGGAGAAAATAACTATCTAACAGAGAGAGAGAGAGAGAAAGAGAGAGAGACTGAGAACATGACAAATGCAATTAAGCAATTCTGTTAATATTCTCAGTATTCCAGAGCCTCACACTGGCCTCAGCACTGGTGTTCAGTGTGTTTGCCTGCTCACACGGAGACAGTATTTACACAGGAGCACAATTTCAAGAGGCCGGTTTGTTCTTTCATCTCTGTGTTGAGTTAAGTGGAGTGAGGCACACAGGATCACAGCAGTTTGAAATGGTCATACAGGACATCCGCTACAGACCCGAATGGACACATGTCCTGTATGACAATTTCAAGTAAATATTCACATGTACCTGTAAGTTCATAAATGCACCTTTTTCATTCTTTTTCTAGCTGCAGACAGGTACATACAGGCGTGGTGTCAGTGCACCAGAGCAGGGTGGGGGTAACAGGGGTGTGGGAGGGGTAATTAAAGTCATAGTGCCCTCCCACGTGAATGATTTGGGCTGTCTAGGCACGCAGCTGGGCACCACCTCCCTGAAATAAAGGCCCAGCGCTGTCCGACAGTAAACATCCAACGGCATTGTGCTCCTGGACTCCCCGGACTCAATAGGCCAACATTAGCATTTTTAATTAGCGACTGGGCCACGTGAAGGCTCTTTGATCTACCAAAACCCCCTGCACTAGACACAGAAGGGGAACTGAGTTCAAAACATCACTTCAGAGCTGACGAAGTGACCCCCATTGGTGGCCTTTTATGAAAATGTCTCCTGGGATCCTCTCCTCTCGCCTCGTACACAAGTACAGCCCCCCCCCCCATCCCAGCCCTCCTACGTGGAAATCAGGCTGATAATTTGCTGCAGGAAGGACAGAATTGGCATTAGCCTTCGTAGCGACACGACTTACAACCGCTGCTGCCTGAAAAATTGCAGAGAATACAGTAGTACCGTAATCTAATGGTTAGTTGACGTGATGACATGGTTTTTAACCTTTATTTTTACCAGGGAAATTCCACTGAGAACCTTATCTCTTTTTCAAGGACGGCCTGGGAGAAGTTCTGCACATTTGCAAGCGAGGAGAGACAGAGAGAAACAGGGGTAAAGCCCCTGGAGCAGGTTTGGGGTTAAGGGCCTTGCTCAAGGGCCCAACGGCTGAGTTCTTCCCAATTTCATCTCTCCAGGTCAAGTCAGAATCCCAAGACCCAATGGGGCTTGAACCAGCCACCTTGTCAGTTCCTCATCAAGCAACCAACCACTCGGCTATTCTGACACCCCTCTTGGCTACCCTGCATGGCGAAAGGACGATGGAGTGAGTTGCCACTAAGTGTTTTGTTCCAGGACGTTTCTGTGGTAGTGGTGTGGTTCTGTTTGCTAATGGGCGAATGGAATCGTTCTACAGCCTACTGAATTCATAGACTAGTTCAGTTCTTTACCAGGCAGACAAACTGGTTCCATTCCTTACTTGGCAAATGGCTCGGTGGACTGGTTCGGTAGTTGCTCAGCTAATGGACTATTTCTGGGTTTCCTTGGAAAATGGACAGGTTCTGCTGTTTCTAAGCTAATTGAATGATTCTACAATTACAAACCTAATGGGCTGGTTCTGTAGTTATTAAGCAAATGCCCTGGTTCGGCAGCTTATTTACATACTTACTTATTAATTTAATCTTTCCTTTATTTAACCAGAACTAGGCAAATGACCTTGTTGTGTCATTATGGGGTAAAGAACTGGTTCTGAATTTACAGGGCTAATAACTTGGTCCTGTATTTCCGAGGCTGATGGACTGGTTCTATTGTCATATGCAAATGCACTGATTCTGCTGTTACTGTGCTGATGAACTGTATGTTTATTACTAGCCTAATGGACTGGTTCTGTGCATTAGTAGGCCAATTGACAATGTACCGTGACATTTAGCGGATGGCTTCAATGGTAGATGAGTAGTTTTACAAGGATCCGAAACAGACTTAGGCAAAAAGTTGAAGGACATTCGCCTATCTCACCACATCCTGGCGACTCTTACCGGATCAGTATCACAGAGTTAGCGGCAGTCGAGTGAAAGAGGGCTGGAACATCAGCTGAGTTCTGTTTGGGCGGTTGTCTTGCCGCCGTTGGCGGGAGATATTCAATCTGATATCTGTTCAGCAGCTGCGGAGATGTTCTTTCATGATCCCCCGATGGCCGTATGCAGATCTCCAGAGAAACGCAGCAGAGCCAAACATTCTCTGATGGAGGCAGATGAAATGGTCCCACTTATTCAGTGAAAAGATAAAAGAGCCATAAATGTGGACTGCAACTGCGACCACCACCACCCCCCCTCCCCCAACCCCCCCTGTTAAAGAGCCAGACCTGCTTTTGAAACCATCAGACATCTGGACCCGCTTGTATCCAGGACACATTAACTAATGTGCAATTAAACCTTAATAAGTCATTAAATCCTGTAATGTCACATTAGTTAATGTTTACATTAAAACTGCTTGTACAAAACCTTTTGCCTTTAATGGCATTGTTTACCTACACAGGAAATATCAATGAAGTCATTCCAATGTAAGTTCCTCACCTCTTCACCAAAGTCTGGATCAATAAATACACAGAAAATAAACAGCCTATGAGTAAAGCCGTCTCTGTGGGTAGCTTCATTGCTAACCAGCTACTAGGTGCACGCTAATGAACTCGGCAAGTGAGTGTGTGTTTGTTCGCATACATGTAATGCTGGAGTGTGGTTCGTTAGCCGTTTTTTGTCATGGTTTTGTTGTCTCTAGCTTCCCACGGGCTTGTGATGAGATGATTGTTCATCAAAGGTGATCGCCACTCTCCCTACCCCCAATCCTACAGGGCTGCACTGCCCAATCACAGCGAGGAAGGGGGTTGGGGCTTTTGTTATTAAGACAGTCATTTGCCTTGATATGGCGTTCTGCTGTGGAGATACAGAAGACAGAGGAGGGAAAAAAAACAAAGGCAAAAAAACAAAGTGGATAAAAGAAAAAACACTTTTTGTGCTCGTCACACATTTCAGCTTTTCGAGCTTCCCCCACATCCCTCGAGTGCTGCGACAAGACGGCGCAAGCCTTCTGACGCACACACAGACATGCGCATGTTTATACACACAAGCAAATACACACACACGACCCGCATGTGCACACACAAGCACATAAATAAGCGCATACACACGCATACACAACTGAAAACATGCACGTAGCACAAATGTGCACACACATACTGGCCTGTGCATACACATACAAACATGCACACACACACACACACACACACACACACACACAAACGCACGCACGCACACACACACATGCGCGCACACTTAGCATACAAAACACAAATCAAGTTCCAGCTATGGAACAATGCAGCCAATACTGGGCGCAGAAAATGCAAACGGAAGAGTTTCAAGAGCTTCTTGTCTAATTAGCATGCTTCCCAATCAAAAGTTTAGTTGGACATAAACTGCCAGCCAGAGTGAATTCACTTGCTTTTACTGCATGGTGCTGCGTTACCCGTTTCTCTGTAGATTTTGCTCCTTAATCCATATTGCACATCTGCGCAACATTCATGTCTGCTTTATGCTGTCTTGCAGTCTGGCCATTCTAATTTGCTCCATTGTAATTTCCTGCGTGTTTCTAATGTGCGGCACTGTAGGCCCTAGGTCTGCTGCGGGTTAATTGTTTCCATGAAGAAACAACGTTAAAAATAAGTGGTTCGTGAAGCGCAGTCGTGTGCGCGCCTCTATGGTCTGGCTGCCTGTGACGTTTAACTATTTTTTTCCCGTAAGTTGAAGTCAAATCAGAGCGCCTTTCAACCATGAGGGGATGTTATATTAGTCATCTGAAGTCCTGGCCTACGATCTTAAACATGCCATTCAAAGAAGCGTAAATCTCAGCAAAATTTACAGGCGCTTCGCTAAAAAACGCGGCACGGCGGCCAGACCGGGCTTTTGACCTACAGCGGTGATTAAGAAGCGTCATTCCAAACACGCTGTTTAAAGAGCCTAAAATATGCGCGCGCTGCTGTTAAAAGATTTACCGAACACTTCAGCGACCGTTATTAACTGCCAAATAAGGACGTTGAAGGGAGAAGAGAAACAGAAGCAGTCGGCTATCGGAGAAAGAGAGGGCGAGTGAGAATGAGAGAGAGAGAGAGAGGGTGGAGATGGAGAAGGATGCAGAGAAAAAGAGATAGTGAAGGAAAGGGGGAGAGGGAAACGCAGAGAAAAAAGAGCGCTCTTCCTGTATGATCCCATCTGTGCGATATTAAAGAGAAGAAGGAAACCGGCGCGTTATTTTTACGGCCGGCTCCGGGAGAAAGATACGCGCTATATAGAGACCGAAGGGTGAGAAGGAACCTGGAGGGGAGCAGGACTGGAAAAGCTGGTATCTGATAAGCTGCGACAGCCTGTAACAGTTGAGCGGCGGAGTTCAATTTCTCACGTCCCCAGGAATTAGCCATTTTTTCCCCAATTTGATGAATTTTTATCTAATGTAAAATAATCACAGGGCAGAATTTACAGTGAAGTGAAAACGCAAGTGTGTGCGCACGTATGCGTGCGCGTTTGCGCGTTTGTTCTTGTCACGCCCGCCCACACAGACACACATGAGCGCACCCACCTTCACAGACACATACAGCCACACATTCATATTCATAAACCTGCAGACATTTCACTTTTCTGCCTAGAACGCCATCCACGATCCTCATCTGCGATCAATGGAATCACAAGCTGTAAAACAGTATAAATGTCAGCAAATATGGGAAGTTAGAGTAGCTACACAGATAGTGTTAATTGCCTTTGACTATGTTGGACAAATATCCAGGGGAAGGATATTCAGAAGAAAGATTCCTTTAGGAAATTTTGTGCAATGGCACGAACAAAAATCAAGAATGAAACCAATATCAAACAAAATGATTGACTCAAAGGACAAAACAAAAGTTTGAAATAAAATGCATGAAGCAGGCATGTTCAATAATCATAAAACACCCATTTCTGAACACTTGCAGCATGAAGAATCATCTTAATCATTTACCATTCACCAAATGCCGCATGATGAAGGAACATATAGTGGCAATGGACACAACAAAAGACCATTAGCGGCCAGCTTCTCCATTTAGATCCCCCCAGCCAGGAGTAAGCTCATGAGTATTTGGAAAGCGACAAAAATTTTAAGAGGGAGTGATTCCCACCCAATTCACTCCATATGGCAAACATACATCACTCAATATCATCAAGGCTGACAAGGCTGACAGTTAAAATGGCTGACAGCCATTTTAATTTGAGGGTATTTCACATCCATATGGAGTAAATTGGGCAAAAATTACAACCCTTCCAAAATGGTGTCACTGAAAACACTTAACCCTAAAAAAGCATTATGGTGTAGCATCTGTACATGGTGTGTTACGATCCAGCAGGGTTATTCGGTCAGAAACTCACTTCCATGGCTTCAGACGGAACAGCTGCTAAAAAGTCGGGCGGTGTTCAAATAGTCAGTAAATATGTCCTGTCATCTAATTCCAAATGACTGTTCCTTAACCTCAATGGAAATTGTCATGAGGTTAAGGAAAGATATAAAGCACAATTCATATGGACGTGGGGACAGACAACCGTGGTTCCAAGAAAATTTGACTGCATGCATACACTCTTGTAGATGCAATCAGGTGTCCCTTCCCTTCATGTTGGCTTTTTTGTTTTTGGCTGGGTAGTGGTGCATTGCTTGAATTATTGCTGCGGCAAGGAATTGTAGGACTGCCTTACATCTGTTCTTGTTGAAAAGGATGGTTCAGTGTACCCTGTGTTCAAGAAGATGAGTTAGGAAGCACTGAAGCACCTTTCCTTAACATTTAGACAATTCAAACACACCTATCATGGCAACCATGTACACGACAAAAAAAAAGTAAAGCATATTTGGATTTTTTTGTGTTCGGGGCTGTTTTGTGAATTGGGCATTATTCTAGCATTTTCTAGGCCCTTCCTTGTTTTTCTTCTCCATTCCTTTAAGTTTAACTCAGTTCAGCTTGACTGACTCTGGCCAATTTGAGCATTAAGTACTCACACTTGTGTATTTAAAGAGCTTCTTGTCTGGGCTGACTTGTGCATTTTGCAAGTCAACAGTAGCCAAGATGAAAATGTTCATGCCTGTCGTTGTTGTTTTGTTGATGTTGTATCAAGTGGATGTTGTGGAGCTGTGCGACGTCATCTGGATGCTACAGATGTGGCTAGAGCCATCCAGCTCCTTGAAGATGGTGTTTGGCAGGTTGAGGTGGCCAGGCGCTTTGGTGTAAGCCAGAGTGTTGTCTTACATTTGCATCAACGTTTCCAGCAGACCGGCCTGTATCATGACAGACCACGTGGTGCTTTAACTGCTCGTCAGGATCGATATCTGAGCACAACCGCTCATCGAAACCGCTTTAACTCAGCAAGAACTCTGAGAAACAATCTCCAAAATGCCACCCGTGTTCGTGTCAGTGTCCAGATTGTGAGGAACCGACTGAATGCTGATGGCCTGAATGCCAGACATCCAGCTGTGACCCCAAGACTGACCCCTAGACACCGTCAGGCGAGATTGGCATTTTGTCATGCACACTTGGACTGGAATATCGAGGCCTGTTCGTGTGTACTATTCTCTGATGAGTCCAGGTTTTGTGTCTCCACGAACGACAGACGCCAGAGAGTGTGGAGGGCCCGTGGGGAACGCTTTGCAGAGTGTGCCATTGTTGAGCATGATCATTTTGGTGGTCCCTCTGTTATGGTGTGGGCAGGGATCAGTGTCAGGGGTTGCACAGACCTTCACGTGTTCCTGCAAGGGGCGTTTAATGCCAGGATGTACCGGGATGACATTATCCACCCCATTGTTCGTCCCTATGCTGGTGCTGTGGGCTCTGATTTTCTGCTGATGGACGATAACGCACCAATCCATCGAGCAAGGCTGGTGCAGGGCTGTCTGGATACAGAGGCAATCCGTCGTATGGACTGGCCAGCCTGTTCACCGGATCTTAATCCAATTGAACACCTTTGGGACCAGCTCGGGAGAGCCGTGCAACGTCGTCAACACCCGCCAACCAACATCCAGCAGCTCAGAGCAGCCCTCAGTGAGGAGTGGCAAAGACTGGACCAGGCGGTCATTGACCGTTTAATCCAGAGCATTCCAAGGCGGCGTCGGGCTTGTATTCAAGCAAGAGGAGGTCACACGAGATACTGAGATGGGCAGCATTAGGGTGTGATGCTTGTAAAGTCACCTTTCCCCTTGAGGACATTTTGTTGTTATGGACAAGTTCCTAAGATCCTTGTTTGTTGTGGCTAAAATGGTAAATAAAACTGTATCTGGTCATTAAAATAGTGTTTAATTTCAAAACACATTAAAAAATGGCAAAAACTACTCAACAAAAACCCAACTGAAAAAGATAGCCAGATTTTGAAAAATATCGGTAACACTTTACTTGACGGGTGCGTTCTTAACACATTCATAGCAGCTGTCATGAATTGTTCATAAGGCATTCATGAGGGTCTCATAAGACATTATTCAACCTTCATGCCCATCCTTTCATAAACGTGGAACACAGAATGGCGATAACTTGTCAAAATAAAAGTCCAACCGTCTCAAGGCAGAATTGCCATTTTTGTTGTAAACCTTTTAGGCCTACCTGATCATGTCACATCTGATTCAAAAGGTTCTAGAAGTATGATGTAATTTCAGAGCCTGGTGGGCTGCATCATGTATAGATTGAATTTGAATCCTTAATTTATTACTCACAAAGTTGAAGTCAAAAGTTCATGAGCGGAGCGGAGCCCATACTCCAAACCTTCCTCTGTTTATGAGCAACCTTGAAGTAGATCTCTCTATTGCTGTTTGAGGACATGGTGGAGCACAAGATTGAAATGATCAAAAACATTGAAACAATGTTATAGGGCTCTTCTAAAATGCAATGAAATTATAATCTGTCAGTGATTCGCAGGCCAAAATATGCGGATGCGTCTTCGCACTGCGTTGAGAATGGGAATGACCTTATTGGCTGCGCAGGACAGAAAACGGAGATGATGATGATGATGATGATGATGATTATTATTATTATTATTAGCCCTATTAATATTACACTGAGTCAAAAAAGAAACTTCACAGTCATAAATTTGTAAATATTTTCTTTAAACTTTTAATAAAAGAGTTTTTATTATCACTAGGGGTAAATGCATTGTCAAAGACATTATGACACACATCCACTTTGACGTGCACAGGTACGTAGCTCATGCGAGCGTTCTTTAAGCTAGAACCAGGTTTTCTTGTGTTCCTAGTCACGTGACCATATGTGAGATGTGCAACTGAGCTCACGTTAGCACGTTAGAGAGACATCTCAGAAAAACAAGTTTTTACTGTTAATTATTTGTTGATTTTCAATGCCATGGCTGTCAAACATTCAGCGTGAACATGCCATTGGCACGCTGAATACGGAAACATCCGTCACTGCCGTTGCAAGGGTTATAGGATGTAGTTGACGGACTATCCATGATCTTCGGACACGTCTCCAACAAACTAGCACCACAGCTGACCAACCTCGTCTGGTAGCCCACGTGTGACGTCAAAAGCAGAAGACCGACAAATTGTCTTACGTCATTTGCATAATCGATTTGTCACTGCTACGTCCACTAGGATTGAATCGTTTAGAGGTCGTGTGACTGCCCAAACCGTACGTAATCGCCTGCGCTCTGCTCTTATTCAAGTTGTGACTTACGATTTTTACTCTTGGACAGAGGCGTAGCCAGCGGGGGGGCCAAGACATGTCCCTTTATGACTGCAATTAGTAGTTCTCAATCATTTATCTTTATTGGCGCGTTTTGCAATGATCGCAACTGGCAACCGAAGTCACGGTTTCTCTCCTTATGTCATCTAACGGCGATTAAATCATGGGCTAAATTCACTACTGTTGCCTAAAAAGAGCAGAGAATTGGGCCGAGACAGTTAACCGGTGCTGCGTGTTCCCCCAATTAGGTAAGACGACAATGATCATTGTCTTCCCTAATCGTGGAGAACAAGCAGCACCTGTTAAGTGTGGTGTGCTCTCGGAATGAACCTTTTGTTGATTATGAAAAAGACTGAGAATGGGTCAGGAGTAATAATTGTTTTAAACCGAAGTTTTGTGCAACCCAATTCTCTGTTCTTGTTCGCCAACTGTACTGAATTTAGCCCATAATTTAATCGCTGTTAGATCACATATGGAGAGAAACCGTCTCTTCGGTTGCCAGTTACGATCATTGGAAAACGTGTCAATAAAGGAAATTGATTGATAACTACTAATTGCAGTCATAAAGGGACGTGTCTTGGCCCCCCAGCTGGCTACGCCTCTGCTCTTGGACATTTCTGTAGCATTTCTGGTGAAACTGGTTACATTATGGACATTCTTTTAATGATACACCATCTTTAATGAGTACAGAATTAAATAAAATCATTATGTAAAACCTCATTTCTTGTATTTTCAACTTACTAACCTCCAAACGAGTGTGAAGTTTGTATTTTGGCTGAGTATATTATTATTGTATAAACTACCTAGTCCTTAAAAGGAAATTCAGGTTATGATGGCGTCTTTGTCAATATCAGGCGCAGTTTATTTTGCCAGGCTGTAAATTCAGAACTTGTAGACTAAATCAGTCTGTATGCAAAAAGAAGCTACATGTCAGTCCAGTCAGAAGCTTGAATGAAACCAAACCTGAAATCACTAGCACCTGACAACCAACACACACATAAAATAATGAGTTTTTTTAGACTTTTTTTATCTCATAATATCCCACATGAAAATGCACGTGAATGCTAATTGGCCTCTGGAATTTTCAAAATTATCTCGGGGGAACCCAGCCCAAAACCACGATCTTCTTTTTTTTTTTTTTTTTTTTTTTTTGCACCCCCACTTTCAAAATCGTTCTAGCACTGCTGAAAACATGAAACATTTTATGGAACATAAAAACTATTTAATCCGTAAGAACACTACCGCAACACTGTTCATTGACTTCGCTTTTTATTATTCAGCGTGAATAAAGCGTTTTGCCTCTAGCGTCCTCTCAGGTTCGCTCACCTGACCAGGCACTGCATGGACCTCGAGTTGATTTAGATTAAAAATTACATAGGCTACTTTCCCACCTTCTGTCTCTTTGGCACTGGATTCACCCTTTGGATCAGATGTGACATGATCAGGTAGGCCTAAATGGTTTACAACAAAAACGGCAATTCTGCCTTGAGACCATTGGACTTTTACTTTGACAAGTTATCACCATTCTGTGTTCCACGTTTATGAAAGGATGGGTATGAAGGTTGAATAATGTCTTATGAAACCCTCATGAATGCCTTATGAACAATTCATGACAGCTGCTATGAATGTGTTAAGATCGCACCCGTCAAGTAAAGTGTTACCAAAATATCCTTAACGTTTTTTTGTAGTGTACATACTTCCAGGTCATTTGGAAGGAGTTAGGAACTATCTGAAGCAAAGAAGTCTATTTGGATGCAGTCCTAGTGGAGACCATCTCACCAAGCATGGCAAGCCTGGTACAGAAACGGAGGATAGAGCTCTCCCAATCTGTGACCTCATACAAAATCCTCACACAAACCTCCACTCCCTCAAAACCTGACACCGCACACCCCCCACACACCCCATATCTTTCCAAATTTTGTATTTTTCCACATAGGGACTGACACCACCCATAGACAGAGAAGAAGAGGGAGGGTTCCTGAGCCAGTAACCTGGAGCAGCAGTATTGCGTGTCCCGACCAGGTTAGAAATTTGGCCGCGGAACGCGGGGAAGCCCCAGCATTGTTACAGGCGCTGCTGTTGTTTCAATGACAACAGTGAGTCAGCATCTCCGCTTAAGCCCCCAGACAGATCCTGAAACTCGAGACTCGATCGGTAAAGTTCTAATTAAAGTGAATGAAAGCCGAACGGCGGCCCATTAACCGCCGACTTTGTGCGCTGCAGGTCGTGTCCCCCTCGGGTGGCGACAGGCAGCGTACGGTGCACCTGTGGGGACTTCTGTATGTGTTTCCCAAAATTCTACACTGCCACTCAGATGTGTGTGTGTGTGTGTGTGCACTTATGTGTACAGAAAAAAAGCCGGATTATTGTGCTCGAATTTGTGCACGTGTTGTGTGTATGGAGATTTAAAAAGAGATCGTAGTACTTGGATTTGTGTGTGTGCACAAGTGTGTGTGTGTGTGTGTGTGTGTGTGAGTCTAGACCTACAGCAAGGGTACTTTCTCCAAAATAAATGTGACATTCAGACCTCATGCAAACTCTGTAAGAGGGCAATGTAAACCAAAACACAGGAACGTACTGTAAATGCTCCTTGCAGCAGCCATAATATGGCCTTCACTGGTACTGCACACTTTAGAGGAAATACAAATATAATGGGAGTCAACAGGAGCCGATTTTTAAGAGACAAACTTCAATTAAAAGTCCATCAATTTCAGACGGAGACTCCAGCTGTTATTCATCTCTTCCCGTCTCCAGCCCTCTCACAGCAGGGGCTAATTTTCTGTTTTTTTTATGCCAAAGATTTCACGCTCGGCGAGATCAAAAGCTCGCATAAGCTTTTGTTTGTGTCAGCTTCCACTGAAGTATCGCAGAGGGGCCTTTCCTTTTCCATCTGTGCCTCTTTCCTCCCCCTCTCATCCCTTCATCTCCCCAAAACTTCCCCCCTCCTCTTCAAAATGCCTCCCTCTCTCACTCAAACTATCCCTTCCTCCTCTCCCTCGCCTCCCTCTCTACTCTCAACCACGTCAAACTTCCTTTCGACGGCTTTTCTCAAACTTCAGTCCCTGTCTACTGTTCTTACCTTCTCTCTCTCTCTCTCTCTCTCACTCCTTTCCACTTTCCCCCTCCATCTTCCTTTAATGATCCGTCTTTCCACCTTTAATCATCACAAACTTTCTTAGCTTCCCTCTTATCACAACCCCCCCCCCCCCCCCATCATCACTTAATCCCTCGTGTTTAGAGAACAGCCCATAATTTCCCCCGCAGTGACTGTAATCTGTAATCTGCCAGAGAGCAGCTGAAGATTGTTTCCTCCCCCCCCCAAGGACGCCGCTTCTGATGGCAACTTTCAGTGTTTTTTGGCAGAGCCCGTAACCGACGTGAAAAGCCGCGGATACTGGGTGATGGCAAACGAGCTTAAATCTACAGCGAAGGATCTACCGTTGGCACTGATCTACAGAGATGTGGAATAAAGTTTGTGCCGGTAGTTTTTCGCCCGTTTGTATTTTCACATAAAGCGGACACTACATGGTACATGCTAACCTTGTGATGACATTGAATATAAGTCAATGGACTTAAGCTAAAATGGCTAATTAGCACCTTGTCCGTTGACATGTACTCATTGCCATCAAGTGGATAGCATTTAGCATTAGTCCAGGCTGCTAATGCACTTCACTTAAGTCACGGCGACAAAAAGCTTTTGTAGCTACACAATGAACCGCACATCTAGGCTTTTTGCCCTCCATTATTTCCTTACGTTTGATTTACGTTTCATTTCTGGCGCGCTTTCATGACAAAATGACAGCAGCCTCCAGCCGGGAAGCCATTTTTGTTCTTCCCAAGATCCTTTATACTGAGCTTTCAGAGGAATGTTTTGAACTAAAACTTTCTTGAGATTTAAAAAGAATATACTTTCAAATAGTTTTCTGAAAAGAAGCGACATAAACGTTGTCATATGTGCTGTTGAAGTCATGCAGAGATCTCTGTTCCCTTCCTCCGTCTTTGGACCGTTATTCGGATCGGACCAGCGGCGGCCGGCGAAAGGTTTCTGCCACATGCAGAGCTTCTTCGCTGGTAAGTTCAAAGGAAAAAAAAAACATTCTAAGCTTCTTCCTCTTTTATCCCAGTTTATGATGCCCAATTTTATTCGACAGCCTTGCTCAGTGCTTTGAGCCTGGATGTCTCGAGCGTCGGGTGTCATAATTTGTCCAATAAAGGGTCGGTGTGCTGCAGTGTTTATCTTGTAGTCCAGACCTAAATCATCAAGCCTTGATGAGAAGAATCAGGCCTGCATTCAATGAAGCGCTGCCTGCTTCTAACAGCAAAGCTAAGTTTATCCCTTAGAGCGCTGGAATACATTTTCAAAAAATTAGAAATTAAATTATCTTGTGCTGTTAAAAATGTATAATGAGGTAACTTGTTTAAAAGAGCTCCTCTGAAGGAGCTCTTTTAACCGCTGAACTGTCCCCTGCATTTTGTCACATTTGGCCCAGCCCTAATTGGAGCCCAGTGACAGTTAAGGGGTTAAACAAGTTGCCAGATGATAGGCTTTCAACACCTATACACAACTTTACACTCTTTCGCATCGTCGCTCCATTTTAATTGTATAAAAATCACCAGTGTAGAAAGATTTTTGAAATGACAAAGGAACAGTCACCTGCTTTAAAGACTTAAATACAGGGCTGTTTTTGGCAGCAGTAGTGCACATTATCAAACGCAGCGATGTCTGTGATGTGCCCATATTAGTAAGCTGGCAATAAATTGCAGTAGTCATTTTTTTCTGAGTTAAACTACTGGGAAACATAATATTTCGCAGGGTCTTCAACTTTCAGCCCGGAGGACCAGCTTAGACGAAAGGAACCATTTGAAGTTTGAAAACTCGGTAATCAAGGACAGGCAGCCAAAAAGGCCACGTGCCCATCGGCTCTATAAGAGCGGAGATGCAACACAATGGAGCTGTGAACATTTCTGTAAAGGCATTTTAAATATAACCTTGAATAATGTAACACTATACACTATGAGTTTTATTAGTTCTGAAGAAACATTAATCAAATTGCCCATTTTCAAAGGAACTCCGATAAGGGCGAACTTGTTTGAAAAATCTCTCCTTAGAACCTCAGACCAGGTGAAGATTTCAATTTTTAAAAAATTCCAAAGAACTCAGCCTCTTTTCTTTGTGAAGTTCTCAAAAGAGCCTTCAAATGCATTCAGTGACCTTTCCTGATGAAAAGTTTGGGGGAATTGTTTGAATTTTTAACAACATTGAAATGGATGAACTTTTAGCATCAAAAGGGACCAAAGAATGCTAGCCTGACAATTTTCCGGAGGAAGGGAAGGTTGATAAAAAAAGGGGTAAAAATGCATTCCCCTTAATAATCTCCTTTTCACTTGTGTGACTTGAAGTTCTTTTAAGTTTTGATTCTGAATAGACGCTGCATGTACAGATATTCCACACAGTTAACTAGCAGTCTTTCCAGCGTGAATTCTTGCTTCTCTCCCAGTGCATGCTGGGATAGACTCAAGCTGCCTCCATGGGGTACACAATGAGACTCACCCTCAGCATACTAGTTCCTGAATTAGCTAATCATTTACCCGCTCTATTAAATTTGATTAGGAGTTACTCGAGAACAGCACATTTCCTCATGGTTTACTAGCAGTTAGTTCCTCATTTGTTTCCAAATAGCTGCATAAATTTCAAGTTCCTTATTATAAGGTATGACTCTTCCTTCGTTAGAGTCTATATGGGCGGATAGTAATTCAGTGGAAGGATAGGCATTACGGGTACTACTATTCTCCACAAGATTTCCAGCTCAGAACAGTTCAAAAGGAAAATACAAACTGGTGGTCCCAAGATGTTGAATGAAGTATCCGCTATCAGGCTACTACATATTCTGTTTTTGACTGCCGTTGGTACCCAGTTTAGAGGAAAAAATTCCAGCTATACTAGCTACCTAATTAAATGCGGGATGTTAGCATGCTGGCTGGTTTTAATTTTAACTACCAACTGTACATATACAACAGCTAAAAACAACTGGGTTGTTGGAAAAATCCCTTAATCTGAAATCTGACCTCAGAACAGTCCACCAGGATGCAATGCAGCACACAAAGCAGGATAGCAGGACTCAAAACATTTCATTTCAAAAATATAACTTTTAATAATAAAGGCTACATCTCTGGAATAATTACAATAGAGTACCAGGTATTCTCTTAAATGTAACTCCTTATTATAGCATTATTTACAATTTTGGTAGAACAGAAAATAAAATGGGCAGGAAAAAAAATGATAATTACAGGATATAAAAAGCATAAAAATAACTTTTAAAGATAAACCCTCTGAAAAACTGAGGGAGATTTTAAGCCCTGACACAGGGTAATGCATGGTGTAGAGTCCATGTAGGCACAGGTACAGTACCAAATAAACACTAGTTATAGTGTAATGTAATAAATCTGCAATATCAAATTAAAATGTGCACACAAGCTCTAATTCAGATGCAGTTTATGATGAAGCCGAACAGGTTTTCAGTAATGGGATGACAGCAGTGTGCCAGCCTCTCACGTTAGCGGTCATCTGTTCAATTGCCATCGGTTGTTTGCATTTACATTCCGCACATACAGATTTCTTTAAATGTAGGGTCTGAGTGCAGCAATACCACAGATGTTCAATGTTTAATCCAGACGGTCAGCTCCAGCACTCACTTCCTATCAAGCTAAGGATGTGATCTTAAGCCACACCCCTTTTTTAACATTCAAAATGAGCACGCAAATCAGAACAGCCTGACTGCCAGTTATGGCAGAGGGAACTTTCAGTGTGAGTCAATACAAAACTGGAGATGTGATTAAAACACGTTTTTCTGGTTTCACCCCCCATGTATTTCTCCATAGTGAAATAGCCAGGACTCATTAAAGGCACTAAATTCACCAATCGATGGAATGGGCAGCGGAGAATGTTTATGCCAGATTCAGTGGTGGACAGTCCAGGTAGGGCCGTTGCATGATGGGAGAGTTGTGGCGCCTTGTCAAGCCCTCAGGACTGTAAATGCAGGGGTGTTCATAAGTTTTGGGACAACGTCATAATTTTAAATGGCTGCAAGTGCCACACGGCAGTTCACAACAGCCGGACGTGAAAGTACTCAGATAACAAGCTGCATGTATTTAAATTCAAATACCTGTATAACAACAGAGCTGAGGAGGAATTGGACCCATTTAAATTCCAGTTGCTGTTTTAATACTTAGAAATTGAACTGCATCACTGTTTGTTTCCCGGTCATGAAAGAAGCGAGTCCATGATTTGGATATGGGGGAAGGGAGGGGTTTAAAATCACTATGGCAATACTGAAACCTCAAGAGAAGTATCAGGACACGTGTGTGTGCCCATGCATATATGGCCATGGGAGTTTGAGATGAGCACTACACAAGTTCGACATGTAGCGCCAAGTCCGGTGGTGGTTAGACACTAGTGCATGATGGTCAATTAAAGAGGCTTAGTTGGCCTTCACAGCTCGAGCAATCCCACAATCCTTAGCTCACTGAACGCCATCCGCTGAGGTTCCCAAACCTGGGTGGGCTCAAGGTATCCGATTGGTCCTCTCCTGCAGACCTGCCCCAATGACTGTTGCTTTGCCCAACATTCATGTTCCTTCAGTTGACCCTCCTGCCGTGACCCTCCTTCAAAAGTCAGATTTTCCCTCCAAAAACACCAAAAACCACGTCCCCCTCTTCACTCCACCCTCTCCACCTTGCCCAGAATCCGGCCCTCGAACACAGGCAGGACGGCTCGGTCATCCGACACCTCTTCGAACACAGCTCCGCACTCGAACTCATCACTGGCCTTTTTGAAGTAGTACCTGGGATAGACACAGAGAGCGGGAAGGGTATTCGATTAATTTGAGCTGTAATTGAAAAAGCATCGTTCAGTACTCAAACTGTGAAACCCCATCTGATTTTTGTGATGGGGAGGACACACAATGATAATCTTTCTATAAAACATACAGGGTGATCATATAGCCAGACGTAATCCTTCATTGTTGAGTCGGCTTTAATTTTTTACCAATATTCATCTCCTCATCAAATTTATCATGAAGGAATGACAGGCCTTAAAAACACTGTCGCTATCCAAAATAAATACTAACAGGCATCACTAGTTTTACTGATAAAAATTCTAAATCGCCTTTTGGAAAATAAACCCATTTATCGGGCTTTGTCTTCGACTTCAGTAAATATTGCAGCTGAATTCTTTAGCCTCGTGTTTATACTGAAAATGTGAATCTTGAATGACGCCACAAAGCATTATGATGAACAATGTTTATCTAGAAAATTTTTCAGCACTCAAATGTGTGAGATCGTAAATATGCAAGCAGAATTCTATTACATTACAGTTACATAGCGAATGCTTCAACCCAAATGATTGAAAGTCAGTCAGACCAGACTGGGGACAAACCCCCCCCGAGTGGCAATTTGGGGTTAAGGGCCTTTTTCAAGGGCCCAACAGCTTCACTGATCTTCGGTAAAACTGGGACTCGAACCACCAACCATCTGAATCCAAACAGACACATAAGCTATCAGGCCTCGGTCCACAGTTAATCAATATCACTCCCAATCTTAACGGTACATCACAGAGACTCTGGGAGGTTAATGGGTCAGGATACACAGCCTGGGGGGGCTTGAGCAGTTACAGAAAGTTCACCCCCAGTCATTAGTCCAGTCTGTAGTTAGCGACACCCCCTGGTTTACAGAAAGCGATCAGGGCTAATGCTACAATGATTGCCCTCGTCATGGAAAATCTCTAATTCTTCCAACCTGTGGTATACACCGGAAATCCCGCCGAGTTCTTGTTTTACGAGCGCGAAAGCCAACAAGAGTCCCCCCAAACTAGGTACATAAACATGTCTTCATTTAAAAATTCCAAAACATCGCGGCGTGTACAAGCCAGGTGGGTTTTTACGGTAAAGTGATCAAAAACGGGAAATGTCAGAGAAATGTGCTTCAGATGTGAGGATAAAGGCTGGAATTTAAGACAACAGAATTCATTGGGCTCCTGCAACCTGTTGCCTTGTAAGGTGGTGCCAATTAAACAGAAAAAGACAAGGTAAGGAGTTGAACAAAAGACATGATGACGGCTCTTATTTTTCAGGAAAATAATGATATCGTCCTCAAAAAGCTTTTCAAATGCGGAACTCGCTCTAATTTGCTTTAAAAAAAAAAGGTCTTCCACCGAAACATGTTTTACGCTCAAAACAATTCCTCTCGCAAACATCTGGCACCAATATCGCCAGTCGGAGCCGTAGGTACTGTTCTCCGCTGAACTGCAGTGGAGATAAAATTACCAGAAACACATTTACCACCATCACCAGCCACCTACGTTCATTTCTCTGAACAGAAATGCTGACAGGGCGCGGGAGTAACTCGACATCAACAAGCCCAAAACATGGCTAGTCAACATGCCAGCTTGGATAGAGAGAGTCCACTGGTAAATATATTAGCCTTTGCAGGCCGTGGCGTCCATTTATTCACGTAAATTCAGAATTGCACATCCGCCATGTCCATAATGGGCTTATTTACATACCTTAGTTTTCAATCCACCCTCACTCTCTATTGTCAATAACTGCAGTAACAGTCACCACTAAGGAAAGAGAAAGCAATAGATGTATAGAACTAAGTCCTTCAAAAATATTTTTATCTGACAGAAGATCGAAGGGCATTGGGCAGACATTTGATTGGATGGAGGAAGCCTTCTTGGTAGCAGAGAACTGCAGAAAAAAATAGAAATTATTCCCTCGTCTGTTTCTGAACAATTAATTTCAAAATGCACTTACAAAATATGCAGAGAGGTCTGTGAGTCAAGTTTCTTTTCAAAGTGCTATATCAACAAATTCAAATGCGGTATTAGTGAGGATCACATCAGCGTGATGGGGGGTATATTTGAAAATAAACAGTTGAACTGTTGTGTGCTCGTGTTCTCGAATCTCTCTTTGAAGCGCGAGGCTCCGCACGTGTGGCGTTCCTCGATACGATCGCTAAAGAAAGGATTTTTGAACCCCTGCGATTTGCGCGAGTCTTTGTGCATGAAATGAAAGGCCTGGGCTTCAAAGATAGGCTTATTAAGTTCTTCTTTCCATGGAAATCAATACCAGATGTGACCAAAGCTCTTCTTAAAAATCCCCCTACTGCTCAAAACAGAGAATATACACCCCCCCAACTTCAGCACAGACTGTCTGCACACACACACACACACACACACACACACACACACACACACACACACACACACACACACACACACACACATTCTGCATCTGTGTGTAAGCACACATGCTCACACCACCTGCACACACATATACAAACATACAAAATGCACACCTGTTCAAATGCTACATTCAGGACTACAAATTGCATACGCTGTACAAAACATATTGAAGCTCATCGAGCTAATACCCAGTGACTGTGACCCACGGTCCCCATAACCGAGGCCTGGATGGTTGCTGGTTCAAACCCCAAGTAAGCAACAACAAGCTCTTGAGTCCTTGGGCCCTTGAGCAAGGCCCTTAAACCAAAACCTCTTTAAAGAGGTGCGGTAGTTCCTGGCTTAGGTTAATGAGCTGCTAGTCACTTTGTAGCAGAATGAGTAAAATAGCAGTCATGTAATCACTGCTAAAGCACCAGGCTCCCAGTTAGCCATGTGCTAACTAGCTGTGCAGGCGTGAGATACCCGGCGGCTCGGCGCCGCGTTACCCGGCGGCTCGGCGCCTCCTTACCTGTAGTTGCCCTTCCTCTGCAGCTGCTCCTTAAAGTGCGCGAGGGTGAGTAAGGGCGCCTTGATCATGCGTCTGTACGGGACCTCCTCCCCGCAGAAGAAGTACGTCACCACCAGCTCGGACCCCGCTCCGGCCCCTGGCACGACCTGGCAACCCGCCGTCGCCCTCTTTGGCTCTTTGGGCCTAAAGACACAGAGCAGGCCTGTCAGCACTGAACTCCAGCAGGGACACTCGGCCTTACAGCATTGAAAACCCTTTCAGAGAGACGTACTCAGTACAGCGAGCGGCGAGAGCCAATGGGACGCTTCCATTCTGTGCAGGATTGCAGTGTGTCCGGTCCCGCTGTGCACTGGGTGTTCCGTGTCTAAAACACACATAAACACACACACACACACACACACGTAAGGATTTCACAGAAGTGAGGTAAACTGCTAGAGCACAGGTCTTCTCTTATGTTTGTGTGCATGTCTCTGTGTGTGTGTTTTTTCAAGAGTGCGTAAGAGCGCAAGTGCTACACCGTGTAAAAGAGTGTGTGTGTGCCAAAGTGTTTGTGTGTGCGCGCATGCGTGCGTGGGCTCAAGTGTGTGTACACACCTCTGCTTGGCAGGTTTGGACACCTCCTTGAGCCGGCGACAGGTCTCCTCCAGCTGGGCCAGCGTGTTTGGCGGGGAGAGGGGGGGCATGGCCGGGTCCTGTACGAAGGGCTGGTTGGGCTGATGTAGGCGGGGGTGGCCCCCCAGCCCGGCCCCCCCACCGCCTCCCCAGGTGTACCCCCGTCCTGGGGACGTCTGACTGGATAGGTCCGCACTGCACCCCCTCTTAGGGCCCTGTGCACTGTCAGGGCGAGATGAGCCAATAACGTCAGGACATAGGACCTCACATGACTCAGGATGCAGGAAGTACTACAGTCACACAGGCAGCAGAAAACACTGTTATAGGTGCAACAGAGAGAACAGGAAATACAACTCTGTCTGTGACACAAGAAAATAAATATCCTGTCAGAAGGTCTTCAGGAAATAGCATGATATTATACAGGTTTGGTTTGAGTATCATGTGGGTGCGGTTTGTCTATGAATGAGCGTGGTTTTTGCACGATGCAAGCCATCGTTTGTGGATGAGGAGGTCATAGTTAGTGTATTGTACGGGCAAGGTTTGTGTATGATATGGGCGTGGATAGTGTGTAAGATGGGTGTGGTTAATAAATGATATGGGCGTGGTTTGTGTATGATATGGGCATGGCTAGTGTATAATATGGGCATTGTTTGTGCATGTAATGGGAGTGGTATGAGATATGGGCATGGATAGTGTGCAAGATGGCCGTGATTTGAGTATGATATAGGTTTGCCTTGTGTATGATATGGGCAAGGCTAGTGTATAATGCGGGCATGGCTAGTGTATGATACAGGCATGGATATTGTGTAAGATGGGCATGGTTTTGTATAATATGGGCATGGTTTGTGTATGATCTGGGCGTGGTTTGTGCATGATATGGGCGTGGTTTGTGCATGATATGGGCAAGGTTAGTGTATAAGACAGGCCGGGTTAATGCATGATACAGGCATGGTTTGAGTAAGGCATTGGCACGGATAGTGCGTAGAATGGGCATGATGTCCCTTTGAGACGAACAGAGGCGGCCCTCACCTGTACTGTGTGTGTTTGCCCCTTCGGTCGCTGTCCAGGATCCAGCGCCACACAGTCTGGGAGGGATCTGCGCTGTCGGAGGGGAGCTGCAGGGGTGACGGCCCGCCATGGACCCCCTCACCGTTCAGCTGAACCCCGCCCTCACCGGCCTTACACAGGTGCTTGGACAAAGCACAGGACCACCTGTCGCTGAAACACACAAACAAGAACAAAATTAAATACAGATCCAAACATGCAACCCTGTCTTGTTAGTTAAAAGGAACCACTGCAGGTAATGTTCACCACGTACCAAACAGCAGTTAACCAGTATCACTGTACTCAAACCCACTCATGATGACGTCAAACCGTTCCACGCACAACCTTAAACAACTGTGATATTGGTACTGTGTGATCGTCCGGGTGTATAATATAGTCTTGAAAAAGACTGTTGTTGACGTCTGACGTTTCGACCACCTGAGCAGAAGTCATCTTCAGAGTGACGAAACAAACAGACTGACGGAGACTGCATTTATACGTTTGGTTCAATCAGAAATATTGTTGAAATGAATGTCAGGTGCGTGTGGAGGCTTTACTCATTGTGTTGCAGGTGTTGCAGTAAAGCCTGATTGAACCAAACGTATAAATACCGTCTCCTTCTATTTGTTCGTTTCCTCACTCTGAACACTTACGCTCAGGTGGTCGAAACATCAGATGTCAACAACAGTCTTTTTCAAGACTATATTATACACCCAGATGATCACAGTACCAATACCGTTTACACCTGGGTTCAAACGATTCACTCTCAACTCTTACTTGCATCCACTCAAGTAGCTGAATAACCAGAAGTGATTCATGTTTTCCACCATCTGGAGAACACAACACTGACAGATCCTCAGTCAGGGTTATCCAGACCTCTGTATGAGTTCTTCAGACAGCTGACCGCCAATTATCAACAACTCCATCACCTTTTTTACCACAATAAAATCACTTTAAACTGTGTACTCAACTCACCAATTAAACATACGCAAACAAATCGTGCACTGCTGCCATTACAACGCACGGCTTCCCAATCTTCTAAGGCACTTAAGCACTGATCTCCTTCTGCAGAAATAATCCCGGACTCTCTTGTCCGTACCTTGAGGTGCCCGATTCTAATGAGGGGAGATTTATTGGCGCCTGATATAGGGAAGTGAAACTGCTTCTATCTTCAGCATGAAACAGATCAGTGCGAGGCTGCCTGAAGGTGCTCACCTGACGCCAGGCTCCGGCGCTGTTCTGCAGATTTCCTTGCCGTGGCTCCGGCACTTGGGGACGCCGCAGCAGCCCCCGGAGGTCTGAGCTGAGGCACAGAGGCCCTGGACTCTCTGTGCGGCCTCGGCCTCGGCCTCCACCTGCTCCTGGGTCTTGGGGCCCGCGTGGTGGTGGATGTAGTGGTGGTGGACGTGCTTGGTTTGTTGGTGCTTGGTCAGGAGGAACCTCCCGGTAGAGCAGGGCTGGAGGCAGGGGCCCGGGGTGGAGCAGGACGGGGGAGACCACTGGACCGCGACTCCTCTCGCCCCGCACTGCTGCTGCTGGAGGTCCGGAGAGCGAGAGCGAGAGCGGGAACGGGGGGAGCGCAGGATCACCCCCGGAGACTGGCACCCGGGAGTCTTCAGGACCCGGGAGAGGTGCTCGTCTAGGATCGCTTGGGGGTCTTCCTCACTGCTGCCAGGAGACAGCGCCCCCACGGGGTGGGGAGGATGATGCGTCGAGCTTCCCATGTCGCCCTCTTCCCGCTCTTCTTCCTGTCAGCAGGGTAACAGAGTCAGACGTCAACTCTGATCCATCTGCAAAGACTACGTAAACAGCCCAACTCCACAGGGTCACTTTGACAAACATAAACCTTTTCTGCTGCCCGCTGCAAAGACGCAATCTGTACCCGCATAAACGTACCTGCCGAGCACATAAAGTAATCACTTACAACAACAAATCTTTGCTTTAAAAATAAGAAAGATGACATTTATGATCCTTAAGCTTTTATGTTTGGCATGAAAAGATAGAATTTCATCCATGGATCTGCATGTTTGTAACACAGCAGAGTACAATCAGCTGGACTTGGTCAGTAACACTTTTCCAAGGATGTGTATTAAACTAATCAAACTGAAGGCAGTCCCAAAGGTCCATGCTTATGGCAGCACTATCGAGGCCAACCTGGGGCATCTCCATCGCTCTTCACAGTTTATAGTTGACCTGGTCAGCACAGATTATTCTAGCCTCACCCCACCCCTCAAAATGTTCTCCATTCTAGAAAGGACAGAGGTCCAACCCAGCGTGATTCACCGAAGGGTAAAGCCTAAAAATATACCACTTGGGATTAGGGGGACGATACAGTAATGCTTTATTCCTCAAGTGAAAGCATTCCAGTTTCAGTGGATAGATATATCCATACAACTACAAAACGCAACATGAACATTTTGGAATGTTTCACAGAACAGGAGACTGGGATGTTGGTGAGACTTGGACAAAAATCCTGTCCTTTCTAAGGTGGCCTTCTTGCACATGTGCATGTCACCCTCGCCAACCCGGGTTCGACCATTCTCACCTCCTGTATCTGCTGAAGCCGCTCCTCCAGGGAGCTCATGCTGTCCCGTTCCCTCTTCAGCCTCTCTAGCCGAGAGATGAGCTGGGCGGCAAAGGCAGCTGGCTCCACGGGGGTCATCGCTTTTGGAAGCCTCCGTGTCCGCTGTGGGTCGGGGAGAGAGAGGCCAAGAGGTGAGAGCTGCTCTCCTTTCACAAACCATCCCTCCTTCCTTCCTCCTTACATGCTACATCCCCTCCTTCTGTAGGGGCAGCCCATTATCTCTCCTTCTGGTTGGGGTGAGCTTATCCTTGCAAGGGAGTGCTGTCCCTTCTGTGCCATTGGAGAGCCAATATCCTCTCTGCTAATCGGGACAAGCCAACTTTCACCCTGCTAGTTAGACATGCCAATGCCCCCTCCGCGAGTTAGAGATGCCAATGTCCCCTCTGCTAGTTAGGCATGCGAATGTCCCCTCAGCAAGTTAGAGATGCCAATATTCCCTCCGATAGTTAGATATTCCAATGTCCCCTCCGCTAGTTAGATATGCCAATGTCCCCTACGCTAGTGAGACATGCCAATGTCCCCTCCGCTAGTGAGACGGTTACAGGATTTTTCATCTCTGAATTTTTCATCCCTATGGACTTCCCATCCTTGGACTCTGCATCCCCAAGGACTTTTCATCCCTGAGGACTTTATGTCCTCGGATTTTTCGTCTCCTAATGATAACAAAATCTGCCACCATTGTTGACAGATGGATGAACGGATGGAGGACAGACGGATCGCAGTGATACAAGGGTTAGGTTTATAATGCAGGAAGAGGGCAAAGCATTATTGGGGACGAACAATCCAGGGACGAAAAGTCCACAGGGACAACGAGTCCAGGGACGAAAATTCTGAGGGGCTGAAAAGTCCTAGAGCCTAGTTATACGTGTCAATGTCCCCTCCGTTAGTTAGACATTCAATTGTCCCCTCTGCTAGCCCAGGCTGAGGATTTGGCCCAAAGGAGGCGTGGTTTTCTGGGCTGAACAGCCTAACTGCTGTCACCAGGGCCAGCTCTGGAGTCACAAGACTTCAAACAGGATCCCCGTCAAACTTCAAAGGCTCCCCGAAACCAGGAGGGATGGCAGCCTCACATGTACGAATGAAAGCCCGCCGTGCATTAACCCAGGAGGGGGGCGACAGGAAAAAAGAACACAAAATAGAACAGAGAAAATTAAAAAGAGGGGGGGAAAATAAGATGATGGAAAGATGTGCGCTGGCCGGGGAGGAGGAATAGAAGTCGAGCAGCGGGAGATCAGAAGGCGGGGGGTCATTTATTTCCAGACCGCATACTGTGCACCTTTGAGGTGCGGCAACGATATTACCCCATTTTTCACCCCGTGAAGGGGGATTGTTCTTTTTTCCCCTGCTTTCTTCATTTGACTGCCCCCACCCCCCCCCCCCAGTTCCTCCAGTCTCTTTGTAGAGGATGAAGGCAAGACAAGAAGAGAGGATGAGCCGCTGTCAAGCCTCCTCTCAGTGTCGCGCTCCTGCTGCATGGGCCCAGTGCATCTTGGGAAATTCGGGCCGAAAGGAACAGAAAGACTCTGGCTGAATCCAAATGTCCAGTCCGGTTTTCACTGCTCTCGCAGCCTCCTGGACTTTGCGCATGTATTCTGGCTCAGCTTGTGAATACTGAGGGCTCTCTAAACCCAGAACTCATCCACTCCACAGAGGACTTCACATGCATTTTCTACAGGTTTCCAACGAGTCGGCATGGAGTGAGCATTCTCCGGGTTTTGCCCGTGGCATTACCCAACATTCATGGCAATCGGAATGTTGGAATAAAAATTATGCTATGAAAGCAATTTAAAAAAAGGGGAAAAATCAAGTGTGATGGGAAAGCAAGTGAATGAGGAATCAATATCTATGGAATGCACTAATTATCCAACCTCAGTGCAGACATAAGTCCAGTCACTGGTTTATTCATATTTCAATACGGGGTCATGCCCTCCGCAGTTAGTGAGGTCTGAAGGCCAGTCTATTTGCACTCTTGTTGAAATCACAGAATAATGCCAAGCAGGCTGGTCAACATGACAGCACGCAACAAAGACCATGAGGTCCGAGTCCGCAACAGACTCGCTCTCAGTGTACTGAGCTACAGGAACAGACTCCCTCTTCTGAGTACTGAGCTACAGGAACAGACTCCCTCTCTGAGTGCTGAGCTACAGGAACAGACTCCCTCTCTGTGTACTGAGCTACAGGAACAGACTCCCTCTTCTGAGTACTGAGCTACAGGAACAGACTCCCTCTTCTGAGTACTGAGCTACAGGAACAGACTCCCTCTTCTGAGTACTGAGCTACAGGAACAGACTCCCTCTCTGAGTACTGAGCTACAGGAACAGACTCCCTCTCTGTGTACTGAGCTACAGGAACAGACTCCCTCTCTGTGTACTGAGCTACAGGAACAGACTCCCTCTCTGTGTACTGAGCTACAGGAACAGACTCCTTCTCTGTGTACTGAGCTACAGGAACAGACTCCTTCTCTGTGTACTGAGCAACAGGAACAGACTCCCTCTCTGTGTACTGAGCTACAGGAACAGACTCCCTCTTCTGAGTACTGAGCTACAGGAACAGACTCCCTCTCTGAGTACTGAGCTACAGGAACAGACTCCCTCTCTGAGTACTGAGCTACAGGAACAGACTCCCTCTCTGTGTACTGAGCTACAGGAACAGACTCCTTCTCTGTGTACTGAGCTACAGGAACAGACTCCTTCTCTGTGTACTGAGCTACAGGAACAGACTCCCTCTCTGTGTACTGAGCTACAGGAACAGACTCCCTCTCTGTGTACTGAGCTACAGGAACAGACTCCCTCTCTGTGTACTGAGCTACAGGAACAGACTCCCTCTCTGAGTACTGAGCTACAGGAACAGACTCCCTCTCTGTGCACTGAGCTACAGGAACAGACTCCCTCTCTGTGCACTGAGCTACAGGAACAGACTCCCTCTCTGAATACTGAGCTACAGGAACAGACTCCCTCTCTAAGTACTGAGCTACAGAAATAGGCTTCCTCTCTGTGTACTGAGCTACAAAAATGGGTTCTTCCTGTGTGTGGAACTACTGGATCCCTCCCAGAGAATAGCGCTACAGAAAAAGATGCTCCCCTGATGTGTACCAAGCTACAGAAACAGGTGCACCATGCATAGTTACAGAAACAGAACCTCCCCTTCAGGACTGAGAACAAGAACAAAAAAGCAAGTGATTTGACATGAAAGAAGCTCCAGAGAGATGAAGACACAGAGGGTGAATGATCCAGAAGGTGGGAGGGACTTACTGGGAAGTGAGGTAGGGTCACCTGACCGTTGAGCTTCATGCTGCGCTGCATCTCTCTCTGCTGCAGCTTCCTGTTTCCCACGGAGTACGGAGGGATGCCATCACTGCCCGGAGACAAAACACAAACCGGCCTATCAGGAAAAAGCCATCATCGCAGAGTCAGGAGACAACCAAATACAGGTCAGCTTGTGTCTTAGGTTCACAATCAGATACCAGCCTCCATCACACATTCATAAACCCCAAGATGAAACAGCCAATCAGGGCACATCCTGCAGCTCCAGCTCATAGACCAACTAAACAGGTAAATAAGCCTGGACATTGGTGTACGAACCCCCAAACAGATAAGCCAATTCAGGAACTCCAAAAAAGCATAGACAGGTCAAAGTTTAGCAGCACATCTACAGAATGAAACACAAAAAGACATTAGTGGGTTTGTGAGGCATGTGGAGCCTAAATCTGAGGTCTGTAGTGTCACGAAGCTGTCTCTCCTTTAACCTGCCACTTTAAGGCAGGGCATCTCTGATCGTGAGTTTAGGGTTTGTCCAGCCTGCTGAAGAAAAGAAAGCCTAACTGATGTAGAACGTGCTTCGCAGTACATACCCCTCAGATCTTCAGTTTCAAGAAAATACTCAGAGGGATGAAAACTCTCTTCTCCAAATTAAATCCAACAACAGACGCCATAAAAATGGCATCAGAACTCGAATCCTCAGGGTTCAGAATACTCAAGGACCGCCCCCCCTAAGGACCGCCCCCCATGTGCTCAAAATCCCCAAATAGCCCAAAGTGCACCTCACCTCTAATACGAACCCCGACAGACAAACACACACACACACACACACACACACACACACACACACACAGACGGTGCGTTTCCATGTTACCTGGGGACATTCCAGAGACTTACATTCATTACAGAACCCCTTTACCTGACCATTACGTTAAACAGTCCATGCCCAACTCTAACCAAAACCCTGACCTGAACAAACCTTAACCTACAACTCCAAAAAAGCTTCAAGGATAAGAAAATCTGGTATTGCATCTTTCGTGGGGACATTTTGTCTGCCGAGGGGTAAGCGCGCACACACACACACACACACACACTGCACCAGAAACAGTACCCTAACGCTACGGCACAAAACTGGCTACATCGATATCTCCCTGCACCCGCACCCATTTCCCCCACCCCCCCAAAAACTCCGCAGACCGCAGCCAGGCCGGAGCGGCGTTTGTTCCCGACGCTTTGAACTCTGGCGCTCGAGAGCTGCCCGGCGTTCCAGCGGCCCCTCGTTTGGAAAAGCGCCCGGCCTCTGATCCCGGCCACATCAAACGCGCTGGTTTGTAAGATAAGGTGACGTTTGAAGTTAGCGGGCGTAGCAGCGTTCCCTGGTGCCCAAACCAAAATCCATAAATAAGATATGAATCGCAAAAAAAAAAAAAAAAAAAGCCTTTCCCCCCGCTTTTCTTTGCCCTCTGTCTGAAGTTAGACTCAGTTTTACGCCATATCTTTGAGCCGTGATGAACAGTCCTGATGACCAAAGCGACTCTCCGAGGTGATCTGAGACGGAATGTGAGGATCGGGGAAGGGTAACGCGCAGTATGGATGCAGCAAACTGTTCACCCCAATGAACACCAGAGACAAATACATTCACGGTATGACGAGTTGAACACTTATCCGAGTCGAGAATCAACCCGTAAAATTTTGCAGTCAGCTAAAGCCACTCTGACCTAAAGACAAGAGCAGCCATTTCATTCTGAATAAACGCTGCCGGAGAGAGAGCATCTGCACGTAAAGTAAATCAACACGCAGAGATTCCTGAAAGCGTCTTTACTCGCCAAACTTTCGGTTGTGGAAGACCTTCCTCGGGGTAATTCAGTGTAGCACAGTTTGGCTCAAATTTGAATTTGACCAACTCATGCAGAAAAGGCAGCTCAAAACAAAAAAAAAACAACATACGAAAGAGCCTATCCTGGGCACAAATGCACCAGCTCACCAGAATGGCTTAACGAAAGAACTACGCAGAGTTTCCACCAGCAAAAGATGAAATCGCCATGCTCAGTCATTACTACGACGTGCTGAAACCTTGTGTCGCTGTCCACTCCTGCCCTACGCTTTTCTCTGCTAACGGTTTATGATATTCTAACAAGTGCCTGGGGTGCAACAGGGCATGACCCAGTGGAACTGTGAATTCCGACTGACTGTGGCACATGGCCAATAGCAGGGGGTGTGCCAGGAGGGAAGAGTAGGGATTGGCTATAATGTTTGCTGGGCTGGGAAGCGATATCCTAGCATTAGCAAGGAGAGAAATCCTGCATATTTAGACACAGCACTATCCGCCACCAAAATGAACATGCTTCAGTTTTCTCTGATTCTTAAGCAGCCAGCAGAAGCCTGGTTACAGGTCTGTGCATTTTTTACAGCATCATTGACCATAACCATCTCTTCAGGCATAAATATAGGCCTCTCCTCTATGATGGCCAAATGAAACCAGGCTTTGGTTAAAATAAACGAGAATTTTAACACTGGAATGCTTCTCCAAAGAGAAGTTTATGGTGACGGAACGAGAGCTTTTTATGCTACAAAAAGCACAGCCCCTGGGCTCCTGGACAAGGCCACAGGCTGTCCGCACCTGAAAGGTACAAATATTACTGCTTAGCAACACCTAGAAAACAAAAGCACTCCAAGCTCACCTGTCCACAACCTTAGCAAAACCGGACATCAACCTCCAAAAAATTCCTCGCACATAAGTTTAATCAAGCAGGCCTCCAGCGTACGCTTTGAACATCTCAGCCCTGTGTTGAATGAACATTCTTTAAAGGATCTTTTCTGTGGGAATCTACTTACCAAGAGGATCTATTCAATCAGGGAATCCACTAAGCCCTACAGCTCCCTGAGCCCAAAAAATCCAGTTAAATCTTCCATGCCCCACCCACTTCTCACACCCCCATTTTGTGCACCTGTCACTCAACACAGACAACTGGCAAAACTGTCAATGAGGAGGGAGGAGGGGCGGAGAAATGCTTGGGTAAGCCAGAGCTTTCTTTAAAAGCTTTGTACGTTGTGAGGTCACAAATATGCGATTAGAATGTTCGGCTCCGAACATTCCATCGGCGGTGTAACAATCACTGATGGCCAAGTGAATTCAATGGAGTTTTAGAACACTGATTTAGAATAGAGGAGAAAAAAACATACGGAACAAAATGCTTCAAATTTCAAATCTCTTCTCAAGGTCAGAATTTAGAAGCCATGGGACACATCCTCATGGACGCCAGCGGGCCCTGGGGAGAGGAATCAAACCACTGCGCGAGATAAGGACCCCTTCAAGTGGCTGCCAATATTACTGATTACTGAACCAGTTTGGCTGAGGCCTATCTCCACGTTTATCATACACCGCCCCCAAAGCATTTCCATCAAATTATGGAGAGGAACATTTTCAAAAGAGCTCAACCCTCCCAACCACTGCAACCAAACTATTCCAAAGGTGCCTTAATGGTCCAAATAGCCTCAAGAATCAAAAATATAACATTTTGCACTGACATCGCCGACAGGTTACAGTCAAACACTTTAGTTGCAGTGGCATCTAAAGCCCAATAAACCGACAGTGAAACTTTGAGGTAATCTCCCAGAGTTCTTCAGTCAGACAGGACTGTGCCAGCCACATCTGCTCTTCTTCTTTTGATCTGAACGGAAAAAAAAATAAAGCCTCCTGGGCAAAGATCTTAAAATCGGTAATCCGTTCCACTTCACCTCCCGCTGCCACGTTTTCGCCAGCCCCTCGCTATCAATTAGCGATCTGACGCAGGTTTCGGTTGCGGGAAGTCAGGCCTCAAGAGCGACCCTAAAGCAGAGAGACTTTCACCTCGGCCGGCACGGAGAACGAGTCCCCATCCGCTCGCATTCCTAAATATAACGAGCGAGACACCGGTCTCGCCGACAGAGTCTCCTCGCTCTCAGTCTCATTACCAGCATCAAACGATGAATCATGGAGCACCAGCCAAAAGCAAGGGTCTGGGAACAAACAGCTTTTTAAAAAAACAAAAAATAAATAAATAAGAGCGGGAAAGAAGAAAGAGGGCTGTAAGGGAAAAAAACTGCTTTAAACATCTGGTCCCAACAGCCCATGAAAATATTTTAACCCCTGTCCGCCATCGAAGCTGCGAGAGACGGCTAGGAGAACGTGCTTGGGATAAACGTGGGCTCCGTCTCGAAAGGGGCATCAGAGAAACCGCTGGGGACTGTAATAACGGCCATTTCTGGATGTTTCACCCCACCTCGCTCACATCGCCCAGCCTTCTGGACACGACGAATCCCAAGAGGCGGACGAGGGAGGGTGCAAACGATATAGGAATGTTTTGCCATTTCTTTTTCTTGGTATAAGTAAAAAGGCTGGTACCCATGACCATCGCTTCCTCTGCATATAGAAACAAGACGGTGGCTTTGCAGCACTACTGCTCGATTTCTGGCTTTGCTGCAAACCATTTTTTCTTCATTCCATATTAAGCCTTAGAGCGCTAAAATGCAGGTATTGTTGCTCCGAGACCTAAGATATCAAAATCAAAGCTGTTGTAAACCTATCATGTGGCGACTAGTTTAAAAGAGCTCCCACAGGGGAGCTCTTTTAAACAAGTCGCAACATGATAGGTTTTCAACAGCAAGAGATCACTTATTTATAATTTTTTGAAAATTTACATCAGTGCTCCAAGGGTCTCAGATAATTACTCTGACCTGAAAGAACAACCTCAGCTGAAATAAAAGAGTAGCCTAAAAATAAAAAAGACCGCAGCATGGCAGGGGTCCGTCCATCCTGTGAACTTGCAAATCAGTAAGTGACAGTGTGAGTGAGTGTTTGTAAGTGAGAGTGAGTGATCATGTGAGAGTGAATGAGTGATGTTACACAGGTGATCACATTGTCGGGAGGCTTGCGACTTAGTTTCATTTACTTTAAGCTTTATTATTCTTTCACAGTAATTAATCCACCAGTCGATTGATTATGTTTTGCTTGTTTAGGTTTGGTCACCATTATGTCCTGAAAGGCACCGTGTGAAGAATCCAGTGAACAGAAGGTGCTGTAGAGATAACGCCAGTAAGAAGGTGAGGGGGGGTAGCACTTACACGCTGCTGTCCGTCACAGACAGGGAGTCGTCCGTCAGGGCATCGCTCGACGCCTCGCTGTCGTTGGCACTGGAGACCGGGACGAAGACGTGCGCGGGGTGCGCCTGGTAAGGGTTAGCTTGGTCTCCTCCTTTACGACACAACCTGAGGGGGGGGGGGGGTTGGAGAGGTGGAGAGAGAGGGTCACATGATTGAGGCCACTCCTCCTCAATGCACATTTACAGAGCTCTGCGCAGTTAGCTCCATCAAAAAAGTTTTAAATGATGTCAGTTGAGACTGATCTATCATACATCTCTCGTTCTGAAAAAAAAATACTTCTGTAAAGGACAAACACTCAGAGTTCCTTGTTCAGGATATCTTTGAAACACTCCTAACTCCCATTTTTCCAGCTCCCTGAGGACTTTTAACGCACTTGAGTCTTCTGTAAGATGGAGATACTTTTATTTGAAGGAGAGATGCAAGGAAAAGCATAGTCGTGGTAAGTGATTGGAGTGAGAAAATCACCACACAGCTCTCCCAGTGTCAAAATATCACAGTCCGCACCCGCGATCTAGAGAAGAATGTTCTTGTCCATGTCCTGGGGTAAGAGCACTGCCCGGATCGGACGTACAGAGAACACCGATAAATTCATTAAGAAACGATGCAAGCTCGTGAGCTGCAGTTCAAAAACGGCTTTCATTCGCCGCTGCTCAGCTGGCTAATGCACGTACATTAGACGGCCCGATTCATGATTATTTACATACCGATAAAAATCTCCCAAGCGCCTACCACTGCACACAGGTGGACTTGTTTAGCTCGAAGCAGCCATGCTAACTATACGCCTTCAATTAAACTGTGCCTTTCAATGAGATGGGGTTTGGCAATCCAGCATACTTATTGCTTATTTTTTATTCCTAGATTTCTGCAATATTTATTGAATAATTTATTGAACTAAACGAGCTTTCATTTGCATGACTGATGGGATCCGATTGCATTCGGCAAGTAAGTTTGCATTGTAGCATACATATATCACGAGAATGAGGACCACTTTCTGATTCTTAAAGTGGTCTTGAATGTTGACGATCTTGGCAAGGAATTGGGCTGGTCAATATAATGTCACAAGACCTCAAGTCCATGAAAGTACAGACACAGGTAGAATTTCTTTAGAGCCCCGCTCCTCAAATCATGGTCCTCGAGATGTAAGAACTGCTGGTTTTCCACCCTGCCTTTACCTGGAGGTCAGGTGTGAACCATTGTAGCCAGTAAGCATTGCTAATTGTTCACTCAATTACACAGGAGAAAAGAACACCTGGGCTGGATTTGGATTCAAGGTCCAGATTTGGAGATCCCTGCTTTAGAGTGTAACAACCAACTCCTCCCTTAATAGGACAGTTATAAACACTAAGCAGACAACTTCAAAATGTCCATTCGTACCTCTGGATTTTACCCAAAACAAACCAGGTTAAGTCCACTAGCTCAACGGTACAGTATTAGCGTCCACAATCGAAAGCAAGCAAACTTTTAGGGAACAGGCCCGTCCCCCATCACAATTAAACCAATTAAGCCTAGCGAATGTCCATCAGTATATTGACACCTTTTCTGTTTGCCATAAACATCGATCACCAATCGGAAAACAGCAGACGAAAATGGCGGTCGACAGGAAGAACATCCTTGCACTGTCCCTGACAAATTTACCGCTCAATTGGATATTTTACTTCATGACAGCATGTAGAGGTCATATAATATCCACTGTGACAGGAGGGCTGCCATCAGTGAAGCAAGACGCCATAAGGAAGCTCCGTCGCCATCACTTCCTGCTTCCTGTTTAAAAGCTGATGATGACAAAGTTAGGAACTCAAAGGAATGTCCATCTAAAGTTACTCATTATCACTCAGTGGCCTCAAAGTTGCCATGGTGACGGGATGTCAGAGCAGTAGGTCTGAGGAGAGATGGCCTCTTGAAGGACAGAGACTCTGATCCCATGCAAAGTACCGTCACAGTAACGGTACTCCCAGCGGCTCTCTCCACATCTCTCTCTCTCTCTCTGCTACACACTCTCTAACTCCCTCTCTCACACCTCCCCATCCCCCCCTCCCTCTTCCCTCCTAAAACTTTAGTTTGACTCCTCTGTTACTCTCACTTGCTCCCCCCCCTCCTGCCGCATCAAACTTCTCTCTTTCTTTTCTTGCAGGCTCATCTCCCTCTCGGTCTCTACCTCCTGCTGTGCTCCTCAGCTCTCTCTCTCTCTCCCTCTCTCTCTCACACCCCTCCTCCCTCTCCCCCGCTGAGCTGCATTCCAGCTTCACAGGGAAAAGAAGAAGAGATGAAAACCTGGGCTTACGGAGTGAGGGAGGGAGGGAGGGGAAGAAAGGAGAGAGAGAGAGAGAGAGAGAGAGAGAGAGAGAGAGAGGGAGGAGGGCCTCTCCTTTATGAGCACTCGCCCGCGGGACAGACGCGCAGCGGGACTAAAGTTTCGCAGCCGCGGCGAGCTCATGGCCTGACCTTTCCAGGCTCCCACGCCGAGTCGGGCCTTTAGCACAGGCGGACCCGCATATTTACACTTAAACACACACACACACACACACACACACACACACACACACAATCACTCACTCTGTCACTTACTCTCTCAGTCAGTCACTCACTCAGTCCCTCTTCTTCTCCCGCAGAACCCCCTCCATCTCTCCCCTTCTCCCTCTCCAAATCCTCCCTCTTTCCTGCAGAAAAACCCCTCCCTCTCCCTCCCTTCTTCCCCATCCTGCAGAGCTCCCCCTTTCTTCCCCTCCATCACTCTCCGAAGCCTCCCTCTTTCATGCGGAACAATCCGTCCCTCTCTTTCATCTCCTCCCTCTCTCCGGCGGAGACATCCCTCCTTCGCTCCCTTTCTCTCTCCAGAGTGCACAGAGTCAGAGGGATTTCATAAACAGAAACGCTGATAAAGCCGTAAGAGAATAAAAGCAGGACTGCAGAATCGCCAGGTTAATACAGGTAATGAGGAACAGCAGGTCTGTGGGTTTGAAAAAACACATTTATGTTTATATTTTGAGAATGACTGAGAGGGACATGGATAAGAGTGCAGAGGGTTTGATGTAGAACAAGAAGACGATATGAGGAAGAAGAGAAGAGGACTGGTTCTACATGCAAGGGAAGGAACTTCAGTGACACGCGGAGTCTAGCTCAGCAGTTGGAGGGGCGAGCCTGGGTGTTTTGCATTTAATTAAAGATTAGGGACACCCTGATCTGGCGATCAAACCGAAAACATGTCCTTTCCTTCCAAGACGGACAAACACGTGACAACAGAACAGACACAAACTCCCAGCATCCCCGAAATAAACCAGTTTAAACTTTGCCCTGTACCTTGCATCTCTCATAAACTTTCCAGAAAGATCTATCTGAAATTAGGATATGCTGACCAGAGTAAAATGCTGTGGTCTTGCTAGTAAGTTCTAATACGAAACAAAATCTGTACAAGATGGGGGAAAAATAATACAATTAACTGGGAACTTCAAGTTGTATTAAATATAAAATAACCCGTCCAAATAGAAATTTTTGTATTTTCCCATAATATAATTTACTTACTGTTAGGCGTTAAATCTACAGCCTCGGGGCTAGATTTACAAAGGCCTTTTGCACGTGCAAATCCAATAACACGGCCTATGATTGGTGCAAGACAAATACGCTAGCCAACTATCATAGCCACGTTATTGGTTCAGCGTGTGTTAAAAAGTTTCGCAGGCGCAAAAAGTCATAGTGAATCGGGCCCCTCACTGTCCACCAGGTTCTCAGTATACGGTAATATTTCAGTCAGACTTGATCAGCAGAGTTTCAACACAATCACCGTATCTTGCGCTCAAAACGCCCAAAACCAGACCGTATCCATTTGAACTTCCTGTGGAAGACAAATCATCTCAATCCGCAAGATGATTTCAAAGCCCAGAAAGTCGGTTAAATCCAGCACAGGGCTGCCTTTTAGACACCATTTAGTCCAAATGGAAACCAGCTTCGCAAAGCTCCCCCCATACTTTAAACTCCGACTTAATTCAACCCAGGTGACAGCGCATCGGTAGGATATATGCGTCACTTTCTCTCACACATCATCGAACTATATGGCCCAATGTCAACTAAAAGCCCCAGAACCACTATGCGTGCTAAATAAATTCTCCCAAAGATTATGACCGGTGAGTGAAGGGGTTAAACAAAAGACAGGTTATCTATCACCAGGTAGGCTACAAGACGCCCAAATAGTAGGCTAAATGGCCTACCAGAGTGACGTGAAATTTGCATAAAATGATAACCCAAGGGACAATTTGCAATGTCAGATGTACTTTAAAAATCAAACCATTTTCGTCTTAAGACGAGCGCGTCATTGAAAGCCACGGTTGCCCATACTGATGTAAAAGCATGATTGACAGATCTCACCTGCGCCCATTACTCAGCGCCTCCACTGTTCTCAGGCAGGCGGGAGCCCGAAGCGCTTTGGCGGACAGTCCCATCACAGACGCGGCCAAGGCTTTCGCCTTAAAGTCACTGCAGCTCCACTCCTCTTCCTCGTTCAGCGTGGGCAGGTATCCGCACACCAGCTTCACGCCGCCCAGTCCGCTGGGGTTCACGTGACCCGGGCTCTCGCACCCGGCGCGGACGAACTCCAGGTACATGTCCGACGTCAGGAACATCCGGTACGCGTTTTCCTCCATCGCCGCCTGCACCTCGGTCTGCGCCTGATCAAACATCGCGGAGTCTATCTGCTGCTTCTTGATATTATCCCGAATGTAGGATTTAGTGGCCGACTTCAGCTGCTTGGCAACAACGCTGTTGTTTTCTATATACCGCTTGTAAATAACTTTGGCAACGCGAAAGGTTTTGGGGTCCTTGAGGTCCATTTGTCTGAACCCGTTGCAGGCGAACCAGAAGTCTAGAGAGTCCACGCATCGCTCCCGCTCCAAAAATATCCGGAAAAGGTTAGCACCATCCTGATCCCCGAGAAGAGAGTGCAAAGACTTGGTCCAGCGAACGAGCGGCGAATCCGGAGAGGCGCTCCCCTCCGGCTCCCCGAGCCCATCTTCGTTTCTCTTCGCCGGGGAGCCGGAAGAAGCGAGGGCAGGAGATTTAGACTTTTGCTGGCCCCTCATCGTGGCGACCTTGCCGGGTCTGTGACATGGCGCCTCTCCCTCTTCCCCCGGGACCGGCGGACGAGGCGCGTCCTCTCTGAAGCTGCTGGCGATGGGGTCCGCGAGCGCCCGGCTCATGGCTCCGGCTTCCCGCCGCCTCGTCTCTCTCTCCCAGCGCCGCTGTGCGCGCGGATATAATCTCCCTCTCACAAGTCAGCGGGGGACCGCCTCAGCCCCGTTCTCTCTCTGCAACAGAAAGTATTGATCTCATCAAAACCAGATCCGCCCGACTTCAAAGGGGGAAGACAACAGAGTGCAGTCTTTTCAGACCCTCGCAGGTTCTCAGAAAGGAAAATGAAGGGAAAAAAAGAACGAGGAGAAGAAAAACAGCAGTTGTCTAGTCTACCCTTTCTCTTGAAGTAAAAATGACAGCACGGCACGGTATTGATGTAGGCTAGTCAACTGTGATTTGGCATAAATTATGAACCGGATAACTCACCGAACGACGCACTCAAGTAAACTCTGAAATGGATGAAAACTGATGCGCTTCAGCCTTCTCGCAAAAAAAAAAGGCTAGACATTTAAAGGTGCTAAAGAATCACTTTTGCTGAACTTCAATCATATCCAATAGACCAAAAAGTCAACGACGGAACAAGTCAAAACAGGAAAACATTAAGTGGTGCAATTAAATAAAGAAGGCAACCAAGCCCGATGCTCTCCGCCAGCCTACACAGGGAGCGCCCATGCAAGCGGCAATTTCACTCCGCATATAGCTGCCCTGATATTTATAATTACCCTCATTAAACAAGCCTTCCAAATTCGCCGCACCCGCGCTGTATAGTGCTACACAGAAAACATACTTCACTCAAGCACACCGCGCGCTGGTCCGCCTTCAATTAAAATGAGCCGACAATCATGCCAAGAACAGTGTAATGGGCGTGCATATTGCACATCAAATAAAAGTAACCGCTCGGCAAACGAAGCGAGAGCCAGCACTTAAACTTGTATATATATAAATATAGATTTGGATAACGAGCCATTTGTTCAGCAGTGTTTAGTATAATCATTACCGAATAATATCAGACACTGGGGAAAAAAAAAGTTGTTCAGCAATGAACCCAAATCATTTGCAATTAACGTAACCTCACTGCTCGAACTACTCTGCACACGAGAACAGCATCGGGTTTGAAAGTAGCCTAAATCACGAGCCCACCAAGAGTGATTTACAGTAAGAAAATATCATTTTGAGAAACCGTCCAATATCTAAAAGCTAAGTCGTCTTTTCAAACAGATAGTTTGAAAATAAAACACCAAAGACCTTCAATCTACCAAAACATATGAGCATATTTCACCTATCCCGGCCAGGGGGTTCCTAAAACGTTGTAATCGGTCCCTTAAGTGTATGAGTATATTGAGCCATTTGATCAATGAAATGGAATTCGGTTTGCGGCACACTTCTGCGATTTATTTTTTCCGCCTTGTACTTCCTGTAGCATCATAGAAGCAAACTAATTCAAGAGGAAAAAAACATAGAATAATTCACGTTACTGATACACGAAAGCGCAGTTCTGCAGTAGAAAGCCATTCAAAACCAAAAATAAAAACAAAATGAATACAGCGCAACTTCAAAGCGAATCAACTGTACTTCAAAGCAAATCAGATACGCGTCAGTGTATGAATCGCACAAACAAAATTCTTGCAACTTACCATCGATCCATGAGTTAAAGCCAGAGAAATACTTCCCACGAAAGATTTTGATTAAAAGTAGGTAATCCAGTCTTCTGTTCCACTCTCTTTAGATCCGTTCGGATTGTGCAGCTAGCCTTTTCGTTGATAAAATGGGAAATCTAATGTGTCTTCTTTACCGAAAAATCTTTGTTTTCGCTTTTCTTTACAAACTGTGTTTGCGGCGGTCAAAACGAGCAGTAGAGCTCCTTCAGGCTATTCCAATACGAACTGTGCTAAGGTTTAACTGTGAACATCAAAGTAAAGAACCGACGGCCTGGTCCCGAAAGATATATATAAAACAATTATTCATTTTCTCCCTTAAGAAAAAACAAAAAACGATGTTTTTATTAGCTGGAAAAAAATACACACCTTATTCAGTTGTTAATACCACATGTATGCGGTCAGTAGACCATGGATGTTTTGCGACAGTCCATCGAAGATTTGTTTTTTTTTTTTGCAAAAATTTTTCGCAACAGTCAGTTGCTATTAAGTTGCAAGGACCTTATCAAAGACTAGCAATCTTGAGCCAACTCCCCGAGGCTTTGTAACGTCAGAAGTGAGTGATCTACCGCCCCAGCATTATCCCAGCAATCCTTCTGTTGCTACATAAACTTTAAAGACACAGGCTTCGCTCTTTAAGAGCCGCGAAGTTCGTTATTTAACCCCTTCCTTTTCGGAATGCACAAGAAGGAAGAATTCCTCTCAGGGAGAGGAATTACGGCTCTTCTCGTCATCGCGGAAACGCACGTGCTCAGCTAGATTTTCTCCGTTCTTTTCTCGCCGTCGCGTCCCTCCTCAGCGAGTAATTTTCTCAGACTAAATAAAAGAACAAAGGGATTAGATGAAATCTGTGCAAATTTATTTATTCTGGGGACCGCAGGTCAGACTCGTGAGAAACCCTCACTTTTTGAAGGCATAGCAAGCAAAATATCCAATAAATGCAACATTTCAAACATAATTCTTTTCCCCAAAGATCGTCTTGCAATAATCAGTACACAGGTAGCTGTAGGCATACACACCGTACGCACTAAAAGCTAACGTTTGAATTTATGCGCGGAAGAGGGAAGAAACCGAAAGTTTTTCCCCCCATTTTTAACAGTGTGAATATCATTTCACTGCCGAGAATCTCTAAAGGAAGCCACGCACTGATCCTTCCGCGGATACTTCAAAGGCGGTACTGTTTCTTTGATGTCTAACATTAATTTTACGGAGCAAAATGCGGGGGTGTGTAGGGGGGGATTTATTCCAAAAATATGTTCTATAGCTGCCAAATTATGGTTGAAAGGAAAATGGATCCATGGAAGATGCTCTTGTCATAAAAAGCCATGGAATAAGTTTATGTAAAGCAAGTCATCTGAATAAATCACAGGGAATTAGTTCCGTCAAGTTCGATGCAAAAAAATTAATAAATATAAATGGTCGTCTTGTTGAATTATTTTACACACACACACACACACACACACACACACACACACATATATGTGTGTGGCAATTTTATTTGTCACAACCGTTCCTTAAACATAAATAGTCTACTCATCCAACAACTTGTCTCTGCAACTCAACAAACAGGGATGGCCAAGAAGTTTCGGTGTTTGAGTGGGCAAGCTACAAGAACTAGGACAGCAAGGTGACTGCCATCATCTTCAGCTCATGACTTTTCAAAGTGAGACGATCGTGTGTTTGATTCTGGCCTGGGCCTTCTTGTGTATATGGTGTGCGTGTTCCTATCGTGTTTGTGCAGGGCCCAGAGGTGTCGTTGAGGGTATATGCGGCCACCCTAATTCAGTACATACAAGACTAAAGCCTCTCACACAAAAGAGCCACTCATTTTTGGGCAGAACACAACCAAGTAGTGTTAATAGCACAGGCAAGATGCTCATCTGAAAAGAACTAAGGTTGCCTGACAATGGGGGTATAAACAAATAATTTACACCCAATTCAAAGACACTTAAGTTTTGATTGTTACACCTGCAACAGAGGAAGTGTATGGGGTGAGTTCCCGCATCTCACGGATTGGACGTACAGTACTGTGCAAAGGTCTTAGGCACATTTAAAGCAATTTTATAGGGCAAATCTGCTTGCAAAAATAATGAAATGAAAAACTTTCTGATACCTGAGAGATGTACTATACTGAGTTGTAAACTGTTAAAAACTAAATAAAACCAAATATTAAGTACAACCAACCATGCTTTACCTAAAAATTTGGGACAGTGTCCAATTGTTGTATAATTTTATGAGATGACTGGGTTTTTGGTTGTTCCAATCAGAGCGGGACACTTTCCGCTGTTCTGCAGATGGACTGTCTCACCTGCATCTATCCCTACAAATGACTGCAGACAGCAATGATGATGGTGGCATCAGGGCTCCATCAAGAGTACCTATATTATTTGTATCAACCATTTTTATTGGAATAACAACATTTATTTATGAAAAACTATCCTTTAAACTGGAATTAAGAATTCAAATATACTTGAAATCCTCAGCAACACTAATCAAGAAAACAAAAAAATACACATATAATGCCAGATGTAAATGTTTTAAAGAGTAGGGTGCCTAAAACTTTTGCACAGTACTGTAGTCATAGGTTGCAGAGGCCTCTGGACGTGACCGATAGGAATATATGTCCGCTGCCTCAAAGGCCTGCTCACGCATGCTGCTTCAATCCAGTAGCATATCTCTGGGTGAAGTCGCAGCCCTGCATTGTTTCAACCATCATATCCCAGGACTCTGCATCCTCACAGAGAGGCCTATTTATATAGATGGACCAGTGGGAGGTATAGAGACAAAATTAGTACCTGTGGGAATCCCATCTAGCCCAAACCCTCTTGTTCTGTAGGCGTAAAGAATGTGGCGCCATGATCTCTCTCCGGCTTACGATGTCCGAACTACAGAGGGAACGGCTGCAACTCTTTTCATCGTGCCCACATCAATCCCACACTGCCAGGCCAACCAAATACGATTGATCTCTTGTGAAATAGCTCGTTTTAAAGACATACTGTGCACAATTACTCTTATTTTTTCCCCCCGCTGCGGTTCTGTGTTTACAATTAAAGGCGTCTCCACTCTGGTCTTCAACCTCACCCACATGCTTTCAAGACCCTGACACAGGCCATTACGCATCCAAACCTGAAACCCTCAGCGCGTCCCAATACTGAAGGAAATGTAAACTCCTTTCCTCCCATTCGTTCCTCTCCCAGTCAAGAAGTATGGGAGGAGGATACAAGTGGAGGAAAAAGACTGAATTGAAGACCCTTGCGCTAAAGAACTGAAGTCACATTTTCACACATCATGAGGTGGGGATGGAGACACGTCTTTTATAGCTACCCATGTCGATTTTCTCAAAATGGACATTTTGCAACTTAACTACTTTTAGCGCTGGGGTCTTCAATTAGCAGATTTTATAGATCTGTTATATATTCAGGCCCATTCTTCTCAAAATAATCATTTTGCCACTTAAGTACTTCTAGCGCTCCCTAGCACTAGTGGTTCTTAACCTTTCCCTACAGAGTTTTCCTGAGAAACATCTTCCTTGTTGTGAATAAGCAAGCAAAATACTTCTGGATTGAGTTGTAAATTAGCCACATTTATATACATGTATTTGAGATCCTGAATAGTTAAGCTTTCAAGGTCATTTGCCCGACCAGTCTATAACCATGGAAACAATGTCCTGTCAATCAAAATATAAAGTATTACTTTTTTGATCAACTGACATGGGTCTCAGGAGAGAAAACGTTTATGTAGGGGGACATGGGGGGGTAATTTTCTGGGGAAGGCGGCAGAGACAACAGGGGGTGTCCAGTAAATATTAAACAGAAAAAAAAAATTGTTCATTCAAAACTGTGAATGAAATGGCATCCACGCTGTTGGAATGCAGCCGTAATTGCAGCCATTTTTATACATACCAACATTTTCATATCATTTTTTCCCCAAATAATTTTAGGGCTCACCGTTCAAAAATCGCCCATGACTTCAGCACATAGATTTCGGGATTCCAATGAGAGCCGTTGACTAGCCCGTGAAGCCAGTCTGTAGAGGCAGCCATGTTAATCTGTGGGGAGTGTTTTTTTTTTTTTGCAACAGAGTACACACACTGGGTACCTAAACATACATAGATGAATTGAAACAGAAAAAAAAAATCTTGCATCTTTGCTATAACTCAGGAAAGGAATTTCTATCCCTAGAGAGTATGTAGTTCAGTGTGAATAGACTTTAGAATTCCAAAGTGCTGGCCAATACAGAACATTTCCAGGGGAAAATTCCCAGTTGCGAATGGGCATCCCTGAAGACACTGTTTTTCTGGCACCGAAGGTTAACCCTTTGAGCGCTGAATAAATTTTCAAAGAATTAAAAATGTAGTCATCCTGAGCTGTTGAAAACCTATCATGGTTTACCCCTGCGGGAGCTCTTTTAAACAAGTTGCCACATGATAGGTTTTCAACAGAATCTGATTTTGATATCTTACATCATTGGACAACTATAGTTGCTTATGGCGCTGAAAGGGTTAACTGAATGGCAAGTATCGATGGTAATCACTGGAGTTCGCGAGCCCCTGCGGTGATCTCAAACCATATCCTACACAGGATCACACAATGTCCATTACACAATCCACAGAACCATTATAGGGGTTCAAGGTTTATAAGGTATTGCAAATACTGTAGAATTCCACATAGGTTTATACCGTAAAAAGTACAAACTGCAAGATGAATTACCCCTTTAAAAGCACAAAATGGGCCGTGCTGGTTTATTTCTGGAGGACATCTTGCCGCAGCGTGATTCGAATATAGTGTGTCAGTACATTGCAGTTCAAAGACACCACAGGTTCTTTAATTTCTAAACACGTCTCCATGGCCAAATTTACTGGTTAGAGATTCTCGATGATACCAGTTTGCTGATGTTCAATTATGATTCTAATCGACAAACAACAAAAAGAGACATTCCTTTCAACATTCATTTAATTAATGGACATTTTTGATATGCAGTTAAGATCTACCGATACTAGTATTAGTAGCTCTGAAGATGAGTACACTGGAAACATATTATTCTGAGTATATAAATAAGTATTATAAAAACTTGCAGATTGATTTGTCTTTGAAATTAGAAATGCAAGCAATCCAGTAAAATTAATTAATACTGGCTTTGGGAAGCGGAGAACAGTTTCTGTTGAAACTGGTTCAGTTGAGAATCGATTCAGATCTGCGCCAAATTTAAGAGCTGTCGTTCCATGGTTATTAACAACTATCAAATCAAGTATCCTTCCATTCCTGCTGGAGAGCTTTGACATGTAGTACAGACACACGCACACCGTCATGATTTTTGACACCGTTCCCACAGCCCGCTTAATTAGTTTTCCCGTTTTTGTGACCAGCACACCTGGAGGCTGCACAGAGAAAAAATTGAATGTTTGATGTAACATAACATGAGTGGCGAGAACAGGCCTTTCAACCCAACTCATGTGTGGATCCACTCAACTGAATTCAGTAACCACCACTTAATTTTATTGATTAAACTGGCCTAATATTGTAGAATTTAAGGAGAGGTTACTTAAAATAATTGTGTGGAACCACCATAACATTTTCAAGAAAATCTTAACATACCATTTTTACTCCTGGATAATTGAAGCTTAGGAAAGGGTGTTGTGATGAGACTCGAGCGTCACTCATTAATCAATAAATCAATCAATCAATTTGCAATTAGTACGACCGCAGGAAGTAAGGTAAATATGACCTTAGTATGAATGACCGATCCCCAATTCACAAACGGCTCATCAAGGAGTTAACGATGGTATCACTTTGTTTTTGAATTTGTGCCCATAAACTATTTGGCCCTTTTGGAACTTTATTAGCATCATCATCATGATGTCCAGACTTTGCTAGAAGAGAGCTTCTGGTGTGATCGCGTATAAACAAACACATACTGCTTATTAGCATTCAAGTTTAAAGGAATGAACTATGCAGATGCTCTTAAAATTGCTGTTAGGGGATTTTAGATTTAGGTGCCTCTGATATTTTGTCCCACCCCCTGTACTCGGTGATTGTTGTGTCCCAACAGCGAGTCTGGAGGGCGCTGACTTTTCCATCAGGGCGTGGAACCAATGAGGTTCCCTCTCCTCTCCTTGAGAATTATCGCTGATTGGCTGCAGCGTCTCAATCACTGCACTGTCCGAGTCCCGTTACAGCTGCAGGGTTAAACTCTTCGCACTTCTCTTTGAAGTGATTATCCCTTCATCTCCAGCAGCTCGACCCAAGAATTCCTGCTCCGGCCCGACAGAGTGAAATTGGGGGGGGGGGAGCAATTATCTAGGAAGTCAGGAAGTCCATTCTGGAAGAAGAGGGAAGGCTAATTTCTTTGGTGTGGACAGCGAGACAGAGAGAGAGAGATAGAGAGAGGATGTGAACTATGGAGACATACACACAGAGAGAGAGTGAGCAATAGATGGCGATAAAGTGAAATAGAGATATACGGGGAAAGGGGGAGGGAGATGGAGTCAGAGAAAAGTGGTGAGAAACATGGAGACAGAAAGACTGATAAAGAAAGGAGTGAGGAGTGAAGAGAGGGATGAAGGAGGAGGAGAGAGAGGGCTGGAAAGAGAGAGGGACCGTAAAAAAACACTAAAAACGAGACAGAGGGATGGACTGATAGAGAGAGAGAGGGAGAGAACTGCGATTGTCAGCAGTCTGGAGTGGAATGCAGGCAGCAGCCGAATTCAGAGCCTTTGAAGTCGGACATGGCGGCTCACACCGTTACAGCACAGGGGTTCCATCAGGGGAAACTCGTCTGTCAGGGGATCCAGTTAAAAGTGCCGCATTTGAGGAGCCGCTAAGTTCGGCTGTAATTTCGACGTGAAACGGCCTCCGAGAAGTTATGGAAATGTCTCTGCTGCAGAGGGTGGTGCCGAGTGATTAGCGCTGGGTGTAAGTGTTGGGGAATGAGGGACCCGCTGGGGAGAGGCAGTTTTTATTGGTCCCTTTCATCTCCTGGCAGACTAAAGTTTTTGACATTGCGGAGAAACAATGTGAGACATTCCCTCAATGCCTTTCTACCATTAAAGACCCAACGCTGCTGTGGATTCTTACGAGGCAATCTACCAAAGACCCCCCCACCCTCCATTTTGTGATTTTTTTTTTTTTACCCAACTCTGTCCGCCTTTGAACTTTATGGGTGCAATTCTCACAATGCAATGCTGAAGGTGCAAACTTATCAACCCATTATTAGCACACTGTTCAAAATAAGAAAATGGCAAGAGCTCTGGCTCTGGGTGAGTTAATGGACAGACTTGACGGACTACTGACTGTTCTCTCATGTGGGTGTTTGTGGACCAGCAGAGGGCAGTTTCCCCTTTGGGCCAAATAATGTCAAAGTCCAGTGTTGGGGTCAGCTACAAAAATTAATTTTCTTTTTTCGAGATGCTGAGGAATGTAATTTTACTTGTACAATTAACATTTAAAAAAATGCGAATGCAAGAAAGCTTACATCAAAACCTTATATTTGGTCAAAAGATGATCAGCCGATGCTAAAATACGCGATGAAAATCTGGCAAGGGAATCCACCACAGGAGAAATCAGCAGGTTGGTCAAGAAACGGAAGCCATTACTGTATCGCTCGACGCCTCAAAGGTCTCCTCCCATTGGTCGAGAGAACCACACTCCACAGTTTCAAAGATTCCATTCCAATATGGAGCCTGGACACACTGAGCTCTACAGCACATGTGACATCACAGGGCCTGTGAAGAAACCAGTCTGACAAGCCAATGAAAAGCCAGGACCACCTCGTACCCAGCACATCTGGGGCCATGCGATCTGTCAGCTGTCATGGCGACCCTGAGCCGCTCCAGCCAGTTGGATATTTAGGCATTTCATTAATATCTAATTCTGGTGGAATGCGTCTGTTCTCACTCGGTCGTCTCCGAGCAGGAAGTTCGGCCCGTGTCTGTTTCACTCTGTTCTGTTTAGATTCTCACAACAGCATGGAGCCTAAGTTTCAAAAACATTCCCAAGACAAAAGGGAATAACAACACAAGAAAAGAACAAGTCCACACAGCCCTGGTATTGAAGGGGAAAAAAAGTTGTGGTGAACAAGCATTCCGAGGAAACTTGATTCGTTCTGACTGCAAAATAAAATCTCAGCAATTATTACGAGTCAAATCCAAAAATATTATTTAAAACCTTCCGTTCGACAGACAAAGAAGACCATAAAACATGAAATACACCGACGAGGGATTTAACGACGTGACTCATAATTTTTTTTTCAAAAAGCTGATGGCATTTACGGCAGAACCTTATAGAAGCAGCAGCACACGCCCCCATGGTTTGAATCTGTATAATTAGGCGAGAACACTGACAGAGGTACCTCATGCAAATGTAACACAGGGCTTTCACGTAAATTTAAACTGCTTTTATGCCCCATTTCCTGTTACTTACAATGGTAAGAACGGCAATTATTGCCTGCTCTGATAAAAGTAGCTATGAAGTGGAGATGAGCAGTTTGACATCTGAGCATCAACCCATTGAATACATGTCCCGCGTGCGCTCGTTCAGATGAAAACACACGATGGAGCCAGCATATCCCTGCATGCACTGGGGCTGGGCTAGGAATACCCCTCTGGACTGGTTGCCAGTCCATCGCATGGCCTGATGCGTTCAGAATGAAACGCGACAGTCTTGGGGATACATTCACCCCCTTAGTATCCAGCTCCATTCCATGGTCTGGACAGATGTCAGAAAATAAATCAACGATGATGTCAAACCCAACTGTCGAACTGCATAAGGTCTCACGCTGGACGCAGCACATTTAGCTACTTTGTCTAGAAAACCCAAGAACCACCAGTGAATCTCCAGAATTGAGCTGTCAGAACACAACAAAAACCTGCAGATCACAGTCCAAGGGATGTGCACATTACTCAGATCACAAATAAACCAAAGGTAGCAAAATTAGACAACGTATGACTAATTCTCAAACTTCCCAAATTAAGCTGACCGACCAATCTTAGCAACTAGAAAAGGGTGACTGTCAGAGTGGTTTGCAAGAGACCAGCTAAAACTCAGAGGCAGCTCTCAGAATTCGAAGACGACAAACTCAAGAAATCTCTTCGACAGGTAACAGATTTGGCCCGAAATGGAAACCAGCGAGATGGTGACTACTTGAGAAAAAAAAGGGCAAAGTCGTGACATCAGGTATGGCGAGAATCCATACGAACCTCGGTGAAAAGACAGACCCAGAGCAGACGGACCCAGAGAGAATTAAGAGGATTTAATAGTCTGATGAGACTCTGGCTACAAAAGACTGGAACACTATACCTACAACTATCTGACATGTCAAAGTATACTGTGCATTTATAAGAGTATTAAAATATGGCTGCTTGATCAGAAAATCTGTAAGCACCGACTATTGGCTTCACAAAATGGAAATTTTACGACCCCATTTCCATCAAAGTTGGGACAGTGTGAAAATACAAATAAAAACAGAATGCAATGATTCGCAAACCATTTAAACCCAACATTTAACAGAAAATTGTGCAAAAACAACATATTAAATGGTGAAACTGAGAAATTTTCTTGTTTTTGTAAAAGTATTTGAGCATTTTGAATTTTACGACACCAACACCCTATGACAGCGTCCCAAATGGTCTGCAAATTGGGTTGCAAATAATGTGAACTTTTCACCGATGTCTTTTCTTTGTGTGCTGGATTATAATGAGTGTTATGTATTTTATGCTTGGAGATTATGACGTCTTTTTTCCCTACAGATTATGCCTTTAAACATCGTGGCCAGGAGCAGCCAATGAAATTCGCCAACCTGGCAAACTCAAGCATATTTACATTTTTTGGTTTATTAATAGGTGGTGACCCTCGTGAAATACATCTACCTAAATATAATAAAATACGATCAGCTCTGTACCCCAGAGCAAAACCAAAGTGCCACACAGCAGGTAACCATTGTCCTCATCTTCAGGCATGACAGTCGTAGGAAGAGATGCTGGGAAGCTCACCGTAATAATGGGCAAGAGGGATGGAACCAGATACGGAACATTCCGGAAAAGCCCGTGTCGAGGACAGGGATTCGCATTGCGACAGAAGGAACACTACGAGCAGACCACAAGAAACTACAAAGGAATGGCCCGGAAACAAAGACGGTCAGCATTTCTATAACAGCACCATCCAAACTCCAGACTCGAATTCCACCGAAAGTCGGCAGCAAAACCAGTAAAATTTCTGTCCGTGGCTTTCAGTACAACTTGGCAGTCGACTCAGATTTGCACGGAGGAGTCGGGGTGTGGGGTGGGGTGGGGAAATGAGCTTCGGCTGACATGAGAGATGACTCACTGCCAAAGGGCTGATCTATACGAACACTGACTCCGCTTTGCATCATTTGCTTTTATAATGCAAAACACATATAGATGTGTTTTGCATCAGAGATGCGTTGAATTTATCATGACGGGAGGAGCTGGGAAAAATAGTATTTCAACGCATTTAAATTTTAAGGTAACAGCAAGGGGCCTTTTTTGAAGGCATGGTGTAAATAACTGCAGCAAGAACGGCACGTTTAATTCTTTCGAAACCGTCAGTAGAACGCCATTCTTTGGTGGTCACCCAAACTTAGAACTGCCACCTCAGCAAACACAAACATTGCAACATGGAGGAACATTCCAGCAACAGAGAAAATGTATTGCGTAAGCTGGGAATTCATCAAACTGTCTTAACACCTCCTAAAATGTACAGTGCTTTACAACAGTTCTCCAATCTTCTCCCCCACTGAATTCAACTGAAACGTCCACAACTTTATGCAACCCCAGCACTTAATACCACATATATTAGGCAGTTATCCCACCTACATGCATTTAACATTTAATATGTTAAACCCATTTAGTCATGATAGCAGTCCCGAAATGCTAACTTCAACGCTTGCTAGTGTCATTATAGTTGGCTTGTAGTCATGAAATTACAATCCATTGTCTAAATCAGGGATACTCACTCTTTTCCAGAATGAGCCGCAGTGGGTGCAGGCTTTCATTCTAACCATGCAGTTACACACCTGATTCTACTTATCAAGCGTCCATGGCAAAAGCTTTAAGGGTTCATTAGTAGAATCAGGTGCGGGACAGGTTGGATGGAGCGAAAGCTAGCACCCACTGTGGCTCATTCTGGAAAAGAATGAGTATCCCTGGTCTAAATGAACGCAGAATATTCTCACACTGTTGGTGGAATATTTTGTGAATGTAATAATGTAAAATGTCAATCGCATTAAAGCATCATTGTGAAATTGTGTTGTGTTGGCTGATGTAGCCCTGGAACATGCTAGCACAACGAATCTTAAAAATGGGAGGTCAGGTAGTCTCTTTATCAAACGAGCATAAACATGAAATGGGACATTTCCACAATCTCAATCAGTCCAAAACACAATTCCCATGCAGAACAAGACAGTGTGATCTGCCAAAAGCTGAAGGACGTCTCCCTCAACTAGAGCGGGTCCTTCAAACAAAATGACTCAAGATTTTCTGGGAAAACGCACTGCAAGCAAATCTACGGCTTTCGACCTTGGCACAATCGAAGCTCAAACGACGCAGTTGCGACAACAGCTGCAAGTTTCAAAAACTTGCTGCAGCAGCTTTGTTCAGTTCCGTTCTCTCAGATATCAGCCTAACCCTTGGAGCTCTGAAATAATTAAATTTATGATTTTTGAAAATTTATCTTGTGCCATTGAAAACCCATCATGTGGCGACTTGATTAAAAAGAGCTGGAGGAGCTCTTTTAAACAGGTTGTAACATGATGGGTTTTCAACAGCTTTGATTTTGATATCTTGCATCATCAAGCAACAATAGCTGCAGTTAGCGCTGTAAGGGTTAAAGATCAGAGTATTCTCTATCTGCAGCAGGCAGTGGTTGATCCATCCATCCATCCATCCGTTACTGAGTACGTCAATTCCTCATCCCCGCAGTAAGGTTGTGTTTCTTCGCCCATCCCAGAATCCATTAGGTGATGGTAAGGAACACTGGACAGTTCCTCAATAATTCACAGGGTTCAAAACCATCACCAACACACTCGTGCCCGCGGTCAATTTAGAGTCCCCAGTTAATCTCACCGTCTTGTCTTTAGACTGCAGGAGATTACCCAGTTACCCACAGGGAACGCATGCGGACACAGGAAGAACAGGCAAACTTCGCACAGATGTAGCACTGCACGCATTCAGCAGATGGTCTTAACCGGAGCGTAAACCTGAGAGCTCAGCTCCCCAAAATCACCGTACTGAAGGTCCAATAGCAGCTACCCCAGTACCTCAAAACACAGTCCTTAAGGGCTGAGAGCAGCAGCTTTAACACTCCCTCCCCAGCCAGGCCAATCAGCCCTGCTAAATATTTAGCGACTGACCAGGGAGGGAAGAAATCTGAATTCAATGGCCCGATTTCAGCACAACTGCCCTAGAGGGATGCAACAGTTAGCAATCCAAGTACTAAAGGTAACCTGATTCTACTTGGACACAAGAGCAATGGTAGACAAGACTGTGTCCATAAAGTTATTTGAGCAGAAGAAGTGAAGGTACCATCAATTTGGAGAGTTAATAACAGCAGTATAATTTAGTGGGAGGGGGGGTGGGTGTATGGCTTTAAGAGGTGAGTCTTCAGACGACGCTTCTGGGAGGTCAAAGTCTCTACTGTGCCGGAGGTCAGGCAGGCCTACTGAGGCCCAAATAAATCCATGTGTGTTACAGTAACACTGATACCAGAGGCCAACATTCAACAGACAGTCTCAGGTGCCTGCAAAGCCATTCCAGGTCATCTTTCTGATGGAACAAAGCGTACGACGCCGAGGAACTGTGGTTCAATCCAGTTCCCTTGTTCTCTCGTAAAAAGAACACATTCTTGCACAATAGGAGAGATGGAGGGGGTAAAAAAAAAAAGAACTACCTGTTCGAGCGAAAGATTCACATGATTTACATGAACTTAAAAGGGCCTAATTCTGTTTTATCTGGAACTCCATAAACTTCAAACGAGTGGCCGGGTGAGAATTTAACGCCGAATTCTGCCTCGTCATGAACTCTGAAAACTTCAAACGACTGCCTGCGAGAGAATTTAAAGTCATACTCAGTCTCATCATGAAGTCTGGACACTTCAAATGGGCAAAAGCGAGATAATTAGCATAGCAGTTGGAAGGGGGGGAAAAGCCTGTAACCAAGCTTGAAAGATCGATTTCTGAGTGTGGCACCGTCCCTTGTTCCTTTGTCTGTGAGTTACTTCAATAAATATCCACATGTATAACTGAACTGAATATGACCGGAGTTAGTCTAGATATGAATGCCTGCTAAAGTGAAATAAAAAATAAATAAACATTCAGAATTCTGCCATATTGTAAATTCGGTCTGCAGGAATGGCAACTACACAGAGCTGAAATTTCAGAAGCCAATTTTTTTTTTTTTTCTAAATACAAACCCTGGCAACATTCTTTTAACTGAATCTGTTTTTTTTCAACTGAATGTCTAATCAAGAGAAGAACTGACCGAGTGATTTAGGCACTTTTTTAAACATATAAATGCCTTAAGGTTTTTTTTAAATGTATCAATGCCTTAAGGCACTGAAGGATTTGAACAGCAGGTCTGGACTCTGGAAAATGACCGCAATTATTGTGACCATTCCTCTGGCAGGTTTATTTAAATATGCAGTGTGTGTATGTTTAAATATATACATCCACCCGCTGTGAGGACACCCCACCGCAGGGCTCCTGATAAACACCCGACCTGTGAACCAATCAGTGGCCCAGAGCAACGAGAGAATATCTGAGTGATGTCATCAGACAGATCTCAGTCAAGCATGGATCTGATAGGAGCAGCCAGATGAGCTGCTTTGAGTTCCACTTGTTTAGTACTAATAGAGGTTTTTGAACAAATGTCTTCGAGAGAACTTAATTAATTTTCTTTGATATTACATATTTGTTTCTAAATCTTGAAATTGTTTCCAGAGTTTATTAACCGTAGTCCTGCCTCCAGGCTCATGCTTATCAAGGACTGGTAAGCAGAGGAATGGCAAACATACAATATATTAACGGCCAGCACACAAGGAAATGAGTGTGGGTCCTTCATATAACGGCGACCGGAAGGACGAGGGTTAAAGTCCCATATTGTGCAGTTTTCAGGACACGTAGACAAGAGCTGGAAAGCATGAACAATGCAGGGTAGGACAGTTTGTGATGTAGAAAACAGCAGGGATTCCAAACAGCACGTTTCAAAAGCGGAGGAGTTCAAAGCAAACCTCCTCTGGGCTGTCGGACATGGTAAAAACCGACCTGACCAGGTAACAGGCATGTTCCATAATACCGATTCTTAAAGGTCATTACATAATATACTATAACAAAAAACACTTTCAGAAACAAACAAATGATGACTGTCAACATCACAATTACAAGTTTTCAGTTAAAAGATTCACATTTGAATGCATTTATTTAATGTTTTGGCCCTTCATAAGTCTCTGATTGGTATACAGTAAAGGTGCAAAGAAAAATATATTTAAAAAAGTGAGGATTACCTTAAATAAATACTGGAAAATCTACGGGAAAATCTATGGTCCCATAAGTTTGTGGCAATCATCTCTGCAATTACAGAGAGTCAGGGAGTCTTAAAAGTGTCTTTTTAAATCCACAACTGTGATATCATTCATTTTGAAAATGTAAAACAGTTTCCCATAAACAAAATTCATATGTAAAGCACCAAAATATTTTAATTTAAATAACTCCGGTATTTGATATTTTCTGTACAATTGCCATCTGAAAACTTGGTTCATGTTCTGTACACAGATGAAAACACGTGTGATAAAACAAAGTGGTTTATATATTCATAAATTCATTTAACAAAATTAAATGTACATAAAATGAAATAAATACCATATGTAAAAAAGAAAGACTATAAATTCCATGTTATAAAAACATAAAAACATTGACAAAAAAACATGGCACAGAACAGGGGTGGGGCTCGGGTCCGTGTAATGAGTGGTGGGGAGAGATGATTGGCTCTGAGAATCTCACATCTGACTGTGATTGGTGTTCCTTCACGTTCCGGATTCATCGCCGCGTCGCAGCTCGTCACTCCCACTGGTTACCTGACACAAAGGGGCTGAGCCAACCAGAAGACAGCAGCATTAGATTGGTCAGTGGCCTCGTGGGTCAGCGTGCACAGGATTGGCTGCCAGCTGACTATTGAAGTACGAGTTACTATTCTCACTTCAGAAATCATTGCACAGCCATCATACGATTCAAGCATTTAAATGACTGCATGTCATTACCTCTGGCAAAGAGCTTATTTTTTACCTTCAGTTTTTAGGTATATTCGTTTGTTTGTTAGTAACATTACGAACAAATTTACAGACAGATTTTTATTCAATTTTTACCAGAGGCAGGTCTTGGCCAATCCTAGAGGCGATTTTATTTGAGAGTGATCAGATTAAATTCCGGATTCAGGGATTCTTTTAAGGGATTCTTCACACAGTGGGATTGGAAAATTGAAATAATAAATGCCATACATTTCAAAATCCACCAGATCAGTGTTCCTCAAAACTCCTGCAGGTTTCAGATCTCTTCCTGCTCCAGCACAGGCGATTCACAAGATCCGCTCATTGTTAAGCAGCTTCATGTACTGATAATGATCGGAAACATGCGGGAGAAGCGGTCCTCCAGGAGAGGTTTGAGAAGCATTGCACTAGATGGTAGTCGAGATCTAAATGCCTTGGCGGCGGTATGAGTGCCCTTATAACACAAATGAATCCTTCAAAAGACATCTCAAGATGGAAAACTCACTGCCTTAATGCACTGAATCCTTCACAGGCCGTCATCATATACCAGGCATTTAGAAAAATCTAACAAATTGACTCGTGGCGATTATGGACCAGGGTCGGTTGCACCACGCATTACCCAGAATAGCAGTTTTTTGTTGCTTAATGCGGGGCGGTTCAGTGTTCTAGAACTCCACTGCTTCCAGTTTACAGGAGTGACCATCACGTCAGCGCTATGATCTTCCATTCTAGAACTTTCTGACCACACTGTGATCCCAACTCGAAGGATAAAGTGTGTAGAATGTGGAGAGGAGCGTTTCGAAGGCCAGGTGGGACGGCAAGCCGTGTTTTTTGCGGTCGATCTTAACGGTGAAAAGATTGACTTAACAGCCTACGACAGGCTGAATATTGGGCTCAACGGATGCGCTTCAAAATTCTCAGATGTTAAAAACACTTGAACACGCCCCGCTCAGGTGCACAGACTGACTGAACTCCATGCCCTTGTCTCCATTTCCCCGGGACACAGGCTTTTGAGGACTATGTGCTGTACGGGACATCGTTCCTTCTCACCTCAAACTGCAATAAAATAAAACGCTCGAATCTATATACGAACACACCCATGAGCGCACGCACACGCGCTCACAAAAACCTCCGCACGCCAACTCACTCCTGTTCCTGTGGGCTAATATGTGAATAATTTAGCTTCAGCTGAAATTATTTCACCCGAAGACACGGAGGATGAGAACATGATTCAGAAGTCGGCGGATCGCGATCAAAAGGGCCGTGTCACACCTGGTCGTGCTCGGGGCGATCCTGAAGACAGGTGAAAGGAAGCAGCTGAGGCTCGTCGTGTGATTGATTACCTGCAGCTTGGGTCGGTCACTCAGGTATGTAGCCAGCCTGTTACCGAGTTACAATCCATCCATCCACTGTCTATACCCCTTCGTCTGCACTGGGGTTGCGGTTGAGCTGGAGCCTATCCCAGCGAACTATGGCCTAAAGGCAGGGACCCACCCTGGGCTGCGTTTCCCAAAAGCGTAGTTGCTAACTAAGTTAGCCACTAACATAGTTTGTCTATTCGCAGTCAATGGGGCCAACTATGCAAGTTAGCATCTGTGCTTTCGGGAAACGCACCCCAGTACAGCTCACCCAATCCAACACAGGGCGCACACACCATTCACTCACACACTCATGCCTATGGGCAATTCAGAGTCTCCAATAAGTCTGGAATACATGTCTTTAGACTGTGGGAGGAAATCCATGTGAACGTGGGGCGAACAAGCAAACTCCACACTGACAGGCCCCTGGCCGGATTCGGACCCACGACTTCTTTACTAAGTTAAAATGATAAATCAAATTCAGAGGACAAATCACGCCATGGGGATCATTAAAGTCTCTCTCCCGCGCTGTATCTCACCAAGTCTCAGTTTGTCTCCGAGTCGGTCTGTCCCTCCAAGTCTGTCCGTCTGTCTGTCTGTCTGTCTCAGTCTCTCCCTGCCTCCTCAAGTGTCCGTCTCCATCTTTCCCCACCAGGCCTCAGTCTCTCTCCCTCCAGAGATCTCAGTCTTTTAGCCCCTACAGGTCACAGTTTGTCTCTTGTTCTGGAAGTTTCTGTCTCTCTCCTTCCACCCTCGCTATAAGTCAAACAGCTCGCCTCCACCCCACCAACACAGACCTCCCCCTGCCCGTCCCAGGTTCTGAGCATGCTCAGTGTGTCCATCAGCACCCACCTCTTGCTCCGGGACATGTCGAGGTTCTCCTGCAGTGCTGTGGCCCTCTTCTGCAAGAAGTTCACCTGCGTCCGGAAAATACTGGAAATTACACTCCGCAGCAGAGGTGGGAATCCAGAGGTCAGAACATAAAAATCCTGCGACGTTTTCCTTCCACCAGTGAACTCATTCCACTTCCTGGTAGAGGAATGGTGTTAATTCGCAAATCCAGTACTGCTGGAATTAAATTCTGGGGAGGATTGTTACTCTCCGAACCTGCGCTTTCCACCTCTGCTCAGCAGCAAGCAAATGTGTCTATATGGCAGGCAAGACAACAAAATTTGATTGGCCAGGAGTGTTTTCACCTCAGAAAGCCCTGGAATAGGATTGGCTTCCCCTGCGTAGAGCTGAAATTAGTCTGGTTTAGAAAATGCATACATAATCAGAACAATTCATACAAAAGAAAAACAAGAGCCGACACTATTAACGGTCAGGAAGAAGGTAGTGCTAGATGATAATGGTTGACGAGACGAGGCGGTAGCATTTTGCGGTACATACTGAAAGTGAGGCATCTTTCACGATTTTTCCCTCCACATCGTATACTGAATTTGTTAGCTAGACATGAATCAATACTGAACAACGTTCTGCATAAAATATGAGAATAGGGAGTGAACTCTGGGTTTGACTGGGTCGTTTTCTTGAGAAATCTTTACCAACGGAGTCCTCTTCTCGAGACCATCAAAAAAAGCAGAAAGAGGAAGATCTGACGGACCACAGGCTGAAAAGAAGTACATTACGGGATTATAGTTTTTGGAGCGATCAGCAGAACTTGACACATTTAGACGCTTCTTAAGAACAGGACAGCAGAGTTTACTGACCTGGCACCATCCGCACAATTATTATTATTTTTCTTTCACCAAAACCCCAAAAACTACCACTTCAGTCACTGCAGATCAGAGCACGGGTTTAGAAAAATACAGACTGATCTGCAGTTGAACTGAAATTGCTGCTGGTTGTGCAATGCCAATGCCTTGTAAGAGTTCCAAACCTGGAAACATTACACAAGAGAGACGCCCATTGTGGTCGAGCATTACGTTACATTACGATGTATACAGCATCCCTCAGAAACGCTCTGGCAGATCAACAATCATGATTGAAAGGGTTGATATTAAAACTCTCAAATGTGGTTTTAACATTTTGTTCCATAACGCCACAAAACCTCAGATGGAACAAAACAGCCGTCGTCTGATGAAAGATGTCTGAGTGATATCAGACGCACCGCCAATGCATGCACGAACAGGACCACTGCACTGAAGACTACACTAAATTAATCCTGGGAAAACAAAGTACTCGGACTCTAATTAAGCTTGTCTGTGAAGTCATTGAACGGTCCAGAGACTACGAAATAAAAAGGGTACAAAACCATACTCATGGCAGGGACCTTGCACTGACGGTAAAGAAGACTATAAGAAACACTTCCAGGGAAAAGGTGACTCTGATAAAAGCCCATCCAGTATTTCTGCTCGCCAATGAGAACACTGGCAAAGCAAGTTTCTTATAACTGATGTGTGAGCGGTGAGTGCGTTTGCACGGTGCAGGGTTTGGTAAGAACAACCACACTGACATCAAAAATAGTGAAGAACTCAAAAACATGAAATGTGGAGGATTGAGGAACAACATCTTCTTCGATAGATGTTGGAAACGATTAGGATTTCATCTGCAACCAAAGCCACTGAGTGAAACGTTACCTGAGTGAATCAGGCAGGTGTATCAAGTATGAAATGAAGCAGCTGTATGAATTTGAGCAGGTGTGTAAAAAGTAAGGCAGGTGTATAAAGTAAGGCGGGTGTCAGATAGGCAGGTGTATGAAATTAGGCAGGTGAGTAAAGTAAAGCAGCTGTAAGACATTAGGCAGGTGTATGATGATTGGCAGGTGAATGAAAATAAGCTGGTGTATAAGGTATGAAATGAATCGGGTGTATGAAGTGAAGCAGGAGTATGCAGTTAAACAGGTCAGGGGTATGAAGCTAGGCAGGTGGAGTGTATGATGTAAGGCAGGTGGAGTGGATGATGTAAGGCAGGTGCATGATGTAAGGCAGGTGAGGTGTACATTGTATGATAGATGAGGTGTACAATGTATGGCAGATAAGGAGTATGATGTAAGGCAGGTGAGGTGTACGATGTATGGCAGATAAGGAGTATGATGTAAGGCAGGTGAGGTGGATGATGAAAGGCAGGTGAGGGGTATGATGTATTGGAGGTGAGGTGTACGATGTAAGGCAGGTAAGGTGTATGATGTATGGCAGATGAGGTGTATGCTGTATTGGAGGTGAGGTGTATGATGTAAGGCAGGTGAGGTATATGATGTAAAGCAGGTAAGGTGTATGATGTATTGGAGGTGAGATGTATGATGTAAAGCAGGTAAGGTGTATGATGTATTGGAGGTGAGGTGTATGATGTAAGGCAGGTGAGGTGTATTATGTAAAACAGGTAAGGTGTATGATGTATGACAGATGAGGGGTATGATGTATTGGAGGTGAGGTGCATGATGTATGGCAGGTGAGGTGCATGATGTAAGGCAGGTAAGGTGCATGATGTATGGCAGGTGAGGTGTATGATGTAAAGCGGGTAAGGTGCATGATGTATGGCAGGTGAGGTGCATGATGTAAGGAAGGTAAGGTGCATGATGTATGGCAGGTGAGGTGTATATTGTAAGGCAGGTGAGGTGTATGATGTAAGGCAGGTGAGGTGTATGATGTATTGGAGGTGAGGTGCATGATGTAAGGCAGGTGAGGTGCATGATGTATGGCAGGTGAGGTGCATGATGTATGGCAGGTGAGGTGCATGATGTAAGGCAGGTAAGGTGCATGATGTATGGCAGGTGAGGTGTATGATGTAAAGCGGGTAAGGTGCATGATGTATGGCAGGTGAGGTGCATGATGTAAGGAAGGTAAGGTGCATGATGTATGGCAGGTGAGGTGTATATTGTAAGGCAGGTGAGGTGTATGATGTAAGGCAGGTGAGGTGTATAATGTATGGCAGGTGAGGTGTATGATGTATGGCAGATGAGGTGTATGATGTATTGGAGGTGAGGTGCATGATGTAAGGCAGGTGAGGTGCATGATGTATGTCAGGTGAGGAGCATGATGTATGGCAGGTGAGGTGCATGATGTAAGGCAGGTAAGGTGCATGATGTATGGCAGGTGAGGTGTATGATGTAAAGCGGGTAAGGTGCATGATGTATGGCAGGTGAGGTGCATGATGTAAGGAAGGTAAGGTGCATAATGCATGGCAGGTGAGGTGTATGATGTAAGGCAGGTGAGGTGTATAATGTATGGCAGGTGAGGTGTATGATGCAAGGCAGGTGAGGGGTATGATGTGAAGCAAGGTTCATGATGTATGGCAGGTGAGGTATGATGTATGGCAGGTGAGGTGTATGATATAAGGCAGGTGAGGTGTATGAGGTAAAGCAGGTACGGTGCATGATGTACGGCAGGTGAGGTATGATGTATGGCAGATGAGGTCTATGATGTAAAGCAGGTGAGGTGTATGATGTATGGTAGGTGAGGTATGATGTATGGCAGATGAGGTGTATGATGTAAGGCAGGTGAGGTATGATGTATAGCAGGTGAGGTATGATGTATGGCAGGTGAGGTGTATATTCTATGGCAGGTGGGTGGGCTCAATGCTCACCTGTGACCTGAGGGAGTCGATGGTCTCCTCGAGCTCCCGTCTCAGTGCTGCCGGCATCAGGCCCTTTATTTTCTCCTCATACTCCAGTCGTGTCCGAGTCACCTGCACACAGAGGATGTTTCCGCAGGCTTAAGGCCTTCATTTTAATGGCTGGAATACGGAACTTAAAGGTCCTTTTTATTCAATAAGACAATTCCCCAGTGTAAAGTAAAACAATTTGCAGCTCGAATAAAAAAAAATGATAAAAAAAAAGAACAGTTAGGGGCGAAACTGGACTGCTGTGCTGCTCGGTGATTGGCTAACAGCTGACGGCCCAGGTTACAAGCCTGCCATCCCACAGCCCTGTCTGATCTTTCATTCTCCTTCCGTTAGAAACCCAATCAAAGCCAGGCAAGGAAACCTGAGGCCATTAGGGCCATAAAACCGCCGAGGTACCACAGGTCCAATCAGCAGAGCGACACAGAAAGGAGTGGATTTGTCAAAAACGTTTCAACACATCTCAGACCATGACATGACTTCACATGCAAAGCGATCCAGGAAAACGCAAACTCATTCATCATTCCAGGCTGAACCAAAAACACTGCAAGGACAATAACTTTAAAAAAAAAATTGGAAAAAGTATTTTTGCCTTCATCAAACGGCTAAGCTGAAGAAACAAGAGGACCTTTCCACCTTCAGCCAGTGAGACGTGGTCTTATTGTTTATTTTGCGCTTGTTAAAGCTGAGCCCAACAGTACGTTACCTGGCAGGATCTTTTTGTAAACGCTGTGAGGCTCAGACGGCGGTAGAGCAGAGCGTCTGGGACAGTTTGTTTGAAGTCAGAGTCAAAAATGGCGCCTTTATATGAATGCAGAGGATTCCAGAATTCTCTTTGCATTCACCTGAACCTCGACCCAGACAGCAGCGCTCAATATGAGCCATTACAAGCCTGTATTCTTTTCGTTTCGCTTTTAGTATAGCTTGTTTAAAATTGCATGACCCCGATGAGGAAAAAGCCAGACGGGGGCGGGAAGTGAAGGACGGCGGTTGGGAATCGTTTGGAGAGGAGGACAGTGATTTCAGCCAGGCATGTAAAGTTAAGTAGCTAAAGGATTGTAGCCTTTCCTTTCAGGAGATGGTCACTGCATACATGAGCGCAGCCTGGCTCCTCTCCTCCAGACTTTAAACAGAGGTTTTTAATCCATGTCTGCCACCGTTTCTTTGTGAGTTTTAAAACTTCTCACCTTTATGCGTCACTACTTTCGGGACTCAAAAGTAGCTCGTTTTTTCCCCTGAGTTAATTGGTTGGTACAGCCGCAAACAGCACAAAACTTTGGCATTTTGATAGCGTATCCCCACGGAGAAACCATTACCTGCCCCCATTACTGTTACCCCTGTGACGTGACACCATCTGCAAACAGCCCATTATATCACTTGGTTAGCGTTCAAATTCTTCGCTTTTTGACTTTTCGGCCGAGGAGGCGAAAGAATTGGAGGGAGGATGACTCGCTCAAGCATGCGGTTTTTTTGGAATATCCCTCCCTCCCCAAAGTTCCAGGTGAGCGTTCTGGAAATCTACAGCGCTCCGCGACCAGCGGTTCCCGTTACATCAGCCACAGAATGATCAGTTAAGCGCAATATCTTTATCACGTTTGAGTCGCTCCACAGATGGTTAGGACCAGGGCAGTAATTTATCAGCTTAAAGGAGAGAGAGTTCTCTTAACCAACAGAAATGACTGCACTTCACGCCTTCGGCAGGCCTTAAAGGGGAAAAACAACATCATTCTGTTGTGTGCAGGTAAAAGTCAAATTGATGTGGTATCAACCACTCAATCATTGTCCTGAACTTCTATTGGAAACATGGTAAATCACTTTTCTCCAACCGAACGTGGTGAGAATGCTGAGCTTGCAAAATTGCGCTGACACATAAAAGGAAAAAACTACAATATTAAAGACTATATAAGAAACGATATTCATACTGAACATCTTCGAGCCAGAATTGAATCATGAGTCAGAGATGACTGTAGTTGACTGAACTCAGGCCTAAAGGTAGTGTGGCGCTCAGACCCCTGTCACCAGGAGTCAAATCTGGGAACTTCTTCAAATCGGGGTCAAAAGAAGGTACAATTTCTGAACAGAAGTATGTATGGGGTTGGGAGGAGGGGTGCACTGCATGGGTACTCAAGAGCACATAGATCCTGGTACATGTTCCTCACATTACAGGAGCCAGAACCTTCGAGAAAAAAGGGGCAGCTTTGATCCTCAGTCCAAATGAGGGTTTAGACGAGGACAACATGGATGCGTGACATCTTTACAGCCTTATGACAATGTGCACCCCCCCCTGCCCTCGCATTAACTGCAGAGCTGGAAATAAGTGGAGTATTCACACGTCAGAAAGTGCTGCCCATGTACAGTGTTCAATATCAGTGACTCAAAATCAGAGCTGACCCCGTTACCACGGCGACAACAGCTACCCTGAAATTCTACTGCATTAAGCCCTCACTACAACCATCACCTCCCCCCTAGCCCCCCCAGCAAACAACAGGGATCTGAAAGTCAGATCTGCAGGAATTCGGAAAATCCACAGTGTTCTCTCAGCCGGGTATCAATTTCAGGTTCGTAAATTTACCTGTTTTTTTTTTATTTTTTTTTATTTCAACCATTATTTAACCAGAGGGGGGCGACTCAAGACATCTCCCTCTCTCTCTCTCCCTCTCCCCATCTCTCCCTCTCTCTCTCTCTCTCTCTCTCTCTCTCCCTCTCCCCATCTCTCTCTCTCTCTCTCTCTCTCCCTCTCTCTCTCTCTGTCTGTCTCAGATGACCTGGGAGAAACGCCACAAAGAAACGTTGCAAGTAGGAAACGGACAGACAAACTGGGTTGAAAGCCCAGAACCGGTTTTGGGGTTAAGGGCCTCACTCAAGGGCCCCATGGGTAGAGTTCCACTCAAAGCCATCCCTCCAGATCTGGGGCGCGTTTCCCAAAACTGTAGTTGCGAAAGCAACTTATATAGTTCGGCCATTCACAGTCAATGGGCCCAACTATGCAAGTTAGCATTGGTGATTTTGGGAAACGCGTCCCAGGTCAGAATCCCAAGCAACTAAAGGAGGTTTGAACCAGCAACTCAACTGCAGCCAGTGAGGCAACCAACCCAGGGCTCCCCAAATCATGGGCCTCGAGGGCCAAAAATCACAGGTTTTCCACCCTCCCTTCACCTGGGCATCAGGTGTGAAGCCAGTCTGGCCAATGGGTTGGACTTGGGCAGCCCTTAATCAGGTACGAGACCGCATTATACGACCATCCGACTTCCTTTCGTCCCACTAATACCCCCCCCTGCAGCAACATGCCCTGCTCCGCCCACCACCCCCGACCGCTCCAGTCAGCTCCCCGCGGCGGCTCCGTACCTGCTGCAGGCCGAACTGTTCCTGGGCCTGCACCTTCTTCTCCAGGGACAGGACCTGTTTCTGCAGGGTCTCCACCTTCTCCTGCTGGGCCTGAAGAGATGAAGAAATGAGGGATGCAAAGATTAAGGGAAAGAGGAGGGGAGAGGTGGTTAGGGCAGGGCACTGGAGCCACAGTTCTCAAACGCTAAGGGTGACGGCAAGCTTTAACGGTCATAATGAAGCACAAAGTGTCGTCGAGCCAAATGCGTCGGCCCCGACGACTGATGTGAAATTACCGGCCCGAGGAACCACTGAGCAGGTGTGAGACCAGCAGCAAGAAGTTCCAGTCTATAACCCAGCCTTTCTATGCAAAGTAAGCACGTTCCTTCATCCTGTTTGCAAGTTTTCTCCAACAATTTGAAGAAATGCTCGTCAGGCTAATTGGAGACTTAGAATTGCCCAAAGTTACGAATGTGTAAGTGAATGGCGTGTGATTCCCATGATGGGCTGGTGAACAATCCTCACCCATTGCATGCTGGGATAGATTCCAGCTCCCCCATGACGCAGACCAGGAAAAAACATGTCAGTAAATGGACAGATAGGCAGGGCGATGCATAAATTACAGTACCAGCTGCGTACCGCACTCATTCAGAATCACTTACATTAAAAAAACATACAAACACAGCTGTGGCATCTCAAATTCAGATTTCGGCATTTTGACCCAGTAGCCTCTCTTTCAGCAGGGTGTTCACTGGGTAATGAGACTGAAGCAAAGTGCCTCGCACAAATGTGCAACAATAGTGGCCCCTAAAAACTGCTATCTTCTTAAAATTTTCATTTATTTTATTTTTTTTTATTTATTTGGCATCCCTAATCCTACCTGAATCTGGAATGCCTTGCTCGTATGTGACCACTTGTTGCCAACTCAGGAGAGAGGGACGGTTCACGGCTCAACTCTGTAGCATGTGCCTATCAATACCGCTTCTTTACACTCATTGGTTGAATCCTTGCAAGTTCAGAACAAGGGCGGAGGATATCCGGACATGAAAAAGCTTAGAATCTTCCTGACAAGCAACTGTCTGGTCAATAGGAGGACCTTGAGCAAAAAACAAAGGAACCATGTTATATTACCCTTCCTGGCAGCCCCTTCCCAATTTGCATCCCTGTAGAACAATGGCCAATTGTGTGTCATTTCTGAGAAAGCTGCCGACTACTGCTAGTTGGTACGAATGGGGCTCGAACCCGCGCCGTGATAGTCACTTATGCTCCACAATGCGATGCTTTAACAGAGTGATCTATCCGACAGCTAAAACTGCTATTTTTAAGTCCAGTTCCTGTAAGTATTAGAACAATAACGTAATTGAAGGGATCCCAATAGAATTTCCAAACTTTGCCACCAGTGGTGCTGCCGCTATTGTTGCCAAATCCTTGCTTGTGATTGGCTGAAGCGCTGGAACTTAAAGGAGGTCGATGCTCCATGTCAGAATGTGCACTTCAAGTAAACACCACAACTTCGGCTAGCAGCGCAACACCAGGACAGTGTACGTTTTTTGCTACGCGAGAACAAACAGTGTTGTGAAAAAGTATTTTCCCCCTTACTGATTTCTTGTTTTTTTTCATATTTGTCACAATTAAATGTTTCAGATCAAACAAATTTTAATATTAGACAAAGATAACCCAAGTAAATAGAAAATGCAGTTTTTAAATGATAATTTCATTGATTGAGGGATAAAGCTATCCAAACCCACCTGGCCCCAAGTGAAAAAGTAACTGCCCCATCAACCTAATAACTGGTTGTGCCACCCTTGGCGACAACAACTGCAATCAAGTGTTAGTGATAACTGGCAGTGAGTCTTTTTTGGCCCACTCTTCTTTGCAGAATTATTTAAATTCAGCCACATTAAAGGGATTTTGAGCATGAGTAGCCTGTTTGAGGTCATGCCATAGCATATCAATTGGATTTAAGTCCGGACTTTGACTAGGCCATTCCAAAACTTTTATTTATTTATTTTTTTAAGGCATTCAGAGGCGGACATGCTGGTGTGCTTTGGATCATTGTCCTGCTCCATAACCCAAGTGCGCTTGAGCTTGAGGTCACGAAACGATGGTCGGACATTCTCCTTCAGGATTTTCTGGTAGAGAGCAGAATTCATGGTCCCATTAATTATGGCAAAGCGTCCAGGTCCTGAAGCAGCAAAGCAGCCCCAGACCATCACACTACCACCACCATGTTTGACTGTAGGTGTGATGTTCTTTTTATGAAATGCTGCGTTAGTTTTACACCAGATGTAACGGGACTTACCCCTTCCAAAAAGTTCAACTTTTGACTAGTCAGTCCACAGAGTATTTTCCCAAAAGTCTTGGGGATCATAAAGATATTTTTTGGCAAATGTGAGATGAGTCTTTGTTTTCTTTTTGGTCAGCAGTGGTTTTCGCCTTGGAACTCTCCCATGGATGCCATTTTTGCTCAGTCTCTTCCTTTTTGTTCAATCATGATCACTGACTTTAACTGAGGCAAGTGAGGCCAACAGTTCTTTAGATGTTGATTTGGGTCCTTTTGTGACGTCCTTGATGAGTGGTTGATGCGCTCTTAGAGTAATTTTGGTAGTCCGGCCACCATAAAGCCTTAAAAATGCCTTTGTAACCCTTTCCAGACTGATAGATGTCAATGACTTAGTTTCTCATCTGTTCTTGAATTTCTTTAGATCACGGCATGATGCATTGCTTTTTGAGATCTTTTAGCCAACTTCACTTTGTCAGACAGGTTCTATTGAAGTGATTTCTTGATTCAACAGGCCAAGCAGAAGTCAGTAACTGACATGCTACAGCAGAAACTGGAAGTTTGAATCACAGGACTTAATATTCTGATGCCACCCTCAGCTGGGTACGGACATTTAACTGCGATCCCTCGAATTTGCTGCCATTCTGGCTCTGTACTCTGGCTCAGCAGATTTGAAATGAGGGGGAATAAACCGAATACGATAATGTCAAGTGTCGGCTTCAAGCCTCAAGTGTATCCACATCCAGTGATCAGAGTACGAATTACAGCCCTTTTTAAACAGCCCCTACATTTTAAGGGGAACAAAGGAAATTGGCCGATTGACTGCTCGACGGCTTCTGGCCCAGCTGTGTGTATACGCGAGACACGAGCAAGCGGAACTGATCTGGGTCTGATTCTGACTGTGGAATTTGCATCTGGAGTCCATTGTGGTTTCTCAGCTTCAGGACAAACACAGACTGTGCAGTACGTGTGTATACAGACGTGAAGACTGTACTGCATGAGTATTAGGCTCACATGATTTTTTGAGAATAATATATGTTGTATAATGCATGATTCCTGCCTTATTGCGCTGGCAGAAGCGAACAAATTTCCAAACAAACACTTTCCAAAAAACATTAGAGTAGGGATCGCCAAATCTGGCCCTCAAATCAAAATCTTTTTTTTTTTCTCTTTCGGATAATTAACGAATTAACTGAACAATTAGTGCCTCTGATTGGCCAGACTGCCTTCACACCTGACTCCCTAGTGAAGGGAGGGTCAGAAATCAGTAGCTCTCCGACCGTGTAAGAAAAATTTCTGTATTTGGTTACAGAAAGTCACACGTTAGGGCCAGAACAGAGCCCTAGTCTCAGCATCATCGAGGCTGCCCGGAATTAACGGGCGAATCACAAGCAAGCGAGGCAACCAGCCGACAGAGGAACTGCGGCCAAGTTCTCCAACAACGTAGAAGCAGAGCACACCGCCCGATTATCTTATGAAACTGCGCACCAAAGCAAATTGTGGTTTGAAATCGCATATTGATTTGATTTTGTTCTGAAGCCGTTCATTGCTCTTCATTGTACTTTCTTCAAAGCATTTTCATGTTGCATAACTTTTTTTAAACAAGTGCCAAAGCCTATCACAGTACTGTAAACCAGCATTATATGTACACAGACTTATATAGACCAGTCGCAAGATACCAAACATGTACAGTACTGTGCAAAAGTCTTCAGCACCCTACATTTTTAAAAACCTAAATCTGGCATTAGATGATTGATCTTTGCTTTGTAATCATTGGTGTTGCTGAAGATAAGTGTATTTGGAATACAAATTAAGAATTTTAAAAAGTGGTATCAATAAATGTTTGCATTTCATTAAAAACAGTTGATACTGATAATAGTCTTCCCTGATGTCAACATCTCGACTGCAGTTACTTGGAGACACAGGTGAGACGGTCTCTCAGCAGAAGAACGGTGGCAAGTTTTCCTCTCTGCCTGGAATGATCATCTTTTAAAACTGTGGCACTACAGGACAGGGTCACTAATTCTTAGGCAAAGCGTAATCACGCCAAATATTGGTTTGATTTAGCTTTTAACAGTTCACAGCTCTGTAATGTACGTTCCTTAGCAATTAGAAACTTTTAATTTCATTATTGTTTTGAGCATATTTGCCTAATGAAATTGCTTTAATTGTGCCAAAGACTTCAGCACAGTACCGTACATGTAGGAGGAAGCACGACGGTTCGCTCCAGCCATAGGTAATAAATGTGGGACGGCGTACGTGCGTTTCCCCAGAAGCCGATGACGGTGTGAAGAGGGGGCGAGGCCGAACCGAAGCGCGGTGAAACAGATGTGTTTCCGCTCACAGCTGCACACGTCTGTTGCGCTTACAGCTCGAGAGGTTGGGGGACACGTGAGTGGTCAGACACGCTAGCGCAGACTCCGACAGCAGGCCCCTCTACCCAACCCAGATGTGGAGAGAGGAGATTTACTGATCCATGCTACATGTGTTATTTATCCCTTTCCTGGTGGGGTCATTAATGGGTCCTACAGCCACATCGGTGGACAGAGACTTCTGAGTGGCATGTACATATACACACACACGCACGCACGCACGCACACACACGCACACACGCACACACACACACGCACACACGCACGCACACACACACGCACGCACACACGCACGCACACACGCACACACACACACGCAGAAACATATATGCCTGCACACATATACACACAAAAAATGCACTCAGATAAACACATACACAGTCACAAGCAACAGATGTAGAAATATACAAGCGCACACACAAAAATACCACACGCATACACTCGTGCACACGTGCTCACACACACAATTAGTGCACAGAGTAGATTTACAAGCCTCCAAAAGTGAACCCTGAGTAAACAGGCCAGTGGGCAGCTCTACTGTCCGTTCATCATGAGCTACAGGAGACACTTCACTCAAGCCCCTGAGGTCGTTTAGCTTCCGCATCAAACCTGTCCTCATTACACCTGACCACCGGGCAGCGCATGGGGGCCCCGCTCCAGCCCGGCCTCGCACAGGAACCACCCGACAGGCCGGGAGTTGACCCCACAACCTCCTTACAGCGAGGGAGCGTATCAGACCCCTGTTAGCGTGTCCGTACTGTTAAAGAGCGATGATCCGAAAGTGCTGTCCACTATTTGAGCTCAGCTGCAAGGTCATCTCGTGAGGAGGTGGTTCTGGGATCTAATCCCAGCCTGGATACTCCGTGAGAACGCTGCATGTTCTCTCTCTGTGTTTGTGTGGGTTCCCTCTGGGTTCCCAAAAGACAGAGACACATATAAACACACAAATATACAGGGGTTTTCACTCACATACAAACACAAAGATAAAAACACTCAGGCAGGGCTAATCTCTCTCTCTCTCTCACACACACACACACACAGGGTTATTCCTGGGTGGTCTCTGTGCACAGAAAAGGCAGGTATTTAATCTTGGCGTTAGTTACAGGAAGGCCTTTTCTCTCTCTAAACACCAGGCCACTCTCATCACAAGAGGAACCACTGTTTGGTGCTTAGAGATCAGATTAAAGACAAAACTCTGAATTAACCAGCCAAACCAGACAAACCGTCCGATATGGCAGCCACAGAGTCTGTGTACAGGAGGCCTCTCGCAGCAGGACGGCTGATCCAGGATCAGGGGTGTGTTTTAAAGCGCAGGATTACGGAGTTATCGGTATAACTGAAGAGCTGTTGTCCCTGTTCCAAACTCTGCACGGTCCCAGGTTTTACTCTGGGCAGTTATCCAGCCAACTCCGTAATCCTGCACCAATACTGAGGTGACAAAACCAGGACACGAGGACGATGAAGGTTAGGATTCTGATGCAGAAGGGTGGTAACCGAGAAGGACTGCGATTGGTGCAAAAATGCTTTCTTTATTTCCTGTTTCCTGTCAGCAGCTGCAACCGTCGCTGGCGACAAAAATCTGCTCTCTGATGTTCAGATTCATCAAAGAGACAAACAATAGAGAGGAAGAGGGAGAGAGAGAGGGAGGGAGAGAGGGAGCGAGAGAGAGTGAAAGGGAGAGAGGGATGAACAGAGAAATATGAAGAGAGCGATTGAGAGAGAGGTGGAGAGCAAGATAAGGAGAGAATGACAGATAAAGAGAGAGAGGGGGAGACAGAGTGATTGTGAGTGGGGGTGGAGAGAAAGATGGGGAGAGAGATGGAGAGAGCAGCAGAGAACGAGAGAAAGGAAGGGAGAAGGGGGGGCAATTTGGCACTGACAGGGATGACCTCCGTAGAGTCTCACAGACCCCAGTGATGGGCGTTGAAGGTCGTTTGCACGATGTTCAAACGGCTGCACTTCAATAAGACCCCCCCACCCTTCCACAGCACCCCGCCCGCTCTCTCTCGATTATTTTCCTCTGTAAAAGCCTTGAAGGGGCTACAAACGAGAGGCCGTTCTCTGTTCTGAAGCGCAGAGAGCCGTCAACCACAATTAGTCGGTCGGACCTTTGGACGGCGAGCGACAATCGTGCGACGCTGTCAAAAGAAAATGAGGGGGTGCAAACGCCAGTCTCCGATTCACAGGCTTCACTGAGCAACACTCTGGAACATTCTGGAACATTTGTCCACTCACTTATGCAGAAGCCAGTCAGCAGCTCCCAATCTTCCCTCGTCTCACAGCTTGGCGTCTGGTCCATTAAACCCAGGGTTGAACACTTGTTGGCCATCATGCCAGGCACTGAAATTAACTGTAAACCGTTTGGAGTTCAATTACACCGGTCAGAGGTCGCCGAAAGTGACCTAGGGTCATGACGTGGACTCAGGGGGTTTGTGGTTCAGGCCCCAGGGTATAAGCAATAAGATCAGTATAACTGGCGGGCCCTTAAGCAAGAGCCTTGACCACACACTGCTCCAGGGGGCTTGGACCAGGATTCCTCTAATCAACTGTAAGTCACTTTTAATAAAGGGGTCAGTTAAAATAGCAGTAAAGATATCTCTATGAAGGGGGAGTGTTATAAATAATAGTCTGTTAAATATGCAATCTGTTATAAATGATTAATCAGAGTTAACCTGAACACATAAACATTAACTCCCACAGCAAACGTCTTATTCCTGTAACAAGTCCCATTTGGGGAAAATAAAAATAAAAAGATTGGCTCACTCCCCAGAGATCCCGTTTTGTAAAAACACTTGGCGGATTTATTACCGCGCTAATGGTGTTTGCACAAAAATCTGCGAGCCTCACTGTTTTTCTTTCGCAGAGAAACAAACGCCGCAAGACTTCGAAAACAAAACGCAGGACGACGGTGCCAAAAATGCCTTCCAACAGTCCGAGCCGCCTGCCAACACGTCTCGCAATAACGGCGTATAAAAATAAATCTCATTATTTTACACTCAACAATGGGAGCCCAACTCTAATCAAACTCTCCAAGGAGAGGACGCAGTTTACCGACTTCAGCGTTGAACGCACGACCCCAGCCACACTTACTGCAGCTATACGCATTAAGGAGAGAATGCGTACAATCAGAGCAAATATATATACATTACTCTCACACCGTTAGGGAATATTATCCACTAAACCCAGTTAAACTGGAACAAACAGAAGAAAGGAATAGTCCAGTTGCCCCTTAAACCCCATATGACCTACAAAACTATATACGTCTGTCAAACGAAGTTTCCATATTCGAACCTGTGGAACTTCAGGCCTATTTTGAATTCTAGTGGAGATCCACAGGTTTTCAACGATCACAAATATATCCTGCTGAATTACAGAGAAATGTGAATAAAACGATCCAGGAGATATAGAGATTTCCCATTCGATGCAGTTCTGCGGCCATAGAAACATGGTCTTGGGCTTGGGCATTTGTCTCAGTGCAAATGTGATGTGGCTTCTGTGAAATGCTGCAGCCAGCAGATTCAGAATATATATATATACACACACACACACACACACATACATACAATAGGGGAAATAAATATTTGACCCCTCGCTGATTTTGCAGGTTTGCCCACTTACAAAGAATGCAACGATCTATAATTTTAATCGTATATACATTCTATCAGTGAGAGACAGAATCACAAAGAAAATTCCAGAAAATCACATCATATGAATTTATAAAAATTGATAATCATCTGATGAGGAAAAATTAGTATTTGACCCCCTACCAAACAGCAAGTATTCTGGGTCCCACAAGCCAGTTAGTCTTTCTTTAAGACACACCCCCAATCCCAACTAATTATTTACATCAAATACACCTGCCTCACATCATTACCTGTATAAAAGACACCATGGACAAGACCAAAGAGCTGTCTAAGGACATCAGGGACAAGATTGTTGACCTACACATGGCTGGGATGGGCTACAAGAGAATCGGAAAGCAACTTTGAGAGAAGAGATCAACTGCTGGTGCAGTTATCAGGAAATGGAAGAAGTACCACACTGCCGCTAACCTCCCTCGGTCTGGGCCTTCATGCAAGGTCTCGCCTCGTGAGATGTCCCTGATCATGCGAACGGTGAGGAATCACAATGGGGGAACTGGTTAATGAACTGAAGGCTGCTGGGACCACAGTTACAAAAGAAACAGTTGGTAACACACTACGAGGTCATGGATTGAAATCCTACAGCGCACGCAAGGTCCCCCTGCTCAAGAAGGCACATGTACAGGCCCGCCTGAAGTTCGCCATTGACCACCTGGATGACTCAGAAGAGGCCTGGAAGAAGGTGATGTGGTCAGATGAGACCAAAATAGAACTTTTTGGGCTCAACTCAACTCGCCGTGTTTAAAGGGCAAAGAACACAGAGTACAACCCAAAGAACACCATCCCCACCGTCAAGCACAGTGGTGCTTTTCAGCCAAGGGGACGGCACAACTCCATTGCATTGAGGGGAGGATGGACGGGGCCATATACCGTGGAATTCTGTACCAACAGCTCCTTCCCTCAGTGAGAGAGCTGAACATGGGTCGAGGATGGGTGTTTCAGCCCGACAACTACCCTAAGCACACCGCCAAAGCAACAAAAGAGTGGCTGAAGAAGAAGTACATCAAGGGTCTGGAGTGGCTTAGCCAGTCGCCAGACCTGAATCCAATTGAAAATCTTTGGAGGGAGCTTAAAATTCGGGTTGCAAGGCGACAGCCTCGGGACCTGAATGATTTGGAGGCTGTCTGCAGGGAGGAGTGGGCCAACATCCCTGCCAAAATGTGCACAAACCTCGTCAACAACTATAAAAATTGTTTGACATCTGTGCTGGCCAATAATGGCTTTTCTACAAAATATGAACATGCTGTTTGTCCAGGGGGTCAAATACTTATTTTTGACCAAAAATATGCAAATAAATTCCCTAAATGCATACAATGTCTTATTCCACTTTTTTGGTGATATTCTGTCAGTCACTGTTAAAATAAACCTATCATTAAAATTATAGACCATTGCACTTATTGTTCGTGGGCAAACCTGCAAAATCAGCAAGGGGTCAAATACTTATTTCCCCTACTGTATATATATATATTTATCTTACCTAACGTTAAAATCCTTTATTTTGATTTGCTGACAGACGTTTAATTCTTTTCCATGTACCCCGTGAGTCTCACGAGGTATATGATCATATACCCTGTGTGAGTATGATTTTGAATTCCTTGGGGAACATAGATTCAGAGGCAGGGTACATCACGCCATATACCCCTTGAAAGAGCTGTACAACTTATAATATATATATGTATATATGCATGTATGTGAGTGTGAGTGTGTGTGTGTGTGTGTGTGTGTGTGTGTGTGTGTGTGTGTGTGTGTGTGTGTGTGTGTGAGAGACACATTGTCCTACAATATAAATGTTTTTTTTCCTGATTTTCAACCTACTCAAGGGAATGCTTAAGTGAAGAGTTAAGAGTTTAAGGAGTTAATACTGTGGGCGAACACAAAACGCTCCGACAGCGCTACCTGACCATTCGATCAACATTATTCATTACATCGCCAGCTCACGGCAGGAACATTGTGAGAGTTTTTGCGTCTTTAGCTAAGAATGCGGGCACATCCCAATGCTACCGGGAGGCAAACGTGAAAATGGGTAACAGTTTATCAAAATATCCGGATCTCCAATCGCAGAGAGGGCTGGCGAGTGGGAGGAGCCATGCTGATTGGCGCTGCAGTGGGCCAATGCAGAGATTAGCACAAGAGCCCCGCCCCCTGCTAACACTTTCAGACTACATAGTGCTGTATTCGTGCCACAGCGTAAGAATTTACACACTGAGCAATGATGCGCCTGAATTAGGCAAAGTGACTGGGGCTGCAAACACAGCCAACAAGAGATTATTGCGGAGAGAAGGGAGTGGAGAGAGAGAGGGAGAGAAGAGCTATGCGCAATCTTGGCCAATGTGAAACACGGCGCCAAGTTCGCCGAAAATTCTCAAAGGTTTGGCGGCAAGAACACTGCACATTGCAACGCTGGAAAATAAGCGTCAGAATTAAAACACGGAAAACCGAACCGTAATTAAAACGGCGACTCCCGCTCTGCAGGGAACTGAAACACAATGCGGCCTTTCAGGTGAAAGAATGCGGGACGTTAAGCACAGCACAAACAAACGGCCGTCTAATCTCAAAGCGCGAGGCGGTGGCGACAACATGACGTAGCACGCCGGGGAGAGGAGCACCGTTTAAAAGCGCCAACATTTGATGTTTCCATTGCTTTCCGCCTTTCTGCCACAGTCGGCCTTTGAAGCCGACAGCCAAAAAATGCCGCTGGTCTGAAGCCAGGTTTATTCTGACGGTCGGATCGCAAAGCGAGCAGCTTCAGTCCCGTCACCAGCTCCCAATCTCACACTGACAAACACTGCTAAAATGACGGGATCGACTCCGCAACCTAATCACTGCCAGTACGTTGATGTGAAATATTCATGAGCATGACCTATGATAACAGGGCACCGATTATGCAGCATTAACCCCCTTAAACTCTGATTTTTGCCTGGATTTCCCCTTCAGTAGGTTCAAAATTAGAAAAGGTGTTTTTTTCATATTAAAGGACAATGTCACACATATTCTGTATCTGCTGGTTGCAGCGCTTCACTAAAGCAACACGATGCTCATTTTGAGAGAAATATTTAAACCAAAGATGCCCTGTTTTATGGCTGCAGCATTAAATAAAATGGAAAATATCTAAATCTTCTTTACATCACTTTATAAAAATTCCCTGTAATTCAGCAGGATGTTTTAGGGATCGTTAGAAACTTTGGGAACTCAAATATTAGTTAAGAGCAGGACTTTCGCAAGCAAAACAGCAGTTAGCCAGCAATAGCTGCAGAGGACTCCCAGAAACCAGAGGAAGACCGTATGAGAGCACTACGTCCCTGATTGGCCATAGCATATGGCCGTTAGAGCTTGTGTGGGCATCAAACGGTCACATGACTGAATGGCCACACAAGTGATGTAGATGGGGAGATATTTCGAAGGGCAGCCAGGACCTGTTGTTGTGTTCCAGGGTTCTGGCCTTTGGCCAGAACAGTATTATTAATGGTTTTAACAGTTTCATGTTCCAAGTTTCATAGTTCATAGTTCCATAGTTCATGTTCATGTTCATGTTCATGTTCATAGTCATAGTGTTTCATTATCCATGTTCCATGTCCATGTTTTTACTTTTCCATGTTTTGTTTCTTGCCAGGTCTGCCATGCCACTCCACCGCTTGTCTGCGTTCCGCCCCGTGCCTTCGTTTTTGCACATTTCAGAGCTATGGTTGGCTTTGGTATTTCCCCTTCCTTCCATGCTGTGCTGGATTCGGGCCTTTCTAAGCTTAATTGACAATTAACTGTTTTTAAGTTACTAACATTTACTAACACTCACTGGGTGGTGTAATTCTTAGATAGGCACATTACTAATACTACTAATTTAGACAGGGAGTTTATTGTCATGATTCCTGCTTTGCTATATCAAGATCTTGCTGTGCTTTTCTGTTCTTAACATTCATGCTTGCTTCCAAACTGCATACTTAATTGGTACTTAAGCTGAGCACGCTCATTCTCTTAATGAGCAGGTCATGTCAACCAATCTTGTCCATGTCTTGATCTTGCCATGCCTCTTGTTTCTCTCTCTCTCTCCAGGTGTTACCCCTCATGTCATGATTTCCAAGCCTTTATCTGGATGCGGTGGAAGTTGGCTGGCAGACAGTGTCTCGCGTCTCATTGCATGTGCAAGTTTAGCCAAGTTCTTATTGTCAAGATTCCCTAGCATTTCTAGTTTCAGGTCTTGTCCCAGCCTCTTGTTTTTCGAATATATACATAGTCTGGTTATTTATTTTTCTTGTGCTTCTTGCCTGGAGTTTCCAGTGCCTTTTGTTTTTTGCCTTTTGCATTTATTGTTTTATAGCTCTGTGTAGCTTACCTCAGTTTGTTTTTTGCAACCCTTTGGGCCAAGTTTTTTGTTGGCCCTCGTGCCTGTTTTGTTTTGTTTATTAATAAATCCTCATTCCCTTCTCCCCGCATCTGGTGTCTTACTGATCCCATATCACCTGTCCAAAATGCTTTGGGCCAAAAGAGGGAGAGGCATCATTTCCTAGAGATCCTGGGAATATCAGTCAAGTCAAAGCAAAGCAGCTGCTCTCCACAGAACACTCTAGAAACAATCTAGGGCCGATGTCCTCAACCTTATCCAGAAAGGGCTGCTGTGGGTGCAGGCTTTCATTCCAACCAATCAGATACACATGCAATTCTGCTCATCAACCCATACAGACTTTACATAGAATCTTGATCAGTAGAATCTGCTTAATCGGGTCAACACTCACGCCAGCCATTTCTGGATAAGGTTTAGAATCCCTGTTCCAGAGTGTTCAGTGCGACTACAGGCAAAGCTAAATAAGGTTAAGAACCACATCCATTGCATATTACAGAGGTATCACATTCATATCTGTGAGATAACAGGATAGTGGTGCTCTATTGAAATATTGTATTCTGTTGGCAGAGGTGGAAACTCCAGATTCAGAGAGTGAAAGTCCACTCCAGTATTTTGTTCTAACCAGCTGAATTTGCTTATTAGCATTATTATTAAGACAAAATTTAGAACCAGTATATGCAAGCATGGGGCATAACTGACTGGAGGGAGTAATGCGGTACACGGCAGGACTTGTCCTTTTGGACTCCAGGACCCCGGTGCAAAGCGCCAAACTATGGGGCTCCCTGAATTACTGCTTTGGCTGTCAATTTTAAATTCAGCCCAAAGACTATCCACCGCCATTAACAGGAGGCACCTCAGGTACAAGCCCATTTCTGGAATTCTTGGGATGAAGTGTAAATTGTGAATAAACTCAAAATGCAATGACTTTCAGATCACATGAGCCAATGTGTTAAGTTACAATAGAACAGGGATAACATTTCAAATGGTGAAACTGAGACATTTTACATTTTTATAAATTAGCTCATTTCAAATTTTCTGGCTGCAACGGGTCTCAAAAATGTTGGGATACAGGCAAAAAAGGGCTGAAAAAACAATTAATATACAAGTGTAGAAGCAAGCAGAGCTCACATACCCCTGCTTTATGTTTGAACGAATCCGGACACACGGACAGACGGACGGACGCGCAGAGCGCTATATACCCCCGACTACGTCGTAGCGGGGGTATATTAAGAAAATCAGCTGAAAGAACATTTAGCAAGTAATTACATTAACTGGCACCAGGTGCATAACATGATTGCCTATAAAAGGCATGTCTGAGAGAGGCTGAGTCTCTCAGAAGTAAAGACGGTCAGAGGCTCTCCACTCCGTGAAGGCTTGCATAAAAAAAAATTGTGGAATAATTAAAAACAATGTTTCTCAGCGTCAAATTGCAAAGGCTTTGAAGGTCTGATCATCCCACAGTGCATAACATCATCAAAAGATTCAGAGAAACTGGAAAAATCTCTGTGCATAAGGGACAAGACCGAAGACCTTTACTGGATGCCCGTGATCTTCGGGGCCTCAGATGCCACTGCATCACTCACCGGCATGATTCTGTCATTGACATTACTGCATGGGCCCAGGAATATTCAAGAAACCACTGTCTGTAAACACAGTCCGCTGTGCCATCCACAGATGCCACCTAGAACTATCATGCAAAAAGGAAGCCATTGTTGAGCATGATACCTAAGCGCCGCTGTGTTCTGTGGACCAAGGCTCATTTAAAATGGGCTGTAGCAAAGTGTCCTGTGGTCAGACGAGTCATGTTGGAAATCATGGGCATGGTGTCCTCTGGGCTAAAGAGGAGAAAGACCACCCCTCCTGTTATCAGCGCTCAGTTCAAAAGCCAGGATCTCTGATGGTATGGGGATGCATTAGTGCATATGGTGTGGGACACTTGCATGTTTTAAAAAGCACCATGAATGCTGAAAGGTATATAAACGTTTTGGAGAAACATATGTTCCCCTCCAGACAACATCTATTCCAGGGAAGGCCTTGTGTATGTCAGCAGGACAATGCAAAACCACATACTGCAGCTATTACAACAGCATGGCTTCATAGTAGAAGAGTCCGTGTGCTGAACTGCCCGCAGTCCTGATCTTTCAACGATTGAGAACATTTGGTGCATAATTAAGCGACAAGTTCGTCAAAGCAGACCCAAAACTCTCCAGCAGTTGGAAGCCTGTATTAAACAAGAGTGGGATCAAATTCCAATGGCTAAACTCAAAAAACTTGTCTCCTCAAGCCCGGACACCTCCACTCGGTGTTAAAAAGAAGTGGGGATGCTACACCATGGTAAACAGGCCCCCGTCCCAACTTTTTGAGACCTTTAGCAGCCATCAAATTTGAAATGAGCTCATTATGTGCATAAAATGGTAAAATTTCTCAGTTTCAACATTTACCATGTTATATCTGTTCTATTGTGAATAAAATACTGGCTGGTGAGATTTGAGTCATTGCCGTATTGATTTTATTCACAATTTACACTTTATCCCAACCATTTCGGAATTGGGGTTGTAAATACTTTCTTCAAATGCGCTTAGTGTTGCACTCAGGATAAAAGCTTCTACTAAGTGATAATAATGAGACATAATGCATGTAATATTATTCACGCATCAATAGGAACTAAAGCTCCATCTACGCAGATTCCATAGCGCGGAGATTTCTTTTTTAAGCAAAGCAGAGACCAGAGCAGAGAGCAATACCGACGCTCTAAATAAATCGCAGCACGCGGCTGAAAACGGCCACTTCCAGAAAGGCATTTTGCCGCACGTGACGCGGGCCGGCGGGCAGAGATAAAAGCGCGATGTTTGTTAAAAAGAGGAACCGCGCGGGCTTTGATGTGCTCCAAACAGAGAGAGAGATCCGCGTGCGGTTCCGCAGCCTCGGCGTCGTTAATTCTGTCTGATATCCGCCGTTAGGCCGCCGCCTCCCGCAACATCACAGGGCCCAGAGTCCGTTAGTTTCCACTTCCTCATCCCTTATTAATGAAGCAGTGTTCGAAAAAGGGGAACGGTCGGCTCGCGACGGTTCCTTATCGGCGGTCAGCGGTTGTGTGGCGGAGCCCAATCTGGCCACGGAAAAACGGAAGTACATTTGATGCGGTCGGAGGCTGGAGCACCAACGGATATTTCTGGGTTTGCAGCTGAGAAATTGTGAAGACCTGCAGCGCTGCAGTCAGCTTAGCCAAAAACACAAAGTTTCACGCTTTAGTACACGGTTCAGAAATCGGGGAGAAGGCCAGGATCTGCTCGAGCATTCCCGTTTTCTGGTCTCTTATCATTTCATTCACGGTGCACTCAGAGGTTAGCGAAAACTTTTGTTTTGTAAAGACCTTTTGCACAAACCTTTTAGAGCACACGCACACACACACACGCGCGCGCGCACGCACGCCACAGCAATAATTGGTGTTGGCCTCAGTGTTGTGCCACTCACAGGCGGTGTTACTGGTTATGCATGGGATTACAGGTTCTGCACATGCTAAACGTGCCAAATCTGGCTTATTTGGCAGGAGCTTTTATCCAAAGCACCGAACAATAACTGCATACAGGAGACAAGAGCAGCTGAACAACAGAGATCAGATAAGACCCTTTTCATGTAAATGTTGAGGATCATATTTCAATATTTCTCATCATATTCATCAGTAAATCAATGACCATGATTAATAACCAAAATAAATAATCATAATAATTGATTTACTGATGAAGATGATGAGAAATACTGAAATATAATCCTCAACATAATGCATCAGTTACCAGAGATAGGAAATGATAAATTATGGGAGAGTTTTGAGAAGGCAGAATGGTACTGATCTTCATGGCACCAGATCTTTGGTCCAATACCACCACGAATGCTTACTTTTACGATATAATCCCCAAACACAGGGGTGTGTGTGGATATATGAAGCAACGATACACACGTGTTCCCTCTCTCCACGTCCACGGACACCGATTAAAACCGCAGGAGTCAACAGCGCCCCTTTAATTGCGTATCCTAATTTATACCGAACGTCGCAAAACTATTTCCCCAATAATGCTACTGAGTGTTCCCTCAACGGCGTATCTATTTCCAGGTCGCGGGGTCATAAGCCGCTAACGGCTCCTTACCGCGCGGTTTCTGATTTCCAGCGTCCAGCTCGGCCACCTGTGCAAAAAGAAAACCCTGGGCTCCTCAGGGTCCGCCGGCTCTAGGGTTAAAGGTTAAAGGTCAAATGCCAGGGTCAAGCCGGCTCCTCGTTTAAGTCTGCGATTAGAAATTCGATAGTGTTTGTGCACAAAGCCTCCCGCCGGCCAGCCATGAATCAGTTTAATTCCGCCGGCGACATTCGTCATTATTCCAATCTCAACTGCATTCTTTGGACAGGGAGTCGTGGTGGTTTAAGGCACAGCAGAGCAACAGCTGGATCAGTGATGCGACTGGGCCCTTAACCTCACACTGCGTTGGGGGACACAGATGCCTGCTTGGTCCAATGAACTGTAAGTCCCATTGGAAAAAAGGTAAAATAATGTGTATAAAGTAGCAGTACTTCAGGGAAGAGCTTTTGTCCCATGAACGTTTTTGGGTCTCTCATTGCTGCAGTTGCTGCGCACTTAGATGTTACTGAATTCAGAGCAATGTCACTGGCACTTGGGAACACAAGCCACTGTCCGACCACAAGAACTTTCGCCAGGGACCAGGAATGTTTCAAGGAACCCAGTGGGCCACAGGAACCTTTCTGTTAGGAACTGCAAGTTCCCAGTAATTTTGGCTGGAATGTGGCTCAAGAGATACAACATCTCTGACTGGGAAGACGGTCTTCCACCAGTTCGCCGCTGACAAACTGCGATGTTTCTACATGGTGAGACTCGATGCCCCAGGTTTGTGTTTATACTAATGGCTGTGTGACTTGCCAACAGTTAATGACAGCGTTTACTGATAATGAGTGTGGGTATTGGCAATGAGTGTGTAGATCAGTTATGTATATCAGGGATGACAGTGAGTATTGGTGATGAAAGTGTACATTGGTGATAAATGTGTGTACAGATACAGTGTGTGAGGGTTGGTGATGAGAGTGTGTACAGATAATCACGGAGTCGACTGGTAATGGCAGTGAGCACACACAGTCCCTGTCTCTCGGGTAAAGTCAGGCTCACCTGACAGACTCTGTCCGAATCACGGATCAGCTGCCGTCGCTCCTCCTCCCACTGAGTCCTGGAGTCCCGCAGCTGTCGCTCTGCCTCCTGCTGAGCCGCCAACATGCCAGCCTGCAGTTCCGCTATCGTCTGCCAGGGGGAGACATGGTCAAATACACACATACACATACGCCAGCCTGCAGTTCCGCCATCGTCTGCCAGGGGGAGACATGTGGTCACATACACACATACACATACGCCAGCCTGCAGTTCCGCCATCGTCTGCCAGGGGGAGACGTGGTCAAATACACACATACACATACGCAAGCCTGCAGTTCCGCTATCGTCTGCCAGGGGGATACATGAGGTCAAATACACACATACACATATGCCAGCCTGCAGTTCCGCTATCGTCTGCCAGGGGGAGACATGTGGTCAAATGCAACACACATACGCCAGCCTGCAGTTCTGCTATCATCTGCCAGGGGGAGACGTGGTCAAATACAACACACATACAAAGACACCAGCCTGCAGTTCTGCTATCATCTGCCAGGGGGAGACATGTGGTCAAATACAACACACATACGCCAGCCTGCAGTTCTGCTATCATCTGCCAGGGTGAGACATGTGGTCAAATACAACTCACACACACATACGCCAGCCTGCAGTTCCGCTATCATCTGCCAGGGGGGGACATGTGGTCAAATACAACTCACATACACATACGCCAGCCTGCAGTTCCGCTATCATCTGATGCCAGGGAGAGACATGTGGTCAAATACAACACACACATACATACGCCAGCCAGCAGTTTCGCTATCATCTGCCAGGGGGAGACGTGGTCAAATACAACACACATAGACATACGCCAGCCTGCAGTTCTGCTATTATCTGCCAGGGGGAGACGTGGTGATACACACATGCCGACCTACAGCTCCGCTATTGTCCGCAAGAAAGCGACATACTGCCAAATACAACACGTGAATACAAACACATGCCCTAATGCAGCTCTGATATTGTCCACAGGGGGGCGCAAGCACGTGTACACAAATTGTCAAATACAACACACGCACGCGCGCACCGATGCATGCAGAAACACAAGGCTGCAGCTCCGCAATTGTCTGTAGAGGGGCTCAAACGTGTAAACATTCTGTCAAATACAACACACACACGCACGCACGTACGCACACACACACACTCAAAGATGGTGGCCTGCAGTTTGTAAAGCAATTTCATTGTGCCGGCTGAGCAGAACAGATGACATTTTACTAAATCAGAATATGGCAGCGTTAGAAATAGTTTTGGGTCTCCGTATGTTGTGACTGCTGGCTACTGAGGCATTAATGGCAGCCTAATCATAGCTACAGCTACAGTTATAAAAAGAAAAAAAAGGCAAAACAAGTCCGATATCGTCATTACTCAGCCTTACGCGGAGCCTACGCAGAGGTCTGGAAAACACAAAGCAAACACTATCCTGAGGATTCTATTAATATGCTGCCTTTCTTCTTTTACAGTGAGACACCGTGTCCATATCGCAGTCACTTGGTTTCAAAATGTCAGCATCCTGGCTGCACATCCCACGTTCATAAAAATAACTGTCCTTTTCACTGATGTGGGAACCAAATGGAATCCTCAAACCAAACTAGACGCCGAGTGAGTGGACACTTGGGCTACCCCTGACCTAGACACCCAGAAGGTGTGTGTGTGCATGGGTGGTTAGTGGATCCACCGCAAGATCGTTTAAAAATCTTGCAATCCCCAAAAAATGCTCCTACAAAAGGATGCGCTCGAGTTTCTGTCCCAAAGATATCTGAGGGCGCCTCCCATTTCCTGCATCCTAACCTCATATCCTGGGTGAGTCCGAAGGAAAGAAAGGAAGGAGGAAATAAGAGACAGTTATGAGTGGGTAAAGCCCCATTTCACTTTGGAGGAATAATCTCCTCCAGGAGACAGGAGTAGTGAGGGAGGTTTGGAGCAAATGGCCGAGGGAACTGAAAACTGTCGGGGACTTCATTCATCTGTAGCGGAGCCACTTTAATGGCAAAAAAATGGCTCAGAATGTTGCTTAACACCAGTTTCTGTTGGCAATAGTTCCCAAGTCTGACCCTTAATGACCTGCTCTGGACTGCTGGCTACCCAATGACTGTTAGAGCCTTCGACAGTAAAACCACAAGCTACAAGTGCAGTCCTGATTGTGGCTTGGTGTATTTATCGATTCATTGACATTCAATTCGACTGTAGGGTGGACGTGCACCAGCCTGAGGCGGTTTCTAAGAGAGCGCTCAAAAGTCACCCAAAAATGTTTCATCGGTGCTTATTTGAACTCTGCGGACTATTCCTGTGATGTCAGGGCTGGTGTAAACCAATAAGTTGCTATTGTTTCTGAAAACATAAGCCACGCCAGTCACAACATCAAAGAGTGTCGACGCGAAGCACCAAGCCAAACACGCGCTTCCTGGAAGACGCCGAGGCGTTATTTACCAATTGGATGGTGACCAGCGGCACACACACAAACGTAGGGTGAAGACTCTGGGAAAACACTGCGTTTCGCAGGTTGGCTTTTGTTCAGATCAAACAGCGCTAACATCGGTGCGTGCGGCGGCCAACACACGGGAGAACGGCGCCAAATATCCACAGAGGCTCATTACATTGGGTTCTATTCTCATCCTTCCTTCCTTACCTTACCTCCTTTCCTTGCTCAAAGCTCCACCCATCTGGGAAGCAAGAATCAGCTAAACAAGAGGTGTCAGGCACTGAATACCCACCGTAGAGACGTTTTAGTGATCTGGGTGCTGAATAACCTGGGACTCCTCAGATATTCAACCCCAACCGCTAATGAGCCTAATGCTGTCACACCATAATGCAGCACATGGCTGCAAGCAGAACTGAAAAATTCTGAAGGGGATAAGAGCTGTTTTAAGCAAGTCATTGTTAAAAAAAAAAAAACAATTTTCCGCTTTACGGTAGGTACGACCCAGGTCTTCAATTTAAAATGTCAATGTTGACAGCTACCACGTTGGCTCACTTGCTTAAGGCGCTGCATGCTACGAGGAGTCATGGTACTGGGGCGACACGCGTCTGCCGAGACCGTGACATCATTTTCTTGAAAGGTTCACAAAAAATAATTTTTGCACCCTGGCAGCCCCAAAACGTGTGTGTGTGTGTGTGTGTGTGTGTGTGCGTGTGTGCGTGCGTGCACGTGTGTGTATACACATATGTGCATGCTTACAAGTATGTGCACGAGTTTGTACTCCCAACATTGAATCTTACCTGGGAAGCTCTGGACAGCTTCTGAGTGAAATCCCTCTCAACCTGCTTCAACTTAGCGATGTTCTGAGGGACAGAGAGAGAGAGAGAGAGATGGAGATGGAGATGGAGGGATGGAGAGAGAGGGGGAGAAGAAAAAATGGGACAGAGGAGGAGAGAAATATAAAAACACATGAAGCACAAAGCCAATCACTGCTAGTGATTGAAGTAGTGCAAGTGTAAAAGAGACAGCCAATCACTGGGAGGGGGGCGTGTCTTATCAAATGTGGGACCAATGTAGCCCCCTCACCACCCCCACCATCATCATCTGCCCGCAAACAGACACCAAGGACATCTTTTCATCTATTTAACGATAACGTGTAAAAGAAAAGCCACGAAAACGGCCAATGCCGTTGCCATAGAACCCATTCCCCGTCACCCCCCTCTTCATTAGATCTCACTGGTTTGAGGGGCTTCATTAACCCTGAGAGCGCTTCAGGCAACTATAGGCGCCCAGTGATGCAAGATATCAAAATCAGATGCTTTTGGTTTTTGGTTCACGCCCCAGAGCAGCTATACTGTGGCCTACCTCAGAGCAGTCTAAATCTAGCCCTCAAATCCAATCCATGCCTGGTTTTCTCTCCTTCCAGGCAAATCAAGTGAACAGCTATAGCCACTGATTGGTCAGCCTGTCATGACATCTGACTCCCAGGTAAAGGGAGGGTGGAACACCGGCAGATGTCCGCCCTGGAGGACTGTGATTTGGTGAGCCCAGCCTTACAACAAGATCCTGAACACTACATTGCTCTGGACGGGATTAGCGACCGCTTACGTCTGATCAACTCTTAGATTGCGTTGGGATAAAAAGGGGTCAATGAAATGGCAGAGATGTGATGTAAAACACAGCTGTCTTACTCCCACACTGCTGCCGGGAATGTGGACTGCCTTCCATTAAGCACGTCTCTAAGGAGTATCTTTTTTTTGTCTAAAAAAATTCAAACTCTTTCTTCTCGATATCCATTGTTTTCTGTTACTGGTGGAGATGGTGACATCAGCACTGCAGTACACTGCACACATCTGCTGAATTAAACCCGCAAAATTGGGGCCGTTTTGGCCGCATATGCGCCCGAAATTTAATTTGCCCGCCTCGAAAAATAATTGGGAACATTTGAGTGAGTTCTGGAGCGACATTTTTTCAGTAGAATGTCCATTTTTCTGAACGTTCTCTACACAGCAAGCAGCTAAATAACCAAATGAGCGCTTGATGTTCTTAACCGTTAATGGTGATTTTAGAGTGGGAAACATTAGCAGTCTTTCGTTCCCGTTCACAGAATGTTGACACGTTAATGTTACCAGATCGTCGTCGAAAGCGTCTTTAAAACCTAAAAACACGTAGTGAACAATCGCGGATTTTTCAGTAAATTAAACGTCACCATAAGCAAATCAGATGTTGCCGCAGTGGCCGCCGAGACAGTTTGCGGCAGCGGAGGCCATTTGGACGCATTAGCACTGAAGGAGGAGTAGGCCTACACTTCTCACAAAGAGCCACTCAAGGCTCTTTGTATGGTTGAGGTATCCAAGTGGGTACGCAAGATTAAATTCCAGTTATGTACGATCTGATTTGCTTACAATTTAATTTATCAAATAGCTGGAGCGAGGGTCACAGCAGAGGCGGTACCAAAAATTGGTTAGGAAAAATAAGCATGCGAGCGGCACAATGTGCGGTATACACTGAACAGCCTGCGGGACAGAGATCGTTATTAACGGTGCGTTTGCAAGAGGCACCATCACAGCCAAGCAGGTAGTAGACCTTGAAAAAAATTGGCAAGTTTCATTACTCAAAATGGCTATTTCAACGTTATATTGCGGTAAATTTAATTTTTAATTAAAAAAAAAAAAGATGTACTTTTTGGCCGAACTTCATTTTTTTTTTTTTTTTTTAATCCATTTTTCCAGCGCAAACTTTGATATTTTTGTTTGTGTGCGGCTGTGTCAGGCCGTGAACACAAGAAAGAATCTTACCCTCCAGGAATTTCTACTGACATGACTGTCTATCCATCCATCCATTTTCTATACCCGCTTATTCCTCACTAGGGTCACGGGGCGAGCTGGAGCCTATCCCAGCTGACTACGGGCAAAGGCAGGGACCCACCCTGAACAGCTTGCCAATCCATCGCAGGGCGCACACACCATTCACTCTCACACTCATACCTATGGGCAATTTAGTGTCTCCAATTAGCCTGATATGCATGTCTTTGGACTGTGGGAGGAAACCGGAGTACCCGGCGAAAACCCACGCAACACGGGGAGAACATGCAAACTCCACACAGAAAGGCCCCAGGCCGGATTCGAACCCACGACCTTCTTGCTGTGAGGCAGCAATGCTAACCACTGTGCCACCGTGCCGCCCATGACTGTCTATAATAATTGAATACATGCATCACATTAGAAAATAAACAAGATGGAAGCCAAAAGAGCCATTATACTCCGTTATATTTCAAAAGATCAAAGTCATGTGCTAAAACCACCACTGCGGACTGCTGAATAATCTCTCTGATAAACAATAAGCGTTCACTACATATCCCTGGCTGAGAGTGGCCCTTCAACCAAGCACTGAGACAGCGCAAAACACAAGAGATGCCTTGATTAATGCATGGCAATGTAGAATTCAGGCTTGAAGGGTCATTAATTTATAAGACTGTTGGCTGTTCAGCGCCAAGGCAGAGTATGTATAGAACTCATGAGTGCTATGCGTTTGTAAGGCAACTCAGCATTATATTACAGTTATATCGATGTTTTCCGTAATTAAAATAATCCATCATATACATTGTTGATGCTCCTAAAATTTTGGTAGGTGCTTCTAAATTTTTGCACGCACTACAATCTTTATGAATCGGGCAGCACCTGCGCGACTGAGTGACAGAGTTAGTTTCAAACACTGCGACCTGTAACAAACTTCAGTGAATGTTCCAGTGCCAGAGGCATTCCAGGATTTCCCCCATGGCAGCCATCCAGCTAATAACTTCATCCTGCTCTGCAAAACAAGCCCAGGTCCTCTTTTGCCATGTTGAGCCCTAGTCTGGCTTAAATCTGATTGGCTGGCCAGGACACGCCTCCCCAGTTCTGCCAATCAGGATACAGTAAGGATTGTTCTTTGATCTGCTTCATGATTCTTGTCATTCTACAAGCATTCAGTGCTGCACCATCCAACCATGACCAAAATAATGTAATTAGGGATCGCTGACAGGTTGAAATAAAAAAGAAAACCCAAGAAGAAGAGCAAAATGGGACACGTTCCTCTCAAATCATGATCCTGACACAGCACACAAACACGGACACTCAACAGGCCGGGACATCGCCCTCCTGCAGCAGTGGAGCACAAACACACAACACACAGTCAGGAGGGAAATTATTGGCAACCTTCGGGTAAAAAATGTATACAAATGAGGGAAAGAAGTTGCATGCAAGAAAGCAAAATTTCCATCATTTCACTAAAAGCATGTTGACTCCTTTGTGTTTGAACTGAACATATGGATTATTAACTGCATTATATCTCGTATACAGCCATTCTTCCCCAATTTAATTTAGGGTATCAAAACTTCTGCATCTTAAATTTATGCACTCATTGCCAAAACAAGCCATTCAGCATCTCCAGATTGTTATATTCCTAAGCACAGGGTAAAAGCACAGAACGCTTATATAATTATACCACAAATGCTGTGCTTTCTGCAAGCGAACTCTATGGAAACTCGCTGATTCGTTTATTCCAGTTATTTAAGTTTATGATGATCCGAAACGACCGGCAGTTACTTAAGAAAAGCAGACCGTACCTGCTGAGGGCCTGGATCCAGGGCCAAACAGCTAAACTGATCTTACAGTCCCAACACAGAGGGCTCGACTGATCAACCATTTCACTCCTCCTGGTCAAAAACCAACACCACAAGGTCAGGTGCCCTCCCTGAGACAGGTCAGTTTTGGATTGGTTACACTCTTGGGGCTGTGCCAGGCGATTAGCATAGCGCAGCCGTCAGGTTGTCTGCTGTTCCTGTGCCACAGCTAACACGAGATAAGGTTTGTTTTCACTTCTAGCAAAACAGTGATGTAACATTCCAGCACATCAGAGACCACAGCAGGAATGAGTCACATGACACCCGCCGCAAATATTTATTCATGTTTAACAATGCTAAATACTCTCCTGACATGTAATGAAGAGGTGCGACACCGAAGGAAGAGCATCAAAGATTCATCTCGCATGAGTGACCAAAACCACAAAACCAAACCCCAAGTGAATGCATCCATATTCATTAGTGTACACACAACGCCAACGATTTATGGAAATCAGCAGTCAAGTCACGCAGATCAGTCGGAGCTAGTATTGCATATTTGGTGTGTGGGGCGGGAAAGGCAGGCAGGTTGTGGCCCTGAGATTGGTGGTTGTGGCAGCAAGACAGATTACAGCACTGTGATTGGTGGTTGAGGCAGCTAGGCAGATCACAGCACTATGATTGGTGGTTGAGGCAGCTAGGCAGATTACAGCACTGTGATTGGTGGTTGAGGCAGCTAGGCAGATCACAGCACTATGATTGGTGGTTGAGGCAGCTAGGCAGATTACAGCACTGTGATTGGTGGTTGTGGCAGCAAGGCAGATTACAGCACTGTGATAGGTGGTTGAGGCAGCTAGGCAGATTACAGCACTGTGATTGGTGGTTGAGGCAGCTAGGCAGATTTCAGCACTGTGATTGGCTGGTGGGGCAGTGAAGCAGATTGTGGCCGTGTGATTGATAGGTGGGTGGGGCAATAAGGTAGACTGCAACCCCGCGATCATATTCAAAGAAAATTTTCACAACTTTGAACAAAGGCCTTAATGTGCAGTTACCAATGTCTGCAATACATTCTTCACGTGACTCACCAAAATTCATGTCTCTGTGACAAAGAGCTGTTTGAAATTTACCTCCCTGTTCACTTGAATTGCCCCGACAAATATCAAAGAATATAGGATTTGTACACACTGAAAAACCTATCCAATACTAGATGTTTGTCATATAACTTTTTTCCTCTAAATTTTTTTACCGAAAAGCGTTTTATTACTTCAGTCCCATTTTCATTTTGCCACGCTGCTCAAAGTTGTGCCAATAAACTGTAGCTACACAATCTCACCCCAAGACTGCTGAGCTTGTTTGCTCCAAAACAGCTCTACCACCACGAGGTGTTCAGACCAATGGGAGAACGTCTAAGTGGTGTACTGAGGTCAAAGGTCTTTCTGTCCGAAAGACCGGCTCTACTGGTGTTTAGAATGGTTTAAAAGGATAATTACACAAAAACCAACTACAAAAATGACTAACAGAAACAGACCCGTTTCTTATTGAGCGCATAAATATCTTGGCATGTTGGAAACTGCAAATTTGAAATGCGCTTTGCATTTATGGGAATCTGTAGATTTTTCAATGCACATGAATGGGAAGGTCGATATCAAACACCCTCTCCTCCTTACAGAGACAAGGAATCTCAGAGTCGACTGCAAAATGTAGTTTACACATGGGTAACTGCAGAGAAAGCCCTACATTCAAATACGTGAAAATATAGCTTTAACGCACTTTTCTGCGTAATATTGGAAAAAAAAGGACGAAGTGAATTTTGCATGGATCACATCTCGGAAAATTTTAAAACATACCAGTAATAGCATGTTCATTTCAGGCGACTCATTTACAGACGAAACGGCAGTAAAAATACCGCTGGTCTGGAACGACCCATGTGATGTATAATTGATGAGCAGCGAACAGACATGATGCCCGGAGGCTTCCAGAACCCTCCGCAGACGTGCAAGGTCACATCCGTGGCGCATTGTTCCGGAAGCATCTGAAGCGCGGCGGCTCGGCCTTTGCTTCCCCTATATTCCACCCCCACCCAAACACCCCCCTTTCATCTCGCTCCGCCTCCTCTGCCGCTTTCCTCGCATTTTCCGAAAGTGTAGAAGTAGAAACGACAGGACAGTCAGGACAAGGAGCCGGCGCCTCGTGGCCGTTTCCACGCGTGTCCAGCAGGGGGGGGGGGCACTGAATGCACAACTGGCGTCAATTACGGCGTTCCGTCCTCTCAGCGCCGGCTAAACCCCGCCCCCATCCTGCACCCGTAACTAACAAAGGCGCTTTTACTGCCATAAAACCTACAGACTTATACATGGGTCCGTCAAACGCAGCTGCGGCATTCAGGCCTGTGGAATTGCGGGCCTATTTTAAATTCTATTGGCGATCGCAAGGTTTCCAACGATCACAAATATGTCCCGCTGAATTACAGGGAAATGTGCACAAATTAGTGCTCAAGATCGAAATATTTTCTTTTGATGTAATGCAGCGACTACAAAAACATGGTGTCCGTGGTTTGAATACTTCTCTCAATATAAGTGTGATGCAACTTCAGTGACCAGCAGATAGAGGATATGTATGTGACACTTTCCGACAACATGAAAACAATGGTTTTAGTGACTTACTTCTGAGAAAACTTAAGAACAGTCAGTTTGAAGTCAGAAAAGGCCATTTTATTCATACTGTAGGACAATGTTCACGCAACTATAAATAGCAGATATTCTGTTGAAAAGGTGCTGTCATTTCTAAGGAGTATCTCTGACATGGATGAAAACACCCACAAATTAAATCCCTGATTCTGCACTTGAATCGCGATATCATTGTTATTATTATTTCTAACTCAAAGTACTACAGTGCCGTCACAGTCCAGTAAATGTCCAGATAATGTCCACCTGCGGTCAAGGGATTCCAAGTTAAATGTAATGAAATATCTCTATGCCCCACCTTCTCCAGGGCCTGTTTCCTGTCGGCGGCATGTGCGCGCTCCAGCTCCTCCCTCAGGCGCTGGGTCTCGGCGCGGGCGCGGCTCACCGCAGCCTCCTGCTCGTGGGCGGCGCGCTGGCGCTCCTCGTCCCTCAGCAGGCCCAGCTCCCTCAGCTGCTGCTCTCGCTGGCTGTGAGCCTGGAGCAGGTCGTCCCTCAGCCGGTGCACCTGCGCCTCCAGCTGGGATATGGTCTACAGGACAGGGGGGGAAACTGCGCGGTTATGGCCAATGAACCAGGCTCTGGAGTCTGCTGTAACACAATTACTGTGATTTTCACATCAGTGCAGGATGGTGACATCAGTACAGTATACTATTATAACCACTGAGATGTCAGCAGTGATGAGCACATTGCTACCACTGTGACATCAGCAGTGGAGACACCAGCACTGCATTCTTTATTTTTTATTAATTTACTTACCTCTTATTTAGGAAAGTCCCGTTGAAATTGAAATCTCTATTTCATGGGAGCCCTGGGGGGTTAAGGTGGGGAGGGAGGGGACAAGTTGCACAGCCAATTAGATGAGGGCATGATTAGGTGGCAGGTCAAAAGAGCCTGGCTAAGAATTTAGCCATGATACCGGGGAACCCCCTGCTCTTAGGATCTTTAATGACCACAGTGAGTCAGGACCTCGGTGTAACGTCTCCTCCGAAAGACGGCATCTCCTTCAGTACAGTGTCCCCATCACTGCACTGGGGCATTGCACCTGAGGAAAGATCGCAACCTACTGACCACCAACATGTCTTCCAGCAGCAACTTTGTTTTCCCTGGTCGTCTCCCATCCAAATACTGACCAAGTCCACACCTGCTTAGCTTCAGCCACGGAGCTGGAGCAGATCGAATTGCAGTACGGCTGCTGGTGACATAATTGGTGCAGAAACCATTGTTTCACTGTGACACCAGTGGAGGAGACACCATGATAATCACTGTCCAGTCAGCAGTGGTCATATCATGACAACCACTGTGACATCACTAGTGGAGATACAACTACTACTTTGTCATCAGCAGTGGAAAAACCATTAGAAGCACCATGACATCAGCAATGCAGGCACTGCTATTCAACTGCAACATCAGTAGACACCATGATAACCACAGAGACATCGATAGTCGATACACCATTAATGCCTAGTGACATGAGTGGTGAAGTCAGCAGTTGAATGCCCTAAAACTTGAGTGGACCATCTACCTCTACAGGATAATCTTTAGTCTGGTCCATCCAACAGGAGCCATCGAAGATCAAAGATCTCCAGTCGCCACTTTGAACAAGAACAGGACATAAACTCATTCCAGATCAGTGCGGAACAAAGCCGCCCCAGCTGGGGATCTCTACCGCAACCCGGCCGGACCGTTTGATCTCCAGGCCGCCAAGTTCAAGATCAAAACACCGCGGCCCCCGAAAGGTCAGCACTTCGACTTAATGACAGCAATTTGGGGGAAATCGAAGGTCAGTTCGGTAACAGATATTTTGGAAAAATCTGGGACAGCTAAAGAAAGCCCCAGCCGGGTTGCACTGATGGAGCAACTCTAACATCCATGGCATCGATCGAGGGAGACGGGGTATATTTAAGGGATAGCTTAGAAAATCCTGCATGCGGCTCTGTCTGTTAGTCAGTAGATAAAAGATCATTGCATCAACTGTCCATACGATGTTTTGCAGTAGAGTTGATACTGTAATAAAATATTCACATGACTCATACAAAATAGCATGTGCCAAGAGTGAGGTTTGAAACGTAACTTCGTATCATCAGAAACACTGCCATAAATATCAGATTTACTAGTTCAGATGTGCTGCAATTCAATTCTTAATAGATATCAAGAGCTATAATTCTGTCATTTGCACCCATCCTTCCAAGTGCCCGTCCGTCCCTGTTTGAGACCTAACAGCCACAGTTTTTGACTGTTGTTCTTTGCTGCGCGGCAGAATTTGTGACAAATTTTCCACATCTGCCCTTGCCATTTTTAATAATGTTTCCGTTTCTGTCACTGACACACCTGCAGTTCAGGCAACACCGAGGTGGCTCTTTCAGAACTCTGTTTGAAACATTAAGGGCTCAACCAGTAAACTGCAGCTGGTTAGTCCTTTTCTAACCAGACACATACTGCGGATTAGAGTTTACATTTACATAACTCACCCGTCTAGATGCAGTCGTAACTGTTTTTGTGGAAGTTTAATCCATTTCTTGGGTGTTTGTGAGATCATATTTTGCCCACTCACTGTATATCCATCGAACACAAACACAGCAGAACATATTTCCCCACTGAGCGACATGTGACCTCAGGGAAAATTGTGTGAAGGGCCAAATAATTAAGGGCCTCACTGTATCTGAGTACACTGACAGAATGCACTTGTGGGCTTTTACACACATACAGAGTGCACTGTGTAGGACTAACGGCATTTTAAAACCAGTATCACAGCTGGAAAACATGAAACGTGCATTTTAAACAGGCCCTCCGTTATGAAGTCATTGGGGTGCTCCTGGAGGGGAGCTGGTGCCCGACCCTTCACTCTTCGGCCGAAAGCGCATTACAGAGCAGGTACATGAATAACAAAGACGCTCTCGTGAGGGCGACCTTTGCACGACTTACAGCCAGGCTGCGGTTTGCCGTTTACAACCAGAACAGCGATGGCCGCGACCCCACCCAATCACTATACGCCATTTAGCTACAGTAAAATCGCTATACTGCCATTTAAAACCCGTTTAGCCATTTTCAGCTCCGTACCGTTTAGCCATCTTTGATCGCAGTTTCAGCAGGCAGAGATCATTTCAAGGTCGAGAGTGGGTTTATCAGTCCTACCAGATTCTCGATTCGCTAAACTGCAAAGTATTCGGCGACTTCACCTCTGCAGGCTCGATAGCCAAACCCGCCAATCAGCACATAAAATAAGAGCCTGGTGCCCAGAAATGTCAAGAACAGAGACTAACTAGCGCAGATAGTGGAGCGCAAATTCAACAGAGGCACGCAAAGACGGATAAAGTGAACAATAAAAATACCCCTAAAATTCTAGCGAAGACAGCCTGCGGAGAATGTCTTTAAACCGAAAAGGGAAGAACGGGCTGACGGGCTGCGGACGAAGTTATTTCCAGAGCGAGAGAAAGAGAGACTCCTGATGTCATGGAAAAATTGAGAGCGTGCTTCTCTCTTACCCCGACCCGGAGCGGTTTATTTACCCATCAATCACACCCTGTTGTACAGGGACGGGATAAAGTAAACGTGACATGAGAGCGAGTCCAAACCAAGACGCTTTGGGGTTTAGCCGCACACTTGGGGAGGAGATGGAGACGAGGCAATGTCCGTAAGTATTCGGACGACTACTAAAAGAAAGGGTTACAGGCTCCATATGTCAGCACTCTATGTATGAAAAATACGAACGTGAGGCTAAAGCGGAGCTTTAAAATGTCTGCCTTAAGTTAACGAGTATTTACAGCAGTGAAAAACGAAGAATCCAACCAGGTGCTCAACGGGAGATAAAACAGGAGTGAAGTCGGTGCTCTTGAAAAGGGATAAAAATCTAAAGACTAAAAACAGGGTAGCTCCAGGCACTCGACAAAAAGTAAAAACTAAAAAAGCCTTTATTAGTTCTGGCTAGTAGTTGACAACATGTTTCGGCCTTACAGTCTTCATCAGGACGCCGAAACATGTTGACAACTACTAGCCAGAACTAATAAAGGCTTTTTAGTTTTTACTTTTTGTCGAGTGCCTGGATCTACCCTGTTTTAGTCTTTTTAGAGTATTTACAGCACTTTTGGGCTGATGATGTAAAGAAAGCTGCCCTTTTTATAGTGTCACTGTTTACATGGGCTGTAAGGAGTGAGAATCTGAAAACCGAATTAGGATGCTATAAAAGGGCCATTAACAACAACTCCTCTCATGAGAGTAGGGGCCACTGCGCAAACTGCAGTGCAACACTGCAAATCCGATCTGCACTGCAACACTGAGAACCAAAACCACACTGTAAGACAGCAAATGCAACCCACACTGCAACACAGCAAAACCAACCCACAATGCAACACTGGGAGGCAGCAGGGACACTCCAAACCAAACTCACCGAACTCTCGCTGCAGAGGTGCTGCACATCTGCGGCAGAATCAAAAACGGCACAGTTGAATTTTAAGTGAGACTAAGGCAACTGCCGATTAAAGGCACTTTATACGACGTAATTTACACACATACACTCATTATTACACAAAGTTTACCACCATATCTGAAAGCCAGACATGGTAATCTTCTCATGAACAATTAGCCGCTGCTCTAGAAGCTAAAGGCTACAGGCGAGAGGCTGAAGTCCAGAAGCTAAAGGCTGGATTCCAGAGGCCACAATCAGGGATCTCGAGGTTTAAAGCTGGATACTTTGAGTTTTTAACTCTAATTAACCCTTACAGCACTAAATGCAGCCATTGTCACTCAATGATGCAAGATATCAAAAAAGCTGTTGATAACATACTTGTTGCTCCGCTCCGGGAGCTCTTTTAAACAAGTTGCCACGCGGTACGTTTTCAACAGCACAAGATAATTAAATTTATATATTTTTTTTATTCATTTCAGCACTCTAAGGGTTAATCACAGACCAAACTAAGATGACACAGGTATGCATTACCCATTAGAGTTCTGTTAAGCAGGACTATTGTTCACATTCCACTAATATAACTGACAATTTTCTCTGACAAGACTGATAGTTTATTAGACCTAGCTGAAGCCAATCCTTCCAGAACAATGCTGGGTTAGATAAAATAAGAAACTTTATTGAAACCCGTGGGGTAATTTGCCCTCTGCATTTGACCCATCCAATAGTTAGGAGCAGTGTGCAGCCACGGAGCAGCGCTGGAGGACCAACTCCAGTTCTAAAGCCAGTTCCTCGGTCCGGGGTTCTGGAAGGAGTGTTCCTGTAATGCAGGTTAAGGCCTCTCCTGAACTACCCAACAGATGCTCTGATCTTAACTGAAGGGTGTGAACCAGTGACTTTCCAATCCCAGTCTAACACCATAGCACCCTCTTCTTCTAATCACGGTCCTCGAGATCCAGGAACTGCTGGTTTTCCACCCTCCCTTTACCGGAGAGTCAGGTGTGATAACCGCCTGGCCAATCGGCATTGCTCATGGTCTCCTTATAACTAAGGAGGAGAGAAAACCAGGGCTGGATAAGGATTCGAGGCCCAGATTTGAGGATCCCTGCTCCAGCAAACATACATCACTCTGCCTTGTACATTTCCTGAATAAAGAGACCCCACTGGTTCAGAAGGCAGGACACAGGTAAACCAAAAGTCTTACAGTATAAACAAGAAGTCAAGCGCCCAAAATAACACTGTCCTGATATGGGGGTAAAATAACTGAAGACATGACCGTTACGGGGGCTGTGCTGAAGATTATGGCGAGCGTACGATTAGTGCAAGGTCATCACCGACTCGTTCTGTAACAAAGAGAAGCACGACCTCTTGCACGACCTGCGGAGACGCGTCTACGGCATACTAATCAGGATCGGGGAGCTTCGCCCAGGATCTGCGGCTCTTATTTCCCATTACGGAACCTTCCGTCTCGCTCTCAGACCAGGAGGCCAGAGCATAAAACAACTGGTGTGGGTCAGAGCGGCGACCTGTAGATCGGTTCCCCCCCCCACCCCCGTCAGTTCGCAGGGAACACGGGAAACAGGGAGACACTCTGAAAGCAGCACTCAACTAACAAGGGAGCAGATCTCTGACAGACAGCCTACGGTGCACTACTGACATCCTGTCGCACAAGTGAAGATGATTTACGATTATTATGAAGCCAATGATAATGACGATAATTAAGATTATTATTATTATGATTATTATTACAGCAATATATCCAAGCTATGAGAATTTCTGATGGCTGTTTTAGGGTAAGCAAACAGTAGTTGACAGCAGGTCTACTTGGCGGGACAGGAGAGTTAGCGAATCATCGCGGCTGTCGGTTTCCCGACGACGGATACGCGTGGTTTCCCTCCGCCCGAGTGACAGACTGCGTGAGGAGAGCGACAAAAGGAAGCAGAGGTCTGACGAGGACGCGCGTTCCCGTGACGACTCGCTCGCGGGGAAATAAATAAATACATTTTAAAAGCGAATGGACAGCTGCAGCGCAGCCCCTGGCCCTGCTCCGCCATCTCGGCCGTTTGAAGTCCATCTGCCGCGACGCTTCTGAGGAAATCGACTCCCAGGGAAAGCGAGACGTGAGGAACCGCGTCCAATACATGGCTGGGCTGCCGAAATTCTGAACAGCCTCGGCAAGAACATCTGCAGAATGTTAACCCTGAGAGCGCTGAAATAAATTGTATAAAAATTATGAATCAAATCATCTTGTGCTGTTAAATGCCTACCACATAGCGACTTTTTTAAAAGAGCACCCCTGCGGGAGTTACCTCAGAAAAAGCGCTATATAAATGCAATGTTCATTCATTTATTCATTAATTAATTAATTCACATTTTAGTACTCTAAAGCCCTAAGAGTACCTTGTAAATGCAATGTACATTCATTCATTCATTCATTCATTCATTCATTCATATATTAGCAGGGTAAAAATAACCCGTTTTACAATGATCTTAATCCAGCTCACGAACGCCATTAGCGTGCCAGGAATCGAAAGTTCAGCGCATCCTGCTTCAAACAGAGAGGAGCCGACAGATCGCGGGATCAAACGCTGCTCCAAACCCTCGTTAGCCAAGCTAATGAGCCGCAGTTTCTCTTGAAGCTCCGAGTTCCGCACTTACGAAGTAACCGAGAGGCAGGATCCTGACGTGGACGGAATTGACACACACACACTGCCAGCGGATTATTGAATAGCTTGTGTTATTCCGGAGCTAATGGCCTTCAGTAGGCCGACTTCCACATATTCACAAGCTACACAAAGTCTTAGCAGGGCAGTGTCACCATGGACACAAACCATGTCAATGTGTTCGCAGTATATGCAGGGGCCTGAACTGCATCTGTTGATGAGGGCCCAAAAAAAAACCCCAAGGACATTTTTTCCTGGTGAAGATAAGGATTTTTCTAGGTGTAATCGCTGCTTTCCTATCTACACTGAAAATGGCCCATTTACTAAACAATCACGGCATTGCATCACCATGACAACGAGTTGTTTATTTTTTGTGTTGACCTGCTTTTTTCCCCTCTTCGCACTGACTGCGGGCTACCAAAGAAAATCGGTGTTATGCAGTCTCTGATGGCCTATCTGAACTCAGCATTGTGCTCATGGCTGATTCCTGCTATATGAGCCAGAACAGCTTGACAACAGGAAGCGCAGTTGTGTTGCAAAATCTCCTTAAAAGTGCTTTTACACCAGACGCGAGACAAATTTATTGTGTGACAGATTACATTCAAAGTCAATCGAAAGACACGAACAATTCGCGTCTTTGCATTGACTTTGAATGTAATCTGTCGTGCGAAAAATTTGTTTCGCGTCCGGTGTGAAAGCAGCTTAAAACAGCTGAGGAGAGGGATGGCAACTGAATGAGGCACGAGAGCAGGGCAAACCTGACCTCAGAGAGCGTTTCTTTATAACTAAAAACACTCGCGTTCAAGAGACTGCACCACTGCTAGCCCAAAATGTGATTATATAACAATGTAACAGAGGACTGCAGACTGATTTTGTTACAGACTCCCCCTAGTGGCCGAGTGACATTGCCACAGCCTCGCCGCCCCAGGTTTGTGCGCTCGCTGGACAGCAATGGCCTTCAGTTAGACGACATGTGGTGAGCAGAGGCCACCAACAAGGGGAAACTGCACTATAAAACTCAAACTTTTTCAGGTGTGAATGTTCACGATAAGAATGACATTGCCCTCTAGCTGTCACTGGACAGAGGGTCAGACATGCATGCAGGCAAATTCAGGCAGACAGACACAGAGATAGAGACAAGCACACAAAATCAGGCAGACAAAAAAAAAAAAAAAAAAACAGGCACAGGCATATAGGCAGAAAAACAAATTGGCGGACAAGGAGACAAAAAGACAGACAGACACACAAGCAGACAGGCAGAGACAGACTGACATTAGGTAGACAAATATAGGCAGACAGACAAACTGACAGAAAAGCAGACAGACAAATAGGTGACAGGCGGGTGAACACTGGCAGACAAAAAAAAAAACAGGCAGAGGGATGGACAGACAAGCAGACAGACACACCGACACAAGCTGACACACAAGCAGACAGACAGGCAGACTGACTGACACAGCAGACTCACAAGCAGACAGGCAGACAAACACAGGCAAACACACAAGCAGACAGGCAGACAAACACACAAGCAGACAGGCAGACAAACAGGCAGAGAGACAGATCGACAGGCAGAGGCAGAGCTGACAGCAGTATTCCAAGGACAAGGCCGTTGGAGAGACAAAATAAGGGGACTGCATTGACTGCGCCAGACTCGCTGGAGTGTAGCATACATACAGCCCTCAGAGCTGAATGAGATTTACACACTGCTTTATTCTCTCAGAACAACCTTCAAAGCACATGCCAGAGCTTAACACGCTTACCGTCAAACTTCAAAGCAGAAATTTTTATGAGTAATCAAGACTCTCGCATTGGGGCAATCGCAAACTCGTTCTGCCGCACCCCCGACTCCTCTTTGATGAAAAACTCTTCCTCTCCCTCCCCACCTCCCCACCGCCATCCCGCCATCGCCCCCATTTCCCTCTCCTTCCATGACCCCTGCCTGCTTTGATAATCTCGCGCCAAACGTCTCCGGATAGATTTGTGTTCCCTGTATCCCTCACTATCCTGATTCTCACACTTTCTACCTCAACTCTTTCCATCTTTTCAATCGATCTCTTTCTGATACACACATTATCCAGTTTCTACGATCTCTATGAATACACGCAGTTACATAAGGTACAGAACGGCATTCCGGCACAAAATGGCTGCCAGGCAGTCAGCTCCTACTGGTGATGGTTGAAGTGAGTTTCAAAGAAAACGGCTTAGAGATTGAGGTCGTTCTGATGAAAAGAGTGAAGGGCCCTCGACTTGCTCACAGCTAAGATGTGCATCTAGGAGCCCTGTGGTTGGGTGTTCGAATCCCAGCCACGCCATTACCGGCTTTGAGACAGAGGTCTGCATGGACAAGGTAAAAAATTGTCTCACCCTCGCCAAGGAAAATGGGGGTTACGCCGATCAAAATCGGTTAGGTTTGTCGCTATCTGGCTGTTCCTCGGGGTCGGCTAGGCGCGAGTATCTGAACGAGCAAATCATACGCTGACTACGTTATCGTCTGATAGCTCAGGCAGTGCATGATTGCTGGTGTGATTACATAGTGAATAAGAAGGTTTCGCCGTTACGCGAGTCATTGGAATCAAATGCCGCGGCATCTTCCTCCTGAGTCGATGGGAGGACGTCGCTTTGCGGCGGACTACACGCATCGCCTGTGTTCAGGGTGGGATGAAAATGGGAAAAGTCCCCTCGAGAAGTGCAATTTAACTATGACTATCAACTATGAATCCATCAGTCCATCTGGTGGTCAAATTATCTATCCATCCATTTATCCATCTATCTGCTAGACTGTTGGTCTATCCACGCATATATTCATCCACTCATCCTTCGATAGTCTATAGGATTATTTTTTCAGCAGTGACACACAGCCCAGGTTTCAAATGGGTTCTTATCAGCGCAACTACATTCTGAAACCCCACACAAACGAGAACATCCTAAAAATTAGCATATTGTAGGCAGAGACTTTGCTTTTCAGACATGGCCCAGGATGGCGGCCACAGCTTTAGGCATTAGCTTGCCTCAGCCAAGTTTTTCTGAGATGTAGAGGCCCACCCTTATGCACAGGCCGAAGAAAGAACGCAAATGTCGAGCTGCGGCAGCCAAAATCCGTCAACAGTCCAGTGTAAGGGAAATGTTGCTGTTATGGCCCAATCTGACAGACAGCTTCTTACTGCGTAGCCACAGCGGAAGGACTAACACAGGGAGACACCATAAACATGCTGAAAAAATACCAACTCTCCGTCCGTAATAAAAAAACTTTCAGCGAGAATCCTTGTTCCTGTGCAACAAAAGATCATGTGTGATATTCATACCGGACACCACTGTGGTAATTTGGAAATGAATGGGATTCCCCCCGGCAGAAACATGGCCACTATTGCTAACGCTATTTTAGGGGGCTAGAAACGTGCGTATGCCACATCAGTCCCCGTTGGCATCTCCAGCTGCCACTCCAACCCAAACCAGCAGAAGAGGGAGGCGAAATCTCCACTCCCCCGGGACGCCACAACGGGTGATTTTTCTGGCATCCTGTGGTTTTCCATTCTTAACATTTTAGTTAGCGGTTAATCCCCGAGGCAAAATGGGCTGGTGTGGAGTTTTGCAAACAAAGAAGAAATAAAAAGAATCTCACAATAAAATTTTTGAAATAAATCCACTGTATCACCCCAACTACTCCCTCGTCTGGTAAATTAGGCTTGAAAACCCATGGACATGTTTCATGGTGGAATAACAAAGGCAACTGTGTAATCCTCCACCCTCATTCAATCCCCAGAACCCATGATGTAAACATCAGCGTTCTGTCGCCTGAAATCGCATCCTCTACGGGCAACAGACGCGGAATAACTGATAGGAACATGGCTACAGCGAGGTCCATAAGTATTTGGGCAGCAAAAATTAAATTAAACTTCCCTTGACTTTGAAATCCCTTCAAATTAAAGGTGGAGTAGACTGTACAAGAAAGGTATCTCGTTAAAATAGCACGATGGTCCGACGTTAAAATATACCGAGCAACAAAATAAATGTAAGTTAATGCAAGACTGGCCGGAAGCTAAGAATGCATGTAATTATTATTAATACCTTATTTATTACTAGCACATGCACATTTACGCTCATTTCTTCAAACATTTCTTTGTTTCATTGTCACTTCAACTGGGTGATCATGCGAGTACTTTAATTAACCCGCCAGCTTGCATTTCTTTTGTTGCACAATTATATTTTGATGGTCTGAATATTTACAAAACGCGCAAACAAACAGCTTCCTAAAATGCAATTCCCCTACGAATACATTCGGACCACACGAGCGAACAGCGTTCGAGCCGCGCTGACGGCGGCAGCACAAGCATTCAGAACAGGTGGCGAGTCCCAGAATCAGGAAGTAGAAGTCTTGCTTAGTGTTTTACTAACACAAGGACTCCACTGCCTTATCTAAACTCTGTCTCCAGGTGTAAACATTACACCAACTAGCCAATAACAGCAAAACTCTGGAGAGGACTTCTGCTCTACAGGACAGGGGGTATTTAAGTTAGCCATGAGGGGCGATAATCATGGATGCGGGCAGGTATTTACCCCGGGGGTATTAAGGCCTAGGTGGGGGTATTTAGCCTGCGGGGTTTCAGGCCGGGGTACGGGTATATATCCCAGGGGGTATTAAAAGGACCGGAGGGGGGTATTTAGCTCGAGGGGGTGTGAAGCTGCAGGCAAGGGGGTATTTAGCCTGGGAGTGTTACGGTCTAGGCAGGGGGGCATTTTGCGGCGCGGCCCTACCTGGCTGTCGCGTTTCCTCCACTCCTGGGTCTCAGCGCGGTGCTGTACCATGGCGCTGGCCGACTGCTGCTCCAGACTCTGGATCTCGCGCCTGTGCTCCTGGACGAGGCTGTCCTTCTCCGCGTTGTGCTTCTGTAGCAGCTGCGACCTCTCCTGCTCCGCCTCCACCTTCAGCTCCACGATCTGATTGGACAGCGGCAGGGGAGCGGAGAGGATAGGCGGGGCCATTAGCTGAACTGGGCAACATTCCGTAGTCATGGTAACTTAGCCCCCTCATAGCCACCAGCGTGCAAAGAAATAGAACAAATAAAAAAAGCACTTTGAAGAGAATTGCGCACATTGATAACAAATGTGACCTCATGAGGTAGAGTGACAAAACGTGGGTATCTTTGACAATCGTTCCCCACCCAAATGAAATTTCCCGCCAATTCTGCAGCAGCCATGTTTTTTTCTGTTTGCGCTTCTCAGTCCAACGTAGACACGGCATTTTTTCATAATCTGTGTAGACCAGGAGGTCTGCCGTAGATTGAGCACCATATCTGTCCCTCTGAGCCAGCCCTGTCCCATTGTTACTGCAAGCCGGAGGCACTGACATTCAGTCCAAAACAAAACAACCACCATTACACCGGAGTCCAGAACATTTCAGCAAAAAATAAACTGGTTAAAAAAAAAAACATGATGAGATTCTGATCGCCTGGTTGGAGAGTAATTTTCATCAGTGATCAAACTCCACTCAAAAAGCAAAAAAAAAAAAGAAAGATTCCAACAGGAGAGGATAACACTACAATCCGGAGTGTGGCAGTCTGTGAGACGAAACCTCGCAGGACGCCATACCGTGTGAGTTTCACGGAAACCTGTGGTTTTCAATTGTTACAGTTTTACTTAGCCGTTTATCCCTGAGGGGAATTAAACAGGGGCGGAATCAGGTAAGCAGTGCCACTGTTGCCACTTTATAACTCCTGGTTTGAACACACAAATAGTCAGTTCAGTACAGAACAACCACCATTAAATGCATAACATAAATGCCAGTATATTACCGCAACTAAATTAATGAAAAAATTCTGGCAAAATTCCAGTAAGGAGAGCAATTTTCCCCTGCCAAGCAACTCCACTCCAGTTGAGGAAAAAAAAAAATCACCAATATAGCCAACACTAAAAACAATTCCAACCAGAATTTGAAAGAATGAAGATTCAAAAGTTACGCTGACTATTTAGGTTTTTTCCTTACAAAAAAAGAATTCATTGCATTAATTCAAAAAATTTATTTCAAAATTATTCAAAAACATCTCTCTTGATGGGAAACCTCATTCAGAAAATTCTGTTTTGAATACTAAGGTTACAACAAACCAACGATATGCGTATAGAGTTGTTACAAATGAGGGAAAGTGTTCAAACAAGACGGCATAGAGCAAATTTAGGGGGGGAAAGATCTACAGACAATACTGACCTGACAAACACATACACACCTGCGCAAAAGTGAAAGACGGAAAGAACGTGAGGAAAAGGGAGAGGAACAGAGTGTATGAGAGAGGCGGGGACAGATTGAAATAGAGGTAGGGCGAGAGGAATTATAATCATTACAATCATCGTAAAATCTATTGCAATAGGATAACTTTTATTGTGCACTGTATTATTTAACAACTACAATATTTCGACAGTTTATTGTTGCATTATATCAATTGTTTTGACTTTCATTACCACACACCACGGAGTGTATTTTGTAATAAAAAAGAAACAAAGGCACTAATAGAAAATCAGAAAGAGACAGAAACGGAGAGATAGAGGCAGAGAAAGTGTGAGAGAGAGAGAGAGAGAGAGAGAGAGAGAGATCCCTGCTGTGCTATAAGCTGGTCTTTCCCTGCATTGCCTGTAGGGGTCCGTGACCTTGCCAGGGCGAGATGAAGGTTGTGCTAATCCTAGCGCATTGTACACCGCGGCACCCTACCTGGCCTACTGGCACCCTACTGGGCACAGTGAGGTGTCTTTCAACCACCCCAAACACACACACACACACACACACACACACAGCAGGCATAGGCCTATGAAAAAAGCCGCTTAATACCCACCAGCTGCCATTTTTTTCCCTTGTTCGGTTGGACGAGAAAAAAAAATAATAAAAAAAAAAACTACACCAGCAGAAACATCTTTTTGTTGGTTTTGAAAAATTTATATTTGCATGACACTTGGTGTCTTGAGGGAAGAATGCATTCCTAAGAAAATGAAAACTGCCAAAGAATGCTTGGATCTACCCAGGACTGAAGCAGGGGTGCTAACACAAAGATGCTAACAGCAGGAGACTGAGGGAGAATCCATCGTGTTAAAGGACATCGCCCGGAGCTCGTAAAGCAGCACTAACCGCCAACTGCTGCTCTATTCCTGCCAGGGGGCACAGCCCTGACACCCGTAACCAGAGCGACGCCCCTTCCAGACTCCAGCTCCGAACAACCATCTTAACTGCGTTCAATCATAAAAACTATTTCCCTCTATTTCACATGACAATCTTCACAAAACATCTCCAAAGCAAAGCTTCAAAGTGAAACCAAAATAAAAATCTTACGGCATACTTTCCAGGCCGGTCGACATCAGCCTTCCCTGTCGGCAGCAGGAGTGCCAACATCCCGCGAGACGATCCCTGAATTTCTTTTTTTATTTTTTTTTTGGTGGCACGGCAAGAGTAAAGAAGCCGTAGGTCTGCGTCAACTTTTAATTGCAACGGACGAAAATAAAAATGGAGGGAGGGGAGGGGGAGAAGTAAATAGGTTAAATAAAATAAAGCGTAATGGAAAAGCGAAACAGAAGCACCTCATTGTGATGTCACAGTAGCCGAGAAAAATGCGTTCCAGGGAAGCCTCTTTCTTAAAGGGGCCAGCGGACTCAATGGCGGATTTTCAGAGCGGTTGGCGGGGCGCGATTACGGGCCCCCCAACCGGGAGGAACCAGTGGGGCGCTGGATTAAGATCTGGGCCTGAAACCAGCTTGGGGCCCAGCAGGAGAGAGCTGTTCTAGCAGTCGAATCGAGAGGAAGCCTTTTTTCTTTGCCATCATAGGGTTTGCCGTTTATTTATTTTGCCAGCTCAGCGAATCTGATGTCCGGGAAGATTCGTTTGATGGCATCAAGCTGCAGGTGATGGAGTTTTCTCTCGGCCTTAGTCCTGCCCCCTCCATACATTTACCCCGCCCCCAGTGCAGTGACCTCAGGAGGTGAGGGGGCGGTGCTCGATGCCTCCTTAGTGATGTCACAGATGGACGGAGGTTAATGTAGCGGGTACTATCACTCTGCACTTGCCCTTTCCAATTATTTAATCTCCAAACAAAAACTCAATAACGCTACATATCAACAGATTAGTCAGAGAGATTCATTTTGTTCGAATACAGATATAAAGCAAACTATACCAAATGTGAAATTTAAGATTTAAACTAGCCGTAAACTTTCTGACTTCTTAGGGCATTTAATATGCTATATTCAAGAAAAAATAAACAAAGTGAAAGAGGCAATGATAGTAAATACCTTCTACGAGAATAAATAAGTCGATAATTTTATTGCATTTTAGACTTTCAATAATTTTTTACATTTCTTTTTTTTTTTGCCTCCAAACATAAGCAAAAGGCCCTTGCTATTATAATCATTGTCCAGCTACTATCATGACCATCGACAAAAGTGGAAAAAAAAACTTCTATAAAGTTTAACGTTTAGCATTCCACTGTAGAAATTTTTTGGCTTGCATTTGAAATGAGGAAAAACGTACATATTTGTCTTTCTGTTGTAGTAATCTGCTTCAGCAGGTCTGGAAATATTGATGTTTAAGGACAATAGGTGTAACTGTAAGGCATTTTTACAACTGGATGCAAACTTTCATCAGGAGTTTCATAATTTATGGCCTCTGTGTAAAAGAAACGCGAACGCCAGCAGCTAGATTCTGCCCCTGCATAATTAGGCCTTTAAAACTTCAGGTTAATCTAATTAAACATGACAAAACAGCTCACAGAAAAACAACTAGGAACCGGACAGTTTCATCTCAAAGCTGCAGCCAACGAAAAGAGACTGGATTTCCTAATGATTTGCGATGCAACGAAAAACCAAAGACCAAATCTGAAAGGGCGAGAGTTCCGCATTTGAAGTAATTTGGATAAAAAATCTTTTTGACAAATCAATACCGCGTAACTGAACCGGCCAGCATAAACAGTCCTGAGTGATTTTATTTTCTTAATCTGAAGGTTTTTGAAGTAAAAAAAGAGATAATGCTGTTTGAGAACACACACAGAACTGTCCTATAATGAATAATACATTCTGCAAAAGTTTTTTAAGTACAAAGCTGCTGCTCTTGAATATTGCCATTTCAAGAATAAGGTTCATATTTTTGGTTGGGTAAAAGAATTACATTCACAAATTCACATATTCACTTGGATATGGTCGTCCATGTCATGTGCTCAATCAAATGCAAGAGAAAAAAGAATCAGTTGAGTGTAAACTGATCACAGCGTCCTGCACCATAATAAAGACACTTAGTGAAAGTGATATTCTACAGTGGGTGTATAAAAATCGCAATGGAGGACCTGAAACTTTGTTTGTAAACTTCTTTTTTCTTTTCACCGAAAAAGCAGAATGGAGTTCCTTTAAAACAGCAAAAGAACTCTTTAATATTGCCCACCTAGTCGCCGGGGTCCGAAACGATCATGAATCTTTATGAGTTTATTCGTGGACAGTCAACATGGGCAGACTATTGCTTCATTTCTGCAGCAAGGAGCAAAACTAGAATGAGTAACTGCTGAAAAAAAATGGCAAAACAATTTCCACCTGACAAATACTACACCAGCTCCGTGAGCAAATGGAGACGCAGTAGGGCAGCAGGCTTGACTTGGGATCAAAAGGTTCTAAAATTTGAGTTCTTGCCACGGCTTTCACTGTGTGTTCTTGGGCAAAACACTTCACTCCCACACTGCCCCACTCCACCCAGGTGTATAAATGGGTACCAGCAAATTGTCAGGGAACTCTGACTAAGAGCTGGAGGGTAACCTACGATGGACCAGCATCCCATCCACGGGGAGTATCAATACTCCTAATTGCTTCATGTCACCGAAACCGGGGTGAAGCACTGGCCTGATGGGTCACTAGACTCGAAACTGACCGACTTACTCAATGAGCAAATACATTCCTGCATGGATTTTAAAATATGGCATATATCAAAACAAAAATTACATTTTTATTTGAGTTAAGTGTATTAAGCCCCACCCCCAAATTTGCCATAGAGGTCAAGTGTTTGTGAGGACGTGAGTGTAAATTTATGCACGCATGTACCCTGCGGGAGCTCTTTAAAATAAGTCGCCATATGATAGGTTTTCAACAGCTTTGATTTTGATAACTCACATCATTGAGTAACAATACTTGCACTTAGCACTCTAAAGGTTAACATAATCTTGGCTAGGGGGGTGTAAAAACTTTCGCACACAGTGCTGCGTGCCATGAAAACAGAGGGCGAAACTCACAGCTACGTCACACAGCGTAATAAAACTGCTCTGGCGATACCAACCTGCTGCTCGTATCTCTGCTTTAACTCCTCCAGCTGCCAGGTGAATTCCTTGGCCTGTTTCTCTCGGAGATCCTTGGACCGGACCAGGTCCGCCTCGACTTTCTCCATCTGCACAGGAAACACGGGGTAATGAGTCAATTCTGGGCGTGGAACGAGCTCAGGGATCTCCACTGTAGCTGCATGGAGTCAGTACGGAAGGACAGAGGAGTGAGTCTCCCTCATTGCAGATAATCAGAGTAAAATGTATCAAAGTAAAGAATCACAGTATTAGAGACAGATCCTAAACCAGATTAGAATATCAGTGTAGAGTTGATCTAAATCAAAGAAGAGAATCACAGTGTAGATTTGATCAAAATCAGCGAAGAAAATCACAGAGTAGAGTGAATCAAAATCAGAGAAGAGAATCGCAGTGTAGAGTTGATCAAAATCAGATAAGAGAATCACAGTGTAGAGTGAATTAAAATCAGAGGAGAGAATCACAGTGTAGAGTGAATCAAAATCAGACAAGAGAATCACAAAGTAGAGTGAATCAAAATCAGAGACGAGAATCACAGTGTACAGCGAGTCAAAATCAGAGAGAAGAATCACAGTGTAGAGTAAATCAAAATCAGAGAAGAGAATCAAAGTGTGGAGAGATTCAAAATCAAAGAAAAGAATCATAGTGCAGAGTGAAAAAATCACAAGAATGAATCACTGTCAAGTATTAAGGGGTACAGTGCAGAGTGAATCATTGTCAGAGAATCACAGTGCACAGTGAATTGATACAAGAGCGAAGAATCACTGAAGAAAGAATCACTGTCAGCGTGATGGGGTACAGTGTAGAGTGAATCAATGAGTAGAGAATCACAATGGATACCAAATTATTATGAATTTCAAGACAGGATATTCAGAAATGAAGAAAAATGCTAAAAAGCAAAAAAAAAAAGAGATCTTTAGTTGTTTGGCTGTGAACTACTGTACATTAACAGGAAGTGAATGGGATCTTGGGGAAAAGCCGAGCGACAGCAGGACCCTGCTTCAGCAAGAAAAAATAACACAAATCGCCGTTAATTTTCAGAGCCATGGACCAAAACATTTAAAAAAGCACATAAAACTCATATCTCCATTCACTCTGAAGAACCAGCATGTATTTCATTTATAGTCATGAGAGAGAGAGAGAGAGTGTGAGAAAGAGAGAGAGAGAGAGAGATTTGGCACGAAGGCTTATTTTATAAACTTATTCAAAGTGGGGTAGGGGGTAAAGTATATGATTTAGTTAAATGCATGTATACAGAAAACAAGTGCGCAGTGAAAATTGGCAATAAAAGGACAGAGTACATCAAACAGGGTCGTGGTGTGAGACAGGGCTGCAGTCTGAGTCCAGCACTGTTCAACATTTACATAAATGAGTTAGCATTGCAGCTGGAACAGTCTGCAGCCCCTGGCCTCACACTACACGACACCGAAGTGAAATTTCTTCTTTACGCAGATGACCTGGTTCTGCTGTCTCCCACAGATGACGGGCTGCAGCAGAACTTGGATCTGTTACAGGAATACTGCTTGACCTGGGCCCTAGCGGTAAACCTAAGGAAGACCAAAGTTATGATCTTCCAAAAAAAGCCCAGATGTCAGGAAACTAGGTACCATTTTACTTTAGGCAGCATTGTGCTTCAGCACACCCTAAATTACACCTACCTCGGTCTGCCAATCAGTGCATCAGGGAGCTTTGGCATGGCGGTGAATACACTAAAAGAAAAGGCTCGCAGAGCACTTTATGCCATCAAGACAAAATTCTACAACATAAATTTACCAATCCCAATCTGGTCCAAACTTTTTGACAGTATTATTCAGCCCATTACCCTATATGGAAGTGAGATTTGGGGTCCACTCAGTGAGCATGATTACACTAATTGGGACAAAAATCCCACCGAAGCCCTACATGTAGAATTCTGCAGAAAAATCTTAAAAGTCCAAAGAAAAACTCCAAATAATGTATGTAGGGCAGAATTAGGCCGATTTCCTCTAATAATAAATATCCATAAAAGAGCACTAAAATTCTGGATGCACCTAAAATCAAGCTCTGAAGATTCACTGCAATATAAAGCTTTAAAATCCCAGGAGCTGAACCCTGATAAGAGTCCCCTAAGTCAGCTGGTTTTGAAGCTTACTAACCAAATAACAAATTCTAACACAACACAGGCTCAGAACAGCACTGCTTACAATCAACCACGAATTAGGATAAACCAAATTATGAAGCACAACAAAAACTTGTATTTGAAACATTGGGACGAAATAACCAAAATCCAAAGCAAACTTAATTGCTATCGGGCCCTAAATCGTGATTACACGTTGGCCGAGTATCTCTTCACCGTCAGAGATATAAAGCAGAGGCAGATCCTGACCAAATACAGGCTCAGTGACCACAGCCTGGCCATAGAGAAAGGCCGCTACAAACAGTCATGGCTGCCGAAAAATGAAAGGCTCTGTGGTCACTGCGAGACTGGTGAGGTGGAAACAGAGATGCACTTCCTGTTACACTGCCAAAAATATGCAGAATTGAGGAAAAAGTATTTCCCAAACTTCAAAACAAAGCTCCCCAAATTTGGAGAATTAGCCGAATCAGAAAAATTATCAGTAGTGCTGGGGGAGGGACCCACAGCACAGCTGGCAGCTCATTACGTATCGGCGTGTCATAGCCTGAGGGACAGGGACTAGGGAACTGTGTGTTGCATATGTGCAAATATATTTATATGTTTACATGTGCATATGTGTATATGTATGTGGATGTGCATGAACATGTATGTAGATGTGCACCTGTATATATACACTACTTTTCCCCCATATGTTTATAATTACTCCCCCCATATGTTCATTCATTAATTAGTTGTAAGAACATTTAACAAAAAAAAAAGAAAAAAGCTGTTAATTTTTATTTTATTTTATTTCATTTATTCAAATAGCTGTTGCTACAATTGTGCCATGCTTTAGCAATACTTAACTTATGTTTTGTCATGCCAATAAAGCACATTTGAATTGAATTGAATTGAGAGAGAGAGAGAGAGAGAGAGGAGGAAGAGAAGGGGGGGGGGGGGGTGGAGGGACCATTAGGGCTCTGATGTGAGGAGGGGGGGAGGGGGGGGGGATTTCCTGGGGGAGAAAGAGGGCGTCCAAGACACTGTAGGCCAGAGAGAATAAGTAAGGACACATTAGTCCATGAGCAGCCTGCCCCCTGCGACCAACTGTACTGTAAATTACACCTCGACGTCATTCCGTCTTATTAGCCGAAGACAGCAACAGACAGCACAAGGCCAAGTCCCATTAACTACACACCGTACAGACACCGACAACTATAAATGACACCGTGTGACAGAAATTGCAAGCTGTGCGACACTGCAAAACATCAAATCATTTGACCTCCTTAGCTATAGAGCTGTAAGTCAGCATTGCTTCATATTTAATTAGCTATGAAGTTGTAATGGATGCAAAACATAATTCAGTCTCATTTGCTATTGATGAAGGTTTTAGAGATTGCAGTCTGTGATTGTTTTGATGACTGTTGCCATAAATTGATTTCATTGTTAATATTTTTTGTGAATTGTCCATATTTTATTATAATTAATTGTTTTCTGTTGTAAAGAGGGCGCCATTGCAAATGAGACTAATGTCTCAATGGATTTCCCTGTATAAATAAAGGTTAAATTAAATAAATAAATAAATAAAATGAAATCGATTTTCTAGAGACATCACCATGCACAACATCATGTTGTCTCATTGGCTGGAGCTGAACTAGACAGAACAATGTTAAACGGTTGTATTGGCTACAAGTTATAATGCACAGCTCTGTCATACAGTCTTACGACTATACGTGCGAAATACACACCATTACATCACACATCTTCATCTATAAGCTCAAACACACAGAACTGTAATGAGGCCTCATGAGCCACAGCGTGTAAATGATCTCACTAACTCTGAGCTGTAACATGCCGTACTGTCATATGATCCTATTAGCCATAACATGTTAACGGCTGTTCCAAAGCTGCAATAGACAGCACTGCAACAATCTGTCACAAGCATTTACTGCCAGGATCTGCAAACCAGCAGGCTACAAACACACCGAGCATCCGTCCCTCACAGCTGCTCTCCTGAAATTCCCACGTCATTGCACCACCGCTAATTTCAAGGGCATCTAAAGACAACTCCCATTGTTTTTGTTTATAGGCCAATCAGCGAGCCGCACCTGCGCAAACGAACTGAAATAGAAGAATTATCTACGAATTTACACAAAACATTGGTTTATATGAATAAAATTGGTCATGTGACAATGCAAGATGTCAACAAAAGCAAGTGGTTTGTTTTTAAACATTGGACGTTCAACATACCATCTGAGAATCGACTTTAAATGCCCTTTAACTAGCCCTCGTTTCCCACTGCGGACAGCGCTAAGCTATCGATTTCACAGGTTGCGAGTCCAGTGCGGGTCTGTTTTACGCAGTGTCAAGGCCGTGAATGAAAGTTTGTCAGGCCCGTAAACACAACAGGAAGCCGCGGTGGACTGTGTGCCAGGTGAGGTCTGGAGCTCATAAATGGCGAAAATCTCACAAGAAGTTGGATCAGGAGCCACTTCCTGTGGGGACCGACCTGCTGCTTCATGTCGGCGAAGGTCTTCTCAGTGCTGATCTCTGCCTGCTTCTTAAACTGCTCCAGCGCACTCTCCGCCTGCTGCAACTGCAGCCTGTGCGAATCCCTCTGCCGGCACAGCAGCTCCTCCTTCTGCCTGCAACCCAGCACCACATGCAGCACTGAGAATAACCCAACATCACACAGAGCAATGAGAATAACCCAACATCTCACAGAGCAATGAGCATTACCCAACACCACACACAGAGCAATGAGAATAACCCAACATCATACACAGCAATGAGAATAACCCAACACACACCCAGAAATGAGAATAACCCAACACCACAGGTAGCGATGAGGATAACCCAACACCATACCCATAAATCAGTATAACCCAACACAACTCACAACAATGAGAATAACCCATCACACACAGCCCAGCAATCAAGCACCACATGCAGCACTGATAATAACCCAACATCACACAGAGCAATCAGAATAACCCAACATCACACACAGAGCAATGAGAATAACCCAACATCACACACAGCAATGAGAAAAACCCAAGACACCCAGAAATGAGAATAACCCAACAGCACAGGTTGCGATGAGGATAACCCACCACCACACCCATAAATCAGCATAACCCAACACGACACACAGTAATGAGGATAACCCAACACACACAGCCCAGCAGCTCCTCCTTCCTTCTGCCTGCAACCCAGCACCACATGCAGCACTGAGAACAACCCAACATCACACAGAGCAATGAGAATAACCCAACATCACACAAAGCAATGAGAATAACCCAACACACCCTCAAATGAGAATAACCCAACACCACAGGTAGCAACGAGAATAACCCAACACCACACCCATAAATAAGAAGAACCCAACACAATACACAACAATGAGAATAACCCAATAAACACCACACGGCTGCTCCTCCTCCTGCCAGCGACCAACACATCAGCAGTGAGAAAAACCCAACGCACTCAACATAGCTACTCCTAGTCCTTTATGCAACCCAACTCAAAATGCAAGCAAGAATAACCCAACACCACATACCAGCAACAAGACCAAGACAAGATGGATGACCCAGCCGCTCCCTGCGATTAAACACCCGTCACAGCTGTTCCTTCAACCCATGCAACCCAACACACCCTCCACTGCAGCAATGAAAATAACCCAAGGATACAGCCAGCAATAAAGCTAAACCATATTTGACAGCATAATATATGTATTTTGAGGCGCTAATCCATCTGGCATTCATTTCATTTTCAGTCTATATCATCTCCTGTAGCGTAAACAGACCCCGCGTGCGGAGATCTACGGTCCTGCAGGTTTCACCACAGCGACCCGGTCCCATCACTCCTCGCACAACAGGAGGAGAGAGACCTCGCTGAGCGGGTAATTATTACAATCTGATGTCTAACATTACAGCGGAAACAAAAACCTATAAGACAGTAGATGTCCCACAACAGGGATATAATTCAATGAGATTACATTACAGTCATTTAGCTGACACTTTGATCGAAAGCGACTCAAGTGTTGAATAAACAAAGTAGCTGCCAATCGTCATTGGAGCAATGAGGGGTCAAGGGCCTGGCTCAACCTTATTAAGGCCGTATTTTTAGAAACATGGACCTCAAAATAGTATCAGGAGCAGGACTGCATGGCCCCGACACAGTGCACCCGAAGACCTGATATGCAAACAAACGCCACGCGAAGTAGGCAGAAAATGTCACGTACTGTAAAAATCTCTATGTCAGTGAAAAATTGAAAGCAAAACCCAACCAGTCCCAATTCTCTTCTGGATCCCTTCAGCCTGATTTTAATGCCCAACAACAGCTGGACATTTTATGCCAAAAAATGTGAAAAAAGGCCTCTCCGCTCAGTGCTGTCTGCCGCCGTAATGTCAGTCTCTCTCATGTTCCACTTCAAAGATGCAGAAACTGTCTTTGCTTCAGTTTTCTGTACTCAATAATTATCAATCCGACCAAGCAAAGACGCCAGCCTTCAAAGCGAACTCAGACAGAAGAGGACCTTTATCCGCATCTCCAACAGGGCGCAAGCTTCAAAAATACTGAGAAACACACACAAACAAATAAAATAAATAAATAAGGACGGCAAAACTTTTCATGACATCTTTGAAACTATAACTACAGAGGAGGAAATATGGGAAGGTGAGGTGCTTTTAAGATAAAACGACAAACGTATGAACCCACGATAGGCTTCCTCAGTCGTTTCCTCTCAGGTGCTGTTCGGTGAGAAGACAGCGGAAGCACAAACTTTGATTGCGCCACAACAGTGGGTTCGACAGCAGAGTAACCCCTTAATTCCGCCACAGAGATGGGGTTCAATCCATCGCAACGCTTTCAAGAAGGCCGAGACACTAATTACAGATGTTTTTATACCCCAAAAAGTGCTCTGAACTTCACTCGACTGCACTCTCCGTAACCCAGAGAAAGTAACTGCACAATACTACAAATAAATTTTAAAAAATGCAAAGAGAGAGATTTTTTTTACAGGAAGCTGGAAGTAGAGCGATCTCCAGCTGTGATCACTGTAAAATATTCATGCTTTCACGCGAAATGAAAGCCGAGCTCGAAATCAGGACGGTTCACCGAGAAGTGAGTTAAAATACCCAGGTTTATCCGCATCTTCCAGAGAGTTGCGCGTCTCAAAGTTGAGCGATCCAAACGCAGGGCTTTACAATCACGTCTATAAATATAAAAACATGCTCTGAAATTCTTCTTTATACTTCGCCGGAGGCCCCTCAGCGAACAACTGCTCTGACGGCTGTAAAAGCAACTTTGCAGCAGACGCGCCACCTCCGAGACCTGACCTGCTTTACAGAGATACGCACCGCTGCAGCAGGTAATGACACAGGCTAAGCTCAGGCGCAGCATCAGCTATAACCTTAGCAAACTATAACTACAGTATGCAGGGGCCGGGCATCAGACAGGCTAAAGCCAACCAATGACCACTAGTTGTGACTGTACAAGTGTGCACTACAGAGGAGACCCCGCCCTCTCTCGCAGTCACTGTACGGTAACCTGGCTATCAACCGAACCACTGTGCATGCAGCCTCCACTTTGAGTCACTGCACCATTGTCCCCTTATCAACAAGCCACATTTAAAGTGTTCCCAGTCTACTAGCCGCTGAAAAAGTGTCTCTGATAACTAGTCGAAAAACAAGGGCAAAGATATTGGCCAAGTCTTGTTACCCATACACGTTTTTGTTTTTGACTTCACGGAGGAGCAACACAACCTCCATGTCCTAAGCTGGTCTAAGATGCGTTTTCGACTCTTGTTTTGATTGTCCAGCTAGAGCGTGTGCTAGTTTGACTACCAGTTCACTCCAACAGCTTGACCGGGATTAACCAGGACCGGTTCAGCCATCAGCAAGAAGGAGAAGTGATGAAACACAACTAATCCCACAATTGACGAAAGACAAAAAAGATTATGTTTCGAAGAAAGACTAATAAAGAGCTGAGAGGACACTCTGCTTGGCAAAGACAGTTGAAATGATGTAAGAGAACCCTAAACGTGTAAGATATTCTTAATAAACCCTAATAAATGTGCATATATTGGTTACAGCTGGTGTTAGCAGAATTTTCCAGTAGCAGGTAGAAGGTAGAAGGTTTCACGTTTTTCTGGGACGAGGACATCAGGACTCACGACAGGGCTTCCTCCAGCTTGGACATCTTCTTCTTGGCGTCCATCCTCTCTTTCTCCACCTCATTCTGCAGTGAGCGCATCTGCGCCGCAAAACGGGAAGGGCGTCAATCGACGGAACAACTCCGACGACCCAGAGCGCCACAAAAAATTTTACTTGAGCAGAATAGCTACTATTTTGAAAAATGTAGCAGCCCTCGTTTGCAGGACAATTAGTAACTGAGCTCCATGAATATTTATGCAGATGCCACTCGTCAATGCTCAAACGCTCATGAAACAGAAACATTGTGGAGCCAGTGACCTCAGTCACCTGAGACAATGGACTTTCAAATCCCTGGAACAAAGTTAAATTTAGCTGTGAGGTCAGAGCAGAGTTCTACAGGGCTTTGAGTGTCGCAAAGTCATAAAAATGGAAGTAATCCCTGAAGATAAAGGTTTGGAAAATGCATTCAAATTAAAGTAGGCAGTGTCTGTTTTAACCACATAGGGGAGACTGGGGTCCGATGAGTCCTATCACTAATTTGCGATCAATCGATGACAGAGCTGCTTAAAACAGGCAAAATATTTGACCATTGACTGATGAGTTATGGGGATAAATGAGCCATATCGCTTATTTTGCCTATTTTGAACACCTTTGGCATCGATTGATCCCAAATATGTGATTTGGCTCTTTGGTCCCCAGTCTGCCCTATTCATAGCATCTCTTCATTTTGCAGGAGCGCAGGCGAAACAAAACAAAATTGCACCGATGACCAAATACTTATGCACTGCACTGTAAATTCCTCGAGCATCTTTTGAACAGCTGGGACACACCAACATAAGTTACCGAGTTCAAAACATAGGGACATTTTTTTTTTCCCCATTTTCAAACACAGCAGACAATTGTGATTATTAAAAAAAAAAAGTTTATTAAAGGGAGATTATGTTAGTGTACGTGGCCGTGACGGTACCTTTTTCTCGACGGCGTGCAAAAGTTCTGACGACTTGCTCTCTTGTTCCTGAAATATAATGACAGAAGTGCGCATGAGAACGAGGGCACCGCAACAGACGGCGGAGCCCAGATCTGAAACCGAACAACAAAATAACCCATTCTGTTTGAAAAGCACTGGTGACTGGTCTCTTTGAAGTCTGCGACTGCTGTGGCCTGAATTTAGAAAACAACTCCGTTGCTGCGGTGGGTAGTTTCTAGTTCTACATCTGAGTTCTGTTATTCATATCTGAAAGTTGCAATCATCACAGAAACAAAAACACAACCTGCTTTCAGCAACTGCATCCACAATTTGATAATCATGTCTGCGCTTCAAACAAGTAAAAGGCTGAGCAGATTGGAGATTCTTATGCAAAAATAGTCAAGGGAAACTACGAATATCATTACGGAATACTATAGCCAGTAAATACAAGCCTAAATGTTTGGTCATGCACCCAGCCGTAAAATTCAATTCATTCCAAACTCGAAACACAAAACAATTTACGAACAACACTGCAATAAAAACGAGCCAAAATAAATTAAAACACAAAATGCTGCAACATTAGCTGAAAGTTGAGCGTAATCTGTAATGTCTGGAGAGCACTGGCAGTTGGCTCCCTAAGCAGGGGGGCGGAGCCTCCATTTCTGCACACTGCATTGAGAATTACAGTTACGGAACCAGCACTCAAACATAAAACAACTCAAAATTGTTCAAGGCCAAGCAGGGGCCAATCTCTTTAACACTCGTGTGTTGCTGTGGCAACACGGACCTGAACCACAACCTTTTGAGTCAAGCACTTCAGCCATTGGCTGTAGGCATCACCCGCCCCGCCCCTTACCCTGAGCTGTCTGGCCCTCTTGCTCTCGCAGTCCTGCAGCTGCTGTCGAAGATGAGCCACACACTGCTCCAGGTCCACAATGACATCAGAGGCCTGCGGTGACATCACTCTTTACAAACAACATCCAGGTTAGCCATGACATCAGAGCCCCTTGGATTTGTGGGCGGCGCCAGGTTACCTTGGCAGCGGAGAGGGCGTGCTCCTGCTGAAGGAAGCTCACGTCTGCTTCCTGTTTGGCTTGCATCTTCTGAATGGTCTTCTCGTGACCATTAACCAGCTCTTCTTTCTCCGCCAAGAGTGCAGCATTCCTTCGGTGTAGAAACACAGAAAATCACTCAAAAGGAAAGAGATGAAGACCCAAACAGAGGCGTCTATACACTCTCTCTGGAGGGACCCCGATATAGAGGGGGAACCCCGTCTCTGCTGACCAGCCTGGTATAACGGAGAATTCTGGTCCATCATACGGTCTTCCATTCTGTCTGCTGGTAAGGGCAGCACAGTAGCTCAACAGGCAGTGCCTCAGAGCAGAAGGTCATGGGTTGAAATCCAGCAGGAGGCCTTTCTACACATTCTCCTCGTGTTCGCAAGGGTTTCCTCTGGGTACTCTAGTTTCCTCTCGCGGTGGAAAAACATGCACCCACTTCTAACTGCAGAGACTAAATAGCCCAAAGGTGTGACTGGACGGTGTGCGATCCCTGAATTGTCTCCGTATGCTGCTACAGTACAAAATTAAGGACCAGTATCAATTAGCCTGATGACAACGGACCAAGACAAAGCATTTGATAGGCTCCTCTGGCCAACCAGCAGTGGCAAGGGGCCACTTTTGTCAAATCATAAGGAAAGCATATTAGAGAGGCGGGTCCTATTCGCTGTAGTCAACCAGCAGTTGGTTGGTTAGTTAGTTAAGTATACACTCCGCATCACCATCTAGCCTATGCCACCGCAAAAGCAAGATGAAAAGTATAATTACAGTAAGCTAACGAGATAAAGTAGGCCAAGACCACTAGACATATAGAGTAGGCCAAGATAACCAGATAAATAGAGTAGGCTAAGGTAACTACACAACCAGACAGTTGGTCACTACATAACCAGACAGTCGACGCGGATCCCCGAACCTCCAGAAGCAATCGCTTTTTATGACCTCACCACACAAAAGGCACACACCAAACATGAAACTAACTGGTTGAAATTTGCAGCCTGTAGAGCACTCACAAGTAAATCTCTGCAGACGCAGCGGTGAACCAGGTGTGACGATCGCTGACCCATAATATCCCCGACTTGTCTTCCGGGGGATACAAAGTAGGCTACGATAACTAGATATTTAAGGCAGACTGACAGAACTAGATATATAGAGTGAGCTAAGATAACTAGACAAATAGAGTAAGCTCGCTAGATAAATATAGTGTCGCCTAATGTAACTAGATAGAGCAGACCAACAGAACCAGATAAATAGAGTAGGCGAACATAACTAGATAAATGGTTCCATGACATAAAGATTTTTAAAAAAGTAGGCCAAGATAAGTAGATAAATAGTTAGCTGACATCACTTGATAAATTGAGTAGATCAAGATAAGTAGCTAAAAATGAACACTTATCCACCCAGAGCGATACCTGCGGTTGGACTCCTGGAGCTCGCTGCTGATGGAGGCGATGTAGATCTCCAGCTCGCCCTTCTCCTGCGTGACCTTCTGCCGCAGCGCGTTCCCGTTCTCCACCTCCAGGGACAGCAGCTTCACCCGCTCCTCCAGCTCCTGCGCCATCGCCTCCTGGCAGGACGGAAGGCGGGAGTCAGAGCGGCGGGGTCCGCCGCCAATCTTCCGCAAAAGCAGAGGTTCCTCACAGACTCACAGCCGTGACCGGTTTGTACTTCAAACTCTGCAACCCTCCATTCGTCAGTTTTCTGTTTTTTTACTCAGTGCCACTTGGCAAAAAGTATCTAAATTTCTGGGGCACGCAACCGCGTGAAGGGACGACGAGCTATTCAGTCACCAGCACTGCGATTGAAACATCTTGTGGAGCACCTGAAGATGACTAAAACAGGCCGTGATGCGGTGAGAGCGTGGTTAGCCCTTCGAAGATCAACCACCAGTCATGCTTGGTCCAATCAACAGAGGCGAAGCAGAGAGACAGTATTAAGGATTCATGTTGAAGTGATCAAATGGCCTGCCTTAGTGAGTCACCTGACTTAAAGAGTTAGTTTGATTCTGTTCCACTATTACCTTCCGGCTACATTTAAACAGCTGCCGGGGTCTGTCCTGAATGTGCTATGAGCCACAGCCAGGGCGTGACCAGGAATGCGTTTCCCAAAAGCGTAGTTGCTAACAACATTCGCAACTTACATGATTTGTCCATTCGCAGTCAGTGGTTCCAACTATGCAAGTTAGCATCTGTGCTTCCGGGAAACGCACCCCAGAACATCAGTGCAAGAATTGGCTTCAGTTAAAGTTCCAAGTTAATGACAACAGCAAAAAACTGGTTTTCAACCAGCTCAGAAAGTTCCTAACAGTTAAATCTGTTTGGAGTTATTATGCCGCTTACCAAGGCCGAGACATGCCGTATCGCGGTTGTCTGCCCGTGCGTGTGTCCGTCACACTGTCCGTCACAGTTATCTTCACCGCGCTGCATTCACTAAAGGAGTGCATGTATTTTCACCAAATCAGAGGCGATAACTCCGCGCAGAGGAGAAATGAACTGGATTAGGTTTAGAGGTTACCGGGTCAAAGGTCAAGGTCACATAAGGTCAGTTGTGCGCAGGGGCAGAAGATCAACTTTTAGGTTGTGTGAAACTATGGTGGGCAGAGGCATGGCGATCAATGTTTTGCATTGGATAAAACTGCCAGCTAAATGAGTGTGATGCAGCATACTGCTGTGTGAATCCAGCCAGCTTAGGGCTGAGGTGCCAAGATGGACAAACCCTGACTCTGTGAAATTGTGTGCTGCGGTAAGGGTTAGCCAGATAATAACGCAATCGTAAACACTTGGTAGCGAGATGTTGAAATCCAGCAGTTCTGCGAGGATAATTATTTAATCTCTCAAATAATTACCACGATAAATGGCCCACATTTCAATAAAGCGGCCCACTTCAGAGAATTATCTCAAAGTCTGCAGTTTTGGCAGCTGCAGTGGAGGACTGTTGTGCAATGATTACCCAGGCAGTGCTGGGAGAGATAATGGTCTTATCTGTCTGGGCCAGGATCTCGCCACATTGCATTCTGGGTCATTTACAAGAGCTTGTCATAGGGGCAGCCTTCACTGAACGTGCTCAGAGTCGTGTATCTAAAGCATTGCGACCGTGTGGTACGTGCTCGTACGGGGCTGCGCGGGATATTTATGGTACAGGCCTCTGTGACAGCTTGGCGTGTCGTTGACCTTTTTAACACACATATTCTTTCAAAGTTTGGACGTTTTTTTTCGGCCCGTTTTGAATGAACATAATTCGAGCAATTTCAAAATATCAAGGTTCTCGAACAGGGACGCAAAGAGAAAATAAGAATCTGCGATCGTTCCCCCTCACTCCGGAACACTGCACTCCGGAACACTGCACACTAATCTGATGTCTGCAAATTGCAAGAAAAGTGCCAAAATCTGAAAAGGTAATAAAGAAAATTCATCTACAAGGATATAGTACAGCACCTAGATTGTGCCGGAACAATCATCAAGATTGAGCATAGTTAACAGATTTGTGATAAACAAAAAACCACAGTGTGAACATTCCCTCTGTGCAGTCTGAACTTGATTGACCATGACAAAGTTTATTAAATCAAATAAGGAAGTAATATGGAAAACAATCTTCAGTTATTATTATGTGTTATTGTGTTATTGTTGTTGTGTTATTTGGCAGCTCTGTTTTTTTTCCAATGCAGCTAAGAGCCAATCCAACAAAACAGGACCCAATCCTCCCTGAAGCATTTAGCGGTTAAGGGCCTCTGTTGGGGGCCCCAAAACCAGCACCATCATTGCTTTGTCTGCACTTTGGCTGGGACCAACAACCTTACGGGCTCCCGCCCAGCACATTGGCCACAAGGCGATAAGCCAAACATCTACGACCCCGTGCATCTACCACCCGGTAGGTCACGAGTTCACAAACTAACCCAGAAAGGGCCAGTGTGGGAGCAGGCTTTCATTCCAGCCAAGCAGTTACACACATAATTTTGCAAACCAACCCCTAAAGTGTTCACCAAAGACCTTGATCAGTAGTATTAGGTATGTAGCTGCTTGGTCTGAACGAAAGTCAGCACCCACTTTAGCCCTGCCTGGGTTAAGTTAAATGCCGCCACTGTAGGTCTTCACCTTGTTCCAAAAGAGATCTTGTTGAGAAGCTAATCAGGGGTGCCACACTGGTCGAACACTTTTTTTTTTTGCTGAAGAAGGTTCCTGACTCCCAGGAAATGACCAGAAAGTGTTTACGTGGCAGCCATGGTAAGTTATTCAAATTCTCTAAGTATTAAGGGAAGGTGCTTGAATGCATCCTAATTTATCTCTATTAGCATAGGGTACCCTGAACCATCCTTCACAAAAAGAAAGGACACAACGCTCTCCCAAAATTCCGTGCTGCAGTTATATTTAAAGGGACAACCATCCTTCGGGGCATTCACAAAAACAAATGGTGCAATCAGATTCTCTAAGCAGCGCGGTTGTCTTCCCAAGCAGTCAAGAATTTCCCATTACACCTTTCCTTAACCTCATGACCGTTTCCACTGAGGTTAAGGAAAAGTGTTTCGGATTTAGACATCAGGATGTAATTTTTTTGACAGTTCAAACGGTGTGTGGGAGCGGTTCTACCGGCGACCTGACTCACCATGGCTCGAGGCTGGGCGGCGTACTCCGCCTCCATCTTGGCCAGCCGCTCGTTGGTGTCCTCCAGCAGCTCCTGGATGTTCTCCGTGTGCTTCTTCTGCAGATCGAACTTCTCCTGCTCCATCTCCGTCACGGCTGCGTGCAGCTGCCAAAAGCACCAATCGCGTGCGCTACCTCAGCTCCGGCAACCAATCAAAATCCTTCACAACGCCCCACCGTCCAATCAAAAATAACATTTTTTTTTTTTTAAAATAAATTTGGCATCTCCAATCCCACCCGAATCTGGAATGCCCAGTTGGTGTACTATGTACAAAGCTTGCTCGTATGTGGCCCCTTGCTGCCAACACAGGATAGTGAGGACAGTTCACGGCACTTCTACGAAGCACGTGCCTGTCAACCACCGATTCTCATACACTCATTGGTCGAATCCTCGTAAGTTCAGAACGAGGGTGGAGGATACCCAGACATGAACAAACCCAGTGTCTTCTTGACGAGCGCCCGTCTGGCCAACAGGAGGCGCTGGAGCAACGAACAAAGCTGATTGTGCATCCCAAATCCGGCAGTCCCTTCCCAATTTGAAACACTGTAGCGCGATGGCCAATGGAGCGCTACTCTGAAAAAGCTGCCGACCCCTGCCGGTGGGTACGCCGGGGCTCGAACCCGCAACATGATAGTCACCTCTGCACTGCAGCGCAGTGCCTTAACCGAGTGAGCTATCCGGCAGCTAAAATCACATTTTTTAACATGACAATATCCTATCAAAAACCCAAAGGACATCAACAGGCAATCCAGTTTAAACTCATTCACAGTCTTTAAAGTCCATTAAAAATCTGAAAATTGATGCGGCACGTGCCCAAAAATGGTGGTCGGAGGGCAAGTGGAGGGTTAATAGTGTTGAAGAAATTCCTACTGCAGCACGGAGCTACATCACACTACCATTACTTGGCAGATGCTTTAACTCAAAGTGATGCACAATAAATGTATGCAAAGGTCATCGGAACAGCCATAAAACAGCGATGAGACAAAGCGCAACACGCATAATAAAGCATCAATTCATCTGCAGCCGGGAACATCAAAGCATAAGTCGGATGGTAAATATAGGGCAAGTCAACCAGATCAAGGGACTGATTACCGCAGATATGTAAACAGATACAGGTGCAACCAAAAAAAAAAAAAAAACAAAAAACAAAAGCAGAAACAATCTACAAACAGACAGCTAGAGGGTCAGTGTTCTGGAAGAAAAGTCTCGGAGGAACACCGACCTCATCCACTGGTTTTTATGAATTACCTTCACAAGAGCAGCTAGTTTAGGCCTCGGACACAAGGTGTGCAGATTCTTCAGCTGATCGAGGACTTAAATTAAGCATTTAAGAGCAGGAACACATTAAAATCCCTGCAGAAACAGTGGTACCACCAGCCCTGGAGATCCAAATCCCGGTTCTGTAGTCTAGAACAGTGGTCACCACACCCGTTCCTGGAGATCTACCATCCTGTCAGTTTTCATTCCGACCTTTACCGGACACAGCAGACTCTGCTCATGAGCAGTTCATAAGGGTATCGGAGTCGTGAGTGAGGTGAGCTTTGTTACGGCTGGAGTGAAACCCTCAGGATGGCAGATCTCCGGAAGCAGGGCTGATGACCACTGGTCAGGAGGCTCCTGCAGGTCGACAAAGCAGAAAAACTGCCACCCTTTTCACCTTCTTCTCCCATTCATTCTTCACCGAGTCGGCGTTCTCGTCCACCATCTTCTTCAGCTCGGCCATCTGCTTGTCCTTGTTCTCGCGGACGACTTGAGATTCTCGCACCAGGCTCTGAACTGTGAGAGAGACAGTTAAATGGTAAATCTGGCCTCCCGTACGCACGAGAGTTTGTCCATTTCAGCCGACCGGTGATCGCCAAACCATCCAGATGCTTGCCAGCCCCAGTGGTCACTGGAGGTACTACAGTTTATTTATGGTGCAAAAAAATCCAATTTCCCCAACTGAAGGCCACTGAAAACCATGAATTTGCCCGGGAGACACTTTTAAATTCTGTTCCATCACACCAAACAACTTACCAAGAACTTTCTTCCACACTTGCACAGAAGATAAAAGATCTGTTAAACTCATGCTCATCCCACCAAGTTTATGGACCAGGATAATTCAATGTCAACAAATATGGCAGAGTCTTTAAAGTGGCATCATGTGTCAGAGGGCAGCTGCCCAGGGAAGCAATTTAACTATTAAGCTGAAGCTCTCTCCAGTTCTCATACATGTAAATATTTATATGTAAATTAATCACAGTGATTTATAGGTAACATTTTAAGCCGATTCCCCCGCAGGTTAAAGCCACATGGGCTTCAGGAAGCACTTTTCCACACAGTGATAACAGCGTGGAACAGTTTGCCAAGTCATGAGCAAAAGACAGTAACCCTGTGGGGATAATCCGGTGGAGATACACAAAGCCTAGAGGTAATGCTGGATACCACCTAGTTCTGAAGTTAACGAAGCAGCTACAGTCCAATGAATGGCCTGCCCTTGTCGTAGTCTTGAATCATTTCACACATCAGTGGTTTATTCATTACCGCTACCCCGGATTAGGACACATCCGCCCACCCACTCAACGTACGACACCACGGCCCACCTTTCTTCTCCAGTCTGCGGATGGTCTCCTCCGCGTCCTTCTGCTTGGTTCGGTACATGGCCTTCAGCTCCTCGATCTCTCTGTTCTTCCGCTCCAGAATCTGGAGAGGACATTCGGTAACTAAAGTGAGTCCAAACCTGGGATGGAGAGCCATTCCTGTCCCGGAGGACTGGGTGTGTATGAACGTTGTGTTTGAGCCAATTATGCCACAGCGAAATGAGCTGCCTGACCTGGCTGGAGTCACAAACACTGGTTCAGTCAAAATCTGGACATTTAGGCGGACAAAAAAAAAACAAGTGAGTCACAACAGCCCTGCTAAAATGTGCTTTGGCCCCACAAATAATGTATATTATTAGTTTAATCATCAATAGTTTGGGAGGGGTATACCAGTCCAGACCTTTGAAAAGGCTCAGTTGCCCTCTGCACAAATATATGGTGTGACAACCCAGCGGGGGCATTCTTAGTCGGTCATTTAGTCGTTTACCAATTAGCACAGTGCGCTGAAACTGTGGCCAGGAGTTGGGACATACAGCAGAAAACAGATACAGCACCCGTTAATACAGGCAAAATAAAATCCAAACAACATAGAACTAGGTAGACCAATCGTGCTGGATGCAATCCACAGATATGTCCAATTAACACACAATACAGAGGCATCTCAACGTTGGTTTGACCAATCAAGACACCAATCAAGATTCAAATTCTGATTAGGTGATTACCCTCACAACAAAAAAGTACCTCTTTTTAAAGTGGGGGGGTTCTGCCAAAAAGTTGGTCGGGCAAAAAATATGCTGCTCAAAAAAATAAAGGGAACACAAGCAGCACAATGAAACTCCAAGTCAATCACACTTCTGTGAAATCAAACTGTCCACTTAGGAAGCAACACTGATTGACAATCAATTCACATGCTGTTGTGCAAATGGAATAGATAACAGGTGGAAATTACAGGCAATTAGCAAGACACCCCCAATGAAGGAGTGGTTCGGCAAGGGTGACCACAGACCACTTCTCAGTTCCTATGCTATCTGGCTGATGTTTTGGTTACTTTTGAATGCTGATGGTGCTTTCACTCTAGCGGTAGCATGAGACAGACTCTACAACCCACACAAGTGGCTCAGGTAGTGCAGCTCATCCGGGATGGCACATCAATGCGAGCTGTGGCAAGAAGGTTTGCTGTGTCTGTCAGCGTAGTGTCCAGAGCATGGAGGCGCTACCAGGAGACAGGCCAGTACATCAGGAGACGTGGAGGAGGCCGTAGGAGGGCAACAACCCAGCAGCAGGACCGCTACCTCCGCCTTTGTGCAAGGAGGAACAGGAGGAGCACTGCCAGAGCCCTGCAAAATGACCTCCAGCAGGCCACAAATGTGCATGTGTCTGCTCAAACGGTCAGAAACCGACTCCATGAGGATGGTATGAGGGCCCAACGTCCACAGGTGGGGGTTGTGCTTACAGCCCAACACCGTGCAGGACGTTTGGCGTTTGCCAGAGAACACCAAGATTGGCAAATTTGCCACTAGCGCCCTGTGCTCTTCACAGATGAAAGCAGGTTCACACTGAGCACATGTGACAGACGTGACAGAGTCTGGAGACGCCATGGAGAACGTTCTGCTGCCTGCAACATCCTCCAGCATGACCGGTTTGGCAGTGGGTCAGTAATGGTGTGGGGTGGCATTTCTTTGGGGGGCCGCACAGCCCTCCATGTGCTCGCCAGAGGTAGCCTGACTGCCATGAGGTACCGAGATGAGATCCTCAGACCCCTTGTGAGACTATATGCTGGTGCGGCTGGCCCAGGGTTCCTCCTCATGCAAGACAATGCTAGACCTCATGTGGCTGGAGTGTGTCAGCAGTTCCTGCAAGACATTGATGCTATGGAGTCGCCCGCCCATTCCCCAGACCTGAATCAAATTGAGCACATCTGGGACATCATGTCTCGCTCTATCCGCTAATGACGCGTTGCACCACAGACTGTCCAGGAGTTGGCAGACGCTTTAGTCGAAGTCTGGGAGGAGATTCCTCAGGAGACCATCCGCCACCTCATCAGGAGCATGCCCAGGCATTGTAGGGAGGTCATACAGGCATGTGGAGGCCACACACACTACTGGTTCTCATTTTGACTTGTTTAAAGGGCATTACATCAAAGTTGGATCAGCCTGTAGTGTGTTTTTTCCACTTTAATTTTGAGTGACTCCAAATCCAGACCTCCATGGGTTAATAAATTTGATTTCCATTGATAATTGTGATTTTTTTTTTTTGTTAGCACATTCAACTATGTAAAGAACAAAGTATTTAAGAATATTTCTTTCATTCAGATCTAGGATGTGTAATTTTAGTGTTCCTTTCATTTTTTTTTTTTTTTTGAGCAGTGTAATTTCCTACTCTCTTCAACATCTTGTTCGCTTTATATAAGTAAAATACGCACTCCACGTAAATAATTTGAAAAGCAGAAGAGCTGAGTCAAGAAGATCTTCCTCGTGAGCTGAAGCCTGAACTTCGATTCGCACAATACGTCACGCCGAGCCTCCTTTACTTCGCCCACTGGCAAACGCGGTAGTCAAACTGCAGCCCTGCGACCTTACGGCGAATGTCTTCATTTGGATGCCGCAGAGAAACCGCTGATTTGTTGTGGAGATGCAAGTTAAATTAGACTCGCTAGCGCTAGATGATGACGCGTAAAGCACTCGCTCTCTGCCTTTGAAGAGTTTAAGCGGTTTTCTCAACATCAGAAAATGATACGCCAGCTCCGGAGAAGATGACGCTAAAAGCCCTGGATATTAATCTGTCCTCAGACTTTTTTTTTTTAAGTGCCGTTTTGACTTCCGAAAAATTGAGCCTTATGTGACTCCTGCCTCGAGTAAAGTACCCGCAACGTTGACAGAATCTGACTGCACCGATTTCACACGCACGCGAGCGGTTTTCTCTGAAGGCCCACTTCAGAAAGAAGTCAGAAATTAACTTGATGCTTGTTTAGCTTCAATTTAGTTCACAGAGAGGAGAGATGTTTTCATTTTTGGGGGTTTTTATTTTTTGCGATGATCGCTTCCCTCAGCATTCAAGGCCATGACGAGGACAACAAATTGAACGGAGTCTGATTCCCGCCCATGCTGTTCATTCATGTCAAAAAAGTTGAGCCTTTTTAACTGACGAGGAAATAAAGTACATGGAAGGGGAGTCACTTCAGAAAGTGCAGGGCTGTTTGAAAAATTTGAACGTGCGGGAAGAACCACAAAAAAAATCTCCTGAATTAAGTTTATAAGAAGAAGCTTAAAACCCCGCTTTTATTCATAGAGGGTACACTGCGATGGACAATGCAGCTGAATAGTCTGATACACTCAGAGACACGAAGAAAAAAAAAATGTGCCTCGCTGAAGCGGGCAATACCCCTCAGCCCTGAAGGTCACTACTGCAAGGTCAAAGGTCAAACCGGGACGAAACCTTGAAAAGGCACACCTACCCCCCATGGGGAGTCCACATATGCAATATGAACTTCCTAACCCAAGTGATTACAGAGAATATTGGCAAACGGACCCCCGCCGAAGGGGCGAAAATACCCCTCGTGCCCTTGTCGGGCTGAGGGGTAAAAACCCGATCACAGATTAATGAGGAAATTTAAAGCTTGTTCACAAAAGCTTAACAGCAGTCTTACACACCATTAACAGACAGGATCAAGTTAAGTAGTGCGTTAAGTTTGTGCACTAAAGGTATCACCAATTACATGACTCGTGCACACTCACACACGTTCAAAGAGCTAATTTATTAAAAAAGTAGCAGCATTATTTCTCATTCTAGAAAAAAAAAACATCAGAAAACTTAGTACATCAAAGACCCATCGCCCTCCGCCCACCGACCATTTCCCGCCAGGAGGAGGCCGTCCCACTCCAAGTACAGCACAGAGAGGCCAGGAACACGCCGGGGGGGGGGGGGGGGGGGGGGTGTAGGGTGGCGACTGTACAGATTTGCCTCACAGAATCTTTTAAGGGAGCCCAATTCTTACCAATCATTCTGCAATTTGGTGGGACTCTGAGGAAGCAGCGATGGAATATGGGGGGGGGGGGTGCAGGCTTTTAGGGGAGTCATTTTGGGCCTTTTCGCAGTAATTCGAAGACTGAATACAGAATATGCAATGCAACTAAAGATATGAAGCATTACACAGAGCATCGTGTGTGGTGTAGTCTATCCACACATCCATTATCGAACTAGCTCATTCGAGGCCAGGACCTTGAACAGGGGATAGAGCCTTTCCCAGAATCTAATAAAGAGGAGGGAGGAATATTTCTTCAAATATAAACAAATCCATTCCAGTAATCAATTTCACGCACTCATGACTATGGGAAATTTAGACTCTCCCCTTAAAGGGATAGTTTACCCAATACTCAAAATTCTCTCATCATCTACTCACTCCAAGGTTAATCGGTGGGTCCATTAATTTCCTTTGTCCTTAAAACTCTTCTGGAGTTACGAAGAAAAACAGCATTGAAGACAAATCCAAATCAACTGAAGTCAATGGTGACCACTCTTTCAAGCATAAAAAATAACACTTAAAAAACACAAAATGCCTCCATACTGCTCGTGCAGCGTGACTCAAGTGTCCGTAAGCCCCGACATTCAAATTCAACTTGTAAAGACGTCTTTTCACCATGTTTTGAGCCTAAATGTCCAACGTAGCCACTAAGCTAGGAGCCCTGTTTATTTTCACGGAAGAAGTTGACCTCGCTACCGTAGCTACCAAGGGTAAATAGGCTGCAAGTTCAGTCAGTGAATACAAACATTCAGAACTGCAGCGCGTTTCTTCAATCGGAGATTTTTAGAGGCATCGCAGCGTATTTGCCCTCGTCAGCCTCCGCAGCTAGATCATGAATTTTAAACTTCTTCCATGGAGATGAACAAGGCTCCTAGCCTAGAGGCTACATTGGACATTAAGGCTAAAAACATGGTGATTAGACGTCTTTTCAAGTGAAATTTGAATATCGGGGCTTATGGACACTTGGATTACGCCGCACAAGCAGTATAGAGGCATTTCATGTTTTTTTAAATGTTCTTTTTACGCTTGAAAAAAATGGCCACAATTGAATTCAGTTGACTTGGATTCATCTTCAGAGCCATTTTAATTTGTAACTCCAAAAGAGTTTTGAGGCTGAAAGAAATTCACAGACCCTTCAATTAGCCTTGGGGTGAGTAGATGATGAGTAAATACCGTATTGACCCGAATATAAGACGACCCTGAATATAAGACGACTCCTCTTTTCAAGACCCTTATTTGGAAAAATACTTTTTATTTGAACAAAATTTCAAAAAACATTTCATTCTTTTTCTCGCACATTTCAACATCTTTGGTGTTTATCATGGGGGAGAAAATCATAAAATCATCCATAGCCCTGCAAATAGGAAAAGCGCAGAATGCACTTCACGGTTATATGCCATGAAAACAGTGCAATAAAACGGGCTTAGGCCTACTGGCCTAACTTGTGCAATAAACGGCGCTCATTCGCTTGACAAACACTGTCAGAAAAGTCTGCAAAATGTAAGAGCATTAACATCCAAAAACACTATGAACAGTTTTTTTCCAAATTCATTCTGAATGACGTTGATTTAAATACAGCAAATACGCGTCCAGATGAATGATTGTTGTCCCACAACAACAAGAACAAGGAACACCTGTTAACTGTGGAGTGCTCTCGGAGGGAACCTTCTGTTAATTATGAAAATGAGTGAGAACAGGTCAGGACTAATAATTGTTTTAAACGGAGGTTTTGTACAGGGGCGAAGCTAGAACCGGGAATTGGGGTGGCACAGACACGTCCCTTTATGACAATTAGGATAGTCCTGGCTAGTTCTCAATTATTTTTCTTTATTGACGCGTTTTCCAATTATCGTAATAGGCAACTGAAGACACGGTTTCTCATGCGATCTAACAGCGATGAAGTCATGGGGTAAATTCCGTAAAACAGAATTGGGGTGGACGTAACATCTGTTTTAAAGAATTATTAGTCTTGACCTGTTCGCAGTCATTTTCATGATTAACAAAATGTTCACTCCGAGAGCGCTCTGCACTTAACAGGTGCTGCTTGTTCTCCCCGATTAGGTAAGACGACAATCATTCATCTGGAAACGTTTGCTTAATTTTTCGGTTGCCAATTACGATAATTACGTTGCACTCTGTCATACATCTTTTTCCTGCCCTCACGTTGTTCGTTCTCTCAGCTTCGTTTACAACCGTAAGTTTAAATTTCACATCATAACTTCTCCTCTAATTTTTATTCACCTTACCGATTTTGGAAGCACTTTTTTCAAGTGGATCTTTGTGCCTTGGCTGCATCTTTCTGTCATTAAGTAGCTCATGCAAATGTAAGCTAACACACCCACTCCAGCCGACTTGTTTACAGGATCACGCTAGGGTCACACTGCTCTAAACACTGACAGAGAGAAAAGCGCTCATATGGCACCACATATTGTTTTACATGGGTAACTCCTTAGACCCCGAATATAAGACGAGGTGTCATTTTCAGGCATTTTTCAAGGAAAAAAATATCGTCTTATATTCGGATCAATACGGTAATCATTTTTCAGGTGTACTATCCCTTTACCATACACCGTGGCTACACTGGAACTTAACCCAGCAACCTTCTGGGTCTCAGGTAGGCACCTTACCCACAATGCAACAAGCTGATAGGGAAAATGTCGGCCAAGAATCATAAATACAGTGCTACAGGGAGGGGCTGTGGTAGTGTTAGTGTAGATGGTTTACAATACTGTATAAAAGGGAGTAGCCCAAGTGGTGTAAGTGTACATGGTTGATAGTGTAAAGGGAAGGGGCCCTGGCAGTGTTTGTGTGGATGGTTTATAGTCTAAAGGGGAGGGGCTACAGCAGTGTTAGCGTAGACAGTTTATCGTGTAAAAGGGAGGGGCTACAGCAGTGTTAGTGTTGATGGTGGTGTAAAAGGGAGGGGCAACAGCAGTGTTAGTGTAGATGGTAGCGTAAAGGGAGGGGCTACAGCAGTGTTAGTATAGATAGTTTATAGAGTAAAAGGGAGGGACTACAGCAGTGTTAGTGTAGATGGTAGCTTAAAGGGAGGGGCTACAGCAGGGTTAGTGTAGATGGTAGTGTAAAGGGAGGGGCAACAGCAGTGTTAGTGTAGATGGTAGTGTAAAAGGGAAGGGCTACAGCAGTGTTAGTGTAGATGGTAGTGTAAAAGGGAGGGGCTACAGCAGTGTTGGTGTAGATGGTAGAGTAAAAGGGAGGGACTACAGCAGTGTTAGTGTAGATGGTAGTGTAAAAGGGAGGGGCTACAGCAGCGTTAGTGTAGATGGTAGTGTAAAAGGGAGCGGCTACAGCAGTGCTAGTGTAGATGGTAGAGTAAAAGGGAGGGGCTACAGCAGTGTTAGTGTAGATAGTTTCTAGAGTAAAAGGGAGGGGCTACAGCAGTGTTAGTGTAGATGGTAGTGTAAAAGGGAGGGACTACAGCAGTGTTAGTGTAGATAGTTTATAGAGTAAAATGGAGGGACTACAGCAGTGTTAGTGTAGATGGTAGTGTAAAAGGGAGGGACTACAGCAGTGTTAGTGTAGATAGTTTATAGAGTAAAATGGAGGGACTACAGCAGTGTTAGTGTAGATGGTAGTGTAAAAGGAAAGGGCTACAGCAGTGTTAGTGTAGATGGCAGTGTAAAAGGGAGGGACAACAGCAGTTTTAGTGTAGATGGTAGTGTAAAAGGGAGGGGCTACAGCAGTGTTAGTGTAGATGACAGTATAAAAGGGAGGGGCTACAGCAGTGTTAGTGTAGATAGTTTATAGAGTAAAAGGGAGGGACTACAGTAGTGTTAGTGTAGATGGTAGAGTAAAAGGGAGGGACTACAGCAGTGTTAGTGTAGATGGTATTGTAAAAGGGAGGGGCTACAGCAGTGTTGGCGTTTTTGGTAGTGTAAAAGGGAGGGGCTACAGCAGTTTCAGTGTAGATCAAGGGTGGCCAACCCTGGTCCTGGAGAGCCGCAGTGTCTGCTGGTTTTTAGTGTTACTTGATTGATAAATTAAAGCAGTTGATTACACCCTTCACTTATATCACCTGGTGTCTTTCGTTTTCTCCACCCGATTAAAACCTAACTCGGCAAGCCCTCTGGCTCTACAGGACCTGCGTTATCCACGCCGACTCTATAAACTTTTACGTGTACTCCGTGCTTCTACTTTGCCTGCATTACAACTACACTAAATATCCAACCACTTTGACAAATCTTTCAAAACCTGCAAGTCTGCTTAATTGGCTCTAGGAGTCTTGTGGGTTATTCCTGCTAATTGCTTGATTGGCTCAAGTACCAAATTACACCAGGTGAGATCAGTTAAGGGAGTAATCAACTAATTTAATCCATCAGTCAATGGCAAAGTAACACCAAAAATCAGTAGACACTGAGGCTCTCCAGGACCAGGGTTGGCCACCCTTGGTGTAGATGGTAGTGTAAAAGGGAGGGACTACAGCAGTGTTAGTGTAAAAGGGAGGGATAACAGCAGTGTTAGTGTAGATGGTAGTGTAAAAGGGAGGGGCTACAGCAGTGTTAGTGTAGATAGTTTATAGAGTAAAAGGGAGGGACTACAGCAGTTTTAGTGTAGATGGTAGTGTAAAAGGGAGGGATAACAGCAGTGTTAGTGTAGATGGTAGTGTAAAAGGGAGGGGCTACAGCAGTGTTAGAGTAGATGGTAGTGTAAAAGGGAGGGGCTACAGCAGTGTTAGTGTAGATAGTTTATAGAGTAAAAGGGAGGGACTACAGCAGTGTTAGTGTAGATGGTAGTGTAAAAGGGAGGGGCTACAGCAGTGTTAGTGTAGATGGTAGTGTAAAAGGGAGGGGCTACAGCAGTGTTAGTGTAGATAGTTTATAGAGTAAAAGGGAGGGATAACAGCAGTGTTAGTGTAGATGGCAGTGTAAAAGGGAGGGATAACAGCAGTGTTAGTGTAGATGGGAGTGTAAAAGGGAGGGATAACAGCAGTGTTAGTGTAGATGGTAGTGTAAAACGGAGGGATAACAGCAGTGTTAGTGTAGATGGTAGTGTAAAAGGGAGGGACTACAGCAGTGTTAGTGTAGATGGTAGTGTAAAAGGGAGGGATAACAGCAGTGGTAGTGGAGATGGTAGTGTAAAAGGGAGGGGCTACAGCAGTGTTAGTGTAGATAGTTTATAGAGTAAAAGGGAGGGACTACAGCAGTTTTAGTGTAGATGGTAGTGTAAAAGGGAGGGATAACAGCAGTGTTAGTGTAGATGTTAGTGTAAAAGGGAGGGGCTACAGCAGTGTTAGAGTAGATGGTAGTGTAAAAGGGAGGGGCTACAGCAGTGTTAGTGTAGATAGCTTATAGAGTAAAAGGGAGGGACTACAGCAGTGTTAGTGTAGATGGTAGTGTAAAAGGGAGGGGCTACAGCAGTGTTAGTGTAGATGGTAGTGTAAAAGGGAGGGGCTACAGCAGTGTTAGTGTAGATAGTTTATAGAGTAAAAGGGAGGGATAACAGCAGTGTTAGTGTAGATAGTTTATAGAGTAAAAGGGAGGGACTACAGCAGTTTTAGTGTAGATGGTAGTGTAAAAGGGAGGGATAACAGCAGTGTTAGTGTAGATGGTAGTGTAAAAGGGAGGGGCTACAGCAGTGTTAGTGTAGATGGTAGTGTAAAAGGGAGGGGCTACAGCAGTGTTAGTGTAGATAGTTTATAGAGTAAAAGGGAGGGACTACAGCAGTGTTAGTGTAGATGGTAGTGTAAAAGGGAGGGGCTACAGCAGTGTTAGTGTAGATGGTAGTGTAAAAGGGAGGGGCTACAGCAGTGTTAGTGTAGATAGTTTATAGAGTAAAAGGGAGGGATAACAGCAGTGTTAGTGTAGATGGTAGTGTAAAAGGGAGGGACTACAGCGGTGTTAGTGCTGATGGCAGTGTAAAAGGGAGGGGCTACAGGAGTGTTAGTGTAGATGGTAGTGTAAAAGGGAGGGGCTACAGCAGTGTTACTGTCGATGGTAGAATAAAAGGGAGGGACCCTGGTGGTGTTAGTGTAGATGTTAGTGTATGGGGGAGGGGCCCTGGCAGTGTATGTGTAGATAGTGTATAGTGTAAAGGGGAGGGGCCAGGCACTGGGTCTCACCTTCTGGACGTCGGCGTCATGCCTCTGCTGAGTCTTCAGTTGCTCCTCCTGAAATCGCGCCTCCAACACTTTCACCTTCAGCTCCCCCTGAGGAGAGAGATCACACACCTGTGTACATTATATCAGCGTATACACACACCTGCATACATTATGTGAGCAAATACACACACCTGCATACATTATATCAGCATATACACACACCTACACGTTACATCACCGTATACACACAACTACACACATTATATCAGCGTATACACACACCTGCATACATTATATCAGCGTACACACACACCTTCATACATTATATGAGCGTATACACACACCAGCATACATTATATCAGCATATACACACACCTACACACGTTATATCACTGTATACACACAACTACACACATTATACAGGCCTGGAAATATACGACGGCACTCGCAGCATTTGCTGCCAAATTCGACAGAATCGCCACCGATTGTACTATTAAATGACGGCAACAAATTGGAACGCAACCCATGAAACAACATAGTAATAGCGCATAGCATTGGAAAGCGGAGAGTCTTGGGAATCTATATAAACATAACTTAAAGTGAAAAACATGTTTTGTTCACTAAAACAGTCAACTTACGTCACTATCATGTTTCAAAACACCCGCCGAAACTCCCCCTTGAATCGCGTCATCCTACCTTTAAACTGGTGTTTACATCCGAAGCCTGTATCCGACCCTGGCATGCTTGGTCTTTAAATGTCCGTAAGAACCCAGCAAATTCGAATATCCACCGTGTTTTGCTGATATTACGTATGGTAGATGCATTATCCAACTCAAACAAAACAGTTTCGTCAAAACCAAACGCGAACTTTTCTCCAGTAAAAAGCAAGACATTTTGAATAGTTCTCCATTATGTACACTGGATTGACACTGTTCGCTGTGTTTGTTAGACTCTCACGATCACGTAGACACCCCATGCATGTCTGTAGGACCTATCGTTATCGAGTTACAAGTCTTGAAAGCCAATGAGTCTCGCATACTTGAAATCACACTAACTTTCTTTGATTGACGGTTGCTCCGTCATATCACAAGCTACGAAGATGGGCCCAAGATGTTCTTGTAGCGAATAAGGAGACCTTTACAACAAGGTATAGCACTTCCCCTCACTCTCTCGGGAAACCTGGGAAATTGAGTGCGTATTTCTCATTTAACGCCAGTGCAAAGAAGCTATATTATAGCAGGTCTTGCTCCAAAGTAAAACTTTCGTGTTTTGCGAAAAAATGCCCAAACGGCAGGAAAAACAGAACACACGGAGGAAGCAGGCGCAAAGGAAGAGGAAAGACAAAGTGATGTTGAGGAAGAAATAAAAGAAATTGATGGAAGTGAATCTCTGAAGGGAAGGACCCCGATTTTGAATGGTGAGTAGCCTAATCATTACGTCTATATAAACAAAACAATGTAAACTATGCTTATTTTTATCCTGACATACTTACAGTGCATAATGAGGATTTTCCAATGATGTGTAGCATGTTTGTGTAGAATGTGAATTGAATTGGGAAGAGTTTGGAATTGCTGCAGTTAGAACACAAAAATGCTGTGGAGAGCCCTTCATCTCCACAGCATTTCTTTTTAGAAATGCTGCTGTAAGCAAATTGGGAATTTCCAGCCCTGATTATATCAGCGTATACACACACGTTCATACATTATATGAGCGTATACACACACCTGCATACATTATATCAGCGTAGACACACACCTGCATACATTACATCACACACACCTGCATACATTATATCAGCATATACACACACCTACATACAACCCCAATTACGCAATAGTTGGGAAAATTGAGAATAAAATCAAAATGCAATGACTTTCAGATCACAAGTCAATGTTATTTACAAATGAAAATAGATAACATTTGAAATGTTGAAACTGAGACATTTTACAGAATCAGCTGAAAAAATATGTCGTTAGTAATTAAGTTAACTGGCATCAGGTGTGTAACTGATTGGCTATAAAAGGGATGTCTGAGAGAGGCTGAGTCTCTCAGAAGTAAAGATGGCCAGAGGCTCTCCAACCTGTGAAGGCTTGCGTAAAAAAATTGTGGAATACTTTAGAAACAATGCTCCTCAAGGTCAAATTGCAAAGGCTTTGAAGGTCTCATCATCCACAGTGCATAACATCATCAAAAGATTCAGAGAAACTGGAAAAATCTCTGTGCATGAGGGACAAGGCCGAAGACCTTTACTGGATGCCCGTGATCTTTGGGCCCTCAGACGCCACTGCATCACTCACCGGCATGATTCTGTCATTGACATTACTAAATGGGCCCAGGAATATTCAAGAAACCACGGTCTGTAAACACAGTCCGCCGTGCAATCCACAGATGCCACCTAGAACTATCATGCAAAAAGGAGGCCATTGTTGAGCATGATACAGAAGCGCCACCGTGTTCTGTGGGCCAAGGCTCATTTAAAATGGGCTGTAGCAAAGTGGTAAAGTGTCCCATGGTTAGACGAGTCCAAATTTGACATTCTTATTGGAAATCATGAGCGTTGTGTCCTCCGGGCTAAAGAGGAGAAAGACCACCCCTCCTGTTATCAGCTTTCAGTTCAAAAGCCAGCGTTTCTGGTGGTATGGGGATGCATTAGTGCATATGGTGTGGGACACTTGCATGTTTTAAAAAGCACCATGAATGCTGAAAGGTATATAAAGGTTTTAGAGCAACATATGCTCTCCTCCAGATGACATCTATTCCAGGGAAGGCCTTGTGTATTTCAGCAGGACAATGCAAAACCACATACTGCAGCTATTACAACAGCATGGCTTCGTAGTAGAAGAGTCCGTGTGCTGAACTGGCCTGCCTGCTGTCCTGATGTTTCACTGATTGAAAACATTTGGCGCATAATTAAATGAAAAGTCTGTCAAAGGAGACCCAAAACTCTCCAGCAGCTGGAAGCCTGTATCAAACAAGAGTGGGATCTAATTCCAATAGCCAATCTAAAAAGACTTGTCTCCTCAATGCCCAGACGCCTCCACTCTGCGTTAAAAAGAAGAGGGGATGCTCCACCATGGTAAACAGGCCCCTGTCCCAAATTCTTTAAGATCTGTAGCAGCCATCAAATTTGAAATGAGCTCTTGTGGATAAAATTGTAAAATTCCTCATTTTCAACATTTGCTATGTTATCTCTGTTCTGTTGTGAATGAAATACAGGCTGGTGTGATTTGAAAATCATTGCGCTTAGATTTTATTCAGAATTTACACTTTGTCCCAACTATTTCGGAACTGAGGTTGTACATTATATCAGCATATACACACACCTCTTCTCAGTCCCTCACTTGGAGAGACGACCCTGCATTTCAAATTCCAAACCATTCCAAAAAAACAAAACAAAAACGCAGCCTCCAATTTCGCAAGGGGGTTCATGGTGATTGTTGCCACAGCAACCACGGCATGTATTTTCCCACTGGCACTGCTGGCGGTAGATCACATTCCCTACGCACTTACCGCGCATTTACACAAAAAACATGACGATGCCTTTTGATCTGGACGCCGAGCCCTTCCGCAATGCTTTTAGCTGCCAGTTTATCGTGGTCTAACCACCAACCCTCGGCTGTCACCCTCGAGGGGCGCCCTCCCCCAGGGGAAAAAAAGACTTCAGAACAGGATGGGAAATTACGAATGAGCAACGGGAAAAACTGCCAAACGCCCCGAAATATCAAGGCAGGGGAAAAGTAAAATATTGAGGACCCTGGCGGAGCAACCAGGGCAAATTCACGGAAACACACCGATCGCCAACCAGCTGCTACAGGCTCTAGGCCATTACTACTGCATATTTTAAACCCACTTGCTTCTGAAAAAAAATCTGAAATGTCACTTTATAATTTGTCCCCATTCCTTCCCAATTTCTTCACATCTTAGCCAGTGGGGGGGCAAAAATTGCCTCTTTTAAAAAAATGCTAATTTCATAACCTTGCTCCAGAATGCTCCAAGCAACACTGGCTCACTGCTGTAAAATATACATTTTATATAATATTTATAACCACTCCGCTAAATATGATAGCAGGCTACTTTGGAGTAGTGGTGTGTTACTTTAGCGCCAGGTGAAGGAAAAAGTCACGGCCTGCAGGGTGTCCAGATTAGAGCAGGAAACTGACAAATACAGTCCCGTGGGGGGGCGACACTGAGCATTAATATTGTATAACTGCAAACACTTCTTCTCTGTCTGCATGAACAGGAGTCAAATTCACATTGCGGCACACATTCCTCATTGTATATTGCTTGTACATTTATATCACCCTCCCCAAGCTTGTTTGCAGTATATAACCTCTTTCTAACAGCAGAATGTTGAATTTAGTTTAGCGATCCCGATGGCTCAAACCTCAGATAAAGAAGTGACGCCACAATGGGTCAAACTGTCAATCAACTAAATCAGTGGGAGCTCAACTATGGGAATACCAAGCAAACGTGTTTCTGTTCTTTATAATATGATGCAAGGATCTGCTTTCTCCTGATTGGTCGAGGTGAGCTCCGCCGGTCACTGTGAACGGTGATACTCACAGTGCAAAAGCACGCGAGAGGTGAATATAAAACTCCAGCAACCTCAAGCGAAAAGTAGATTAGGCTTCTCACAGGAGGCCCCAACAGGGTCCGTATTTCGTGTCGCTTCGTCCCTGTGAGGAGCCTTACATTACAGTTGTCACCCTTCTCTTAATTTATCTTAGGGATTTGGATCATTTAATAAAACAGTTATTAACTACAGTTATCTATGAATCCAATGATTCGCAACATCACTTGTCCAAGGAGGATAAATAACTGGATTCACCACAACTGAAGTAAATAATTGCATAATGTTGGGGTTTGTTAAAATATGACAAATTTACTCGCATCCAAACAGCAGCTGCTCTCGGTGTAGTCTAGCATGGTGTGGCTGGCAAGCATCCAGCAAATTGCTTTCAACACATGTACATTATAACAGACATGAACATCCGCCTTGTATCACAGCTAGGAACACCATCTACTTCCGTATATAATCCAGTCAGAAATTGTGCATGGGCAGTTTGACAAATACAATGAGAATATATTACTGACGTATTCGCCGGATGTAATCAAGCAAACAATTTCCTGCGCATAAATCTTTTTTTTTTTTTGTCAAAAACATGGGATAGAAACTGATTGACAGCATAATCAATTCAATCCCTGTAATAATGTTGTTGAGCTCCAAGCCAAACATATCCTGGAAAATTACAACTGATTTTGATTTTCGTGACTTATCCATCACATGTTGTTATAATTACATGAGAGTTCTGTGTACTTGGCTCTGATACAGGAAGCTGTGATTCAATTGTGATGTCACAACCTTTTATGATTTCTCAGGTAAACTTTAGGCCCCATTCAGGCAAAAAAAAAAAAAAAAAAAAAAAAAAACAGCCATGAATTAAGGCACGTAGGCGTCCAACTTACTTGCCTGACTGGACAAAAAGGGGGGGACTTTAAGTTAGAGGCCTGTAGGGCTTTTGTTGCTGGGTTTTCTCAAGGGCCCTCATTGCGCAACAGAAAATCGGTGCGGTTGGGGCACGACACCTGCATGAGAATCGCGAGGGCGTTCTGGCCTGATCGGAGCAAGATGTCCAAGAACTTCAGAAATACTACAGACCCTTCAAACACCAGACACAGCGCTGATTGACTGCAGGTTTCTGGGCGGTTCAAAGGAAATAGAATAAAGAGCCAAAAGAAAAAAAATCTGGAACTAGAGGAATGTTACGCAGAGAGGAACTTTGCAGCGTATAATGCATTTGTTTCTCTGACGCACACACACACACACACACACACACACACACACACACACACACACACCTCTCAGTCAGCATCACTGGAGGGCTGAACCTGTCCCAGTGTTGTGGGCGCAATGCGCTTCCTCCACTAAGGAAAGTGTATATGGGTGGGTGTGTGTGTGACAATACTGGGAAAAATAAAGAGGAATCTACGTCCCGGATCTGACTTACCTTACTATTACAGCATACATCAACAACACACAGGGGTTCAATATTTAACTATTTATAATTTTAATGATAATGATTATAATAATAAAACAAGTATCTAATAAAGGGATATGAACAGGGATGAATACATATATACTGAATCAGTCCTTCACCATAAAGGATGAAATTACAGGGGAAGTATTAAATAAGCAACTGATTCAATTAACCAAAAATTTATAAAATAGGTAGCCTAGAGCCCAATCACACTCATTCATAGTCCTATTAAACACATTAATCGTCAGGCTTTAGATTCACAGATAATTGGAGATTATACTAGGCTATTTAAGTTCATTGGAATCTGATATTAACAATAACACATTAAATCTTATGATAATCATACGATACGGTAATGCAAGGATATATTCAGCAATCACGGTAGGCTACACCCCGAAATGTCCCGTTGATTGTCCCGTTTAAGGCGCACTCTTCAGCCAAATGGTCCGAGTAGGCTACAGTTTGACTCGGAGTAGCGCCGTTTTCCGTTGGGCCAGCAGGGTAAGGACAACAGCGTAACCGGCTTGACTATCAGTGTAAGAGTGTGTGTGCAAAACTGTTGATCTCTGACAAGGAAAATTGGAACCCAGTACCATAGCCGATGAGAAGGGAAGATTAGGGGTCCGGTGGGCAGGAAAGGGAAAACGAGTTTAGCCGGCGTTGTAAACGTTGCCCGAGCAACGAAGGCTTCTTGGCTGGTTCTGTCAGTCTTCCTCGAAGCACGGGAAACAATGACACACGGGATGGGAAACAAGTGAAGCACGGTACGACCGAAACACAGCGACTCCTCTAAAACAATAAGCCTACGCCTCCGAAACGTAGCACTTCAACATCCAGCTATTTTTATTTTTTTCCTCCTTCGTCTCCCGGTCGCTCCGTCCGCCCCTTTCACCGTTCGATCTGGTTCAGTCTCTCTTGCAGGTCATAGGCATATGCACGAATTGTTTCCCCTGGGGCCTGTCTCCTGTCATAGAATTCTTTGAGTCTGGTGCCGATGGGTACTTTGTCTCCATATGTCTCCAGGAGGATACTGAATATATCTTTTACAGAGTTCTGTTTATCAAGGGGTAACATGAGTTTCACCGTGGCTCTTGCTTCCTCTTTTAGGTGTTGTTTAATCAGTTCTGCTTGTTCTTCCTCTGAGATGCGCATCAAACGAATGGCTGATTTCATGGAGGCCACATACTCTTCGACTGTGACGTCTCCCGGCTTTTTGACAGTTCCACCAAACTCTGGTAATTTGCGCTCTCGTGGGATGTATAGTGCTGTTGTACTCCTCATTGACGTATTCTGTTGTTCAATGACGAGCCTTGCCAGAGCCAGCGCTTCCCTCTGTTCCTCTCTGGATTGCTGTAGGGCACCAGCCTGATCTGACAGTCTTCTCTGGAGCTCCGCAAACTCTTTCCTAATTTGTTCTAGCTCCGCCATCTTCATCTGTCCCGGTTCCAGAGTGTGCCACACAACTAAATAAACTAAAATGAATAGCTTACTTAAAGAAAGATCCTGTTCGTGACGCCAAATGTAGTGGGCGCAATGCGCTTCCTCCACTAAGGAAAGTGTATATGGGTGGGTGTGTGTGTGACAATACTGGGAAAAATAAAGAGGAATCTACGTCCCGGATCTGACTTACCTTACTATTACAGCATACATCAACAACACACAGGGGTTCAATATTTAACTATTTATTATTTTAATAATAATGATTATAATAATAAAACAAGTATCTAATAAAGGGATATGAACAGGGATGAATACATATATATTGAATCAGTCCTTCACCATAAAGGATGAAATTACAGGGGAAGTATTAAATAAGCAACTGATTCAATTAACCAAAAATTTATAAAATAGGTAGCCTAGAGCCCAATCACACTCATTCACACGTCCTATTAAACACATTAATCGTCAGGCTTTAGATTCACAGATAATTGGAGATTATACTAGGCTATTTAAGTTCATTGGAATCTGATATTAACAATAACACATTAAATCTTATGATAATCATACAATACGGTAATGCAAGGATATATTCAGCAATCACGGTAGGCTACACCCCGAAATGTCCCGTTGATTGTCCCGTTTAAGGCGCACTCTTCAGCCAAATGATCCGAGTAGGCTACAGTTTGACTCGGAGTAGCGCCGTTTTCCGTTGGGCCAGCAGGGTAAGGACAACAGCGTAACCGGCTTGACTATCAGTGTAAGACTGTGTGTGCAAAACTGTTGATCTCTGACAAGGAAAATTGGAACCCAGTACCATAGCCGATGAGAAGGGAGGATTAGGGGTCCGGTGGGCAGGAAAGGGAAAACGAGTTTAGCCGGCGTTGTAAACGTTGCCCGAGCAACGAAGGCTTCTTGGCTGGTTCTGTCAGTCTTCCTCGAAGCACGGGAAACAATGAAACACGGGACGGGAAACAAGTGACGCACGGTACGACCAAAACACAGCGACTCCTCTAAAACAATAAGCCTACGCCTCCGAAACGTAGCACTTCAACATCCAGTTATTTTTATTTTTTTCCTCCTTCGTCTCCCGGTCGCTCCGTCTGCCCCTTTCGCCGTTAGGTCTCGCCGTTGCTCCTTCTCCCGTAACCCCGGTTACCAAAATTCATAAAAATCTAAGAACCCTCGCGTGCGTTATTATGCCTCTGTAATGGCCCCCATTACACCAGCATGCAATGGGCCAAAGGCGGGAATACGCTTGAGCTCATATATCACAGGGCACACCTATACTATTCACTCACACAGTGATGTCGATAGGTTCGCGTCCTGCGTCCCTGACCCATTAAAATCTGAAAGGACGCAGTAAACTCACTATCCATACGTCGCACAGACGCACCTCATTTTTCCCATGAAAAACGATACACTGGGCCGATTTCACAAAAGCCTTGTAAGGTTTACACGCGGATAACCTTCTTAATCGCGCATTTAGCATGAGTTTAATTTTAATCGCCATTTCATGAGGAGCAACTGTTTACATTTTCTCGAAAGGCTACCCTGAGTGAAGTTCGAACTGCGTTTTTACTTCTCACCGATAGTGAAAGAACATATGAGGGTGTGGAATCACCATGAATGCAGAGTATTTGACAGTTTAGGTGATGGGTGCGTCTGACGTCAGCATCTTGCTCACAGGACATGCAAAGAAAGTCTAACATTCTTTGAAGCGAAATGAAATTCTCGCCACGTTTTATTTGCCGACATCTCTGTGCGAAATGCGTGTCCACAACATAACTACCTTTAGACTACATACGGGTTTTTTAACCGGTAACGACAATAGGAAATGCCCATTATGCAATGGCAGGTTGTCATAATTTGACCGCACCTGTCTAGTCTGAGGGCTAAACGCAAGGTTATCTGCGTGCAGTTAAACGTGCGATGATCCCATCTTGTGAAATGGTGTTTAAACGTTCATTTAGCTGTCCGCGTACAACGGCATTTTAAAATGCGTTTAAAATTTAAACGCGAGTTAGTTATACGCACGCTAAATTCTTTTGTGAAATCGGTCCATATTGAACAACAACTCGTGTTTAAAATCACAGTAACAAGCAAAAGCCTTGCTGTCAGCAGACCACACGAGCGCTGTTTCAACCCTCTCACCACAAACATATCTGCATCATTTTATTTTTCTCCACAGACTTTCCTCTGTGTTATTTCAGTTTCATTTTTGTGCTAAAAGTTTCACAGGGATTGACTCAGTTCATTTGATTTAGTTGATGTTAAGACAAGAAAATTCTGGTGTTATTTTGGTGACAATTTATTTGTTGACTGTCATGGTGATGAGAATGTTTTGTTTATGTCTAAAATCAGCACTTTTATTGATATTTTATTTTGGTACTACAGACAACATTTTGTTTTCATTTGAATTTTAGTTATTTATTTTGGTGCCATTTATGTTGCTACAAAAATTCTGTTTTATGGTTTTTCAATATAAAAACCATTCTCAAAACACAAGCGCTTTCTCCAAAATATGGACCAAACGGATTAAATGCTCAAAAGTAAGTGGACACCTCACATACACATTCAAAATCTCAGTTTAAAAAAAAAGATCAGGAAACTTAAAAAGGGCTTGATTCTGAGCGTTTCTTCCATCACACCCTTGACCTTAGAGGGAAATCCAACCAACTGGAAGTGTGTTACAGCATAAAATGCCAAAATGCAGTGGAGCTTTTATCATGTGGGTCATTATAAATCTTAATCACGGATAATTCTAACCATTACTGATGCAGCTACTGTATTGACGATGCAGAAATGTTACACTGTACAATTGTTGACTTCAGTAGAGGTGAATCCAATGATTTATCCACCTTGGACAAGCGATTTTCACCAAAATATGAAGGCAATAACTAAACAGTTGTACTGTATGACCCTACTTGAAAATATATAATGAGAGAAGGGCGACAACTCTAAGGTAAAGCTCCTCACAGGGACGAAGCGACGCGAAATACGGACACTGTCAGGAGCTCCAATCTATTTTTAGCTCAAGGTCGTTGGATTGCTATATTCACCTCTCGCGCACTTTCGCACGATGAAATATCACCGTTTACAGTGGCCGGCGGAGCTCGCCTCAACCAATCAGGAGAGTGTGAATCCTAACGCCATATGATAATGAAGGTAATCTTCCAACTATAAGATAATGATGCTAAACACAGATTTGTCACAACTGAGCCACACTGCCGCCCAACCACATTCTCACACTGATGGATCCCATTTTTCGGGCGAACCCTGCTTAATAATAGGAAATTTTTCTAAGGTCCTCCTCCTGCCTCAAACAGACATGCACCCCCCCCCACCCACACACACACTGAGCCCCTTTCCTTTGTAACGCACCCATGTTTGGAGAACACACACAGCAGTAGCCAAATAGGGGAAAACCCCTGCCGGTGTGGGAAGGCAAACTCCGCCCACATCTGCCAAACACGCTAAGTGCAGCTTAGCACGTTAGCACGACAGACCACATCAAACAGGTGAGAGCCACCCCACATCAATTCGAACCGAAAAAAAAAAACCCAGCATCACCGTGGGAACAGAAACCCGACACCGTAATATTGACGGTTGCTTCTTTTAATCTGCACAAACAGGGTGGCGTAGACTCAGCTGGAAGATAACCCCCCCACACACACACACACACACACACACACACACACACACCCCGCCTGTTTGATCATCGAGTGACAGGTGCTTCTTCCAGGACAGGGAGGAAAAACAAAGGTATTTTCTGTTTGTGGAGAGAGCCAATATCGCCAGGGCTGATAAAAAATCCCAACTAACTCAGAACCTTCCCGCCAGGTTACTTGAACACTGTCATTATTTTGACATGAACATGTACTTTTGTATATCTTATACAGATGCAGGTCAGCAAATATTAGGCATATGTCAAATTAATAAAAGTGTTTCTGAAGTTTGAGGAAATAAAAAGCAGGGTTTTTGCCTTTCAGGAAAATAAAAGGGAAAAACCACACTGATGTCATGCACTAGGAGTCTGTATATTTGCACAGGTTAAATATGAGTTCCTTAATTATAATTTGTCATTCTAAAGGAGGTTTGGGATGTTTCTTATGGTGCCTTTCCACTATACAGTACCGGCTCTACTCTACTCAACTTTTTTGCTTTTTCATAGGAAAAAAGTACCTGGTACGAATAGGTACTAGTAGGTACATTTTCTGGTACCTGCTCTCCTGGCGTTCCAAAAAACGGCCGACCAGGTACTAATAGGTACTAAAATGTGACGTGCAATATTGCAGCCCACTGATTGGTCAGAGAGAATTGTCTCTGCAAAAGACAACTCGCTTCCGCATTATCGCTAGGAAACTGGCTTCACTTGCCATCATTGAAACAGGTCCTCAAATTGTGTTTTTGAAATGTGTGTTTTAGGCAGTTGATAAATATACTGTGTGTTGCCTTACCTTTCAAACAAGGTTGCGTTTGTTCACCGAAGCTACTGCATTTATGAAATGTGTTTCTTTATCTGTGATCCTGTTCGTAGCGAAAGTGTGTCCAATCCTGTTCCCCTAATTCCCCTTCAGAAAGTTATTGTGCTGCCCCTAATTGTGCGGAAAATAACTTTACGGGTGCTGATGAAGGATTTCGTTCTGGAGAAAGGTACCAGATGAGATGACGCATCGTAAAGCGATAAATTTTAATACTCTGCCATCTCCTGCAATTTGCGCATTTGCTAAGTGTTTTGCTTTCATTTTCAAAGGGAAATGTTTCATGAAGCCTGAATATGAATACTCTATGCCTTTGCCTATATCATTGCTTTGCGTTTTTAGGCGGTACGTTATTCAATGGGCAACAGAGTCGGACACAACACCAGCTGCTGTCCTATGCATCAGGAGAATGTCAAACAGAAATTACAATTAAACACTCGCAGACTTTAGTGCCGTAATGCGGTGATGGTGGTGCGCGTCCCCTGATTTAAAGGGAATAAAAATAACCTTTATATAACTGAGGATGCCGTCGCAGCAGTAACATGCTGATTCGCAACGACGAGCAGGTACCACGGACGTGGCACAGTTCTCTAATGGAAAAGCAACCCCAAAAAAGTAGCCGGTGCCGGGTAGAGTAGAGGAGAGCCAGTACCATGTAATGGAAAACAGCCAGTTGTCAAATCTCTGATTGGGTGGGTGGGATTAGCTAGAGCCTGTGGGGTACAGCTGTCAATGGTGTAATACCTCCTCCTGACTGCGTGGGGGCAGTAGCAGCAGTAGCCTACCTCATTGAGCCGTGAGTGAAAATCTGTCTGATCCTCAGAGAAGGAGTTATTTTTTCCCCAGCTTGTTTTGAGGCAAGTCTATTAAAAACAGTACCAAAATGTCAGACTCTAAAATAAGTTGAAAGACAGTTTAATTATTTCCGCGAATAGAAGAGCCAGTTTACATGAGCTCATCGACCAATCAGAACATTTTCACACCTGACCCTCTCCAATATAGAGGGAAAGAATTTACTGTAGCCATTTTTCATAAAAACTGCAACTCCCATGCAGCATTTTCATATGAGCTGTGACAAGGAGAGAGGAAAGGTTCTTTGAACGTCAAAAAACCGTTCTGATTGGCGATTCATGCGGCTTACAGCATCTTGCCTGACAAGCATGGCATTAGAAATGCAGAATTAAACTCTTCATCCTTCAATCTCCTCTATTCCCAGGTAAATTCCCCCATCTAAGTCACAGAGGGTGAGTGATAAATAACCCCAGATTAGCACATTTGGCATTACCCAGGAGTACTCTCTGGCTGCCACCAGTAGGGGCCAAACCTACAAACTTACCGGGGACAGGGGGATTGGTTTCTCTCGGAGATACCGGGGCTTCTCGATCTAAAAGAGCAAATCAACGCAGCAAGCTTTTCAAAATTTTTTTTACATACAGTCTCCCCTTCAAGCTCCCCATTTCTATCCATTCTCCCAGTCACAGACAAAGACTAGGGACACTCCCAGAGCGCAAACATCTGCAGAGGCAGCAAGGTGGCTGCCGTGGTGGCCATATTGTTTGACCGCTCATGGTCAAAATCAATATGGTCCATCTCTGATATAATAGCAACCCACCCACAAAATTTGAGAGGTATCCATTCATTACGGTTTGAGTCATTTTGTACACAGACAGACAGACAGACAGACAAACCAACACCGGTAAAAACATAACCTCCTCGGCAGAGATAAACATCAGTTATTTTATAAAAGTTACATAAAATTTAAAAGCAAACTAATATAAAAGTAAAATGTACATTCAGAAAGTCAGACGGCTCCAATATCATGATCCTGAAATAGTAGAGTCGGGCTGATTTCACAAGGGCAGAACAAACACAGAGGACTTTTACTTTCTGACCAATAGGAATTCACACCACCGGTATAAAGAGAAATATCGAGGAGAATGGATTTCAGGTTTCAGCTCTGCCAGTTCGAACAACAGACCCAAAATTCAGCCCTGAAAACTGTGTGTGGCTCAATCGCAATAAAAGCACCATCAGTAATGCATAAGCAAGCACCATAGACTGTATGAAAAGATGGACGAAGCAACCATGACGTCACCCATTGGTTTCTGCATACCATATAGGAAGCCTTGACTTTGGCAATTTGAATTGCGCCATTTTGTAATTTTGAAACCGTATGTGATTTCTATTGAACGAGAGCGTGAATTGAATATCCAGGGAGGAGGGAAGGGTGGATCTTCAGGTGGATCTGACCATATCTGAAGAGGACCAGAGGATAGCCACACCCCAAAAGCATATTTTGGCTTTATCCTTTATTCTAGTCTATTTGGGGCCATAATTTACAAAAATGAACATAATGATATATTTGAAAGAGAATTGAAATTTGCGATAGACACCATAAAATAATGTGGAGAATCATTATTGAAATAATAATTATGTGGGAAAGTATTCCCATTTTCTCATAGACTTCTGTAGCATTGAACTTCTTTCTGCAACCACTGTCACCATCTGCAGGCCATTAAATAGAATGCAATTTTAACAGATTTCCACATTGGCTTCACTTTTCAGACCCAGGTGCAGCGTCCATCTTTTAATACGGTCTATGGTAAGCACTGCGGTTCTGGATCGAATACGGTCGCGCCAGTCGGGGCCAGCGACATGACTGGCTTCATGGCACTCAGCAGTACACAGTTTGTAAATTAAATATGACCAATGTGGTCCTGGAGGTACCTCATAAAAAAGGTTTCCAAAAACACAATAATGAAAAACACTTGAGCCCACCCCAAGGTTCCAGGTGTTGAGACGGGCTTTCACGTCACTGTCATCGGACGACGGCGTCTGAACCAAGCGCCTGTGAATCTGGGTAAATGGGGGGGGGGGGGATACACTTTATCAGCCCTAAATCTGCCCACCTGATAAGCTAGCTCTTCACAAAGATACCTTACATCACCGAGCGAAAGGTCACTGTCAAAGGGCATATGAACAGGCAAAAAAGAAAGAGGCTGACATGACACATTACAGTTATTTAGCTGCAACTATTCTGCAAAGGGCTTGTATTTTGTTTATTTAGCCTTTTTAATTTAACCTTTATATAACCAGGGAAGTCCGTTGAGATCAAAATCTCCTTTTCAAGGGAGCCCTGGGGGGTTGAGGTAGGGAGGGAGAGGACAAGTTGTAGAGCCAATTAGATCAGGGGATGATTAGGTGGCAGGTCAAAAGAGCCAGGTTGGGACTTTAGCCATGACACTGGGGAACCCCCTACTCTTATCGAAGAGTGTCAAAGGATCTTTAATGACCAGAGAGAGTCAGGACCTCTTTAACGTCTCATCCGAAAGACGGCGTCTCCTTCGGTACAGTGTCCCCATCGCTGCACAGGGGCACTGGGAATTATTCCACCAGAGAGAAGACTGCAACCATCTGGCCCACCAACGCAACGGCAATCCCCACCGGAGAATTGTAGGGTCAGTGCAGCCTTGCTCAAGGGCCCAACAACTGCACTAAACCTATTGTGGGCAAAAATGAACAAATAACTCTCTGGGTCCAAGATTGTAATATAGCCACTAAGCTAGGACCAAAAAGTAGCCAAAGGGTCACATTAACATGCAATCTGGAAAGAGGAGAGCACTCCAGTAACAGAGGGCTAAAGTCCTTGAGTACAACAGCAAAAACCTTGCCGTGCGTTTATTACAAACTCAGCCAGCAAGTAACGCTGATTAGTGCCATCAGCCAGCTGAAGAATTCAGCTGATTAGCATATCCAGGTGGTTGGAACAGAACACCGAGGTGGACTTTAACAATGCGGACCTGGATTATACGCTTATGGGGGACAAACTGGTGGGGAATCAAAATAGCAGTGCAGACACAAACTCGTGCCGAGGATGCGGGAAACGCGGAAGGGCTTACAGCTAGATCTTCGTCATTGGCGGACCGCGTCAGGGTGCTGCTGGAGGCTCGGGTACGAGGCTCGGGATCTCCGTACGTGCGACTCCTCCTACAACCAGGGCACAAAAAGCAAAAGAGCCATCAGTATGTCAGGAATTCCTTTCAAGCCTCGAGAAACAGGGGGGCGAAAGCGATAGGGGATCTAATCTCGCCGGCTCCCGGCCCCCCCCCCCCCCCCCCAGCACCCACATTTCTTCCCCCCCCCCCCCCCCCCCCCCCAGCACCCACATTTCTCCCCCCCCCTTTGAGCCGAGCGCTGGGGCCGGTCAGCTGTTGGCCTGAAGGCCAAGTTCGGCCCTCCACACAAAGGCCCTTTGATCAGAAAATAAACAGGAGCCATCAGGACAAATGTGTTTTCAAATCAACATAATAAAAAGAGAGAAATATTCCGAAAAAGCAAAAGGCAATTCTCCAGCATGTGGTTGATGTGTGTGCTAAGTTTTAGTTAAACAATATTGGTTTTCAAGTGACACTCCAGATAACAACATTTACAGACAGACCAGATGACAAATAGGACAGACAGACAGGCAGATAGACGGGCAGAACGATATCTACAGCGCCGTCCATAATTATTGGCACCCCTGGTTAAGAAGTGTTAAAAGCCTTAAAATAAATTCAATTTTTAATGCAAATGCATACTCTCACACTGAAAATTGTAGAAAAATGTAACCTTCAACTCAAGTGAATTTTAAGGGGGGAAAAAAAATCCCTGACTAAGAAATAATTATTTTTCATTAAATCACCTGTTCCACAATTATTGGCACCCCTAACAATTCCTAGGAATTAAATGTAATTGAAGTATTTCTGTCATTTCTACAGTAGTTTACAAAGTTGATCAGAGTATCTAGGAACATATGATTAGTAATTCATTGCTTCCCGTTTCCCTGTGGTATAAATATGATGTGACACAGAGGCCATTTCTCTTATCCACTCTTCAACATGGGAAAGTAAGAACACCATTCAAGTAAGGCAGATGTGTGTCGACCTTCACAAGTCAGGCAATGGCTACAAGAAAATAGCCACTCGCCTGCACCTGCCCATATCTACTGTCAGAGGAATCATTAAGAAGTTTAAAACAACTGGAACAGTAGTAAACAAGCCTGGACGAGGACACAAGGTTATTTTGCCACCACACACAGTGAGGAGGATGGAAAGAGTAATAAAAAGTTCTCCATAGCTCACTGTTAAAGAATTGCAAGAAATGGTAGCATCTTGGGGTCACAAAGTCTCCAAAACAACCACCAGGCGCCATCTACATGCCAAAAAGCTGTTTGGGAGGCATGCACGGAAAAAACCTTTTCTCACTCGCAATCATAAACGCAAACGTCTGGAGTTTGCCAAGCTGTACTGGAACTTCAACTGGGACAGTGGGCTTTGGTCAGATGAGCTTTTTGGCGACAAACACTAAGTCGGTCCGGTGGAACACAAAAGATGAGTATGCAATAAAGTACCTCAAGCCCACTGTGAAGTATGGGGGAGAATCGGTGATGCTGTGGGCCTGTTTCTCTTCCAGAGGCCCTGAGAACCTTGTTAGGGTGCATGGCATCATGAACGCTTTGAAATACCAGGACATTTTAAATCAAAATCTGGTGGCCTCAGCCCAAAAGCTGAAGATGGGTCGTCACTGAGTCTTTTAGCAAGATATTGACCCTAAACGTGTGGCCAAATCTACACAGAAATGGTTCATCAGACACAGAATCAAGCTCCTCCCATGGCCATCTCAGTCCCTTGACCTCAACCCCATTGAAAACCTGTGGAGTAAGCTGAAGAGGAGAGTGCAGAGGAGAGGACCCAGGTCGCTGGATGATTTAGAGAGATTGTGCAAAGAGGAATGGTCGAACATCCCTCTTTCTGCATTCTCCCATCTTGTGAAACATAACAGGAGAAGATTAGGTGCTGTTTTGATGGCAAGAGGGGGTTGTACAAAGTATTACCATCAGGGGTGCCAATAATTGTGGCACACATGATTTGATGTAAAAGAATTATTTCTTAATGTGGGATTTTTTTCCCACTGAAAAAATGCACTTGAATTAAAGGTTGGATTTTCCTCTTTTTTTCCATTGTGGTCCTATATTATTTAGAAAAAAACTTAATTTATTAGAAGCTAAAGAACACATCTTTACCAATAATTATGGAGGGAGCTGTATATGCCCATGCGCTACATGCCAGGGAATAAAAAGGGGAGAAACATATTTTAACAACAATCTGACCCCGCAGGTGATCAAAATCCGGGAAAATACCAAAGCCCCGGGCAATAAGAAATATATTGTCTGCAGCCAAATTTGTTGGCCTTCATTGGGATAAAGCCGGACCCACCAGAAGTGGAGTTCATGATAACACACACTGTTATTGGAGACCTTTTCAGTGATAACACACACTGCTAAAGGTTTACTATGCAAGTTTGTTTACTTTCACTTCTGTTGACACTCAAACTCAAACAAAACAGAGGTAGCTCAACCTTCCCTCCCATGCTTCCATAACTGTCAACTCTTGTCGGTGATTGGGCGGGATGGTTTATGTTATGTTATGGGGCACAGCCTGTGCCCCATGAGTCTATTTGCGGTTTCTGACGCCTGTGCGGTCTCCAGAGCCTGGGTTTTTTTCACAGTGAATTTAGGGGCAGACAGCTAGGGAATCGTGTAGAGATGTCAGCGAATCAAGACAAAAATATAATCACACAGAAAGTTGGCATAGTGCACCTTAATGGGGACCTTTACAGTGATTACACACACCGTTAATGGGGACCTTTACAGTGATAACACACATTGTTAATGGGGACCTTTACAGTGTTAACACACACTGTTCATGGGGACCTTTACAGTAATAACTCATGTTGTTAATGGGGACCTTTACAGTGATAACACACACGGTTAATGGAGACCTTTACAGTGATAACTCATATTGTTAATGGAGACCTTTACAGTGATAACTCACATTGTTAATGGGGACCTTTACAGTGTTAACACACACTATTCATGGGGACCTTTACAGTGATAACTCACATTGTTAATGGGGACCTTTACAGTGTTAACACACACTATTCATGGGGACCTTTACAGTGATAACTCAAATCGTTAATTGAGACCTTTGCAGTGATAACACACGTTGTTAATGGGGACCTTTACAGTGATAAAACACACTGTTAATGGGGACTTTCACAGTGATAACACACATTGTTAATGGGGACCTTTACAGTGATTACACACACTTAATGGGGACCTTTACAGTGATAACTCATATTGTTAATGGAGACCTTTACAGTGATAACTCACATTGTTAATGGGGACCTTTACAGTGTTAACACACACTATTCATGGGGACCTTTACAGTAATAACTCATATTGTTAATGGGGACCTTTACAGTGATAACTCAAATCGTTAATTGAGACCTTTGCAGTGATAACACACATTGTTAATGGGGACCTTTACAGTGATAAAACACACTGTTAATGGGGACTTTCACAGTGATAACACACATTGTTAATGGGGACCTTTACAGTGATTACACACACTTAATGGGGACCTTTACAGTGATAACTCATTGTTAATGTGGACCTTTACAGTGATGACACACACTGTTAATGGGGACCTTTACAGTGATTGCACACACTGTTAATGGAGACCTTTACAGTGATAACACACACGGTTAATGGAGACCTTTACAGTGATAACTCATATTGTTAATGGAGACCTTTACAGTGATAACTCACATTTTTAATGGAGACCTTTACAGTGATTACACACACTGAATGGGGACCATTACAGTGATAACTCGTTGTTAATGGGGACCTTTACAGTGATAACACACACTGTTCATGGGGACCTTTACAGTGATAACTCACAGTTAATTGAGACCTTTACAGTGATTACACACACTGTTAATGGGGACCTTTACAGTGATAACATAGACGGATAATGGAGACATTTACCGTGATTACACACACTGTTTATGGAAAACTACAGTAATAACTCACATTGTTAATGGGGACCTTTACAGTGATAACTCACAGAGATAACTCAGTGAATTGGGACCTTTACAGTGACTGCACACACTGTTAATAGAGACCTTTACAGTGATAACTCATATTGTTTATGGAGACCTTTACAGTGATAACTCCCATTCTTAATGGAGACCTTTACAGTGATAACACACACTGTTTATGGAAAACTACAGTGATAATTCAGATTGTTAATGGGGACCTTTACAGTGATTACACACACTGTTTATGGAAAACTACAGTGATAATTCAGATTGTAAATGAGGACCTTTACAGTGATAACTCACATTGTTAATGCGGACCCGTACAATGATAACTCACACTGAAGAAAGAAAACAGCCGGAGTCAACCACAGTGGTTGAGCATCGACATCTGTCAACAAGAGCAAGAAATAAGCCTCAACACCAAAGCTCAAAGCAGCTGTCAAAGAGGCCAATTACATCACCTGATTTGAGCTGAAGATCTCATTGGCTGATGTAACGGGCACTGTGCCCAGATGAACTATCACATTAGGCAATGGAAAATATTCTAAACTCCAAGTTTATACAAACTCAAAAACTCAGAGCTTCAAATTCTGCCAAAGGCAAATAAACAAGGCATCAACTCTGAGGATTTCACACCTTCATAAATCTACCTTTGTCATTCAAAAAATAATGCTGAATACATAAAATTTTGTATTATATGCATGATGAATTTATTATGCTTGTGAAGGGGGGCAAATGTTTCAATGTATGAAAATTCTAATACACGATAGGACAAAATGCGAAAATGTTTGCATATTTCAGGAAGGCTTCTACATGGTTGGGATTGACATGCGCCATACTTTTCATTCAGTTTTTGATGAATAATGCGTGTAAAACACCTCAGCCGAAGGCAAAGTCTTTAAAGAGTCCGTTATGTCCGTAAACAGAGAAAAGCATGTCTCTTTCGCTGCATCCAAATAACAAACTCGCGTTCAATCCCAGCACCTACCGCGAGCCGTCGGCCCCCAGCCGCAATCCATTTGAACTGGGAAAGGTCTGCCTCCGGAGATTTCACTCCGTAATCGTGCTGGAAGCTGGACCCCGACTCGTCAGGATTCACAACTTCTCCTCAAAGGTCGTGTCCAAACAACCGCTAATTTCACTTAATCTTTTACTTAGCAGAGGTCGCAAAAACGCGACCAGTGCTCTTAACTTCACACTATACGGTCGTCGCAGTAAGCACTAAAGATCGCTTCAAATGAAGGGATTTTGCAACACTGCCCAGCTATCTTGCAAACGTAACGTCAAAATAACTCAGTCTCCAAAGACGTGATAAAATATCAAGGTCTGCTAACTGCACATGGTAATGTTAATGCTTAGGCACCACAAAAGCTGTCAACTTGTATGCCCCGACAATATCATCCACAAGATTGAAGTGGTTACATTTCCTGCCCAAACAAAGCAATTTGTTGGCACCACTGGCCAAGATACCACAGGAAATTCAACAACATGAGACAAATTTCAGCTCCGTAGGAACCAAGTGAGTGACAATAAGAGACAGGAAACATTCTGCAGAGGCGATGAGACAGGTAGTGTTGTTTATCAACGATGAACGGCTGCGGCTTTTCAGAAACAGAATTGCACCGCCTCCAATTTCCCACCAGAGGGCGCCAATTGCCAAATGTTCATTCCTCTACAACCGAAGGCCCGATCTTTAGTCAGCAGTTAAAGAGCCAATAGCAGTGCTGAGAACCGCATTATGCGTCAGGATTTTTTTGATTTAGCCAAATAACTGCACAAGGAGACAGCAAGAGACCTCCCAGAGACTGATGAAAAAAAGAGAGGTTACTCAATAAACAATTCCTCCCGCCTCCCAAAAACTCAATTGCTGACCAACAAAAAACAAACGCAGGGGTGTGTACAGCTGGTTGAGGTCCAGACCATAAGAGACACGCACAGTCTTTGTCAGCTTGCAGGCCATAGCGGGAGTAACACTCCAATAACACTCCAAACGGATTCCTGTCTCCAACATTTTCCATTTTAAGACGCTTCAGGGAACATTGTGGGGAAATGGCGCCCCACAGTGGCCTAAACTAAAACAACTCATTTGACTTTGACAGTATTCATTGACTCATTTGACAGTATCTCAAGTGCCGGGGATCAAGATAGACCCAAGTACACCAAGTGAGTGCAACCAGTCTTTCTGTACCACATAACATATCGATGCACATTCAGTCCAACCTGCATGTACTTAAAGTTTGATGCCTGTTTTTCATTCATTCATTCATTTGCACAGCCTGCTTATAATAAATACAGGCATTTAGCCAATCCCATCAACGGATGATTATGTTGCTGGTTAAATGAGCCAGGATGGGAATTTGACCAGAACAGCAGGAAATCACAGAATCTTTGCAATGAGGTTCAATGGGTCTTGAGAACAATCAGGCAGTACCTCAGCCAAGCTAAAAATCCTAAAATTTTTCAAAGCCCACATTCAGACTCTCTCCCACCAGAGTAAGCTCCTTCAGCATCTTGTGGGTCTACACCTGCGGCAGCTCAAATCACTGTTGAAAGCCCCCAACACTTAAAACAGCCGATTTGATTATGAAATTTAAAAAAACGATTGCTAACGCCATTTCATAAGTGTTTGCGATATCACCTTTTCAGAGGAGGAGGGTCTGACCAGCACGACAGTAAAATGTCACCAAATTTCCATCAGATCTCTATAAGGTCCCATATTTTTCACAATTTTACACAACTCCCTGGTGTCTGTAAAGCACAGTTTTGAAGTTTAGAGCAAAAAACAGTGTCTGCCGTCACTTAGGACTGTGTCGAGTGGGTGGCGAGGCTCAAGAGATGAGACTCTGCATTGCTTTGGCTGCCTCATCGCAGTGCAGTGAAAATTGGTGGCTGAAACCAGAACCAGGCCGTCCTAGGCTGCACTATGCCAGTGACTCCCCTTGTGATGTCAATAGGGGCATAGAATTAAAACGGGTCCTTCAAGCACAATTCATCAGGAAGGGCACTATAGTAACACCGTTGCCACAATCTGCTTTCGTCTTCTAGCCAAATGTGAAGCGGAGTGAGGACTAGCGTATACCTGCAAGAGCAAAGAGAAACGAACGGTCGTTCTGAGCAGAAGCCTCACCTGCGCATGTGAGGGGAGGCAGTGTAGGTGAGGACAGGTGCGGGCCTCTCACTGGGTGGGGAGGCCCAGGTCTCAGGTCCATTCCTCAGCTCTGAGGACACCCAATCAGGCAGTGCGGCGGGACTCTGCTCCGCCGACCCACCGAGGAGCGGCTCGTCGAAGTAGATTGCCTGTCAATGCAAAGAGAGCCACGAGCAGGGCGGAATGAGCAGCACCGTCATTTCAGCTGCCCCAGCTTTCAACGGGACCCGCACTGAAAACATGAGCAATGCGAGCAGCCTTATAAATATCAGATTATAATAAGTGAAGCATCATTAAAGCACCAGTTCAGGGCTACTGGTGGCGAGAGACTGGAGTCTATACCAGCTTACAGTGGGCGAGAGGGCAGGAACACACACTGGACAGTTTGCAAATCCGTTGTTGTTATGAAAAACCATTCTCTAACACACCTATGGGCAACTTCTCATACGATTTCTCTAAATAGCCTGACATGCATGTCTTTGGACTGCACAGAACTGGACTGTGCCTAAACTCGGCACAGAAAGGTCTCAACCTGGATTCAAACTCTGTCCTCTTGCTGCAAGGCGTCAGTATTGTTGCGGTAATATCACACGGTAATTAGTACTGACGTTGCTTACCATATATGTCGGAAGCGTCTTCAAGCGACCCGCGTCTGGTTTGTGGATAAAAGGTCCCTCCAGCGCCCCACTTCTGAGCATGCGCAGAAGTAGTCGCGCATACATGTTCCGATTCTTCCGTGCCATGAGTCCGGATCCAGAGGCCGAGGGGTCGCACAGCTTCTTTATCCACAAGGCGCATCGCTGTCGTTCTGGTAGTTGAGTATTGTCGGGTTACATACATGTACAAAGAGGTATTTTGCCAACTGTCGAACACAAAGTGACTTAAAAAAAACACCACACAACTGTTCTGGGGGGTATTCCACAAAGCTGGCTAAGTAAGTAAGCCTGGGTTTTGTACAAAGTAAAACCCGGAAAGCTATATTTATTTCAGTCCATGTTCCAGATTTGATTAGTTTCCAGGTTTTACTTTTTGAAAAAACCAGGCTTACTCGGTTAGCCAGCTTTGTGGAATACCCCCCTGGCCAAGAAATGAGATTATAGGTATTATGATATGAAGCTGCTGAATGCAAGCCAGCGCGAAATTACGACACAACTAAATTTTAAGATCAACCAGAAGGACAGCTGCGCTGCAGCGTCTCAAGATATGAAAACGGATACAATTTACTTTCGAGTCCATGAGCTTTTCGTTTCACCTGACTTGTGTGGAAGTTTCAGCACATATGGTTTCATGTCAACAAGATCATGGTCAAAATCCGAGTCCAGCTTTTCCAGCGTGTCCTCCTGCTGGATCATTTTCGCCTGCAATGACATGACACGGATGAACATCCAGCAAAACCGATCTCATACATGAACCCAAGTCATGCGTCCCACCAATACCCCTATCGCACTGCAAACTGCTTAGCCCAGAGATTTGGAAGAGGTAAAGGGATATTACGGGGGGTTTTTTTCCTTTAAAATAACGAACAAGACACAGATAACGTTTAGTCCATTTACCTGAGTAAAAGCTCAAGCGGCGGCGATACACTGGGTATTTGTAGTTCAAAATTTCAGTAGTGATTCTAGTCAGATGACTAAAGGCTAAAGCAAAACATAATGAAATACTGTAGCAATATGTGCTTCAGTCAAGAGCAATCAATCATTCGGATAAAAATTATCACAAGCCAGGTCCAGCAACCGACAAGCCCCGCCAGGTTGTATTGCAACTTACGTTTCGAAGCAAAAGAGCAGCCTAACTTAGCCTACACTCGCACGCTGACTTTCTGAGTGAGTTAGCTGGCTAGCTATGATAGCCAACTCACTTTCTTTGTACATTTAGAAGCAATAGGCGGCAAAACCTATCATGCGACTTATCTTCATGTAGATGTTGTAGAAAATTACAAGAAGCAAGCATATAACTTACTGAAACGTGAAATTACATGCTTCTTGTTGTCGTTGGATTGTTGTTATTTACCTTGTCAGTCGCCAGACTTCGCTTAGCGGTTCCAAACGGTTCAAAACTTCAGCTTCCTTGACAGCAAGCATTACGTCACATCCGTTTTCCACCAGAAGGCGTCGGATCTCTCCATGGCAACCATGATGCTCGAGGCTGGAGTGTCATAAAAACATGAATAAGCTGTGATTTGGCTTTCATAGCGATGCACACGAACACAGACTCTAGTCCTCTTCCAGTTCTGTACAATAACCCAGCAAACATTAATTGTACAGTTGTCTGTCCTATATTCCCACACCGGGATTCGACCATTACTGCTTAATTTCACTCATTTCTTCTGACATGGAAAAAAATGTGATCATATCTAGACATTCTACAGGCAAAAAGTAACCTCCTGAGTTATTGAATATTGTATTAATTAATTGCATAGCATGATTTTAGCACAACATAATCAGTAATATTCAAAATTTCAGTTTTTGGATAAAGAACAAATGCGCTAATTACTGCATGGTATTCAGAACATGGTGTTATTCATCATATGTCTGTATAAAATATAAATAACCTGCAATATTTGAACAGTAAATGAATTGAGATTATGAGGAATAAGCACACATGAAAATAATTGATGCAGTAAACACAGAATCACTGAATTAGCACAAAAATAAACAAAAGCAAGCCATTAAAATAGTCATTAAATACAAAGTTGCTCAACTTGTGCATAACAATCACTGTGTCCAGATTATTTGCACCATAAATTGGAAGCTGAAAAGTATTTCTTCAGTGGTCAATAGAATAAAACTTCATGCCACCTTAAATATGTATTTTTGGGGGGAAAAAAAAGATCATTTTTGGATAGGATCTCACCAGCTGCTCGTCCGACCCCCCAGTTCGGGTGCCCTTGCTTAGACTGCACCCACCTTTGAACTCAGCCTTCAGTGTTTTCAAAGACATATTCTCAACAAAAAAGTATTGATAAGGGACACTCTATTTTGACCTGAGTATATGAAATGTAAAAACTGAACGTAAATCCCAAGTATTTTTTTACGTCACTGGTATCAATCCGACAGAAATTGCATGAAAACATTTGATCACACAACTTTATTACCCCAAAACAGGGTGTCCACAGGAGGAGCGGAATCACACCAAGTCCAGACCATTCAATTAAAATGTCAAACAATGTCCAAAGGAATTTAATTGTCTTCTGTGACCACTGTGTGCTCTCACCACAGCTTGACAGTGTCTTAGGAAGCTCAGAACAAAAGAAAATAACAGAGAGGAATACTCCCTGGTCCTAATCCTTTTTGTTGAGTACAGTCTTGTGTAAATTAATTGGATGAAGCAGGCTGGAGTGGGAAAAACCAAACAGCAAAGGTTTTCAGGCTTTTTGTGACTTTAATAGCATCTACATTCAACACTCAGTACGAGATGTGTCCTGCACGGTTCTTGAAAAGCTGTTCCACCTGTTATTTTTTATTTTATTTTTTTTCCTTTTTATTTCGGCATTATAATAGAATCATTTCATGACAATTTAACTCAACACAACATGTATCATGTCTTGGAATGATAGGAGGGAGGCGAAATCGCTTATCAGAGTCCCGCCCCCAGCATGGAGCTGACCTGGTTTTTGCAGGTGGCCTTGATTTCTTTGTAGTGATGCCACAGCTGGACAACTGCATTGATGGCGTTGGCATTTGTGGTGCAGTCCTTTTGCTGCAGCCTTGACTTGATGGACCAGAGATTCTCAGAGGGGTTGAGGACAGGTGAATTACCAGGCCAGTCCAACACAGTTACACTACTTTGTTGATGATGCAATCACATTAGTTGCATTATAGAAGACAAGGAAATTCATGAAACATGGCAAAAAGGTACTATGCAGTGATCTTTGAGGTGCTCATGTAAAACATCCATCACTTGGCACCGCTATTTGCACCTCATTCAGCTCATTCAATTGACAAGCACTTTTATCCAATTAATTTGCACAAGACTGTATATCTGTCAAGTTTCATGACAACAGCCTACATGACTGAGATGCTATCGCATTGATGAAATCTGTGTCCAGACAGGCAGACTCATTAACACCTGGCAAAATATTCCAAGACCGGTTCTGCGGTAGTGTCCACTTGAATAGGTGTCCCCAGGACCATATTTTGCCATGATGGCACGCGCACACAGACTGACAAGGTGAAAACAATACAAGCCAACACTGTTGCAGCTGGTAAATATAGCTTGTGGCCAGACGGGCCTTGGTTTTATCCGTTTCCCTGCTGCCAAGGTCCTCCCTGATGGCTGAGCTTGTTCTCCGTGACCAAACTCCATCACGCAGCAAAATCAGGAGTGGATTATTAATGCGGCCACCTCTAAGATGGCACTTTTGGACATTCATAGAAATAAGCACCTGGCTTGAGAGAATTGTAGGAAATTGTAGCTTTGTTGGTTTCTCACATTTCGCCTGGCTTAATTTTCCTCTTTTTTAAGTTTTAGATAGTCAGATTTAAATTTTGCTTTTTCATCTGATTGGTCAATCTGGCTGATTTGAGGTAAAGATTATATGTGAATAACTTTCCTTTGCATAAATGGCATTCTTTCAGCGATTAGTTTTTTTAGTGGCTCAAATTTTTATTTGTCATTGTGATGGATTATAAGAATCATTTGGGTTTGATTTTAAAACATAGAACTGTTTCACTGAAAAGGACAATTAAACCAAAAAAGATACACTTCCCAAATTTGTTTGCGTCTGAATATTATGAGTGTCAAGATTGTGTCCTCCAGAACATGGTCACTTGCATCCATTGACTGATAGTAATTGAAGTAATGAACTTAAATTCAAATTATTTTCCTATATGTTTGAATTGACCAAAACACAGGACATGTGTGGAATACAAAAATGCATTCGCTTCAGGCCTCATTTTCTAGATCAATTTTCAAATCTCATGAGATCTTAAGGCCATTCGCGGGTGTTCTCATGTGCTTTATTGTTCGGATTGTGTCAAGAATGCAATAACTCAATAACTTCCAGTCGCAGTTTGCGAGAAAATTTGATGTCCTGACCTAGGGAATTGCATGATGTCTAAATTGTACAAATGAACTATCTGATATTCCATATTAATGAGTTTGAATAAAAGGCTGACGTGCTACCCACCCAGACCACCTTTGGTTTGAGACTCTACCCCAAACGCAGCCTCAAATGCAACCACGTGATGAAATGGGGCGGTACATCGGTTGGCTTTGAAAAAAAAAGCCATTTTGTGCCGTCCGTACAATATACATCTTTGCAAAGTCATAATTTTCGTCCGAGACACATACAAAATAGAGGAACGTCCGAGTTTCCTGCAATATCAGGTTGGTGCAATGCAGCTGATGTTTCATGCTTAACTTTAACGCCATTTTATGGACGTAATAGGAGCGTTGGTCGAATAGGATTGTGTAGTCCCCTTTATTCGGTTCTTTTTGACATTTAGCTAGCTAGCAAGTAGTGCAATCATTCATATGTCAAGATGGCCGCTTCATGTCCAAATTTTATTCTTTACTTACTGCTCTGTCCTTTGTTTATAATCGTGAATTCGAGTCGTTTGATCGTTGCACTGAAAAAAGGAAATGGGACGATTGCATTATGTGGGCTCCTCGGTTGCCAGGTAGAAAACGACAGATGGGCAGTGAGCTCGCCACCGATCAAGGTGATGGTTGGACTGTCCCTGTTTATGTCAAGAAGGGAGCCGAAACAATTCAGATCCGCTAATGGTCGGATGTTCGTTGCTCAGCTGCTTTCACACTGGACGCGAAACGAATTTTTCCTGCGACAGATTAAATTCAAAGTCAACGAAAAGACGCGAATACACGCGACGTGTATTCGCGTCTTTGCATTGACTTTGAGTGTAATCTGTCGTACGAAAAATTCGTTTCGCGTCCAGTGTGAAAGCGGCTTTAGTTTCTAGATACTGTGTCATATTTGCGTCATCGGAACCCTGTATCGTTTATCTCCCCGTTCTAGCGTCATAAAATTAATGGAGAACATCGTCTGTATTGTTTACGTCCCCGCGAATCCAGCCAAGTAGTGCGCTGCTGCAATGTTTTTATGTCGTATTTGGAGATCGATGCTGGATTTACATACCGGCCAAGGCAGGCTGAAGCTGCCAAAGTCTGCCCTTGCATGGAAATCGTGTGTTCAGATTTATCTGAATCGGAACACGGAGCAAAGGCTTTTGCGCAGTTACTGATATTCGGGCAACGTCAGCCAGTATAATCGTAGTCACCATCCCACACGACCATATCATGATGGATGTAATACGAGACATGGGACGGCTGGACTGGAACGGGGCCAACTTAAAGGGCTGTATCGTAACCCAGATCTCAGAGCCGTTTTACGCGTGCCAACACTAATGAAATACGAGTGGATGGCTCATTTGCTGAGCGTAACTGCAGAATAACTGAGGAACAGTTGTGTAGACAAGTTGTTTACCTCTTGTCCAGTGTCAAGTTCAGCCAGTAACGTTACATTTAGCAGAACACTTACTGCGCGTAAAAAAAGACCGTATTCTCAGGTTCAAATTTACTATTGCCTGTGTCCCCATTATTATTTATGACGCAAGGTAAGGCAAAAAATTACAAGCCAACATCAGGGTCCTGGAAATGAGCATCATGGGAACCGCAAGACCGTATTAGTCGGGGAACAATGGCCTGTTAAAATGAAAATGCGACCGATATAGGTAAAAAAAAAAAACTGTTCGTTACTGTTTTGATGCAGACTATAGCTACTGTATATCAGATGCAAATACAGTGCACGATTTCGATCACCTGAACCAAAAAAAAAAAAAAAAGAAATATCCGGACTGGACTCAGTAAATGGAATACTTCATACCACGGAAAATAGCTGAAATATCATCTCTTTCAGCAGATGCTGCCTCCTGGATAAGATGCACAAAACCACGCTGGTTAAAATCACGGAACTCAATCCAAACCTCATCTGTCCGCTATGTGTGGGATACTTCATCGATGCCACCACCATCGTGGAGTGTCTTCATTCCTGTAAGCATTACCCTCACCACAGCCTATTTTTGAGGCCTTATTTTATTTTAATAGAGTTGGTAGAACTGAGTGTACGTGCAGCACCTGTCATGTTGTGTAGGAACTTGCTGTAGTTCAAATCTCATAAAATGCCGGTTCTTGGTTGAATAAGCATTTCACGTTTAGCCGTCCTGTGGTCCATTTCTGCTGCATTCTCTGATTATTATTGCCACTTTTGCCTGCCATTTTAATACAAATAAAATCAGCAGAGGTCTGAGAATGAAAATATATTCAGATTTCTTATTTTGTGGAATTTAGTAATGGTAATAAAAAACACTAAGCTGTACTGGTGATTTGAATAAATTATCTTAATGTCGAGTCATACTTATTTAATTGATGACCGGATGACCTTATTACCGGATGACTGAATCATCCATCAATGTTCTCTGCCAATATTTTCTGTTTGAAAATGACCTGTCTGCCCTGTGTTTCCGGAACAGTGGAGGCCGTTAACATTTTGCCACTGTATCAGAGCAGAAAAACAGACAGCACTGTGTATTCCTGTAAACAAACTTGCATTTAGTCTGTTCTACCGGATTGTTTTTCTTCTTGCATGTCAATGCCCCATTTCTTCAGTCTGCAGATCCTGTATCGTCAGCTTCCTGGAGACCAATAAATTCTGCCCCAGATGCGATGTTCAGGTGAATAAGACCCGCCCACACCTGAGCATCAGGTAAGTCCTTGTGTGCCCTCTTCCTGGTTTCACCTGTTGTAAACTACCAACTCGCATACCTGCAAACTAGTCACCTTTCGGCGAAGTTTGCCGTTTTGATCCCAAAATAGGTCACTTACATGAATCATGTAGATCCAAAGAGTTTTTTTTGGGGGGGGGGGGTAGGCAGGCAGGCAGGCAGGCAGACTACAGACGTTATTGTTGAGCAACATTTTATAATGTTGGTCTGCCTGTCGTTCCATGACTGCCAGTTATAAAGTTAGAACCTAGTCTCGCGCAGTAACGCGCGCTTCCTTTCCATCGGAGTTCTGGTTGCTTACGAATATTCCAGACTCAGACCGCAAACAAACCACGGTCACTTTCTGTCTTTGCGGCAAAGTCGCCTTTTGATCGACTTTGGAGTGCCAACCTGAACAACTGCTCTGGGATGAAATACATAGGATTTTGTTGCTGTTACGTGTGCTGAGATAAGTCTTGTATAGTGCCAGAAATATGTGCATAAATTATATTTTAACCTTATTAACTGAGTGCGGTAGATGGTCATTTTTTTCTGTTGGAGGAACTAAACTATCTTCATGGTCAGCTTTAAAAAATGTAGGCTGGTAAACCCGCCCCTCGTAATTCACTGGGGCGGGTTTACCAGGCTACAAAAAAGCCCCTGACGTCGAGTGTTTTTTTTTTTTTTTTTCCTTGGTGTTGGCTAACTTTTTATCAGCGTCAACTAGTACCTGTTATTGTTATTTACCATGACAAGGATGAGCGAATTAGCCCTTGTTTTTGCGTTAGAAGCCAACAAAGATGGCAACGAACATTACCATTTGTGTGGTATTGATCTATAGGTTGCCATTTTTTTTCTGAAGATGAATTTTATTCTCGCCTTTCATTGGTCGGCTGTTAAAATAAGCATCTGGAGAGGATGGCCCGAAAGAGGCACATGGCAAAACGGCGCAAACGTGCCCTTGAACGGCTTGTTCAAGCCAAAAGGTCTAAAAAATGACTTTCTTTCCAGCCAGCTCAGTGGATTTTATGTTTCAGGTGTATATTGTGATCTCTTGTACTACCAATCTAACTCAAAATTGCAAAAAAATAAATTAATAATTTAATAAATAAAATATTGGGGGGGGGGGGGGTGACAAACTGATCCATGATTAGTTTGTCACCTTTTTTAACCCTCATGAGTTTGCAGGTATGAACTCAGATGAGCATAGTCTTAATTAATACAATCAAGGGGAAAATACTATGAAATTAATGTCCACAAAACGGCCGACCAGCACAGAAGTCATCTGTTTCCCTTGTCAATCTAACAGTGCACAACTCCATTCCCAGTGGACTGACGCGCAATTTACGTTTAAATTATTTTCCATGGAATGGAAGGGAAACTGCTTCGGAGCATCAGTTCATGGAACACTCTAGAATTTTACTATAATTTCTGTGGAAGTTGTATTTTCACTTATGTACGGTGATTTGTAATTGATGAAATCAGTGTGAAAAATTCAAACTTTAATGTTGCCCGTTTTGTCTCATAGGTCAGACAAAACCCTGCAGGACATCGTATATAAGCTGGTCCCGGGGCTCTTCAGAGGTGAGTCCAGCTGTGATTGGCAGCGGTGCCCAAACACATCTGAAAAGGGCTGATGTGGGTGCAGGTTTAGTTTTTTAGCTTAACACTTACACATTCTGTAGATGAGTGCACAGCTACAGCACTTCGCAACTGCATACGGTACTTTCGCTTCTATGATCGCCAACAATCACTTTGATTCGATCCTTGTTCGATGGTACATATAAGTTAGAACGCAAAAAGATATTCTCAGCTGTAATGTGAATGGTTTTTATGGAGTTTTACTGGTGATTCTAAAGTAAATTTATATTCTGAACTTCCGTTTATCTATAATAGTGAATGGACTTGGACATAGTAGCGAAGTGCAGTAGCGAAAAGCTAATGTAGCTAAACCACTGTAAACCAGCACATACTGATGTAACCAGGGTGTTGTAGGTTTGTTCATTTAATTTCTTCACTCATAATTAACTACTTGTCCCCTCTCCCTCCATTTTTGTTCATTCAAATGTCAAATTTGACACCGAAAAAGTTTGCAACGTATGTCGTGATGTTCAGTCTTTATATTCCAAAAACCTCTCAATTTCAGTAAAAATATCCATTGGAACAACATTACACAACTGAGAGACCAAAATTGTCGACTCCATTCCGCTCAACACAGTCGGCCATTTTCTTTAGACATCTGAAAAGGCCTGTAGCCACACTGGCCCGTTTTGGAGAAGACTGAACATGACTGGCAAAAGAGAACCAAATTTAAGATGCAAAAGACACATTTGAAGACTAATGCGCAGAGAAAGGATTGCGCTAAAGATGTAAAATGAAGTCCTGTTAGTAATTTGCTGTTCCCGTCTTACCGCCCGCTTCTTACCAATTATCTCTGGCAGATGAGATGAAACGAAGACGGGACTTCTACTCTGCACACCCCGCAGCTGATGGTGGGTAAAAAAAGGGATCCTTTAGATCATAGTGCCATTTCCAACCCAACGTGCTGTCCGTATGTATGAGGTTAGGCATTACTTTGTGGGGTTTGTTTGATGTACAGGTTACCCATGGCCTTCTTGCGAGGGTTACCTGGAGCCAGTTAGTTCTTGATGATTCCACATCCGTGTTCCAGAACAGCATTGTGTCCAGTTATCAATGGAGATCATTACAACACCTGTAGAATATTCAGTGCACAGCATTCTGGTCACATGATTATAACATCATCGTAAAGGCAGAGTCTCAAACTCTGGTCTTCGAGGGCTGCAGTCTCGACTGGTTCTTTGCAGTTTACTTCCAATCATTTGCCAACCTTGGCTATGGAAACAAAGTCTAAGAACTCTGTGGCCAATCAGTGGCAAAAATTATGCACTGAAATACAGGTGCACGCTTAAAATCTGCACACTTACAGTGAGTGACTCTTTGGGATTTCAGTTTGAAATTCCTGCTTTTAAGGTCCCACGTGGTTTCAAAGCTTTAAGCTGAATAAAAACACATTCAGCATTTGCAGCCAGTCCCCAGCCTATCGGTCTCGCCTCATTAATTATGGTGGTGAGCCCATGAAAATGCAGCTCTGCTCTGATTGGCTGCAGCATCAGGCAGGAAGTGAACGGTGGCAGCCAAAACCTGTCTGTACTGGGCTTTACCAAATGAATTAAATGAATCCCCTTATTACATCGATAGGGGCTTAGAATCAAAATGGTCTCTTAGGAAGGTCGCTACAGCAATAGAAGTGGGGCAGAGTGACAATTACAGTATTTGTGCTTGGGCAATAAAATGAGCAGGAAACTTTGTAGACCCACAGTGTGTAATCGCAAGTGCCCAACTGAACATGAGTGAGCGAGCGAGTTAGCAAAATTTGCAACACACAGACCATGGCTGCAGTTTGCACACTGCAGAGAAAAACAGGCTTTCTATAATATTGGACCTTTCAAGGGGATAAATGTTACTTCAGAGTTTTGACCCTTTCCTCTTCTTCTCCAGGAGGTCAGGGCGGCAGGGAGGACCGTGGGGAGGAGTGGAGGGTTCCGGAGGAGGACGAGATCATCAGTCTCTCCATTGAGTTCCACCAGGAAAAGAAGTACGTGCCCCAGCCTGGAGTTTCACCTTTACTGGTTCCACAAAGTCCTAGCAGGTAGCAGATCACCAGTCAACCAGCCCTGTTCCAGGAGATATACCAGTCTTAACCCTAGTCCAGTGCTTATCGAAGACCAGCATACAGGGAAAGGATGTATATTGGAGACTGGCAGGAGTAGGATTACGGTTCTCTCTCCATCCTTAACGAAGCACACCTCAGTCAACAGTGGGAGATCTACCATAGCAGCTAATTAGTCAAATCCACAGTACCACATCAGGGTTTCAATGAAACCTACAGGATGGTAGATCTCCAGGAGCAGGGTTGGCAACCACCGGTATTCAGGGTAGCTGGCTTATAAGCTAGTGGTCAGGGTGCGTGGTAGTGCTAGCTCCAGTGTTGCACGATTTGATTACGGCAGCCGTTTGGGTCCTTAATGCCACATAGCTTCAAGGAGATAAGCCCATTTTTTGCCGAATAAGATATGAGTTACTTTGAATGATGACTAACAGTCATGGTGCAACACCAGTATAGGTTGTACCAAATGTAGTATAGCACTGCATTAAACAATGCCTAGGACAGGCCATTCAGCCCAACAAGGTTAGCCCTTCTATTACCTCTGATCGATACAAAAATCAAACAGTTTACCCACAAACCCTCTTTCTGCACAGTCTACAGTTCTGTCAGGTTTTGCCCCTTCCCTAACAACCAAACATCTCATTTAATACTCGAGATCTTGATGCTAATTAATTAAGTCAGCTGTGCCAGCTCAGAGTTGGAAAAAACCCTGGAGATGGCGAATCTCCGGGGACGAAGGTTGGGTAAATCTGAGCGAGATGGTTTCGCACCTGAGGTGTGTTCAAGATTGCGGGTTCTTGCCTCTTACATGACAAAACATAGTTTAATCAAGCGTACGCGAGTGAACACCCCTGTGAGCAGTCTCGCCCTGCTTTTCCAGTTGGCGTCCAGCATTCTCCACATCTGTACCCACACCTTCACCCTGCCTGTTCGATAGAATTTGACACAAATCCTTGCTGGCAGCAATGTCAGAAAACATGCAAGAACTTGTGGCCTTTCAAAACTCTGCCGTCTTTTCCTTGCAAGAACGTTGGGTCTTGAACACGCCTCTAGGCGTGAGAATATGACCTGGTAAGCTATTCCATACAGGCTTTTTTTTTTTTTGTTATGTTTTGGAGTCAATGACTGAAACTGTTAAATTTTAAATGTTATAAAAGTGAAATGTGAGTAAACGTGACTGCTTTACAACCAGCAGATTTTGAAGTGAAACTTTTTTCTTTTTTAAATCGCTTGTTTTGGCAGAGTTTGCCATTTGCCATGATGCTCGACTGTCAGTCATGAATGCTGTTTTCCTATTACTCTTCCAGAAATGACAGGAAGTCCCCAGACCTGAGAGAGGCAGAGAGAGAGAAGGTATTTCGGCAGTGATTCACACGCTCCCTTGTCCTTGGCATCCGCTTCCCATCAAGCTGACTGTCTGTGTCGAAGAAGCAAAACTGTCAATTCTCCGGACAAAGAAATTGATTCTGCTGTAGCACGGGTGCTTTGTGTTGAATTGAGAATTGCCTTCTCCCGGCTTGGAATGACCCTTTACATTTTTTGACAGTAGAGCAGCTCAGCCCCGTTCCCGGAGAAGTACTGTGCTGTAGGTTTTCATTTCACCCGTTATCTCACACTTGTGTCCAACAAGGCATACACCGGGTGCTAAGTGTATTTGCTGCAGTTTGATTGAATGATTATAAATGGTTTGCAGCTTTAATACAGTATTAATTGCTTTTTATGCTGGTCAATAGAAAATGGATGAGTACACAGGTATATATTCACACTGGCTTCCCCAATGTTAGACTACTTCATTGATAGTGGCCCATTCGACTCGAAGGATATTGGACAAGTGCTTGACGCCATTGTGACGTGCAGTGGGTCGTAACTGTAAAATAATTATCGCATCACTTCTCTTAATGTCTCCGCAGTCAGCAGCCATTTCAGGCTGCCGTGCGCAACCTTTTCAGATTGTCGGCTCAAGGTAGCTCACGTGAAAAATAGAAAATGAGTTTCAGCTTGTTAGCCGGGGTTGGCTAGCATTCATCTTTTTAAATGCGCGTTATATATGATGTGTGCTAATCACTTCTTTTGAAAAAAGTTTCGTAATTGTTGCATACCCCTGGTTCGTTATGGTTGGAGTGAAAACCTACAAAATGGCTGATCTCCAGGATATGGCAGGGACACCCCTCTGTACAGAGTGCCTCTCGATGTCCTTCGTCTCAGCTGATATTTCTCGCTCTTCACGCTACTCCTCTCTCCTCCCTCTCCAGCCTAACAGTAAACGATTCCTGCGTTGCCCCGCAACCATGACGGTCATGCATCTCGCCAAGTTTCTACGCAGCAAGATGGACGTCCCGAACAATTACAGAGTAAGACCCCCCTACCATTTACATCTCCAACAACTACGGGGTGGGAGCCTAAACCATTTGCATTCCTAACTATTACAGTCAGACCTCATTCATTCCCATCTTCACCCACTACCAGGAGAGCCTATACCATTCACATCCTACCAAATACAGGAAGAGACCACGTTCCATTCCCATAAACCAGGAGGTCATAACTGGTCTGTAAAAGGTTTTCATTCCAACCGACCAGCGGCACACCTGATACAGCTTATCGACTGTGATGTAATCAGGTGTGCCTCTGCTTGGTTGGATGGAAAACTCGCGGCCCCTCGGCTCTTTAACGGACCAGTTTGACCCTGCCATAAACCAACCACAGGGTAAGAGCCGATACCCCTGTTCCTCAAATCATGGCGCTCAAGGTCTGAGGACTGAGGATTTTCCACCCACCCTTTACCTGAAGGTCAGGTGTGAAGTCAGTCTGGCCAATCAGGATTGCTAATTGATAAGTTAATTACCCAGGAACAAAGAGCGCCAGGCCTGTCTGGATTTGAGGATCCCTGGCGTATAGCACTCCCATCTGCGCTGAACTAGTGAAGGAACCCAAACCATTTGCGTCTTAGTAATTTTCCAACCCAGTTTAGATGAAACCGCCATTTTTTGTGTGGTGAAAGCAATTGTCGGTAAAACTACTGTCCAATGTGCATTTAACCCAAGCCAATACCATCCAGTGTCGGCACGGTAACCGGTTGCTTTGCTACTTTGGCTTTTCGCTACGGCACTTTCGCTGCAATAGTTTACAAAAAGTTTACGGCTGATTCTTTAGTATTTATGTTCCTAACGTGCATTTATCTGTTGAAACAAATGCACTTTGACATAGTCGCAAAAGTGCAGTGTGCAGTATCGAGAAGCCAAAGTAGCGAAACTACCGTAATGCGTCACCACCGTTAACTTGCAGCAGACGTTAAACATTTTAGAACTGAGGGAGAATTTGAGGAACGGAAGATAACCTGTGTTCATTCTCTCTCGTCTCTCTCCTCAGATTGAGGTTCTGTATGAAGGCGAGCCTCTCAAAGACTATTACACACTAATTGACGTCGCCTACATCTACACATGGAGACGGGTAAGTGAATCACACCCACTGTAAATGGTAATTACATCCTACCGTAATTCAAACCCCAAGGCCCACCCATGTCGTCACTGTGCTGTCAGAAAGCAGGATTTACCTACTTCGTTAGCCAAATAACTGCCGAGTAAAACCCAAACAGCCATTTTTTTCTTCATACGGTCACAGCATTTTCCTGTGAAATCACTCCGCCAAACCAGTTGTGCTATTTTAAGAGAAAGACTCCGGACTGCTTCCCAGAGACACTCACTACCCACACACCACCAATCACAGCATCGATCCACAGCCCAGAGGCCTGTTTCACAAACCAGCTGGATAACTGCACAGATTCTAACCTGAAACACCCATCCATCCATCTAAACCACTTATTCCTCATCAGGGTCGTGGTTGAGCTGGAGCCTGTACCAGCTCACCGTGGGTGAAAGGCAAGGACCCACCCTGGACAGCTCGCCAATCCATTCCAGAGCTCTCACACACACACACACACACACACACACACACACACACGTCAGTTTGCAATTTAGAGACTCCAGTTAGCCTGACATTCATGTCTTTGGACTGTGGAAGGACACCCATGCGAATACAGGGACAACATGTAAACTCCACACAGAAAGGCCCCTGGCTGGATTCGAACTTGTGCGCTGTACCCATTGTATGGTAAACCACTGTGTTAATTTCATTGATGAAAACTATGATGATGACAGTTCATCAACTACATTTTTTCTGTGGCTGAAAAAATTGTGTCTACGAAATTTACATTGATGGAGAGTTTTTAACAGAGGCGACGGTTTTAATGGTTTTTTCCCCCCTCCCCAGCAGCACGGCCCCCTCCCTCTGCGCTACTGCGTCCAGCCGCCACGGAAACGCCTGAAGCTGGCCCCACCCACCGCTGCCGCGGCCTCCGCCCACTCTGACGGCGTCAACACCAGCCCCGCCTCCGACAGCGAGTCACTTAGCGACAAGCCCAGCAGCCCCAATACTCTGCCCTCCAGCTCCTCCCCCCAGCCCAGCCCCGCCCCCCACCGTCCCGCCCCGGCCGCGCTCAACGGCGCCCCCCCGAAGGACGCCGGCAGGAAACGCGGCCCCGACACGGGAGGGGGCAACTGGGGCGGCCCGCTTACCTGAGCGATCACCCCAAATGGGGGGGTGGGAGTCTTACCTGTACAGATTTCTATTTAATCTACACCTGGGGTGTTCAGTCTTATCTGAAAAGGGCCAGAGTGGGTGCAAGTTAAGTCGTAGTCGATCGCTAACACGGCTAATTCAACGGCCTTTTCCAAAGCCGCTCCTTCACCGCCATCACGCTTCACTGCCTAGTAGTGTCTCTCGCCGTGAAGATTCCTTTGCAGCTGTGGAGGTCTCTCCTCCTTCAGGGGTAGGGTATAAAAACGCTCATAAACTTTGGGACGCCCCTCGCCTCCAACTAACAAGGAATGGAAGGAGTCTGCAGCTTGGCTTCCGATAGGGTGCTTTTCATTTTGCTAACTTATGCCTCCTCGCCTCCTCTTATCTTCCTCGATTCAGAAATCGTTCATCCTCCACGGAGGATCTTCCAATCTCTTAAATGCACCTCGTGGAGACGCGGAACGAGGAGGGAGGCCTCTGTGGGAGCTTAAAGTGAGGAAACGCAGGTGTATCCTCCGCGGAACTCCTCAATCTCGTGGCCTGACGTTTTAATACTGCACCTCCTCATGTGAGGTCGCTTAATGGAGCGGAGGTTCTCTCTTTTTGCAGAGTTCGGCTCCTCCATCCTTGTGGCACTTCCTCGCGTCGCTCTCTCAGGTCCTCGCTGGAGCAAAGACCCGTAAGCGAGGGAAGCGAGGAGAGACCGCAGCATAAGGACAGCCCCCACAAATCTCTGCAGCCTCGCTTCCATCGTCCAGCTAACAGCAACTGGGCACAAGATCAAAAATTGGGCATCGGCGTAGACTTGTTTGAAGGGTTTATGGTCTATACGTCCCACTGTATGGAAGGTAGAGCGGGTAGCTTGAGGCTGCAGTGGATAATTGTGGATTGAGGCCCAACGTCAAGGTCTTGATTGAAGGCCCTGATTTGTCAGTTAAATCGTACAGCATAGCGTTGGACTAACTGTCAAAACCTGAACCCACACCAGGCCTTTTCAGATAAGATGGGACTCCCCTCATGTATTCATTCAGTGGATGGACTGACATCTCAGATGAGAGATTGGATGAGACAGTTATCTTTTCTACGTAAGAACTTTTTTTTTTCTAATTCTATGTTACTCTTCTGGAGCCTGGAGCTCAAAATGGTTGGACTTTTTTTTTTTTTTTTTTTTTTGCATGAAGCTGTTGGTGGGGAAAGGCACACACACAAACATGTATACTTCCATTAGTGTGTGTGTTTGTATATATGTGCATATGTTGTTTCTGGGATGGCGTCCTGAGCCTAGCTGGAGTGGACAATGCATCTGTGGGGTTCCCCTTGCATGCGAACGCCTCAGTTTGGCACAAATGCAAACCCTTTGTTATGTCACAGCACTACAGGGAATGACCAGTCCAGAATTTTCAGCGATTTTGTATTTCTGTGCTTGTGTAAATATCTCCCAAGTCGTATACGCTATGCTCATAAAGTGCTCGAGAGGGCTCCCTACCTTTCCAAACTGCTTTGACCTTTTGATTTCCAACCTTACCAGAGAAGGGGGGAGGTGGGGTGATTACAACATGGCTGACTTTTTTGGCCTCTAAAATATTAAACTGTAGCTTTTATATGAACCATTGTCTTTGGAACCTGTATTCATGTAAATGACTGAAATCAAAGAGTGTTGATGTATAGGATGATGTGCCTGCTTGCTACACGGCTATAAATTTGCAGACACTTCTTGGTCTCGGACAGTTTTAAAAGGCATGCCCTAGTAGTTCCTCCGAAAAAATTTCGCGTGTGATGATATTGAGGAGGATTCTGTGTTAGCGTGTTGGCTAATATTAAAGTGTGACAATACCCACGTGCACAGAGCGAGGGCCATTCACAGATTGTAGAAAATGTGGCGAAGAGCAACTTGACTGGCCGGCGAAGAGCTCAGAAGATAACCCCCGCAAACACCGCCAGAATCAACAGGAATGCGTTTTCCAAGCCGCTAGAGGGCAGCCTACTCACTAGGGCGTTAATCCCTTCCTACCTGCCAGAGGTTCGCGCGGTCACCCCATGACCGCCCAATCAGCGGGCGAGCCGGGTCTGACGTCACTTCCAATCCTTTTTCAACATATGGAGAACAGTACGGAGCGTGCTACTATCAGTACATAAAGATAGGGACAATTCTTTCTCAATGTCAATATTTCCGTACTCCTCGAATACATTCCGTCTGCTTTCATTTTTCAGATCAGTGACATCAAAATTATAATTGCACTTCTCCCGCAAAATGTCAACACGACCCACAATGCATTATACCGACAAGTCGACATCGAAGCTCACATCGACGCTTGCGAACCGCTCTGAGGCTATAGTGCGTATAGGAGTCAGTGAAGCGACCGGACGCATTGGAGCGGAACCGAACGGCTATATCATATACAGTAGGTTATGCCCAACTCAGAAAACTTATAAGGCTGGAACTGGAGGAAAAACCCACGGCAGACAGCGCTGCTCTGACATCTAGTGGAGAGCTTCTCAGAAGAATGGAGACCATTTAAAGGGGAAGACCAATTCCATAATATCTTGCAGGATGAGGGGGAAAAAAATGTGATTTAAAAATCAGGTTACTTTCGTCCCCCAAAACCGTAGCTTAAAATTACCATTACAGTGCTCTCTTTTACGCTGGGTCAGTCCTTAAATTTAATTCGTTTACCTGACAAAAACTGGCGACAGTTGATTGCACTTTGCAAAGAGGGGATTAAACATACGTTTTAACCATTAAAAACAGGGCAGCTTCAAAAGGCCGTAAACACACCCAAACAACAAATGGCGCACTTTTTTGTGTGCGTCAATAATTCCCTTTCCTAAACCTGTACAGCAGTAGCGTGGATGAATCGCGCCCACGCTGCCAATGCCAATTGGGGTATTTTGATCCCGGCTTTGACGGGGACAAATTGCACAAATTGACCCTCTGGTGTCGGCAATCATCTGCGCAGAATTTGTGAGCAACTAAACGCTGACGTTTAACTGTCACCGAGATCGAAACCCCGAGTAACAGAGACATACCCAGCGCGCGGGCGCGCACACACACACACACACACACACACACAGCTTCCTTACAACTTCAGTTCAGAAGTCTATGTGCGCATAGCCACCAAATGGAAACATGAACATTTACCCTCTTCGAAACAAGTCGTGATCTGACAATGGACAGCGTAATCGTACTCACCGAAGAACTTCGTTCGGTGATACGCCGGTCCAGAGGCATACACTGGCAGAGCAGGGTAGCTTTCCGATGACAAGAGGCAACGAGCTGATACTTAGCGTTGGCCGGAAATTCTCTAATCAGCTTTGTATTGGGCTTGTAGGCAGAAACAGTGTTAAGTAAGGCATGTTCTACATGTAGCGTACTCACCATAATTACTTCAGTCGATTAACTGAAATGCGCAAGACTGCGCAAACCTCGATCCGAACCACTGGGCTCTCAACTTCATAGTCTTAGTTTATCGTGACAAATGCATCTCACTGAAACTTGATCCTTGCACACGAAACCTTTTACTGATTTCTGGGAGAATACCAGCAAGGTTCAACGCCGCGACTACCAATGCACATCGCTGCTCTACAAACTACAAGTCATCATAAAATAAACTTTTTGCGCGTGCTTCCAGTAGGCCACCAGACCGCGGCGCACTTTCACCATCTTTCCGGAGCGGAGGCAGGTGCCACTCGACAGCCCGCAAGATGTCCCCAAACCTCAAGCGTACGCTCGCAGGGAAAGTCAGAAGGCCTGAGATTATTTCTTCACAATGACAGATTTATCTCCATGATCACTCCTTGTCTAGTAAAAACTCCATGAGTGACGGCAAAAATTCCATGATTCTGTCGAGGAGGGCCCTCCAGACAAAATAGGCCTAGATTGACTGAAGATACAATTGTGAACCATGGATAAAAGTAACAGTTATTGACATCATGCCGACATTGGCTTCATTGGGCACACACTGTAGTTGACATAAGACTGACAAAAGGCAAGACTGTCCCTCATCGATTAACGTTGTTGCGTGCAGATAGCCCAGAGAGCATGAAAAAGTTGAATGTGGGTTGCAGTGTCATACTGGAGACAGGTATTAAGTGGCAGTGAATGGAAGCATTGTTAATCCTAACCTTTACAATACAAAATGGCGTCCTCTGGATACCATTATTTACCCACCCTTCTCGTCCAAGCAACTTCCTCAAAGAAATCTCATATTTTACCCAAGGTTTTTTTAATATTGGCATAAAAGGCGACCATTGCGGCAGCAGATCGTTGAAGGTGGTTTGAAGAATGTCAGCTTTGGTCTATAAATGGGTTGCAAATCTTGAGTGATCACTGAAGATGGATGAAGAAAAATTATGTCCTCTTAATTTTATCTTGTAATTTCTATCCGAATGTACTCGAATAGTGTGCCAAATCAATAACAAAATACACTTATTACTGTCAATGTATCTGTATACATGAAATAAATAAATCAGAACTGGTGATAAACATTATGACCTTTACCTAAAAGATTTTGTGCTTCAAAGTTTCCATCTGGATGAAAAAAAGAACACCCCAATGCATAGAATTAAAGATAAAAAAAAGAAATGCCTCCCTACTTAATACTACATAAAGTATAGATCAGATAAGAGCACAGAGTAACCATTGCTGGTTTTCATGCCTGTACGTTCTGAATTACTTAATGAGCGTAACACTAATACCATCAATATTACCATCAGAAAACATCAAATATATTTGTCATTATCTGCATTGTGTGGAATTCGTGGGCATATCAGGGAGATCCACAGTGTCTGCAGATTATTCCTCAGTTTCCGATCAAGCGACTCGTGAAGTTACCGAGTCCACAGGCCTTGGAGTCCACGCTGAGGCCCTCCAATTTTCCCAACCCAGAGAAAAATGTGTGTTAATTCAATTCAATATGGAAACATTATGAATTAAATAACATGTTGTACATTTCATATTTAGACTAGCACTGCCAGCTTTTCTGTTTAAAAGAGCTTGAAAGGTATTTTTTCTGCTTCCAGAAACTGTGAGGATGCAGATTGATGCTTTTTTCATTTTAAGAAAATTGTAATTGATGGTAAGAAACACAGTTGCGCATGATTCCCATCTTCCTCTGAGGCCAGGTGAGGAACATTTCTTCAATTCACATCATTTTATGCCCAAACCTGATTTCAGGCTTAGAAACATGTCCACTGACAGAGGAGAATGCAAATATGATATGTTTTCTGCTACATCTGTGGTGTTTCAGTACAGCCAAACTGCAAAAGAAAGTTAGACTTCACGAAAAAAGCTATACAGTATATGCTAAGGAATATCTTCGTTATATTTTGGAAAAAAAAAAAAAAAAACTTTACGCGATAGAGACGTTTTAACACACATTTTTAAATGCAGCGTGGGTAATATGAGGCCTTTATGGGTAATCGGCAGAAATATTTTTCAACATGCAGGCTGGCGTTGTGAAGTGCCCTGTAGTGTGGGAACAGTCTGCATGGTGACCATCAGCAGAAATCCAAACCAAGTGAAGCATGTTTAACTACTTTGCCAGGAATCCAGGACAGCACAACATCCACTGTGACACTCTCCAGCGACAGGCAAGGCAAGCGCACCAGGTGAGACACCAGTGTGGTTTTTAAAGTTTATTATGATTTATTATGCACCAATGACCTGAAAGGAACCGTTGACTCTTCAAAAGAAATTTCACAAAATCTTACATGCCTTACCAGACTTTTTTTTTTTTTGTTTGGAAAAAAAAAAAAAAAAAAAAAAACCCTTGCTGTCGTCTGCGTGACAGTCTTTAATGCAGACATGGATCTTGCATGGGGGTGAAGAGATTTGGGGAGGGGGGGGTCATGACAGTACTACTTATGGATAAAACAATAACGCCTGTAAATATTCCAGTAGCAGTTGCACTATTTTCCTCTGGGTACTAGAAAATCCTTTAGAAAGTTCTCTTCGATGGACCCATCAAGGGCTTTCACAGGGAAATTCAGGTTCAGATCAGTAGGAATGGTGGCCACCCTGACATCTCAGCATGGCTTCTAACTTTCTCCCCAACACACACGCACAAGCATACCTATACACATACACGCCTCTCTGTCATTTTGGCTATCAAGTCTGATATGACGGCTTTTAGGGGGTAAAAGATCCAACAAACGGCAACGCGCAAAGAAGAAACACAAAAACACCGATTTTTTTTTTTTTTGTCCTTCAAAAATGAGCGTCACTGCCGGACGTTGGTCGGGTTCATCGGAGAGGAGACGTGAAAAGGGGCTTACATTCTATCAAACTAAAACACAAATAAATAAAAAGCTCTGGTTCTACGCAGAGTCCATGATACTCCAGGTTACCGTCGATCCAAACAAGACAAGAGGACAGCCATCTTAACAGACCTTCCAAAAGGAACACTTCCAGCAGTCTGCTTTTCCAGATTCCAGTTGGTCGAGAAATCCATCACCGGCTAGTCATTCGTCCGTCTTGTCTCCAGCTGCGGAACGGCGTTAGTTTTCAAGTTTTTGTCGCCACGGTAACAGCCAGCGTGTGGCCACCGCAGTGTTGCTACAGTTTTCAGAACTTCAGTAACAGTGTTTCAGTAGCTTTGTGAGAATAGGGTCTTAGCCGTCGAATGTTTAGTAATCCCAGTGCACCCAAAGTTCGACAGCGCTTCCAGTTTTTTTTTTCTTTCAGATCACTTGTTCTCGTAACATGCCGTGCTCCACCCCCTTCCTTTCCCATTGGTCCAAAAGGAAGGAGGGTGGACCACTCACGGTCAATGTTACCGACACAATTTGGATATTAAGTCAGCCGTGATTGTTGATTGGCTACTGCTTGTGACATGCCCACGTGCGGCGTGAGACTGCCCACCATCAGTGTTCAAGGCTGTTGAGAGAAAATTAAGAAACTGATCTCCCAAGCTCTCTATAGTTCACACTATTCACCAGCTAAGACAATCAAAACTACACTAAACACCAGCCAAAAGACATAAAATACAATAAACACAACAAATGACACAAAAACTAGCTAAAGTTGAAGCTAAAATTCAAGAAATTACACATAACACCAGCAAAAGCTCATAAAACTACACACCAGTCTACACAAAGCATGCTTAACTACACGCCCTACAATGCACCTAACACAACTTACAGACACAATCCACCAATGACCACTCACTTCAGCCAGCTAGAATTCCAACAGCTACGTTTGAGACTCCACCCCTGGCTCCACCCCCATGCCTTTGCGGGCCTCCTTGATTGACAGGTACATCTCCTCTTCGGGATCGTAGTAGTAGAATTTCCTTAGGTAGTCGATCAGTGATCTGAGGGAGAGAGAGCAGGGCATAGTGATTACATTGTGGACTGTAGAGAATATGCTGATAACATCACTTTGATGCCACCATTAGAGCTTGCTCGGGCTCATTTTAAACCATGGAAGTGCATTTCTCATGTTGCACACATTAGAGCCATAGTCAGCACAAAAGCGAGGCGCAGCCTCTCAAACTTTTCCTTCACAGCAACAACGATGAGCGCCATCATGGCCGAAAGTTCTGAATATAATGCGACATTTCCACAGTACTGTTGTGAAACAGATTTTTTTTTTTTTTAATACTGTACATTGGGTGATAAAAACTCAAAAAATAGTATGCAGTATACAGTAGACGGAACATACTTAGAGGAAACAGTACTTAGCAGGCAGATTCAAGTGTGTACACTGGTCACAGAGATTAAAAACATGCTTGAGTCATGTAGGGCTGTACGTGGGTAGCAGGAAGTCTGGGGCAGGTGAGGGGGGGGGGGGGGGGGGAGACATACTTGGGTAGTGGGAGTTCCTGGATGTGGTCGATCCGCACCAGCTGTCGAATGCGGAAGCGGCAGAGGTGCTGCAGGGATTTGATGTTACTGAAGCGAGAGACGGGGTACAGGAGCTGCACAGGTGTGGGAGGGAGTCCTGCACACAGCAAAAATACTGTATTACACTCAACACAGTCCTGAACACAGCAAAAATACTGTGTTGCACTCCACACAGTCCTGAACACAGCAAAAATACAGTATCATAATCAGCACAGTCCTGAAGACAGCAAAATACAGTATTACACTCAACACAGTCCTGCACACAGCAAAAATACTGTATTACACTCAACACAGTCCTGCACACAGCAAAAATACTGTATTACACTCAACACAGTCCTGAACACAGCAAAAATACTGTGTTGCACTCCACACAGTCCTGAACACAGCAAAAATACAGTATCATAATCAGCACAGTCCTGAAGACAGCAAAATACAGTATTACACTCAACAGTCCTGCACACAGCAAAAATACTGTATTACACTCAACACAGTCCCGCACACAGCAAAAATGCAGTATTATACTCAGCACAGTCCTAAAAACAGCAAAAATACAGTATCATACTCAGCACAGTCCTGAGCACAGCAAAAATACAGTATTATACTCAACAGTCCTTAACACAACAAAAATTCTGTATTACACTCAACTCAGTCCTGCACACAGTAAAATACAGTATTACACTCAACACAGTCCCGAACACAGCAAAAATACAGTATTATACTCAGCACAGTCCTAAACACAGCAAAAATACTGTATTACACTCAACACAGTCCTGCACACAGCAAAAATACTGTATTAGACTCAACACAGTCCTGAACACAGCAAAAATACTGTGTTGCACTCCACACAGTCCTGAACACAGCAAAAATACAGTATCATAATCAGCACAGTCCTGAAGACAGCAAAATACAGTATTACACTCAACACAGTCCTGCACACAGCAAAAATACTGTATTACACTCAACACAGTCCCGCACACAGCAAAAATGCAGTATTATACTCAGCACAGTCCTAAAAACAGCAAAAATACAGTATCATACTCAGCACAGTCCTGAGCACAGCAAAAATACAGTATTATACTCAACAGTCCTTAACACAACAAAAATTCTGTATTACACTCAACTCAGTCCTGCACACAGTAAAATACAGTATTACACTCAACACAGTCCCGAACACAGCAAAAATACAGTATTATACTCAGCACAGTCCTAAACACAGCAAAAATACAGTTTCATACTCAGCACAGTCCTGAGCACAGCAAAAAAAAAACAGTATTATACTCAACAGTCCTTAACACAACAAAAATACTTTACTACACTCAACTCAGTCCTGCACACTGTAAAATACTGTATTACACTCAACACAGCCCTGAACACAGCAAAAATACTGTATTACACTCACAGTCTTGCACACAGCAAAAATACTGTACTACACTCAACACGGTCCTGAACACAGCAAAAATACTGTGTTACACTCCACACAGTCCTGAACACAGCAAAAATACAGTATCACACTCAGCACCGTCCTGAACACAGCAAAAAAACAGTATATCATAATCAGCACGGCCCTGAAGACAGCAAAAATACAGTATTACACTAAACACAGTCCTGCACACAGCAAAAATACTGTATTACACTCAACACAGTCCCGAACACAGCAAAAATACAGTATTATACTCAGCACAGTCCTGAGCACAGCAAAAATGCAGTATTATACTCAACAGTCCTTAACACAACAAAAATACTGTATTACCTCAACTCAGTCCTGCACACAGTAAAATACAGTATTACACTCAACACAGTCCTGAACACAGCAAAAATACTGTATTACACTCACAGTCCTGCACACAGTAAAAATACTGTATTAAACTCAGTCCTGAACACAGCAGAAATACAGCATCATACTCACAGTCCTTCACACAGCAAGAATACTATAATACACTCACAGTCCTGCACACAGTTAAAATACTGTATTACACTCAACACAGTCCCGAACACAGCAAAAATACAGTATCATACTCAGCACAGTCCTGAACACAGCAAAAATACAGTATCATACTCAACAGTCCTGCACACAGCAAAAATACTATAATACACTCAACACAGTCCTGCACACAGCAAAAATACTGTATTCCACTCAACACAGTCCTTAACACATAAAAAATACTATATTACACTCACAGTCCTGAACACAGCAAAATACAGTATTACACTCAACACAGTCCTGCACACAGCAAAAATATAGAGTATCATACTCAGCACAGCCCCGAACACAGCGAAAATACTATACTTTAGGTAATGCTGCTTCGAACATAGCAGAAATAGGGTATTATACTGAACACAGCTCTGCAAACAGCAGAAATACTGCATTACACTCAATACAGCCCTGAACACCTACACTAGACACAATGGGAATACAGCGCAAATTAATTCTGAAAACACCACAGAAATACAACACCACAATATTACAAGACCGAACTCTAGGGACAGTGCAAATACAGCATCACAAAACTGAATTCTGAACAAGACTAAATATGATATAAAGACATGGTGGATAATTTAAGTCCACTAATCTAAAACTGGTGACGCTTTTTTCAAAATTGTTAACTTGGCTCATCGTAGCCTTTTCTCTGATAGCCGCCTTGCGATTGGCTCACTCACCAGGTACACGGGAACGAAGGAAATAGAGGAATTTTCCATTTTTGGAGTGCATGATGGCGCGCTCGATGAACTCCACCACCGAGTGGCAGCGATCCTCGAAGCGCGGGTGACACCAGAGGCTGAAGGTTCCTGCGGACAGAGACAGAGACGATAGAAGCATTAGTGGCAGGTATGACACACAAATGCATCAGATTCAGGTAAATGCACATCAGTAACCTGCAACAGAAGCAATAAACATGCATTAGAAACATGCAACAGATGAGGTGAAACATGCATTACTAACATGAAACAGATGTAGTACATCATACAACAACAGCAGTGAAGCATGCAGTTTTACCATGTAGCAGATGCACTAAACATGCATTAGATACAAGATATAGATATAAAATTAGGGCTGTCGGGATAATTAATCATGATTCATTTAAGCGAAATAAAAGTAACTGCCACTATGAGACAAACGTGATTGCTTATTACCTTTTCTATGACACATACCTGATGCGGTCATTTGAAATGCTTCCGGTTAGAAAACTTTGGTTTGAAGTCCACTAATTACCTGCCAGGTTGGACAGTCTCCATCGCCTTGCCATAATTAACTCACCTTAAATCAATGCCCGAGTACTTTGCCTGACTTGCAATCAAGCCATTTATTCAGCCAACTGACTAATCATAACCAAAATGTAGCCTACAATGATTAAGAAGAGAGAATGAGAACCAGACCGACCGAACCAGGCTGCCGTGTTATATTAAAAGATTTTCAAATTCGTTAACAATTTACATGTCACGTTCTATACGCTTAAACAAAATGTTTTCCACCTTCACTGTTGGTTATTTAGATGCTCAAAAGTAAATAAAATCAAGTGAGTCTATGAGTTACATTATTTTAAATTACTCTTGTTCAATTATCTAATAAAAAATGCCTCAAATTTGCGGCAAAGATTCGCCTGAACGTTAATTGCCAAATCTTCGGTGCATTTGACTATTGCCTGCAATGCAAACATATTCTCTCTCACATTCATGTCCGGTATGCTTCACAAAATGTTTTACACTTCACGTAGCCTATATTTTTAAGCTCTTAAAACCAGGGCCATCTTTGAATAACTTCATTTTTTTTAGAAATATCTTTAATAATGCATACAAAATTCCTTGATGAAAGGTGGAATTCAGAGGTCTGCTATTTATTCAGATTATTGAAATTTTTTCAATCCAACACGGCAACCTGGTTAGGTCCGTCTGCTTCTCATTATCACTTCTTAATCGTTCTACGCCACATTTTGATTTTGATTCGTCAGTTGGCTGAATAAATGGCTTGATTGCAAGTCAGGCAAAGTACGCGGGAAATAATTTAAGGTGAGTTAATTATGCCAAGGCGATGGAGACTGTCCAACCTCGCCGCTAATTAGTGGACTTCAAATCACAGTTCTCTTCCCGGAAGCATTTCAAATGACCGCATTAGGTATGTGTCATAGAAAAGGCAATAAGCAATCACGTCTGTCTGCCTCATAGTGGCAGTTACTTTTATTACACTTTAAATCAATCGCGATTTATTATCCCGACAGCCCTATATCAAACATCGAACGAATGAGGTAAAATATGCATTAGAAAACAAGCAATAGATGCACAAAACATGCATAAGCAATATGCATCCGACATGAGAAAACAGATATTAGCAACATGCTGTAGTACCAGGAAGAATTTCAGTAGTGACATGCTTTAGATACAAGTATAGATTCATAACTATTATGAATCAGATGCAGGAAAACATCCATTAAAGACAGCATTACTGTAAGTCACAAGCGTCAGTAATATAAAACACTTACACAAATACAAAACCCAAAACCAGTGAAGTTGGCGCGTTGTGTAAATCGTAAATAAAAACAGAATACAATGATTTGCAAATTCTTTTCAATTGAATACACTGCAAAGACAAGTTACTTAATGTTCGAACAGGTAAAGTTTGTAATTTTTTGCAAATATGAGCTCATTTGGAATTTGATGCCTGCAACATGTTTCAAAAAAGCTGGCACAAGTGGCAAAAAAGACTGATAGAGTTGAGGAATGCTCAACAAACACTTATTTGGAACATCCCACAGGTGAACGGGCTAATTGGGAACAGGTGGGTGCCATGACTGGGTATAAAAGCAGCTTCCCTGAAATGCTCAGTCATTCACAAACAAGGATGGGGCGAGGGTCACCACTTAGTGAACAAATGCATGAGCTGATTGTCGAACAAACATTCCTCAACGAGCTATTGCAAGAAATTTAGGGATTTCATCATCTACGGTCCGTAATATCATCAAAATGTTCAGAGAATCTGGAGAAATCACTGCACGTAAGTGACAAGGCCGAAAACCAACATTGAATGCCCGTGACCTTCGATCCCTCAGGCGGTACTGCATCAAAAACCGACATCAGTGTGTAAAGGACATCACCACATGGGCTCAGGAACACTTCAGAAAACCACAGTCAGTAACTACAGTTCGTTGCTACATCTGCAAGTGCAAGTTAAAACTGTACAATGCAAAGCGAAAGCCATTTAACAGCAGCACCCAGAAATGCCGCCGGCTTCGCTGGGCCCAAGCTCATCTAAGATGGACTGATGCAAAGTGGAAAATTGTTCTGTGGTCTGACGAGTCCACATTTCAAATTGTTGTTGGAAATTGTGGACGTTGTGTCCTCCGAACCAAAGAGGAAAAGAACCATCTGGACTGTTATAGGCGCAAAGTTCAAAAGCCAACATCTGTGATGGTATGGGGGTGTATTAGTGCCCAAGGCATGGGCAACTTACACATATGTGAAGGCACCATTAATGCTGAAAGGTACATGCAGGTTTTGGAGCAACATATGTTGCCATCCAAACAACGTCTTTTTCATGGACGCCCCTGCTTATTTCAGCAAGACAATGCCAAGCCACATTCTGCACGTGTTACAACAGCATGGCTCCGTAGTAAAAGAGTGCGGGTACTAGACTGGCCTGCCTGTAGTCCAGACCTGTCTCCCATTGAAAATGTGTGGCGCATTATGAAGCGTAAAATACGACAACGGAGACCCCGGACTGTTGCACAACTTAAGCTGTACATCAAGCAAGAATGGGAAAGAGTTCCACCTGAAAAGCTTCAAAAATTGGTCTCCTCAGTTCCCAAACGTTTACTGAGTGTTGTTAAAAGCAAAGGCGATGTAACACAGTGGGAAAAAGGCCCCTGTGCCAACTTTTTTGCAATGTGTTGCTGCCTTTAAATTCCAAGTTAATGATTATTTACAAAAAAAAAAAAAAAACGTTTCTCAGTTTGAACATTAAACATCTTGTCTTTGCAGTGTATTCAATTGAATATAAGTTGAAAACGATTTGCAAATCATTGTATTCTGTTTTTATCTACGATTTACATAACGAGCCAACTTCACTGGTTTTGGGTTTTGTACACTGATTTCATACAAATTGCAGAATGAGACAAACAGCAAACCTTGCATGTGCAAGCAAGCTCATTTTCACCAACTGAAGTCAGTGTGCTAAAGTCTAATATATTGGACATCAAGGTGCGGGGACACGGTTGTGAATTTGCGTGTCTGCGCTAAAACAAGGAGCCCTTAAGTGCCAGAGCACCAGACCAGCAGCAGAAACAACTTTTCCCTGTGAGATGAAAGCGCCTGACAGGAGCACGACGCTCTGAAGTAAACATCACACTTTTACAGCAGCTGGGGTCTGTCTTCTGTACTCACAGTGCTACTGCGCATTCCCCACAGCCAGTGACGCACTCCGCTGCGAACACACTAATGCACATTTCTGTACCCACAGAGCTACTGCGCATTCCCCACAGCCAGTGACGCACTCCGCTGCGAACACACTAATGCACATTTCTGTACCCACAGAGCTACTGCGCATTCCCCACAGCCAGTGACGCACTCCGCTGCGAACACACTAATGCACATTTCTGTAAGTGAGTCACAGCCAGCCAGGGAAGCCCGTTTTCATGTGCAGCGCTTGGGCTCCCTGCCTCTCGGACTGAGGGAGGAAAGCGGAGAACCCAGAGGGAACCCAAGCGTGTACGGGGAGAGAACATACTAGCACTGCGCTGGGGAGGACCTGGGTCAGGCCTCGAACCCAGAACATTCTCCTTGCGAGGCAGCAATGCCAACATCATCACACACATACCATGACATGACATGACATGACATGACTAATACTACATATTTTTACGCATACAAGGTGAACTATTAATTTTTTGTCGATACTTCCACACCTTTGCCCGTTTTCATAAAAGGCACTGAGCATTCACTAAAATTCAAGAACATATTTTGATAATGTTTTAAAACGTTATTTAAATGCTGCAGCACATCTCCACTGCAGTCATTTCCCTTCATTGAAAACTCCACTTTCTCCCCCCGGTTTGTTCCAAGCGGCCGCATCCCGCACGGTTTCTCCAACGTTGCTCACTTTAGAGCATCTCTGCGGCTACTGCACACGCTCCCAGTACCGTCGCCAGCGAGTCAGCAAACGCGCTCAACCCCCAGGCCCCCAGACACACACACACTCTTTACTGAGAGAGAGAGACACAGAGCGGAGCAGAGATTCACTCCTCATTAAACACAGCACAAGGTGGTCGAGCCCGCTAGGGCAGTGTTCTCGTTTGGGATGAGCGCGTGGATGCGCACGGGTTCGAAGCTCTGGGGTAGCACAGGAGACAGTGGCTAGTGGGGCCCTGCAGGGCAAGTGAATTTCTGGCAGTGGTTCTGCAGGGATCTATGCTGGTTAATGGTTAGTCAGCGAGCTGATGCAACCCATGAAATCAGGCTCATCTCTGCACCAGCCTGTGCACTGTGTTCTGTGGATGCAGTACGTCCTCAACTGTACAACGGAAATTTTATGGCATTAAGTACCAATTTGCCACTTATGTGGGTACAAATTTGGCCCTTTACTTCTGCAGTGCTTATTGGAGGTGTAAATGGGGCCTTTTGTGTGGGTGTAAATTGCCCCCCAAGTGTGGGTATAAATGGGGCCCTAACCTCTGTAATGCTCAATTTGGATGTAAATGTGGCCCCTCGTGTGGGTGTAAATGGGCTCCTCACCTCAGTAGAGCTTCATGCAGGTGTAAATGTGGCCCCCGAATGCAGCTGTAAATGTGGCCCCTCATCTCAGTATTGCTCCATGCGGGTATAAATGTGGCCCCTAGTGCAGGTGTAAATGTGACCCCCATCTCTCTGTAGTGGTCCATGCGGGAGTAAATTTGGCCTCAAGTGCAGGTGTAAATGTGGCCCCCTGTGCGGGTGTAAATGTGGCCCCTCACCTCGGTAGTGCTCCATTCGGGTGTGGTGCGTGATGTTTTGGGATCTGAAGCTGAGGCTCAGGATGTAGCGGGGGTCGGAGCTGTCCCGCACCAGGAACGACCCGTCCGGCTTCCCCTTCAGCTTCATCTCTGCATCCTCCCAGTTCATGGGTCCCCAGTACCACCCGCACTGTCAAACACACACACACACACAAAACCACCCACATTACTACAGAAAACACAAAAACAATACCCTGCACCTCTCTCACTCTCTCTGGCTGATGCGTGTGTGTGTCTGTGTGTGTGTGTGTGTGTGTGTATGTATACATGCCTGCGTGTGTGAAAACAAGTGTGTAAGAATACCTTCTCCAGTTCTCACACACTGATGAGATGTGAGTGTGTGTGTGTGTGTGTGTGTGTGTGTGTGTGTGTGTGTGTATACCTTCTCCAGTTCTCTCAGACTGGTAGCGAAGCTGCTTGCGTCAGGACAGGTGAGCGGACAGAGCAGAGGGGGGGGAGCTGGCTGCGAGGGAGGTGGGGCATCTGGCGGGATTGAAGGATTGGGGCGGGGCAGAGCCCGGAGGAAGGTGTCTGTAACACAAGAACATCAATATTATTACACTCATTTCAGCTGAAGCTTCTATCCAGAGGGACTTCCTGTTGATTGAATTCAGCCGGAACCAAACCCATAGAGTAACCCGAGGTTAAGGGCCCAGCAGCAACATTAACTCCTTTATGGTATCACTGTGGTTTAATCCCAGTCAAACACCTCAGATATTGACTTATTGGCCACTCCAAAAAAGTCACAGTTTGACTACAGCAAGGGAGCCATTTTGGCTTAGCCCTATCAAAGAACTACAACTCCCAACTCGAACCATCAAAATATCTGAATAGATCAGAAAATTATTCCTAAATTTTTTATTTATTGAAAAAGATACAGCCTTATAAGGCAAGAACAGCACATCTCATGAATCTCAGTTCACACATATTGCTTACGCGAGACAAATACTCAGACAATGAAAGGTACAGTTACCACATCACTTGTAAACAGTTCACTTCTCATCCATCACCTTTGTAGTGACATTAAATAATGCAAAAAAATTAAAGGAATAAAGCAGTCCTCAACTATAAAAACAGCTATTACATTAGTTTTTTAGGTGCTTCCTTATACAGTATAGATTGACAAAGCATGCAAGATCATTAACCCTTAGAGTGCTAAATGCAGGTATTGTTGCTCGATGATGTGACATATCAAAATCAAAGCTGTTGAAAACCTATCATGTGGCTGCTTGTCTAGAAGAGCCCCCGCAGGGGAGTCCTTTTAAACAAGTAGCAACATGATAGGTTTTCGACAGCTCAAGACAATTACATTTATATATATTTTTTTTTATTTATTTTAGCACTCTAAGAGTTAACAGCACTGCCCCCTTTCATGCTAAATTCATTGAATTTTTATATGAAACAGCTGATTAAATATTATGTTTTTATCCTATTCTTAAGACACAGTTGGCACATCCTTCCTAAATCACCACATGCCATAACAACAACAACAGATGATGCAGGGTATGGTATGTAAATGACACGATTAGCGAAGATCCACGATGCACAGACAACAGGCCCTTGCACAATATGGCAGTTGGGCTAAGCACACATTTAGCCATGTGTCAAGTTCATTTAACCCCATAAAGCCGACAATCCCACATATAGGTTTGTCAGATGCTGCTGCTGTATTCAAACCTGTGGAGCTTTGGGCCCATTGTACATTCTAGCGGAGATCCCAAGGGCTCCAAAGATGCCAAATACGTCCCGCTGAATTGCAGAGAAACGTGTATAAAATTATTACAGAAACTCTGGTGACAAATGGCTTCGGAGGTGCCAGGGCCAAGGAAGAACCTCATCCTCTTTACGGTAATGAAACTTCATACCGTAAAAACTGATTCTCAACCCCGATCCTCGGATATGTTAAACGCCCCTTTCATGAGGGGAATATTTAATACAGAAAAGAAAGAACACAACACATATTTACAAATACATACAAAAAAAAAAAAAAACACCAAACACAGTCTGCAGAAACAGTTCATGTACACAGTCTGCCAATGATGATCAATGCCTGCACGCGGTGACAAATTTGCAATCCATTAACGTGACATTGCGAACCTGCAATATGCACGTGCATAAGCAATCATTCACGAGAATTTATGACTTAACTGCAAAATGAATCTGTAATGACCGTAACAGACCTATAAAATCTGTTCAACCCAGTAGGCATGTCATACCAGGGACGTGCCGCGCACTGCATTTTGTCATCTTCAATATTTCATTCTTTTCAGTCGTGTTCATATTTATGCAAACTTTTTCTTGTAGGAGCGAATCTAGCGCTTGATAAGCATCACAGATGTATGTTTAAACGTACTAGCGCTACAGCTGTAGGGGCAATGACCATAGCTGGGAACGGTTTCCATTCAATATTTCGCCATCGCCTTCACAGTTGCCACTGGAAAACTGCCTTTGCTACAAATGATGAGTGCTGACCAGATCCATCCCCGTCATCAAACCAGACAAAAGCACCTGCCATTTGTGGAAATGTTCTTTTCGTTTTCACGCAACGATCAATTAAGACATTAGTTCTCCATCCGCCAATTTTACAGTGAGCTGGCAGCAATCACCATAATGGAGGTGAAAGCCAATTTAAAGAGTGATTGAACGATATTCCCTCTTAAGAACAGACTTTTTCAAATGTTTTCTCTAAGTCTCAGGTTAGTATGCTCGGAGTCTGTTGCTTCCAACTACCAGTGACAACTGTGACATCAGCGTTAGAATGTTCAGTAACGAACTTTAGTCACATGACCCCACTGCATACAATCTGACAGTCACACGGCCCAACAGCACACTGGATATTTCCACAGGGAATTTAAAAAATATATATTCGTATAATATGACTCAAGGTTCTCCGAAATGCCTTAAGTGTGGCTGAGTGCGCAATGTGGAGAGTGAAAATATTACAGTTATTAATTACACGGCTTTGTTGAATACTCAGTTCTGATTGGTCATTTACAGCATTCAATAGTCTGTTATTTCGGCCTAGCAGACCACTATCACGAATAAAAGGCCGTTGCTATGGACGCAAAAGTAACATTAGTAATAATTCTATTTCCAGATGGGTCGAGTGCAGAGCCTTGGAAAGAAGGACAGAGACATGAATGAGGACAGAAACCACGATCCCTGAAGAAGTCTGATTCACCTCATCTCACTTCACCGTCAAAGACAAATCATCATTTTAACAGGAATTATAAAGCCCAGTCAGAAAATCTCAAGAAGGCTACAGCGTAGTTTACGTTGCTATGGACACATTTCAAATCGTAGATTCTAACAGACTAGTTTTTCGCAGAAGCAATGGAACCATTTTCAAATCAATCGCAAGAGTAAAATTCTTGATTTCTTCAGTAAGTAGCCATGCAATAAGTTGGATAATGAACAGCGAGCATGTTGTTATCGCCGAATTAAACTCCTATAAATTAATTCAAGACTGCATTTTTTTTTTTTTTGGTATTTTGCAATAATGTCCTGCTTGCAGCACACAACCCCTTACCTAGCAGATGTCTTCATCCTAACAGCCTCACAGTTGATTGGTCTAAATGGGGACCAATCCAGAGTTTACCCCCGTGAGATTAAGGGCCTAATGGCTACTTTTACTGTGGCAACACTCGGCCACAAATTATCACTTTCTCAGGCCCCACCGACGAGCGAGAAGCAGTTCCATGTAGGGTCAGATTCAATGAGATCCCTCCGCCACATCGGATTGTACTTAAAACAAGACAATCTGACTTTATCATTATGCAATCAGCGCTCAATGCGAGACCCGATCTGCGCAAGTGATTCGACAAAAATAATCTAACGAACACGACATGGATCACAGCAACGGTGGTCATGGCAACAGCGATGGTGACGTTCAGGACTGGCGGGGATGAAGACGATGGAGAAAAAGGACTCCTGCAGTCAGTCAGGAAGCAGAACGAATTCAAAGAGAATCATTTCCATTTCTATACAGATAAAGGTGACCATATCCTTCACCTGCCCTCTGTCATGGAAAGAAATGAATGAATGAAAGAGTCATTCAAGCTTTGCCGGTCCCTTGTTTAACGTCTGTAACTTTGCTGCTGACTCCAAATGACCGATCTACTCACTGCGGCACCCTTTATTATCCACCTCTTCCCCATGGCAACCGGCACCACCCTCTACTGCCCCCTGACGACAACTTGCTACAGATCCCCAATATTACACCATAACTGTACTCCCATGCCTCATTACTACACTATTAATACTCATCTGCTGCTCCTAAACTGCACCATTATATTACCCCACCTCTGCCCTTCAGAACTACCCCCAACAGCCCTCTTGCTGCCCCCAATCTCAAAGATCATAAACACAGTATCCTGAAAAGGGGTACCATGTATACAATCTGAATACAATCTATTCCTCTGAAAATACCCTTCAACAACAGCTGACAATCTGCAGTTTGATTTCCATTCTAAAATTTGCAACTTAACTCTCTATTCTCTCCCCCATAACCACCCCCTTCAGCCCTTCTACCCACCTCCATAACGGCCTCCTATAAGACCACACCCCGAATTCGCCCCCTTCTTTATACTGCCTCCGACTAGAACATTCTACTGGCCCCCCCCCCCAAAGCCCCTCCCGCTGCCCACAGCAAAAGGCCGCCCACTTGACCAGACTACATTCGTTCTACTGCACGGCTCAGCGCCATTAACTAGGGATCTCCATGATGGCCTCGCCTATGCACAGTGTGCTTACCATTGAGACCGAGGCTGTGCAGGATAGTGGAATGGGAGGGGAGGGGGGGCAGGGGCAGTGACTGGAGTGAGGTCCCCGCCACACGCACTAGGAAAGACCCCGGCAGCGGCCCCCCAATGTCATCTGCAACAGAACAGAGGGGGAGAGAGGGGTGAAGTGCTAACGTAGCGTAGCCACGGGGCTAGGACCGCAACCATCTCCCCCCCGCCCTTTGTGACCGCCGACTGACAAACGCACACCGCGTCCCCAGCTCTGCGGCGAGCTTCTGCGACAACCTCACGCTGACGATGCTTAGTCACACCTCCGCATCTAATAAGAACAAACCGAATTTAATACAGAAGGTCACAGAGGCCACACATTTGAATGTGTCCAGGATGAAACAATTTCAATGAAGGCTTACTCATACCTCCATCACAAATACAATGAAGTGATATCACTGAAATTTCAGTTCAGTTCAGCAAATAGGGCATATAAAATACTGAAGGCACTTCAAACCATGAGGGAGTCCGGATTTCACTGAGACAACAAAAATGCAACTGAAAAGCTAATATTGAACGGAAATGTGCAACAATTTTTTAAGCGAGACGAGATTCACAAAGCCCAAAACTGAAGAATGTAAAGGACTTCTACCACACAAAAAAACTTCCGCAAACTTACACCAAATATAACAGGGTTCAATAACTGGAAATACGAATTAACAGTATTGTTTTGGCTAATTACATTGGGAAGTCATGCACAAAAAAACCCCAATAATTTCTACATGGCGAAACTAAAATGACTAAAAGTAACTTTTTAATAAAATGAGCAATTCAATAAACCCCATCCATACAGTTCGACAACAAATGTAAAATTGTGGCAAAGACGACAAAATGACATATAGTACATCTTTGTCCCATACTTTATGGAGTTCACTGCATAAACAGGCCTGCATACAGTAGATTCTGAGCGAACAGTACTGGGAAGCACAGTTGAACAGGACACAGAGTCAGAGACGGTTTCTGTCCCAGCGTAGAGCAGAGCCGAGAGCCTTTCTAGGTCAGGAGTGAATTCACAGTCACATTCTCAGCTTGTCATGAGGCAGCGGTGCTGTGTCGGCAGACGGCTGTAATCTCGGAATCAAACCGCACCAAATTTAGCAGCGGCAGGTGCAGAACACAAGCGTGAACGCACGCACACACACACACACACACACACACGTCAGGCCGGGTATGGGCGCAGGGAGAAGAATCTTGCCAAAAAAGGCCGACGGCGCTGTAACGTTATCTGATTACAGCCGTTGAAAACTACAATGGCGAAACTCAACCTGATCATTAGCAGCGAGCCGTAATGTTTGGGTCCGTCACTTCATAATGGGTTCGCAGCAATAAACAGGTAATTCCAGCCCCCAACAGTAACACTGCAAGAGGAAATCAGACCGGGGATGTAAATTGCTGCTCACGGGGTGTGTGGGGGGGGGGGGTGTGACGGGGGGGGGGGGGGGGGGGGGGGGCCTTAGGGTTTGCAATTCCAGATTACTGTGGCGACTGGACATACGCTACAGGCCAAAATATTATGAACACCCGGCATTTTTCATATTTTGGGCTGGTTTTTGTCATCTTGAAGTTAATTTTAAGCAACAAAGGCACAGAGGGACACTTGTATTGACTGAAAATTATGCTTTTTATCAACTCTACATCCTGAAATTCAACTTGAGTTGCTGTGGGATGAACTGGACCAGGCAGTCAGAAGTGCGCCCATCAAGTTCTAAAGAGCTCATGTAGGGACTCCTGAAAGCCTGGAATGAGTAACCAGGACGTTCTCTCCGTAAACTACAGTCAGGCTGTAATCATGGCTAAGGGAGGGTTACTTTGTAGAAAGTCAAATCTGAATATGTGTCTCTCTCAGCAAATAATTTTACACAGTTCTAGTTAAGATATGCGTTTCCATGTTATTCTGTCTTTTTTTGTTGCTGAAAATATACTTTCAGTTAAGAAAAACCAGCCAAACTGAAAAATGCAGGGTGTTCGTCATATGTTGCTCTGTAGTGTATACAGAACTGTGTTGGACACAAAACGATTGAACCCTTTCAACACAATGCTTTTAAGAACGTCTTCTCCAAATTCCGGGTTGACTGTTCCAGAATTTCATCCGTCTCCGTTAGCAGTGGCGATCACCATTAGAACATTCAGTCAAGAACCTCCTAATACCACATTTGCAATCATAAACACAACGGATAAATTCCAAAAAATAATTCAGCCCGAGATGGAACTAGCCCCATATCCAGCTAAAGGCAGATGCTCGAGTTCTAGAAAATTCCAGCAAAGATGCAATTACTGAATGTAGCCAGGACAATTGCATTTTCATTTCTGCTGTAGCATTAATCATGCACTGGCTCCTGCATACAGGACGGCCTGCAGAGCCCTTCGACATTGAGAACAGCAGTCCGAGAAGCACGAAACGTTGCCTGGAACGTTAGGTGCAATGTTAAAACGCAACTGCTGTTCCTTAGAATTTCGGAAAAAACACGCCCTGTCCCTGACAGAACCAAGCAGATTTCTTTAAAAATTTCACAAAGACAGGACGAGTTGTTTCTCCGTTGACGTCACACTCATTAACTAGGCACAGCATGTCAGAGCAAGAGCAACTGAAAAGGCCAAATTACCCTGCAGTTCGGTGAGATTTCAAAACAAACACGGTCTACCAACTCTCTGACGTCATCTCTGCAACAGTATCGCTTTCTTGGACATTCATATCAGATTTAAATCTGAAGTCTTCCACGTCAACAAATAACTCGCAGTTCATGTTCTCTTAAAGTTTCTTGATGCAGTTATCACAAAATGCAAAATATTGTCCAACAGCGCATTAATGAAACATTGCAATAACGCTGAGGGAACACTCTGAGTTAAGCCGCTTTCACATCAGACGCAGAACGAATCTTTCGCGCGACAGATGACATTGAAAGTCAATGCAAAGACGCGAATACACGCGAAACGTGTATTCGCGTCTTTGCATTAACTTAGAATGTAATCTGCCGTGCGAAAAATTCGTTCCGCGTCCGGTGTGAAAGCGGCTTTAGCCGGGAGCTATTTACCCCGACAGCCACTGCAGTGAGGGAAGTGGGGGGGGGGGGGCAGAATTCAGAGGAAAGAAAAGCCGCAGCATTTACTGCATCTCAGTGCGCGCTTTGTTGCCATGACGCACAGGTGATGTCATGAGTCGCCCACACCATCACATGGAATGAGAGATAACAAACCGGGCGCGATGAAGGCGCAACCAGCAGAAGATGTGCTCTGCGCATACACAGCTCCAGCCTCGTTTGACGGAGTAGCACAGAGTCGGCTGCGCTGGCATTTGAAAATAGAATGAAAGCAGGTTCCAACGAACTCTGAGATCAGAGAGGAAATGGCTTATGACGAGGCCAAACTGGGACTCGCAGAGCACAGCTCACTCAACAGCTAGAGCAGGGCTGCCAAACCCTGTTCCTGGAGATCTACCATCCTTTAGGGTTTTACCAGTGGCGGCTCGTGACTTGGCAACTGGGGAAGCCCAAACAATCCCTTAAAGTTAATGATTGTTCATGACCTGTTTTCAATCATTCATTTAAATTACCATAACAGAAACTCCGAAAACTCAACATTATCTGATGTGGCCAGTTTTCATTTATAACGCATACTGATTACGACTCCAGACTTCTCACGCTTTTATTTACTCAGGGGTTGATGCACTTATTTCATGATCGTTTAGATGAAATAAGATAATTTAAAAAACTCCTCCATGCACAAGTACTTAAATTCCACACGAAAATCTCTTACATATGCGTTGATAGAATAATTGCTGTCTACAGTAGAGGAACGTAATAAAAATGCCACTTAAACTCATGCCGAATGCGTGACAGTTGACAGGTATGCGTTATTAATGAAAACTGGCCGCATCAGATAATGTTGAGTTTTCGGATTTTCTGTTATTGTAATTTAAATGATTGATTGAAAACAGGTTAAGAACGATCATTCACTTTAAGGGATTGTTTGGGCTTCCCCTGTTGCCAATTCACGAGCCGCCACTGGGTTTTACTGAAACCCTAACAAAGCTCACCTCATTCAACAGCTAGAGCAGGGCTGCCCAACCATGGTCCTAGAGATCTACAGTTGCGTAAGGTTTTACTCAAACCTATTTAACCTCAACAGGGGTTTCAGAATGAAAAAATGCAGGATGTTTTTTCCTGAGTGACTAATTCTGCCCAAGTCAGTGATTGTACCGATAAACAATTATTTAATAAGATTTCAGAAACCTCTGAGTCACAGGAACTGGCACCAACTTCAGCCCAGAAGAGCCAGTTTAAGGTGAAAAATTAAGGCAGAGATTCAAAAAAGGGTTTGACAAATAATATAATTTTCTAATTTTGCCTAATTCCCCATCAAAGCACTTTTCACCTTTCAGAGAAAAAAGTGAATTTACTTTATTTCCAACCTCCACTGACATCAGAAACAAAATAATCACCATTATCATCAAAAAAGCAGGCTGCTTTTCAAAAAAAAAAAAAAACAACTTAATATTATTCAAGCAACTCTTAACAGAGAGAATTTGCATAATTAACCAGTGCAGATAAAGCCAATAGTGATTGCCTTCTTTTTTCTCCAAAATGCATCCCATAATGCTGACTGTGGTGATGTCATCAGTCAACAAATCAATTTTCCTGCACTGCTGTTAAAACAGGCCTTTTTCAACTTCACAATTTATGCGCATATAACTGCTCACTCAAACACAGGCCGATACATGACTGTGCATGCACACACACACACACACACACACACACACACACACACACACACGAGTAAATGCACACAATGCACAGCAGAACAAACAAACATTCGCACATATAAAAACACGCACACATAGACACACACACGCTCAAATGTGCCCCCACATGCATAAATGCAAGCAGATGAACACCGAAACAAGCACACAAACATTCTTACAAATTAACACACACAAACAGACACACACACACACGCTCTTAAAAGCATCCACACATGCATACATGCACACACATACACACACAAACATGCATACCCTTATATACCAACACTTGGATGTGAAAACACAAATGCGCACGCACACACACACACACACACACACACACACACACACACACACACACATAAAAAGCACAGGAGCAGCTCGTAAACCTTATCCGTCCTCTGGCGGGCAGTGCCAAAATTATCACCACATTCCTAGTTACCGTTCATGCTAATGCGATCGTCCAATGCTACTTTCACTCGTTCCCAAATACCCAGGGACTTGCAGACAGTGGCCAATGGCGTGAAGACCGCTGCACTGGAATGCTAATAACCTCACACGAGGAAAAGTGGTACAGGGCAGCTCAGGACAGCCATAGCACGCGAGCAAAACAGAAATTCATTCAGCCTTTGTGGCGAGCTCTGGGACGGAATATTCCGGAACAACCCTGCAATAAACTAGGAAGGCAAAAATGTGAAGAGAGGCTGATTTGTTATACCCGGCAGATTGAGAGGAAACCAATTATACTGCAGTACTGGAGAGGTGGGGGGAGGGACATAGATTACCCAATCAGGCTTCAGGGATTCGATTCATGGTTACACCAGCAGTCAAGGGGCAGGAAAGAGTTCAGGACTGTAAATACAGGGTAAAAGGGGGAAAAAAAACAGAGGGATAGGGAAAGTCAAAGAGAGGAAGTACCTAGCAGACTCAGGCTCCGTCGAGGAGGGGGTGGAGGCGTGGGGGGGTGCGGGGAGTTCAGCCCCCGGCGAGAAATGTCCACGTCCACCAGAGACACCGTTTCACCTAGAGCGAGAGATGCAGGAGGAGAGCAGGAGAGAGAAAGAGAAGGAGACAGAGAGAGGAGGAGTGTGAATCAGCAGGACAGGGGAAATGAAAGAGAGACAAGAGACTCCGCCGTCAGCGGGCCAGACACCACGAGACAGTGCCCATCAGCCCCCGCCCCAACCATCACTCCGCCGTCAGCGGGCTAGACACCACGAGACAGTGCCCACTGGCCCCCGCCCCAACCATCGCTCCGCCGTCAGCGGGTCAGACACCACGAGACAGTGCCCACCGGCCCCCGCCCCAACCATCGCTCCGCCGTCAGCGGGTCAGACACCACGAGACAGTGCCCATCGGCCCCCGCCCCAACCATCGCTCCGCCGTCAGCGGCTCAGACACCACGAGACAGTGCCCACCGGCCCCGCCCCGACCATCGCTCCGCCGTCAGCGGGCCAGACACCACGAGACAGTGCCCACTGGCCCCCGCCCCAACCATCGCTCCGCCGTCAGCGGGCCAGACACCACGAGACAGTGCCCACCGGCCCCCGCCCCAACCATCGCTCCGCCGTCAGCGGGTCAGACACCACGAGACCGTGCCCACTGGCCCCCGCCCCAACCATCGCTCCGCCGTCAGCGGGTCAGACACCACGAGACAGTGCCCACCGGCCCCGCCCCAACCATCGCTCCGCCGTCAGCGGGTCAGACACCACGAGACAGTGCCCACTGGCCCCCGCCCCAACCATCGCTCCGCCATCAGCGGGCCAGACACCACGAGACAGTGCCCACCGGCCCCCGCCCCAACCATCGCTCCGCCGTCAGCGGGTCAGACACCATGAGACAGTGCCCACCGGCCCCCGCCCCAACCATCGCTCCGCCGTCAGCGGGTCAGACACCACGAGACAGTGCCCACTGGCCCCCGCCCCGACCATCGCTCATGGCACAAATCCAAAACATGTAGCCAAATCTCTTTTCACAGTTTATCACTGCTGCGGATTCCGGGGATTGCCATTAAATTTCCAAACTTTGCCATCGGTGGCGCTACTACCATTCTTGTCCAAACTTTGCCTGTGATTGGCTGAAGCGCTGGAGGTTAACGGAGGTCAGTTCCCCGCCTTGTAAAATGCACTCCCGCTAAACACAGCGACAGAAACTCTTTACTAGCAATACGACGCCAGTGTATGATACTGCAACAGCATTTGCATCGTGTGAACATATACAATTATGTCTGTAGAAAAAAAAATAAATGAACAGTTCCAAATAACTTGCTTGCGTTGCCTGTAGCATGAAAATGCAAAGAGAAAACCAGTTTTGCGCGCTGAAACTTGACTGTGTGCAGCCCGTGGATGAAACAGGAAGTGAGGTGTATGACACAAAAGCTCTAGTGCCACCCTTGGTGAGGTTTGGAAATTTAATGGCGATCCCTAAAATTTCAACTGAACATTCCTTGCAAAGCCTCATGCTACTATTCTTACCATTTAGAAGGGCCAATTTTGGTCAAAACCTCTCAGTAGACTAATGACAACAGAGGCAGCCACAAGGTTATCTGGCCCATGCGGCGATTCTATTCTGGGCCGAGTCATGGTCAAGAATGAGCGTGTGTGTGTGTGCAGGGTGTGTTCACACACAGAGCAGCTGCGCATAATGAGGGTTGACACACAAAACATATGCGCCTAAGTCACTTTGACGCGCTGAACAAGGCTGCTCAGGCTATGCTCAAACACCATTACTTGTGTCCGTATGGTTTGTTCGCACACTGCAAGACAGCATGAATCGAAAACAAAAAATGATTTCTGCAATTTTAGTCTTTCTACGACTGAATATCTTCTTGCTATTAGCAATGTGTACGGCAAAAACTCTGATCGTTTTACTGCTAGCACGATCAGCCAATGGAGGAGGACGATTTCAATTGTCAAGCAAGCAGTGACTTCTTAAAACAAACCAATATTTTTCCACTGAAGAGATAAAAAAGATTCACAGTCTCATTACAGCTCTAAAACACACAAGACATTTTTTTTGCAGTATAAGCAACTGTTCAAAAGGAAAACCAATAGATTCTCGGTGCCCGTACAATGTACACAACCAAAAACTGCCATTGTGGCGTTTTGCTGCGCCACTGCAATAAATGTGGATGTGGTCACCGAGGAACCTCGGAGCATAAGCACTGTGTTACGAAAATTCACTTCTATTCATTACAAAAACCCACAGGGAGAGAAGGCGATTCGAGGAGACCGTGGACAAGACAGAGCGTCACAGTGTTACGGGACTGTCTCATATACCTATATACACCATCTACTGTCTTTTTATTCAGCCTGGCTTTGATTATTCATCTTTATTAATTTTATTTATTTCTGCATTATTTGTTCATCTTCTTTTAACACATTTATTGCTTCGTTTGACTTACTCATTTTTTATGATTTTAGACTCACTATAGTTTTTCCCCCACATTTTGATTTCACATTTCTACCAGTTGTGTTGCTCATGTATTCGCCTCTACTATAAAGCACTTTGGGTCAACTTCTGTTGTATTTAAATATGCTTTACACCACAAGCCAAAATATTATGAACCGTCTGCATTTTTCAGAATTTGCTTGGTTTTTGTCATCTTCAAGTCAATTTTGAGCAACAAAGGCACACAAAATGTCAAAGGGACACTTGGATTCTCTGAATATGTTGTTTGCAAACAACTGTACACCTTTAAATTCAACTTGAGTTGCTGTGGGATGAACTGGACCAGGCAGTCAGAAGTGCGCCCATCAAGTTCTAAAGAGCTCATGTAGGAACTCCTGAAGCCTGGAATGAGTAACCAGGATGTTCTCTCCTTAAACCGCTGGAGAGAATGCGTGGATGTGTGGCCGTAATCATGGCTATGGGAGAGTACATTGTACAAAGTCAAATTTGAGTATGCATAACTCTTGGCAAATAATTTTGCACATTTCGAGTCAAGATATTAGTTTCTGTGTCATTATGTTTTTTGTTGTTGCTTAATACATACTAAAAGTTAAGAAAAACCAACCAAATTCTGAAAAATGCAGGGTGTTCGTAATATTTTGGCCTGTAGTGTATAAATAATGACTTGTCTTGATTTGACTTCACATATACACAATACCCAGTTGCACATCTACAGCCAGTTCACATATACCCAAAACCCATTCACATAAACCTCAGGCATTTCCACACATAACTAGAGCCCGCTTACACTGACCTACACTTTCACATACCGTACAGGCCAAAAGTTTGGACACACCTTCTCATTCAATGCGTTTCCTTTATTTTCATGACTATTTACATTGTAGATTCTCACTGAAGGCAGTGGAATTATGTAAAAAGTGTGAAATACCTGTAACTGAAAACATGTCTTATATTTTAGTTTCTTTAAAGTGGGCACCCTTTGCTCTGATTACTGCTTTAGACACTCTTGGCATACTCTTGATGAGCTTCAAGAGGTCGTCACCTAAAATGGTTTTCACTTCACAGGTGTGCCTTGTCAGGGTTAATTAGTGGAATTTATTGCCTTATCGGTGGGGTTGGGACCATCAGTTGTGTTGTGCAGAAGTCAGGTTGATACACAGCCGACAGCCCTATTGGACAACTGTTAGATACATACATAATTCCATGTGTTCATTCATAGTTTTGATGCTTTCAGTGAGAATCTACAATGTAAATAGCCATGAAAATAAAGGGAACGCATTGAATGAGAAGGTGTGTCCAAACTTTTGGCCTGTACTGTATACCCAGGCATTTGAATAAGCATTCCCTCAAAACACCGGAACATTCAAATGCGAGCCCACACTTCTGAATTCAGAGAGAACAGCACTAAACAGGAGCCACAAACACCCACAGAATTGAGAAAAAAAACACACCAAACCAGCCAAGATTCATGAGAGAGAATCTGACTCTGGATTTCTTCAGAGACGGTTAAAAAAGAAGAGGAAGGAAGACACTTTTAGCTCAGGAACAGGACACCTCGCACACTTTTAAGACTAGGCTTCTTGGAATCTGTTTTTTTCACCCCCCAGACTTTTACGTCTGTTTTCGAATTCAACTCCTGTCGAATAGCAGCTGTGATTATTAGATCAGCAGTAGAATATCCTGTAAATAAAAATGTTATTTTACAATAAAGATTTCACACATTTAAGGATTTAATGATACTGGGTTTTCTAGGGATTCCGCAGAAGTACCATCAGTCATGCTTGATTTTGGGTCTCATGATTAGTGTCGATGTCTGAACAACGATCCTTTGTCAGGATTTCAAAATGCAATTTTGAAAATTGCAAAATGCAACATACAAACATGCAATTAACGAAACATTTTTTCACATTTACCAGATCAAAATATGAACGAACACACTCCGTAAACAATTTATATTGCATCAAATCTCCTCTCATAATTCATACACGCTCACACAATGATCTTGAATGCTTTCACGTACACTATCACATTCCCATCACACACTCCCTCAACAATTTAATAGCATTATTCAACTAAAATAATGAGAAGGCTTGCACACACTGCATGTCAATACAACACTAACGCAAGTTCTATTGCATTCAGTTAAACCAGCAGAATTACAACACAGACACAATGATGGAACAATTCTCAATGCAAGCCCCTAACACACCAGAAATTCTACACCGCTTGTGTATACTGACGCCACGTAATCTCACACACACACTCATGGATGAACTTTAAATGCGTTAACACGTACCAGGGGCAGCATTCCACATCTTTTTAGTTAGATCAGAGCTAATTTACAGCCATCCAAACTCTAACCCTCTGCCTGCTGTGCATTACCAAACAAATTAAACAGCCTTTTTGTACAGCAGTCACTGTAGTTCTGAATCATTTTTGAGGAACATGGTTTCGCATGGTTTCATTTTCAAAGGGAAGTTCCTCAATTCTAATGAATCAACAGACACATTATCAAAATATGCTTGAAGTCCAAAAAATAAAAATCCCCCGTTCAATATGCTGTTTGAGATATTTTACACTCTTCCAAGTTCAATAGTCATTTAGACATCCAGGTATTTATATAATTTCTACAAAGCTGATCATTTTTTGTAAAAACTTGTAAAATTCACAAGCAGGAAACTGACCGGAGACCAGTTAACTGAGCTCTCACAAGTCTTGCAGAGCGCCTCTTACTACATTATTTGGGTTCACACCTACACAGAACCACGCCAGGCCTTTCCGGGGTTACGCCGAGATAACATCAGCCCAAATGAATCACGACTTGTTTCACGAGTGCAGTTCCTCATTTCTCTTTCACCGCGAGAAAGACAGGACTGAGGCCGCACAACTTCCCCGAAGGACAGACACAACACAATCAGCACTGACACTCTCCTTCAGGGATGGGTCTTGAGATCGACCAATCATGTGTGCACACGCACACGCACACACATACACACACATACACACACACACACACACAAATTTGCAAACGCACGAGTGCTAAAACACAAGCGCACACATATGTAGTATGCACGCAAGACACACACCCATAATTCTGAATGAAAGTGCACACACAGTCCCGTATACAGGACTGTCATTCAGGGGTGAGAAGAGGCGAAGATACTCTCAGAGCTCAGAGACAGCGCTGGAGAGGTTCCACACATCCCCAAAGCAATATTGAAACCGTTCGGACCACCTCGGCGATCTCCATCCGCAAATAACCTCGATGGAAATGAGTGCCATTTTGGACACGACTTTCGCGGTCATGTGACTGGCTTAGCAGACAAAGGGCATCAGAAAAGGGGTGTTATTCTCTTTTTCTTTGACTTATGATCAGTGCAAAATATTTATGAGCACCTCCAGAGGAAAATCAATCTCATTCTCCATTCATTTGGGTTCTCCACGATGAATACAATTGTTGAATACGACAAAACATATTCGTTATTCACACCGTGAGAAAACAAATTGCACTGACCGCATCACATGACTGCCAAAGTGGTAATTTCCATATGTGAGGAGGCACTCGTTACATCCGGGGCCATCTTTCTCTAATGGAAATGGCCTTGGTGTTCCTAATGTATTGAAAGGAGGCCCAATTCTGAAAGGCGGCCCAGAATTCCCTGCAATGGACCAACCCACCCGCGCAAATAAACATGCAGGGAGCACGGTACACAAACATGCAGGAATAACACACACACACACACACACACACACACACAAAAGCATGCATGCAAAATCCTTACCGGTAAAGGCAGGGCTAAATGGACTTGGGGAGAAGGCACCGTGGGGGCGGATCGGCTGGGCGGAGCTGCAGAGAGAAACAGCCAACAAGATTAGCGCAAATCCTCACGACTATATACATGATCACTAACACGCTCATTTTGCAGCCCTGCAGAGCACGCATTTCCGCCAAGCACAAAAATCGCTACCTAAAATGCCTCGATTGACCTCCAGTGCAACCCAGACCCTGCCAGAGAATACCGCACTCAGAAAAAAAAAAAACAAAAAACCACACCATGCCTCCGGAAAAATCCTTCCCTTCCACCGTGAAGAGGACCTGCTCTGCTGACAGGCCTCAGTCTTTACCCTTTCAGACAAGGTCATGCAACAGAACAGGAGATTTCTAGTTAGACTCCACAGAGAGGTACTGCAAGATACACACCTGCCAACCCTTCAGATCCACAAAACACTCCATTAATATTTGGACAGTAACTCCGTGCAAGAGGCTGCAGTTGCTGCGAGGTTCACAGGACATGAATGTAAATATATGTAAATTAAAGCCAATATCCCACTTCACCCTCCTGTTAATTTATTCTCAAACCCAATGCATTAGATCATGTTGCCAAAATGCTTCAATTGGGTCGCTGTCCAGATTCTTAAACTGCACTGCATGAATGACACACTTCTGCTTTCAGTTTCTCAGAAATAACCAATTTTATATTAACATCAGCTGCCTTTACCGCAGCTTTCGACTTAAACCGAAAAGTCTGCAGAAAAATCATGTTCTCCTCAGCGTGCTACAAAAAACAAATCCCCTGAAATCACGGGGCAAGTGATAACAGAAAGTGTGTTGTGTTTTTAAAGAGCTCACATCTCGTCACCAGGCACACATCTAATCAGCAATGACAAAATCTGGGGCCTTATTCATAAACATTTGCATGGATTTCAAACCAAAATATGTATGCACAAAAAAAATTAAAAATGACATTTTGTGGAAAATAACCTAATTCATAAATCTACGGGTAAAATAAACTGCATGGAATTTTAATTTATTTAATCAGGATGGACTTGGAATTTATTGACTTTGTGCATAATCTTAATAATTTCCCCTTTTTATGCCAAGTTTGTTTTTATAAATCAGAAATCTGCAGAGAAAGTGACGTATGTATCTTTTCTGTGCCTACGCACCATTTATAAATGAGGCCCCTGGGCCTTTTGTGACATCACATGGTGACATGACAACCAAGAGGTAAAAAGAATGAATCAACTTCAGCAAACCAGTTAATCAGTTCCTTCATTATTCTGGTTGGCCACTCCCCCTTGTGATGTCACAAAAGGAAAATTCTAAAATGGAATGGCTGGTAATGGATAACGGTAATGGCTAACTGGCAGTGCAGCAGGTAGCATAATGGGGGGCCTTAAATGAAAAAATAATAATAGTTAAAATGAAACAAACAAAAAAAAAACAGCATTTAGGTCATTCCATGTCAGATCATCAAATGGGTCTCACCGCCACCTTTTCGATTTTGCTAATTTTTTTGCATGCAGCTGCATAAATGTATATCATTGCTAAATCTGAAATTTCAGCTCATCTCATATTTTCTAAGGGTACCGTCTGTCAGTTTTTTTGTCAATTGACATTTTTCTTGTCTTTAAAATGGCATAACTTTTATTGCACCTATAGCTTTGAAACTTTGCATCTAAGCTAATGTTATACTGCTTAATCAGAAAATGTCCATTTTACTTTATCTTTCTTGGTTGTGGAGCTATGAGGACACCAGGACTGCCTTTCGTTCAGCCAGTTCCATGTTTAGGTCCCCAAAGCACCCCCAGTATAAACCCTAACATAGGCTCTCTGGCAATTTTTCCATACATTTGTGTCTGCTGAATATAAATTTTTTTTAAAGCCCTTCACCAGCCCCCCTCTTTGGAGAACAACTTTATTTTTAATTATAAAGAACAATGATAATATTGTGATGTAGCCTCTCTGAGGGAGGGCAGAAACACAGCAAAACCAATTACAAGACAGAAAGAAAAGAACATAAAAGGGGGAATAGGCTAATATTACAATTAAATGGGGGGCAGACATGGATGTAAACACAGAGGGGACACAGACGGACATCCATGAATGTACACAGGACATAGATTTAAGTGGGGAAAAAAAAAAGAGAAAAAAGAAAAACCGACACAGGGAAACAGTTACAAACTTGGTATTGGGAAGAACTGGGAGTGGTGGTGTGAGATGCTTGAGGTAAGGGAAGTGAAATAAGGTGGCAGTGAGATAATTTTTTATGGATATGCGTAGGTTGATGATGATAAGTGATAAAAAAAGAAAAAAATACATACTCAAAATAAACGGGTAGGTAAATAAACAACATTTGTTTTGTTTGCGTCTTTATGGTGAGGCGGGGGAGCCAATCACTAGATATGTAAATAAGCCTTCGTGTGTGAATGGGTTAATTTGTCAAACATAGAGGATAGTTATCTTTCTGAGGAGCTGTGGTCCTGTGCGCGGGTTTGATCAAATATTACGTCCAGTTTTATGTTGAGATGGATTATATATGGGTGCCAAGTATCATTAAAGACTGATATGTCATTTTTGTGAGCGGTTATTTGTTCTATTCAAATTTATTCTGAAAGAGTTGAGCCAGTGGGTGATATGAATGGAGCTTTTAGATTTCCAGTTTTGGAAGATTATTTTCTTGGCGATAGTCAGAGAAATGAGCAGTGAGTTTTTGTATGTTGGTGGTAGGGCTACAGTACATGTGGTAGCAGGCAGAGTGATGGGGACATTTGGATTCTGCAGCCCAAAATAGTGGTGAGTTTCTCAGTGACTGCTGTCCAGAGGGAGTGAACTGGTAGACAGATGCAAGTAGCATGCAGATAATTGTCCATACTACCCAGAGTGCATTGTGAGCAGGTGTCTGTGTCAGCCAGTCCCATTTTAAACATTTTACTTTGGGTGAAGTGGAATCTGTGGATGCTTTTATATTGTATAAGTTGTAAATTTGGGTTAGAGGTCATGGAGAAGATGTTCTTATTGATTTGTATCCAGAAGTCAGGTCCAAGTCATTTTCCCATTTGATGACTGGGAGTGATATGGCAGTAACAAAGATGAAGATAAGTTTATAAAGTCTGCTGAATATAAATCAGGCTGATATCACCATAAATTTATCACCAACTGCGGTCAGCCCCTTGCCAAATGTGGAAAAAAAAGCTAAAATGCCGCCTGTTCAAACCCCCGAATCTCCAGGGGCACACCTTGGATTTTTTTTTTTTTTTTTTTTTAAACGGATTCATCTATTATAGTAGAGAAACCACTCCAAAAATTGTTGATGTGTTTTGACCAATATAAATTTGGCAGGTGTCTGAACAGGGGTGGGGTAATCTCAAGAACCACTTGGCACTTTAAGCTTCTTATACAATGTTAACCCTATAATGCCCCCTGTATCATACAGGATACACCAAATTTGAAGGACCATGTTCACCTGGTAAGATGCAACACAACCATGACTGTCACTGTATCATATCTGATACACAGTGCTGCCACCTGGAAGGAAGAAGTGAGATAACAGGAGCATCTCTCCCCTAGTCACTGACTTCAAAGTAGTAGCCCCCATGTGAATGGGAATTCATGAATTTCCTTGGACTTTGGCAGTGAAGTTCGGCATTCCAAGGTAAATATTACACAAAAACTTATGCTTATACATGTTAAGCTATAGCTATAGATAGTAGAGAGCATATAAATAATTTGATATTTTGAGTGTTGAGTTCTGGAGGGGTGCTGATTTTCGGCTGTATCAGATTTGATACGACTGGAATCAGAAGTTGTTCTGTTCAGCAATGTATATTTTGCAGTCACAAAACCAAATGATGAACAGTGGATCTGAATACTACCCTTCAATACTTCAAAAATATTGCTGGGTCATATTTTTACTATAATGACGTCTGTGTCTGGGCATTATAAGGTTAATGATTACTGAATCACAATAATTGTAAGCTCTCAATTCATCAATGCATGACACATTCACAGAAAGGCCAGTATATGCAGGTTGGTAGATCATGTTGGCAGGGAGAAACCTGAACCAGTTATTGATCAATAATTTCTGATTATTGCTATCGTCTTTCATGAAGCGAAACAAGAGGACACGGACATTAACATGGACGACTTCTGAAAAATGCTGGGTGCCATTCAATAACATTCTCCGAACTGTTCCAACTCCGGATGTAACTGGACCCACAGCCTGGCAGTATAAGTTGGACAAAACTGGGACAGACAACATTGTTGTGCTCTTTGCTGCATTTAGGAAGCAGTAACGGTTAACAAAACTTTGTTTTTCATGCTATAATTTGACAGTCGGTTAACAAGAATTAGTGTCAGTAAATTTTATTGAAGCAAAGTGTGATTCTCAAAAATTGCCTGACCCCTATTTAGAGAGTTCTGAAATGCATGTCGTTCAAGTCAACAAAACAAAAGTTGTTGAGGTATGTCTACTTTAATACAGGAATTGGTACGATTTAGGATGTGATTGACTATTGATTGAAAACACTTAAAATGCTGTATAGTTAAATGTGTAAGAAGCTGAAAGTGCCACGCGATTCTTGAGATTACCCCACCCCTATACAGACACCTGCAAAATATATATTGTTCAAAACACATCATCATTTTTTGGAGTGGTTTTTCCACTATAATAGAGGAATCAATTTGAAAAAATAGAAGATTATCCAAGGTGTGCTCTGGAGATACGGGGATTTGAACAGGTGGCATTTTAGCTTTTTTTCCCACATTTGGCAAGGGGCTGACCGCAGTCGGTCATGAATTCACGGTGAATTCAGTCTGATTTATATTCAGTAGACACAAATGAATGGGGAAAATGCCAGAGAGCCTATGCTAGGGTTTATATTGGGGTGCTTTGGGGATCTAAACATGGAACTGCCTAAACAAAAGGCACTTTTGGTGTCCTCATAGCTCCACAACGAAGAGAGATAAAGTAAAATAGACTGGATTTTCTGATAAAGCAGGATAACATTAGCTTGGATGCAAACTTTCAAAGCGATAGGTGTTATAATAAAAAGTTATCCCATGTTTTAAATACAAGAAAAATGTCAATTGACAAAAAAACAGACTGACAGTACCCTTAGAAAATAATACAGCAAAAATTCAGTTTTGGTCTGAATGAGGTGAAATTTCAGATTTGTCCATCACTAATACATATTTATCTAATGTGAAAATATGGAAGCAATCGATGACTACATGGTGACAGATGTTTTGAAAATCTGATGATTTGACATGGAATGACCCATTTAACGAAACATATGATTTTAAATCATGGACCAGACAAGACAGTTTCTGAATAATGTACCTCCCTCATGGTTATTGGAGGTCGTCTCCAAAAGCTTATTTTTGACCCCTTCCTTGACCCAAATCTGAGATGTAATTCTGTGATTCTCGCCCCTCCTTTCCTTTTGAAATACCTCAGGATTTCTGTCACAATTGGGGGAAAATAGCTCCCTTTAAAAAAAATTTAATTTCTTACCCTTTTTCCACAAGTACATAATGTCAATCATCTCGGTCACGCTTGAGCTCATCGACAAAATACTACAGTATCTTCACAGGACTAGTGACACGGCAGCCCGAGTATACTGTGCACTGCTTACTGCACCCTAATAAGCACAGCTCTTAGACTTAAAGGTGCGGTTGATTCAAACTTTATCCATGTAATTCTTTTTACAGAACACTCACAAAGACACTTAATTGAGACACATCAGGGCCCAGCCGAAGCCCCAACACAATTTTACCCAAAATTTGAAAAGCAACATGTCCATTTACCTTTTCCCATTCACTGACCAGTTTAGATGAGTGGTTTGGTTTAAGTGGTTTGGTTTAAACACTGCATGGGTTGGAAATTGGTGTACTCCAGTGAAAAGCCATTTTTGATTAAATCGTGCATAATATGGGCTACGGATATTCGCAAGCGAGGCTGTACTGATGTTCGGCGAGAGACACCGTGGTTCATTTTCTTAACTTTAAAATTTATGGTGCTGTCAAGACCATATTTAGAGCACTTCTCAAATCTCACTGAATCTGTCAGGACAGATAGACAGCACTGGGAGCGGGTGGAAATGAAGTACTGTTTAATTTTTTGGGAGAGCAGCCTTTTTAAACGGTCACCCAGAGGAAGACAGACACATAAATAATCAGTACCTCAGGGATGCGTATCCAGGTTCAGAGATGGGAAGTCCTCCACAGAAATTTATTCCAACCACACACATTTATCGTTGGCTCCACACTGTAGTTCAGATAGGACTGTCAGAGTTCCGGGGTGGAGCTACCACAGAACAAGACTTACTTACTGACCCCAGGACAGTGCACCTCTGCCACTCCTATATGGTCCCACTAGGCCCACGTTTGCATTGCAAGAAACACGCGTTTTGAAAAACCCAGTAAATGTGACGCATAAAGGAAGCAGCCTTAACACAGGAAGTAAGATAAGGATCAGATTTGCCTGCTGTTGTCAAACTCCACTACCATGAGACAAGAAAACCAGCAATGGGCCAATTGTATGCCTCTTTCATCAACAAGAGGTCAGCTGATAAACATCCCATAAGAAGCATGCAGGATTCTCAAAATATACGGTTTTATATCTGATAAACGGCAACGATTCACCAGCTGTACCGGTTAGGATTGTATACAGGCCCTGTTCGGAGATTGATTTGCCAAAGGTAATCCCACGAGACCTTTCAAATGGTCTTCAGAGAAACATAAATTTGCGCCATATCAGAGCACAGCCTGTCAGATCAACAAATTCTTTAAATGCCATTCCGTCTGCATTTTTTTCCCAGTTCAGTGCCAGCCTGTGCAAAAGCCAGGCGTTTCAGTTTTGTTCAAAAACCAGGCGTCTGTTCCATGACGCAGGATTACTCAGTTAGCTGGACATTTTTCAACATCAACATCGTCACATCACTGGCGTCACAGGACATATATGGAAATATTCTTCTTGCACGTCCTCTGAAATCAATCCTGAGAGCAAACGGACATGCAACATTTTTTCAACCCAGAAATTCTTCCTGAGAATATCCATCCAATCAAAACATGAGAAAGTACCAAAATTAAAAATAACATTGCTTGAAAAATTACATCCATGTGCATAAATACAGCAAAATCACAATAAACACTCATGTAATCATCATAAAAAACCAACAGATGTAATCTTAAACATCTAAATAAAAACTCATGGGGCAAAAATAGATCTGCAATAATACAAGAATAAATACCATCAAAATTTTCAACATGCATTACCATACAACAAACAATACATAATAGGCTTACATAATATGCATGATTAACAATCTAACAATGAGAAACGCATAAAATGAATAATTATACAAGCCATTACTTTAATGAATATATATTGTTTGGTGGTTTACAACAAGCAATAATCTGAATGGTCATTACCTCGCTGCTGTAAAAAAAAAAAAAAAAAAAAAACAACTACCCTTATTCTACCACTAGGGGCACAAAAGAGGCAGAATAAATTTCGGGGTTGATTCATTGAGAACTAATGAGCCAAATGCACATAAAGAAGTGCAGCTGGCCAAAACTGAGAGAAAGTATAATCTTTTTTTATATTTAAAATGGGATTAATTCTGTTATGCATGAATGGTACATTCGTATGAACACTATTCAAATCTGTGGTCCCGTTTCTATGATTTATTGGAAAAAAAAAAATTCTCTTTCATTCGCAGTAACTCACCATGTAATGTAACAAATAGCAAACATGCAGACCGTAATATGAAATATAACCTTGTCACACTGATTTCTGATTCAACATGAGTTGTATGAAATGATTACAATTATTATTGGATCAGTTTCTCCATTTTAGCACAGCAGGATGCTCTCGTATACATCATCAGCCTTCAAACAGCCATTAATTTTCCCTCTGAATATAATTACATGGGTTGGTGCTGAAAGCAAAAAGGATTATGGGTATTTATGTACTACCCTATTCCAGTGTAGCAAAATAAATTTTACTAAATATGCAGTGAGCTGGAAGTGACAATCTGTCAGAAATCAATCTTTTTTTGACCTCAACCTTCGGTTTGAAGACCATTCATTTTCAAAACCACAGGCACCTCAAGTAATTTTTTTAAAAGATAAATTTGTCCTTCAATGGTTATTTTTAGTTTAGCGAGCTCGTTGCTAAATTTTTACTACCAAGAGAATCGAAAGGCGCTCACATGTGACAGTCACAAAATCCAGAGAATGCCAAAAGGCACTCGGTGACTCTACTCACTTTAACCAATCAGATCTTGGAAATATGAACAGAAACACGAGCCACTGAGTTTCAGCCAATGAGAAAAGATTTCTAAATGCACAATAATGTTTTGATACAGTTACACTTGAAACCTCCTCATTGAGATATACTTATTGAAAAAGGGGTCTCCAAAAAAATAAATAAAATAAATTCTCATCCAATCCTCTAAGTGAATATGGAAGATAAAACCACAGGGGATCTTGGGAGGGAAAGGGTTAAAGAAAGTAACAGATGACACCGCCTACACAGAGCCCCGATCACAGCATTTTCACGGCTGTCGCCAAACAGCAAGACAGAAGCTTGTGAGAGCGCAAGTCTGAAGAAGACATTCTTCAATATGCTTAAAACAACCCAGGGGCCAAATTTCTCTAAATTAAACTACAGGAAATTTTATGAGACAGACGATGATCACACCATACACTAAATACATCACTTAAACCATTTTTCCAAGTCATTTTTCAATATTTAGAAACATTCAATTTCACTGGCATCTTCACCTGACAGAATTTTTTCAAATGTGCCAAAGACTTTTGCATGCCTCTGCATATTCTCTATATGTAAACCTACATGAAAATGTCCTCGAATACGATTTGATCAAGCAGAACGACCGACCAACCCAGAGGAGGGCTTGTCAAAGTTTATGCCTTTCGAACGTGCAAAAAGTTGCCCGAAATGTATATCTGATCATACTAGACCTACAGCCTGAAGTCGACCCTCTTACCAAGGTTTCAAATGAAAAGATAATCATATTGTTCAGTTAATTACAGGAACATACTAGTGTCTTCAGGATGGTTGGGGTCCAAAATGACACTTTCAACCTGATTTCCTGGTCATTCTGGATAATTCTTTCAAACCACAATCCACAGATCACTCAAGCAGGTTGACAGGCATAAAAAGAGTGTTCAAATCCTAGAGATTGACTACGAGTGCCCTTTGCAAGATAATAACAAATCCTTTACTTAGATATCGCTAATAACTTAATTGCACACGAATTATAAACATCTTAACATTCCGAATACTGTTGAAAGCCCCCAGTTGATTTACAAGAAAAGCTGCATGTATAAAATCTCAACTGCCCACACATTATTACCCCGCCCCGGCCGAAGGAGGAGGGCAGGGGTATTGTTTTAGGTTTGGTTTGTTTGTTTGTTTGTTTGTTAACACTTTAGCAGCAAAACTAATGGTCAGACTCACCCCAAATTGGGTTTAGGGATTGCCATTGACCCAGAATAGATGCCTATTGAATTTCGGAGAAGTAGGTCAAAGTATGTTTCAAGGTGCGGGGTTTGTAGTGCCTGGCACCACTTGTTTTAATAGTAATTTGAAATCCGCTCATGTTTGCATTTCTGTTTCTGTGCTTCAGTGTACATTTTTCCAACATGGCAGCAAAAATTAATATATTCTGAGCCCTCATTTTCAAGCTGGAAACTGTACATCAATAAAACCGTGGCAACATCAGAAACCGTTTGCTTCCTGATAGCGAAGCATACAGATCAAAAGTTTGAAAGCTGTGATAGGGGGAATTTTCTAACTGACGTTAAATATAATCGTCAAATGACCTTCATGTTTCCATAGATTCACAGAGTCTGACTGTGCCAAGGCCTCCTAAAACCGAAAACATTTTCCATCTACTAAACGCACCAACTGCCTGATCCTACATCCATACTACTTTCCAACAGGAAGTGCCGCAAGTCTTCCGCCCTTGTGACAAAAAAGCCCGCCTCTTCCTCTCAGGTTCGTTGAACTGCGATTGGACACACACACAAAAAAAATTGCTGGCTGTCCTTCTCTGCATCTCATCCTAAAATCTTGCACTTACCGACAAGTTAGTGAACTATTCAACAGTGCAAAACCACCACAAATAAGTACATAACCCGATGAATTTTTACACCACACTTACCATAAACTAAAACAAGTATGTTTAGTAGAAGGCAAATATGGAGAACAGAGATTAGGAGGCAAGTTAGGACATGGCGGTTAGTGCTATTTACAGCACGTGAAAGAGAAAAGGTGATATTTTGCATTGCTCAGTCTACAAACAATAGGCACATAATTTTATCATGAATAAATCACTACCACATGAAATACAACAATGTACATAGAACAAGAAACAAAACAGTAAAATAAAAACAATATGCGACAAATACATTGATAAATGACCTATATACAGACAAATGAAAATAAGCGATTGCAATACTCTTACGTACAGAATACGCACATAAAAACATGTAACATGATGCCCCCGAATAATCAACGTTGTAAAATGCATAAAAATAATTAGCATACAATGGCTGAATAGTACAACGTAAAAGTAAAGGCAATTTAAGAAACTAGGGGGAAAAAAATGAAGAATGTAAAAAATGGATGGGACAAGGTAAGGGACAAATTACGGTGCCCACGAATGACATGTCAGAGGTGATGTGCAAATTCAGGGCGCTGAAACGGACCAAATACCAGATCATTAGTTATAGCACACGCCCCATTCGCCAGAAATCAGTGAAGCGCTCCATTGTGTTTTAAAAATATAAGCCCTACCGCAATGTCACGTGGGAGAGGGTAACGGCGTGGTGGCAGGTGCAGTACAAAAGTAAAACTGCTGATGCAGTCATCCAGCACATCCATTAAGTAAGCCCAGGGCAGCAGCTTCCGTAAGCAAAACGCCCCGAACACCAATTTAACCCGCACAAATTGACATGTCATAATTCAACATGCATCACCCACCGTACACATGACCTGCGCAAAACACTCCACGAAGGAAGAGGGCCAAGTATGAAGATCGAAAGGTGAAGAACCTGCCCCAGCTGCGCTGCAATGACAACTAATCACCAGCTTTGTAAAGGCAAATTCAGATTTTCCCCTTGTAATGTCGTCAGACGGAACAGCAAGGCAACTCAATGTGCAGTTATCACGGCGAGATGTGAGAAATTAAGAAGTTGAGCCGCTGGATGATGTAGGGCTAATACTTTAATTGGTTCGTGTAGAAGTTTCTTATGGGCCATAAATTCCTGAATTGATTACTGTATCGACGGAAGTTAAGCAGACTGATCATGAAAAAGCTCGGCAATTAATGTGCAATTAACCTACTGAAATGCACCCTAATAAGCTACAATGAAAGGTCTTACCTGGCCGCATCCGGATCCCCGGCAGTTGAACTCCACACGTCCATCAGACTACCTGTAGAAGACGTGGACGACGCCAGCGATGGCCTCTTGTCCAGAACGTTCATTGAGACGCTGGTGTTTTTAGTTCTGAAGAGTTTGCCCAAACGAATTTTAAAAGAACCCTTCCGAGACTTGCGGGACACTCTTGTCGTGGCCTTCTCGCCTTCATCTTGGATGCCACGGCTGGTCAGACCCCCGGGAACCCTGTCCACCAGCAGCTTCGGGGTCGCCGTTCTACTCTGGGCAGCGGTGAGGAGGTCCTGGGCAGATCCACAGGGGGTGGCCCCGACCGGGGTAGAAAAGCCTGAGGGCTGCTCGCTGTTGATCGGAGGAGCTCCAGGTTGGAGCCGGAATCTCGGGTTGAGAATTTCGGTGCGCGGGCAACATACCTGCGGGTCTCGGTACGCTTGGGTGCAACCTTCCCCGGCCAGTATCTGGGCTTGCTTGACCAGCCCCGTGAGAGCCCTGTTTGAGAAAGCTTCTGTCATTTTCTGCACCATGTCCTCTTTCCCATTTAACGCGAAAGCCGGACAAGGTGCGTCTTTGCTTTCCTCTGTTGAGCAATTGTTCATGCCTAGACCGTCAACGTCCTCGGTACCCAGTCCCTCAAGAACGAGTAAAGCGTCGCTGGTCTCGGCCGGGTCGTCCCCGTGCGCCATCCCAGCCGCTGCCGACGCCAGTATTGTCTGGCACGGACATTGCGGCAGCTCCCCGTCCTTGAACAACATTTTGGAGGCCTGGTCAACTCCCAGGTCTCCGAATTTCCTAGCTAAGTCAAATACCGGATCATCAACGTGGGAATTTATTTCCCCCGCCGCCGTACAGGCCCATCGCGGGTTCAGGATACCGAAACTCAGCAACGGGGGCCAGTCTGTAGGGTCCGTTACGCGATGCCGGGGGCACAGTCCTCCGTCTCCACCGCCCTCCAATTCGTTACCGTCCGCAGGGACGCCCGATTTCATCCGTGGATGAAAATTCCACGGCGGCCGCTGCGAAAGATGGTTCGGCGGTTGAACATCGACATTGGAATCTACGCCGTTGTTGACACCGTTTGTCGTGACCGGGGGGGAGCTAGCATCTTGCGCGTCGGTTTCACTGCCCTGAGCCGCTGCAGTTTGTTCGGGTCCACACTCTAAAATCCCGTCCCCGTCGCCAAGAAGGTTCCGAAAAACCATCAGCTGCGGCCGTGCACCTCTGCTCGCTCTGTGCTGAAATCCCTGGCCCGCTGGAGGCGCAGGATCAGGCATCGGGGGTCGAGTCACCATTACGCCACTGTCAGGTGCTACGGTGCCGCTGTCTCGCTGAGAACTATACAGCGAGGAGGGACTCGGGTGCACAGGGCCTGTTGTGTTATTAAGATCTAATTCAAATCCATTCTTGATGTTGCTGCCTCGATGACCCAAGACCGCTTTCCCAAATCCAGTCATTACTCCACCGCTCGACGACAGATTCCCATTCTCCTCGTCCAGGCGGTCATCTTCAGCCCCAGAAACCAAGCGCATCAACACAAAATCGGGAGACATATCTTTCGCGTTATTCATTATTCCTCGATTCAAGAAAAAGGAACTAGTTCAGTGTATCCTCGCTGTTCCGTCTTGTGTGCACTGTCATTACAGTGAAGACAGTGGCTTGCCGAATAACGGTTCAAATGCAACACAATTAACATACAACAAACCTCTCAGGTGTCCCATTTCCTCATAGGGAATACAATATGCATGTTAAAAAACAAACTATTTAAAACGTTCCTTCAGCATCGCTGTCACCAAAATCCTCTTTGCAGACGAATATGAACGATAATTTGAAGAGCGACTGCGCAGCGACATCAGTATTTCGGTTCTTCAGATAATTATGAGGGCCTTGTAGTCTTACATATTGGATGCTTCCTGCTTAAAAAATAGACTCCCTTCTCATTTCTGGTTCCCCCAGAAGCCCCACCCGCTCGCGCGCTTCCGCGAAGTCAGTGCTTTTGAATTCTCTCTCTCTCTCTCTCTCTCTCTCACTCTCACACACACACACACACACACACACACAGATTGTCTCGGATTTAGAACTGACATTTGCGATTAATGTGTTCGCTTTTGGTTTTCCTCACAAGCGATGAGTTAAAAATAGAAATCTACCTCTTTCAACGACAGTTTACCCAGTTTTTTTCCTCTTATTGTTGTTGACAGTGCGCTTCCAATAATCGGCAACTCGCTCATGCAACTAATGTGACGGGTCCAGAGTATCGTAAATACGTTATTATCACAACAATTTTAAAAATAATTCGAAGGTAACTTTCAAATATTCCCAGTTAAAACAATGCAGCTGCTGCGACTATAGGAATTCATTTTTTTTATTTGTTCATCAACTAATATCCATTTAAAAATACTGAAATGCCATATTTCCATGCTCCAATAGGCTATCAACAAATGGAACACAATAAATATATTTCAATATGCTTTACGTTGAAAAGGTTTTTTTGTAGAAAAATTGAAAAGTATCATTAAATGCGTAATTGCTTTATTACGCATGCCAAAGTAATGCACTAAATCATCAATATTTTTCCATTCTTATTCCCTCATTTCAGGTTGACTCATCACCAAATGATGTTTTTTTTTTTTTAATGGTATTTTTATTTCACAATGCCACTTTTCACTGTGACAATATGCTTTGTTAATCAATTTCACAAGGGGCTGAACCATATTTGTGATCTTTGTAATCCTTAAAAATTGATTAATAATATGTAACTTTGGCCAGTCATACAATGGAAGCCAAACTCCATTGCGAATTGTCCACGCAAAGTCTGAAGAAAGACTTCATGTCTTTCACAACCAAAAAAAAAAAAATTGCCAAAAATCTGAAAGCAAAAAAAAAAAAAAAAAGTGTAAATAAATTATTAGACAAGACGATAGCAAAATAGCAAACCTACAATTATGTAATATGTACTCCATTTTTGCTTTTTTTTGGGGGGGGGGGGGGGGGGGTGTAAATTTTGGAAGCAGGGCAATACATTTTGCTCAGCTGTGTTTTTTAGCAAATGACCTTCGTGGATGAAACATCTTTTCTATGTGTGTGCAGGACTAGGAAAAGGGGTCAATTTGGGATTTTTTTTTCCCCCATTCTGAGATTAACGGGGTATCTCAATGATATCCCAGTGTCAGTGATATCCCAGCACTACTGTACTGTCAATTTACAACACTTTGCTGTGCACAAATTCACCCAATTTTTTCTCAAAATGAAAACCTTGGATCACTCAATTTTCATAAAATGACCCGTGACCCCTTTTCCTCGTCCGGCACACACATAAATATGCAAATATATGGGTGGAGGGAAGGCGGAGTAAGAATAACTGCATTGCTATTGGCCAGTAGTCATTAAGACCACACAGGTCGTTACATCCACAAAATTCTTGAATTCCACTGAGGTATGATGTACAGATTTCCGGCAGAATTCCGAGTATAGGGGAAGTTGACCGTGACTGTAGTCCTAGGGGCAAGATCATGTCAGATATGCTTGCTCTCAACAGTGATATCATATTTTACTGATATTGCAACCTCTTGCCATTAGTTTGCTTTGTCCAATTGTTCAATTCTGAATATAAGAAATATATCCAGTTTTCATTGGTCACCTTAACTGATATCACGGTTTAATGGCAATATTGTTTGCTTAATCTGATTGTTATACTCTGACTGTAACAGACAATCGGTTTTCATTGGCCAACTTTTTTTTTTGGAGGGGGTTGTATGCCATTTTATGTCTGTTAATCTCTGGTGTCATTATACAAAAGCACAGACCCCCCTAATAAAGGCTTGGGCCTCCTGTCCCTTGATGTTTCGTTACACCTCTGTCTACACCACTTTTAACAAGTTGAAAAGTTGTGAGAAAGACATCACAGACCCTCCTTGTAGGCACTTCTAATCCGTCCACAGATATATATAAATTTTTCGAGTTGGCAGATGCCCTCATCTACAGTAAAATGAAGGCATGTTTACGCGTGTGTAACCGTGGGGATACTCACACATTCTCTTACCCCTTGGCACCATGAGCCCCCAGTGCATCATGGTCCCAAAGTAGTCCAGACATTTACTTCAGCTCCGAGATCAACAGCAGTCAACTTCATGGCTGACTTGGTCATGTCATGCTGAAGTCACCATGAATTCAAACCGTGGAATGACCTTCCACTTCAATAAGCAGCAGCATACTTCGGAAATTTTTTTTTTTTTTTTTTTGGGGGGGGGGGGTGGAACCCCCATTATAAAACCAAACTAACTTTTCCTTTGCACTTTTTAACCACCGTTCATAAATTTGCCGATGGATGGATGTCCTACACTGGCGTCTCGCTCATTCCAACCCCACTTATCCTCAGACTTCGTTTTGTGTGTAATGACCGTTAAATCATTCTAAAATTTGCCTGACTCGTAACAATTACAACTGTTGCTTCACGCTGTGTTTGAGTCCAAGTTGGCACCGCCGTGCGTCGAGTTTTTGCACTCTCCCCGAGTCCGAACAAATTTCAACCCAGTAACCATTCCCTCCCTCAGACCAAAGAGATGCAATTGGAGTCGTGTTTATGTGTGCGTGCGTATTATATTTACACACACATACGATCTGAATTCTGAGAATGTGGCCTGTCAATCAGTAGTCTCTGCCCCTAACCCAATGCATGCTGGGACAGCACAAGTAAACCCCCCCCACACCGCAAACTCAGTAGAACAGTAGACAGATGGGTAGATGGACTCAAACAAACACAAGGTCCAGCTATCAAACTAAGATGCTGTAGAGAACATAAGCCCAGATTAGATGAGTTCTCAGTGCCTCAGCACAAGGGATTCTGTGGCGCCCCTCCGAGTCGTACAACCCTTATGGGCTCCGTTTACCAGAATCCGATTAAATCTGAATGCCTTTTTCAACAGGAACCGTTGGATCATTCTAAATCCGGGCTGATCAAACTTATTGAAAAAGAGCTGGTTTTTCAGGCCAGGACAAAGAAACAAGATCCTACTGAGGACCAGATGAGTCACTAAGTAGAATGAAGCACTGCGGTTCTGGACTAAGGCACAAAGCAGCACCCAAATTGGCCTGGGTACCCTGGAGCAGCCCGTTAACAAGTTGGTTTATTAGGCTTGTTCTAGAGTCCCATTTTTCCCACATATTTTCTTCCTTTCCTTGAGCTCCATGTCCAGTAGCAGTGCAGTGGTTAAGTGTGCTTGCTTTGGGACCGGAAGGTTCTGAGGATCTGAATTCGAGTCCTTGCCATGGCTTTCGCAGTGTGTTCTTGGGCAAAATGCTTCACGCCCACAGTGCCCCACTCCACCCACGTGTTTATTTGAGTACCAGAAAAGAGTCAGGGCAACCAGTCTTGGAGCTGTGGGATAGCCTGTGATGGATGAGCATCCCATCCAGGGGGAGTATCAATACTCCTAGTCACTTCTTGATACTGAAGCCGGGGTTAAGCACTGGCCTGATGAGCCACTAGGCTCAGAACAGACTTACTCTCTCACTTAAACCTCAAAAGTGCTAATCACTGCTATATTCACACACATGGTGCAAAGTATATGAAGCAAAATTTCAGATTTCAGCTTTCCAAAGGCCGACAATTTATCAATTTTTAGTTGGCAAATTAGTTAGCAATGACCTTCAGAAAGGTTTGCGGGTACCTGTGAGTCCTTCTGAGGGTCGTGTGCCAACTAAACAATGGGGAAAATAAAAATTAAACACTTTAAGGGTCTCCTGTTATGTCCCCAGGTGCACAGGCAATTAGTCACCACAAGCCATTTCAAAATCTTTCCCTTCTTGACATCACATGGGGGAGTAACAAACCAGAGGCAAGAAGAGCTGATCAACTTCAGCCAATCAGATTTCATTATTCTGGGTGGTCATTCCCCCTTGTGATGTCAGGAAGGTGAGATTTTGAACTGGCTTATGACTGCACCTGGTGGCCCAATAGCGGACATTTAAGGGTTAATAGTTGGGCAATCCAAAAAAAAAAAAAAAAAATCATACAAATAGTTCTGGAAAGAACGACTCAAAGTTATTTACTCAAGCTACTTTTCAAAACATCTTGCATCCCAGCCACTGTAAGGCATTCCTAATGGGCTGAAATCTCCTTAAACCAAAATTTCCAGGTCCGGTACAAGAAATTGAGAAGCAGTATAAGCGATTTGAACAAGTCCAGAGCCGTGATGCTGAATTAATTCAATTTTACAGGGGCTCGCCGTAATTGCATATTCTTATTTTATTCCATCCTCATCTCGCCTCTAGTGCCACCCACTGGGGAGGCGAGAAGGGAGGAAATGACAGAGGAGAGAGGAACTGAAAATGTGAGAGAGGAACGCAGCGAGGTTTCCAATCTCATCTGCAAGGGGCCAGCGCGGCGGGGGCAGGGTTTTTACAAAACCGGCACTACAGCGCTCAATTCAGTAATCAAGTGCCTTCAAGCAAAACCTCCGTAATTAGACAATTAGCCAACAAACTGCGGGGCTAACGCAAAAGAAACGGGTCTCACACCAACATCTTCAGAAAATATTGGACGCCCCTAGATTACAGTTTGGAATTAACCGAGTAAACAAATTTTCGGGGGGTTTTAAAGCTTCCCCTTCAGTCTGGAAATAATGTTAATTGAATGCAAATGAATGGAACTTCAGACCATTTGCTCAGACTGGGGTGATCTGGCTTCGAGAATCTCCACAGTCGCGGGTCTTTGAGCTCGTAGTGTTGAAAGGCACTCAGCATTAAAGTTTTCTTCTTAATGTGGGTCCGTTTGCAATCAACGCTTCGCTCTTAACCCCACCCGCTCCTCTCAATATACCCCTTTTTACATTTTCAATCATATTTACTCCTTTAATCATGTTTTTTTTTTTACCCTCCTCCAAGTGTTCGTTGCTACCCCCCTTATTTTAGTGTTCGCGGTCAAATTTGACCAAGCTGTTTTAACTGCTCTTATATTGACACAAAATCATCACTAAATTTTGTTTAAAACATTTCTCAGCTATGAAACAATGTCTTCAACCCATGCTTAACATGAGTAATTGTATTGATTACACAAAGAACAGACCCTAAACATGCATCTCTAAATGAACATTTTTTGTAAAAATTCAAAACAAAGATCATATGAACACAATCTCAACATGAACGGTTCTCGGTGCGTGCGTGCGTGCATGAGTGAGAGAGTGTTCATACACGAGAAGCAGTGTACAGTCACCTTGGAGTGTGCCTTGCAAATACAGGCATGGCATTTGCGGTGCGTTTGGCTGGTTTTGTCTCTCGGGGCAGAAAGCTGGCCCCTTTGTGGCTGGGGAAGAGGCTGAGAGAACGGCTGGGCGAGCAGAAGGGAAAGAGGTTTGCCTTCAGAGAATAAAATGGGAGCAAGGCACAAAGGTGGTGTGCGCTCCGTAGGAAGGAATGATACACTGGGCCTCATGCAGCAACACTCTTAAATCTCTTGCATTTTCTCAATTTTTTGCCAAGAGAAAAAATAAGAGAAAAACTCTGGATGCACCAAATGCTCTTACCGTCCAAATCTGCTCTTTCCTAGATGCGCTGTATGTCGAATCCCACTTGATCGTAAATTGGAAGCACGTGGCAGTTTGTTTTTAATTAGCATGCATGATGACACCCAATTAACACCATATAAGTACAGGCGACGTGCCCTGTGCAAAGAGCCGACTGCTCGTGGCAATCTAGGGCGCTTTCACACTCAGTACGATTGTTCCGTTCCGTGCCACAGTACGATCGTCCCACCTCCCCTCGCTGGTCAGCTTTCACTCTAGTAATAGCTAATCGTACCATACACGAGTACACTTGCTTTCATGCCAAAATTCTGATAGGTGCATACTGCACCGCGCTGTAAGTGGTTTTAAATGAGGAACGATTTTAAAAGGAGGCGCCAATATATTTTGGGGGGGTTAATTGTTGAGAAGGGGGTTTAGAATATTAATATCGCTAATGCATATGCTGCACGTGCCCTAGCAACTCTGTCTCATCTGTAACATGGATTACCACGTATTGCAGCACAAATTTCTAGTTTAATTTTTCTTGACTGAATGCTGGATGTTTTTACTCGCCCAAATCTTTCTCTGGGAAGCCAAACATCAAGGTAAGCTGAAAATGTACTGATTACATTTGATACTGGTGGATGTTGCATATGGAATTCTTTCGCCCTAGTGTTTTTGGCTGATTATGTTGTCCACTGCCTCACACCACAAAAATCTCTCAATCAGGCCAGTAGGCCACCAGTCTAACTTTTGGCTCCGTTCTTGTATGTAACTACTCACAAATTATTCCATAAATCTCAGGGTTTTCGCGTGTAGTATTCAGTTGTGATTGTACATTTTTGTCGGCCTACATTTCGAGCAAGCATTGAATTTCTTCGTTTGAATGGAAATCTCTTTTCGCCGCTGCATTTGTTAGAACAAGACAGCCGTAACACCCAACTAATCTTCCGTGCTCAAGTACGGTGGCTTTCACATTTGGTAGCTACGAGTAGCCATTCATCTGTCTCAGCACACAGATCTGCGGAATCTCTAAAAACACTCTCTGCGCAAGGCCTGGATGGCCAAAGCGCCTAACAGCAATGAGCCATTCAGAAGCAGAACGCATGCAAGTATCTAAGGGTTTTAACAGCTTAGTCCTAATTAGGATCAGCTGAGCAAACTCTTAAGTCCAAGAATTAAATAATTATAATTTCTCAAAAACAAAAATCAAAATTTGATTATGATTCATTTTCTATGTTTAGGTTTTTTAAACTTGCGTTACTGTGCATTGGGCAAGCAATTTGTGGACAGAGACAAGTTTTCTGTTCTCTCTCATCTCGGCAAGAGTGCTCTCGACCTCTCGTAAAATTCTCTTACCCAAGAGAACAACAAAAATAAGACAACACTGGTGCATCCCAGAAATCAATGGGTAAGAATTAAAAACGACAAAAATATCGGAGATGCAAACAAAAATTACAGAGAATTTGTTCTTATAATCACCTCTTGCATGAGGCCTATTGTTTTGTCTTGAGGGTGTGGTTCATGAAGCAAGCTCACACAAAGCATGAAAGTGGCAGGTTCCCATAACGACCTTAGGTTTTTTGGAAGTTATGTTTGGGGGGGGGCAGCACACAAAGCAGGAAAAAGACAGATTCTTACAACTAACACCAAACGTGATGTTTGCCTGAGAGGGGTCTTGTGGGGGCATTGGCACATTAGCACGAGAAAGGGATGGGGTGGGGGTGTGGAGCGTGTGCGCGTGAGGGAGTGAGTGAGAATGGGCATATTTTCCATCTGCTGGATGAACATAATGTAGTTAGTCCATTCATTTCCTAGGAAGGTCATTTTTGACAGGGAACACCAAGGGAGTAACAAAGTTAAATAAATCTCTCAAAATTCAATGAAAATTGTGATAAGCAATTTATGGTCAGCTGCATGGTGTGGAGGATATCATGAGGTTTTGGGGCAATCGGATGAAAAACACAATTTACGCTTCAGGAAAGCTTAAAAATCAGTCAGATTTGACCAAACACTGGAGGAGGGTTAAACTTTAATTTTATAATTGTTCTGAAACATAGATATTCATACTGAAGAACAGGCAGGTCACCAGGTGTACAACTTATTTGATGACTGAAATCAATTGCAAACCAGGTTACTTTTCCCAATATTTCTTTGCTATATCATATTCACATGCACCCTTTTATCATGTTTTAAGGAAAATTCAGATGAATGTGCAGAAATATTGTCAACTTCACTTTGGTGTTGCCATGGCTAACCTACACTTAGAAGAAATTGCCCAAAGCAACTCACCACAGTGACCAGTAAAGCAGACAATTCAGTACCGGCTGCATCTCTCTGTCCACATGTGAACACTGACTCATTCAGCTGCCCAACCGCATTCCTGTAGATCAGGCATGTCAAACTGGTGCCATGGAGGGTTCGGAGGCTGCATGTTTTCATTGCACTCAAAAACACCAGCAGGTGACTTCACTGATTACCTCACCTTCAAGAAGAGAGAAGGGACTAATCAGTGAGATCAACTGGTGGAGTTGAGTGCAATGAAAACATGCAGCCTCCTAGCCCTCCATGGCACCAGTTTGACACGTGCTGTAGATCTACTGTCCAGTAGGTGCACACTTCAACCTGAACAAGACAGGCCTCATTCAACAGGTGAAAATCTCAAGCTGCCACTTTCTAGTATCCGGCAGTGAAGAGAATCTCTTTTTTAATGAAGCATCTCCAATCCCACCTGAATCAGGAATATCCAATTAGGAAACTGCATACAAGTACTGAGGCTTTTTCACATATGCCGCCCCCTGTTGCTAATTCAGGAGAGTGTACACAGCTCGCAGCTCTCCTCCGAAGCACGCGCCCGTTAGCCACTGGAACTTATACATTCACTGGTTGAGACTTTGCAAGCTCAGAACGAGGGCGGAGGATACCTACTATACACTCCAGTTGAAGCACACCTTACCAAGTGCTTGATAAGTCATATCAAGGGTCCTTTTGACAAACACCTCGATCCAGCCAGAGAAGAGCTCAGGAATCCACAGGCATACCAGATTCTTCAGCCTCAAAACGATATGGACTCCATTAAGTTCCAGGACATGAGAAATGAACTCCAACACTGAAAATTTACACTGCAGTCCATAACTGTTTGGTCAGTTTGCCAACATATACAATGTACAGGGTTCCTAGACCTTTCCCAAAGTCAAATTTAAGCACTTCATGGTGCATTTTCTACTTTTTCCTTACAGCGGCCAAATCACATTTAAAAAAATAAATAAATAAAAAATAAAAGTCAGACAGCGATTAATTGCACAAGTAATGCAAACGGTGTTAGTTTCAAGTAGTGTCGAGCACTTAACGCAAAATCCAAATAATTTTCAATCCTTGAAAACACTTGAAAATGAGCTTTTTCAAGGATTTCCCCGCAGGAACCCAAAAGTGTATTTTTTTTTTTCTTCTAAAAGCAGAATTTCTAGCATAGTTCATACAGTATGGGTGTAATTACATATACCAGACCTTCTCCAACCTGATTCTCTTCAAAACAAAATGCTGAGAACAGAAAACACAAAAAAGAAACAGTCTTAATCCTTCTGGACTGAAGTGTGCGTAGTCAGAAAGGCATCGAGAGGACAGAAATGAGACGCAGTGACGACGAGGCACAGGGTAAATCAGTGTCCTTTATTGTCCCGTCCACTGAGGTTGGATGCACACATGACAGAAACAGGAAGCACTGAGGAACGGTCAGTTTCTCCATCTACACAAACATCTCTATCAGCCCCCTGTTCCTCCCCATTCCGGGGCAGACAAATAATCACAAAGGCAAAAGTCTTTAAAAAAAAAAAAAAATTGACAAAACAAAAGAAATAAGTAATCTAGACTGAAAAAACCAGGCTAGGCAGCTGGAAAGGATTGTGACCATGACATTGGTAAACTATATCGCAAACTCCTCTTCGGTTCGATATCATGGGGGCCTTTTTACGCCCGATGATATGACATTAAGGATCTGCTCAGCTCAGAAAGGCACGTGTTCAACATCCTGACTGGACATGGCAGGTAGGCTTGGACAAGGGAAAGAAGGATGGGCGTGGGGGGGGGGGGGTTGTGGATAAGTGCAGGGAATTGTGGGTAGTGGCGGTGGGCGAGCAAGAACCACTGGACACATCAGGACTGGTAACCAGAAATCAACGAACCCCCAGACCTCAACATAGCAGAATAATATCAGCGAGTTAGCTACTGGCAAGAAACAAGCCGGGACGGACTAATTTCGTTTCGGGAAACCAATGGCAGCTACAGCTGAAAGATCTTAAAACAGACCTTTATTTTATTTTTTTTCTTTAAAAAAAAAAAAAAAGGAAAGAAATTGTGCATTATTTTACTCTCGTATTCAATATGCCCGTATATAGAGTGGAAATGGTTACTGAATCACAATCGAGGATCCAGTGTAGTTTCTTGTGCGTCAAGCAAAGGCTGCCATCGAAAAGAGCAGCTCACGCTTTAGTAAACTCAGAAAGAATCGAAGACCGTCGTGCGATGACCCGAGGTCAAACCTAGTGTAGCCCTCTCAGCCCGGAGGAGCTCAGTTGAGTCAAGTCAAACGCGTTCAATACCGCTTACTTCATTTGAATAATATGGCAATAAAAAGTAAACAATTGCAAATTGCCAGCAAATCAAAAAAGAAAATGGAAGAAATTGGATTCCCAGCTTCCTCCAAGTGGAGGCTGGAGTCCACCGTCCATCCCTGCGATCGATAAATTTAATGGCAGATGGGAGCCGTGTGACATGGGACTACTACATCGTGCAGAGTCTTCATGGAGCCGCATCTCATCGAAATTCAAACAGTTATTCTTTTCTTAATTACAATGCAACCCAAGCAGTGTTTTTACACACCAACTTCATAGACATTTCATATCAGGTTCTGCATTATGAAGGGAGGGGTTTAAAAAAATAATTTTAGTCTATGGACCAAAACCGCCAAATTACCAGTCAGAGGTGCCAGCAACTCCACTCAACCTGGACCAACCAACCCCAGCCCACCTGCCACATCCTGAATATAAGACCTCCTTATGATCCCCCTCTCCCGCCCAACCCCAAAAGACCAAAACCACAGAAAAAGTGCCAGGGGAATGTTTGATACCTTTTTATTTTTTTCATTGCAGTGGAAAAATAGAACCTTTTACAAATGCTTCCATCTTATTTTAAACAAGCGCTGTGAGGACTAAATTCCAGCTATGTGCAGCAAAGAGGGGGGGAAATACTTATGGAAAGATTCAAAATGAAAGCACAAAAGGCCCAAACTACATTTTCATTTTACTATTATTTTCAACAAGAATAGTTTCCTTATAGTGTATTTTGAGCTGCTTACTATTAGACAAAAAAGCATCTTTCCAAAAGGGCCCGGGGTTCAACTCAGTCTTTGGCACACTACTTCAACTGGAATTTATTTATTTTTTAATTTAAAATGGGGGAAATTTTCCTAAGTGTTACCTGTCAGAATTGATGCCTTTCGTATCAGCTGCAAACATGTTCCTCTGCCTTGAGAACCAAGCACATTAAACCGAAAAAGTAGAACATTTTGCTTTTTTTTTTTTTTTTTTTGTTTTTTTTTAACGTTCACAGTTTGGAATCAAGAGGCAAGAAAGATATTTTTTTAAGACGCCTACATTGAGGACAAGAAACACCCCCCCTCCCCCCCACCCTTAAACCTTTTTTATTTCCTAAATAAAGGTCTGAACATGTTAGCAATTTTCTGAAAGGAAAAAAAAAATAAGGGAAAAAAAGCAATTTTCTCAAGTGCTGCCATTACTTGACACCCCTCACACAACGTGTTTACTGTATTTGCATTGTGTTTTTTTTTTTTTTTTTAATTTTATTTTACTCTATTATAGGGAAGTGAAGAGAGGTCCTCGCCCTCTCGCTCACTCACACAAACACACGTGCTTCGAATGGCCGGGCCAATCGAGCTGGACTCCCTCACAGGAGCTCGGCAGGGATTGGCTTGCACACGGGGTAAAGCAGCCGACGACCAATCGCGCGCGGCTGCGGCCTTCTCCCCATTTCAAGTCGTTCTTCAGCTCTCCAACAGACAAAACCAATTTCGGTTCAAAACGGTACGTTGCTCCCCCCCCCCCCTTCAATTAAAATGCCGTATGTTTGTTTTTTATCCCCTCTAATACTTAGAAATCCCGTTTCGAGTCCGCCGGCACCTGAAGTGCTCGTAAAAACGTCTTCCGCAAACCACCAGTCAAAGAGCCAAAAAATAAATTTGAGTCTTGTTTTACCCCCGTCCCCGGTGTGAAAAGAAACTCCAAGTTTGCCAGTTCGTTGTTGGGTTTTTTTCCGTGTTTGTTTTGTCAACTCTTGGTTATCCTGTTGGTTTGTTTTGGTGGCCGACTGACGACCGGGGTGAGAGTTCGTGAACTAGCTGGCTACAGCTATCCAGGCGGCCATATTGGCGAGGTCGTGTCTGATTCAATCTTGGTGGCGGCCGTCGAGCCCTCGTCGGAGCCAGAACTGTACTCAGTAGATGGTATGGGTGAAGCCTCACTCACTCACTCTTACATTCAGATGCACTCTTCACTTCTGCTTCAACTGGTTTGCAAAAAGACAGAAGAAATTTCCAGTGGAGCAAAATCTCAGCGTGTTTCGCATCTCCTCTCCACCGGCGGTCATCTGCAGAGGGGAGGGGATCAACAGAGCAGAAGAACAGAGATAGTTGTTCACAGTCATCGGCACCAATCAGGGCCAGAGTCCGCATCACGAGAGAACAGCCAATCAGAGCAGAGATCAGCGCTCCAAGACCCCACCTTTAAATCAGTAGAATAATGAGCAGCACTGTGTGGAAGGTTCCGGCAATTTTCTCAAATTAAACTTAAGTGTGAAGTTGATTTTTCAATTTTCGCGCTTTACTGTTGCTGAAGATAAACATTTGAGTTAAACAAGTACATTTAAAAGCTAACTTTCAAAAATGTGTTGGCAGTCGACACGAATGATACGACCAAGACAGAGCCCTAATCTGTACATCATCAAGGGCTGCTAGAGAGGCGAACAAGAGACACTGACCCTGCAGGGCAAATGGGGCAGGTTCTCCATCATGCTCGGAACAACCAAACAGCCAATTATCAAACTAGAACTGCAACACAGCATACCTCATTTCTGAGCAAAGGACAGGTACCAAATATTCATTTGATGAAGTGTTTTACAGTTCGCAGGTCTTCACAGTACATTTTTAAACATTTCAAAGACTCATTTCACGTTTTGGAAGCTGCTTGACCAGGTGGAATCGTTTTAAATGGGTCCTAACAGGACTGTGCGCCCGGCAGAATCACATGCTGTCCCCCAGCAGTGTTATCCCGCCCAGTTAAAGCACATTGGTTCCAACATTCCTGCCATTTTCAGAAGCTGCGCTCCAAGTCTTCTACTGCAGTATATCACTCTGGACACTGGGACGTCAAATTCCCTTAAACTTATTTCTGTATCAGGAACAAATGAATACATAAATAACTGAATAAAGAGAGATGGGTGGTTAGGAGAATACAGGAATGTTTTTTCCTTCCTGCAGAAAGTTTCGGACCAGACGATAAGTAAAAGTGCATCGTCACAAAATCACTGACTGATCTCCCACAGCTTTCATTAGTTTCTTCCGGCATTCAATGGTTTTTTTTTTTTTTTCCGCAAATTAAGACCAGGTTCAAATCTGGTCATGAGGGAAAAATTTCTGACTAACAGCAGAAGAGAACATGCACTACAGGAGGGAAAAAAAAAATAAATAAATAAATTGGCTAGTTGGAAAGGGCTTGCCCAGTTGCAAATTCATTGGCTTAGAGCTGGAACGTTTTAAGCGCGCGCGCGCGCACGCACGCACGCACACAAAAAAAAAAAAAAAAATCTCAGATAAATGATTATAAAGGTTAGTGCAACTCTGGTACCACTTATTTAATTCAGTGGTATTCAACTAAAGAAAACAAGAGTGAAAATGGCACGGCAGTAAATAAGAATAAATAAAAATGCAGGGGGGGCAAAAACACTGAAGCATTATGTTAATTAGATCAGTCAAAAGTGATGCCGTTCCTGCAAACTGCAAATGTGATCCGGCACTAGCGTTTGCACTTTAGCCTGAAGTTAAGAATTCATTTATCCGCGATCCATTACAACCAGCTCCAGTTGAATACTGGTTTTTTTTTTTTTTTTTAACAGCGTGCCATTTGCAGTAAAAACACCAGCGCACCGCGAGTTTGAGTGCTGGGGAGTCGCGTGCTAATGGAGCGGAAACGGTAAAGTGGCAACCGCCGCGCGCATGTACCGCAATTAAGCGGGAAATGTAACAATCGCAATTTCTAACTTGTGATTCCAGACGCCTAACCCCGTCCGGTATCCTACCCAAGCACACTCTCCCACCTCACTACACAACGTGTACGGTAAACAAAAAACTCAAAGCCACCAGACAGGGACCACAACTATCCTGGACTACAGGGAAGTTATGGAGCCTTGCTTAAGGGCCAAACAGCTGCACAAATCTTAACAGAAGCTTCACTAATGGGCTTTCAATCACCAACCTTGAAGGCCTGAGCAAAGTACATACAGAACTAGGCTACTTGTGTAGGACAGCTTTGGATTGACATGTCCAAATAATTCCCGAAGAGAGACAGAAGTCATCCAATCTTTTCCGGGGGCTGCGACACACAAAAGCAATCGATTGACACAGAAAGGCATGCCTCACCTGTCCTAAATTTTTTTTTTGAAACTTTTTCTTGGACGCTTCTCTTGCGAGGTTTAATAAGCAACAGCTGACACGAGGTGAGCATTCTTTTACGTTAACAGGTAAGTGCAGCAAATTTAGCAATTTTTGCTCATTTATTTAGTTTTCCTAAACAACCAATAGGTAGGTGAGCTTCATCTTTAGACAAGGAGTGAGAGAAATTCCAGCCCACAGAAATTTAGTAAAATTATTCACACGTAGGCCGAGCGGATGTAGGAAAGTCCCAGTTCAGACTGAACTCTTTCCCAGCACTTCATTCCACCTAAATCTACTTCAACAAGTGCAATACTAGTCCCCTATCGGTGTATGCATATTTCCTAAAAAGTAGGTCAAAGTGACCTAAATGGGGTACATGACACCCTCTCCCCAAGATGCATCCACAGACCAACTTTGATGTTCCTAGGTCATACGGTATTGAAGTTATGGAGCGGACACGAATGCGGATGGACTGACTGAGTGCAATCCTATAGTCCCCTCCGTTTCCAGTATGGGGACTAATAAGGAGAATTCATTCGGACGCCTGAATTTTCCATCTCCTGGGGCCAAGCCTGTTCTACCCGTTGCAAACTAATGTCGTTTTTCCCCCGCGGAGGTTCTGGGCGCGCTCACCAGGCCTGGTTCTTCAGCTTGCGCAGCTCCTTGGTGGCCCAGGTGGCCAGGGTTTTGGTCTTGGTGGTCTTAGATCGCCGCCCCTCGGTCAGCAGCTCGTTGATCAGGGGTCTCAGCTCGACAATCTTCATCACGTCCTTCCCAAAAGCCGTGCACAGGTCGCTGAGGACGAGAGAGAGGAGGGAGGACGAGGCTTAGTCTTATCAATTGACATCAGGCACCTAAGACCTCAGCTGATCAGGCGCAGTGATTCTGGCGATGTAACTGAACCCACCAGAGTTCTCGCAAAGACACGTCCCTCCAGAGCATTAAAGCGCTAGACAGGATTGCCCGGCTGCTAGGATGACAATCCCAGAGCTGAATAGCTGGCTGATCCTGGAGCTTGGATGACTGGACAATCCTAGCGCCTTAGATGCTCTGCAGGGGCGTGTCTAGAGAACGTAGGTGGGTTCCATAATAACACATAATTCTGGAGGGTCAGACCCAAAATCCTAAAAGGCCAGGATGGGTAAGACAGGACACCTCTGGTCAATCACTGGGCACCAGGGCAGGCAATAAACCAGCGGACAGGCGACACCTGCTCCCCTCCTTTTGGTTTCAAATTTAAAAAGGGTCAATTCACAAAAAAATACTTATTTACAGAAAGCAGCGCCACCATTCCACCTCCAATGCACACTTCAGCACACGTTTGTCGGGTCCCGCAAATTCCAGCGTTCGCACGGGCAGCCCCGCTACCTGATGAACTCTGGGTGAAAAAGACCCGGTATGTTCTGTGACAACCTAAAATCCCAGCTGCTACAGCTCAAAGCATCAGGAGGAACAGTTGTCACTTCCCAAGAAAACAGCTTAACGTTACAGAAGAGTCATTCCATGCCAACTCACCTAGGGGTCCCCAGGTCACCACCTCAGATTTTGCTGGAAAAATTCTTAAATGTATATTTATATAACTCTACCCACCAAACAAAAGATTAGCTTTCAAATCCTCATAGTTTAAAAAATATAGGCCTTTGAAATTTGGCCCTAAAAATGCCACGTGAAAAACGCATCTTTTTCCAACTTCAGGGGCTTACAATTTATAATGGACTCTTCTAGAAAGCCAATATTGCAAATATTTACTAATTGGCATCCAGTTTTTTCAATTATGGAATCAGATAGCCTCTGAGATGCATATTTCTCACTCTAGAGCAGGCTAAAAATGGCTTTTGACCAAAATTATCTAAAATAAGTTTCACACTATAGGAGCCCTCCTATGGAACAACTTAGTTTTTTCCTCATAACAGTGATTATAGGGTCATTATCTCTTCACATGTACAAAACCCAAAACCAGTGAAGTTGGCACGTTATGTAAATCATAGATAAAAACAGAATACAATGATTTGCAAATCCTTTTCAACTTATATTCAATTGAATACACTGCCAAGAGAAGATGTTTAATATTCAAACTGAGAAACTATTTTTTTTTGCAAATAATCATCAACTTAGAATTTAAAGGCAGCAACACACTGCAAAAAAGTTGGCACAGGGGCCTTTTTCCCACTGCGTTACATCGCCTTTCCTTTTAACGACACTCAGTAAACATTTGGGAACTGAGGAGACCAATTTTTGAAGCTTTTCAGGTGGAACTCTTTCCCATTCTTGCTTGATGTACAGCTTAAGTTGTTCAACAGTCCGGGGTCTCCGTTGTCGTATTTTACGCTTCATAATGCACTACACTTTCAATGGGAGACAGGTCTGGACTACAGGCCGGCCAGTCTAGTACTCGCACTCTTTTACTACGAAGCCATGCTGTTGTAACACGTGCAGAATGTGGCTTGGCATTGTCTTGCTGAAATAAGCAGGGGTGTCCATGAAAAAGACGTTGCTTGGATGGCAACATATGTTGCTCCAAAACCTGTATGTACCTTTCAGCATTAATGGTGCCTTCACATTGAAGATATTAATTCAGTATTATTGATTATATTTACTAATATTGATTATATATATATTTTTTTATCATTATTCATTCATTGCCCATACTCATAATCAATAACCATATTATGTAGGCAGCAAAAAGACATAAAAACACACACACATACATACAAGTGGTTCATATACTGCAGTGCAGACACACAACATAACACAAATATACATACAAGCAGTTCACAGACACACAAATACAAGCAATTCAGTTCACACTTGCATGAGCAGCTCACACACAAGCAGGCTTCTGTTTAGTTGATTCAAAAAACAGAGGATGTATTTGATTTCTGTAGCTCTGATCAATATTTGTTCAGCAAAATCATTTGTTACAGAAAAACAATTGAATTATTTGTAATAATTTGATATGCATCGAATTCATCCACTGGTATCTTTTTCTTTTTTATCTGGGTGTGGCTGTCCACAGTAATGCACATGAGTCTTTGCTATGCATTCCTGAAGGATGAAATGATCTCAGGTTACCTGTCCAATTGTAGTGCGAGAATGAAAAGGGGAAGGACCATATTTGCGGTATAAAACGGTGTGCACAAGAGGAAAACTTCAGTTCTACAGGGAGTTTGTCTAGCAGTTCGTGAGGGAGGAGATCGGGAGAGTTCATCGGGCAGTTCGTCTTGGGGGCAGTTCCTCTAGCGCAAGAGGAACTGTGCTTTATATTTTTCAACATGACACAATAAAGCCTAACTTTCCTTTTTCAGAATCTGTCTCTGTCCAATTGCTTGAGGATGGGGGAATCTCAATATGTTGAAGAAAATCCACTTGTGTAAGTTGCCCATGCCTTGGGCACGAATACACCCCCATACAATCACAGATGCTGGCTTTTGAACTTTGCGCCTATAACAGTCCAGATGGTTCCTTTCCTCTTTGGTCCGGAGGACACCACGTCCACAGTTTCCAAAAACAATTTGAAATGTGGACTCGTCAGACCACAGAACACTTTTCCACTTTGCATCAGT